>CM029447.1:10452448-11765781 GCA_017140165.1 Eucalyptus shirleyi | reverse complement strand
GACGCTTTGGTGAGGTCGCCGATCCTTGTCTGGTCAATCGCTGGTCATCCCAAGGCCAGTAACCAACAACTTGAAGAAGAAGAAGGGAAAGAAAGGAAAAAAAAAAGAAGAAAAAAAAAGGAAAAAAGTAATAAAATTATATAAAATTCGAAAGAAAATAATTTGGCGTATAAATTTTGAGTATGGTATCAAACACAACTCTATTCCAAAATCAGAAATTTTGTCCAGTTACAAAACCCGTTCTTTTGCTTAGAAATTATTCCCAAGAACAAAATAAAAAAAGAATAATTTCTAATCAGAAATTTTTCCTAGGAACAATTTTGCTCTTCAACCTTTGGCGCACTTCTTCATGAATTATTCTCATTTGAAATACAATATCATTCACCTTATCGATTATCTTTGTAACAAAAGAAATAGGTCCAAGATTGAGAGTAGTATTTGATGTCTTCCATACGCAATCACAAAGGGACTATATCCAATGGTACAATTCACCAAACAATTATGGGCGAATTCTCTAAGTGACAACTGAGTTTCCCAAAAACGGGGATTATCATTGATCAAAGTTCTCAATATGTTTTCCAAGGACCAATTGACAACTTCAGTTTGTCCATTCGTTTGGATAAAAAATACAATACTAACCTCCTTCACGGCACCATTTACTTCTTTCATTGTGAGCAAAGTAGGGATAATGAATTTTCAATCAAAGGATCCTTAAGAGGTTCCTTGCTCGGCATCAAAATGAACTTTTTCTCTTCTATACTCAAAAGAATACGTATTTCGATAATTATCATGGATACTCTTTTTATTTAATTGCCACAGTTAGCCAAAAATAATGTGACTAGCATCCATGAGTAGAACATCACATCATATTTTGTCAAAATAGATAGAACTAATGAAAAGATTGACAATGTATCATTTGAAAACGGTGACATAGTACCTCTCTTCAACCAAGACATTTGTAAGGTGTGGGATGCACTTTCAACTCCAATTTCAGCTTACTTGCCATCACTTCAGAAATCACATTTTCACAACAACCCGAGTCAATCATTAATTGACACACCTTCTTCGAAATAGTGCAGATTGAGTGAAAAATATTTATGTGCAGCCACTTATCTCCAATGTTATATTTAAGAGTAACAAAAAAAATTCTCATTATGAGAAGCTCACCAAAATCAGTATGTATTATTTGTTCATCTTCTGCAACAACTTTGTCATCTTTTAATTCTTCTTTAGATAGCTCCTTTGCATCCTCATTAGATTCATTTTCCACCAAGAAAACTTTACTAGCTAGTCGATTCTTGTTAGTTCGACAATTACTAGCATGATGACCCACAAGAATAATAATGTATAGCGGTAGTAATTGGTTGTTTTGAAATGTTGGGCTGACTAGAAAGCTTGCTGGTAGGTTGGGTCGTAGCTGTAGGAACCTTTGGCAGTGCTAGTGGTACTCTTAGTTGCTTGATTTGGGCAAGGTAGAGGGCTATTGTCTCCTAGAGCAAGGATGCTCCACCATGAGTGCCCACTAATGTGCATATCTCAAGTTCAAAATGTCAAGATCTTCTAAGGCATCTTGGTTATAAAGTCGAAGACCATTCAAATGCTTATTCACAAGCACCTCTTCCAAATCTTGAAAGTTGTTGCAAATCACCAACTCATTGATATATTGATCCACTGTTTGTGTTCCTTGTCTCAGCTTTTGGTACTTTTTGTGGAGTTCTCTATTGTAGTCTTTAGGAAGGAAATACTTTTGAATCTTGTCCTCCATTTTTTTTTTTCATGAAGTGACTGGAGCCTTACCAATAAATTAACGAGTCTCACTTCTCCACTAAGCTATGGCCTTACTTTGGAATCGCATAGCAATAATGCCAACTCGGCAATCTTCTGGGAGATTCCTATGCTCAAGAACTTCATTCACAAGTGTCAACCAATTGACAATTTCATCAGCGAAATCGGTATCTAAAAATTCTAGAATGTTTCCCTTGATTTCCTTTTTCCCAATTTGGTTCACGAACTTCTTATGTGCGATATGGGGCATTCCACCTTCGGAGAAACGAGCGAACACTTTCTGAAAAAAGGAATCACCATTGGATTCTCCAATTTTGAAGGGTTGTTGGCTTTAGCCCTTAGACATTGAACTTCTTAGGTCAACTAATCAAATTGTTGTTGCATATACTGCTTCAAATTCTTAGTAGGTGTTTGCACTTGGCTCAATGAAATTGTTCTGCCACCTTGATGTCTTACTTGTCTTGGGGGCATTGTCTTCTCCTCCAAAGCTCTAATACCAAATGATGTAGCCCAAGATTAGCTACTCAAATAATCGGATTGGGAAAGTGACTTACACGAAAACTTGATCACGAAATTGAGAAGAAATTTTAGTTTTGCACTAACTTAGGAAAATAAGCATAACTTTGTTAATTTAGATCAGAATGACTCGATTCGAAAATCAAAAGAATAGAGACTCTTGGATCTACAACTTTTATGTTTTGAGTTTTCTTAGTTAAGCATTGTAAGCTTGTCGTTTGTGGAAGGAATTGGACAAAACGAGATCGGATAGAATGACAAAAGGATAGAAACTTAATGGCTGCTCTTCTAGGTCTCCATGGAAGTTGAAATGGCATCAATTTGATGGCTACAACTCTTCAAGGATGTAGACTTTAAAGACAATGTGAAAACTCTTAAGTTTTCAAGGGAGTTTGAACTCTTCAAGGTTCAAAGGAATTGTACTAAGCAAATTTTCATCAATCAAATTCGGTGTGTGTTCTACATAGACTTGATGACCTTTTACAGCAAAACAAAAGAAGAGGAAAAGACTAGACTCAAACCTAGAATCTAATGGTCATTTATACACATAGAAACTAAAAACATTAAGAAAACTAGGCGCTATTGAATGTACAATATCTTCAATGCTTGTGGCTATCCCAAAATGTCTTGATGCAAACTTTGAAGCATGGGAAATGACAAAGTCAAAGATGAAGCCTTATTAATGAGGGACTTTTCAATAAGAGTGTTGTTGATCTTGAATGCATGCTGATCTTCTCGGTTGAACGAGTTGGTCTTGAATATAGGCTACATCATATTGTTATAAATAATTACGCAAAAATCCAATATAGTCATTTCGGCCAATTTTTTTTCGAAAATTGTTATATGACAGTCCAGTTTTCACTGGCTATCCTACATGGCACACCACAATGTCAGTGATTTCCAGTAAAAATTGGCTAGAATAATTATATTCACAAAGATTTATGATTAAATTGGTTAAATTGAAAAGTTTTGGACTGAATTAATATTCATACAGTAAGTTCAGAATTGATTAGACAATTCCCTCGTGCCAAAGCTTAGCTAAGTCGTCTACTAATGAATCGTGTTTAGATACAACGTGAATTACATAAGAAAATGAGATTACGATTGTCGTACGAAAGATACTGTAGGGAAGTCGGCTGCGATATCAAATTGTTGACAAAAGAGGGAACGACCATGAGAGATGGAGAAAAAGTGCCATCATCTCTCTTTCCTTTTTCCTGTCCTTCAAGCTTATCATGTGATCCAAGACCCTACTGACTCGTGAAACGACGCCCATGTCCCCTAAAACGGCAAACAAAGAAAGGAATACGACCCTCGTAGAGATCAATTTGAATTACTGATCTAAAAGGTCTCAAATCATGGGGTCCGCTTGAGAAAAGAGAATAATCCCATTTCACACTTAAAAGAAAGATGAACAATGCACGTATCCTGTTTTTGTTTTATCCCCATCATGCCCCTATATTGTTCAGCTAAATGTATAAGTAAAAGAAAAGAGTTCACTAATTACCTTTGGAGATTGTCCTGCCACATTTGATTGGGGGTTGGAATAAAGGTTAATTAATTCACTTATCAAAAAAAATAAACAAAAAGCCTTACATTTGAAAATCACTCCCACCTTGGAGTAGAATCAAGGATAACAGTTTTATTCGTTTGTGCCTTTAAAGTGTTCTATATCACTCACATGTAAAATTTCTACAGGATTTATGTACATATATCTCCCTCCGCACGATAACTCAAACTTTTGTATCGGGCTTTTTAATAGTAGATTATATTTCCGCCGATACAATAGAAAAACATGGCATATCGAATGTTCTATGACAAGACATATTTGTCAGAGGAAACATGAAAGTAGCTTCGAAAGTCTTCATCTCGGAGCCCACTTTTGTCCTCTCACTCGTTGTACAGCTCATCTTCAACTTGTCTACAACATCAAATCATAACCCCACAAACAACCAAGTCAACACAGTTCTTGTCAGCTTGCTCATAATAAATCAAGAAAATCTGGGTAGAGACCAGAAAACCGATGGCCGATTACAACTTAATTTCTGTGTGTGTGCACACGTATGCCCTAAAAGCTAAGAGAGCAGAGCCAAAGAGAGATTTCATTGTCTTAAAGACAAGTTGGAGTCGAAGATGAACCTTAAAAAATTGTGGGAATTCACAATTATTTCCACAAGATTCTGACCATGGTAAGATAAGAAAGAGAACCGAGCAACGGGGTGGTGGTTGGGTACAGCTCACGAAACATCCAACAATGTCCAAATATGATAAACAACGGATAAGGTGATTCTATTTTCTTTATAGTATATAAAGGGCGTGAGATCTTCGTTTATTTTCCATCACAAAGTTTGTGCCGAGCACACGCCTAGCTTCTTCTCCTTGTCCTCTCTTGTGCTGAGCACACGCCTAGCTTCTTCTCCTTCTCCTCTCTCCGTCTGTCTGTCTGTCTCTCTCTCTCTCTCTCTCATTTGGATGTTCTTCTTTGGTCACCGTCTCCATCACAAAGGCAAGGAAATAGGTTTTTTAACCTTAATATCGCAAGCCTAGGAATTTCCAGTGATTACTCATCTATATTGTCCCCGTATTGCATGAAAATACATCGTTTTGGTCATGTTCTTCTTTGGTCACTTCATATATTAATTTACGTAAGAAGTAGCTTTTATTATGTGGCTAAACGTAGGGTTGAAAAAGCTATCCATACACTCGTAGTATTCGCTAGATCATAGCTGGGACGCTCTTGCCTCAATTACTGTTGATTGAACCCTAATCATAGAACAGTTCATTTGTTCAGCATTACATGCTTATTACAATGGTTTCAATGATGGCAAAATTCGACATTGTTGTAGGATAACTTTCGTGGGATGACAAGCTGCATGACGAACACTAAACTTCTGTACGGGGCATTCCTAATTGTCCTAAGTTGTATCGTCATGACAAGCGATGCACAAAGTCCAACCGTGACCGATGCAACTCTCTTGCGAGTGGCCGCTTCTCTTCAGATGTACGTAGACGAACTCCCCCAATTGCCCGAGCTATATGGATACACCACCGTCAATGGCGTCCCAATGTCGGCCACTTTGACCATTGGCATGTACCAAACCTCATGGGTACGTCCATTAGGCGGTCTAAACACATGTTGATATCATATTCTAGGAGACAACTACAGCTTTATTGAGGTTCTATACACATGATCTACAAGTAGTTACAAATTGATTAATTATTTTTTTTTCCCTTTTTAACAGAAATTCCACCGGGACTTGCCAGCCACCACCGTGTTTGCGTATGGAACGTCGGCTGCGGCAGCCACTGTCCCCGGACCCCAGATCGAGGCACTCCAGGGCGTGCCTACGCTCGTGATATGGCAAAATCACCTCCCCCAGTCGCACATACTCCCGTGGGACCCGACCATCCCTACCGCCGTCCCGAAGAAAGGGGGAGTCCCGACCGTCGTCCACCTCCACGGCGGGATCAACCCGCCCCAATCGGATGGCCACGCCAATGCTTGGTTCACCGCGGATTTCGCCGAGACCGGGCCCACCTGGTCCCAATCGACGTACACTTACCCGAACGCGCAGCATGCCGGCAACCTTTGGTACCATGACCATGCCGTGGGTCTCACCCGTGTCAACCTCTTGGCAGGCCTGATTGGCCCATACATCATCCGGAATACCGCCCTCGACGCGAAGCTGAGGCTTCCCCTAGGCCCGAAGTACGACCGGGTCTTAATGATCTTCGATCGGAGCTTCAACACTGACGGCTCGCTGTACATGAACTCCACCGGAACAACCCAACCATCCATCCTCAATGGCAGCCGGAGTACTTCGGCGACGCCATCATAGTCAACGGCAAGGCCTGGCCTTACCTCCAGGTCGAACGTAGAAAGTACAGGTTCCGTATAATCAACACTTCTAACGCGAGATACTTCCGCTTCTCATTGACCAACAACTTGACCGTCGACCAAATCGGGTCGGACGCGTCCTACCTTCCCAAACCGGTGACCATGCTATCCATCCTCTTGGCTCCCGCCGAAGGTGCTGATGTGGCCATCGACTTTTCCATGGCGAGCGCTAATGAATCCATTTTGACCAATGACGCTTCGTACCCATACCCGATCGGCAGCCCCGTGGATCAGCTGAACAGTAAGATCATGAAGTTCATCATCCAACCAGGGGCTCCGAACCCACCTGATGACTCGGAGGTCCCGCCGAAGCTGAAACCATACCCTCTGGCCAAGACAGCTGAGGCCACAAGAACCAGGTACATAACGCTGTATGAGTACCAAAGTGCCGCTGGGACTTCGACCCATTTGTACATAAATGGGTTGAGGTTCGAGGACCCGGTGACTGAGACCCCGAAAGTTGGGACCGAGGAGATCTGGGAAGTGATCAACCTGACGGGCGACGACCACCCCTTTCACATGCATTTGGCGCAAGTCCAGGCCGTGAAGATCCAGCAACTGGTGGATCTGGCCGGGTTCACTTCATGCATGACCCAGTTGAACGACGCCATCGTATGCAACATCACGAGCCATGCGGCGGGGCCATTGGCAGATGTGCCCATGACGGAGAGGACGTGGAAGAACGTGGTGAAGATCGCGCCAGGGTATAAGACGACGCTTGTGGTTCAGTTTTATGTGATTGATGAGAGTTATGCCCCGTATCCATTCGATGCTACCGCAGAACCAGGTTATGTGTATCACTGTCATGTAAGCTTACTCTATGAAACCTTCTTCTTTTTGGATTTATGTTCTGTTGGTTATCTTCCGTCGAAGTCCGGAATCTTCTGACTGATTAATGCTATGCAGATTCTTGATCATGAGGACAATGCTATGATACGACCAATGAAGTTGGTCGCCTGAAGAATGCATTGACCGACGACTTAAGAGCAATACATGTCTACGTAGTGTGTGTTCGTGCAAAAATCGAGATTGAGATTGAGATTGAGATTGTAGGTCTTCTTGTGAGTCTATGATTTGTATCTACTGATGATGTGATCGCTCAAATAAGGAAGTGAATAGTGTGTGTACTATATTTTCAGGGACAGTGTAATGCATTTTATATCTATTTCTCAAGGTAGTGTGTGCTCGTGCAATAATTGAGATTGAGATTGAGATTGTAGATCTTCTTGTGAGTCCATGATTTGTATCTATTGATGATGTGATCGCTCGCATAAGGAAGCGAATATTGTGTATACTATCTTTTCATGGACAGTCTAATACATTCTCTCTCTCTCTCTCTCTCTCTCACACACACACACACACACACACACACACACACACACACACTCAAATATCTCTTTTGTCCAAAAGAGAGATAAAAAAATCAAAATAATTGACAGAATCTGTCGCCATCTTCCTGAAGGTGAACCACCAAAGAGAAGTTAATGAACTACTAAACAAGAACAAATGTTCATCTCATGAGACTATAATTCATGTTTGGCACGGAATCTCACAAACCTTAGGATACTTCAATGAAGCCAATCAATCTTGAAGGATTCAGATCCATGAAAATGACTTGATGGAGTTAAGGTAATTGTAAATCAACTAGTGGTGAAGAAATTTTTGCATCTATGTTTGCACTCATGATAAGGTGATGGTTACCCTTTGTATTGTAATGTGCAACTTTCTTATCTTTTGGAATTCACCACTAACCAACTAAGGTCAATTAGTAATCTAAATAAAGTATGGGAAAATACTTTACTTTTGTGAACCAGAGTTTCGATAAGTTCGGGAATTTGATTACGTTAGATTAATCTAATACTATTCTAGTACTTTTTCTCTTTATTTTCAAAAATATTTTGCAAACAATCTTGACTAATTTTAAATTTAAGCCACTTTCATGCAAGAGTGGTCATGCAATTATATTATTGAACATTCAATAATCAAAGCAATAATTAAAGGGCTACACTTTTTCCACTATTTCTTTGGCATGTGCACTCCCTAAAATTGTGTTTTGACTATATTATCCTTTTGTGGGTTTCAACTTTCTAGATCTCAACCTTTTTGGAGTGTCCCACTTTTTTACTTTGTTCTTCTTCATTTTTCTTATGTGTCACTCTATTCTCTCTCTTTGCTTATTCGACCGGTAGTTCCCAGGCGTGAGGTGTAGAGATAGGATGCACGAGTTGATAAAGGGGGAGCTATTGATGGTGAGCAAGGAGGTGGGTTCGACTTCGATAGAGTGGGGGGCCGCAATGGAGAGGATTTTTCACAGGATGGACAAGGGGGTGATCATGTGGAACGAGGGCAATTGGTGCGAAGTGCAGCTGCAACTGTTGCAATTGTGTCCACGACAACGTTGACGACGAATTAGACATCTTCAACAGCTTTTTCGAGTCGGTAACCAACGGATTATCGGGAGACGCCTCGGTGCTCTCAAGGTGAAAATGCCACTTCTCTTCGGTTACAATTCCTCCATTTGTAAATCCGAACGGGGCAAAAGCCGCTCTTTCCTTGCTGATACTCTCTCTCTTAAGTTCTTCAAGTTCATCATCATTGGTTGGATCTTTGTCCTCGAAGTTGTTCGGGCACACGGTGGGGTCAAGCAACGCCTTGCCAATCTTGTGCCTCTTCACAACAGAGTAGATAATAGTTAGGAAGGTCTCAATGATGGTGGGTCGAGGCTGCGAGGGGCGGAGAAGCGAGGGAATGGTGCGACCAATGGAGCCTTTGGGGTTGTGGGCGCAGTGGAGGACATAGGTGGAGAAGGCAGAGATGAGGAAGAAGATGACAAACGTAAAGATAGATAATAGAGAGAGAAGAAAAAGAAGAAGAAGAAAGTAAGACACAAAATGGGGCCCACGTTTGTCTTTAATAATCATTAATGGGTATAATGTGCTTAAAACGTGGAATCCACAAGAGAAAGTCAAAACACTAATTCAAGGAGTGTATAAGCCAAAAAGAGAGTGGAAAAAGCTTGTTCCTAAATAAATTGCTTAAAACATTAAGAACCTAGAGCACGTATGCAATCAATAATTGATCCCTATTCATCTGTTAAGTCTCTCTACAATCTTTCATTAGGGAACAATAATATGTAATGACGTGCACGCATTTTATTTCATGAGAAGGCAATGTCATTGACTCTTTTAGAGTATTTCTTTGGTTATGAAAATGATTCGATTAAAATGATATGAATATATATACTCCATACAAGCGAATTTCTTCGGTTTCTCATTCAATGTAATTGGAGATGGTACTATTGAAGAAGGCAAAAGCCTATTGACCTATATCCATACCACCATACATGGTCTCAACCCAAAGGTCCATAGCATTTGCTGTCACAGCACTAAGCCCCGAGGTGTGAACCTCTCACCAGTGGAGTCGACCATAGAAATGTCTTCAAAAACATTTGAGACGTTTTTTAGTACTTCATTGTTATCAATTGTTGACCCCTAAATTTTGATTAGGTTTTAAATTAGGCCTTAGTCTCTTTTAATCTTTGTTTTTCCTTTTTCAAATAATAAATAATAAATAATAAAAACAAAAAAATAATATAAAAACAAAAAGAAAACAGAAGCAGCAACCCATTGGGATTGGGCCTTGCGCCTAGCCCCCTTTTCCCTTCCGCGTGGGCCCTCAGACCCATTCTCTTTCTTTTCCTTGGCCTAGCCCTCCCTGCTTGTCTTCTTCCTCTGTTGTCTTCTTCCTCGATCAGATAAGCAGCACGCGCCGGAGACCGGACGCGCGCGACGTTGGAATGTGGGAGAGGATGGCGACGTGCGACGCTGCAGGTGGAAGGGACACGTCTTCAATGTAAGGTGGCCTAGCTAGAGCTACCTCGACGGATGGGATGCCGGTTCGGCTGGCGGAGGCTGTTCGGCTTGCGAAGATCGGCGGTCGAAGCTCCGTCGACTGCCACCCCCTCGCCTATAAATAGGCCTCTCCTGACGATGACAAGAAAAAAAAATGGCGAAGGATCGAGGGTTGCAAATCTTCGAACCTCCTACTGAGAGACTTCAGAGGGGGGGGTCGAGGACGAGCAAGTCGAGATCCAAGGTCGGCCAGAGAAGGGACGACCGGAGAAGTGAACCGAAGCAAGATTGACAGCAAGCGAGCTTCAGAAAGCTTCCCCCGAGAGACTTCAGGGGAGGCTTGAATGCTCGTAAGCCGAGATCCGAGGTCTTGCAGGAGAGAGAAGGCCAAAACCGAGGAGGTAGAAGGCGCCGTCAACGCTGCTTGCTGCCATCCCCGATGCTGACGACCATCCATGCCAGCGCCACACTAGATCTGGGAGCTGAGGGGCTGCCGTCGCTACCCTTTCGTCGTCACCACCACCGTTTGCCGCCACCAGGTATTCGCCGACACTCGCCATATGTCCTCGCCGCCTCGAGCCACGGCGAGATCAAGTCCTCGGTCGCGCTCTGTCCGCCATTCCCCTCTGCATCTCCACTCGTCATTGTCGCCGTGCCGCCACACCACATCCTCCTACCGCTGCTGTCCTCTGTATCGCCACTCATCATCGCCATCTTCGTCAGACGATGTAGGAATAGGGCAAAGCAAGCTGCGGCTGTGAACCGTATCGAAGGCGGGTCGGTGACCGGGTAGGGTTTCCGTTTAGGGTTGATTTCATTTGCGTGGGCCAGGTAGTTGTTGGGCTGAAGTTCTTTTAACGAAAATGGGCCAAATCGTTTGGGCTTTTATGTTTTTTAAAATAAAAAAAAAAAAAAACAAAAAAAAGGGCCTGAGTCGAGCTCGCGTTAGGCAGACGACTAGGGCTGAGCGCGGTTCCCGGGTTACCATGGGAACCGGAACCGAACCGGAGGAGGGTCCGGTTCGGTTCCCGGTTCCAAGGGGACCGGTTCCGGTTCCGGTTCCTTTTTCTAGGAACCGGAGTTTCGGTTCCGGTTCCGGTTCAAACGGAACCGGAACCGGAACCGGAACCGGAACCGTCCTGGAACCGGAACCGGAACCGATTTCGGAACCGGAACCTGTTTCGAACCGAACCTGTTTTGGAACCGGAACCGGAACCGGTTACTTAGGGTAGAAAAAACTCGACCTTGGATGTTCTAGTGACTTGTATGTGATGTTCTAGTTGAAGTTTGGCTTCGGCCTCTAAATGAAAGTTGTAAAGAACTTCTTGGAGTATAACATACTCAAATTTGGGACAAAACAAATAAGTATAAGTGGGTGAAATCGTTATTCTTTGGAAAGACTGGATCTGGAGATTTTGGGACCGACCCTTGATGAATGCATGGACTGTAAGGCAACCTTTTTGTCAAAATTTCACTTTGGTTTCTTAACAAAAGTTGTAAAGGACATCCTGAGGTACCACATATCAAAAATTTAGAGAAAAAAAACAAGAATAGGTAGGTGAAATCGTGGTCCTTTGGAGATGGTTAGATCTGGAATTATGGTACTACGAACAGGGATTTTAACCGTCCATATTTAATTATCTAGGACGAATTTGACTTCGATGTTTTCATGAAGTATCTAAATTATGGTCTTGGCTATCACATAGTCGAATTTCATAATTTTTAAAGGTCATTTGGGTATTTAATCGGAAATGTTTCTAAAGCTGTGCAATCTGATGTGTTCGGATCTTGTAAGTTGCAATGCGTGGATTATATCATTTTGTATGAGGTTCTTTTGGAAATGTGTTCTGCATGAAATATCTCTCTTCATTTCTTCCCTACAACATATTTAAATATTGTAATTTTTTTAGTTCATTTGCCTATTTAACCAAAAATTTTTCAAAAACTGTGCAAGTAGAGAATAGGAAAAGTAAATCGATTTTATCTTTTAATCCAGATCCAGAACGAATTGGACTACGATTTCTTCATGAAACTTGTACCTCTAGGTCTTAAATACAACGTGTCCAAATTTCAGAATTTTCTGAGTTCATTTAAGGGTTTAATTGAAATTGTTTTCAAAACTTGTACCTCTAGATATTCTTGTTCTAGTGGCGTTTTATTTCTACTTTCTAGTTTACTATTTGTTTTGAAATTTCTAATTATATTCTATTATTGTTGTGCAGTGCGAAGTTAATGTATCAAGATAACATGTCAATGGGAAGTTACCGTGTAGTATACACGTACATTATAGTTTTTTTTTGGTAACGTGCACATACGTTATATTTTTTTTTAGTAACGTGCATGCACGTTATAGTTTTTTTTGGTAACGTACGCATACGTTATATTTTTTTTGGTAATGTGCACATATGTTATAGTTTTTTTTTTTAACGTACGCGTACGTTATAGTTTTTTTGGTAACGTGCGCGTACGTTATAGTTTTTTTCAGTAACGTGCGCATATGTTATAGTTCAAATCTGAAAATAACAAAAAAAAAAAAAAAAAAAAAGAAACCTGTTGGAACCTGGAACCGACCCGGAACTGTGACGGGGTAGGTTCCAGGTTCTCGGTTCCCACGGGTAGGTTCCAAGTTCCTCATTTTGAGGAACCTGTACCCGAGGGTAGGTTCCAGGTTCCAGACGGAACCGAACCGGAACCTGGAACCGCTCACCCCTACAGACGACCCCAGGACCTAACCTAGGGATCTGACTCGGGTCGCATTTTAATAATATAATACAATATAATATAATATTTTTAACATAAAAAATATAATTTATTTTTTGGAAAATCAAAAAAATCAAAAATATCCATAGTTTCCCAAAAAAAAGCCAAAAAAGTCAAAAAAAAGTCAAAAAAAGCCAAAAAAAGACTTATTTTCCAAAAAATAGCAAAAAATCCAAAAATCCCTTTTATTTTCCAAAAAATAGAAAAAGGTCCCAAAAAATGTTTTTCTCCACAAATGCATGGAAAATCCCTCAAATATCCAAAAAACCTCAGGGTTTAAATAAGATTAGATACCGAAAGGCATTAGTGATTAACTAGTGTAATCAAGTCTCCGATCCTAATTTCTCTGGTTGCGCAGGAGCGAGTATTGCTCCCGATATTTCACTTGGATTTTTAATCGACCCGTCCCAAACCGATTTGTGGCGACTCCGTTTTAAAATTGACTTACAGATTAAAAACTTGGACCATTAAGTCGTGAATTGGTGGACTTGGAAGAGTCTCAGCTAAGCCTAATAAACCTAGCCGAACCATTAGCCTTCGTAGGCGCCCCCTTGATCGGGTGCCGTAAAAAGAGGTCGCGACAGCTTGGCGACTCCGCTGGGGACATTTGAGGACTTATGTCGTTTTATCTTGTTTAAGCACTTTACTGACTTGTTTTGTTTTGTTTTTTTTTCTTTTCTTTATGCAGGTTAGTAGCTTAAATGTTTATTTTAATTTTGGTTAAAATAGATTGTTTTGTGATTATAAACTATTGTGTCTGCTTTACTGTTTTAGCATTACACATGGCACACACAACCCGGCCGCCGGACCTGCACTGACATAAGATATCTAGGATGATGTTAAGAAGGATACGGCCTTAAACGCAAGATTGCGATGTAGAGGTTGCCTTTCTTTTGCCTGAATTTTTTTAGCCGAGGTTAAGAGGGTATGCTGCTAACGTGAGACTGCAACAGGCGGATACCTTTTTAATTTCAACAAACCTTCTTAGTTAGAAATCAAGCTGCACATATCATGCACATGTCTATGTGATTGTCATCAATTTTCTCGTGTGATGTAATTTTTTTTCGTGTACTTTGCAATTTACTCACCTTCCTGCATATATTAAGTGGTCCATGATTAGTCTAGGATTAATACCGCGGTCATTTAAATTCGGAAGTAATTGTCACAAAGTTTAAAAAAAAAAAACTTTTTGCAAAAGAAATTACTTCCAGTTGATGTTTTTATTCTCAAGCATGTTAAAAAGTTCTTTTTCGCAAGAATTTTCTTTTGCCTCAAAAAGGGATAGAAATCTTTTTCAAAATTTGTTGCAATTCATGCTTTCTTCACCTTTCGAATTGAATATCTTTGTAGCCCATGCTAACATGTCACATGCCCTCTTTCAATCCATGCTTAGGAAATCGTCTACCTTTTCATGAATAAACAAAAAGAGTAGAATTAGGTTGTCATCATGGATTGACTCCCTATCTACACCTATTCTTCATACATGCTTGTTTATTCATGGCCAGGTAATCACAGAACGTCAACGTTCGCCGATCCAAACTCGCTCAAAAGCAAGAGCAAGAATGGCTGAAGAGAATGTACCAAGCCGTGTTGTGGTCATGGAAAGCAAAATGAAACAAGTCTTCAATGTGCTTCAACAACTCTCAAAGCATATAGACTTCATCCAGAGCAAACTTACTCTCGCCCCGGCCTCAATCGAGGTATTGTTGCCACAATCATCTACCAGGGGTGATCAAGGTGGAGTTATCGACGATAACATGCCCAAATTGGAGGATGATCCGCACCAAACCGCAATTGAGAAAGCGAAGCCAGACAGTTTGTCTAAAACTAAGCATGACAAACGCCTCGAAAAGCTTGAGGAGAGGCTAAAACAACTGCAAGGCCTCCAAGATCCTACTTTGACGGAACTCTCCATTTATTCCAATGTCAAAATGCCGGAAAAATTCAAAATGCTTGAGTTTGAGAAGTACGATGGCACGACTTGCTTGGGGGCTCATTTGCTAATGTACTTGGTTCGAATGACCCAATACGTTAATAATGCACCATTAATGATCTAGTTGTTCCAATCAAGTCTAGTAGGCCCTGCCCTGAGGTGATACATCACAAAGAGCATGAACCTCCTCGAAACATGGAGCGAAGTGAGTGAGGCATTCCTCAAGCAGTATAAGTTCATAACGGACATTACCCCTTCTCGTGAGGATCTTGAGCATATCGAAAAGAAAAAGCACGAATCGTTCAAAGAATATACTATTAGATGGAGGAATTTGGCTGCCCAAATCAGTCCTGAACCACCCGATTTCGAGTTGAGAAAGATGTTTATCAAAACCCTCCCCTACGAGTACCACAATCGAATGGTAACCACGATCGCCGAATCATTTAATCAACTCATTTCAGTAGGGAAGCAAATCGAGATAGGGTTGAGGGATGGTTGGTTCACTGAACTTGCACCCACGAGCAGGTTCAGCATGAAGAAGGATAAAGAATCCCCGGTAGATGTCAATGCAACCTACAATCATTCTCTAACAAAGAAAGAAGGGCCAGATGACATGACCACTATCTTTAGAGACCTTTTCATGGGCGACATCAACAAAGGATCGTTAGGGGAAATGGGTGTAGGCTCGCTCAAGTAGAACCCCTTTAATTTCCTTGCGTACTCTCCTACATGGGAACTTGTACATCATTCTTAAGTCTTGCTTGTTTTATTTTCAATATTAGTTCCGCTTGAGGAACTAACTTTTGAAAACACTTTTCCAAAATATAAATCCACCTATTAAATAAAGCTAAAAATATTTTGAGAGCATGAGGCGTATTCCAAACCAGCCTGGTGATGCTATCCAACCATAAAAAACGTCATCCAAGGAGAATACTGAGAGCATGAGCCCGGTATCCCAAAAAATGTTTTTCTCCACAAATGCATGGAAAATCCCTCAAATATCCAAAAAAAACCTCAAGGTTTAAACAAGATTAGGTATCGAAAGGGCATTAGTGATTAATTAGTGTAATCAAGTCCCCGATCCTAATTTCTCTGGTTGCACAGTAGCGAGTATTCCTCCCGATATTTCGCTTGGGTTTCTAATCGATCCACCCCAAGCCGATTAGTGGCGACTCCGTTTTAAAATTGACTTACAGGTTAAAAACTTGGACTATTAAGTCATGAATTGGTGGACTTGGGAGATTCCGAGCTACGCCTAATAGACCTAGCCGAACCATTAGCCTCTGCAGGCGCCCGCCCTGATCGGGCGCCGAAAAAAGAGGTCGCAACATCAATCATCACAATTTTTTGATAAACCCAACAAACAGTAAATATAATAGCTTTAAGATTATTGGAAATAACATATTAAAGGAAAAATACATAACACTATTTGTTCGAACCAGAAAATAATAACTCTGAGAAAGCGATGACAACTTTAATAATGACTAAGTCAATGAGTTTATTTATTCAATAAATCTTCTTAACAAGTGAAGAGTACACCAATGCAAACCAAATACAAACTAGCAAAATTGCTTTAAAAATGTAACAAAACTAAATAGGAGGAGAGGTACGGCTAATTAAATCTCCTTAAGGCAATTAGTTTCCACTAACGATACTAAGCAACTTCACAAACTATGTCTCTCAAGATAGATAACCTCAAACCCGTTAGAATTAGTACTATGCATATAGAACTCTATCGAGCACTTATCGAAACCGGCAAGCTTTGAGAAAAATTAAAGTGAAGAGATGCGAGGTTTTTCTTCTTGTTCTTACTAGAATGAAGAATTGCTCAAATCAATTTATAAAATTTGAGAAATCATGTACTGAATAGATATATGAATTCAAGAGATATATAAACAGAATGTCTTTATACATTGCCTCCTCGTAATATTGCACATAAAACACTCCCCCACCTTGATCAAAGAGGCTTTCATGCACCTCCACCATCCTTTCTTGTCAAGAACCAGGGATATCCAGCCCCTATTTCTCTTCATTTCCCCCATCAATTCAAATCTCTAGCCAATCTCTGAATCAATTGCAATTGTGCGTTTGCAAGTTGGAAACAAAGTTTTTTTTCCTTTTCCTTTTTGCCTACTGATTGAATATGTATGCCATTTTTCTGCCAAATTCTTTCCATCAGACCTCATTTCCTAAAAATGGCTGCATGGTGATCTCTTTAGCTATGTCAAGTGAGGGGGAGAAGTACACTATCAGTGCCATAAGTTGTGTACGCACTCACTTTGGTGCCAAAAATTTCTATCGGATCACTTAAGTGCCAAATCGGATGAAAAATGATCACTTTGGTGCCACCGGCGAGAGATTTCGGTCAAAATGATTATGTGGCTTTTATATTAAAAAAAAATCGACAAGGCCTTTAAACGACGTCGTTTTGCTGTCCTAAGTGGATGGCCACGAGAAAACGACGTCGCACAACTTATTTGGGTTTTTTTTGGGGGGGGGGATTGAAATTAGGGTTTTTTTTGTCCAATCCTCATCCAATGCCAGCCGCTGTCACTCGGCCTTCGTCGCTCTGCCGCTGTTGCTCGGCCTCCATCGTAGTAGCACCATGTCCCAATCTCGATAACATTTCATCAGCTTCAACGTCCTCAAATTCTTCGAGCTAGGACCGCGTCCAGCAGCTCTAAGTGGGCGTGGAGGGCAAGCCTCTAGCGGCTCTGGCCTTCAATCGCGAGCCAGTGGCGGCACACAAAGGAGCACCAGCCCGGGTCACTGGAGCATAGGTACTAGAAGACGCAAGCCAAGCACTCATCGGGGAGATCAGAGATGGAGAGGGAGAGATCGGGGGCGGCGCACTCGTTGGTAGCCTCCCCGAGCACCGGCCAGATCACGATGTTCGACTTGGCCGCCGAGTGGCCATCGTCGGGGTCGGGGTCGGAGCCGTAGCCACCGAGCGCGGGGTCGTTGAGGACGGCGATTGGCCCACCGTCATTGGCTTATCTTCTCTCTCTCTCTCTCTCTCTCTCTCTCTCTCTCTCAATTTAGGGATTTAGGGTTTTGAATTGGGGGAGAGACACCAAACGGTGTCGTTTTGTTATTTAAATGCTGATTGTACTCTTCGGCAAGCCATATCAACTTCAAAAAATAATAAAAAAGTGCCACATCGAATTTTCAGCCAACCAGATCAGAGTTCATACTAAAATTCTTCGAGCCAGGACCGCGTCCAACAGCTCCAAGTGGGCATGAAGGGCAAGCCTCTGGCGGCTCTGGCCTTCAATTGCGAGCTAGTGGCGGCACACAAGGGAGCACCGGCCCGGGTCACTGGAGCATAGGTACTAGAAGACGCAAGCCAAGCACTCATCGGGGAGATCAGAGATGGAGAGGGAGAGATCGGGGGCGGCGCACTCGTCGGCGGCCTCCCCGAGCACCGGCCAGATCACAACGTTCGACTTGGCCACCGAGTGGCCTTCGTCGGGGTCGGGGTCGGAGCCGTAGCCACCGAGCGAGGGGCCGTTGAGGACGGCGATTGGCCCACCGTCATTGGCTTATCTTCTCTCTCTCTCTCTCTCTCTCTCTCTCTCTCTCTCTCAATTTAGGGATTTAGGGTTTTGAATTGGGGGAGAGACACCAAACGGTGTCGTTTTATTATTTAAATGATGACTGTACTCTTCAGCGAGCCACATCAGCTTCAAAAAATAATAAAAAAGTGTCACGTCGAATTTCCGGCCAACCAAATCGGAGTTTATACTAAAATGATCGTTTTTCAAACTTTTTGGTACTTAAGTGATCCAACAGAAACTTTTGGCACCAAAGTGAGCGCCGTACATAACTTATGACACTGATAATGTACTTATCCCTCAAGTAAGGCATGATCGAGTTCATTAACAGGAATCAAGCTTGCACAGGCATAATCCGAAATATGATTAAGCTTAGAGCTTCATTTGCACTCATCTAGTCCAAAAACAGTAATTTATGCAAATGTCTTTTTTTTTTTTTTTCATTAGCTAATTTTTTTATGCTATTAATGTTGGTAAAACAAACTAAGAAGTGCCTTATCCCACATCGAAAAGATGTGAGTGTACACATGGACAAAACGTGACACTAATCAACGATCATTATATATATTTATTGAAAAATTAGGATTTATAAAAATTAACCATAACATCCTGTTGAAATAGTGGGACTATTCATGAAAGAGTTACGGTTATTTTTTTATTTTTCATTTATTTAATTCTGAATTTTATTATTTCTTCCAACTGTCATTTTAGAGTTCATACTTGTTTAGACATAACTTCTGAATCTTTGGAAGGTTGTGTCTATTCGACTATAATTTTTTTTTTTGGCTATACATTATTGAACATGCCTATTCAATTATAATCTTCTTCTTCCATTTTCGTTTTCTTTCGAAAGAAAATACAATCATTATTTTCAAGTGTTTCTCTTGAAAGACTCTGGAAAAATACTATAATTGCTATATAGTATTCCCAATCGAGACTTTATTGTATCTTGAAAGAAATTTGCCAACAACCATTAGTAACGATGTGGGGCAAATAATTTCTTAAAAAAAAAGTGATATCATGCCTCGGGTCTAACTTTATTATTCTACCCATTCGAAGCCATATTTTCCAACAATTTTAAGGAATTATTTGTGCGACGATGAAGTCAGAGTCTTCTTCACAATACCTTAACTCTTTCATTTTTCACATAATTTACAAGGGCTTCCCTTCCATGACCATGGGGGCCTAAAACCCTAGATCAAGCGAAAAGAACTCATTGTTTGGGAAGTGGTGATTCTTCAAAATTTGAGTTTGCATATCTTCTGTAGAAGGAGAAGGCACAAGTGCAAATAAGCATATTTATTCTAAATTAACTAAAAAATATGGTGTTCAGGGGTAAGAATGGAACAAGTGTCAATACTTTCGTACGTCGCTCACTTAAGTATTAATTTTTTTTTTTCGCTTACTTAAATGTCACAAATTTGAAAATCGATCACTTGATTGCTACTTCCAATTTGCCCCCCCCCCCAAAAAAAAGCAAACGTGGCTGCCAATCATCTAATGTGGCCACCGAAAAATATATTTTTTAATATTTTTAATATTTAATATTTATTATTATATTCTTTGAATTTTATATTTTTATATTTTTATATTTTTATTTTTTGTGATCCGGAAATCGTCGTACGTCGGCAACAAGCGGCATAAACCCTGGGCGACCCGTAGGGACCCACCTCCCACGGGCCGTAGGTGAGTCGCGCAATGGGGGTGCAGAGTTTTGAACCCCTCCCCTCTCAGATGAGAGGGCAGAGCGCGAACCAGTTCGTCCACCGTGGGGTGGGTTTTATATGTTTATTTATATTTATATTTTTTGCATTTTTTTCTTTAGGATCGGTAAGGGTGTGACATCTTGAATTCTTCAACCTGCTTTCTACTTAATTAATTGGGCATTTCATTGACGTGTTGATAATTATTCTTGAGATAACTAGACTATTGAGGGAAATTATTAAGGAATTTTAAGGCAATAGACTTGAGAACTCAATCAGGAATCGGCTTCTTGACCGTGCTCATCTTTAGAGGCCATTACGGCACAGTTAAAAATCGATTTGAGATCAGAGATAGGTATGTTCAACTGAGATGTGTGGCTGATCATGAGTAACTCCACTAAATTGGAAAATTTTCGTCGATCGATACTAATATGATTTTACTGTTATTTTGGTACCCTGTGTTTGTAATTGATCCTCGGGATTTTCACGACAATCGAGAGTCCCCAATGTGTCGAGTGGATTCAGAGTGGTTCGAAGAAAATCGACCACGGGTCATTTGCCTTAAAAAAGTTCTGAAAACTATCCGGTGTCTAGGTCACGCTAAAAACGCGCCAAATGAAAATTAATCACTAATTCAAATCCGATTTCAGAAATTGAAGATTCTGTCATGTCACAATAAATTCTAGAATCCATGACTCAGTCTTAGAAGATTTTTCTGACACTCGACACTTTTTGGGAAAAAGTCATCACATGGTCGTTTTTGTGCAGAAAATGCCGAAGATGGTTTTTGATCGTGAAATTGAGAAGCATAAGAGATTTTTGGATGAAGAAAATTTATCAATTTGATAAATGAGACATCAATTGATTTTTAAGAGTCATTTGAGAGAGAATCATGAGGGGATTGATGTGCAATTGAAGCCTTTTGCTAGGAAATTCGTGTGCCCCCATGGGTTGTGACTTTTGGACCAACTCCACCCTTTAGAAGGGGCAATTTGGGCTGAAAATAGGCTGATGGGTGACAACCATATGGAGGGATAAGAACAAAGGATATTTGTTGTGGAAAAATCAAACACAAAGGGGCTCTCACTCATCTCTTTCTTATCCCCTCTCCTTTGCTGCTATCCGAGACTCTCCTCTTCGCTTCATTTTGTGCGACGCCAGCACTAGCAGCTCCATTCTTCGCCCGCGTCTTCTTTGGCTTGTGCCTCTCGGCGTGACGCCAGCGAAGCCAGCCATCGATTCCAACGTCCTCGGCCTAATTAAAGTTAGGCCCATTCGTGGGCCTCAGCTGTAACAGCCCACACGAAATTGTCGTGGCCTAGCTTCACCTATCCCTCAGCCCTGCAGTCTTCAAGCCCAGCAAATTCCAATCTAGCTGGGCCCAAAGGTCCATCGGTTCAGCCACTTGCAACCCGCAGAAATTTAGCAAACAACCCATCAAGTGAACCCAGCATCTTGGGCTTGGTTTTTCAGCCCACAAGACCAAGAGGCCCAGCAACCCGAAGCCCAAACGTGAAGCCCAACTTCGGTGAGCCCAAGTTTCAGCCTAGTCTTGAGGCCCGCGAAGCAGCCCAAGGAGTAGGCCCAAGCAAGTTTGGCCCAAGCCCAGCTTTTGCTATGGGCTTGCGAAGCTTGTAAGCCCCGCCCGAGTGTCTGTCGACGCCGCCGTCGCGGTGATCCGGTCTCCGCTTTTAACCAAGTTAGTAATCTCATTAGTCCTTGCTTAGTAGGCTAATTATGCTTAAGGGTTGATTAATGTTAATTAAGTAGGATTAGGTGGTTAGATTAGAATGGATTAGTGATTATTAGTTAATTGCATTGCATATTAGTTAGGTGGTTAGTGTACTTAGCTAGAGAACTGCCTATACTATTTGTTGAATGCATCTCAGGATTTTTCCCGACCCTTATCGGGCTTCAATTAGGCATTATGGGCCTAAATTGGATTTTTAGTATTTATTTATTAATTTTCAAAATTAATTTAATTATTTATTTATTTTCCGGAAATTAGGCAGGGTTAGCTGACGACCGAAATTTCGTGCCCATTGTCGTGGTGCAGTCCGTTTATTTATTTGAACTCTATGTTGTGCTGAATTGAATTAATTGTGCAATTTGAGGAATTATTCCTAAATTGATTGAAATTGAATGGAAATTAAATAATTGACTGGTAGACGACCGATTATAATTATTTAGCGTCAATAATGCTTGGATAAGCTAAAGTAGAGAGAATTTCAAGGGCAAAATGGGAATTTTTTTGGTTAAGACCAGTTAGGTATGACTCATGGATAGGTGTGGTTCGGTGATGAGGAATATCACCGGTGAAAACGGCACCTTAAAGAACGCACGTAGACTGTCTGTGCCCTATGACGGGCGTGGTTTGGTGATGAGGAACATCACTGGCGAAAATGACGCTTTAAAGAACGCACGTAGACTGTTTATGATTTGTGGTAGGCGTGGTTCAGTGATGAGAAATATCACTGGTGAAAACGGCGCCTTAAAGAATGTACGTAGACTGTGTGTGACCTATGATGGGCATGGTTCGGTGATGAGGTATATCATTGGCGAAAATGGCACTTTAAAGAACACACGCAGACTGTCTGTTACTTACGTCACATTGGCGAAAACGATGCCCGAGAGCATTAATGGAGCTCTGTGATTAAGTGTACTGTTGGAGGTTATATAGTGGGATATGAAAGACCTAGAAAAGGTTTGACTGACATGTAATCGACTAGGTTAATTGATCAATGATTGATTTGATATCGTGATTTGATTAACTGTTCGATGTGATATATAAAGCATCTGTATATAACCTTGAATTGCAGGTTGGAACTGATGTCAAGGTAAGTCTTCTGACTCGTGTTGTGCTTAGGCAACCATGTGGTATATTGGTTTCTTAATCGAGTCTTAGTAGGTAGAACTTGCTGAGACATAGTCTCATCCCGGTTGTAGGACAACATTTTAGGCCCGTAGATGAGCCTGAGGAGGAGAAACCGGAAGATGACGATGAGCTAGAAAAAGATGAAGAGCTTGAAGGAAACGAGATTAGTGAAGAAGAGTTAGAAGAGGATCAAGATGATTCTGAGTACGACTCGGATGAGGACTGAGATCCCATCCTTTTTTGTGAATCCTGTTTTGATGTGAATAGAGTGAAATTAAAAAGTCGTGAATAGTTTGTGAAATACTTTGAGTTATGCTCTATATAAAAGTATGGTTGTGTTCGTGAAATTTTAAACGCAAGTACATGTATCGAACAAGTAATATAATGATGAGAAAAAGTATCGTCCCACGGAGATCGATGATTAATAAACTAATTAAATATTAAAATAGATTAGTTCTAAAATTTATCTAACAAATCAATATATAATTTAGAATAAATTAAAAACAAAACTTGAAGACTAAATGCAGTAAAATCAATCAGATAAATATGTTCGAGCATCCGATTTCACCATAATCACTAGATATGAATTTCATATTGTTATGAGTACAAGAATGATATTAAACATGTGATAGCGGAATTTCCTAATCTATTTACTATCCTATCTCTAGGTATAGCAAACCTACTAAACTTATTAATCCACTATATCTCTATGTGAATTAAAACAAACATGAGTGCATTCAAAACTATGAATATTCCCAGTTTACAATGAGTCTTTTGGATCACCTTATCATCGAAAGCTATACAAATAACGTGATATATTTCTATCCACGTTTAATTCATGGTTATACATTATAATGAGCAATTGCATATTATCACTTCTCAGTCTCAAACATGCATATCAAATCATTCAAGTGGTGGCCAGTCACTCAAAAGTATTAAACACAATAATATATAACTCACATGAATGAAATCAATTGTAAAACATAAAAATCATGAAATTCACATCATCATGGTTAGGTTACATTGTAGCCCTAACAAAATAAAATTAGAACATAGTAAAAGAAAAAATAAAAATATAGATCAAACCCAGCATCTTGAATCAAAGGACAAGAATTCTGTCACCACTTTTTTTTTCTCTTCAAAATACTTGAAAAACTCTCAAAACAATGGAAAACGATCTAACCCAAAAACCCTAGCTGCTCTCTCTCTCTCTCTCTCTCTCTCTCTATCTCTATTTATAGGATATATCCAAGATATCTATCTCCCAACGCTTGCAGATAATATTAGGGAACAAAATCAAGAATTTCCTAATTTGATATCCATCTTCCACTGCTGCTTTTATTTGAATTCCTGATAGTTGCCATTTTTTTCCTTATCCTCTCCATATCTCATTATTCTGCATAAACAAGGAAAATTCAAATAATCAGAAGGAAATCTAAATATTTTCTCACAAATAATGCATTAATTACTACCTAAAATAGTAAAATAACTCTATTTGTATAGAGTTATCAAACCCCCAAACTTAACATTTTGCTAATCCTCGAGCAAAAGTAAAACATAACACATACTCAACCTAACAACCTTCTCCATGACATCTTTCCATAATTGCTCAAATTCACAATTCAAAGAAAAACACAAATTTCATCCAAACATTGAAATCAATTTATAAGTTAAGACCAATTCTAACTATATGATCCAAGTGTGTGTATGAAAGTCCTCATCTTTTTCGAATTATATGCAATCCAGATAAATTCACATTGACATGTAACCTCTAAAAAATTCTCAATAATTATGACCAAATCTCATAAGTTTGTTTTTCATTCCTCTCTCCACTAATGTAAGCTAATCATCCAATCAAAAATCAATAGGACTTTTCTCGAGTTGTAATGTGAGGTTGGGCTAAAGGTGAGATAACGGGAATTTTAAGCTTAAATCACCCATCAACACGTTGATTTCTAGGATCTAATTAGAGCCAATGTCATTGTCCAATTTCACTCCTTCAAGATAATTTTTCTGCCGCCATATATCATCATTCTTTTTTTTTTCTTTTTTCTTTCCTTTTTTTTTTTTGAATTGCTTTATGGTGGAGTTTCTTCCAAAGTCCCTCCTAATATAATATGAAAATTTCCAACCCATTGAGTATCCAAAAGGCTCACTCAATTGAAAGTTGGATAGGGAACCATAAAAGCAATTTTTTTGACAATACACCCCAAACAATCATAGCAATCACTTCCTTTGTTTTTTTTTTTTTTCCATACTCCATCTTTCCTCCCAAATTTCTATCAAGCTCAAATAACTTTTTATCCCAAAAGAAAATCAACGTGTTCATAGGACATGGGATAAGGATATAATTTGATAACGGCTAGGCTAAACATATATGGGTGCCAATGAAAAATTGGGTAGTAATTAAGGCTCAATGGGGGTGACTAGGGATAAATAAATAGGGTTGGCTTGAAAGGCTCAATCGATCCAAAAATTGCCTAATTGCCTAAATCATTTTCTCAATTAGATTTAGCTTAGGATTTCGCCTCAAGAGAAAATCAAACAAATTCTAAAATTTGGGTGAAATCTAAGAAAATCACATATTTCACATGAATGTTCTCTAGATTTACACATAATTCAAAAAGTAAGGACTTTTAGTGCTCAATAAGTGGATCAACATAATCAGAATTAAGATTAACTCACACATCAATTACAAGTTTAAATAAAATTTAAATTTTCCTAAAAATCATAAAAAATCACAACCAAGAAAGCAATAATGATAAAAAAATTATCCAAAAATTTGTTGCCCCCCAAACTTGAATGAAGCAATGTCCTCAATGTGAAAAATAGAAATAGGAAGAAGAAAACTCCCCTAGTTGTAAGATAAGTCCATAGATGACCTTGATGATTAAACTCTTGCTAGGTGCTCCCTAAAAATTAACCTAGATAAAACAAAGAAAAGTTAAGCTTTTTTTTTTTTTTTTTTTGCAAAACATAAACTTAAAAATAAATAAAAACATAATTAAAATGCTTGGGTTACCTCCCAAGAAGCGCTTGCTTTATAGTTTTCAGCCAAACTATCTCAAATGTCGCTACTCTGAAGGATGAAGTTCAATGGTGGTCTTCTGCTTGTTGTAACCACCTTCAAAGTAGGGCTTCAAACGTTGACCGTTCACTTTGAATGTGCTCTTAGTGACATGCGCAACTTCAACAGTTCCATATAGGAATACCTGTGTAACTGTAAAAGGACCAGACCATCTAAACCGCAACTTTCCTGGAAAAAGTTTAAGACGAGAATTATAGAGTAAAACTTTTTGACCAATTTTAAACTCTCTTCTGAATATGTGCTTGTCATGCTATCTTTTTGTATGCTCCTTATACAACTTAGAATTTTCATATGCTTCATTGCGAAATTCCTCCAATTCATTCAGTTGCGATAATCTTTCTTCACCTGCAGACTACATATCAAAATTCAGAAATTTCAATGCCCAATATACTTTATGCTCTAATTCCACTAGTAAGTGACAAGCCTTTCCAAACACTAGCCTAAAAGGAGACATCCCAATTGGCGTTTTGAACGCTATCCTATAGTCCCAAAATGCATCATCAAGTTTTATAGACCAATATTTCCTAGAGGCATTCACTGTCTTTTCTAAAATTTTCTTGATTTCTCTATTTGAAATCTCTACTTGACCACTAGTCTGAGGATGATAAGGGGTTGCAACCTTATGTGTGACTCCATACTTACTCAAAAGTGCTTCAAATTGTTTGTTGTAAAAATGTGTCCCCCTATCACTTATGATTGCCTTAGGAATGCCGAATCGGGTAAAAATATTTTTCTTAAAAAATTTCACCACAACCTTAGCATTATTTGTTAGCAATTGATATAGCTAGTATGAGTACCTAGAGGGGGTGAATAGATATATAAAAGATTTTTCTTGATAATTGCACAATACTAGACAGTTGAAGGATTTGCGACAAATAACAATCAACGTAAGACTGAGTAAAGGAAAGAGAGAATTGAACACGCGGTTTATAGTGGTTTGGCTTGATTCAAGCCTACGTCCACTCTTCTGCACTGACAGCTAATTGGTTGGATTCCACTATGAACAAAGAGATGTTACAGCATTGATCTTCCTTGATTTCTAGGTGTAGATGATCTACCACACTCACTCAAGGTATCACCAAGTATAGACACTCTCTGTGTATACAATTTCGCTTAAAATGTATCGACTAATAATCAAGGTGCTTCAGACTCTGGAATTTCTCTATCGATCACACACTAAAACAACTAGAACGTCTTCCTTTTATACTCCTTTATGCCATCATATCCGTTGGCACTTACCAAAGGAATTCCTTCAATCTACCCGTTGGACGGAATCAATTAAGAAGATCATTCGAGCTATTAAAGGAACTTGACGATAGCCCATCAATCCTGTTCGCCCATACAATCAGGATTTTGGTTTCCAAGAATAGAACCTTCCAAGAATATTTCGTCGACCATCGGATCTTCAATCGATCTAGATACAAATAAAAGAATCCGTTATATTTATCCAGCCAAGAGATCTTCTCCAGAGGATAGGATTAAATCCTCAACCATATACCTCGGCTCTGGATTTCCTTCGTCACTGGATTAGAAAGACTGTCAATGAGAATAGTCTTGAGTCTTGAGTCTGGTGATCAGAAAGTCTTCAGACTCTAAACAGAAGGTCTGCAAATATCCAAACTAGACTGATAGAAACGTTTTGTCAACTTCAAAATATTCTGGAAAGATTTCTCCAACAATCTCCCCCTTTTTGATGGTGACAAAACGTTCTTGTAGATTTGAACAACTTTGACCTGCAAAAACATTTCTCAAGTAATATGGCTATCTCATAAAGATTAGTAAAACAACCAGACTCTGCATCCACAAAAAATTGGTTAGTCTTTCATGAGTAATACCATACAACAACACTTGATATAAATGCAAACAGTCAAGCATCAAAATCTACAGCCAATTCAGTCAAGTTCAAGTTCACACCCAAGTTCACTCAAGTCATACTAAAAAACAAACATATTCAACCACAAAAAACAAATTTAAAGTCAAAGTTTAAAGTTCAAATTGGTTCAAATTGTTTCTCCCCCTTTTTGTCATCATTAAAAAGGTGAGAAAAGAGTCAGGTCTACTTGGGAATGCGAATGATCTGGAAATCTCCCATCGACTGGACTATGCCTTCTAGCCTCTTCAAGTCTTCCCTTAGATGAACTACCTCCTCTCCTTTGGCATTGGCTTGAATTTGTAGAGCTAGGTCTTTCATTTTGTCCTCCAGGGTAACCGAAGATGCTTGTCCAGCATTCTTCATGGCTTGAATTTCACAGTCCAGAGCATAGATTTGACCTCGCATTTCCAGAAGAACATCAAGAATACGACGAAAATCTGCAGAATTGTCCGTCTGTGTACTTGCATGTGCTTTCTCGGATGGAGTGAATGCAGACGATGGAGCTTCTGTATAATCTTGCAGATTTGGTGTTGACGTATCATGTCCTTCTTCAGGCATTTGAGAAGCCTGAAAATCTTCTGGATCTGCTGGCAATCATCTTAGACCTTCACTGATGGCAGCATGAGGTGTGGACCTTCCTTGCTCGCCAACTCCCCCTGTCTCTAGGACCTCAAATGGGGAAGAGTGATAATCATGCTCTTCTGCATCTTGATTCCCCTTTTCTCCAGCTGCAGACTTTTCTTTCTCTTCTTCTCCTTCTTCTTCAGCTTCTTTCTCCTTCTCTCGCTGCTCTTCTTCTTCTCTGTTCTTGGCTTGCTCCTCTTCTTCTCTCTGTTCTTCTGCTTCTTTCCCTTTCTTCTGATGTTCTATCGATTCAGGTACAGAACGTCTGGTCCTTATCAAGGCAGAGATTGTGAGATCTTCCTCTTCATCTTCATCCTCCAAGATGAGAGTTCTTTTCTTCGTAGATAGGGCACCAATGGCCTCCTTCCCTTTTCTCTTTGAAGCAGACGGTACTGGAGTCTTCACTCTGAATTTCTCCATTGCCTTGGAAAGCTCTTTCAAACACATCTTCGTCAGCATCTTCAAACCTACCACCATTTTATCGCATGGTCGAACACAGAGAGTATGTAGAGGTTCAATATTTAAGTGTCTGAAGATCTTGGTCACAAGACCAGGGTAAGGCAATTGGCCTTTGTCCTTCGCTATTGCTCTGTACATGTGAAAGAGAATGATGTGAGGGAGAGAGAACTTCGTCCCAGAGTTAATCGCATACATCAATTTTGCCTCGGAATCGGACACGTCAGTCTTGGATGTAGACTTGGGCCTGATGCAATTGATCACAATTTTGTGAAGCACTATATTGATGGCGCGCATCCTTGAATAGATGATTCTTCCTTCTGTATCTCTATCTTTGACAAGCTCCAATGAGGCACGAGCAATTGAGACTTTGATTGGTTGATAGCGTCCTCGTTCAACTCCAATTATGTCCGCCAACCTGTCCACGTCTACCACATAGTCTTGGTCTCTAACACTGAATGATATTCTATTCGCATCTAAAAAGCTAAGATTCGAATAGAAGTATGCTGTCAATTGTGCATAATCATCTATGGTATCGGTGCAAAATTGTTCAAGTTAAAGCAGATTGAACTTCTCCCTTAAGTTCACATTAATGGCATCCAAGAAATCGAAATCAACACTCCTAGGGTTTATCACCCCTCGTTTCAGCAGTCTGAAGAACAGATTCTCCTGTTCCTTCGATTTAAACAACTCCATTCTTTTTCCCTTCACCCTTGCAGCAACACCCATTCTAGGTTGAAAATCACTGAACATTTTATCATCATCGTTCCCGTCAGTCGGATTCGGTCCCGATATACGAGGGTCACTTGGAATGTTCGCAAGTGCTTCCTCACCTTTCCTTTGGGAGCAATTCCCAAATCCTCCATTCGTCTCGAAAGATATACTCATTCCCATAATTCTTATCTTTAAGAAAATCATCCACGTAGTTCAACGGAGTCCCAATGCTCTTCATCGCACAATAGAGTTTGTAAATAAAAGAGGGGTTTTTTGACTTTTACAGGGTCTGCGTCCTCGATTATTTCTTCCTCCGGTTGTTGACCCGCACCTTTTCGAGATTAAATATAACGACAACTTACAGTCTATAGCCATGAATGTCTGAGTCTGAGGGTTAGAGAGTCTCTAGACTTTAACTTCTTCAAGCTTCAAAATGTTGAGTCTGGAACGGATAAAATCGAATTGATTTTTCTCCAAAGGCTTTGTGAATATATCCGCTAGTTGACTTTTTGAATCAACAAATTGAATCGAGATTTCTCCATTTTGAATATGATCTCTAATGAAGTGATGTCGAATCTCTATATGCTTTGCTCTTGAATGAAGGATTGGATTTTTAGTGAGATTGATTGCGCCGGTGTTGTCACATCTGATCTCTGTGCATGAGTCTTCAATCCCAAAGTCTTGTAGCTGTTGTTTTATCCATAGAATTTGCAAACAGCAGCTTCCAAGAGCTACATACTCTGCTTCTGTTGTTGAGAGAGCCACAGTGCTTTGTTTCCTTGAAAACCAAGACACCGTCCCGTCTCCAAGCAACCGGCAAGTTCCCGAAGTACTCTTTCTATCGACTTTGCAACCGGCCAAATCTGCGTCTGAATATCCCAGAAGATTAAAGTCTCCCTTCTTAGGATACCACAGACCGATGCTTGAAGATGAAGCAACATATTTAATAATGCGTTTCGCAGCACTGAGATGGGATTCTCTAGGATCTGATTGAAACCTAGCACAGATGCAAACATTCAACAAAATGTCAGGTCTAGAAGCAGTAAGATAAGGAAGTGAACCAATGATGCTCCTGTACAGCTTTTGATCAACTTTCTTCCCATCTTCATCTTTGTCTATCTTCAAAGAACTTGACATCGGTATATCAGTCTTTTTGCAATTTTCCAATCCAAACCTTTTGACAAGATCATTAGCATATTTTTCTTGATAAATAAAAGTTCCTTCCTTCAATTGCTTTACTTGAAGACCAAGAAAGAATGTTAACTCTCCCATCATACTCATTTCAAACTCATCCTACATAGACTTAGAAAACTTCTTGCACAGACTTTCATTAGAGGATCCAAAAATAATATCATCCACATATATTTGAACAAGTAAAAAGCTTTTGTTTTCCATTTTGATAAATAAAGTAGTATCTACTTTACCTTTGACAAAACCATTCTGTAATAAGAACTTACTTAGTCTGTCGTACCAAGCTCGAGGTGCTTGCTTTAAACCATACAATGCCTTTTTCAGTCTAAAGACTGAGTCTGGCTTCTTTGGGTCTTCAAACCCAGGTGGTTGTTCCACATAAACTTCCTCATGGATAAATCCATTTAGGAACGCACTTTTGACGTCCATTTGGAATAACTTGAAATTTTTATAGCAAACAAACGCAAGTAATAGTTGAATAGCTTCTAACCTTGCTACTGGAGCATAAGTCTCATCATAGTCTATTCCTTCTTCTTGCGTGTATCCTTTAGCCACGAGTTTTACTTTGTTTCGTACGACTTTTCCTTTCTCATTCATCTTGTTTCTGAACACCCATTTAGCTCCAATAACAGTTTTACCTTTTGGTTTGGATGTCAATTCCCAGACATCATTAATGTTAAACTGTCTGAGCTCTTCTTGCATAGCTTCAATCCAGCTTTCATCAGATAAAGCTTCTTCTATGCTTTTTGGCTCAATTTCATAAATAAGAGCTGCAAACTAGACTCTTTACGCCTTTTAGATCTGGTGCGGATTCCTTCATTAATTTTGCCGATAATGAGATCTTTGGGATGACTGGATTTATGCTTCCAGTTACTGGTTGATTTGTCTGGTTGATGATCTCTTTCTTTATTTGAATCTTCATGAACAGCTTGATGCTGATCTTCCAGAGTCTGAGATGCTTCTTGAGTTGTAAGCTTTGGAGGGTCTGGAGTAGGTTCAGACTCTTCATGATGAGTCAGACTGGATTCATCTTGCGTAGAGTCTTGAAATTTGACATTCATTGACTCCTCCACAGACTGGCTCTTCTTGTTATAGACTCTGTAGGCTTTGCTTGATGTAGAGTATCCAAGGAAGATACCGTCATCTGATCTTTCTTCAAACTTACCAACTCGATCTTTTGTATTTTTCAAAATAAAGCATTTGCAACCGAACACATGAAAGTATGAAACAATGGGCTTCTTACCTTTGAATAACTCATAAGGGGTTTTCTCTAGAATAGGTCTTAAGAAGACTCTATTAATGATATAGCACGCTGTTGAAACAGCTTCAGCCCAAAATCGTGAAGAAATCTTACTTTCAATTAAAAGAGTTCTAGCCATTTCTTGAAGAGATCTATTCTTTCTTTCTACAACTCCATTTTGCTCTGGTGTATATGGAGAAGAAAACATATGCTTAAAGCCAGATTCATCGCAAAATTTTGTAAAATCTTGATTTTCAAATTCACCTCCATGATCTGTTCTTATACTTGAGATAACACAACATTTTTCATTTTGAACATTTTTAGCAAATTTTTCAAAATACGAGAAGGTTTCAGACTTATTTGCAAGGAAATATACCCAAGTAAAGCGGGAGTAATCGTCCACAATTACTAGACAATATTTCTTACCTCCAATGCTCTAGGTTCTGGTTGGTCCGAAGAGATCCATATGCAGCAACTGTAGTACATGATTAGTAGAGACATGATTTATTGACTTGAATGAATTTCTTACTTGCTTTCCCAGAATACATGGTGTGCATGGATCGGATGGATCGGACTTTTGGTATGGTAATTTGGGTAGACCTCAAACAAGCTGCTTTGATGAGATTTTGGCTAATTGCTTCATGTTGACATGAAAAAGTTTTCTGTGCCATAAGCTTGCTTCATCTTGAATTGAGATTAGGTATTGCGATTCGTTTGGTTTCATGTCTAAGATGTAGATATTTCCATGTCTTCGACCCATGAAGAACTGAGTAGAGTCTTTACTGATTCCAGAGCATATTCCTTCTTGAAAGGAGATCTTGAAACCGATCACACAATTGGCTAATCTTTGAGAAGGTTATAGTTGAGTCCTTCCACTAGAGAAACATTGTTTATTGTGAGATTTCCAATTTTCACAGTTCCAAATCCCACAATACTTCCTTTGTCGTTTCCTCCAAATGAAACTTTTCCACCATTTACTTGAATAAGCTTTATGAAGCAATTTGAGTCTCCTGTCATGTGTCTTGAACATCCGTCAAGATACCACTTTACCTTTTTCTTGACGGAGACCTGCATTTAAAAGAGAGTCTCAAGCTTTCTTTAGTACCCAAATTTTCTTGGGTCCTTTGGTGTTAGTAGGATAAACATTATTAGGCCATACTTTCTTAACAGGTTTCCAAACCATAGGACACCCTTTTTCAAAGTGATCCCGATCACACTTTGAACACTGAGAGCATTTCGACCTACAGACTTTACAAAAACTTTCTTGAAATGATTTTTGTAAGCCTCTCTCGACGGTCTTTTCTTAATTCTTTCTTTTACTTTAGGAAAATCAATCAAGGGGATTGTTTCTGCTGTCATACCTAGACCGGACTTATTGAAATAAGGTCTTTGAGCTGAAAGAATCTTTTCAAGTTTTTCGGATCCTATTGAAAATTTCTTTGAAATATTTGATAAGTCAGTTTTTAAAATATCATTTTCTTTCAAAAGATTATCTTCCTTTTCATTAAGAGTGGAAACATTCAAATCTAAATTTTTAATTTTTTCTTCTAAGACTTTTTTATTTTGTTTTAGAGCTGAGTTTTCTTTTTTAAGTTCGGAAATTTTTTGAGAGAAGTCTTAAGACTAAAACACAGTTCATCAATGTATTTAGAAATTTTGACAGGAATTTTAAAATTACTTGCCTCAAATTCACTGTCTGAGTCTGATCTAGAGTCTGAGTCTGAGTCCGATTGTGCCATTAGACACAGGTTGGCATATTCTTTATCACTTTCTTCACACTCTGTATCACTCCATGTTTCAGCTTTGAGAGCTTCACGAAACTTTTCAGCTTTTCCTTTCTTCTTCTTTAGAAGAGGACAGTTGGGTCTGATGTGTCCCTTTTTCTTACATTCGAAGCAAACTACATCTTTGTTTGGTTCCTCATCATCTACAGACTTGGTCTGCTGTCTTTGGAAACTTTGTTTCTTTGAGTTGAACCTTCTTCCTTTTCTATTCAGCTTTCTGAATCTTCTTACCATAAGAGCAAGCTCCTCATCGTCCAGATCATCTCCAGAATCTGTATCATCAGAATCATCATTTGATTTTAATGCAATGGATTTCTTACCTTTTGGATCTTCGTCTTCATTAACTCGTTCCACTTCATAAGACTTCATGGGATCAGAAATTTTTTGTCCTTGGTTCTCAAGACCATTGACAATATCTATAAAATGACTAAACATGTCAGTTATAGATTCTCTTGATTTCATTTTGAAGTCTTCATATTGACCGAGGAGAATGTTAATCCTGGTCTCCTTCACTCGATCTGTTCCTTCATAGGTGATATGTAATATGTCCCATACTTCTTGTTGGAGAAATCTTTCCAGAATATTTTGAAGATGACAAAACGTTTCTATCAGTCTAGTCTGGATATTTGCAGACCGTCTGTTTAAAGTCTGAAGACTTTATGATCACCAGACTCAAGACTCAAGACTCAAGACTCAAGACTCAAGACTATTCTCATTGACAGTCTTTCTAATCCAGTGACGAAGGAAATCCAGAACCGAAGTATATGGTTGAGGATTTAATCCTATCCTCTGGAGAAGATCTCTTGGTTGGATAAATATAATGGATTCTTTTATTCGTATCTAGATCGATTGAAGATCCGGTGGTCGACGAAATATTCTTGGAAACCAAGATCCTGATTGTATGGGCGAACATGATTGATGGGCTATCGTCAGGTTCCTTTAATAGCTCGAATAATCTTCTTAATTGATTCCGTCCAATGGGTAGATTGGAGGAATTCCTTTGGTAAGTGCCAACGAGTATGATGGCATAAAGGAGTATAAAAAGGAAGACGTTCTAGTTGTTTGAGTACATGATCGATAGAGAAATTCCAGAGTCTGAAGCACCTTGATTATTAGTCGATCTGCGGTTTGAGCGAAATTGTATACACACGAGAGAGTGTCTATACTTGGTGATACCTGGAGCGAGTGTGGTAGATCATCTACACCTAGAAATCAAGGAAGATCAACGCCGTAACATCTCTTTGTTCATAGTGGAATCCAGCCAATTGGATGTCAGTGCAGAAGAGTGGACGTAGGCTTGAATCAAGCCGAACCACTATAAACCGCGTGTTCAATTCTCTCTTTCCTTTACTCAGTCTTACGTTGATTATTACTTGTCGCAAATCCTTCAACTGTCTAAGTATTGTGCAATTATCAAGAAAAATCTTTTATATACCTATTCACCCCCTCTAGGTACTCGTACTAGCTATATCACTTCTTTTGCTGTAACACAAGAAAATATTCTGTTATATTCAGTTGGTGACAAAGCACAATATAAAGAGTAAATTGCTTTTGCATCGAGTGCTTGTCTCTTGATTATCTCTTCTTGAGTCATTCCGCTGGTCTCAACAGTTTCTTTCCATCTTTCAGAGACTGATGCAGCTGTAGGAGTGATTCCTCTTTCCACAACGTCCCATTCCAGAGGATCCTTTGATCGTAGGAAAGCTTTCATCTTGTTCTTCCAGATGTTGTAATCCTTTCCATCAAAGTAGGGTGGTCTGGTATTGCTTTGCCCTTCCACCAGCCCTGGTGCTAGCATACTAGCCATGGATCTTTTACTCTGAAGTAAAACACTTCAAATAAAGTAAGAACACGAGCTCTGATACCAATTGATATAGCTAGTATGAGTACCTAGAGGGGGTTGAATAGGTATATAAAAGATTTTTCTTGATAATTGCACAATACTAGACAGTTGAAGGATTTGCGACAAGTAATAATCAACGTAAGACTGAGTAAAGGAAAGAGAGAATTGAACACGCGGTTTATAGTGGTTCGGCTTGATTCAAGCCTACGTCCACTCTTCTGCACTGACAGCCAATTGGCTAGATTCCACTATGAACAAAGAGATGTTACAGCGTTGATCTTCCTTGATTTCTAGGTGTAGATGATCTACCACACTCGCTCAAGGTATCACCAAGTATAGACACTCTCTGTGTATACAATTTCGCTCAAAATGTATCGACTAATAATCAAGGTGTTTCAGACTCTGGAATTTCTCTATCGATCACACACTAAAACAACTAGAACGTCTTCCTTTTATACTCCTTTATGCCATCATACTCGTTGGCACTTACCAAAGGAATTCCTCCAATCTACCCGTTGGACGGAATCAATTAAGAAGATCATTCGAGCTATTAAAGGAACTTGACGATAGCCCATCAATCCTATTCGCCCATACAATCAGGATTTTGGTTTCCAAGAATAGAACCTTCCAAGAATATTTCGTCGACCAGCGGATCTTCAATCGATCTAGATACGAATAAAAGAATCCGTTATATTTATCCAGCCAAGAGATCTTCTCCAGAGGATAGGATTAAATCCTCAACCATATACCTCGGCTCTGGATTTCCTTCGTCACTGGATTAGAAAGACTGTCAATGAGAATAGTCTTGAGTCTTGAGTCTTGAGTCTGGTGATCATAAAGTCTTCAGACTCTAAACAGAAGGTCTGCGAATATCCAGACTAGACTGATAGAAACGTTTTGTCAGCTTCAAAATATTCTGGAAAGATTTCTCCAACAGCAATGCTACAGCTTCTACCCACTTAGACACATACTCCACAGCCACTAAAATGTATAAATTTCCATAATAAGGTGTAAAGGGTCCCATGAAATCAATACTCCTAACATCAAATAATTCACACACAATAATGTTGTTTAAAGGCATCTCATTTTTTCTTGAAATATTTCCAGTTCTCTGACACCTATCACATGAAGCTACATAGGAGTATGCATCTTTAAAAAGTGTAGGCCAATAAAATCTAGCTTGTAAAATCTTAGCTGCAGTTTTTGTGGCAACAAAATGGCCACCTGCCTTTCCATCATGACAATGATGTAGAATGTTTGCCTTCTCTTCATCTGGAACACATCGCCTTATGACCTGATCTACACATACTTTAAACAAGAAAGGTTCTTCCCAAAAATAATTTTTAACATCAGAAAAGAATTTTTTCTTCTGTTGATATGATAATTCAGGAGGAAGAACATTATTAACCAAATAATTTACAAAGTTGGCGTACCAGGGAATTTTTGTGGACATGATGGAAAAAAATTTCTCATCAGGGAACTCTTCCAAAATTGGTCTTACCTCTTCCTTTGAATTTGGAATTCTTGATAAGTGACCTGCAATTAGATTTTCAGTCCCCTTCTTATCTTTGATTTCCAAATGAAATTTTTGCAGTAATAGAATCCACATGATCAACCTGGGTTTTGATTCTTTCTTTTCAAGCAGATACTTAAGAGCAGAATGGTCAGAATAAACTATAACTTTTGAGCCAATTAAATAAGAACGAAATTTATCAAAAGCAAATACTACTGCCAAAAGTTCCTTTTCTGTTGTTGAATAATTCAATTGTGCACCTGACAAGGTTCGACTGGCATAGTATATGGTTCGAAAAATTTTATTCCTCCTTTGTCCCAAAACAACTCCCACTGCAGAATCGCTAGCATCACACATCAGCTCAAAAGGTAAATCCCAATTTGGTGCTGCCATGATTGGTGCTGAAATTAACTTCTCATTTAATGTGTTAAAAGCCTACATGCATTCAACAGAAAAATTAAAAGGAGCATCTTTTTCCAAAAGATTAAAAAGAGGTTTAGCAATTTTTGAAAAATCTTTTATAAATCGCCTGTAAAATTCTGCATGCCCCCAAAAATCCTCTGACAAGTTTCACAGATGTTGGCGGAGGTAATTTTGCAATGACTTCCACTTTGGCTCGATCGACTTCTATTCCATTTCGAGAAATTTTATGCCCGAGCATTATTCCTTCCTGCATCATAAAGTGATACTTCTCCCAATTCAAAACAAGGTTAGTCTCCTCACATCTTTGTAAGACCAAAGCTAAATTATATAAACAAGAATGAAATGATAGGCCAAAAACGGAAAAACCATCCATGAAAATCTCAATATATTTTTCAACCATATCAGAAAAAATAGCCATCATGCATCTTTGAAAAGTAGCTGGCGCATTACAAAGACCAAAGGGCATTCTTCCAAAAGCAAAAGTACCATAGGGTCAAGTGAAAGTAGTTTTCTCTTGATCTTCTGGTGCAATAGGAATCTGATTATACCATGAATATCCATCTAGAAAGCAATAAAACTCATGCCCTGCAAGTCTTTCTAACATCTGATCAATAAATGGTAAAAGAAAGTGATCTTTTCTAGTGGCATCATTCAATTTTCTGTAATCCATACACACACGCCACCCAGTAACTGTTCTAGTTGGAATCAATTCATTGTTGTTTTTTTGAATAGTCACACCACCTTTCTTTGGCACAACTTGTACATGACTTATCCAAGAACTATTAGAGATAGGATAGATGATACCTGCATCAAGTAGCTTAATTACCTCAGCTTTCACTACTTCTTGCATCTTCAGGTTCAAACGCCTCTGAGGTTGGATAGTGGGTTTATATTGCTCCTCCATCAAAATTTTATGCATGCAAATTGAAGGACTAATTCCCTTGATATCAGCTATTTTCCATCCAATTGCACCTTTATGCTCTCTTAATACTCTGAGCAATTTCTCCTCCATCAAATTTGTCAAAGAAGAAGATATAATTACCGGCAAAGAAGAAACTCCATCTAAATAAGCATATTTCAAATGAGAAGGTAAGGGTTTCAGTTCAAGGATTGGAGGCTCTTCAATTGATGGTTTAGGTTTTGTAATGTGTTGTCCCAACTCCTCAAATTTAATTACATTTTGCCTTGAATATGATGGAATTGCCTTCATGAAATTTGCGTACTCCTTTATCTCATCATTCTGAATATCTTTGTCTATTGGTTGAATCAGACATGTTTCAAGTGGATCTTCAAAAATATTTTCCTGAAAAACCTTATTCACCAACTTGTCAACTGTCTCAACTCTAAAACAAGAATTATCATCAGATGGATATTTCATTGCTTTAAAAACATTAAATGAAACAAGATCATCTTGAACTCTAAGAATTAACTTCCCTTGTTGTACATCAATAAGAGCTCTTCCTATTGCTAGAAAAGGTCGACTTAAGATAAGTGATACCTCAAAATCTTCCTCCATGTCAAGAACTATGAAATTTGCAAGAAAGATAAGTTTGTCAACTTTTATCAAAACATCTTCAACAAATACCTCTCGGATATTTAATTGATCGATCAGCCAGTTGAAGTGACATTATAGTTGCTTTTACCTCACCCAATCCTAATTTCTTGAAAACTGAATAAGGCATCAGATTAATACTTGCACCTAAATCACATAATGCTTTTTCAAAGTAAGAATCCCCAATAGTGCAAGGAATAGTAAAATTCCCTGGATCTTTTAATTTCGGAGGCAATTTGTTTTGTAGGATGGCCGAACACTCCTCATTTAACTTCATAGTTTCATAATCCTCCAATTTCCTTTTGTTTGCCAAAATCTCTTTAAAATTTTTTGCATAACTAGGCATTTGCGTTAAAGCATCTGCAAAAGGAATGTTAATGTGCAATTTTTTAAATACATCAAGAAATTTAGAAAATTGCTTATCTATTTTGTGCTACTGGAGTCGCTGAGGGAATGGAATTGGCGGCACATATGGCTTGGGATTATCTGGAAAAAGTTTACTCTTACTTGTCTCATTTGATTGTTTATTAATCACCTCTTCCTTGTCTTTGAAAATCTCTTCTTCTCCCACTTGTTTACCACTTCTCAAGGTAATAGCATTTATGTTTTCAATTGGATGTTTCTCTGTGTTGCTTGGCAAAGAACCCTGTTGTCTCCCTAACATCATACTTGCTAACTGACCCATTTGCATCTCCAAATTTCTTATTGAAGCCTCTTGGTTTTGAAATCTCACATCCGTGCTTTTAATGAAGTCATGAGTTGTGTTAGCAAGTTTGGTGACTATGTCTTCCAAATTTGACTTTGTCTCTTTTGATTGTTTGAATCCAGGTGGTCTCGTCACATTCTGATTATTCCATGAAAAATTTGGATAATTGCGCCATCCCGGATTGTATGTGTTGGAGTAGGGATTATTCTGTGACCTGTTAAAGTTCCCAACAAAGTTAGAATTTTCACTAGGTTGTTTGAAAGTATTATCTACCTGACACTCTGTGCTAACATGTCCTCCACCACAAAAATCACATGTCAAATTGTGAATTTTCATGGCTGAAACACTTATATTATTAAGCTTTTTGTTGAGTGTTTCAAATTGTGCAGCAATTGCAGCAAAAGCATCCACTTCATGAACTCCGCTAACTTTTCGCATTGGTAATCTCTCAGTAGGCCACTGATAACTATTGGACGCCATCTCCTCTAATATATTGTAGGCTTCTTCTGGTGTTTTATTATTTAAAGTCCCCCCTGTAGCTGCATCAATCATAGAACGAAGATTTGCACTAGAGCCATTATAAAAAGTTTGTACCTGCATCCATACGGGTAGTCCGTGATGTGGGCATCTCCTAAGAAATTCTTTGAATCTTTCCCATCCTTCATATAATGATTCATTATCCATCTGCATAAAATTAGTAATATTGTTACGCATTTTCGCAGACTTTGCAGGTGAAAAGAACTTACCAAGAAATTTTTGAGCCATATCATTCCATGTAGTAATTGATCCTGCAGGAAGAGAAGAAAGCCAACTCTTAGCTTTGTCTCTAAGAGAGAATGGAAATAATCTCAATATAATAGCATCATCTGTAACTCCATTATATTTAATGGTGTCACAGATTTCAAGAAAAGCATCGATGTGAGCGTTTGGATCATCGCTTGGTAGCCCACTTAATTGCACTGATTGTTGAAGCATCTGAATGAGTGACGGCTTGATCTCAAAGTTGTTTGCTTAAATTGCAGGTTTTCTGATACTTGATGTGGTGCCTTGAACTTTTGGCGCAGCATAATCTCTTAAGAGTCTACGTGGATTTTCATTCTCACCGTCTACCATCTTAGCGTGATTTCTCTGTTCTCTCAGTCGCCTTTTGAATGTACGCTCGATTTCTGGATCAAGTTCAACAAGTTCCCCTTGTTGGCTACGTGTCATAAACCGATGTACATCCTAAAAAATAAGACGAAATGAAAGCTAGATTAAACTTAGAATTATATGGTATCAATATTAATTAGTATTAAACAAACGATCCCCGGCAACGGCGCCAAAAACTTGTTCGTGAAATTCTAAACGCAAGTGCACGTATCGAACAAGTAATATAATGATAAGAAAAAGTATCGTCCCACAGAGATCGATGATTAATAAACTAATTAAATACTAAAATAGATTAATTCTAAAATTTATCTAACAAATCAAAATATAATTTAGAATAAATTAAAAACAAAAATTGAAGACTAAATGCAGTAAAATCAATCAGATAAATATGTTAGAGCATCCGATTTCACCATAACCACTAGATATGAATTTCATATTGTTGTGAGTACAAGAACGATATCAAACATGTGATAGCGGAATTTCCTAATTTATTTACTATCATATCTCTAGGTATAGCAAACCTACTCAGCTTATTAATCTACTATATCTCTATGTGAATTAAAACAAACATGAGTGCATTAAAAACTATGAATATTCCTGGTTTACAATGAGTCTTTTGGATCACCTTATCACCGAAAGCTAACGCGGTACATTTCTATCCACGTTTAATTCATGGTTATACATTATAATGAGCAATTGCATATTATCACTTCTCAGTCTCAAACATGCACATCAAATCATTTAAATGGTGGTCAATCACTCAAAAGCATTAAATACAATAATATATAACTCACATGAATGAAATCAATTGTAAAACATAAAAATCATGAAATTCATATCATCATGGTTAGGCTACATCGTAGCCCTAACAAAAGAAAATTAGAACATAGTAGAAGAAAAAATAAAAATATAGCTTAAACCCAGCATGTTGAATCAAAGGACAAGAATTTTATCACCACTTTTGTCTTATCTTCAAAATACTTGAAAAACTCTCAGAACAATGGAAAACGATCTAACCCAAAAACCCTAGCTGCTCTCTCTCTGTCTCTATTTATAGGATATATCCGAGATATCTATATCCCAACGCTTGCATATAACATTAGGGAACAAAATCAAGAATTTCCTTATTTGATATCCATCTTCCACTGCTGCTTTTATTTGAATTCCTGATAGTTGCCATTCTTTTCCTTATCCTCTCCATATCTCATTATTCTGCATAAACAAGGAAAATTCAAATAATCGGAAGGAAATCCAAATATTTTCTCACAAATAATGCATTAATTACTGCCTAAAATTAGTAAAATAACTCTATTTTTATAGAGTTATCAGGTTGTGAATTTCAATATAAAAAATATGGCATTATTTTTCTATCCCATTGTTTTATTGTCTGGAGATTTATAATTGCTTCCGCATGTGCTATTAAAAATGAAAGGGTCGGTGATACATAGTTCTGGGATATCGCATTATAAAATTGACCAAGTAGAAGGATGTGTGCTTGCCCGAAGATTGGGGCGTGACAAAGGGTGATCGACAACCCTTTCATCGAGGTTGCCTTACCAAGATTGGGCGAAGACGGCCTTGCCCTTAGTTGTGAAGGCCCTAGGTGAGGCCACTATGACCCTCGCTCGCTCTAGGCAGTGACTAGCTCTAAGCAGCCGCGAGTGATGCCGCCCAAAGTGGGCAAGGGCTATCGTGGTCTCATCAATGGTCAATGAGGCCCCGATGGCCTCGCCCAAGGCCTTTGCGACAAGGGCAAGGTGGCCCTCACCAAAATTTGGCCATGACGACCTTCACCCGCTCTATGTAGCATTGCCCGCAACAGTCCAACAGTTGGTGAGGGCCCTTGCAACCAAAGGCAAGGCAACCATGGCCAATGAGGGTCACTAGTGACCTTCACTAGCTCTAAAGAAAAAAAAAAAGCAAAATACAAATAAAAATAAATAATTCAAAAATATAAAATTCCACATACGACATTTGGCCAGAATTGGCACTCAAAAGATAATTTTTTCTCCGATGTGGTACTCAAGTGAGAAAAAAAAAAAAAATTGGCATTCAAATGAGCACCGTACAAAAGTTTTGACATTCCTATTGTTCTTATGTCATGGTGTTTTATTGTGCTTATATGCTTATTTTTGGAACCAATATGACTAGAGTTAATGAGACTAAGATGTATCTAACTTTTGCATTTTAAAATGAAGAATTTGTGTGAAGTACATTTTATCTTAGGCTTTAAAATTTAAGAACATAGTGGGGGTCATTATTTGGGCCAAAGTGATTATGTGGAATATATGTTAAATAAATGTAAATCTTGGTTTCAAAGAGATAAGTATTCCATTTGATTCTAGTAAATTAAGTTAAATGGTAGAGCAGTAATATAACTTAAATATGCGAGTACTATTGGGTCTTCAATATACGTGATGCATTGTGTTTAACCCGATATTGCTTATTCTGTGTGGAAGTTGAATAAGTATACTAGTAATCCAAATATAGAATATTGAAGGCTATTACCAAATTTTTTTGTTATTTTAAGAGAACTAAAAAATTTGTGACTGTTCTATAATAATTATCTGGCTGTATTAGAATGACACACTTATGGGTGATAAAAAATATATTTTTGGGTGAATTTTCACATTATGTGAATGTGTTGTTTCTTGCGCTAGCAAAAAACAAATGTGCATAACTCACTCAACTATGGAATTTGAATGGTTTTTTTAGTAGCAAATAGGAAAGAGGTTGAATAGATTAGGGATTTGTTCTTGGATATGAAATTATGTCCCAGTCCTCTGCCTCTTATTTCTATCCATTGTGATAGTCATGCCACTTTGGTAAGAGCTTATAGTAGCACCTATTATGGTAAGTCTAGACATATTAGTCTGATACATGAATATGTGAGACAATTAATTAAAGATGGTATTATGATAATTGTCTACATGAGGTCAATTAATAATGTAGCTGATCCCTTAATAAAGACTTTACTAAAATACGTGGTATAAATGATCTAATAAGAAATGGGGCCGAAACTCTTTAATTAAAATCACCAGTAATGGTAACTCAATATTATTCTAAAACATCACTAATTACAAGGTTTAATGAATAAAAAACAAGTTACTGAATGTGATTGTTTGATATTGACATAGCCTTAATATGAGAAGTTAGTATTGTCTGTTATGTTTTGTAAGTTGAATTGAATTCTTAATGAAGTATAGTACAAATTTATAATATGTTGATAGTAATAGAAACACATGATAGATATTTCACCTATATGAGCTTAGGAGAAGTGCCACTTATTACGAAAGTTAGAGTTGTTTTCTAGTGGGCTCATAAGACAGGATCAAGCACAAGACCATAATAGTGAGAAGTAATATAAAACTTTTAGCTAAAACAAGATATTAGTGTATGTACAGTATGTCCGATTCTATTGTTTAAAAGTATATGTTTAATGTCGGGCTACTTCTCACTTTGATAGAGTTCTGAGAAACTTACACTAAGTAAAGGTTTAAGTTGAAAAAGACCTTTGTGTATATATATTAATCTCATAGAAATTTTGGTTGTATATTTTTAATGTTTTATTTCTATTTTTGTTTTACAAACAAAATGAGGGATTATTGATAGTTTGTTCATTAAACAAACTAAAAGGTACCTTATCCAATGTCAAAAAGATGTGATGCAATGCCACACTAACCAACAACCATTTTATTAATGATTTAAAAATTCATATTTATTTTTATTAAAAATTAACCATAGCATCCCGTTTGAATAGTGTGACTGTTCATGATAGAGTTACTATTATTTATTATTTATTTAATTCCAAATTTTATTATTTCTTCCAATGGTTATCTCGGAATTCATGCCTATTTAGACATAACTTCTTAATTCTTGGAAAATTGTGTTTGTTCCAACATTACTTCTATTTATTTATTTATTTATATATTATTGAATGTGTTTGTTCAAATATAATCTTCTTTCCATTTTCATTTTCCTTGGAAAGAAAATATAGTCATTGTTTCCCCCTTGAGAGACTTTGGAAAAATACTAGAATTAATATCTAATATTCTCAATTGAAACTTTGTTGTATCATGGAAGAAATTTGCTAATGACCACTAGCATCATTGTGGGTCAAATAATTTCTTAAAGAAAGTGATATCATACATCAAAGTTTGACTTTATTGTTCTACCCATTTGAAGCCATATTTTCCAACAATAAATGAAATAGCCAAAATTTAGGAGTCATCAAGCACAAATCGAAGGGATTTGAAATAACCTTGAGACCACATTGTTTCCTCTATTTTATGTTAATTGAAAATATGGCAACTTGATATTCTTTAGCTTTTGATTTCAAAAGGGTGCAATGGAAATCTTTGTTTATAATGAACCGTTACCCTTGCACGAATCTATATACTATGTATTATCCTCACTTAGAAATGAAGTTGACATTTACCTTAAGAGGGAAAAATAGCAACAAAAAATGTGATTTATAAATTCTTTTAAAAAATTGATGAATGAGTATTTCACATTGCTTATCTATGAAATTCATATAGTCTAACGCCATGTAAGAATATTCTAATCAAAAGCTATATCAAACTAAACCTTGAATATTAGAGGTGGAGGGAGATTTTATGTATATAAACAACATACAAACCCATACATAGGTGATGTGAGATTATTTAACAAACCTCATTACGATTATTCTCCAAACATCTTAATAAGTGAAATTTTATTTTTCAATTAACATTTTGAACAGTTAAAATGCCACCATAAGTGTGTTTGCATTAAAATCTCAAGAGATTCACAAAGATTTTTCTTTTTTTCTTTCATTCTCATATCAATTTAGAAAATTACGAAGAAATTCCACACCATTTCAAATGACGTTAAATATTCACGTGTCTCTATGTTTAAAGATTTAGATGCTTAGAATTCCACAAAAGGAAATTTTCAAATATCAAAATTGAAAAAAGAAAATACAATGTTTAAAAAGTAAAATTCTTTCCGAGCACATGTGATTACACTATATTGGTACTCGTAAATTAATTCAAACACGGGGTTGACCACTCAAAGTAGGCACGACTTTTGCATGTTCGAGAAAATACCAAATGATATCGAATGTCAAAGGTCGAATATTATATCCTTTATGGAAAATTATCATTTGATTCGTGCTAGCTGGAATATGCCCCCGCATAAAATATTAAATGAGCTTATATTTCCTTGCATCGTCTCAGACGTTATCGCCATCGTAGCGAGCACTCTACACTTGGACAGCTCAGACATGATAGGGGTCCGTCCGTTTTCCCGCCAAGCGTGTTGGACCAGCAAGAATCTTACCCAATGTCCTTTTTGCGTGCTTGTAAGTTTGATACTTTTGCAAGTAAAAATTAATGCGGAAGAGATTGTATCATAGCGGATGCCTTCGGTTAATATCCAGTGCACTTTCTGTCGGATTGGTACAGAAGACGGAACACATTGGTGCTTCTAATGCAACCAGATTGGAAGAATATGACATAGTATCCTAGCATAACATGGGTTTCAACATTTTGCACGAGGATGAATGATGAACTTCAATGGATGATAAGGCTGTCAGTAGTAAAGACTGGTTAGGGAGACTCCTCAAGGTATCATTTTGGTGACCATATATTACATTTGAATGAAGTGCAACCGTAGCCATTTTTAAAATAAGTCAAATAATATCCACTTCATTTTGTTTAAGGTGCATCGAATAGTTAGTAGTAGAGCTTCACTTTACAAAATTTTTAGACATTCCCAGAATAATATTGCATTGGCTACTGTGCAGAGACTTCCTATCTTATCTTCTCACATTACGAGTTCTATTTGTAATACTGAGGGATGCCCCAAGCTTTTATACTTCATTTGATAAATAATACTTACATTCTATACCAAAAGAAAAAAAAAAAATGGAATAAGAAAGAGAGCACTCCTTATGCTAGGAAGTCCGTGGGGTGCCATTATGGATTCCTCCTTAAAACATCAACTATATTTGGGAGAGGCTTATGAAATCGAGATTTCCTTTAGCAGAAGCTATGACATTAATCAATGATCGTAGGACTCTAATAGCTATCCTCAAGAGGGATCCCTCGGGCTGATCGAAAAGCGCCTTCACTCAATCAAACCTAAAAACCTTAGCAGTATTTTCAACAATGGCATGCGCATTTTTATTTTGAAAGGAATTCTTTATTTTGATTAAAAAAAGAAAAAAAGAAAAACAGCTATAGTCGTTCTAATGGGCTCTCGTTGACAATTAGGCTTGTAAGCATCAGCGTTCTTAATAAGAAAAGATTGAAGATTCTGACAAATGGAAATAGGAACCGCAACGGACAGTGCGGAGACCACGTGCATTCATGCACCCTCGTCCAGACACGTTCGACACGTCAATGATTGTGATCCCTTCGTTTGGTTATTAAAGGAGACTAAGGCGGTCGTCCATTTACCATCCCAGCTCGTGCCCGCCACACGTCCGCTCTTTCGCTTCTTCCTTTCGGTTCGTCCTCGTTCTGCCGATAGAGATATAGAGAAGGTAAGCTGTCCATTTTCTTTGACTTAATCAAGCTCATGGCATTCCCATTCCCTCATTTAGAATGCATCGGTATCATTCGCGGGTGATGATTTAGCTGAGCAAGTTCCATCTCACTGTTTAGGTATGATAAGATACGATATTTTTAATCCATACTTTTTGTTATGAATTCTCATATATGCATGATTGAAAATATCGAACATCTTCTAATCACTTTAACTTTGATTTTTCTTAATAATTCGATGTATTCAAACATAATTGTTCAACTAATCTGATGGATCTACTCAAATCATCCCATTTGCATGCATCAAGTAGAATTATATCCGCATAATAAGGTGTGACCTTAAAGTTTACTCTAAATGAAAAACAGACTCTAATTTTCACATGGAATCTTACGATAGGGCATATTTGAGGGGCGACCTGCGATCATTGAACAAATGAACACTGGGCTATTGTCTAGTTGGATTCTCTTGATGATTCTTGTGGGTTGGGCCTTGACGGAGGCCCAAACACCTCCTCCACCTCCGGTGACAGACACGACCTTGTTCCAAGAGGCTGCCTCACTCCAAATGTACGTCGACGAACTCCCACAAATCCCCAAGCTCTTCGGTTACACCATGAGTAACGGCGTGCCTCAACCTGCCAATCTCACCATCGGCATGTACAAGACGACATGGGTACATCTCTCTTTGTTAAGAAAGTATCTTCTATTACTATTACACCATATCCTAGTGGTGACACAAATCAATCATGACCACTTGCAAATGCAATGAATATATCTTATCCTATTTGACACCATGTGCACTATAGATCTCCCTTTTTATTGATTTATTATGTCATATGTCATTGCTACTCAACATAACCATTATGTAAAATACATTCTCCTCATTATCGTCAACTTAATTTTCAAAAAAAGATGTGATTATAAAACTCGTCCCTCTCAACTTAAAATTTGTATGTGTACTAATAAGTTCATAACCTATATGCGTGATTGCTTTCAAGTGACTTAATCAATATAAAACCATCCTTTACTCATTGAATTCATCTTGTTATCAGAAATTCCATCGTGATTTACCTGCCACTACTGTGTTTGCATACGGTACATCGGCAGCAAATGCCACCGTGCCCGGCCCCACCATCGAGGCCATCCAAAATGTGCCTACGTACGTGACATGGCAGAACTTCCTTCCCCAATCCCACATCCTCCAGTGGGATCCGACCATCCCGACGGCCATCCCCAAGAACGGTGGCGTCCCAACGGTGGCGCACCTGCACGGCGGGATCAGCCCGCCACAGTCGGATGGCCACCCGTTTGCTTGGTTCACCGCCAATTTCGCCGAGACGGGGCCCACGTGGACCCAGCGAACCTACACCTATCCGAACGCGCAGCATGCCGGCAACCTCTGGTACCATGACCACGCCGTGGGACTAACGCGCGTCAACCTCTTGGCCGGCCTGATCGCGCCGTACATCATAAGGAACGTCCCCCTGGACGCCCGGTTGAACCTCCCTCACGGTCCTGAGTTCGACCGGGTCCTCATGATCTTTGATCGAAGCTTCAACACGGACGGTTCACTGTACATGAACTCGACCGGAGTAAACCCCACCATCCATCCTCAGTGGCAGCCGGAGTACTTCGGTGATGCCATCATAGTCAACGGCAAGGCCTGGCCCTACCTCCAAGTCCAGCGCAGAAGGTACAGGTTCCGCATAATCAACACGTCCAATGCCAGGTACTACCGCCTCTCCTTGACCAACAATTTGACTTTCACCCAGGTCGGGTCGGATGGGTCTTACCTCCCGAAGCCGGTGGGCACCCAGACTGTCCTCCTGGGCCCTTCCGAGGGTGCCGACGTGGTGGTCGACTTCTCGATGACGGCAGCAAATGAGACTATCCTAACCAACGACGCACCGTACGCGTATCCGTCCGGCAATCCAGTGGATGAGCTCAACAGCAAGGTCATGAAATTCATCATCCAACCCAGGGCTCCGATCCAAACTGACAATTCCCATGTCCCTCCGAACGTAAAAACTTACCCAGTAGCCTCAAATGCCATCCGCATGGCCAACACCACCCGGTACATTACACTCTATGAGTACCTAACTCCGGCCGGCACTTCGACTCATCTGTATATAAACGGGTTGAGATTTGAGGACCCAGTCACGGAGACTCCGAGAGTTGGGACCACGGAGATCTGGGAGGTGATCAACTTGACAGGGGATAACCACCCGTTTCACATGCACTTGGCTGCGTTCCAGGCCGTGAAGATCCAGCAGCTGGTGGACCTGGCCGGGTTCACCTCGTGCATGACGCAGCTGAACGACGCCATTAAGTGCAACATCACAGGCCACGCAACGGGCCCGCTGGTGGACGTGCCGCTCACGGAGAGGACATGGAAGAACGTGGTGAAGATGGCGCCCGGGTACAAGACGACACTCGTGGTGCAGTTCTTCGTAGTCGACGACGCGTACTCAACGTACCCGTTCGACGCGACTGCAGAGCCTGGTTACGTTTATCACTGCCACGTAAGCTCCGCTTGAATTCAATCATGCATGATCTTTTTCTGACTTTTAAAGCCTTTTACTTCATAGTTCTTTTTCGTTGTTTTCAGAGTAGGTTTTTGTATTTTTTTGTGTGAAGGCTTGTGATATGATTGACGATCTACACCTGTGCAGATTCTTGATCACGAAGACAATGCAATGATCCGTCCTATGAAGCTTGTTCACTGAAGAAGGGGATTTTCTCCTGCAAAATGTAGCCTTGATTCTCGGGTTGAAGGTTGACTATGATGCAAAATAAATATGCAAAGCCTATAGGGCTCAAGCAGGAAATTTCTTTCTCACCCATTTCAAAATGTATGCACTGACTGGATCGAGGACTTCCTCCGGGAGGTTTTATCTGCAATAATACTCGACGAATGTATTGGATCTGGTTTATAAGATTGGACTTTTTTCTTTTGCTCAAACGTGCACGAAACACGTCATTTTTAAAAATACCATTGTGGAATCCACATCGGACTTTATTACGAATCTCAAACATTTCCATACATCCATTATCCCAAATAGTCAATCTGGTTTGATGGTCGAGCTTACTGCATAAGGCAATGAATCAGAGGCGAAGAAAGACTAAGGGCGCGCATGATAAAATTTCAACATCTCTATTTCTCTATTTCTCTGTTCCCCAGAATAGATTTGGAACAGAAATCCGTTTGGTAACGCAATTTGATTTTTCTATTTCTGGAACAGATTTCTATTCCAAAAATAGATTTGAAGAAGAAATCAGGATTTGAAGAAGAAATCAGAAGCTAAAATTTTTAACTTCTCAATTTCTAAAATAGAAATTAAGAAATCAATTTCTAGCCAGAAATCAATTTTTGTTCCAGAAATTTTGTCATGCGCATCCTAATTGTGTTGGCATAGGGTGAGGCAACTCCTAACACTTGATAGTATCTTAAAGGGGTGACCTGCCACTTTTGGCAATCATTAACAAGTTCAAAATACAGACGTGTAATGGAATTCGGCTTAATTTTATATTAATGTAAAGAAAGTTAAAACAACATTTAAATAATTACAAAAAAGTTACAAGATTTTGTTATGATAGAGTAAATCTTCCATAATTTGTGCCAATCCCACCGATAAAGCCAATCTTCGACAACCTATGCTAATATTTGATTAAGAATATCATTGTAGAATCTGTTGGGTTTATCCGCATTGGTTGTAGACGGGGCTAGCTGTCAGTTTATAAGTGTATGGAAAATTTCACCCCTTGAGTTAGCTCTCAAAAGTAGAGAGGCCTAAGACCACCTAACATTGTTATTAAAGCCCATGTTACCAATAAGTTTGAACCCAAAAGTCATTCGAAGAGCCTGTTGCGACTCTAACCTAAGCCTGATGTGTGAGGGGGAGGTTAAAAGAGGGGCTAATAGTCAGTTTATAAGTATAAGGAGAAGTCTAACCCTTTGAGCTATCTTTTATAGTGAGAAAGGCACAAGACCACCCAACACTCATGCCCACATGAGGCGGAGGGGGAGATTTGTTGGTTAGGTCTACTTATGTGGGGCTCAACTAACATTAATAAAAGGAAAAAAAAAGTCAAAAGTACAAAAAAAGAAAACGAAACAAAACAAAAACGAAAACGAAAGACAAGAATAGGGGTAAACATGGTCTGAGTTGGGTTGGTCCACCATCTATAATACGGCGTTGTGCAACCAAACTATAAATACCAGTACATATTCAACAAATTTAAGATAAGATAACAATAGAAATTCTACACCTGCTAAAAGCAAAAAAAAACCATAAAAACAATTAAGACCAACGTAGTGATATAGGACAAGGTGAGAAGTTGAGCGGCAAGAGAGGAAATTGTTTCTTTTGCCATCCTTCACAAGCTGGTTGCTTTTGCCATTCGACATAGCTTTTCCTGGACTTGCCATCTTTATTTTCAACACCGGTTCGCCTCTAGCCCTTGAACCCTCTTTTATCACTAAAAAAGGCACTTTCTTCTTCCTTAATTGAAACCTTAGACATTTGACTATCTAAAATCTCTTGGTTAGCCAGAATATTCTCTAGATCGATCAACGTCGGTTGAGTTGCCCATCCACAAGTAGCCGTAATAATACCGGTATACTCTAGCTTTAACCCGTGAATAATAATTCTTCTCATTCTTGTTTCTAAGATTGCATTAGCAGGATCCAACTTTGAAATTTCATCACAAATAGACTTAATTTTGGAGAAATACTAACTCACCGTCATATTTTGTTGTGACATCTACAGCAGCTCATTCTCCAGCCTTTGTAGCTTGGCATCATTCGACCTTGCGAATAACGCTGCCAAGTTATCCCACGCCTCCTTGGGAGTCTGCATGTTCTTAATGTGCAACAATAAATCATCTTCGACGGTTACAGCAAGAGCGTAAAGAGCTTCACCCGCTTTGATCTTCCATCTCCTCTGTTCATCATTGTCTCTGGGTGCCGTGGTGTTGCTGCCACCAACAATATCCCACAAATCCTGACCCAGCAAATAAAAATGCATCCTGACACTCCAATTATTGTAATTGGAGTTGTTGAGCTTCTCAAGGCCATTTGTCGAATTTGAAACATCCGCCATCTGACTTGAAACAATGCCCGACGGTATTCCAAGAAACCTTGATCCCCACCCAATCAATCATAGTCCCTAACTGTACACCGGCATAACTTCGACGTATTCCGATCCTCGACCGCCTATGCACAAACAATGGTTCTTGACCACCGTCTTCACAAACTACGCTTCGGAAGACTTGACTCATAGTCCTTGACAACCATGCTCTCGGTCCCAGATGACCTTGCTCTGATACCAATTATTGAATATCATAATTGCACAGCTCTATTAACACTCTCACAAGAGAAGCTCTTAATGAAGGAGATGAATATACTACTTTACTTTTAGAAAAGTCTTCTCACTCTCCATTATTTGAAAAGATTACAAGACTCGTTTATATGTAGGCTTAAAACAAGACTCTTGACATACCTTAGTATATGAAAAGACATGTCTAAATAATTAGTAATAAAGACACTTTAATATGTGTGTCGAAAAGACTGCTGTCGGAAACTGAACAGCCTTTTGATCAAAACACGAAAAGTCACAAGAGATAGGTGATGATATATTCATTTGCGACAATAAAAAACTAGTGGTTCAATGGGCAATAACACCTGTAACCTTTATAACTTGGAGGGTATACAAGAAAAATGCAAGCTTGAGAGCATGGAGCCAATTTATGATGAGCATATGGCTGCAAATACGGAAATACTACACAACCAAAAACTCTTAATGATGAAATATCAAGTGGCGTCCGAAAAAGTGTTTGCCAAGGACTAATATCGCCAATGACCCTTGAGGGAAGCCTATTTATTAGAAATATTGTAGTCTCAAATCCATATTCCCAGAAATTTGATGAAATTCCAGCTTGATACATGAGAGCCAGTCCAGCTTCGATTATGTGTCGATGCTTACGTTCTGCAGTGCCATTCTAAAATGAAGAATAGGGACATAATATTCATTGATGGATCCCATGCTGATGCAGGTGAGTTTTAAATGCCGAAGAGAGAAATTCAGGTGCACCATCACATTGAATTGCCTGCAATCTACATTGAAGCTGAGTTTTCACATATTTATGAAAAGTGTTAAAGGTGGTGAGGAATTGCACATGAGTAGCCAAAGGATAGAACCAAGAAAAATGAGAGAAGTCATTAATAAAGCAAATATTGTTGTAAAATATCGCGTTGCGAATATATAATAGAGAAAAGAAGAGAAAGCATGTGAACACTAAAGATAGTAGCAAGATGAGAGAGCTTTATTTCTAGTATCTCACTGTCGTGTTTCTGTGTGATTGTATATTGTACATCAAAACTAAACTCCTATTTATAGGAGAACAAGAATGTACTTCTCATTAATATCAATGTATCGAATGATAAATGTACAGGATAAAGGAGACGAACTTTCATTATATAGAGAGATATACTTAGAACATTTGATACAAATGTACCATAATAAATACATTGGATAAGATGAATATAATGAATATTCATTCATGTATTCTATCCATTCATGTATTTCATAACACTCCCCCTTGAATATTCATCATATTCATTACGAATATGCATCGAATGATACTACCTCATTAAAAACCTTAAACCGGAAAAACCCAGTGGGATAAAAACCGGACAAAAGGGAAAAAGAGTGCAGAGCACACATGTTATGATATCTCCCTTTTATGGATGCATTAATTGCCTCGTTAAAAAATTTAAGCCGGAAAAATCCTATGGGAAAAAACCGGACATAAAGAAAAAAGAGTGCAATGTATATATAGCCACTCTTGGGACTAATCATTATTGCATCTTGTGAACTAGCCGCATATCAATGCTGCAATGCATAGTTCATAATATCTCCCCCTCAATAGAGCCATATAGCCACTTCTGGGGCTAATTAATCTTACATCTTATGAACTCGCCTCATACCAATGCCATATACTAATTTCTCAAAACTTGATGTTGGCAATGATTTGGTAAAAAGATCTGAAAGATTATTTATGGATCGAATCTGTTTAACATCAATTTGTCGACTTTTTTGGAGTTCATGAGTATAGAAAAATTTCGGCGAGATATGCTTGGTCCTATCACCTTTGATATATCCTCCCCTGACTTGTGCAACACAAGCAGCATTATCTTCATAAATTATAGTGGGAGAATTTGTAACCGGTATTAAGCAACAAGAATTATGAATATGTGTTATAACGGATCTTAACCAAACACACTCTCTTCCAGCTTCATATAAAGCAATAATCTCAGAGTGGTTAGAAGATGTAGCTACTAGCGATTACTTCGTAGAACGCCAAGAATAGCAGTGCCATTATAACAAAATAAATACCCGGTTTGATAGCGAGCCTTATGTGGATCAGATCTATATCCAGCATCAGCATATCCAACTAAACCAGAGTTAGTGGAATCCTTGGAATAATATAATCCCAAATCTATGACTCCTCGGAGATAACGGAAAATATGTTTAACTCCATTATGATGTCTCCGAGTTGACTCAGAATTAAAACGTGCCAATAAATTTACCGCAAAAGCGATATCCGGTCTCGTACATTGTGCCAAGTACATCAAAGTCCCAATTGCATTGAGATATGGTACTTCAGGACCAAGTATCTCTTCATCAGATTCCCTAGGACGAAATAGGTCCTTTTGGGGATCTAGAGACCTTACAACCATAGGGGTGCTCAATAAGTGAGCTTTGTCCATGTTGAAACGTTTAAGCAATCTTTTAACATATGCTGATTGATGGACGATTATTCCATTTGCTTTATGCTCGAGCTCTAGACCAAGAGAAGGTTTGGTTTTACCCAAATCTTTAACTTCAAACTCCATTTTTCAATATTCAGTAGTTTCAGCTAACTCTTCTGAAATTCCAATTAAATTTATATCGTCGACATAAACTGCTATAATAGCAAATCCAGTTTCTAATTTCTTAATAAACACGCATGGGCAGATAGGATCATTTTTGTACCTTTCCTTAATTAGGTACTCACTTAGACGTTGATACCACATGCGATCGGATTGCTTTAACCCGTACAAGGATCTTTGCAATTTTATTGAGAATAAATTGCGGGGAGTGCATGCTTCAGGCATTTTGAATCCCTCAGGAATTTTCATATAAATATCAGAGTCTAATGAGCCATATAGATATGTCGTCACAACGTCCATAAGACGCATTTCCAATCTTTCAAAGATTGCTAGGCTAATGAGAAAACAAAATGTAATCATATTCATCACAAGTGAATGTATCTCATTATAATCAATCCAAAGTCTCTGGGAGAATCCTTGGGCAACGAGTCGGGCTTTATACCTGACAACCTCGTTTTTCTCATTTCGTTTTCGGATAAATACCCATTTATATCCAACGGGCTTTACATTATCGGAGATACGAGTTATAGATTCAAAAACCTCTCGTTTAGTTAGGGAAGCTAATTCAGCTTTAATTGCTTCCTCCCACTTATGCCAATCTTGCCTTTGACGACATTCAATAATAGATTGTGGTTCACAATCATCATCCATAATTTGATGAGCAACTGAGAATGCAAAAGTATCATCAATGATGATTTCATTTCGATCCCAAATTTCATTACAATATGTAATGGAATTCTCAATATTCCCGGGGCTAGTGCTCCTTTCATGGGTTTGCGCCTCTTCAGGAACAGCTATCCTAGCTGGAGCATTTACAACTGGAATATGAGACTTCGTTACCTTAGTAGCATCATTAAACGCATCAGGAAGTCTATTGGCCATAGCCTGTAAATGGATTATGCGCTGCACCTCGTTTTCACATTCAGAAGTCCTTGGGTCTAATTGAGATAAATTTTTCTCATTCCAAGAGAAAACCTTAACTGGTTTTTGTTTTGCAGTCATAGAAGTTGTAGGTATCCCAATTGATGGAAACCTAGTCTCATCGGAATGACAATCTGCAAACCTAGCAGTAAAAAGATCACCAGTAGTTGGTTCCAAGAACCTAATGATAGATGATGAATTAAGCCCAACATAAATGCCCAAACGGCGTTGGGGAGCCATTTTCGTCCTTTTTAGCGGTGCTACAGGCACCTGTACTGCACAACCAAAGATGCGTAGATGTGAAATATCTGGTTCATAACCAAGAATTATTTGAATGGGAGATTGTAAAATACTAGCAGTGGGGCGTAATCTTATTAGAGCTGCCGCATGCAAAACTGCATGACCCCATGCTGTATCGTTAAGATTCGTTCTTAATAATAGAGTGCGGGCAATGATTTGGATACGTTTAATCAAGGATTCTGCCAATCCATTTTGAGTATGAACATATGCAACCGGGTGCTCAACCTCGATTCCGAGTGAAGCACAATATGTATCAAAACTCTTTGATGTAAATTCACCAGCATTATCCATCCTTATGCTCTTAATTGAATAATCAGGGAATTGTGCCCGGAGCTTTATAATATGCGCAAGTAAATGTGCAAATGCGACATTGCGCGTAGATAATAGGCAAACATGAGACCATCTACAAGATGCGTCCACTAATACCATAAAATATCTAAATAGTCCACTTGATGGTTGTATTGGTCCACAAATATCACCCTAAATTCTTTGCAAGAATAAAGGAGATTCAAAATTAACCTTTGTTATAGAAATTTTGATAATGAGCTTTCCTTGTGAGCAAGCCTCACAATTATAATCTTTGGACAACAATACCTTTATTATCTTTAAAGGGTGCCCTTTTATATTTTGAATTATCCTACGCATCATTGAAGCGCCAGGATGATCAAGGCGATCATGCCACAGTCCAAACTTATCAGGGCTTACCAATCTCCAGGATGTAGTAACGTAGGTTTCAACAACTTTAATCATGACACAATACAAACCCATAGAAGAAGCTTCTAGCTTCTCATGGATGGTCTTCAGGCCCATCTTATAAGAGGAAATGTCAATATATTCCTTATCTTGCTCATAAATAGTCTCAATATGGTACCCATTACGGCGTACATCTTTGAAACTGAGCAGATTCCTTTTTGATCGAATGCTTAGAAACGTATTCTCAATATGCAGGATTGTGCCATTTGCCAAAATAATTACAGCATTCCCAAAACCATCAATAATCGGAACAGGACCTGATATTGTATGGATTTGTGCCTTACGTAATGTCATACTCGAGAAAAAGTGTCTACTACAAAATATAGTATGTGTTGTTGCACTATCAAGCAAACAAACATCTTCCTTTTTCTCGGTATTTTCCATTTGCATTTATATTGACAACTTCAGTGTCAAGTATCATAAAAGTTGCATATTATTTATATAGTCGAATAAAATTTCAAAGATAAATATTATATAAGGTTCATAAGTATTTCATAAAGAACAAAAAGTAATACATTTAAAGTGAAACAACATAAATTTCAAAGTTCAAATTATTATTCACCAATCTGATTCATCAAAGTAATCAGAGGTCCTCAAAGAAATCAGAGACATCCAATGATGCATTTGCTACTTCAGGAGCAAGAGGAGTCCCACCAACGGAGATATTGTTGGCCTCAACAATGGTTATGGCAGTAGGATTGATTTCAATGGCATGAGATTCACCACGCTTGCCCGTATTCTTTAAAGATGCCTGGTATAGGTCAACAAAATGTTTTGACGTACGACAGGTACGTGACCAGTGCCCAGTCATGCCACAACGATGACAAATACTTTCACTAATCACCTTCTTTTGCTTCTTTTCTTTGCCATGATTCAGGCCAAAGTTTGATTTCCTAGGGCAGTTAAATTTCTTGTCATCCCTTCTAGGATTATGTTCTTGCCTGTGCTTATAGCCCTTAAAATGGACAGTATTTTTCTCAAAGTTAGCATGTGCTTCAGGCAATGCTTTTGAGCCAGCAGGTCTAAGATCATGATTTTTTAGCAGCAATTCATTAGTTTGCTCGGCAGTAAGAAGCACAGAAATTAATTCAGAATACGTGGCAAATTGACGTTGCCGGTATTACTGTTGCAATACAATATTCGAAGCATGAAAGGTGGAAAAAATTTTCTCAAGCAATTCTGCACCAGTGAGTTTTCCTCATGAGTTTGATACCACATAACTCTAGCCGAGAAACGATATCAAATAAAGCAGGATTATAGTCAGACACTAATTTAAAATCTTACAGTCTGAGATTTTGTCAATCATATTGTGCTTGAGGGAGGATAACAGTTTTGGTATGATCATACCTATTCTTCAACCTCCTCCACAAGATATGCGGGTCTCGAATGGATAAATATTGAGTCTGCAGACTCTCATGCAAATGACGGCGAATAAAAATCAGCGCATTTGCTTTATCCTTTTCATTTGAGGTTCCATCATCTGTAATTGTATTAACGAGACCTTGTGCATTTCCATGTCAAGGCACCAGAATAGATAATTCTTTCCACTCACTTCCAGGATGTGGAATTTGGGCTTTTCAATAGTTGCCATAATCCTTGCAAAAATAAATCCTTAAATTAATTAAAAGGATTTCCAAATATCCACCACTACTTCAAGAGCAGAAGGATACTTTTAGATTTAAAATTTTGGCTTCGGGCCAAGAGAAATAAAAATGAAGAATTGTTAGAAGAAGATGAAGTATAAGTTGATCAATAATAAGAATACCCACCTTGCAAAAATTACTTACTCAATCGGTAGATCTTAGTGCTTGCAAAAGTTACTTACTCAATCGGTAGATCCTCGTGCTGATAACGTGTTGTAAAATATCGCGTTGCGAATATATAATAGAGAAAAGAAGAGAAAGCAAGTGAACACTAGAGATAGTAGCAAAATGAGAGAGCTTTATTTCTAGTATCTCACTGTCGTGTTTTTGTGTGATTGTATATTGTACATCAAAACTAAACTCCTATTTATAGGAGAACAAGAATGTACTTATCATTAATATCAATGTATCGAATGATACATGTACAGGATAAGAGAGACGAACTTTCATTATATAGGGAGATGTACTTAAAACATTTGATACAAATATACCATAATAAGTACATTGGATAAGATGAATATAATGAATATTCATTCATGTATTCTATCCATTCATGTATTTCATAACATAATATTTATATCCACTTAGAGACGTTACAAGAAAAGGACCCCAAATATCAAAATGAACTAGCTGGAGTGGAGAAGATGCTCGAGAACTAGTAGATGGATGGGAATGGCAATGGCTCTTGATAAAAGCACATGCCGTATAAATAGTGGAGGGTGATTTGGTAAAATTTGTCTGAGTGTAGCGTAGTAGACTATGGCATCAAAGGAGGCATGGCGGAGTCAATGATGCCATAGAGTAAATGAAACAGCACAAGACGCAGTAATGCTAACGGAGGTGCTACGGAGTTGAATGGAAAAACACAGTAGAGACCATGTTGAAGCTTGCCGTGGAGTAGAATCTGACCGGTTCGAAGAGAAATGGCACGAAAGTGAGTTTTATAAAACATGAAGACACAATTATTGTCGATGGCAAATTGAATGACAGACAACAAATTTGTAGTAATAAAAGTAAAAACTAAAACGCTTGAAAGACGAAAATAAGTAGATGGAGTAGGTTCGAGAGTACTTGTGTGGGTGATAGGAAAAGAGACTATCACCCACGATGAGCTCATGATGCAGTAGCAAGAGCAGAGAGTGGCAGAAGTAAAAGAGTATAGTGACTAACATGTGGAGGAAGAGAATTGTAGTAAGCCTGAGGAGATGGTGCAAGTTGTCGGGGTTGAGTTTGTGTTTGAGTTGAGGGTGGATAATACGTAGGCTGATTTGGGTGGGCGTATTGAGCGTGATTGGGAGTTGGTGGAGGTGCAAAATATAAGTTATGTCTTTCCCCACACATGGCAACTTTGTGACCTAGACGTCGGCATAATTGGCAATAGACAATGTTGCGACAACCACGACCACGACCAAGACCAACTGGCGGCGGGTTGGGAGTGGGTAAAATTCCACTTTGTTGCCTTGTATGGGGACCTGAAGAGTTGTTTTTGCCAGTAGGGGAGAAGCTTCTCAAATTGGTTGAAAATGGTGTTGTTCCTATGTATGTTACAAATGCGGCAGTGGTGGTTGTGCTCTGTTGAAATTGGGCTATTCAATTCGGCCTTCACGAGATAAGAGGAGACCATGAAGGTCCTCACGGGAGAGTGGATTGGCTTGGGTTTGCACCGAAATCGTAGATGATAGTTGGTCGTATTCACTGCCAAGGCCATGGAATAGATGAGTTTGATATTCACTTTCAGAAATAATCTCACCTATGGCTGAGAGTTGATCACAGATTTCAGTCACCTGTTGTATGTATTCTATGACTTATCTTCCACCTTTGTTAATTGTTTGCAGTTGCATTTGAAGAGATAAAGCCCGGGCTAAAGATTGAGTCACATATGAAGAAGAAAGATATGCCCATGCTGAAGCTGAATCGCGGTGTTTGGATAAGTGGGTGACGATTAGTGTGGTGGATGTGGCCATTATCCACCCAAGGGCTGTATGGTCTCTTATTAATCAGGTTGTGTATTATGGATTTTGAGATGAAGTTGAGTTGGGGTTGCTCTCTTGTTGCAGGATGTGCTGGGGTAAAGTTTGCTCGGTGCCTTCTACAATAGAAAGAAGTTGGGAAACCAGGAGGAAGCGAGTGAGACGTGTTTTCCAACTCACAAAATTCGTTCCATCGAATCTTTCACCAAATGAGGGAGAGGAGATTACATTTGGATTAATTGGAACTGGGAGAACAAAGGAAACATAGATAGTTTAAGCGGAAACTTGGGGAACAGATGACAGAGAGGCTGATACAAAAGCCATTAAATTTCTTTATGCAAAAAGGCTTTCGCCAAAGAAGCTCTAATACCAAGTTTGTCGGAGGATCTGATCAAAGGATAATAGGAAAATAAATGGATGAGAAAAGTGAAAGATCGGGATCGTATTTAATATATATATTGTAAGCATCTTGTATTGAATATCAGAAAAGATCGTATTTTCTGCTAAAGATGAGGAACAAATCAAGATCATATCTTATCGAGAAAAGATCATATCTTTGACTTATTCAACAAGGATCATGCATCCCTTTAAGTTTAATTTCACGTGGGACATGAGGATGGAGTCAAAGAAGCTGAGGAAGATATCTATGTTTTTGCAATATTACTAGGACGTGGAAGGGGCTAAATTTCAGGTGCACGTGTCTTAATGGCCCATCGGCCTAAAATAAGCATCAGCACTCCATCATTGACTGAAAAATGATAAAGAAAAGGTCATTTGCCATGAGAAGAGGGCGACATCCGATTACTTGGCCTTTCTTTTTCTTTTTCTTTTTCTTTTTCTTTTTTATTTTTCCTGTTTTTTTGCCTATTTCAATTTGCTATAGGTTAAGTTGCTCTCTTCCCCAGGACTCGCCAAAGCTACACCTCTTAGCTCCCCTAGGATGAAAGAAGATTGTCGGCCGTTGTTTAGATGTGTCAACCTGCTTCACCTTCCTAAATTTAATATCCGTTCCGCCCTTTGTTGATCTGTTGGAAGAAAGAATCTACCTGCATCCATAATTTACTTTTTCTCTTTTTTTCTTTTTAATTTATAATTTGGCGCCATAAGTATGGAGATCTGGTTATCTAGAGGCCTTAGAATACCCTGCACACCCTATGAATTGATTAATCCATGCCTTTAGCTTATACAATTGGCCCTAATTCAATATAATTTGCACGCAGTTTATGATATTCAAAAGAATAACATCTAATTTCTAAACTGAAAATCCCTGAAGACTTAATCAACCACCCAACCCTTCTGATTACTATCAATATTCTTGCAATTAGCCTTTCTTAATATTTGTCTTCTCATAGCGATATTGGTAAATAATTTCTGGTCCATTAAATTTTTCATAATCACATGAATCAAGTAAAATACAAGCAAAATATTCAATTTACAAATTAGGTATTTTCACGTCCATCAATTCACATGCAACTCAAACATTAGAAACCTAAAGGTACTCATCTTTCGTGGCTTAGCTTACTCCAAATTAACATTCAATCATTCATCAATTTTATATCGCATCATGCCGCCGTTGATATCTCCAACTGAACCTTATCATCATAAAGTAAATAAGGTAAATAACACCAACGGTATTCTCATCCCTGTGTCCCAAGATAATTCTTTCAATCACAAACTGTGTGGCACTTAGATTTCGAATGACCTTCTTTGGTCAAAGTAAGCCTTACTTCTACTCTCACTCTCACATGCCTTACTTTCACTCTTGCTCTCACATGAGGAAGAGAATTCTTAGAGAGAGGAACTCTAGAGAATACTTATATTGTTCAAATGAAAGTAGATTATACAAGTGAGGGAAAGGGCTACCCTATTTATATGAAAACTCACTGATTACAACCATTGATCTCTTTGTGATCTAACAGTAGATGATGTTAATCCTCATCTAATTGATCCAACGGTAGAGATCCACTTGACCTAATGGTGGTGGATATTGATCCTCATCACATTAATCTCATAGTGGAGATTGAATTTATCTCAGTGGTTGAGGGCATTAATTCTTATCAAATAAATCTGATGGTAGAGATCAACCCCTTATCAATCTAACGGTTCTAAGAAACCCCTTGGATTGATGATATGGTGATCCTTTGGGTTAATGACGTGACGAACTTTTGTCTGTGACACTTGTCCAATCATTGAATTCAAAAAGGCATTTGCCAAGGACCCACCATTGTAAATTCCCCTCAATGAGGGAAGTTTAGGTTGTTGATGAAAGTGTAGTTTAATATTTAATTATTCTATTACCCTCATGTTTAGTTGTTTTTTTGCCTAAAACTAAGCATAACCATATATTTAATTGGAAAGACAAATGAGATTTGGAAAGATTTGAACTAAAAACTTTTTCCTCTAATACAATATGATATTTTGTGAGACAATGCAAACTATTCTAAAAATTTAAATTGTTAGATGAATATGTGGTTTAATATTTAAAATTTATAATAGCTCTCACTCATGCGTTGGCTGGATTTCGGCTAAGTCAAACGTGGAAATATATAATTGAGAAGGTGAATAGAGGTTTAGAAAATTTGAACCCAATACCCCATTGTTCTAATATCATGAAAGATTTTTTTAAACCACTGTTAAATATTTTTAAAAATTAAGTTGTTAAATGAATGTGTGATTTAATATTTAAATATTCTAATAGAAGACTCATATTTATTGTTTGGATTTCTTGTTGAAAGAAAAAAAAATCGTACTTTAATTTTCTTTTTGATTTGGGCGATGACAAGAATGATAGATGATGTAGAAACGCTGACGTTTAAGATTCCTTTTACCATCCTTGCTCTATAAATGAACACTCACTCTCCTTTACAAGGCAAAGCTAAACTCTCCCCCGCTCTCCCTACCCCCAACCCCTCCCCCGAGAGTGTTGAAGTGTGAAGATGAGAATTCAAGTGCCATTGAAGTTGTTGTTGTGGTCGCTTTTGGGCCTTATGACGAGGTCGACAATGGCCGAAGAGACTGTGATCCCCAAAACAATGCAGTTCGACACCAGCGGGCTGAGTCGATCGGCCTTCCCGAAGGGTTTCATCTGGGGGACTGCAACCTCGGCTTATCAAGTCGAAGGCATGGCTGACAAAGAAGGCCGCGGGCCGAGCATCTGGGACGTCTTCGTCAAAATTCCAGGTATTTCTTTTATCATTTCCCTATTACTGCTTCTCAAATCAATCTTCTTTTATCAAGCGATGATGACAGTTGAAGAAATGAAGTTTCACACTCCAAATGCCATTTGACCTTGCTGTAATCGACGATGAGATACTACACTTCACTCTGTGGCGGCATAATGATGCGTGCTAATATTTTCAAGCGTGAGGTCACGAGTTAGAACCTGCTAACAGTAGCAGCGAACATGATACACATCACAGTTTCCTGGGTTTCCCATTTTGCTGTTGATGCTTTTCGTTGATTATGTTGTTAAAGTGTCCTGGTAATGTGATGTGTACAGGAACTGTGGCCAATAATGCAACTGGGGAGGTTTCAGTGGACCAATATCACAGATATAAAGTGAGTGTTTCTTTCCTTGTCGCTATCTGTTTGTAAAGTTCTCATCAGACCAAGAATAAAAGAGCTCTTGGTGCATACATAGATTGGACAAAAAGATTCCCTCCCCAAGATTTTCTGGTGTGTGAATGTAAGACAGAAGGAATCTAGTGCTTACATTGGATCTCTTGAGAACTAAACAAAAGATTTTGGTTCAGACGTATATATATGGTGTCCTAATGTTTCTAAGTTTTTTTTGGTTTATGCTAAGAATAAGTGCTATAGAAGTCCTAAAACTTGTCACGAAAATGCAATTGAGTCCTAAAACTTGCAAAAAGTGCAATTAAGTCCTAAAACTTGTCAAATTGTTTCAATCGAGTCCTAAAGTTAACACTGTCAATTTTTTTAATGGAAAATGCTGACGTGGCGCGGATGTGAAATTTTAAATAATTTTCATTTTCCACGTGGCTTTTTTAATTATTTTTATTCAATTTTAAAAAAATAAATTTAAAAACTAAAAAAGAAAAGTTAAAAAGGCAGCTCCTCCCTTGCCACCACCATCGCCGGAGGGTCCGGTGACTATCACCGGCCATTTTTTTTCTTTTTTTTCAAAAAACAGTAAATAAATTTTAACTTTTCTTTTCTGATTTTTAAATCTAATTTAAATGAAAAAATTAAAAAGCCACATGGAAAATAAAAATTAATTTTAAATGCCACGTCAGCATCTTCCTTTAAAAAAGTCGATGACGTTAGCTTTAGGACTCAATTAAAACAATTTGACAAATTTTAGGACTTGATTGCATTTTTTACAAGTTTTAAAACTCAATTGTATTTTCGTGACAAGTTTAAAGACTTCTACAGCACTTATCCCTTTATACTATATCTCCTAATTATTATACCTCTTATGTACGGTCCATTCATTTATTCGCTTATGGACCTGCTTCTTGACAATTTCATGAGAAAAACGAATTGTCACATGTCATATCTTAATAATTCAAGCTCTCTCCCAATGTCGTTCTACCCAGTTGGTATTGTACATAAAGAAACATGAACATGCTACATTTATTCTTTTGTCCCACTTAGCGATGTATCCAATACATTTCTGGCACTCTTCAATCCTGTTATGCTGTTACAGGAAGATGTGGATCTAATGGCGAAGCTGAACTTCGACGCCTACCGTTTCTCAATTTCGTGGTCGAGGATTTTCCCTGGTAATAGCAAATATTCTTGTTCTTATTGCTTCGGAGCTGACCCTGCCAAACAAGTAGTTAATGTAACACGTGATGTTTGACATGATGCAGATGGAACCGGGAAGGTGAATTGGAAGGGAGTCGCTTACTACAACAGGTTGATCAACTACTTGCTTAAGAAAGGTAGATGGATAAATGAATCCGAAAAAGAGTTCAAGAACCTGTCTTGATTTCACAATATTATTTGCCAAGACAATTGTGTTATGTTATGTTAAGCTACAAAATGAGCCAAAGGACTTTCTCTTTGCAGGCATCACACCGTATGCAAATCTGTATCACTATGATCTTCCAGAGGCTCTGGAGAAGAAGTATAAGGGACTGTTGAGTCCCAATGTAGTGTAAGTATCATCAGGTGCACCTTATTTAAATTGATGAAAAAACTATGTTTGTCAACATTGGGATTTGATTGGGGCTACATTGACCATGCAGGAAAGATTTTGCCGATTACGCGGATTTTTGTTTCGAGACTTTTGGCGATAGAGTGAAGAACTGGATGACTTTCAATGAACCGAGAGTGGTGGCTTCTCTCGGATATGATAACGGGTTATTCGCCCCCGGGAGGTGCTCATTAGCCTATGGGAACTGCACAGCCGGAAACTCAGGAACCGAGCCTTACATCGTGGCCCATCATTTGATCCTGTCTCATGCAGCAGCAGTTCAGAGATACCGAGAAAAGTATCAAGTATGAATACAATTTCTTGTATGTTCTTTCTGCTATGAAACTATTGTTAGCAGAGTAGTGTTTATCTCTTTCCATTTAAGCTCTACTTTGTCTACGAATGGTGAATGCGTGCGCATGTTCAGGAGAAGCAAAAGGGAAGGATCGGTATTCTTTTGGATTTTACTTGGTACGAGCCTCTTACCAGATCGAAGGCCGACAATGATGCAGCCCAAAGAGCAAGAGACTTTCACGTTGGATGGTAATAATGACCCTACATCTTACAAGATCTTGCCGAAGTAGTGCTAATCAATGTTGCTTAAGCTCGATAACCAATTTGGAATCTTTTCGGTGTGTTGGATTCAAATCAAGAACTCTATGCACATTTCAATTTGCATTGAAAAACTTGAGCACTACATGGTTTTGGTAGCATTCCCAATTAAGGCAACCTGTGGAAGTCATAGATTGCAAACTTAAAGTCCGAGCATCCTACTGTAGGTTTATTCATCCAATTGTGTATGGAGAGTACCCGAGGACAATGCAAGAAATTGTCGGGGACAGGCTTCCAAAATTCACCAAAGAAGAGGTTAAGATGGTGAAGGGCTCAATGGATTTTGTCGGTATTAACCAATACACAGCTTACTACATGTATGACCCGCATCAACCGAAAGCTAAAGTTTCAGGGTACCAGCAGGACTGGAATGCCGGATTTGCCTGTAAGATACTTCATTTTTTCATTATAGTCGAATAGAGTGTACACTATACTGTATTGTAATTGATCATGTACTGAGAGATTATCTTCTTGAAATTTTTTCAGTTGAAAAACATGGAGTGCCTATTGGTCCAAGTGTAAGAAGTACATTCACTCAATTTGGACGATGGTCCTGATCTCTGTTTTATTATTGATCTATGTGAATTGCATGTGATCAAACTCGCTTTAAAATTGCTGCAGGCACATTCTTCCTGGCTTTACAATGTACCCTGGGGATTGTACAAAGCTGTGATGTACATCAAGGAGCGTTATGGGAACCCCACTGTGATTCTGTCCGAAAATGGTACAACTCTATGCAATAAGTGCTGAATCATCCTCTAGCAAGTAATTGCAGTGTTTTTAACAATTTAGTTATTTATATTACAATTTTAGGCATGGACGATCCGGGCAATGTCACGCTCTCTCAAGGACTGCATGACCCCACGAGGATCAACTTCTACAAGGGCTATATAACCCAACTGAAGAAGGCTGTTGATGATGGAGCTAATGTAGTGGGTTACTTCGCATGGTCTTTGCTCGACAACTTCGAGTGGAGGTCGGGCTACACATCACGGTTTGGAATCGTCTATATTGACTATACCAACCTCAAGAGATACCCGAAAATGTCGGCCTATTGGTTTAAGCAGCTGCTCACCAGAAAAAAGAACTGAGGTTACCCAGGGATGAAGTTTTTATCCTCAGTTTAGAATTTAGAAGAGGATGAATGATGTCGATCGTGAAGTGCTTGTCATCATAAATTGTAAGCTTCTGCTGTATTCTTCATAGGCAGGTTCTATGTTTTGCTTTCTCAACGTAATAAAAGAAATGGTGTTGCATGACAATTGCTAACAATTTGCAGGGTTCTGAGTCGAGAACCGCTTGTAGAGTCATTCTAGCTACTCTGCTGATAAAAATAAATTTGGAAAAGTAGCGACACCATGATCGTCCTATAGAATGTCTAACCAGGAAAGACAAAATACTAAATTCGGTTGATGGGTCCTGGTATTGCACCGCACATGGAACGATTGATTTCCTTGAATGTTATGCTATTGATCGAGGAAATGCAGAGGCAAATGTTCTGCGCGGCTATTGTAAATAGCTCAAATTTGTTGCACGCATGCCAAATGCCATGCTCAGTTTTCGTTCATGCCATCTAGTAAAAGCTGATTGCAAGAGGCCTCGGAATCTTTAACAATGGGCTCATAGAAACATCATCTGCCTTACTAGATTCTCAAAATGGTAAGAAATACCTTATAACTATGTTGGAAATTGTGGCTTCAAATTAATAGAGCAATCAAGTTGAACTTTGAGATGAAATATCATTTTTTTTTTTAAGGATTTATTTGTCCCATAATATTGTTAATAGTCACCAGCAAATATCCTTCATGATACAACAAAAGTTTCAAATGAGAATACTAGATAACAATTATAATATATCTCTAGAGTCTCTCTAGGAAATAATTGAAAAAAATGGCTGTAATTTTGAAAGGAAGACTCGAAAATGATCCCATATTCGTTCATCTAAAAACCGACATATATATAATCAATTTTAAATAATATATGTGACTTTTCACGAAATGTTGCAAAGTGAATAAAGATATCCTTTCGAAAGAAGTTGCAAACTAAACGAGTATTATTTACAAATGTTGTCTTGAAAAGACATATATATAAAAATTCGGAATAATAAAATTAATGAAAAATAAATAAAATTTCGAATTTTCATAATTTCTAAAAATACTTAATAAACAAAAACAACTTTTGATCTAATAAAGCTTAATAAGAAAACTGTATGAAATAAAATAAAAATAAAGGAATTAGTGCTAATTAAACTGCGTGTAGGTGACTTTTCACGAAAGGTTGCAAAATGAACAAAGATATTCTCTTGAAAGAAGTTGTAAAATGAACAAAGATATCATCTCGAAAAAGGTTGCAAAATGAACAAATGTAACCTTTCAAGAAAGGTTGCAAGCTGAACAAATATCATTTCTAAAGATTGTCTTGAAAAAACACATATATAAAAATTCGGAATAATAAAAAAATAAAAAATAATAATAATTTTTTTAATAAATAAAATTTCATAATTTCATAATTTCCAAGAATACTTAATAAACAAAAACAACATTTGAACTAATAAAAGTTAATAAAATAACCGTATGAAATAAAATAAAAATAAATGGATTAGTCCTAATTAAACAATGGGCGCAAGTGTGCCAAGTGCTAAGTATACTTAATAATCGCGTAATTATTCGTGCACTCGCACACAAGTATATGGGTCTAGTCCACACCTAATCCTTTCTTTAAACACATTAGAGAATGCTGGCCTATGTCCTCTCAAAGTTTGTTTTACAAACAAATTTTCAACAAATTATATCAGAAGGAAGGAGATGACCAGTCAATTCTCGATGTAAATATGCACCAGTTCAAGAGTTGAGCACCTTTCAACGCACTAATTAACAAGTAACTAGATATGCAAATGATTGGCATGTACTTATCAGTCTACCAAGTTAACACTCACAGAGAAATGCCATTGGGCAGATAACTTGAGGATAATTTTAAGCTTATGAATTCTACTCGTGACTCCAAAGATCCGCTCAGAACATTCTTACGGCTGACAAGGAATCGAGAAGAGTAAAATTTTACATGATAAAAACTATGAATTGACTGAAAATCAGTGGCAATTTCACTCCTTTGATCATAAAACTCTGGCTTTTAGATTAACATGGATTTGTCGGTAATGGCTATTATTTATTGTGCTACAGGATTCATGAGTAAATAGTTGAGAAAAGCTCGTAATACATTTTGAAGTTAACAAAATAATTCACGATTTATTACAACTTAATATGAGTTGCTCGCGTTTCCGGTTATATCCACATAAAAGGAACTTGATGTGCTAGTAAAAAGACTCAAAATAACTAGAAGAACCTACGTGAACAAGTCTAGAAGAATAGAGATTTCATAAAAATTAGTTCGTACAAGGTGAACAGTGTCATGCCGGGAACCTCGAGCGTGTGCCCATCCCTCAGTGGTCGATTAAATTTGCGACATCCCAAGACGCGTTGCCGACCCATTCATTTTAATGCACATGCGGAAGCGAAATGATACCCCTGACAACAACCAACATGGGATAGAAAAGAAGGAAACACATTCACAACCAAACCACTTTTATAAACACCCCGGTTTATATACAACAAAAGACTAAGTCAAAAGTCTACAAAAGACCAGTCCTCAAAACAAAGCTATCATATGACCAGCTAGCCGAACACGTTCACCAATCCTTTGGTCTCCACAGGCTCCGGGGGCACCGGGTCCTCCACAGCACCGTCAAGAGGGTCAACTGCACTCTCGCCTAAAGTGGCATTGACTACCACAGCAAGAATTTCAAAACCCTGAAGGGGACCCACATGGAATTCATTGAAACCGTAGCGAAACCATGCTCTAAACCGATGAGGTACCCTCTAAGGTAGGCCCTCATCGACCCAAATGGTGGTCACCATGAGTTCATAGACCCATTGACCCCCTAGGGCATGGTAATCAAAACTCCACTCGGTAACCCTCATCGGCCAATCTAAACGTTACGGAAGAACCGTCATCTAAGGACTTGAAAAGGTTGAGCCCACAACAGAGTGAAATAATATCTCAACAAGTTCACCCCATAAACTCCGACTATGAAAGAAATACGCCTAGAGGCAGCTATACACACAGGTCAGAAGACTTACCTTGCCTTAGTTCTCTCATGCACATCAGTACAATTCATAATCTCAACCAATCAAATCAGTTCCATCGATTCAACACCATCGATACCATCTATCAATCAATCAATATCATCACTGCTCACACAAACTGAAATATATGGTAATAGCTCTCACAAATTGATATAGATAGATAGTAGCTCGCACAAGCTGATGATTATGCCCACACAGGCTGATACATGATAAATCAATCCCGGTCAAGGACTTTGTTCTTTGCACACCAATTCCTCAAATAAAATAATGAACTTGGCCTAAAATCATCATGTTAAAATATACCCGATAAAAATAATCGTGTGTGGATACACGGTTGGTCTAAGCCAAAATGTTATATCTTTCTTTTCAAAAATCTCACTATTTAATATAGTGCATAAAAATATTTTTGGCATTAAAAAACCGACTCCCAGGTATTTTCTAATTACATACCGAAATTACACAATTTTGAGATAAATACTCAAAATTACAATTGCCACTCAATTTGCATAAAATAGCATTCAATTGCATAAACTGAACACACCATTGAAATCAGCACAAAATTCCGATCACCGGCTATCCCGATATAATTTCTGGAAAATAATAAATAATTAAATAAATACCAAAAATAATTAAATAAAAACAATTAATTACCAAAAATACAAACTTAGGCCGGAAATGCTTAATTAACCGCCCGAACAGGCCAGGAAAATTTTTGAACCTATCTAGATAAATAGTACAACTTATCTAGTCTCTAATCTATTCGTTCTAACCACCTAACATGCACAAATGAGTAATTAAATCACTAATACATTTTAACTAACCACATAAATCATACTTAGCCTAAACTAAACACCCCTTAAATGTCATTAAACTCACCGGTTTAGTGATCCAGTGAGTCCATGGCGACAAACCTCCTCGCGGCAACACCAAAAAAGGACTGGACGAGCCTGAAAATGGGCCTTGAAGTCCAAGGAACCTTACTAGTCTTCAGTTCTTATTTCTAGGCCAAGCAAGCTGGAACGGGCTCGGCTTGAGCCGGAAACGGCACGGGACGAGCGGATAGGGCTGCTGCAAGCAACAGCAGTGATTCTGGCATCCTAAACGGTGGCCTGGAGACTTCAACAGTGGCCTGAGGTGGCTCGAGGACACGGCTAGGCGACAAAACAGGCGAGACAAGCAAGAATGGGCAGACAGGCAGACGGGCAGGCAAGGCTGGCTTGGGCTCGCGGCTGGCGTGTAGCAACGGCAGGGGCTCCAGCGATGTGCAACTGGCTAGGGGGAGGTGCTGCTCAATTTCTTTGGTTCTTTAGAGCTTCAAAAGGTCTAAAAATGGAGAAAGCAAGTCTGCTAAGGAAGAAGGAGATAGTTGAAGACTTGGAGGGACCCAATGGCCTAAATATCTCTTAGTTTGATCATGGCTTGGCCCCTACTTGTTCAGCCCTATCCTCAGCCAATTTGGTGCACAAAATTCCCCCTAGAAGCAATCCCAAGTGGTCCAAAATGTTAATAGACCCTTGGCCTACGAATTTTAGCCAATCCTTCCCAAATTGAATCAATTCTCCTTCAATTAAATTCAATTCAGTCTTCATAAATCCAATCAAGGTGTCCTCTACCAAATTAACATTTTTCCTTATCAATTTGTCCAACTTGAATCCCAAAAATGCAACCAAAAATGGTCATTTGATTTTTTCGGTCAAGAACAGCTCTACTTTGAAATTTCGCCAAAAATCTCGGTTTGCAAAAAAATATCTTCGAAGGGTGAGTCGACTGTCCTAAAATAAATCGTGACATAATAGAACTTTCAATTTTTTGAAATCGGATTTAAATTCACGGTTAATTTGGCGCGATTTTAGCGTGACCTAACCTACCATGTAGTTTTTATGAAGTTTTAGTACAATTGACCCATGATCAATTATTTTTTAGCCACATTGTACATCTTCAACACATTAGCGACTCTCGTTGTCATGAAAATCTCAAGGTTTCAAATGCGGACATAAGGTACCAAAACGATAAAAAAATCGGTCTAGTGCCGATCGATGAGAATTTAGCAATTAGGTGGAATCACCCACACTTAATCACATGGCTCAGTCGAGTCAACCTATCTCCGGTCTCTAATCGATTTTTAACTATGCCATAATGATCCTTGCATACTAGCATGGTCAAGCAGTCGATTTATGGTTGAATTCTCAAATCTATTGCGTTAAAATCCCTTAACGGCTTCACTAGATAGACTAGTTACCTCATGAGTGATCAACTCAGAGAATAGAACTATAGGCGCATCGATGAAAAGCTCGATTCATTCAATTGAAAACTGAACTAGAAATTTAGGATGTCACAAACGGTCTATAGGATCCACATCACCACTGTAGTCAAAGTGCCTGATGAGAAGCAATTAGATATAACCAAGAAGTTTGATATAATTGGAGTCTAATATTAGCGAAGCCTGACATAAGTGGGAGCCTGATATAAGCTAAAGTCTAATATCACTAGGAAGCTTGATATAACGAAGGACTGTTAATACAAGTGAGTTTACTACCCTACCCGTGACAACAATATGATGTTGGCTAATATTATCACCTAGAGAAGGTTAATAGGTGAATCTAAGAAACTTTAATAAATAAATAAATAAAAATTGTGGAATTAAAAGCATTAAGTTAAATATAAGTGTGATTGAGCAATGAAGAGAATTGATATAAAAGCAATTGGTTATATCAAGCAATATAGTTCAATACATCATCAAGCAATAAATGAATATGAGCAAGGAGATAGAGAATGATGCATACAAGTTATAGCGGTTTCACTTAATGTGAGCTTACATCTACTCTCCCACATTAACTACTTATTGACTAGATTCCACTAGTAATCGTGGAGAAGTTACAAAAGAATGTGCCACTTATACTCGAGCACTTTTTCTCAAAGCCAATACTGCTTTTATTCAAGTTAATAGGACTCATTATCTCACACCTAAGTCCAAACTACAACACTATCAACACTTCTCGATAAATTAAAATGTAAATGCTCTTAGAAGGAAAATGTAAAGTGTAAAGCTTTCTCTAAATTTGGATATTTTGAATGCTTGATCAATCTCTCTTAGGCACATTGATCTTCTTTTATACTCCTCAACATCCAATCTTCCCCTTGAACAATTTTCAAGAGGACCAATCTCCAATCAAATTGTTCAATAGTTATTGAGAAGATCATTAGCCATTTAAGTTGCTCAATTAGAATTACCATAGATTTCATTGCCCATACAATCAAATCTTAGTATTTAGAAGTAGAGTAGTTTGAATGTGGAAAGTATCATGCCTTTGGGATGATTGTAAACCAATCGAGATATCTCACATAATTAAATAATCTTGGTCAATTTAAATCTTCTATAGTAGAAATCCATACCATATCACAAGCTGTCAATGGATAAAATGACATATCTCAAAATAATAATCTTAAGCCATGTGTCAAACTTGTTGTCGCAAGTAATGTAGATGTTCTACTTATATCAACAATTTCTTTATTATATCAAACTTCCTAGTTATTTGATGATATCAAACTATGACTAGTCTTCTGCTTATACTAGATTTTGATTATATCATACCACTTCTTATTATGCACTTCAAGTATAATAGTGATATAGATCTTGTAAACTATTCACATTGGTATCTCCAAGTCTTTATGAACTTCCCCTTCTTCTAAACTTGTTCACGTAGGTCCTTCCAACAGTTTCGAATCTTTTTCCTCATCATCTCAAAGTTCTTTTTTACGCAAACATTAGTTGAAACAAAACAACTTTGTGCATATATCAAAGTATCAATATATTATAAATAGTTTTGTCAATCTTCAAATATATTAGGAGGTTTTCTCGATGTTTCTCCCTTTTTGATAATGACAAAACCTTCCACACAAATAACAAAATCATTGATTTAAAAAGATATGAATAAGGGTTGCTTGCAACAATATAAACTTAAAGTTAAGTATTAGTATTGGCAAGCAAGTTGATATAGTCAGACATCATCAATGAGTACATGGCCGTTTCTACAAGAGAACTTAGAGATAGTTTATTATAATGAATAGTTTAATTATGTACACACTTACAGTTCATAAAAAACATCATGTACATCGCAACATACATTCTCTATTCAAGATATCATAAGTTTAGAATGACATTATATATATTTGCATTAGTCATTTGATGAGGCCGGCCTCCCTCGCCTCGAGCGAGGGTTGACCTTGCCGCCTAACCATGCCCAACGACGGCAAAGTCAAGCTTCAGCAAGACTCGCCCTTGCCAAGCTAGCCAACTTGATCTCACCGAATTTGGCAAGGGTCGAGCCTCGCCAATGGCAAGGCCTCATCAGCTTCCCAAAGGCTAGCGAGGTTGACCTCACTAGCCTCAGGCGAGGGTCAAACCTTGCCAAGCTCAAGGCAAGGTCAACCTCGCCAGTGAGTCAATGACAAAAAGGCTCGTCCTTGTCGGATTTAGTGAGGGTTAAGGTGAGCATCACCAATGACAGGGCAAGGTCAACCTCATTAGCTTCACCAAATGTTGGTGAGGTTGAGCCTTGCCAAAGGTGGACAAGGCTATCCTTCACTGGCTAGAGGACAAAGAAAAAAAGGAAAGAAAAGAAAATGCAAAAATTATTAAAAGTATAATTAAAAAATCAGAAAAAAAAAAATTAAAATATATATATAAAAGATTGTCCACATCCATTTCGATCAATGCCACATATAATGGTCAGCTTTGATTAGACAACCACATTGCCAAAATTTTACCAAAATAATTAAATTGACAAATTATTAAAAGGTTGAAAAATAAATTGACAAATCATCAAAGGGTTTAGAACTAAATTGACACAATTGAAAATTTTAAGATTAAATTGATTGTTGTATGATAGATTTATGATTTTTTGGATAATTTTCTCTAGTTGTTTTGAATAATACCGTGCTCACCCCTAATCTAATTTCCCTCATAAAGCAATTTTTTTTTGGGGGTCTAACAAAAGCATTTGTTAGAAAAGTACAACCTACTTGTTATTGGTTAAAAGACATTGAGTCTCTCTCTCTCTCTCTCTCTCTCTCTCTCTCTCTCTCTCTCGCGTCTAATAATGAAATGTTCGAGGCTTTTTCAAAAAAATCGACTAATCTAAATCAAGTGACAGCGATTTCCACTCGCTGTCCCGCCCACACCGAGCAATTAGGTCCATCATCCAATTTTTTTTTTTTTTTTGGTAAAGGTAAGAAGTGTAATAGATTTTGCACAAAATTACAAGGGGGGGATGCCTGGCACCAACAAAACGATCACTCACAGAGACAAGAGTCAAGGAAGAGTGAGGGGGTGCCAAGGGATCCAACGGACAACAAAAAGAAACCCTAAACAAGAAAGACTAAGCTAAAACCAAAACCCTCCATCAAAGAAAGATAGAAGGACTCAAGTCCCAGCTCTGTTGCAGTCTTCTGTTCTTCGGGGTATCTATCACATGCTTAAAGGTCGACGCCTTATCCTTGATTGCCTTATGGAGATGCATCTTCATCGCCGGGAGGAATAAAGTCTGGTTTCTAAAAATAATATTGTTGCGCTCCTTCCAAATGATATAGCAAAGGGCTCCAAAGCTAAACCTAGCCAAAGAGTTATAAAAGCTCTTATCCGAGAAGTGCTTCATCGCCCAAACCAAGTTCTCTCGCCAGGATTTGTTACGCCACAAAATATTAAACTTAGCAGCCCAGAAGGATGCGAGATTACCCGGAGTTTGGCACGCGAAGAAGAGGTGGTTCACCGAATCAGGCCTACGGGAGCAAAAGGGACAGAGAGCTGCTGGAATCCTAGCGTAGGAGAGGAGCAGGACCTGTGTTGGCAGTCTATTACGAGTAATAAGCCAGAGATGGGTTTGGTACCTCGGCGGTATGGAGGAGTTCCACACGAACGAGGACCAGGGCACAGCATCACCTTTCGGCCTCAATAATTCACAGGCAGAAGCTGTTGAGAAACGGCCCGAGGGGTGCCGAATCCACTGAAAACGATCCGCTTGCTGGTTAAATTCAGGGATGGGATCCCACCAATTGGCCATAATATTAATGACATACCAGCCTAAAGGCGTGGAGAGAGCATCAGCAACAGAGGCATCTCTAGGGATGCCAGAACGGTAGATCTCCTGGTTAGAGAATAGGCGGTTGAGAGGGCCATTAAGATGCCACGAATCAAACCAAAATGACACAGACCTGCCATTGCCAATCCTCCATCTAAAATGCTGCTGATAAATACTACGAAGGCGGAGGAGCTTTTTCCAAGCCCAAGAACTAAAAGTCGGAATAGGAGTTACCCAGAAATTTTTCCGATTTAAGAAAGTGGAGTGAACCCATTTACACCATGGAGATTCTTTATCCGAAAAGAGCTTCCAAATGTGCTTAAGCATCAAGGCAACATTGTTTTCCTTTAAGGAACGAATATCAAGCCCTCCCTCCTCTCTAGGGAGGCAAACATCGCACCAGGCTACTTTGGCCCCGCCTGGACCCAACATCGGCCCCTTCCAAAGGAATTGGCGGAGGATTTTCTCAATTCTATCTAAAACAAAGACATGGCAGGAAGAATACACTTGCCCAAAAGCCTTGAATAGAGTAGAGCACGTACTTAATGAGATGAAGTCTACCAAAGAAATGACAGAATCTATGGGTCCAAGATTGAACGCGAGCTGTTATTGCATTGACCAGCATAACACAATCTGCTTTACCTAGCCTTGCGGATATAACTGGTACTCCAAGGTATCGGAAAGGGAGAGAACCAACCTGGAAGCCAAGTTTGTTCAAGATCCCACTTCGAAGATCAGACGAACCACCAGCTATGAACACTTCACTTTTATTTAGATTCGGCTCCAATCCGCTCCAGCTGGAGAATGAATCAATTCCAGCCTTCAAGAGATCAATAGAGGCCAAGCTAGCTTCCGAGAATAAAAGGACATCATCCGCAAAGAATAGATGGGAGAGCTTGGTCGATTTACATCTCCAGAAAAAACCGAAGCCAGGCCTGCCTGTTTGAATGTCCAATAAACCAAAAAATACTTCCATCACAAGAGTGAATATGTATGGAGACATAGGGTCACCTTGGCGATACCTCTGCCACTTGCAAAAAATCCATGTAGCTCTCCATTTAAGGATACCGAGAATTTTGGAGAACGAACACAGCTCATAATTCGGTCAATAAAGTGCTGAGGGAAGCCGAAAGCTTGAGGGCAAACTTCAATGAATTCCCAGTTAACTGTATCATATGCTTTCCTAAAATCAACCTTGATTACGCATTTGGACCGATACGGATCATGGTGAAACCCACTGAACAATTCTTGAGCAACCAAAATGTTATCACCGATATGCCTACCCTTCACGAATGCATTTTGAGGCAAACTAATGATGGATGACAGCACACGAGATAAACGATTAGCAATCAGCTTAGTGATACACTTATAAATAGTGTTACAGCACGCAATAGGCCTGAAGTCATGGACAGTGAAGGCATTGGGGATTTTGGGCACAAGGGCAATAATGGTTGTATTAATTTGCTTCAACAGCTCACCTGTTACGAAGAAATCTCTAACCGCCAAGATAACCGAAGCACCAACAACATCCCAAGAGTGTTTGAAGAACTCAACATTGAAACCATCAGGCCCGGGAGATTTCCGGTAGCAAGAGAAAACAAAGTATCTTTAATTTCATCATCCGAAATAGGGGCAGATAGAAACCGCACCTGATCCACATCCAGAGTCTGCTTAAGCACTGCTCGGATCTCCTCCATAGTAGGACAGGCAACAACAGGAGTTGCAGTAAGAAGATCACGAAAATGATCAACAAATATCTTCTGGACTTCCGAAGGCTCAACGGTAGTGGTATTTCCATTAGTCACAGATATAATTCTGTTTTGAAGGTGACGCTTATTCACAACTTGGTGAAAAAATTTGGTATTAAGGTCCCCATCCTTCAACCAAATAAGCACTGGATTTCGCCGATAAAACGATTCCTCTTGAAGTCACAAGTCTCGTGAAAACTTGAATCACGCTTTTCGGCTTCCGCAAGACGACCATTTGAGGGATCAGCTTGCAATGCATCCTGAGTAGCATGGAGAGCCAGCCTGGCCTCAGCCGTTCTCATAGACAAGTCAGAAAATGCTTCTTTGTTGAGCTATTTCAGCTTGCATTTCAGAAGCCGAAGCTTTGCACAGAGAGTAAACATGGGCGAGCCTTGAATAGGAGAAAGCCAAGCTTCCGAAACCAATGAAAAGAAATCCGGATGGGTCATCTAGAAATTAAAGAACTTAAATGGCTTGGAAGATTTTGGTACCTGCATAACCTTAACAAGCATCGGGGAATGATCTGATATGCCTGGAGCCAAAAAGGATGCTTCCGAATAAGAAAATGTCGAATTCCAGCAGCCATTTACCAACACTCTGTCTATTTTCCTCTCGCTTGCGGTTAGGACCAGATGAAGTAGTCCAAGTATACCTATATCCAAGATAACGCAGATCATCTAGGCCCGCTTGGGTCAAACAATCTTTAAATTCGTCGAAAGCCGGATCCAAGCATTTGAACCACCCACTCTATCCGAAGGGTCACGGATTGCGTTGAAGTCCCCAAAGAACAATCCAGGAAGTAGAGGAAAGGATACCACTGGTATGAATAAGATCTTCCCATAGAGGCCTTCTAGACATGAAGCAGTGCTCGGCATAGATTACCGAAAGAAACAGGACCTTACCCGAAATCAGCCAAAGAAGCCTCCCGTGGATGACTTGCTTCGAGGAGGTATTAACCAAAAAATCGACCTCCCGGGGGTTCCAACCCACCCAAATTCTCCACTTATGGGAATAATTATAGTTATTAACCCACCGCCAACTAGGTAATAAAACAGAGGATACCGAATTAAAAGCAGCATCGGAGATCTTGGTCTCAATAATACCAACACAAAGAAAGATTATTGGACCTAACAAAATTCCTGATTTCGGCTTGCTTAACAGGTTTCCCAATCCCTTAATGTTCCAAACACCAAAATTCATCAAAAAATAGGAGGGCGAGAAAACACTACCTTCGTGCCGGGTGGCCTCCTCCCCGCCGACCCCTTATTAGGAGCATTAGAGGGATTGGCCATAGAAGAAATCTTCAGCGGGGCCTTTTGAATATGCGGCGTCTTAGGCCGAGGTTGAGAAGCATCCTGGAGGCTTGGCGAACCAGGGGCTGAATCCCCTTCCTCACTGCTACTACTGCTAACAGCCCTTGCATCCTCCTCCAATTCTTCACCAAAAGACAAAGCTGCCACAGCTTCGACAGGCTTAGAGATAGCAAGAGCTAAGGAGTTCCCATCACCTTCCGAGATCTGACCTTCAGGAGCATGTATCTTACTCGAACCATCAGCCATTTTGGCGTTTAAGGTCAGGATTGGAGGAGTAAGTCCTAGCTTCTCCTTATGTCCCTGGAGGTGTTTATTTTTCCTATTGGTGACTTGCTTCCATCCCTCCTCCGAGGAGGAAGAGATATTAGGATCTGCAGTAGACGGATCTGCAGAGACTGGATTTGCAGTAGCAGTAACTAGATTTGCAGTAACTAGATTTGCAGCAGCAACAGATTGAACTGCAGCAACTGGAGGTTGCTTGGTGCCTGCCTTTGCCAGGCAATTATGGCCAAATGCACAGCACTTCTCACATGAATTCGGTCTCCATTCATAAAACACCTGAACCGAGAAGGCTTTGTCATCCACCCATACCTCAACTTCCTCGCATTTCTCCTGTTTTGCAGAAATTTCAACACAGACTCTAGCAAATGATAAACGTTTCATTTTCTCCGTCAAAGGATCTACATACAAGGGCCTCCCTACCGCGCTTGCAATCTCGCTAATTCCCGGAGCCGACCAATACGCAAAGGGTATATTCTTTAGCCGAATCCAGACAGAACCGAAGATTGAAGATCTTTTTTCAGCTCCATTGTATGATGCCATTGCTTGAGTACTAACGGGATTCGCTCTTTGTCAAGTGCCCTTCATCCAAAGATTTTCTTCCTGAATTCATCATCACGGATGATGAAAAAATAGAAACCATCATCATTGGCTAGGACTTCGGACAGGTGAGCCCCCCAAGCCTGTTTTAGAGCCATCTCGGTAATCTTAAATGGCACATTCTTTCCAATATAATATCCCACCAGACAAGAGTTCCATTTCGGATCACCAGCAAACTTAGCATTCTCAGACAACCGCACTACCGATTTCTTCCCCACCGAAATAGGTGGAGCAAAGCCTAGCTCATATCCTTTAGAGGACAGACTAGCCACATTGACCCATGATCGGGTAAGGGGAGCTCTCGAACTCTCCCGATTCAGATTACCAGGGCATCCTCTATTCCGGCCTCTAGAGGCATATCGCACACGGCTTCGACTCCTTGCAATGGGCACCTGGGGTTTGCCCTTACCCCTGCCCAAAGGATCAAAGCTCGTCGATGCCATACAGAACACAAACGAAACCGAGCAACGAACGCACCCGTAACGCTATTGCAGCACAAGGACACCAGCAATATAGGCCATGGCACGGAAAAAGCTTTGGCTAAGATCCTAAGAGGGATGGGACGAAGCTTACCTTCAAAGGAGACGGCCCAGAAGTGGCCGCAAGATCAGCTCGAAGCTCGGCCAGAGACGAACTCGGGAACGCACCAGAACCCTAATCGCGAGTCAGGAGCTCTCACGATTTAGGACAACCCAGCCAAAACGCTTCGGTGAGGATTTGCAGGGGGGAGATGCGAGGAATACCTCCAAGAATCGCGCCAAACGGATCCCCGAAGAGATCGGAATCACTCAAAAACCAGAACGCTCGCTACAGGGAACCAGTCGCCCGGTAGAGAGCATCCCAATTGCAAAATCTTCCGTGCATCCTATTTTACGTCCTAATAAATATAAAAATAAATTGTAAGCTAGAATTGGTGAAGAAGTACGTGCCATTATATTGCTTCAGCTTTGAATTGTTATACACAAGATTTGGACTAGGCTTTGGAATCAAAATGAATGTGTTAAGTTAAAAGTTAAAAGTTACAGAACCTTATGGCTTCATCAAGAAAAATCAATCGTGCTCCACCATTTAATCAAGAATACATATTTATGGCAAAATCAAGAAAACAAATATGAATGGTAAGTCAATAACAGGCTAGGAGCCCAAAAGTTAGTTGAATGTCCATACACATATGAGAATGGTGTGGTGTGGAGTTCGAAACTCCCCTCCTCCGGATGGAAGGTTTTTGTGGTTTTTCTAGATGAGCTCTTTCCTTGTAGAGAAGCTCCAAAGTCATACATCCGATATCATATAAGATTTTGTGATATCACTACCAATTGTTCTAAATGCTAGGCGTAATTTAATATCTAATTACTCTAACAATATATCCTAAATTAATTCAGGGCAGCAGTCGACCACACGCCATTGTTGCTTCCCCAACATTTCTTTTTCTTCTCCCATTTTCTGCAGTCCAAGCAACGTGATTGGTACAATGTCAGATTCAATGATTCAAGAGTGGTTTGACGATGCAGAAACCCACCAGGAGAGTTAAAAAAACAGTGTGAAGAAGAAGTTGGAAGGTCACCAGCCCTCTCAAGACTAAGATATTCAAAAACCCACAATTTTTCAAACTCTTAATTAATTGGAATTTTTTTTTTTTTTGGTCAGAAATTAATTGGAATTTACAATGTCAAAATGGACTCTCATCCGATGATCGAGTGGGAATTAGGATAGAACGTCGTGCCAACTGCCTCATATATATTTATAAAAGAACCCACCAAATTAATTAAATTAACCAATTATTAATTGCTAATTTCCTTTGCACCTTCCTTAGATCTCTTCCTGTGCTTGAGCTGGCCTCTCAACATCACGGCACGCTGGGAATGGCAAGTGCCGAATGGCGTATGCTCGCAGAACGCTCGATCTTATTATAATCGAGTTGCTTCCCAACCACGCGCGAAACCCTAGCTTTTATAATGTGACCAATTGAAACAGTGGAAACTACCCAAGTGCTTATTGATCTAATCGAAAGGGAAGAATACCCATTGGGGATCGAACGTAAGCTGCTCGCTCACGCGTTTTGGTTAATATCAATTGATCATGTCTAACCAAGGATTGCAAAAATCAGTGGCTTTCCAAGAGTATAAATCGACGCGGGAGTTGGAGTCCTCCAATTCACCACTTCTGATCACCCCACCCTCGCAATTTCTCTCGTCTCTTTCTTTTTCTCTCTCTCCTCTCTTCATATCATTTGCATATTTGCACTCATTCTCAAGAGGGTTCTCTTCTTACGGTTATATAGGGTGAGTTATTTTTTAGTACAAGTTCATATATTGGACTCACCAACTTAGGTCGATATCGATCCTGCTCTATTCTCCGAGTGCAACCATGGCCAGGGGTGTCATACGGGTGGGGCTGGGTCGGTTCAGTTCAATACCTATATAAAGTATGACTAAAGTTTTGGTTTCTATAGTTGGGGTTTGAGTTTATCGCCAATCGGAGCATAGTAGCCTTGCCATCTGTCTACTTTTAGCGATAATTTCCTCCAACAGCCCTCTGATTTGCATGTTACAAGTTGTGGGCACCACTCACATCTGAAATTGACTAAACGTAACGACGATGATGTCGGTGACTGTGCAGCCCACCATCCAGAAGGGTGGTTAAAGGAAAACATGAGCCTATCGAGGTTTCATCAGCAACTTAACTAGTTAATGACCGGATTGATTAATGTTCGATATATCTGGTAGAGATTGAGCCAAGATGTGATGCATGTCCATGGACGGATTGGGGTTGGGAAAAGATTGAAAATGGAGAACTGGCATGTATCATCACAATGTGTGCGGCTCTAATCTTCTTACTTTAATCTTTTTTTCAGTGTAGACGAAGATCGGTGAAGAATGGAGATCAAGGTATTGCTCATGTTGGTGTCTGTTGCGAGCTTCATAAGCCAGGGTACGTCGGAGAACAAAGCCCCACCGCCGCCAGTCACGGAGGCGGCCCTTCATAAGATAGCGGCTTAACTGGACATGTTCGTCGACGAACTCCCCCAAATGCCGAGGCTCTACGGTTACTCCAGGCGTGAAGGTTTGCTCCTTCCTGGAAATCTCACCATTGGCATGTACGAGAAGAAATGGGTGAGCTTTATTTTCTTTTTATCAGCAACAAAACAAATTTTTAGATTAATAACATCCGAAGCCTTAGTTAAATTATTTTTATGATTTTCATGTCTTATCTACAGAAATTCCATCGAGATTTACCGGCCACTACTGTCTTCGCCTTTGGTACATCAGCTGCCGCTGCGACCGTGCCCGGTCCAACCATTGAAGCACTTCAAGGCGTCCCCACTTCGGTGACGTGGCTCAATTTCCTCCCTCGATCCCACATCCTCCCGTGGGACCCAACCATCCCCACGGCCATCCCCAAGCACGGCGGCGTCCCGACGGTCGTCCACCTTCACGGTGGGGTCCACCCGCCGGACTCGGACGGCAACGCTTTCGCGTGGTTCACCTCGGGTTTCACGAGACCGGTCCGAAATGGACTCGCAAGACCTACGCATACCCCAACGTGCAGCATGCCGGAAACCTTTGGTACCACGATCACACGGTCGGCCTGACGCGTGTCAACCTCCTAGCTGGTCTGATCGGCGCCTATGTGATACGTGATCCGGCGTTGGAGGCGGAGCTTGATCTCCCGTCGGAGCCCCATTTCGACCACCATCTGATGGTGTTTGACCGGAGTTTCACCAAGGACGGATCGTTGTACATGAACTCCACCGGCAACAACCCTAACATACACCCGCAGTGGCAGCCGGAGTACTTCGGCGACGCCATCATAGTCAACGGCAAAGCTTGGCCCTACCTCAAGGTCCAACGTAGGAAATACAGATTCCGCATAATCAACTCCTCCAACGCGCGCTACTACAAATTCTCATTGACCACAGGCTTTGTCATTCATCATGGTCGCCTCCGATGCATCCTATTTGCCCTCGCCGGTGATCACCAAATCGATTCTCTTAGCTCCATCGGAAACTGCCGACGTCATCATCGACTTCTCCACGACAGAAGCGAAAGAAGTAATGCTCAAGAACGGCGCTCCATACCCTTATCCCAGTGGCAGTTCTGTTGACAGGCTGAACGGGGAGGTAATGAAGTTCGTAGTATTGTCTGGAAACCCTAACCCGCCAGACAGATCCCGTGTGCCACCATCTTTGAAGGTCTACTCGACGACCCAAAAACCAACTGTTAAGAGGTATTCGTTTAAATTGTAACGAATGTCGATGCATGGATCGGATGCATTTAATTCTTAACACGCGGAAAGATCAATAGCAATTTGCTTAATCCTTGCATAGGTACATAGTGCTGTATGAATATGAGAGCGCGACCGGAGATCCCACCCATTTGTACATCAACGGGAAGAGACCGACAGATCCGGCAACCGAGACTCCAAAAACCGGTAGCACAGAGACGTGGGAGGTGATTAACTTGACGGAGGACAACCACCCGCTGCACATTCATCTCGCGACATTTCATGCCATCAAAGGGCGACAACTGTTGGATCTGGAAAGTTTCAAGTCGTGCATGACCAAGAAGAACGACGCGGTCGCGTGCAACGTGACGGGCCATGCGAAGGGAAAGTCGCTCAAGATACCTTCGTACGAGAAGACATGGAAGAACGTAGTGAAGATGGAGCCTGGGTACCAAACGACGATCGTGGTCAAGTTCAACATGATCGAGAACGATGCGCCCTATCCGTTCGACGCCACCACGGAACCTAACTACGTGTATCATTGTCACGTAAGACTCGGACACAACTTTTTCCTCACCACTTGCCTTATTTTGATAAAACATAATCGGAAGTGTATGTCGACGTAGAGAAAAACTAAATGCATTGTGTTCGGAATGGTGATGCAGATTCTTGATCATGAAGATAACGCGATGATCCGTCCATTGAAGCTAGTCGCTTGAAGAAGCCAGTTGTTTAATGGACAAGACTCAATCGGAGATGATATGATTTGAGGATTGTTATTGCCAGAAATAATTAGGAGATTCTTTTTGTTTTCCTTAGTTCTCTATATCTCATTTAATTGTGCATGTATGTCTCTTGATTGTGCATATCTTGTTGATCTTACACGATTGTAATTGATATTGTAATGCATTGCTAATAATTGTCATTTTTGGAAAACATTACATCAGTTTAGAGATTCTCAATATTTCTCTTGCTTATATCTCCCTTGATATACGGAAAATCTCCTAACTTGTTGTTGTTGTTATTGTTGTTCCTCTCACAAAATGAATTTATATGTTACATGATCTTCTTGTTCATCCTTTTGTGGTTAGATATCAATTTGATAATTTAAAAAGTGTGACCAAATAAATGTTTTAACTTTTGTTACCCCGTAATTGGTCACTTCTTTGAGGGAAGAATATAGGAACAATGAATCAAAATTGTTAAATTATAATTAGACCTCATAGAACCATTTCTTAACTTATGTTTAATGGGCTAAGTCATTATATGGGTTAGTTATGTTCGTAAATGGATTATAAATGAGTTTCAAATGGTAAAGCTCAAAAATATATGATTGTTAAATATATTCACAATTCATCCAAACTTAGAGATGGCAAAATGATTCTTAGACCCATATATGACCCATATGGGTCACTTGTTTTTAGACAAAAAGTAATTAAATGGGTTTCACAATTAAAGACTTAAGATAGATGGGTCTTAACTGGATTTTAAATGGGTTGGATTAAGAACCCATTTTCAATCAAAACCTTATAACCACTGGGGGTTCGCCCCAATGGCCACCCTTCCAACTTTGAAGGGGGAGGTGAGGGGTTTAAATCCCCACATTCTCAGAGCGGATTGGGGTGGGAATGATTTTATTTCAAGAATGGGTTTCGACTCTCACACCCTGCAAGGAGATAAGGCAAAAGTCTAAGAGTGAGCGTTACTCTAGGATTAGAGTAGGACCAACAAAAAAAAATCAAAACCTATAATCTCTCTCTTCCCCCTTTAACTTTACAAAAATATTTTTTTATAAAAAACGAAATTTTAATTATTTTAATTTTAATTTTTTTCTCTTTTCTTTTTTATTTTTTATTTTTTCTTTCTTCTTTTTCTTTTTTTTTTCTTTCTCTTTGTTTTCCTTTCTCCTTCCTCCTTCCGGTCATCGGCACGGTGATGGCCAACAACTAGTCAGGTGAGCCTCGAGCTCGCCAGATTTGGCGAGACAAAGGCCTTGTCAACACCTAGCAAGGCTCGAGCCTCATCAATCTAGCGAGACTCAAACTCATCGACGTTGTGCAAGGCTCGAGGCTCACCAAATCCAGCTAGGGGCGAGCTCGAGCCAGCTTGACACCATCAAGCCTTGAGCTCGCCGACATCGACGAGCCAGGCAAGCTCGAGACTTGCCTGTGGCCGATTGCCGACCGTTGTTGTGGCCGACGGCCAACCAAAGAAGAAGAAGAAGAAGAAGAAGAAGAAGAAGAAAAAGAAAAAGAAATTATATTTAAAAACTAAAAATAATTTTAATTTTAATTTTTAAAAATAAAAATAAAAAATAATTAAAATTCAATTTTTTTAAATTATAAAAATTATCCATTAAATTTGTGTTGTATAAAACTATTTTAGCAATACCAATTTTTAAAAAATAATAGATATATATAATATATATATATATATATATATATATATATATATATATATATATATATAAAATAAGCTTTCTTAAATTTAGTTAAATGGGTCGAGTATGGGTCAAAAATTTTGCACTGTAATAAATGAGTCATAAATGGATTAAATGGGTCGATTTTGGTCGGACCATTTATGACCCGACCCACTCGTTTAACGAGTCTACCAAACTTAACCTTTTTTTGTGACTCTCTATTCACCCACTAAAAGAAAATAATAGACTCATCGGAATGTTCCAAGTACAAAAAAGTCTTGGTGGGCTCGAAGATGGGCCCACAAAAAGTCCACGAAGACTTTTCTTCATTATAATATATCTTTCCTTAGTTGCGTTCGGCATTCTTAATTTCATGTAAGAGTATAATTTTAATTCTTGTCATTGCAATTCATGGTCTACATAAATCATCTTTTTCAATATCTTACATATCATTTAATTAGATATTCAAAACTTCCCAATTATTTGTTATGGTAATTTTATAAATTTACTATCAAGTACTAACTTTCTTATTTTTCATTATGAATCAATATAAAATTTGAAAATTCCATGCAATATTAAAAGCCAGGTCTTTAGTATTATACGGTCGAAATAGTAGTCCAAATAACATATACGTGAAGAACTTAAAGGGGGTTAACTAGGTGGATATGGATTTTTATAAGTTGAATTAAATATTGAAGTATTATGGTTGGTGGTCGGGTCAGGTATAATTCATTATAAATTGGTCAATTTAGATCGGACCATTTTTTCCTAACTCAACTCACCAATAGGATGGCTCTAGCTATTAATGATAGTTCAAATCTCTTGTTTCTATCTATCCTTTGTTTCTTTTATTGGTCGACAAGTGGATGTGAGATATTATTCTTATCACTTTATAGGAATATTCTTATTGACTATTTGTCCGCACATTTCTAGGATTTTCTATCAAAAGCAGAAATTACAAAGTGCCAATTTTACCCTAATCACCTTGCCAAGAAGATAATAACTCGTTAACTCTCATATTTTTGTTTAATGAAATTCAATCCTAGTGTATGGAGACTGCTAGAAGGTCTAAGCCTATAAGTTAAGGAAGATTACATGTGTATAGAGAGCACATAAACCCTACAATCATGTGACGTTGGACATTTCATCACCCTCCCTCATGTGCAAATCCCTTTATGAGTGACACATGAATTTGACAAACTGGAAATCTTGAGGCTATAATATCCTATAAGAAAAATCTAATCAAAAAATTTTAATCAATAGGTGAAGAAAGACCGTATGTTTACAAAGAGCAAGATAATCAATTAGAATCAATCAGCCATATATAAAAGATATAGATGGAAAATTTCCTACATATAAATGATATACGAAAATAAAGGAAATATCTTGATCGCAAATGCCTGAGGATAACATGAAACCCATCTCCACATAGCTGCATATATGCATTCCCCAAATCGTCCCCACTCCCTCACCTTGGTCACAATTTTTAGTACATGTCTCCTCAAAAAGTAATGTGCTGATTAAACCATATAAAGCATGACGAATCGTCACGTTAAAAGCCCAATAGTATCTACTAAACCGCCTCAGCAATTCCGGTTCCCCTTTTTATCATGCTTTTCGGCCACCCGATAACATCATCGGACAGGTCTTTTTTTTTCTCGTAAAAATGAAGGGGAAGAGGGGAGAGAAGGAGGGGGACGGCAGATTGCTCATCACTCTCCATCGCATGTAAGCCCTTCCTTGCCGCGCGCAAAACATGATACAGACGAAATCAAATTAACGGAATGGATGGGGGAACAAAAAACAGATAGAATACGGTGTGTCACAGCATTTGAACTCCTGTTTTCCGGATACTTTATACTAACAGTTTTCTCTTAAAATTTAAATTATTGCGAAAGGAGCCAATAATACATCAACACCAAACGGTCCACACACATGTCGGCATGGATTGGATAGAGGTCGAAAATGGTCAATCCCATGGAATCTCGTGCTCTGCTTGTCAGGCCCATTCAAACTTTTCAGTTGAATTTCGCGTGGGACAGGACATAGAGACAAAGGAGCTGAGAAAGACATTTATGCTTCTGCAATCATGCTGGGGCTTGGAGGGGCTAAATTTCAAGCGCATGCTCAACTTGGAAGACTTTGGGCTCATGAAAGAGCACTCCATCATTGACTGAAAGACTGACAAGAAACAGGCCTTTTGCCTTGAGGAGAGAACATGTCGTGCGATCATGGGAAGATAATGTGTTTGTTGTCCCTGCCACTGAATATGGCCCGCTTCCTAATTATTCACTTATAATATAGTATTGACTTCATATAATAATCTTATAATTCAATGTCAGCACGTTTAGCCTTTCTCTTGTCTTTTGCTTATGCAAATTCCCATATGCTAGGTCGGTCTTTTGTCAAGGAGAAAATGGAAAAAGATTGAAGATACCTTCTTTTTTTTTGTCGAAGAAGATACCTTATTGAACCCTCACCAAATACATTAGATGTGCTGAGAAGGTAGTTCAACAATCAATCATAACAGTCACTACCAGCTACTTGGAGACTTATGGAACGGGCTCACAGGTTCCATGAGTCAATTATTTAGGCTCTTGACCTATTTAGCTAACGCTAACTTGGAGTAATGTGCACTTAGTTAATGAGATTTCAAACAGAAAACATCTAATTCTCTAATTGAAATTCCTCCCAAAACCCTAATTAATTCATCAACTTTGATTATTATGACCCACATCTTATCGTCCTTTTTTCTAAAATTTGTCTTTACATAACAACATTAGGTACATAAATTTCCGGTCCATGAAATATGTCCGTAACAGTACAAATCAAGTCAAGCACGAGCAAAGCATTATGAGTCACAAATTAGGTGTTCTTACTTTGCTAATTCCTTTTAGGCCCCATTTGGTTCAACATTTCCAATGGACTTTTATCCCTGAAAGCCTCTTGAGAAAAAATTGAGATGTTTGGTTCAGCATCTTGAGGTGTCATTGGTCAATTACTAGCCTTTGAAATGCTGAAAGCCCAAAGCAAGTGGGGACCTGCTTTGGGCTTTCAGCATTTCGGAAATGCAAATCCACATTTACTATTCATCCGTTGATTTTTTTTTTTAAAACCGATCATCTTCCCACACCCCAACCGCCGTTGATTAGAGATGGAGTTTCATCAGATTTTATTTTTATTATTTTAAAAAATAATAAAAACCATTTGCAAATATTGGGTTCACATTTTTCTTTTTACAATCAATAGTCTAACTTTTTATCAATACACTAGAATGATCATTAATTAATGAAGATGATTAATACTACAATAATTAAAAAAATATTCAAATTTGAAAACAAACCTAAAAAAATCCTAGACCAAAAGATGAATTTTGCATCTAATCTATAATCAAATTCTTTTAATATAATTTTTAAATAAATTTATTAATATATATTTTATACATTACTCTCAACATGAAAATGTAAAAGGTTATATAGTCATTATTTCTTTTTTGTAATTTTAAAAATACTAAAACTAAAAAACTTAATTTGATCATACTAAAGGACTTTTCAAATATATATTTACCAAATAATCTTACATTTTCCTAAGACATTTTTTAGTTATAATTTACCAAATAATTTAGTATTTCGAAAAATCCCTTTAACTCAAAAGTATTTACATTCTTTAAGGACATTTTCCTTAAGCCGAACAAAACAGGCACTTACATGCCCGTCGGTTCATGTGCAGCTTAAACCTCGAAAACATAAACGTTCTCGTCTTGGATGGCTCCCCGCGTCGGACGTTTGATAGTCCAGAACGAACCTTATCACCGCAAGGTAAATAAAATGAGATAAGGTTGATTGTCTTCTCAGTCCTGTCCGGTTCCACTCAAAGCATCTCACGACTTTTGTACCATGACAGGGACCCGCCATTCTGGATTCCCGTCCACGAGGGGCCCGCATTTATTGTTCTTGATTACTCACCCAAAGGATAAACGCATTTATGGTTCTGGATAACTCACCCAAAAGAGGAAGGAAAATTATAGTAGAAGATTTTCTTCTTGTTTTGTGCGAAGACAGAGAATGATCAGATGATGTGGAGAGGCTAACTTTCACGATTTTTTTCACCATCCTTGCTCCATAAATAAACAGTCGCTCTCCTTCACAAGGCAAAGCTAAACTCCCCCTCTCTCTCTCTCTCTCTCTCTTGAGACTGTTGAAGTGTTAGGATGAGAATTCGAGTGCCGTCGATGCTGTTGATGTGGTCACTGTTGGGCCTCGTGGCGAGGTCGACAATGGCCGAAGAGACGGTGATCCCCGAGACAACGCGTTTCGACACCGGTGGGCTGAGCAGATCGGCCTTCCCTAAGGGCTTCGTCTGGGGGACGGCGACCTCGGCATATCAAGTCGAAGGCATGGCCGACAAAGAAGGACGCGGGCCTAGCATCTGGGACGTCTTCGTCAAGATTCCAGGTACTTCTTCCGTCATTTGCATCCGTCAGTGCTTCTCAAATTCAAATCTTCTTTTATCAAGCAATGACGTCCACTAGGTAGAAGCCTAATGGAGTTTCACCCCCAAATGCCATTGCACCTTGAGGTAATAAATGGGATTCGACACTCCACTAGGTAGAGGCCTAATGATACGGGCCATTCTTTTCCAGCGCGAGGTCACGAGTTCGAACCTGCGCACGGTAGCAGAGAACATGATGCACATCACAGTTTCCTGGGTTTCTCTTTTCGCTGTTGATGCTTGTATTTGTTAATTGTGTTAAAAGTGTCCTGGTTATGTGATGTATACAGGAATTGTGGCCGGTAATGCAACTGGGGAGGTCTCGGTGGACCAGTATCATCGGTACAAAGTGGGTATTTCTTTCCTTGTCGCCATCTGTTTGTAAAGTTCTTATCGGTCCGTTACTAAAAGATCTCTCGATGCATTCATAGATGGGACAAAAGATCCCTTTTCAAAGATAGTGTGGTCTGTGAAAGAAAGACAGAAGGAATCTATTATTTACATTGGATCTCTTGAGGGCTAAAACAAAAGATTTTGGTTCAGACACACATATGGTGTCCTAATATTTCTAAGCTTTCTTTAATTTATATCATATTTGACAATTTATTATTGTTCTTATGTACGGTCCATTCATAAATTCGCTTTATGGTCCTGCTTGTTGACAATTTTCCGAGAGAAACTGTTTCTCAAATGTGATATCTTAATAATCAAAGCTCTTTCCTAGTGTAGTTCAACCCGCTTGATATTGTGCATAAAGAAACATGAACCCCCCATAATTATGTCTTGGTTCCACTTAGCAGTGTATCCAATATGTTTCCGGGCACTAATTAACCCTGTCGTGTTGTTACAGGAAGATGTGGATCTAATGGCGAAGCTTAATTTCGATGCCTACCGCTTCTCGATTTCATGGTCGAGGATTTTCCCTGGTAAGAACAAAATCTTTTGTTCCTATTGCTTTGGAGCAGACCCGGCCAAACAAGTAGTTAATGTAACACTTGACTTTTGATATAACGCAGATGGAACCGGGAAGGTGAATTGGAAGGGAGTTGCTTACTACAACAGGTTGATCAACTACTTGCTTAGGAAAGGTAGATGGATAAATGAATCCAAAAAAGAGTTCCAAAACATGTCTCGATTTCACAATATCTTTTACTAAGACAATAATGTTATGTTATGCAATATCTATTTGCAGGCATCACACCCTACGCTAATCTGTATCACTATGATCTTCCAGAGGCTTTAGAGAAGAAGTACCAGGGACTGTTGAGTCCCAATGTAGTGTAAGTATCATCAGGTGTACCTTATTTAACTTGATCAACAAATGATGTTTGACTACATTGGAATTTGATTGGGGCTACAATGACCATGCAGGAAAGATTTTGCCGATTATGCAGATTTTTGCTTCAAGACATTTGGCGATAGAGTTAAGAACTGGATGACTTTCAATGAGCCAAGAGTGGTGGCTGCTCTTGGATATGATAACGGGTTCTTTGCCCCCGGGAGGTGCTCGAAAGCCTATGGGAACTGCACAGCAGGAAACTCAGGAACTGAGCCTTACATTGTGGCCCATCATTTGATCCTGTCTCATGCTGCAGCGGTTCAGAGATACCGAGAAAAGTATCAAGTATGAATGCGATTTTTTATATGTTATATGCAACTATTATTGCCCAAGGAGCAGTGTTCATCTGTTTCTATTTGAGCTCTACTTTGTCCATGAATGGTGAATGTGTGCACATTTTCAGGAGAAGCAAAAGGGAAGGATTGGTATTCTTTTGGATTTTGTTTGGTACGAGCCTCTTACTAGATCCAAGGCCGACAATTATGCAGCTCAAAGAGCAAGAGACTTTCACGTTGGATGGTAATAATGCTACTTACATCTTACAAGATCTAGCCAAAGTACTGCCAATCAATGTTGCTTAAACTTGATTTCCAATTCGGTCTCTGCACATTTCAATTTGCATTGAGAACTTGAGCTTTACATGATTTTGGAAGCATTCCCAATCAAGGCAACCTGTGTAAGTCATAGATTGAGAACTTAAAGTCACATCGTCCTAATGTAGGTTTATTCATCCAATTGTGTATGGAGAGTACCCGAGGACAATGCAAAATATTGTCGGGGACAGGCTGCCGAAATTCACCAAAGAAGAGGTTAAGATGGTGAAGGGCTCAATGGATTTTGTCGGCATTAACCAATACACAGCTTACTACATAAATGACCCAAATCAGCCAAAAGCTAAAGTCCCAGGGTATCAGCAGGACTGGAATGCCGGATTTGCCTGTAAGATACTTCATTCTTTCATTATAGTCAAATAGAGCGTACGCTATATTGTACTGTGCTTGATCATGTATTGAGAGAATATCTTCTTGAGATTTTTGCAGATGCAAAACTTGGAGTGCCTATTGGTCCAAAGGTAAGAAGTACATTCACTTAGTTTAGACTATGGTCCTGATCTTTGTTTTAATCATTGATCTATGTGAATTACATGTGACCGACCTTGCATTGAAATCACTGCAGGCACATTCTTACTGGCTTTATAATGTACCCTGGGGATTGTACAAAGCTGTGATGTACATCAAGGAGCGTTATGGGAACCCCCCCATGATTCTGTCCGAAAACGGTACATCTCTGTGCAATAAGTCCTGAATCGTCTTCTAGCAAGTAACTGAAGTGTTTCTAACGATTCAGCTATTTATATTACAACTTTAGGCATGGATGATCCGGGCAATGTCACGCTTTCTCAAGGACTGCATGACACCACGAGGATCAACTTCTACAAGGGCTACTTAACCCAACTGAAGAAGGCTGTTGATGATGGAGCCAATTTAGTGGGCTACTTCGCATGGTCTTTGCTCGACAACTTTGAGTGGAGGTTGGGATACACATCACGGTTTGGAATTGTCTATGTCGACTATACCAACCTCAAGAGATACCCAAAAATGTCAGCCTATTGGTTTAAGCAGCTGCTCACCAGGAAAAAGAACTGAGGTGACCCAAAGATGAAGTTTTTTTCCTTGGTTTAGAATTCGGAAAAGAATAATTGATGTCAATAATGAAGTGCTTGTCATCATGAATGGTAAGGTTCCGCTGTTTTCTTCGTTCTGGGGTTCTATGTTTTGCCTTCTTTTGGTAAAAAGAGGGTGCTGACGAATTTGACCTTAAGGCGGGTCAATGTAATAAAAGAAATGGCGTTGCATGACAATGCTGTAATTTGCGAGGTTATGAGTCGAGAATCGCTTGTAGAGTCACTCTAGTTACTCTGCTGATAAACACAAATTTGGAAAAGTAGGAACACTACAAATGTCCTATAGAATTCCTAACCTAGGAAGACCAAATACAAAATTCGGTTGAAGGATCCTGCTATTGCACTGCAAAAGAACGGTCGATTTCCTTGAACATTATGCTATAGCCCAAGGAAATGTAGAGGCAAATCTTCTGTGTGGCTATCGTAAACAGCTCAAATTTGTTGCACGCATGCCAAATGCCATGTTCAGTTGTCTAGTAAAAGCTAATTGTGAGAGGCCTTGGAATCTTTAAAATTGTGCTCACAGAAACATCATCTGCCTTCTCTAGATTCTCAAAATGGCAAAACGTGCCTGAAAATCATATCAGAAGAAAGAGATGAACAGCCAACTCTTGATGTAAATTTGCACCAGTTCAAGAGTTGACTCTACCTTTCAACGCACAGGTTAACTAGTAATCAGGATAAACAAATGACTTGCATTTACTTATCAGTCCATCACCAAGTTAACACTCACCGAGTGATGCCATTGGGCAGAGAACTTGTGGGATAGTTTCAAACTCATGAATGCTACTCGTGATTCTGATGATCCGCTTGGACATGCTTACAGTTGAAAAAGAATCAAGAGGAGTATACTTTTAACATGATCAAAATTATGAAGTTAACTGAAAATCAGTAGCAATTTCATCCCTTTATCCAGACAATTCTGGCTTCTAGATTAATTTTGATCTATCGGTAATGGCTCTGATCTATTCTGCTAAAGGATTCATGAGTATATAAGTGAATAATTAGGAAGCGGGCCTTATTCAGTGGCAGGGACAAACACATTATCTTCCCATGATCGCACGACATGTCCTCTCCTCAAGGCAAAAGACCTGTTTCTTGTCAGTCTTTCACTTATAATATAGTATTGAATTCATATAATAATCTTATAAATCAATGTCATTTCATTTAGCCTTTCTCTTTTGTCTTTTGCTTATGCCAAGTTCCCATATGCTAGGTCGGTCTTTTGTCAAGGAGAAAATGGAAAAAGATTGAAGATACCTCATTGAACCCTCGCCAAATACATTAGATGTGCTGAGAAGGTAGTTCAACAATCAATCATAACAGCCACTACCAGCTACTTGGAGACTTATGGAACAACTCACATGTTCCATGAGTCAGTCATTTAGGCTCTTGACCTATGTAGCTAACGCTAACTTGGAGCAATGTGCACTTAGTTAATGAAATTTCCAACGGACAACATCCTATTCCTAAGTTGAAATTCCTCTCAAAACTCTAATCAATTCCTCAACTTTGATTGTTACAACCCACATCCTATCGTCCTTTTCTAAAATTCGTCTTTCTATAACAACATTAAGTACATAAATTTCCAGTTCATGAAATATGTTTGTAACAGTACGAACCAAGTAAAGCACGAGCAAAGCATTATGAGTCACGGATGAGGTGTTCTCACTTTGCTAATTCCTCTTACATGCTCGTCGGTTTATGTGCAACCTAAACCTCAAAAATATCAATGTTCTCGTCTTTGATGGCTCTCTGCGTTCGACATTTGATAGTCCAGAACAAACCTTAGTTTGATCTATATTGAATCATCCAAGGCACATTAGCATGGCATACTTCTCCCATTTGAACTAGGTTTGAAACCAAACCTCTCCTCAAGAGGATAGATTAATAAGTCAACCTTATCTCATTTTATTTACCTTGCGGTGAAAAAAAAAAAAAGGAAAGGTTTTGGAAAAAATAAATTAACAAGTCATCAACTGGGCTGTCAGTGCTCTCAATCATATGGATAGTTCAATGTACTGATCAATGTGTGACCTTGAGATGTGGACCCGTCATTCTGGATTCCCGTCCACGAGGGGCCTGCATTACTTACCAAAAGGAGGAAAATCATAGTTTAAGATTTTCTTTCTGTTTTCTTTCTTTCAAAATTTCTTTCATCATCCTTGCTCCATAAATAAACAGTTGCTCTCCTTCACAAGGCAAAGCTAAACTCCCTCTCTCTCCCTCCCTCTTGAGAGTGTTGAAGTGTTAGGATGAGAATTCGAGTGCCGTTGATGCTGTTGTTGTGGTCACTGTCGGGCCTCGTGGCGAGGTCGACAATGGCCGAAGAGACGGTGATCCCCGAGACGACACGTTTCGACACCGGTGGGCTGAGCCGATCGGCCTTCCCGAAGGGCTTCGTCTGGGGGACGGCGACCTCAGCTTATCAAGTCGAAGGCATGGCCGACAAAGAAGGACGCGGGCCTAGCATCTGGGACGTCTTCGTCAAGATTCCAGGTACTTCTTCCGTCATTTGCATGCATCAATGCTTCTCAAATTCAAATCTTCTTTTATCAAGCGATGACGACGGTGGAGTTTCACCCCAAATGCCATTGAACCTTGAGGTAATAAATGAGATACTACACACCACTGAGTAGCGGCCTAATGATACGGGCTATTCTTTTCCAGTGCGAGGTCACGAGTTCGAACCTGCGCACGGTAGCAGAGAACATGATGCACATCACAGTTTCCTGGGTTTCTCTTTTCGCTATTGATGCTTGCCGTTGATAATGGTGTCAAATGTGTCCTAATCATGTGATGTGTACAGGAATTGTGGCCGGTAATGCAACTGGGGAGGTCTCGGTGGACCAGTATCATCGGTACAAAGTGGGTGTTTCTTTCCTTGTCGCCGTCTGTTTGTAAAGTTCTTATCGGTCCGTTACTAAAAGATCTCTCGATGCATTCATGGATGGGACAAAAATATCCCTTTTTAAAGATAGTGTGGTTTGGGAAAGAAAGACAGAAGGAATCTATTATTTGCATTGGATCTCTTGAGGGCTAAAACAAAAGATTTTGGTTCAGACACATATATGGTGTCCTAATATTTCTAAGCATTGTTTAATTTATATCATATTTGACAATTTATTATAGTTCTTATGTACGGTCCATTCATATATTCGCTTTATGGTCCTGCTTCTTGACAATTTTCTGAGAGAAACGGTTTCTCAAATGTGATATCTTAATAATCAAAGCTCTTTCCTAGTGTAGTTCAACCCGCTTGATATTGTGCATAAAGAAACATGAACCCGCCATAATTATGTCTTGGTTCCACTTAGCGGTGTATCCAATATGTTTCCGGGCACTAATCAATCCTGTTGTGCTGTTACAGGAAGATGTGGATCTAATGGCGAAGCTGAATTTCGATGCCTACCGCTTCTCAATTTCATGGTCGAGGATTTTCCCTGGTAATAACAAAATCTTTTGTTCCTATTGCTTTGGAGCTGACCCGGCCAAACAAGTAGTTAATGTAACACTTGACTGTTGAAATAATGCAGATGGAACTGGGAAGGTGAATTGGAAGGGAGTTGCTTACTACAACAGGTTGATCGACTACTTGCTTAGGAAAGGTAGATGGATAAATGAATACGAAAAAGAGTTCCAAAACATGTCTCGATTTCACAATATCTTTTACTAAGACAATCATGTTATGTTATGCAATATCTATTTGCAGGCATCACACCCTACGCTAATCTGTATCACTATGATCTTCCGGAGGCTTTAGAGAAGAAGTACAAGGGACTGTTGAGTCCCAATGTAGTGTAAGTATCATCAGGTGTGCCTTATTTAACTTGATCAACAAATGATGTCTGGCTACATTGGAATTTGATTGGGGCTACAATGACCATGCAGGAAAGATTTTGCCGATTATGCAGATTTTTGCTTCAAGACATTTGGCGATAGAGTTAAGAACTGGATGACTTTCAATGAGCCGAGAGTGGTGGCTGCTCTTGGATACGATAATGGGCTCTTCGCCCCCGCAAGGTGCTCGAAAGCCTATGGGAACTGCACAGCAGGAAACTCAGGAACCGAGCCTTACGTTGTGGCCCATCATTTGATCCTGTCTCATGCTGCAGCGGTTCAGAGATACCGAGAAAAGTATCAAGTATGAATGCGATTTTTTATACATTCTTTCTGGTATGCAACTATTATTGCCCAAGGAGTAGTGTTCATCTGTTTCTATTCGAGTTCTACTTTGTCCATGAATGGTGAATGTGTGCACATTTTCAGGAGAAGCAAAAGGGAAGGATTGGTATTCTTTTGGATTTTGTTTGGTACGAGCCTCTTACTAGATCCAAGGCCAACAATTATGCAGCTCAAAGAGCAAGAGACTTTCACGTTGGATGGTAATAATGCTATTGCATCTTACAAGATCTTGCTGAAGTACTGCCAATCAATGTTGCTTAAACTTGATTTCCAATTTGGTCTCTGCACATTTCAATTTGGATTGAGAACTTGAGCTTTACATGATTTTGGAAGCATTCCCAATCAAGGCGACCTGTGTAAGTCATAGATTGAGAACTTAAAGTCACATCGTCCTAATGTAGGTTTATTCATCCAATTGTGTATGGAGAGTACCCGAGGACGATGCAAGAAATTGCTGGGGACAGGCTGCCGAAATTCACCAAAGAAGAGGTTAAGATGGTGAAGGGCTCAATGGATTTTGTCGGCATTAACCAATACACAGCTTACTACATAAATGACCCAAATCGGTCAAAAGCTAAAGTCCCAGGGTATCAGCAGGACTGGAATGCCGGATTTGCCCGTAAGATACTTCATTCTTTCATTATAGTCAGATAGAGTGTACACTATACTGTACTGTGCTTGATCACGTATTGAGAGAATATCTTCTTGAGATTTTTGCAGATGCAAAACTTGGAGTGCCTATTGGTCCAAGGGTAAGAAGTACATTCACTCAGTTTAGACTATGGTCCTGATCTTTGTTTTAATCATTAATCTATGTGAATTACATGCGACCGACTTCACGTTGAAATCGCTGCAGGCACATTCTTACTGGCTTTATAATGTACCCTGGGGATTGTACAAAGCTGTGATGTACATCAAGGAGCGTTATGGCAACCCCACGGTGATTCTATCCGAAAATGGTACATCTCTGTGCAATAAGTCCTGAATCGTCTTCTACCAAGTAATTGAAGCGTTTCTAATGATTCAGTCTTTATGTTACAACTTTAGGCATGGATGATCCGGGCAACGTCACGCTTTCTCAAGGACTGCATGACACCACGAGGATCAACTTCTACAAGGGCTACTTAACCCAACTGAAGAAGGCTGTTGATGATGGAGCCAATGTAGTGGGCTACTTCGCATGGTCTTTGCTCGACAACTTCGAGTGGAGGTCGGGATACACATCACGGTTTGGAATTGTCTATGTCGACTATACCAACCTCAAGAGATACCCAAAAATGTCAGCCTATTGGTTTAAGCAGCTGCTCACCAGGAACAAGAACTGAGGTGACCCAAAGATGAAGTTTTTTTCCTTGGTTTAGAATTCAGAAAAGATTAATTGATGTCAATCATGAAGTGCTTGTCATCATGAATGGTGAGGTTCTGCTGTTTTCTTCGTTCTCAGGTTCTATGTTTTGCTTTCTTTTGGTAAAAAGAGGGTGCTGACGAATTTGACCTTAAGGCAGGTCAATGTAATAAAAGAAATGGTGTTGCATGACAATGCTGTAATTTGCGAGGTTATGAGTCGAGAATCGCTTGTGGAGTCACTCTAGTTACTCTGCTGATAAACATAAATTTGGAAAAGTAGGAACACTACAAATGTCCTATAGAATTCCTAACCCAGGAAAGACCAAATACAAAATTCGGTTGAAGGATCCTGCTATTGCACTGCACAAGAACAGTCGATTTCCTTGAACATTACGCTATAGCTCAAGGAAATGCAGAGGCAAATATTCTGTGTGGCTATCGTGAACAGCTGAAATTTGTTGCATGCATGCCAAATGCCATGTTCAGTTTTCATTCAGGCTGTCTAGTAAAAGCTAATTCCGAGAGGCCTTGGAATCTTTAAAATTGTGCTCACAGAAACATCATCTGCCTTCTCTAGATTCTCAAAATGGCAAAAAGTACCTGAAAATCATATCAGAAGAAAAGAGCTGAACAGCCAACTCTTAATGTAAATGTGCACCAGTTCAAGAGTTGACTCTACTTTTCAGCGCACAGGTTAACAAGTAATCAGGATAAGCAAATGACTTGCATTTCCTTATCAGTCCATCACCAAGTTAACACTCACCGAGTGATGCCATTGGGCAGAGAACTTGTGGGATAGTTTCAAACTCATGAATGCTACTCGTGATTCTGATGATCCGCTTGGACATACTTACAGTTGAAAAGGAATCAAGAAGAGTATACTTTTAAAATGATCAAAATTATGAAATTAACTGAAAATTAGCAGCAATTTCATTCCTTTATCCAGACAATTCTGGCTTCTAGATTAATTTTGATCTATCGGTAATGGCTCTGATCTATTCTGCTAAAGGATTCATGAGTATATAAGTGAAATAAAAAATTTACTTAAAAGCCTCATATCAAAATAGCTCAATTGGGGAAAAAAAAGATTTTAATGTATCAAACACGAGAAAAATAATTCAAAATAGTTGTCCTGTTTTCTGATCCCTTGCAGTTACTTCTTTTCACTTTCTTTGTCTGTCTAGCTTGCTTATTCTCACTAGTGTTGAAGTTAGGAGTAGAAGTTACGCTCTCCTGAGACGCTAATGCACTGCAGAAGATGCCTGAATTTCCCACCTCAGTCAATACAGAACGATGTCCAGTATCACCGTCCTTGAGATCATTGCTAATCTGATCCTGTTTTCTTTTCATGCAATGGTTGTTTTCAGACATGTCTAATGAAACGTAGTTGGAACTTGGACTTAGCGAATCCAATTCGTCGACGTCTATCAGAAGGGAAACTTCGTCGCTGCTTTTCTTCACTGGACTCAAGTGAATTTTACCAACTTTTCTTATCTTGAAAGGATTGTTGTTGGGGATTTTTATAGACGTGCTTTCAGAGACTGCAACACTCCCCACAGCTCCTGAGGTTTCCGGCGGCAACATTAGTCTCGAAAGCACAGCTGCTTCATTGCTGAACTTCCTTTCCTGTAAATTGAGCTCCTCCTTCATTGCTGTACATGCCACAAACCAAGTATACGGTCATCAAAGGTGAAAGTTGCATCACACTTGTGAGCCAACAAGACAAGTTTGAGTGACAAACATGGGTTTCGCACGTAATTTAAAAGGCTAAAAATGCTCAATCCTATATGGTAAATAATTCATTGAATTAGGAAAGCAAATGAAAAATCATTTCAATAATACATAAACGGATGCACATTATGCAAGTACACCTGTAAAGTCTGCCTTCATATATTCATTTGAGATGTTGATGAAGAAGAAGTCTTTCTCTGCAGATAAAGCAGTAGCCTCATCTTGCCAAAGTTGACGTGAAGCTGGTATGACGTCAATAGGTACATGGCATCCAGAAGTTTGATGAGTATCAAATGCTTCCATGTTTGATGGGTCCACTCTTCCCTCTGCAATTGCAATAGCTATAGAGGGAGGGACATCCCTATTTTATGACTGACAGTTAAGGAGTGAACTGTTTTTCCTTTTGTTTGTGAATAAGAAAATTACATTTATTGGCACACTTTAACAGGGCCCATAGGTCTCACTGAACTTCCACCAAGTTTTTAAGTAGGCTGTTCTTATCTTTGTATGAAACTGGAATTATCCAACAGCATATGCAAAAAGAGGATACGGTCCAAGGAAATCCAGCTCTCCATCTAGAGCCTGCAGGAGCTTTTCCGAAAGAGGTCTCATGTATCTGAGTTTCTTTGTGATGGTGTCATATCTGTATTGAGAGCAAACTAAGTTAACTTATTTACATTAAAAGGACTGCAATTAAATACAGATAAATGAAACTTAAGTTGGGAGCTTCACCTACATTCGAGCATGCTGGAATACTGCTACTGCCTCATGGAAAAATTTGCTATAATATTCAGGCATCTGATTTCCCTTTTCAAGCTTCAGAACTGATAATGCCTGCAACAAAACCGCCCATATGGAGTTTAATCATAACCTTTTCTGGAAGTTTTAGCATTTCATCAGGGCTAGTAGTTACAAATACATGCTTCAAAATTGATGATGTTGCACTCTTATGCTATTAGAACTACTTTTCTACATGTAATTTCAACTATATGGGCATTGGGAGTTATAAGTGAGCTATTTTGCCGTTTGAGAAGCAAAGAGAGAACTTACACGGTCAATGTTTCGATACTTGGAAACCAGAGAGTAAGCTTTCTTTATCCCTATTCCAGGAACAGATGGAAGGAAATCGCAGCCGGCTAAGACACACATACCTGCAAAGGGACATGAAGCATTTCCCTTTTCAGATTGATCCTCTTTCTTGGGAATAAATCTCATCCACAGAGAAGCATTGAGAATTAAAACTCTTGTTCTTTTACACTTTCTGGAAGTTAAGGACTTCATTGGTTTTCGGAGAAAGTTATAACAGGCGCAAAAATGCCCAACAAAAATGGAAACACAATCATGTCATTATGGTGCTAAATTTTAACTTCAAACTTGTGTCTTACTTCTAACGATATCAACACAATCTAATATCCAAAACTTGCCTGTAAATGGTAGTAACTCACCAGTAAATAGTGCCATGTCAAAATTCTTAAAGGAAGGTGTACTAGTTGTGGAATCAAAAACCTTCTGCAGCAACATCTCCTCACCATTGCCGTACCTATCCATTTTAAATACAATCTGTTTGCAGGTGGTGCAGACGAAAGGAAAACAAGGCCCGTTGTCAAAAGATGAAGCCATAACGAGAATGATGGATATTTTTTCAAATTGTATGACTTTTCTGTAGAGTTTCTTACAGCTTGACAGCCATATGCTACCAGATCGCTGTCCTCTGTGATAACAGCTGCAACTCCACCTTTCTCTGCCTCAAGACTTGAGAGATATGCTAATTGTGCATCAGCCTCATAAGGAGCTACTATGAATTCAATGTTTTCCGACTTCAATATCTAGAAACCCACCAATGAAGAGACTTGCAAGATTAGTACTAGAGAATTCAGATCACTCATCTCTATTAGGTCTCTCCCAGATTCTGAACTTCGACAGATGATTAAAATGCATCTATAGTGCAGCAATCATGTACCTGAATCAATTGATGTGCCATGGATGGGGTAATACTCACTCCTCTCTGCAAAAGTTAGAGCGTTTTTTTATGAGATCAAGCACCATCGAATGAGCAAAAGGTTAAATCTTGACTGTGCAGGCAAGAGACTGCTTTCCTGCCTTTTAGCTGGATAAAGCATAAAAAAATTTCGGAAGCCCCTTCAAATCTATATGAAAGTTTAAGCTAGTAGATGAAGTTACGGTTTAATACACAATACTTTAACACAAAGAACTTGCACCTTCTTAGACAAAACAATTGCATTTCACAGCATCACATTCCATACAATGTTTGGAATTGGCCTTTCTGTGCCACTCACTTGCCAAAATGTACAATCCCCAAGTAACAGCGGTTTCTTGTATAACAAAAGCTTCATTCAGATTGCCTACTTTAAATGCCCACCAAGTGTCTTGGCCTTGAGAATTGTATATTGATGATTGACAGAAGCATGACGAAGTCAACTGTACTTCTGTTGGCCCATCAAATAGCTGAAACGCCCAAACGACCTGCTCATTTCGAGCTATAGCACACACGACTAATTTGAGTGGGAAAGAGAGGAGAGGGCCAACTCACAAAGAACTGCACTAATTGCACTTGAGGATTCATCATCACCAAATGCATTGTCGATAAAACTAATTGCATGGACAGCTAAGCAAAACATTGGGTCAATTCCTGATAAACCACCCTGATCAAACCTAGCACCAGATAATCAATGAATGGATGGTCGGTCGGTACCTGGAAGAGTTCCGAGGCAGCCTTGACATCTCCCTCTTTAAGCTTCTGCAGGGCCAGGTCGCGATTAGCTTTCCTCCTCCTGAAGCACAACAGCAAACCCATCAACACAATTCACAATCTAAATGTCACGCGAAAATCATATCAATCGTCGCCGTCGAACCGGAAACTCATAACAAAATGTGGGTAATCATTGACCCGACCTCTGCCTCTCATCCTCAGTGGCACCTTTACACGGGATGCTTCCCCCATCAAACACAACCACGGGAGTCACTTCGTAGTGACGAAGCAGGTTGATCCGGTGCATGAAATATCTCAGGTACTGCAACTTCTTGGGCCCATCCGTGTTGAGGCAGAGCTCCATGCTGCACGAGTAAGCTGGAACAAAGTTTCGATCTTTCAGTCGACCCAAGAATCCGAAAACAAGAAAAACCAAATGGGTATTGGCAAAATAAAAAAAGAAAAGACAAGACCGTACCTCCCTTGTGAAGCCATGAATAGGCATCGATACCCACCTGCCAAAAGAGACATGAATCATCAAGAACGTTAGGAAAATGCGAAATCGACGATGGAAATGGAATCGGGTTTCGGATGGTTTACGCGTTTGCCGGCGAATTTCTTGATGTGGACCGGCTCGATGTAAGGCTTCATGAACCTGAGGAGATCCTTGATCCCCATCGTTCTTCCTCCAGATTTCGTTCGGATTTCTTGATTTCGGGAGCTTCTTCTCTTTTTTTTTTTTTTACCCTCTTTTTCACGAGCTGGTTTTGATCCGTTGACTCTTGTTTTTTTTTTTTTTTTTTTTTTTTTTTTTTGGTTTGGGGGGTGTTTTCCTAGGTTTCGTGTTTTAGCCGGGGCGACGGCGGAGAAAATGGCGGGAATGATAACAATTTACAAATGGTAAAAGGAAAGAAAAAAAAAAGGCTCGAGATTGAACGAACGCGGCTGTCACGATCCTCATTAAAACGGACGAATGGATAAGCGCCAGGTGTTGCGGGGAGAGAATGGGGAAGGAAGGCGGGAACTCTTATTGGTCCGTGACGTAACCGGGAGATGAGTGAATGAACAGGAGGAAAAATGATTTTCGTGTGCGGAAACCTCCCAAAGCCGTTTTACCGCGATATGCGTTTAAATTTCTAGTGGTGGTTCGCGCCTTCCTATTTCCGCCATTATTTCAGAGTTTTCTCTTTTACCCATTATCTTGAAAATATAGGCTGTGTTTAATATGCCACGTAGGCATATGTAACAAATTGCCCACGAATCAACACGTGGCAATCGGGCCCACCTATAAAAAAATTGGATACCTTTCTTTCCACTCTCATGAGCGAATATTAGGTGAATATTATAGGCCTGCATATTTTTGTTTCCGTTCTTTTTTTTTGTTAAACAAATAAAAAAAAAGTGTTTACGTTCCTCGGGAACAATTTTTTAATAAAAAAAGCGTGTTTGGTAAACTTATTCCGGAATAAAAATAAACAAAACACATTTTGGTAAATTTTATAATTTTTTTATTTCTTTTAATTTTTTAATTTTTTTATTTTTTTTGCATTTTTTCCTTTTTTTTTTTCATTTTTTTTCTTCTTTTGGCCGTCGCCGGCGGCAGGCGGCGACGGCCGGCAGGGCCTCACCTAGCCATGGCGAGGCTCGGCCTCGCCTTGGCTAGGCAAGCTCGGGTGAGCCCAGATCCGACGAGGCCGAGCGTCGCCGGCTCCTAGTGAGGCTCGGCCTCACTCGCGCACAGCGACCTCGCCAGACCTGGGTGAGCCCGAGCTTGCCCAGCCAAGACGAGGCTCGCCCTCACTGGGGGCCGACGACACTCTAGCAAGGTCGCCGACCCTCGACGGCGTCGCCGGCCCTCAACGGCCAATCGCCGATGAGGCTGGCGACCGACGAAAGAAAAAAGAAGAAAAAAAGAATAAGAAAAGAATAAGAGAGAGAAGAATAAACGTTTCTTTAAAATCGTTTCTAGAACAAGAAACAATTTTTTTTTTTGTTTCTCATTTATGTTCTTTTTGTGTTCTGGGAACAAAAAAATGAAAAAAGAACAAAAACACAACCAAACGCGTTTCTGTTCTTTTTTTGTTTCTAGGAACAAAAAAATAAAAAAAGTGTTCTAGAAACACTTTTTAGAAACAAAAACATGCAGCCCCTATGAGCCTGCATGTTTGTGTTTCTTTTTCTTGTTCATTAACAGATTTTCTATTTTTTTATTTCCGGAAACAAAAAAAGAACAGAAACGCGTTTATTTGCATTTTTGTTCAAAATCTTTTTTTTTGTTATGGAAACAAAATTAAAATTAAAATAAGAAACAAAAAAAATTGCTTTTTTGTTCTAGAAACACTTTTAAAAAACAAAGGCCAAGCGTTTGTTTGTATTCTTTTTTTTTGTTTTTAAACACTTTTTCTATTTTTTTGTTCCAGGAACAAAAAGCGAACAAACGCGTTTGGGTGCATTTCTGTTCCTTTTTTGTTCTTTTGTTCCCAGGAACAAAAAGAAACAAAAAAAGAAACACAAATTTTGTGTTTCTTGTTTCAAACACTTTTGAGAAATACTTTTCTTTTTTTTTCTTATTTTCTTGTTCTTTTTTCTTTTGGCCGGTTGCGGCCTCGCCATAGCCGGCGACCGGCCGACGAGGGCCGGCGGCCTCGCCCGGCCACCACGGCGGGTTCGCCGGCCCCGGGGAGGCCGAGGCTCGCCGTCCCCGGCGAGGCCGGCCGAGGCTCGCCGTAGCCGGGCGAGGGTCGGCCTCGCCATGGCTGGGCGAGGTCGAGCTCGCCCAGCCATGGCGAGGTCGACCTCGCCTAACGGCCGGCGAGCCTCGGCCTCACCTGGCGGTGGCCCAGCGAGGCCGCGCCTCGCCCACCGCTGGGCGAGCTCGGCCTTGCCGGATCAAGGCGAGGCCGACCTCGCGCCGGATCTGGGCGAGTCGGCGTCGCCTAGCAGTGGCCCGGCGAGGCCACGCCTCGCCCGCCGCTGGGCGAGCTCGGCCTCGTCGGATCAAGGCAAGGCCGACCCTCGCCGGCCGGTCGCCGGCCAAAAGAAAGAAAAAAAATGAAAAGAAAAAAGAAAAAAAGGAAAATAAGAAAAAAATAGAAAAAATAAAAGAAATAAAAAAAATTATACAAATTTACCAAACATGTTTCTATTTATTTTTTGTTCCCTAAATAAGTTTACCAAATGCGTTTTTTTTTGTTCAGAAATTGTTCTCAGGAACAAACACTTTTTTCTATTTCTCGTTCCCCGGAACAATTTTTAAAAACGAAACGTTACCAAATGCGCCCAAATTTTCTCCCTCCTTTCTTTTCTTCTCTTTTTTTTCTTATTATTTTCTTCTTCCTTTTTTTGGCCGGCGGACTCGGCGAGCTCGGGCTCGCCCAGCCACCGACAAGGCCGAGCCTCGTTGGATCTGGGCGAGCCTGAGCTCACCCAACCAAGGCGAGGCCGAGCCTCGCCGGCACAAGGTGAGGCTCGACAAGCTCGGGCTCGCCCAGATTCGATGAAGCCGAGCCTCGCTGGTGGCTGGGTGAGCTCAAGCTCGTCGAATCCGAGCTCGCCTAACCAAGGCAAGGCATATGTAACAAAATACCCACGAATCGACACGTGGCAATTGGGCCCACCTATAAAAAAAAAAATAAAAAATAAAAAATAAAGGATAAAATAAAAATTTAAAAACTTAAAAGAAACAAAAAAAGAATCAAATTTACAAAACGTGAGAGAAAAAACAAGTATTAGGTGAATAGAATACTTCATGTAGGCCATGTGAAAAATCATTTGGACATGTGTCGTACCAATTCCATATGGAAAATATTCAAAATTTGTTGCTCTCTCTCTATCAAAAACCCTAGCCCACCAAGTTCAAAATTTATTTATTGTAGCCGCAACAAACCCTTCTCACTCCTCTCTTGTCTCTCTCCATTAGAAATTGCTTCATTCCGTTACAGAAGAAAAAAAATCACTCTCTCACATTGGTAAAAATCACATCTTTCACTCTTGTTTTTCCTTACTCTTCATGCCCTCCGCGAAGCACTCTTTCATGAATCATGACATCAACACTACTACCTCCGCTTCCGCCATCGATATTTCCCTCACTCTTCGTGACATTCGCTCTGCTCTCTCTCTCTTTCGAAGCTCTCTACTCGTGAACAATAATGCCACCACCTTTGTCGATTACCTTCACCGTCATGTTTTTCCCTCACTCTTGCAACCTCCACTCTACCCTCTCTCTTTCCTCCATGATGGTTGAATTTTTTGGAGAAAGTGATTTGATGTCTTTGTTGCGTTCAATGGACTTAACCAATCTTTCCCAAGACGATTTGCTTGTTGTTGTCATTGAAATCGTGCATTGCACTTATGAGTCTTTACTTTGAGATTTTGCCATGGCAGAGAAGGAGATGGAATACCGAGTGGAACATTTTAACAAATTGGTCCTCTTATCTATAACTCCAATTGCTAATTTCACCAAAGCAATAATCTTTTCTTCGTCCATATGGAGCAGTTTATGGATCATTGTTATGGAACCGGATTATTGGTGTATCGAGTGTCTTTTATTGTAGTTTATTTTATATATGCGCACATGTTTTTCATCTCGATCTTAAAAAGTGTCTTCAATTATTTTACCAATGCGTTGTCACTAGTACTTTCCTTTATGGAGAAGATGAGTCAAGGATGAATGTGCCTGTAGTTTATGGACTATCAATAATAGGTTCTTTCTAACTTGCAGTTCTGTGTCACTCTTGCTCATATCATATTGCTGATGATTCTGGAGGTGGGGTCAAGAGTGGAGCAAATTGACCTTTTAAAACAAAGTGTGAAATTGCGGTAAACGTGTTGTCCTAAGAATTTCAAAATCCAAGAAAAACAAACACAGACTCAACTATAATTGTGAGAACAAGACGTTTGACTTCTTTTTTTGGTGTTCGCCTCCAAGCGATGTGGCTTGTTCTTTCTTGAAGGGTTCGCCTGCAATGCTTGAAGATGATATGAGAAACATTAAGTATTTGCTTAAGCATTTGAAGGATGAACTCAAGAAGATTGATGAGAATGTGCAAAAGACTGACGAGAAGATGTAGGAATTAAGTCATAATATGCACCATTTAAGTGGTTTAAAAATTAAGGTGCATTTTTTTTTTGTCTATCCTTGTTATATTAGGACTACTTTTCTAGAAAAAGTAGATGGTTCGGACTTGTACTTTTGCTAACTTGAATCAAACATTATGTTGCGTTGGCTCTAATGGACACAATCACATTATTTAGGTTCGTATTTACCTTTTTCCATCCCAACCCTATTCTAATTGGATGGATGGTGGAACAAAGACCGTATATCTTGCACGACATAATTATCTTGATTTAGTGTATTTGCTATATCGATTGTTTGGGCTCACGAGCGCAGGAGAAAATTTCATTATGAAATCCGAAGCTCAATGTGCCACTTCGAAGAAAGGCATTGCCCTATTGTGCCTGATGCGTCTTCAAGTCGGTGACTAGTTTAACTATTTATTTGCTACTCAACATGTTTTTCGTTTAGCCTGGTTTATCATTTTGCTCTTTGTTGCGTCCATTTGTGTTGGACTTTCAATTGTTCTAGATTTTGGACCAGTTGGATGAACTTTAAGATCGTGGACATATCAGCATGTGTGTTTGAGCTCGTGGACGTATTATGCATCTTCGTCATACAGAGAAATAAAGGAGTAAGATTGGAAACCAAGACACTAGACCTAATGGAAATCAATCGACTTCTCTATACTTGATGATCCAAATGCAATGGGTCCATGTGCACTGAATTCATGTAAGAATTGTTTTGAACCCCATGGCAAGTTCATAACGGTGAGACCCAAGATGTCTAGCCTAATCGGTATGAGTGAGTAAAGATACTTGCAAATCTAGCTGCAGAAAACAAAAGGAGAATTTCTAAATTCCTCACTAGTGGCTATAGTATTACATCTCACAATTCCTCACTAGGTGACAGGACCATTACAAAATAATCATATGTTAGAAAAGTTTCACATCATATAATATCTATGTTATACATGCTAACTAATTAAAACTAGGTGCCCGATGCCGGCGACTGTCCGGGGGCCAAATTTGGCCATTCGATCACCAGATTCGACGGTTCGATGGCCAAACTTAAAAAAAAAATGCAAATATATTTTTTATTTAATTTTTATAAATGTAATAAAATTTTACTATTTATAAATGTAAATTTTACCAAACAATATTTGTATTTCGGAAAATCCTCTTCACCCAGAGGTATTTACATTTTTGCAAATGTATTTATCAAAAGTCGAACCAAACGAGTCCAAAGAAACCCTACCCATCTACCGGCCTCTTTCCGTGATTGGGCCCAAACATACACAACACTAACGTTGGGCCCAATCGCATTCGGCCCAAACCACGAACAGGAGTCTGGCCCATTTCTCGGCCTCCTTTCTTGAGTCGGTTCCGAAACCCTCCTCCTCCTCTTCTTCTTCGTCAGCGACCACCACCGTCGTACCGATCTCCGTTCATCACGTTCAAAATCGAAAAGCCTCTCTAAACCCCCTGAATTCCAAACCCTCGCCCGCTCCCAACTCCTCTCCCCGCATCGATCGGCGCCTCTGTGCGACGGCCGCGGCGTCGTCGGCGTCGGCGGCGGCGCTCCGCGTTCCTCCCGTAGGCTCCGCCGCTTCCGCCTAGGAATGTCTCACGGCCTCGGCCGCCGCGGCGGCGGCAGCGACGACGACGACGACGACGACGAGGTGTCGAGCGGCAGCGAGGACGGCGGCGCTTCGTTCGACGAGGACATGGAGGCTCTGAGGCGCGCCTGCATGCTCACCGGCGCCGACGTCGTCCGAGCGGACGGCCTCGACTTTGCGGCGCCGGATCCCGGCAGCGACGACGACGACGATGACGACGACGACGATCTCCAGCTGGTGAGGAGGTTGCAGGAGCGGTTCTCCGCGGACTTGGCGAATCCCCTGACGCTGAAGCCCCTGGCGTCGCTCCATCCGCCGCCGACGGCTGCTGCCGCGGCGGCGACGTCCGACGAGGACGAGGACGACTTCGAGACGCTCCGCGCGATTCAGAACCGGTTCTGCGCTTATGATCACAGTAAGTGCCCCCGTCGTCGTGCGATGAATATTTGTGCATGCTTTGATACTTGAATGAATGACGTCCTTTCAAGATGACGAATTGTTACGAACTGTCGAGATTATCTTCAGTAAAACCTATGCGCTTGGCGAGTCCAGGAACTTATCAGCGCATAAAAAGCTCTCAAAAGAAGCAATGTCGTACGTTGTTTTACGCATGACAGATATCAGCAATTTTAAATGAATTTCGTAAATTAACGTAGTTGCGACTCTTCGACATTATTATATGATTTGGCAATTGGAATATGTTTCTTTGTTCTCCCTACTGAAATGGGTCAACTAGAATTGCATATTCTGTAAAACCTTAGGGTTTTGTTGCTTCTGCATTCTGTAGTTATTTTCTTTTTCCCTGCGTTTCTTGGGTTGAGAGAAACATAAATCCTGTTTCGCTGTTTTTGATGGTTTGAAGTCCATTCTGATGAATGATTTGAGTCAGTAGATCACTCTTTTTTTCATTGAGCTAGTAGCATCTGGAGAGCATTCTTTCACTGCCCAGATACCACCTTCTAGCTCGCTGATAGTGAATGTTCTGATCAATATGTATTGTTGGGAAGAAAGTGCTGAGCTGTATGGGAAATACAAGAGCAGAACTCTTTGACTCATTTTGTTGGGAACTGAGAACATAACTAGCAATTTTAGTGTTTGTAAAGTGAAGAGAATTCAAACTAATCTGCTGTTCTCTGCTGTTACACTGACTTTTCCAGTTATGTTAAGATGCAAGTAAGTACATGGAATGGACTGTCCTCATTAGATTGCGGAACATCCTGAATATCCGAACAACGAGGTTTCTCTGGCTGTTGCAGACAGGGTACTGACCTGATTCCTCTGGCTGAGCTTCAAATCTCTAATAAAGTTAAAAGTTCTACAATTTAGTTTAGATAGTGTGGACCTAAGATCTTTCTCATCTCTATAATCATGCTTTAGGAAGATATTTGTATGCTTGTGCTCCTTTCCTCACAGTTAAAACTATGAAACTGAACTTGAAGTACAATGATTCTCCTAATCTCATACTTTTAGAAGGTCTATTAAGTTGCTTGCTGTAGTTAGGTAATGAGCTCAATGAGTTCTTTGTTGAGTAGGCCACTTTGATTAGAAAAAGGTATTGGCCACACAACTTACAACTGTTGGCCAAGGGAAGTAAAAGTACGATGGGCATGCTTATTTGCCTTTTGCTTTATGATCATATTGTGGAGATAATAAGCTCTCTTTTTTATACAAAGACTCCTGATCACCCTTTACTAGGAGAATGTGGGCTTGAATTCCTTAGAAAGTGGAAGAGTTGCTAGGAATGGAGATATCTAGATTGTTGGTATATGTGTTTGTGCACATGCACATTTGCTTATACACTGTTGGTTTTATTCATCATCAAACCCTCTTAGAATTTCTGATCAGATCAGAAACTTCTTCTGTTTCGCATGTTTTTCTGTGTTTTTGTTGCTTATATCCATTTGATATGCAGGTAACACGGAGAACAGCAAGAATGGCTTATCTAGCACTGGTAGCATGTCCAATGCTATGAATGTAAATGTTTTTGGTGGTTGTAAAGCCTTTCCAGATGATGAGGATGCTCATGACAGCAATCAGACATTGAATAAAGATGAGTGCCAGCCTTCTGCTATTATTGAGTGGCACCAGCCAGCTCAGAAGCAGCAAGGGCTGGCCAAATATTCTTCCTTTCCAAAATCTGGCCAGATATTTATTGAAGCCCTTAAGAAGAACAGGTCTTGTCAGAAGCTTATTAGAAGTAAGTTAATTCAGATTGAAGCAAGAATCGAGGAGATCAAAAAGCTGAAGGAACGTGTCAAAATCCTTAAAGATTTTCAGATTTCTTGCAGACAAAGAACTGGGAAGGCATTATCCCAGAAGAAGGACCCCCGTGTTCAACTTATATCAGCATGGAAGACTATTAAAGATTCAAAGGTATTGAGTGTCATAATCGTGTTTTTTGACGGATGAAGTGTTGTGAACTTGTGCATAAATAGGATGTTCCTAATTCTTGATCTTCAGCATTTGTCAACCTTAAGTAATGCAGATGTAGTACTTTCAGTTTAGGTAGCTGGTGATACTGGTGGCATCGATGTCCTTAATTGTTTTGATATTTGTAGCTTTCTGCTCATTTCACTACACACTGATTCTGCAGGTCAATGATAGAAAGGTTTCTGCCATGCATTATGGGCCAGCTGAGAATTCCCAGGTCTCTAGTTATAGAATGGCGCTGACAAGATTTCCCCTTTCACTTCAGCGAAGCAAATGGTCAGAGGTAGAGAAGGAAAATCTTGGAAAAGGAATAAAACAACAATTTCAAGAAACATTGCTTCAAATTAGCCTGGAACGATTCAGGTAAAATTGTCATAAATTGCTGAGATGCTTACATTTATGACTTGAGTTATATGGCTGCATTTGTTTTTTAATTTTTTTACAGCCATTTGTTTTCATTTGATGTTATAGATGAGTTCATTTTGTCATCAACTGAACTATTTTGTTTATGGAAAGACCCCACACTTGGTTCCATTTTTGGATAGGTCTTTATATACATCTTTACCTAATGCATGGAATATTTGTTGTTATGCAATCAATGGAAACGTTATAATCTCCCCAAAAGAAAAATTATAATTTTTTTTGGCAGTATCTTTCTTTTGAACTATGGGAATAATGTTAGAATTACATAGGCCGAATCTTGATGGCCAACTATACTATTAAGTTCTTATGTTGTAGCATTGACTTGTAGAGTTCTCTAACTGTAGATAGGATTGAGTACTATCTGGAAGTCCCATGAAGGACTTCTTTGGTTTTTCTTCTCTCAGGTACATCGACCAATAATGCTGCTTGTGTGATAGAATATCGTTCAGAAAAAGGATGTTGGCAATATGGTAGGTGAAAGGCAACCAGTGGTTCAAACTGAGCTATTTTGCCAAATTTGTATCAGGGAAGGAAATGCCCAAAAGGAAAATCATGCCTCAGGTGGTGTTGACAATGCCACAAGATGACATGCAGAAAAAAATCTTTTTCATGGTGGATGAAATTTTAAATGGCTTCCATATTTAGATATTAGTAATAAAGCTACCCTCAAACTGAAGAGATCTATGTTAGGTGCATGTGGAAATACATTCTCCAACCTGTCAAAAAAAGTATGGTCTTTTTTCCATCATAGATATAAGTACTTCTCCACTGTTATAACTTCTCTTATTTTTTCAGAGTCTTTTTGAAGTTAATAGTTTTTTATTTTTTATTTTTATTTTTTTCTGATTCCATTTGCTGACAGTGCTTCAGATGGAGACCAATATGGCTTCGAAGATATACTTTCATCAATTAGAGATCTTGATATCACGCCTGAAAGTATCAGAGAATTTTTGCCAAGGTTAATTGGGATCAGTTGGCCTCCCTATACATTCCGGGTAGAGCTGGTGCTGAATGTGAGGCCAGGTAAGCAATTCATACAATTAAAACTTTTTGTCATGCAGTTTTATTTCAATTTCTAGCGTTGTTATTTTTATTTGTCTATTTGTTAGTCAGTAATACTCTGAATTCAGTAAAAGGTAGTTGGCAGGTTTTGTTGAATTCAGCCTTTGAAAAAAATTTGGATCTGAGCCTGATTGAGATTGGGATTTGAAAGGAGTGTCCATATGCATGGTAATGAAGTCAGGAAGACATTACACGAGAGCATCAAGTTAAAAACCTTTTAAACATCACACCTGAATTTCTTTTTGCTTTTATTTGGCCAACTCACACCTGGATTTTATAGGCATTAGAACACAATTGCTTCAGAATTTTTTTTTCAATTAATTATTTTATCATTAAGGAAGAATTACCACTATGTAGACCACTCTGAAATTCTACACGAGTAGAAATAGGAAATGTAGACAACTTCTCTATCTAGAAAAGGAACTTATGAAAAAATTTAATTGGCAAGTGATGCTAATAGATGAGACACAAAATAATCTTTGTGAGAGCACAATTTTTAGCTTTACAAAAATTTAAACAGATGTTATGCCAATGCTGTTAGGGTTTGACTTAAGAATTATTGCAAGAATCCATCTTTACCAAACTTGGTCAATGTAACTTAAACTTGTTTTGTCTTGATGACTCTGTTCGATCTCTATTGGTGATACAGCTGATGATAGTGTATATGTAGAAAACCTAGGAAACCAATCTGAATAACTCCTGCCATATGGGAGCAAAAAAAAAAAAAAATGATGCCCTGCTATAGAATAAAGTATACTGAGCTGGTCCTTTTCTGCGCTAGGTCCTCGAAATGATGTGGAGTTTGATTTATCTAATTCCATTTGAATTCCTTTAATTGTCTGCTGAGAACCTGTGCTGCGCCATATGGCTAGCCATCTAAATCCACAGTGCTTAAATCAGTATATAACACCTGTTAGAGCTATATAACTTCAGAAACTGTTTGCCATTTAGCACTTGTATTTTGGTCTTGGATTATTGATCTGTTTTGATATCTTTTTGGGGGAATATGAATAGGGAAGAGAGGATAGGCTCATTTCATTAAAAAAAAAAAAAAAAAAAAAAAAAAAACCAGCATATCGTAATCTTTTAGAGACGTGAAGCAATTTGAGAATCATTGAGGGCGTCTACTTTGCAGTGTGCACAACTGGTGATTAGTGACTTTTATGTGGGACACTATAATGTTCTTTCCCTTGAGCCATGATGACTGTTGATAATTGGACTGCTTCTTATGCTCATTTGCTCATATGAACTGCAGATGGTTGAATTGGGAAGACCCCTTGATCAATCACGGCAAATGGACAGTTGAAGAAGATAAACGTCTTTTGTTTTCCATCCAAGAAAAAGGGATAAATAATTGGTTTGAGGTGGCAGTATCTTTAGGGACAAAAAGAACGCCATTTCAATGCTTGGCCCGCTATCAAAGGAGCTTAAATCCTTGCATACTGAAAAGTGAGTGGACTCCTGATGAGGATGCTCAGCTTCGTGCTACAGTGGAGATTTTGGGTGAGGGTGATTGGCAAGCTGTAGCTTCAGCTTTGGAAGGACGAACTGGAACTCAATGCTCCAATCGGTCAGTATCTCATCTGCCTGATTTCTGAATTAATTTCTGGTAAAGAATTTTCTGTAGCATAAAAGAATGGGTTGCATATTGAGGATATAAATAACTCTCTAAATAATTGTCAAATTTTCCTTACTGTCTTAGCCACTTGGGTTGAACCTTGTCACTTTTATTTAATATTGGGTTCTTAAATGTAGAGAGGAAAATATGACTAAGCCACAGAGAAACTTAGGTGATAAAGAAGGATTGTTTCAAAACTAAAACCTGACATTCAGCTGTAATGATGGAAAAAAGGTGTTCTCACTCATGGTTATGAACATGAGGGGGGTGTTAATCCAAAAAAGACTCCCATTCAGAAACTGTCTTATGATTGAGAGTTTTAGGTTTGTTTACCAGTTGCTTACAGCATCACCACATTGCATGAATTTTCTCTACTTAAAGCCTTGAAGCATATCACACGCCTTCCTTTCGTTTGAGAGCAACAGAGGCTGTTGGGTGGTTAGACCTGGCAATTGTCCTAGATCATTACGTATGAGACCTCAAACTCATGTGGAATTGCTGTTGCTGGTATATTGTCGCTTGCAGTTTATAGATATTGCTGCAGCAACTTTCTCTGGGCCGATACATTGGTGCATCTTCTCAACACCTTTGGACTATAGAATATCTCTCATTTACATTTGCTGCTTTTATAGTCTGAAACATTGCACTCTATTCCAACAACTAACCCAAAGAACCAACTTCTCTGTCTTATCTTCACTTAGCACGTTTCATTAGCATTAAATGTCAGTGCCAGCAGTTATGTCACTTTATGTCCATCATGCTGTACAGGCTAGGAAATTGACTGGAAAAGTATCTGAAGAAAAGAATCTGTTTTCTTATTTCTCATAGAGTGATTACAATGAGTATAAATACATGAACAGAGAACCTAAATTAGGTAAGAAACCTATTTAGGTAAAGATCCTAAGTTGCCTCTAATCTCTATCAATATCTAATTTACAGCTAACAGAATAAAAACAAATCACATAATATCACATAATATAATCACGTAATATAATCAGGGAGAAATTCTAGAAGATTTCCTAATACATTCCAACAGTATCAACTATGTCAAGGAGATGGTGCAAATTTTAGTTATCAAGCTCATTGAACTTGCTTGAATAGATTTAGCTTGCTTTCAGCATTTGTAAGTGTATTATATTGGTTGTTTGTATATGAATATGAAACTTGCAGATGGAAGAAAACTCTTCATCCTGCTAGGCAAAGGGTTGGTAGGTGGACTGCAGATGAAGATAAACGTTTGAGAGTAGCTGTGAAGCTCTTTGGCCCTAAAAATTGGATGAAGATAGCTGATTTTGTACCAGGTCGAACTCAAGTACAGTGCAGAGAGAGGTTTGTACAGATTTGACCTAATGTCACTTTAGATAACTTAGATATGACAGCATTTAAAAGACTTTTTTTCTGACTGCAGATGGGTCAACTCTTTAGATCCATCGCTGAATTGGAATCCATGGACACCAGAAGAGGATACCATGTTGGAGGCAGCAATAGCAGAACATGGATATTGCTGGTCTAAAATCGCTGCATGTTTGGCTCCTCGAACTGATAATCAGTGCAGAAGGTATTCATACTTTAGTTCTATGGATAATTATGTGGTTTTTCTGCAATTTATGCATATATCAGCTAAAGTTGACTTCCTCTTGCCTTTGATGCTCCTTTCCATGAGTAGGAGATGGAAAGTTGTGTTTCCAAATGAAGTGCCTTTACTACGGGAAGCTAGGAAAGTACAAAAAGCAGCTCTGGTAAGAAACTTTGTCGATCGAGAGTCAGAGCGCCCTGCGCTTGGTCCTGGTGATTTCCTCCCATTACCAATGACAAGTTGTGTATCTGACCCAGATTCTCTAAATCCCTCAATGAGACAGAAGAAAGGCTTGAGGTAATTAGATGAAGATTTTCTAAGTCGGCCCTCATTTCATCAGAGAAACACTGCAAGAAAAAATCTTTTTAATTTTTGAAGTAGTTTTTGTAGGTCTCATTCTCTTGAAAATAGAAACCAAATCCCTTTTCAAAGTCAGTAGTTTTAATTTTAGTTTGTTATTTTCTCCCCCCTGCAGTGATTTAGAGAAGGTGGGCTCCAGGAGGAAAAGAAAAGCAAATCAATCAAATGCCGTGCAAGTGTCAAGAAGTAGTTACAATGAGGTTGATTATGATGAATTGGCTGAGCATGGCTCCTCAAAGAAGACACGAGTGACAAAACCATTCTCAGGAAAGAGTAGGCATCGAAAGCAAGCTAAATATCATATATTGCAGCCCGTTTCAACAACATCAGTGCCGAATGGTGAAATCAGCGAAGTGAATGGTCTTTCTTGCATAGGAGAACAGGGGAAAATCTCTTCTCGGTAAATTTTTTATTTTATCTCATTTCCTCAAAACAGATATTACACTTAACCACCTTATATCTATGTTAATAATACATGTTAGCACCTCAGTGCACATTTGTCCACCTAACATCACAGACATACTTCTTTATTTAACTTTTGGTCCATGTATCCTCTCATTGCAGTGTTAAGAAGAAGGTGGATCCCAAGAAACCCCAAATTAACTCTGGTCTTGTTGTGAAAAAGGCCAGTTGCAAAAATGATGAGACACTGGCAAAACATGGTTCACTTTTAAGGAACAAAAGGTCACAAAACTGCAGTCAAATGAGGGTAGACCAAATGGACATGCAGTAGATCATTCATCTTGTCAGCTGGATCCGACGTCACTTATCATGGCTAATGATGAAAATTGTCAAGTGCAAGGGATGTCCAATTCTAGCTCGAAAACTGTTACTTGGTAATTATGGATCTTTGTTCATTTACAGCACAGTTTATGGAGAAAAAAGATTACAAAAATAGAGATGGCAAAAATTTCTGGAGTACCTTTTTTTCTTTAGTGGTATCTGTAGTTTTTCTCTCTTAGCTGTTGATTGACTCATCCTTCCTTCTTGCAGTGACCAGGAAGTAGGGAACAAGAGACCAAGAGTTGACAGCCAACTTGATTTGGAGCAAGCTGTGGAAATAATTAGTTGCAATGAGGAAGAAAGAGTGACTAGAGATAATACTGTTTCAAAGAAGAGAAAGTTATCAAATGCACGTGTAAGAAAGGACAACCACAATGAACGCTCAAAAGATCAGCAATCATCTCAGCCAGATCCATCATCATCGTTGACGATAGAGGGCAAAAACATGGAAGCGCATGACACAGCTAATATGACAGAAAAGAAGAATGTCCCTTCTTGGTAAATCTTCTTGATTTAGTTTCATTTAAGTAGGGATTAGTTATCTGTACATATTCCATTGGTAACTTCATTATGCATCTTAGTCTAATTTGTGGATTTGGTAAATATTGGTTCCTATAGTGCTCAGAAGAAGTTGGGACCCAAGAAGACAAGAAACGATGGCCATTCTCACGGGAGCAAAGATGATGTTGTGGAAGATGTCTCTGCGGAATTTGATTGCTTCAAAGGAACATGGAAATTATAAGATGTACAAAAGAAGAAAGAGAAATGTCGCTCCTCCTGACACATGCTACTCTAATTCTGAATGCATTCCTGCTTTGCCAGAAAACTCAACAGGTCACAACCAGTATCAATCTATTGTGAGAAAGATGGGCCTGAACAGCTAATGACTGGGAATGAGCCTGTTTCCCAGCAAGTTCCAGATACAGATAACTGCGACGTCACACTTGCTAGCTTGCTTATCAAGAAACAGAAGAAGAAAGCTGTTCTTACATCGAGCGAAGGAAATGGCATGCCATCTGATGTAGACCAAATGCCCCCTAATGCTGTATGTAGGGGCAAGGAACCTAATCTGCTAGGTCCCTCCAACAGGAATGCTCCATCCGGGGGACCCACCAGAGAAAAGACGAGGAATGATCTGGCCTTAGACCGTGAGGATGGTGACGTCACTTTGGCGGGCTTTTTGCACAATAAGTCTATGAAGAAGAGACCTTGAGTTTACAAACTGGTGTAGGAGCTCGCACTTGTCGTCTGATGTGATTGAGCATTCGCAGTTTGCTTCAGAATGAGCAGATGGATCTGAAGTCTCTGGTATGCTGTATTATAATGATATCGGAGCTAACAAAACACTTTCTAACTTTTGATGTGCGCGTTCCAGATGGCACTAGGCGCAAGTATGCGCCTACGAAATTCTCGATGGATCTTAAATTTCTCCTGGTCTCCTATTTTCTGTAAGAGTGCGACGGTGCAGTGATTGAGTTAGAGGATGAGGTTATGCTGTAAACCATTCTTGGCATTGGGGATCTTAATGAATCTCCACATGCAAGAATCAGCAATTTTGTGCGATAGCCTCTCGGTTTTTGGTTGGGGCAACCCCTGCGAAATGTACAGATATATATAATCCATGTTTCTAGAGAAATATATACAGGCGGCACTTTTTGTTTCGTGAACAGCGTGGTTAATTAGTCGACTTGCATCCAATTTGGTCTCAAATTTAAGTTTATGACAGAGCAGTGCTAGCAGCGTTTCTTTTTTATTTGCTTCACGTTTGGTTTAATTCTTATTTCTCAGCGGTCCATGGACAATGCGAACGAACAATTGCCAAATTGAAACGTCTAATGCACTTGATGATGAGAACCTGTGAAGCGTGAGGGAGCTTACCTCTGACATGCCCTGGTAGTGATTTTTATGGGCGGAGTGAACTGTGATTCGAAAAGGAATTTGACTGCTCATTTGCTTCATCTTTAAAGCAGCAAGTCATACTTTTAGCCTAAGCTCTAGGCATCTCCTCTCTCTCTCTCTCTGAGACAGAATTATTTGCGGTGACGGAAGTGTCAAATAGCATGAGACGCTTATGTTTCATAAAAAGTAAATGTTTTCAAAAATATTTTTTAAAGAATTTTATGAATAATGAAAATATATTTCATTTTATCATTTTTAAAGTCATACACATTAATAAACTTATAATTCATGTATTCTAAAATATGGATCAGCTACCCTTGGCTCGATGCCTTCAGGAGATGGTTTCTTGGTAAGACTCAAAACGCTTATGGCCACATCCCTCATATCAGCCAAAAAGCCATTGCAATCCATACTCCTAAAATCCGAGAAATTACTTCCGCATCACAAGGGAAAATAATCTTACGAAACGCTAAAATTTTAGAGTTTTTATTCTTCGTGTCCCTTTAATTGTTGTGATACGTGTTATACTATCATCTCTACCATGAGATTGGTGGTAGAGAGGGAGGGGGAAGAGCTCAGCCTTCAACGCTAGGCGGGCCTAAGTAAATCATTTAGAAGACAACATGAACTGGATTTGCCGTAAAAACAGGTATTATATCTCTGTTCTCAAAAAGGCATGACTGCCCAAAGGCCAAATCTTCTAAACATAAGAGTAGAGGCAGGCATATTGCTCCAAGCATCTTAAACAAGATCCTAAAAGGTTCTTTCAACCACTAAAAAGACATACGAAAAAGGGAATCTTTGAAAAACAGTTCAGCAGTAGCGATCGTCAAAAATTTCCTAATAACGCCCGATTCCCCAGACTCTGATCACGCCATCATTGTAACCACTGAACAAGGTGCTTCCATCAGCGCTCCAGTTCAAGCTCGTGCAGTAGATGACCTGCAGTTTTTTCCATGCAGAATGTTATCCAACAATTAGCATTCCCATTGATACCAAAAAGTTCATGCCTCCTATGAAGAAATAATAGCAGGCAAGCACAATTATACAGTTCTATAAGGGTGAGGTGCTAATTGTAGTCATCCAATAAGCTCATCATATGCTTTTTCCCAGAGGATAATCAACTTGGGCAGGTATCAAAGTAAACCATAGAAAGTAACATCAAAGAAATCCTTTATGCAGAAATGCCAATTATGCAGCAAAGTATTCTCAATCAAGGATGTATGACCATAAGGCGTCTTGAGCTGCAGAGAAATAACAGATTTACAGGAATGCATCAAATCCATGCCAGCGTACAAATTGAGCGACCAATGAATTAATTTCTAATTTGGTGGTGTAGGAAAGATGTGTACGATCGAGTATTTACTGAGATGCAGTTGGTCATGCCTGGCGCGCACAGTCTAGAGACCTTGCAAAAATGTGATCAAGCAGGATAGATCATACCACACATCAATGTTACAAGAACAACTACCTCTGTGTTCACATCTTTTGAATGTGCTTCCACCACATATTTCCAACACAAAGTATCAGAAGAGAAAAGAAACAGAAGAACCAGTCGCAATATAAGGTGAATAGGAAACATGGATGCACACTGTATCAAGAAATAATATTGCTGGAGGATCGAGAAAAGAAACTTCATAGCATAACCAGCAGAAAATTCTACCTTCTTATTTGAGCTCATAGCCCCCGTAGTTCCATCACTCATATCAGCTTCATTCTTCAAATCAACCCTCAAGTCCTCGACAATGCTCTTGCTCTCCAGATCCCAGATCTTAATGCTGTTCTCTGTGGCTGCGCAGAGCCAGTACCTATTTGGACTGAAGCAAAGTGAGTGAATAATGGCACCAGCCTCCAGCGAGTAGAGCTTCTTCCCTTCTGCCAAGTCCCAAAGCAATATCACTCCATCCTTGCCACCACTAGCGCAAAGTGACCCATCAGGAGACACAGCCACGGTGTTCACATAGCCAGAATGCCCCTGCAGGGTGTTCCTCAGCTTGCAGTTGGTCAAATTCCACACTTTCACAGTGCGGTCCCACGATGCGGACACGATGGTCGGCTGAAGGGTGTTGGGACTGAACCTGACACAGCTCACCCAATCATTGTGAGCCTCACCTTCCTGAATGGTGTACTTGCACTCTCCCAGAGTGTTCCACAGCTTGATCGTGCGGTCGCGAGACGCTGACACAATCTGCCGGTTGTCAATGGAGAACGCGACGGAGAGCACATCCTTGGTGTGGCCCACGAACCTACGACAGAATCAAATGGAACCAAGTCATGCTCTTAGTCATCCTATCAGGACAGCACTCGCAACCAAGGGATCATCAAAGTACCAACTCAATTTCACAGAGCTCGTAACGGACTAATTACGAAATTAACGTCCAAAAATGTCCAACACTAGCGTGAAATAGAACCAAGCTATGCTCTTAGTCATTCAATCAGGACAGCACCTGCAACTCAGGAATCAAAAAACCCAGAGCATCAATCAAATCAATCTCCAAGAATTTCCAAAATTAGTGAGGAACAAGGCTACTTGCTGAATCTACGAACTGCTATCAAAATCTAAAAACAACAAACCCATCATCAAACTGAATAAAAAAAACTAACTTTAGATCTCGAAGAACATCACTGGGCACTGGAATAACATAAAAACAATTCCTTTTACTGATCAATCGAGGCAATAAGACAACAAATCAACCCAAAACAGGATCCTCGAATCGAGCACAGATCCACAGGAAAGGATGCAGAGAAAGGAGTGACCTGCGGGCGGAGACGCCGGTGGCGAGGTCCCAGAGGCGGAGCTCGCCGTCCCAGGAGCCGGAGAGGGCGAACTGGCCGTCGGAGGAGAGGACGACGTCCTGGACGAAGTGGGAGTGGCCGGTGAGGCGGCGGCGGGCGACGCCGTAGACCTTGTCCTCCTTGGTGAGGTGCCAGAGGATGATGGACTTGTCGCGGGAGGAGGTCACGATCATGTCGGCGTTGTCGATGGGGACCGCGATCGCCGTCACCATGTCCGTGTGGGCCTTCATCGTCCCCTTCAGGTGCAGCCCCTCCGCCATGTCTGCTCTTCGCTTTTAGGGTTTCTCTGCTGCTGCTGCGGGAGGAGGAGGAGGAGCTCGAGAGAGAGAGAGAGAGAGAGAGAGAGCGGCGACGGAGAGGAAGAGAAGAGACTGAGAGGAGGCGCGAGGATGGAGGCGTAGATGTGGTTTTTATATTGCTTGCCCGGTTAGGGTTTTGAAGGTTTGCTTTGTTATTTCGAATGGGATAAGAACTCTCACTTGGCTTACCATAAATTCCTTTCACTTGCTTAAATATTATATATCGAAGCAAAATCGATCATTTAAGTGTCGATAAATTATCCCACATGAATTTTTTTCAATAATTTTCCATTTCTACTGAATTTTTATTTTAACTTTTAAAAAAATTTATTAATTGTTCACGTCAATATTAATAATGTTATGTAAGATAACTCGCGTCCATGTCAAATTTTCCAATAAGGCAAATTGTCAATAGTATTGAAGTAATTTATTTTTTAAATTTGTGGTACTAAAAGAAGGGCCTCACGAAAATTATGATATGTATAATGTATTTATTCAAAAAATGTTCATACATGTGTTCATTGAAGGAGCGATTACATAAATATTTGGAAAAATTATTGGTTTAGTCTTATACCTATAGTACGAATGTCAATTTAACTTTAACTTTCCAATTTTGTTAATATAGTATGACAGATTTGCACAATATTTAAATGCAGTATTTCCTACCAATTGTTGTCGTAAATTGTGACGTGGAAGTTAACAAATTGCCCCATCAGCATGTAAGCAATAATCAAACATTATATCAATGATTTTTGGTGGTATTTAGCATAAAACACTACATTAGAGATTTAGCTCAAAAGCTTAGGACTACAATGACCAAGCTAATAAGTAGGCTTGATTAAGTGGAATAATTAGTTGTTGACAAGAAAGATATGACAATTGTAATTGCATTATAAGACAATCCAATCAAACCTTTGGCAAATACATATTTTTTGTCAATTCTAAATGCATTAAATTTTCAAAAAAGAAAGAAAAAAGGTAATAAATAATTTTAACATGGGACATGTAAAAGAGGTAAAAGGAGGCATTGGAAGTCAAAAATTTGATGGAAAAAGTGCGGATCTTTATGCATTTATCATTTTCACATAATTACTCATTTCAATGTCAAATCTAATATAGTTATTTATATTTGAGTTGATGCGAGTAAAATAAAGAGAAAGTACAATGAATTTCGAGAATCAAGGTTTGTTCGATGGTTGGAAAAAAGGAGAGGTGAATGAGGTAATTTATAATTAATACTTTTTATATATTAACACATAAAAATTGTTTTGATAATATTTTATTGTCGATCTTTATTAAAAATTAAATTTAAAATATTTTGGTTTTTATATGCAATGGGCCTCATTAATGAAAAGTACCTAGTTATATATGTGTGTGTGTGTCTATGTGGGACCCTCATGGTAAAGTTTATAGGGATAGCTACATTGGCCATTCCTAATCTTTTTGTTTATTAAAACAAAAATGCCGGGATAATGACAACAGGAGTGTCATAACCCTTTTATAAAGCTTACTTAAGTACCATGAATTTAAATGTCATCAAAGTAAAATCTATCATTTGAGTGTTATTTTCAGCAAATCATCCTACATAGATTTTTATTTATTTATTAATTTTCCATTTCAAGGTGGATTTTTTAATATTTTTATTAATTATCCATGTCAGCATCGAAAATGCCGTGTAGAATAACTGGTGTCCACATCAAATTTTCCAATGAGGCAATTCGCTAATAGCATTTAAGTGATCAATTTTTCAAATTTACAACACTTAAGTAAATAAAAAAAATTATGATACTGAAATGAGGTCCATATGAAAATTGTAACACTCTTAACATACTTATCCCAGGAAAACCTTACTTGAATTCGAGATCCACGAACCCGCTATCATGGGGCCCCATTTCATCATTCAAAATTTATGGACGGGGCTCACACGATGGACGCAATGCGTCGTCTTTAGGAGGCGTCGACTTGTGCTTTTGGGTATTGGCTGAGTAGAAGTCGGGGCTGTTTGGTTCAGCATTCCCAAGGGGCTTTCAGCCCCGAAAGCCCCTTGGGAAAAATTTCAACCGTTTGGTTCAGCATTTGGAACCATACTTAGGGGAATGTTAGCATTTGGAATGTTCTAGAATGCTGAAAGCCCAAAGCAAGTGGGGACCTGCTTTGGACATTCAGCATTTTCGGAATGCTGAGGGGGGGTTTAATGAATTTTTTTCTTCCAATATTGCCCTCACTAATAATTTAGTTTTCTTGTTTTACCCTAAAAAATTAACTGTTCATCATCTTCCTCGTCTTCCTTGTTTCTTCAAGACCAAAGCTTAGCTGGGTGGAGCTCAACCGGCCGGAGCTGGTCGCCCACGCATGGCCGTCGCCACACATCGTCGTGGCCACGCACCACCGTCGCGTGGGTCGCGACCTCAGCGGCGTCGCCTGGGTCGTGCGACCCATGCGACAGGCTGAGCGGTGCTCGCCGACCAAATCCGGTCGCCACGCACCGTCGTTGCGTGGGTTGCGGCCTCAGGCGGCATCGCATGACCCACGCCGCTTACCCGCCCAGATCCAGTGGTCACGCACCGCCATCGCGTGGGTCGCGGCCTCAAGCGGCGTCACGTGACCCGCGCGACAGGCTGAGCGATGCTCAGCCGGCCAGATCCGGTCGCCCTGAGGCCGTGCGACCCACAAGACGGCGGTGCGTGGGTTGCGCGACCCGCCGCCTCCCCACCACCATAGCCACCAGCCGCCTCTCCCACCACAGCCACCGGCCACCTCCCCCACTAGCTCCGATTGCCTCCCACTCGCTCCCCTCCTCTACGTCAACATCTCCTCCTCCTTTTTCCTTTTCTTTTTTTCCTTTTTCTTTTCATCTCAAAGCTATTTTGCAAAATGCTACATCAAAATGAGAGTTCCCAAACACTTCAGCATTCACCAAATGCCCATTCTTATGAAGATATTTGGGGAAATGCAAAGCCATTTCCCCAAAGTTAAACCAAACAGCCCCGCTATCCGCAATGCGTTTGCCCGCTTTGAACTAGAGATGATTAATGGGCGTACCCAAGATCGGATTGTACCCTTGAATTAGGTATTACATGGGGGCTCTTTGGGTGTTTAGCTTTGCAAATGGGCTTTGTGTATAATATAAATGCTAAAGCTAAAGCTACTTGGGAAAATGCAAATTGTGTTTGATAAAAAAATCTTTACAAATGGATTTTGAGTTCAGATTGTGTTTAGTAAAAAATACTTTTGCAATAATCTTTAGGTATACTTTTTTATATGTTTCTTATATATTTTTTTATTAAAAAAGACCCACATCTTTCGCCAATTAAGCAAAGGGCTACAGCCGCCGAGCCAGATCTGGTGCCAATGGTCATCAATTAAGGTTGCTCAACTCTAGTGAGGGCCGTTTGAGGTCGCATGAACTTGAGCGACCCCCGACACCTAGTTCTTGCAAAAAATATGAAAATATCCTCTGGTGTCGAGGGAATTGGGCAAGGGTTGTCGAAAGTCACAAACCCAAATGGCAGTCGCTTGGGTCGCACAACCCTCACGATACCCAAGTTAGGGCTCACACAACCCTAAGCAACCATTGCCTGAGGTCGTAAGACCTAAGCGGTGATAACCTTGGTTGCACATTACTTGGCCTAGGTCGAGGGATCCTCATCAGAGGTTGCATGAGGTCAAACAACCTCAATCGATGGCCGTCAACGCTAGATCTAGCTCATTAGCGGTCATAGCCTTTGCCGGACCGACCAAAGGTTTGAGTCATTTTTTAATTAAAAAAATATAACTAGGGATAAAATTGAAAATTTGAAGGATTTGTGAGGGTAGTTTTGGAAAAAAAAACTAATTTTAGTAATATGTCGAATGTTGAAGGCCCAATGATAGTCCCTACGACTAGCATTGTGCTTTCAGCTTTTCTTAGGCTAGTATTTGGCCAAAAACCTCATTGGAAAAACTTATTAAGGGTGCGTTTGGGAGTGGCAAAAACCCCATTGGGAAAACTAATTAAATACCTTGGTATTTTCTCGAGAAATTTTGGAGGTCAATAGCCCCTTAGAAAAACTATACCAAACACACTCGTATTGGCACAGAGTACGCGCCATTTTTTGCATTGCAAAAGCTTGGCTCGAGTTGGATCATGCTTTTATAGCTAAATGCCCTCATACGGATTCGCTCAAATTTGTCTTAGCATGGATGGGCCTAGTCGAAGCCAGGTATTCCTAGACCTATAAGTAGTTCGGGCTTAAATCTTAGGTTGTATTTCACCATATGAATTTCTAATAAGGATAAAATAAAAAGGATATAATATGAAATTTTGGAATTTGATATCTCATCTACTGTTTGGTGAATTGTATTAACAAAATAGGATATTCTCCTATGTTATTTATTAATTATTTAGTATAGCAATCAATGTAAATAAATTTAAAATTGCACAAACATAAATAATAAAAATTTATTTTGGTTCACTTTTAAAAAACAATGCACAACCTCCATGAATTGATGCATGATTATTGTAAGATCTACATCTTTAGAAAAAATAAATAATAAGATCGTTATAGCATTCTAGAATCATGGGTTCAATTATGATAAGAAATATAAATGGACTACGGCAACATCGATCCAACTACAGCAACATTGACAAGGTAAATCAACCAGCAATTGCCAAATCTAATAAAAGAGTGAAAATGTGATTATTTAACTTTGCAATTCCGAGAATATACATTGACTTGATTTTCTCAACACTTTTGTGAAAATTCAACATAAACCCACATGTTTATGGAAAAGGAGATTCGATTTTTTTGTTGCTTTTCATGGACCTTTGTTTTGAACTAGAGACTCACAAAAGAAAAATAGCCACGACTGTCTCGTTTAAGTGGAGCTTTGAAATAAATAAAGAGCTACAAAAGAGTTGACGCTTCACATGAATTAGAAATGCAAAAGAGGAGATGGATAGAATTAAGAAGATCCGTTCCAAGTTTTAAATTATTCATTTAAAATTGGGGTTATTCTACTTCATTTGTATTCTTATTTTATTTATTTTTCTCTCTATTTTATTTTTTTATTCCCTTCCACAATAACATTTATATTAACTAATAAATATAGAAAATAAATATATAGTATATTATATACTAGAAAGAAATTCAAATATATAAGAAAATTATTGAAAATTGTCCATCACTTTTTTGTTACTTTGAATTTTCTTTTTATATTAGATTTCAAGTACTATTTTATATTTAATTATTATATTAAAATTTTGAGTTAATACCCTGAAAAATCCCAAACTTGTACATATATAACAAATTCATTTCAAACTAATTTTTTGACCATGAAAAACCCTCAAACTTGTATGCCCGTGACAAATTTACCTTGATTGATCATAAAAAATCTCAAACTAATATGCTTGTGATAAATTTATCTAAAACTAATGTATTCGACAACTAAAAATCCCAAACTGGTACATTTGTGACAAATATACCATCCATTAAATTAGATTAATATAATGAAAAATCACAAAAATTGTATAACTATAACAAACGGAGAATAAAATCCAAAACTAATACACCAGTCAATTGTCATGTGTCATTCAACTTAGTAATTTGATAGTAAAATTTAACGGAAACTAATAAAGGGTAAATTTGTTACAATTATATTAGTTTGGGGTAAATTTGTTAATGATGTATCAGTTTGGGGTTTTTGGTGGTTAAAAAATTAGTCTGTGGTAAATTTGTTACATGTATATCGAGTTTGGGGTTTTTAGGGTATTAACCCTAAAAATTTTTAATTTTAGAAATTTATTATTCAAGAAAAATAATAAATTATATCCACATTTATCTCACTTCATTCATGGATTTTTTCTTTACTATATAATTTATATATCTGACTTTATTCTATCTTGAGTATGCATTAAGCACAAGATATGATAAATTTTATTTTATCTCAACTTTTATCATGATTAGTCTTGACTATCTAACGTAACCTTAGATTCTGGCGGTTTTTAGCAATGTAACTCAAACCAAATATTTTTCTCATTGGCTTTTATTATGTCCATATCCCTGAATTATATGCATAGTGGGCAATAGACTCTTACAACGACATCCCCGAGACAGACACAAGTCTCACCTCTCTCCATTTCTTCTGTAAAAGAGCAGTCCAAACAGGTATAGAGAGAAAAGGCAGGAAAATATTCAGCTATTAAGCATTTTTAACTCTTTATACTGCAAAACACTTCGAGACCATCCTCAACTCTCAATAATTTATGTAAGCTTTCAATAGAATTCCCGTGAGATAAAAGTCAAATTGATGATCGTGAATTTTAAATAAACCAACAAAATCAAAGTACAAAAGGGTCAACATAAATGTTATCTCATTGCATAAAATTTTTCGCTCATTTTGAATTTAAATTGTTATCTTTCTTTGAAAATTTGGATTCATCCTTAGAAGTAACCCAGGCAGCATCTTTTTCTTGTTTTTCATTTTCTCTTTCGTTAGTCAACTAGATTGCCAAATAAAAGGTAAAAATCGTCCGAGCCAGCAAAAAAGAGACATAAAAGGAATATGGACGGGCATATGTTACTAATTTTGGCCAAAAGAGTAAACATCCAACAGTAACGCACGTGATAGGGAGTCGAATTATCTAGAAATTTCATACGGTGTGCAGATATAGACTGTCAACCTTTTTGGAGACAGATGGAGAGATTGTTTGATTTGATCGATTACTTTTAAAATCTGTTGTGAATTGATATCTATATGTTAGATTAGTATCACGGAGAATTATAAATTAATATACTCGTGATAAATTTATTTCATCAAAAACCTCAAATTGATATATTTATGATACATTTACTATCCATCGATTTAATATCATAAAAAATCATAAACTAATATACCTATGATAATTGGAAGGTAAAATCCAAATGAATATACTCATCACCTATCACATATCATCCAATTTAGCAATTTGCAGTAAAATTTGATAGAAACTCACTGAGGATATATTTGTTTCTGGAGTACTAACTTGAAATTTTTGTGATAAATATGTCACAACTCTACCAATTTAGGGTTAATATGCAAATTCACATTCATTTTTCTATTTTTCTTGAAATTTGAACAATTTTTAAGTTTTGCGAGAAATAAAAAAAATACATATGATCTATTTTAAGTGTAAACAAACGGGCCATTAAATATTTTAGAGAAAAAAATCTTAAAAAGCTATAAACTATGTTCACTGTAACATATTTACTTAATTTTTTTTCCGAGACGGCAAAAACCCAAACTTATACATATTTACCCTTGCCCAATAATTACTGGTTAAAAATCTACCGATATGGATGTTGGAAAGCAAAATTTGTTAACATGACTTCATGTGACTTAAATAAAGTAAAAACAATATTATTTTGATTGAAAAATCATTTGACAGAATATTGATAGAGAGCAAACGTATAACTTAAATAAAAATTTGAGATTTCGACACAAGGGCATTGTTCAAGGTTCTTGATGTCACAAAAAAGACTATGATAAATGTATTGCAGTAAATATAAGTTGAGATTTTTTTCCAATATATAACTTGTGCGATAATCTAATGAATACCCAAAAGTTATGAGAATGCATAATAATCTTTTGGTCACCGGTGACGTTAGATATCTTTCCGGTAACAAAGTCAAAACCAAATCCCCTTGGTAAATCTTTTATCCTCATTTCATTAAAAAATGTATTCTTAGACACTTCTTAAATTAAATAATGTTAATTTCAATGCACTAACTTTAGGACATGCAACGTATTTTTTTTTTAAATATCACGCCCTACTCACGGGAACCTTCCCAAATCGTCACTGGATTTCACAGAATCTCTTTTCTCCTCCGTAAAGAACATAGGGGAGGGCGACAGGAGAAAATTACAGACAAAAACCGAGATATAATTCTTGATTTTGGGTACTTTTTTTTTTTTCTCGTCCAGAGATCATTCCCGTCTTCGAATCGACTTTGGTAGGCACGAATTTTAATGTTTCTTGGATGGAACCCCATCTCTAGGTTTGCCCCGATTCTCTGTCTGCAGACATCTTCATCTCCATCTCCATCTCCATCGTCTCCTCGTTCTCCTCATCTTGCTCCGTGAATCTGTACTTCAAGAGGGGAAGAACCCCCTTTGAAAATCCGCACCCCCACGAATTCAAGATTCTGCGGTTGCCCAAAAGACCCTTTTCTTGAATCAGTATCGTCTCTTTCGCTCACTCCTCGGCGGTTTTGGATCTCCAGCGATGGCTTAGCATTGATTTCTGGGCTCCGTAGCACCAAGAAAGATGATTAGGTCAGTCGGTTTGCTCGCTGTCTTTGCGAGGCTACGGTGTCGTTGTGCCGCTTTCTTGCCTAAAAAATTGGTCTTTGCCATATGGGCACTTGCATTTTTTCACGTATGGTTGATATCTAGCCGAACTATGGCCTTTGTTTGATATATATTCTTGACTGTGTTTCTGGGTTCTATCCACATCCTAGTGAGGTTGTGTTGTGTGTCCTGTTTCTGTTGCTAAGAACAAGAAAAGCACAAAGGCTGGGTTGATTTATCTTCAAGCTTCTGTGAATACAGGGATTTTTGGAGGCGGCATCGGAGAAAGATTTTGTTTGGTGCTGGCATTTTGGGTAGTGGATACCTTCTGTATAAGCTTTATGATGCCCGTAAGAAGCAGCTTTTGGATCTTGAAAAGGTGTTGGCTGGTGAGCGCGAAAATGAGGAACTCGTCAAGGCTCAGTTAAGAGAATTTAGCTTCCCATCTGTTGTTTTTCTTAATGTAACGGCTGTGGGCTGTTACCACAGCTAACGACATGCTCTCATGCTATGGTTTGTGAATTTTGATGACAGTATGCAAACCCATTTCCAGAGTATCCAAGGAATAGCCAATACGGCAACCATGCCTCATGCAGTGCACTATGTAGGTAGCCGGATAGCAGAAGAGTTGGACTTGACGCACTTGACAGAGAGGTTAATGAGAGGAAAAGGCCAACCCAACACGTTGACATCTGCAGAGAAACTTGAATTGTGGGATCAACTGAAAATTCTTAGTATGATTCTGCGCTATTTATCTTGCTTTCCTATATGCCATTGGGCTGTGACATCTTTATGAGTATGCTTCTTAGTCATACTGTAATCCTATGACAAACCAGTCTACTTCATAACAGCATTTCACTTCTTGTTATTTTTTCCTCCAGGTTTTACAAGAATGTTAGTCTCACTTTGGGCAATGACATTACTCAGCTTATACATCAGAGTTCAAGTCAATATCCTTGGGAGACATCTGTATATTGACACTGCTCGGGGCCTTGCAAGCCCTCAATTACTTGTAAAAGCCTCTTCCATATTAATTTCTTTTAAAGCATATCTTCTGACGCATCTTTCTGTTCAGTAATTGGGTCTGGTGGAAATACAAGTGCTTTTCTTGTCATAGTCATCTAAGATTTGCTTTAAGGCGTTCTCATGGAGTTTTCAGTGTGTTTACTATAGTCAAGATCACAGTGGATTGTTGTTTACTCATTTTTCAGATAACAACTTATCTTCTGTTGCATTTTTTTGCCCTCATGAAAATGCAGTTGATGCTTTTCTTGACCTTACGAGTACCAAGTGAAGGCACATTTTCAAATGCACTGGCTATCACTACCTAAGTTAATAATTCTGTTGATCTGTTTTGTTCAGTTTTGGCTGTCTCCACTTGTATAACTTTAAGCAATTATGGATCCTATCACTTGGAACATGATTTTGGAAAGTTATTGTGCTAAAGACCATATTTATAGACAGATGTTAGACTAGCTGAACTAGTATATAGTTTGAAGATTCAGGAATTGCAAACAAAGCAGAAGCTAGTTAGGGACTAAAGAGACGATTTGTATATAATTTGGCATATGTTGTCATATCAGGATCATTTAAGCAGTTATTACTTAAGGATGGAAGAAGCAACTTTCACCCATACTGTTGTGTTTCACGCATTACAATGTTTGACAATCTTGTTACTTTAACAATAAATCATCAAAATTGCTCCTTCAGAATCTTCTTATCATAAACTGTTGGATATGAGCTTTTGCATTTGGTGTGTAGGCCTTTCTCCCTGCGTAGATGTAGGCTTCATCATCACCTTCCGTGAACCTCTCCTCATAGCAAGAATGCTTTGGCTTTTTAGACAATTTAAAATTTTCGATTTTGTCATTATTGTTTACACTTTATGATCGTAACTAGGAGATCAGTCTATATCCTGATACAGGTCCAATTACCTTTGGATCGTGCATGCTTTTGATTTTTTCCTGCTCCTTGTCCTCCTACTTCAAGGAGATATTCAAGTTATACATAAGCATGGTGAGATGTTAGATGAAACTATGGCACGTGCAGAGGTCCACGCAATGTTCTTAATTGCTAGATGCCATTATTAGAAGGGTCCCTTATTAACTTTTTATTTGCCTTTTAGTTCCATATTACTAATGTCTGTATATTTATTATATGTGGTTCAAATGCTCTTCCATATCTCTATCTTGATATGAAGTGTGAGGTGTGTTGACAATTTCTGGACTCCCTCTTAAAGAGCAGGCTTAGTATGTATCTGAAAGCAGAATCTGAACAGTTAAATGTAGATATAGCATAAATCTCTGATATTAGTGATGTAGTATTGTGAGTTTAGTGACAATTCTACAAAAACAAAGCGCTATAAGATGAGAGGTTCCATTCAGCTGACCACACCTGGTGGGATGTGGCTTCTTGTTGTTGTTGGAGTTGTTTGTAGCAGATACTTCTTAAGTTATTGCGTTCAATCTGAAGTTGCTGCTTTTCATATATTGTACTTCTATCTCTTGCCTGACTATTCACAGGTATAATGCACCGGTCCTAAGTTCATGTCAATACTGTTTGTTAATATTGTTCATGACAGGACGATGCTGATCTCATTGACATGGAGGACCAGCAGAAGTTCCTTGCAAGTGCTGATTTTCTCTCCAATCATGGCTTGGCAGCCTTGATATATAATATGCAGGCAGCTGCTGCTGAAGTTCTCAAGGGGTAAGGCTCTTTGTCACCTGCATCAACATGTCCATCTCTATGAGAGAGTGTGTGAACCTCCTTTTAATTCCGTCTTTGGTCCTTGGGTCTCGCCTCAGAGCGCTTAAGGCATTCTTTGGTGCCTGGCCAATATGGGTTCTGTGTGGATGACTGGAGGCTGTGGTGGTAATTGTGGTGTTTTGTGAGATACAGCCACTGGGCCCTCTGCTAAGCTATCTTGACATGATTTCTCTCCGAGGCTAACTTTGTACTTATAGGGTATGCTTAGAAATTTCACAAAAAAATGCACCTCCAGCATGTTTCATCAGAGATTTGCTTGATCTTGCTTTCTTAATGCAGTATTTGAAAGTCACTTGCAGGAAGCAATTGAGAGATTTCTTTGACAATGCGGCACTGCATGAGACGATTTTACAAATACTCGACACCTTCATGATCATGGGAAGCCCCCTTCAGTGGGTGGGCTATTTGATGCCTGAGGACGCTAGATTGCATAAGATCAGTAACACTTCTGGCAACGAGGATACAATTGTCCCTGATTTTACCAAGTTTGATCAGCTAATGGTGGAGGCTCGAACTGTGATGTCAAGGTTTGTCTGTTAATACTAAGAATATGAACAATGGGCATTCACAATTACATCAACTTTGTGAGAAGTAATTTTGCTTAGAAAATGCTATCTTTGAGACTGTTCTCTGTCAATAATTTGATGGGAAATGCCCTTGCTTTTAGAGTAGTTTGAGCTTGGCAAGGAATGATGGTTCATTGTAGATATCTTTAGGGGTAGGTCATACTTTTATATTCAGTTCTTGATGAAAGGGTGCATTTCATTAGAACTATTCTGCAATGTACCTCAGTGGTCAAGTAGTTGGTCGACTGTTTTTGGACTTGGAGTCTTCTATCGAACAAAGTATATTGTGACCTCCTTTTTGGATTGATTTCCTGAATTTTCCTGCAGTGCTGAATTTGGGGGTGTAGTTGATGGGTCATTGAAAATGGTTGTGCACGCACTGGTCGAGGAATTTGGACTTCAAGCTGGAGGAAGCAGTGCTGCTTCAGGGATACCATTAGCTAAACTCGTACCTCGAGTGGCACAGATGGGGCCTCTACTTCTCGAAGAACCGAGCAAGAACCGTTTCATCCAGATAATTAGAGACTCTCCGGATGTCGAACTCTTCTTCACTCTTCTATACACAAATATGCCGAATTCATAGGAAGCAAGTAGGCATAGTCTGTAGTTTAAATTCATCCACGAAACAGATGCTTCTATGTAAAAAGAAACGAAAAGAAAAAACTTGAAAAGGAGCTAGGTTTGGTAATTTTTTGGGTTAGGTTTCGGCACTTCCGAGAGGAATAATGAGGGAAGATGGGTGTTGGTTGGGTGCATTATTCATGTGATTCTTTTTTCTCAAGCACTTATGTTGTCCAGTATCTTGAACTGGTAGATTGTGCAAGCAGATGGATTGATGTTGTAGTGCTGACTCCTCCTAAGATGAAGCTTCATGATGGAGGCAAGTACTCTCCAAAGTTGCCAATTCTGTTCATTCTGATGCATACCCAATTGTCCAGAAATGGTTCCAGACAACCTTGAGGCTTCCTGACTCTTTTTATTTTTCTTATGGAAATGAATATGTTCTAAGGGATTAACGTTTCTTGTGCTTTTACTTTTGGTAAATTATATATTAAGCACCAGTATCGTTTATATTTGATAACATTTCATGAATTCTGGAGGCTCTTTTTGTGGAGTGAATTCCTTTGCAACTGGGGTGCTATATTGTGATTTGTGTGACACAGTTCACTCTTTTTTCTTGTGTGACCCCGTGTTATCTTAGGAAACGAGTCATCTTGATTTTGGAAAAATGCCAAAATAAATTCTTTTGTTTGGGTTTTATTTCCTTTGAACCACACCTATTTCAAGATATCTTCAAAATCTATATAATAGTTGATCACCAAAAACTCCAAAACAATGGGATAACTTGTAGTGTTTATCGGATGGGTGATTCTTCAAATTTAACTATTACCTTCGGATAATACATTTTCGAAATTTTTTATGTGGTTATATACATCGATTTGATCATGAGAGAGACAAGGACAGGAAAGGCACCCTTCAAAAATTAGCTAAATTAATTTTTTTCCATGTGGACAATTCTAAATAAGGGGATGAAGTGCTCTTTTTTTAATAAAGACTTGGAGTGAATATTATTTTAAATAAAGGTCCAAAATGCTTTTATTTATTTATTTTTTCAAATAAGGGCCTGAAGTACCATATTAGACTTAAAGAAGGGCTTGAATTTATTGGTTGTGAAGGGTAATCTTTTCTTTTAAAATTGTAACTTTTTCCTTTTTTCTTTATTTTTTCTTTTTCTAAAAAAAAAAAAAAAAACTTAAAAAGAAAAGGAAAACATGGGGGAAAGGGAGTGGCCAGCACCTCGTTAGGGGACCCTTGTCGACCAGAGGCGAAGATTATAGGCCTTTACCAAAAGTGGGGGAAGGGCTATAAACCTCTCTTAGATTTGAGCAAAGATTGCTTGTCCTCACCTAGGGTGAGGGTTGTCGACCCTCGCATAGGCTTGGCTATCGTTGCATAGGCTGAGGTGAGGGCGGGCAACCCTCACCAGATTATGATGCTTTAGGCCCTTGCCTTTGGTTGGTGAAGGTTGGCCAACCCTCGCCAAGGTGCTGATGACCTCATTGGCCTTTATAGTCGCTTTATCAATGATGAGGGGCGACCCCACCCTCCTATGTCTATTTTTTTTTTTGTTAATCTAATTTAATTTAAATTTAATTTGTATTTGGATGAAAATATCTTTGATTGGTCAGAATATTATGCTAATCGTTGAGAGTGCTTCGAGCTCTTATTTGGAATTTTCCCAATTTGATCATGAGATAAACAAAAGGGAACAAAAAAGATGGGAGGGGGGTAATGTCATATCCTTTCTTTTCATATTGCACTTGTACGGTTTTCTTTTGTTCTTAATTGTAAAAGAAAAAGGAAAAGTGATAAATACAAATGAAAATGAAACTTGCGGTTTTTATTTAAGAATAAAGAGGCGAGCAAATTGAAATTGAGAAAGGAAAATGATACACCTACTTTTTAAATTTTAATCTAATATATAATGTGATTTTTAAAATTTTAATTTATTTAATATGATTCATAAAATTTTGATACATACATATATGAAATATTTAATATTATCATTTTTTTTTTAATTTAATTTGAAGAATAATATTGAACATTTTTATATAATTTAAAAAAATTAAATAAAATACACATTAAAATTTTAGAGATTACATCGAGTAAATTGAAAATTTGGGAAATTATAGTTTAGACATTAGACAAATTAAAAGTTGGGAATTCACGTATAAATATCAAGCTGAAATTTAGAGATTATTTGTGTAATTTTCCTATCCAAAGAACCGCGCAATTCGTACAGAGAGGCTCGCTTTCATTCTTCCCCGCTGCCAACTCCCGTCGTGCGAATGGGTCGGAGCAGCGACGCCTCCGCCTCCGCCTCCGCCGCCGCCGGCGATGGCGGCGCCGACGCCAACGGCGACGTCCTCATGCTCGAGGCCCCGCCGGACGCTCTCGCCCGGCCGTGGACGACGCCGTCCAACGCGGAGACGATCGACGCCCTGCCCTACATCGACGAGGACTACGGCCACCCCGCCGTCAAGGGCGAGGTGGACCGGCTGGTCGAGGAGGAGATGCGGCGGAGCTCCAAAAGCCCTCGGATTTCCTCAAGGAGCTGCCTCCGGTCCCCAAGCTCAAGTTTCAGGTGAAAATTCCCGACTTCTCTCGCTCGTTAGGGTTTCTCGAAGGCGTTCAGTTTCGGTGCTGCGTTTGCTCTCGAGTATAGAGTTTACGGCTTCCGTACGTACGGAATTAGCGTTTGTCTGTCGGGGAAACAACAATCAAGAATGGAGATCTCGCTAGTTCGTTTTCCTTTGTTGAATTTAGGAGGCTTGAATTGGAAAAGCTTTTGCTAATACTTACCGAGCTTAGCGACCGTCCGTATCCAGCAATACGAGAATCGTTTAGGCATAGGAAAGCTGTGAAACAGAATTGTGACAGAAAATGATGCAAATTCTCAATACCATATGGGAAACTCTTTAGAGTTGACCTTGCTAGGATGGTTCCCGTTACTCTTTTCGTGTTGAATTTGATTGGTAAAGATTGAAAAATCAGGAGCAGGTATCCCTTTTCCGAACTCCTCACGGTCGCTTGCTGCGGCCGTGATCCTGTGAGAGAGACATGCCTGTTTTGCTGCATTAATTGAATTGCTGAAGTTGTCTTTGAAACTTGGGACTTGCAGTGGGCAGATGCCCGCACTTTGATCCTTTTGTGCTCCCCTTTTTTTCCATTGACTATTTAGCATCGGTCAATGTGTGAGGTTCATGAGCCCCAATGACTTAATAGCACATTTCTTCTGGTCTTCATATACTTGAAAGAATTGGACTGAATCCCAAAGGAGTAAAAATTTACAGAGTTGAGCTACAAGCTTGCAGTGAATTCACATATGGCATGCTTCCAGCACAAGCAATGATTCCTTACTTTTTAAAAAATGCAGGAAAGGTTGATACTTTACGATTTGAAAAAAAAAAGAATACCAAGACATCTTTATATATATATGGAGAGAGAGAGAGAGAGAGAGAGAGAGAGAGAGAGAGAGAGAGAGAGAGAGAGAGAGAGAACACAGCACCTACTGGAGTCAAAGTTTCATTTTGGAATGCAGAATTGTTTGGTTGTACTGATTGCCCACCTACTCATTAAACTTGAATGCAGAATAATCCTATGCTTGCTAGAGAGTATGAGCGTGTGATGGCAGGAAGGCCCCCTGCGCCTTTTGATTCCTCGCGGTACAATATTGATATGGTGCCTCCACATAGAAGGGATGATCAAAATCTTTGGAAGCAGGCACTGCAAAGAAATCAGCGCTTGCTGCAGTATGAGGTTGTCAGGTATTACATGATTCTGTATGTTCTTTTTCTGGAGAACAGCCAAATTCGAGATATGGTATTCTATACATTTGCAGCCTTTGACATGCTCTGTTTCACTTGTTCCTTTTCCTAGTTGAATTTACCACTTGGTTTGCAGGCTGGAAAATCTTGATTTGATGTCTAAACATGGTGCTGATGTCTGGATTAAGCATAACCGGCAGTTGGAGGGATTTTTAGCTAGGTAGGTCTGACTTACAATATTGTTGTCATTGAATTCATGTGAAATCTGATGGTTATATTTGGTAGCATGATAGTTCATCAATCTGATGGTTTATTGAATTTCCTGATTACATTATGTTTAACATATAAAAAACAATGCCATCACACCATTCCTCTTTTATGGAGTGTTGTCTTATATTAATTTGGTGTAAACCTTATAGCATTTATATATTGCAACAATCAATACTTTCTCTGGTAATTTTTTCACATGATTGACTGACAGGCTCATTCCAGATGATTTTTTCTTTCTTCAATTTGATAAGTCGCAATCATTTCTGCCATCTTATTTGATAAGTCGCAATCATTTCTGCCATCATATTTGATTCCTACTACTAAGTCCTGAGCTGGTTATTTTGTTGAACATTTTCCCTTTTTCAGGCTGCAAAAGTTAGCTAGTGAGCAAAATGAACAGATTGAGACTGTGAACCGTGAAAGAAAATATCATCAGGTATGTTGTCTTTGCAGTTTCCATATGTATCTTGATATTTTCATTTACATAATCTTGCATGTGAGTGATCTGAAAATTCTTGTATTAACAGCAAAATACTGCATATGAGCTTAGTGCTCTGTCTACACAGTGGAGGGAGCTTTGTCATAAAAATATAGAAATTCAGGCTGCTTGTGTCAATATTGAAAATGAGCTAGAAGAGCTAAAGAGAGAGGCTGCAGAGAGGTAATGGCCTTTTTCACATATTTTCCAGTATAGGTTCTGGGCTATCTTCGAAATTAACTATTGATTATCTCTTTAGGGGTTGGAAGTTGGAAGCCACTATGGAGAATGGTCCTTCTCTACCTTGAGATCACTAAGGTACGCCTGCTCGCTTAATTTAGGATCTCCCTCAGTTTATGTGGTTAATATTACATTATTTAAGTGGGAATCTATGAGCCTTTCTAACCCCTTCATTGTTTTCTAAAGAACAAGAACTGAATGTATAGCCTACTGACTATTCTGACTATTGTGAAGCTACTGTTAATTTCTTCATGCATTTTGGGATTCCTTTTTCTTCCTCTTCTTGGCTCTTATGATATACTATGCCACTAGGTCTTACTGATATACTCTGCTGATAATCCCGACCCTTTCTTGTAGGGTTAGCTAGTACATGTATTGACTTGGTGGTATATCTTCAAAAGTTGCAAGTAACTCTCTTGATGCTGCTGCTGATTCTCCTTGCTGATGTATTGCCGAATGCCAGCAATGGATGGAGGAAGTAGGTTAACCCGTCTGGATTGTATCAATAGATAGTTAGCCTGTATTCTTATCAGCAATCTTGTACAATTTCTTCCTCCATCTGTCTAGACAATCAAATTTTGGATGCATCTTAAGATCTTTGCTTTAAAGGCTGGACAGGATGATTTACTTTCATAGTGCTCTTAACGTTTTTAAGCGTAGAAATTGGTTCCTCATTGTCGAATGTGGAAATTCTGGCACAGAATGCTTTGATTTCTTTGTATTTGACTCGAATGTTGTGACCCGAGCAGCTGAACCTGTGTGGTTTTTTGACTTAATGTGGGTAGCATGATGAAGGATGTTTAATAAAAGTCTAGCAGAAATGGAGGAAGAGCTGATATATCCATCATGGATATATCGACGATGGAATTAAAAATCCCAAGCTTCTGGGGTATTAAAGTAATATTGGGTCACCATAAAGACAGATGAAGTGAATTCCGATGTTATGATATTATTGTAGATGACACATGATATTCATATGCAAGAATATGAAATCTAAAGCATGGACTAGTCTTGCTCGGGAGTACATAAGTCCTAGTGCTATGGTGTTTGAGCAGGTAAACCCAAGGAAACACGATAATGATATGCACCCAAAAAAAAAAAAAAATTGACGGAAATTTTTTACACTAATCGACAGGACATAATAGAAAAATAATGAAGAATGTGAAAAAATTCTGGATATCGTAATTTCGTTTTGGATTTACATTCATCAAGGTCGATTGTTACTGAATAAGGGAGAACTCAACAATGTAGACCGGGAAATCTGTTTCTGAGAAGTGAGCCAGAGCCGAGCCCAATCTCTCCACCAAACTGAAGAGGGAGAAGTGAGTGGAAGACGAATTCGATTTTGGGTTCTCCTGGTGAGTCGATCGATCGATTCTCCCGTTGATTATGAGTTAGTCCGTGTATTTTGCTCTTTCGATTTGAAATCTAACGTGACCATGAGTTTGGTCCTATTAAGTTCAGAGCCATTCACTTAAATTCATCAGCCACCGATCCAATGAAAATGCAATAAACTAAATAATAAATGCTCCTACAACTATATGCTATGCAAATTAATTTCAATATTTTTATTTAGTGACTAAAGGTTAATCCATAACTTTTTATGTAATAAATGAATGACCGGGTCGTCAAAATTTATGTGTCAACAAAAATGGTTTGACAATTGCTTATACATGCTGAAAAGAATGTTCCAGTTTCGATACACTTAAATTATGTACATTAGATCCCCTAGATGAGTTTAATAAACTTATGATGGACTTGAAGAATGTTGGAAAGATTTTAGATGATGAAGAATAACGCATGATGTTGTTGGCGTCTCTACCGAAGTCATGGGATCACTTTACCACTCTTTGTTACAGGGGAATACTATGATTATCTCATAAGAGATAAACTCCGCAATGTTCTCAAAGGAGTAGTAGAGAAAGTTGCGTGATGACAATTTAGCACAAGATGTAGTGCATGGATTGGTGATTCGGGGCGGAGACCAACATTAGAGGCCCCACAGTAGAAGCAAGAGCAAGTTCAAGTCACGACATAGAAAATCAAAAGGTTGTGTGAAGTGCTTTGAGTGTTATGAGGAGGGGCACATACAAAGAGATTGTCCTCAGTTAAGAAATAAAGGCGGTGGGCAAAATACCACAAGCAATGTGGCCAATGTTGCCGAGGAGTGTATCGGTGATGCCGATGCCATCCTATGTGTGTCTACAAGTTTGTTAGGAAATGAATAAGTGCTAGATTCCGTATGTTCCTATCACATGACTCCTCATAGGAATTGGTTAACTATCTACCATATTACAGATGATGGTAAGAGTTCTTGTGGGGAATAAGGCAGCCTACAAGGTTGTGGGGATAGGGATGGTTTGAATCAGGATGCACAATAGAGCTGACATTGACGGATGTAAAGCATGTATCGAAACTTAAAAAGGAACCTTATTTCTCTAGGGACACTTGATGATATCGGGTAAAGTACATCACTGAAGGTTGAATACTGAAGATCTTTCGAAGTGTCTTAACAATAATGAAAGGGAAGAAGGTGAATTCTCTTTATCATTTACCGGGAGAACCGTGATTGGAGTTGTAGTCTCATCAGGTGAGTCAGATTCAAACTTGACTTAGTTATGGCATATACAATTAGAGCATATAAGTGGGGTACGTATGACAATACTAAGTGAAAACAAAATGTTGAAAGGTCAGAAAACAGTAAATCTGGACCTTTGTGAGCACTACATCTTCGGAAAGCAGCGCCATGTTAAATTTGGTACATTATGCATTCGATCAAGCAACCGGTCAAATACATTCATTCAAACGTTTGAGGCCGTTTGCATTTCCATCAAAAGGAGGTGCTCAATATATGTTGACATTCATCGATGATTACTCGAGGTAGGTATGGGTATACTTCCTGAATCACAAATCCGAGGTATTTGATTAATTCAAGAATTTTAAAGCATTAATTGAGAAGTAGTCGGGTAAATATATCAATTGCCTGAAAACTAATAATGACATGGAGTTAGGAGGTAAGGACTTTACCGAGTTTTGCCAAAAGGAAGGGATTATAGGACACTGCATGATTCTCAAGACATCATAGCAGAATGGCATTGTAGAATGGAGGAACAAAACTTCACTTGAGCGAGCTTGGTGCATACTTTTGCATGTAGGACTAGACAAGAAATTTTGGGTCGAAGTAGTGAATATGACTTGTTATTTGGTTAATCGATTTCTATCATCTGCTATCAAGTGAAAGACTTCTAAGAAAGTATGGTCGGGGAAACTTGTTGATTACTCTGAATTATAGATATTCGGATGCCTATTCATGCAAGTGATAGTAAGCTTGAGTCGAATATGAAAAATTGCATATTTTTGGGTTATGCACAAGGGTGAAAGGCTATCCTTTATGGTGTACTGATCCAAGATCACATAGTTTTCTAATCAATAGAGATTGGATCTTCAACGAGACTGCAATGCTTTAAAGGAGGAGTCCTAAGACTCAATAGGCAAAGTGAACGGATCATCTTGTCAGAAGTCAGGTAGAGCTTTCAGAGACCTTAAAGGTAACATAACAAGAGATTGCGGATGAGGCTATAGTTCTTGAAGATGGTGATATTGAACAACTAGTAGAACCACATCACAATATAACCACGGGTAGACAGAAAAGACAAATTAGACTGCCAGTATGTTATGGTTATTATAATGTTGCATATGCATTGATTGTAGGTGGTAAGGTGGAGATAGATGAGTTTTCATCCTACTTTGAGGCGATAGTTAGTGCCGAGTCATCATAGTGGCAAGAGGCTATGAGTAAAGAAATAGAATCACTATATTGAAATCAGAAATGTGAGCTGGTTAAAGTACCCAAAAGCCAGAAAATTATCAAATGCAAATGGGTTTACAAATAGAAAGAAGGCATTCTTGGTGTAGGTAGCTAGGTTCAAAGCAAAACTTGTTACGAATTGGTATACTTAGCGAGATGACATTGATTACAATAAGGTATTTTCTCCTATGGTAAGGCATGGTATACTTAGCGAAAGGACATTGACTACAATGGAGTGTTTTCTCTTGTGGTAATGCATACCTCTATTCGTGTATTACTTACCTTAGTAGTTGCATAAGATCTCCAACTAGAGTAGCTAGATGTGAAAATGACATTTCTTTATGGCAAATTGGAGGAACAAATTTACATGAAGAAGCTTGAGAGATTTGCTATTCTGGATAAGAAAGACCATATTTGCTTGTTGAAGAAATCTTTGTATAGGTTAAAATAATCTCCTAGCCAGTGGTATAAGCGTTTTAATGCTTTCATGCCTAGTCAAGACTATTTGAAAAGTCATTTTTATAGCTATATTTATTTTAGGAGATCAAAGGATGGATCTTTGATTTACCTATTATTATATGTTGATGACATATTGATAGTAGCTAAAAATATGTTTGATATTGATGTGTTGAAGTGGCAATTGAGTGCTAAGTTTGAAATGAAAGATTTAGACGTTGCTAAGAAAATATCGGGTATGAAGATTTTGCGTAACAAGGTTCCAAGAACATTGTGTTTGTCTCAAAAGAAATACATCGAGAAAATTATGGCACGTTTTAACATACAGTCAGCAAAATTTATAAGTACTCATTTAGCCACACATTTTAAATTTTCTGACAAATTATCATCACAAACCAAGGAGGAGGAGGAGCATATGTCCATTTTTCTTATTCTAGTGCAGTAGGTAGTATTATGTACTCCATGATATTATGGGTGTGCAACCGGATCAAGTTTACCCATTGTCTATTCCTATTGGTTCGATTACTCGAGCGCGGGCCAAAATGATGTGGACATCGAGTCATATCGAGGAGGAGGTGCTAGGGACCCATTGTCTATTCCTACTGGTTCGATTAATCGAGCGCGGGCCAGAATCTTGGAAATCTTGGTGCAATTTAATTATCTTGTCACCAAATAATTGGTCAATTTTTATATATATATATTCTTGTTTAAGAATATTCTAAAATAGAATATTTTAGAAATAACGCATTAGATTTTTAGGGTTGGTTTTTAGGGTTTGTGTGGTAGCCTATATAAAGGATCCAAATTTCCTTGAGGATCTCTTTTTACTGGTTCCCAAAATTCTGACCCTATTTGAACACGTGTTCGTCAACGGGAACCGGGTTCCAATCACAAGGATTACCCATCCGGAAACGATCCTTCGCAACGATTCACATCGGTGGATCGGACGATCGACCCACTTGGAAAACGGACTAGGAATTGGTTCTCAAAATTCAAACTCGGAATCCGGGGATTACCCACTTTGAGAACCGGTTTTTAAATCTATTTGAGAACCGGTTTTTAAGGCAGCCCAAAAGTCCAAAAGGACCAAAACCTTAATTTGTTCTTAGTGTTTTCCTTTGACGAGTTCCCCCCGACTATTTCTTTCTTTACCCCTCACACTCGTAGACTTCACAGTTCACAACGTTTTCCTTCGTCGCACCATCGCTAGATCTAGCTCCCCATCGCGCTGCTTCCTCATCTGCATTCATCTGCTTCCTCGTCGCGCTATCGCCAGCTCCCCGTCGCTCTATTTCATCCATCGCCGGCTTCCTCATCCTCTCTCCCACCTCCGCCTACTCTCGATTCGTGGTTTGAGGGTCATGGGTGCGGCGGGTCCAAGCTCGAGAAGGCCCTCGGTGATCGTTCCTCGAGGGTGAGCGCTACTTCGGCCTTGAGAACTTCGGCAACACTTTCTACTGCAACTAGGGGTGAGCGGTTCCTGGTTCCTTACAGGTTCCGCTTGGAACCTGGAACCTATCATCGGGTACAGGTTCCTTATTTTTTGGAACCTGGAACCTACTCGTCAGAACCAAGAACTTGAAACCTACCCCGTCACAGGTTCCGGGGTCGGTTTTAGGTTCCAATAGATTCCAATAGGTTTTTTGGTTTTTTTTTTTTAGTTTTTTTTTTCATTTTTAGTTAAAAAAATGGAAATAAATGCAGCAATAATAAACAAACTTGTCATTCATTAAAAAGAATATAACACAAACAGCAAACAATATTTTAGAAGCAATAATAAACAAATTGTTTTTAGTTTTTACACTCATGAAAATATGGTTCTTAGAACTTCTTACAACATCAACATCATCAACTAGTGGAAGCTCTCTCAATAAAATTGAGTCTACCGTTGCCAGATCCTAAAATTAAGAGAGAAAGGCACTAAATTTATGATCAAAATCCATATACCATTATATACTTCTTTTAGCAAAAGAGTAAATGACTGGATAAATCTGAGAAAGGGATAGACCTTAAATGGCATTCCAAGAACAAGCTTTGTAGCAAGAGAACGGTAGAAATTTTCTGGGGCCTACACTAACAAATTCTTGATGAAGACCACTTCACCAAAACTTACAACATACTTGCATCCTCCCCCCACCCAAAGAGAGAGAGAGAGAGAGAGAGAGAGAGAGAGAGAGAGAGAGAGAGAGAAGAAGAAGAAGAAGAAGAAGAAGAAGAAGAAGAAGAAGAAAAGTACACCTAAGTGAAAAGGTTCTCAAATATTTTCTATTTTGTGAAAGTTGAAACGATACCTTCAACTGATTCAAGAAGATAGACATGAGAACGGAACCATCACGGTGGAGGACACCTCTGTAATCCACCTCCTCGCCCTACTCCCATGTAAGTATGGTTAGAAAATGGAATTATCTAAAATTTTATGGCCAATGTCATTTTCAAGTTGATGACCAACCTCCTTTTGCATTGGCAATTGACCCGATCGTCGTTGGAAGTCAAAATGATGTCTGTGCTTTTCCTCAAATGGTGCCTGATGATGGTAATTAGAAATAAAGACGGGGCGAATAAGAATCCCAAAATGGTCGACTAATGTAGAATGATACAATAAACTAAATTAAAAACCTACCACCCCTTCTAAAGCTTTGCTGCTCTCATACTGAGATTTGCCAGCATTTTACAGGGATCTATCTCTTCTTCAGGTGGTTCAGTAAGAGAGACTCTGATTGTATCACCTAAACCATCTTGCATTAAAATGTTCCATGAACTTCAAGGTCTAATTAGGGTATAAGGAGCATTTCAAATAGCACCAGTAATGACCTGTTATGTGCAGTCCACCAAAAACAAAATGACTCCAATCATTCAAAAATATAAATGAAAACAGAATTTTGCAAAGCATTTTAAACCACCCAATCATTGAATTGTAGTGTGATACATCTAGATCAACAGAGGTTCTAATCATGTTCATGACAGTTGCACCGAGCCAATAGGTGTAAAGGAGACCTGAAGAAGGGTTCCAATGCCAATTGCAGACTTCATGTGTCCATCTTCACCTTCTCCAGCTTCAGTCACTCCCAAGTGTAATGGGTAATCCCATCCTTGAACATTCATTTCAGCTACGAGAAGACGGTATGCCTGAACCATGACAACATGATTGCTTGCTTTCATTGAGAAGACAAAATTGTGGAAATCTAACTTCCGGCATATTCTTGCAAACTCAAATGTAGATTCAACCTATTTGAATGAATACCTTTCAGTTTCAGAGTTCAGATCATAAAAATATTGAAAAGCCAAAAACGAAAAAAAGAAAAAGAAAAAAAGAAAAGGTAAAAGAACTTTTAATAGATTTAGAGAGAATAATTGTTCACCATTCCCATAGGAGAATCCCCGTGGTAGCTCATGATACGATCTGAAAGGCTACCATGATTTGTGCCAATGCATCGCCCTTCCATACTTTTTGCACTTCTCAACCAACGGAGTGAATACCAAGTAGAGTAGAACAATCGAATCAAAAATAAGAAACTAGGTACTTGCAAATTTAGATTGCTTCTATTGAGACAACTCCATAATTTAGTCCAAAGCCCTCCTTTCACCAAATTCAAGCTCACACACATAAAAAGAGCTAGTCATTGTCGAATGACCCTTCTTTCATTTTACTGACAGAAAAAAGAAAGATTGCCGCCACATTGACACTTCTTTCTTGTGGTGCAGGTTGGGAATCTAAAATCATACAATTCATGCCTAAAGATAAATTGTTATGGCATTTACCTTCTATCTTGTAAATTTGTTTTTCTATAAAATCTTATCACTATAGATAGAATATATGCAAGTCATGCACCCACTTCTTGTCACGCCCCGAACCTCGAGCGCGTCAACATCCCACCATGGTCATTCAAATGCGACGTTCCCAGGTTAAGTCGCCGACCCAATCAAATCTTTAATGCACATGCGGAAGCATATTATAAAACCCCTGACAATAAAATACGGGATGGAAAAGCAGGAAACAAAATCACAACATAACACTTTCATAATTCAATAGAATTACAAACAGAGGTCTACGGCCAACAGTCTACAAAAGACCGGCTCTTAAAAATGAATTGTCCTACGACCTACAAGTCGGACACGTTCTCCAATCCTTGTAACTTCACCTCTGTAACTCCTCAAGGCCAACCAAAGCTATCTAGCCGCTTCGTCCACCGGGGACCTGAAATTTTAATCCCACAATCGGGATGAGACGTTGTCTCAGCAAGTTCAACCCCCTAAACCCCTATTAGAAAGAAAATATGCCCCGAGTGGCCTAGCCACATCACACAGAAGACTTACCTCGCATTAGCCTTCATCTGCAGGTTAACACAATTTATATAATTCAACCACGTACAACTACGATAACCAAACAACCATGGCACAATCACATCATCAGAACAATTCAACCACTTGGATTGTCTCAGCGATCAATCGACTTGGCCGATTACATGTCAATTCAGCAAATCAATCATTACTCTTAATCACGGCCCCACTCGGCAGAATTAGAATCAGTGGCATCACGGCCCCACTCGGCACGACTTTTAAAAAGGTGGTAGATTACGGCCTGGTTGGGCGTGACCTTTATCAGGTGGCAATTCACGGCCTTACTGGGCGCGACCTTTATCAGGTGGCATATCACGGCCCCACTGGGCGCAACCTCTAATAGGTGGCAATTCACGGCCCCACTCTTCCATAAATTTCGACACTTGGGACTTTATAAAAAGAATCTCTATTTATCACAATCACACTCAATTTGCCACAATCAATCATCAAATTCAAATTCTAAATACACAGCAATGATCGGCACGAAATTATGAGAGTTTAGGGTCTCGACGAAATTTTCGAATTTTAATAATTAATTAAATTTATTCCGAAAATTAATTAAATAATAATATCCATATTTTTCGTCATCCACACTCAATTTATAATATCCAACCATTAATTTCAAAATCCGAACACACAGCAAAGAATCGGCACAAAATTCTAAGCAATCGGGGTCAAAAATAATTTTTCCATTTTTTAAATAATAATATTTTAATACTTTCGGAATATAATATACTATTATAAATTCCAGAATTTCGAAACAATTAAATAATTAAAAAATAAAACCCTATTATGTCACATCAAGGCTTTATATTAAAAATAAACATACTTAACTTTAAACTAAACACATTTTAACTTAATTAAACATCTTAATATAATCCTCAACCAAATAAGCTAATCTAACCACCTAAAATTACTTAACTTAGACTAAGCGCACTTAGGGCATCATTAACCGTCTAATCAAGGTTTAGTGAGCTAAACTAACCGGATTAACGAGCCGAGCGGACCAAAACGACGGGGACGACGCGGGGATTGACTTTCCTCAAAGCGGGCCGAGCATTCGAGCTCAGGATGGCGGCCAAAACGGGCCAAGAAGGGGCTGAGAAACCCATTTTCTATCTTCTCTGCTCGCTGCTGGAAGGGGTGGAGATGGGGTGGTTTCGGCGGCGGTTCGGACGCGGGAATGGCGGAGAGAGGCGGTGGGTAGCTTAGGCAGTGATTGATGGTGGCTCATGGCGGTGACGGCGACGGAGGGTGACGGCGGCGTGGGCTAGGCAAAGCGGGCGGAGCGGCACGCGGGTGCGGGGGGGGGGGGCTTCGCGCGGACGACGGTGGCAGTGGCGAGCTTCGGTGACGGGCGGGTGCGGACGGCTAGCGACGGCTCAGGCGACGGTGAACGGTGGAGGCAGACGGCCAAGCGGGCGTGCGAGCAGCTGCAACCGGATCCCCCCTTGCACGGTTCAAACATGGAGGAAGAAGATGAAGATGAAGAGAGAGAGAGAGAGAGATGGGACCATTCCCTTTTCTTTTCCTTTTTTCTTTAATCCCACAAAAGTAGCCCACCATGACCTCATGGATGATGTCATACTCCACTCACTCAAAACTCCCACAACCTTATTCCAATGGGTTCAATTCCATTTTCCGTCGGGGTCCAATTCTTGTATATCCAATTTCTTCAAATCTCATAAATTCTCTTTCAATTGAATCAAATTGAAGTCCATAAAATAAATTCAATGTCACCACACTTCAATTCACATCTTCACTTGTCCATAGAACCAACTTAAGTCCCAGAAGCGCGACCAAAGATGAGCCTACTAATTTCTCAAGCCAAATTAGTTATTCTCTGATTATTTTGCTGAAAAACTCGGCTTGCATGAAAAATCTTCCGAAGATTAGTCAATGTTCCTAAAATGATTTGTGACACACCCAGACTTCTAATTTCTGAATTCGATCTCAATTCCACGGTTAATTTCACTTTGGCACGATAATAGTGCGGCCCAACCTACCTGGTAGCCTTTAGAAATTTTCATGCATTTGACCTGTGGTTGATCATTTCAAGTCATAATGTACATCTTTGAAACATTGGTGACTTTCGATTGTTGGGGTAATCTCAAGGTTTCAAATACGAACACAGGGTATCCAATCGATAGAAAAGTCGGCCTAGTGTTGATCAACAAGGATTATACGATCCGGTGGAATCACCCACACTCGATCACATGCCTCTGCCGAGTCGACCTATCTCCGGTCTCTAATCGATTTTTATTTGTGCCATAATGACCCTTGCAGATTAGCTCAGTCGAAAGGTCGCTTCCTGGCCAAATTCTCGAGTCCGATGCATTAGTATTTCTTAATGACTTAATAGTTTTCACATGAGTGGCCGACTCAAGGAAAAAAACTATATGCGTGCCAACGAAATGCCTGTCTCAAATCATTGAAAAATAAAATTGGAAAATCGGGATGTCACACTTCTACAGCTACAAGGAAGGGGTTCAGGTCAAACGTGCCACAAGAGGTTGAGTGATTAATGGATCAGTAATATAACCTATTCAATATGCTCAAGTTCTTTCTAGTGCTACTCTTCTGTGTATTCTATCTGCTTGAACTGAGCCCTTCTATCAGCTACAATATACAACCTTGTTGAGGAAGTGGACATTATACACAATTAACAACCAAGAAGGACTTCTACATACCAAACTTTCCTGGATTAACACGAATCTTGTCAAAGCATTCAGTCACCCACAGTGCAACTGAAGGTGCGGAATGAATATCTGCTACCGGCGAGATATTGTAACTGCCAAAATCAACAGATATATATATCACTCTACACGAATCGTTCCATAAGTTTTAATAGCAATAGATAAAGACCTACTTTTTTCTGCACAAGAGAGTTCTTTATCTCAAAGCATGCATCTGCTTCTCTCTTTCCTTGAATTGTTATCCAGACAATATCAGCTCCCTTGTCAGCAATTCTCATCACCTACAACTAGAACAGAAAATTAATAAAGGAAGATTCTTCACAAATGTGTGATAGTATCAATGCTAGCCGCATGATTTAACTAGTCTACCACATCACATTTCCATAAAAGCAATATTTTTATGCCATGAAAATGTTTTAGTTACTCAGTTTCTTTCTAGCCTTTTAACTATTGCTAGCAGTATCTGCATTCACCTCAGTCTCTTTTGGTCCTCTTCAACATGCAGATGCTTTGATGATATTACTAACGGAAGGATAGGGTATCATAATGGCGGCTTAGCAGATCAAACAAATGAATGATTGGCTGGTAGAGTTACCAAATTAAAGGATAGGATCTGTCATAAATGCATATTATTGAATCAATAAAATGAAATAGCACTTTGTAATGGAACTAACTTAAACATGCAAGTTTAAGTAAAGAACCTGTTCAACTATTCCAGCAACATCCTTAGAATTCTAATTCCACACCAGCACCTTCACTTAGCCCACATAAGACCTACTGCTCTTGAAACATAAAAAAGATATATAACAAAGTTATATTTAGTTCATACTATTTCTTGAAAGCTGAAATAAAAGCTATGCTTTACTTTTCAATGCAAGGCGTCATCCCAATGATAAACTTTATTTACTGGTGATAATTTCCGCATTAAAACCATCCATATCTATAAAAAAAAGAAGAAGATATTAAATAAAATATTCACTTATAGATATACAAAAAGAATTACAATATATAAAGATATAAACAATGTCACTTACCTAATTCAAATTTTCTGCATTCTTGATGCACTCATCAACATCAATCGGTATATGAACGGCTCTCAATCAATCTTGAGTGCAAATTAAAACTTCAACTACTTTGGGAGTTAAAGAACTTCGAAAGCCATCAAGTACGCCACCCGATGTACTAAAAGTTGACTCGGAAGCAACCGTAGTTACGAGAATTGACAAAATATTTCGAGCCATCAAAGAAAAGATCTTATATTTTGAGCCATTAGTCTTCCACCACATCAAAAGGTCAAGATCGAGATCATTTTCATTTTTTTTCTTGAAGATACTCATCAAGCTCGGACTTGTTGTCATCGCACCCTTGTTCATTCAAGTATAAAAACATTTTCTTTTAAGCTTAGGCGTCATATTTTTTTATTCCTTCACTACCACCCGTATCGGCATTGGAAGCACTACTACTTGCACCTAAACTATGGCAACCAAACTTTTGATCACTTGAAATAATAGAAGATTGCTCATAAAATTCATACAAACGCTCAAATGTATTATCTACCTTGTAATGCATCTCTTTAACTTTCAATTCATCATTATAAATTTATCCATACAAGAAAGTCACATAATTCAACTTGGCTCTAGGATCTAACACAACCGTAATCAATACCATCATATTTACTTTATCCAAGCTTTTATAGTATTTATCAAATTTATATTTCATTTTCAAACTCATAACTTGAAGCTTAGGATTCGAAGCATCGACTGCATCTTTCAAATATCTATACGAAAGAGCTATTCTTTCAAAATAATCATTTGAAGTAACATATGAATTCCCCGACACCTGATTGGTGGCATCATAGAATACTTTTAGAAATTCTGAAAGAATAGTAGTATTTTCCCAATCATCATCACTGGGAGTTTCATGATTAAGCTCACTTGCAAAAGATAAATTGTCGTCTTCCATTCTTTGGAAAGCTTTTTTTTTTTAACTTCATGGCGGTGTCTAATATAAGATAAGTGGAATTCCATCTAGTGGCAACGTCAAGAACTACCGAATTCTTATAAGTGATCTCTTTACTCTCAATGCAAGATTGAAATGCTTTGGTTCTCGTGGGAGAACTCCTTACATACCTAACCACATTTCAGATACGTGCAATAAAGTCACGTACCGTAGTCAAGCCATCTCTTACAATCAAATTTAATATATGAGCTATGCACCTCATGTGCAAAACATTATCATCCAATATCAATGACTTTTTTTTCAAAAATTTATTCCTCAAATATCTAATTGCAACATCATTTGAGCTAGTATTATCCACAGTGATTGTAGACACATTTTTTTCTATTACCCACTTCTGAATGCATTTTTCCACCATTCTCCCAATCTCCTTACCCCTGTGACTATACATCACCACAAAGTTGATGATTATTTTATGCAACTTTCAATTTTCATTAATAAAATGTGTAGTGATATACAAATAATTCAGACTTTGAATAGAAATCCATATATCAGTCGTGAGTGCGATCCTAGAATTAATCTTTCGAAAATAATTCTTTAAAGAAGTTCTTTCATCTAAATACAACTTCATGCAATCTTTTGCCATTGTGAAATGTGATATATGTTTGAAGAGAGTTTGTAACTCATTGACAAATTCACGAAATTCAGCACGTTTAACCAAGGAAAAATGTTGCTCATCAAGGATAATGAACCGAGTAAGCATTTTCCTACAATGTTCTTGATTAAACAACCATGTTGTTAAGACACTACCAGTACTAGAGTCTCTTCTTGCCTTGCCAGCCATGTCTATATTATATGGTGCAAAGAATTTCTGTTTCTTATTTACATTATGGGGAAACTTGCATGTGGTCAAGTGCTTCATCATCGCAGAAGTATCGTTAACAACACGATATTTAAGCATGGTCCCACAATAAATGCACTTCACTTGAATTAGTTTCCATCCTTATCATTGATTATCGTATAATGATTTAAGCATTCGGATGTATATTTCTTATCATGAGTAAGATGAGAATCAAGTATTTTACTTGTGGCACTCATGGTAGAGGGCGCATCTTCTTCATTTTCATGGCCAGAAAACTCCAATTCCGTGATCGGAGTCATCTTCTCATGTCCCTCCATTTCCATTGATGTGTTATCTTGATATATTAACTTCACACTAACGGAATATAATTAGAAATTTATGAAAATGCAAGAATGCACAACACTATGTTGGAAATGCAGCAAAATAGCAGGGTATCATGATACAATATCAACATCTTCATATTCGCAATGCATTACTGATATAGATAGCAACAAATATAATATGAGGAATTAAAAATAGTGAGATAGAAGGGAATGTCATGATCATCTATAATAAGACATTGACTTAAAAAATCTGAACAGAAATAAATTAAAATAGAACATCAGAGCAAAACACCTGTGACACCAGATAAGTGCTCGATCTTTGTAAGAAGTGTTAGGCAATGCAAACGATAGCCAAATCGCACCTATAATATGTCTATGAAAAGCTTAAGAAGTCTATTACAAATCTCCAGAAGACATTGAATCCTAATAACATCATATACTAGCTCAGTTCAGTTAAAACAGAACATCAGTAAGTTAGAACAATAAATCAATTTAAAACTGGTGCAGAATTGACAGATTTTAAAGGTATTTTTTAGCGACCAAACGACATCCACTATGGGCGTGTGACATATCAAATCAAAGCTCTAGAAGTGTATTTTTTTTTTTTAATGTTTTGAAGGGCTCAAGGCCAAAAAACCTCATTTAGCACTTTGTTTTAGCCAAAACAGTAAGTCCATCACAAAGGTACGAAATTGCAGATTAATACAAATCAAGCTCAATCAACCTCAAGTTCATGATCATTGATCGTCAATCCATAGAAAATCATCTAATAACATCATCAATCACCAGACCTAAGCATATTATGTAAATCTAAAGTCGAATCCTAAACCCGATCGGTTAAACCATTTTCAACTCATCGGATTCTATTAGATGTCCAACCCATGAACCTAGCAAATTTCAATGTTGAATCTGGTCTTAGTGACCAAGGAGAAAGAAACAGTTTTAGTTTGTCGCCCGATTCAGGTAAAACTTACTTAACACCAATAATGAACAGGCTTCAATTAAATATATGCAAACAATGCAAACTGAGTAGCAACACCATACTCACAATAACTGCCAATTCAGCGGCCAGTAAACAAAAGCAGCTAAAGAAAGATCCACAAACAAAATCGCCCTATCAGAGCATCGTCATTTCAGAATCCAGAGCTCGTTCGGTTCAAATATCAAACCTAGACAAACTTTTCCACTAATGAAACTTCAAGAGAGGATAGATTGAGCGCGAGAGAGAGAGAGAGAGAGAGAGAGAGAGAGAGAGAGAGAGGGGAGAACCTGTAGCAGCGTCGCTCGAGGAAAGCTTGGAGCTGGACGAGGGCACTGCAGGTCGCGGGCTTCGGGGCACGGCCAAGGTAGAGTAGCTGCGTCGCGGGCTTCGAAGCACGGCGAAGGCAGAGTAGTGGCGTCGGGCAATAGCAACGAGCAAAGTAGGAGTGACATCGGGTTGTCGCGGGTTGGTGCGGGCTGTAGGCGAGGCGCGGTGGGGCTTGGGATCTGCTGCAGAGGGCTTCTGATGTCGGCGCAAGCGAGCATGGGTCACTCGGAGACGCGGCGGCTGGCATACGTGCAGAGCAAATGGCGAAGAGAGAATCTCAGGTGGTGTCGAGCAATTAGTAGAGGGCGAAGAGAGAACACAGGTATCCATCTGAGACCGAGACTGAAAGTGTCATGAGTGAAAGTCAAATAGGGACATTTTTTGAGCCCTAACCGGACCGGTTTCGGTTCCTAGTGCCAATTTCGGAACCGGGAATCACCAATTGCTAGAAAAAAGGAACTGGGAACCGGAACCAGTCCCTTTGGAACCGGGAACGGAACCGAACCTTCCCTGGTTCCCGGGTCTACCCAAGAACGGCGCTCACCCCTAATTGCAACAACGTCTTGCAGGTCTAGCTGTTGTTTTCCCTCCCCCTCTGTCTTTCTTCTCCCTCAATTTGATGATGGCCGCCGCCGCCGCCGCCGCCTCGGCAGATGATGATGATGATGATGCCGGAATCGGGTTGTTTCGGGTCGATTATGAAATGGGTTTTGTTTGGTTTTTGTTGATTTGGGTCTAGTTTGACTTTCTTTGTTTGCAAAGTCGATTGCTTGTGGGGAGGTTCTTTTTATGTTGCAAGATATGAAGGGTGGTCGTAGAGTTGATTGCTAGTTGGGATGGATTTTGAAAGCTGTGCTTGTGGTGGTATTACCGATGTAGCACCGACACGGACACGCGACACACGACACGACACGAGACGACACGACACGACACGACACGCCGATACGTCATTTCTTAAAAATAGAGAATTTCGACACGTTATATATTAAATATATTTTTATATATAAACACATAAATAAATAATAATAAAAATAGCTTAGAATTAATTTATACGAAAAATATTAAATAATATCATTCATTATTTTAATTTGTTACAATAATACACAAAACTTAGAGGAAAAAAAGTATTGTTTAAAGAAAAATAGTGAAATGATATTTTTAAATTTATTTATTTATCATATATGGCATTTTTTTGTCACTTCCTTCATAGTAAAAGACTTTTTTTAAAAATAAAACAATTCTAAAAAAAACTGAAAAAAATAAAATTGACCCTGTGCGTGTATATTTATAGCAATTTTATTACTTGTTTTATTACTTTTTTTGTGTATATTTATATTTTTTTTTTTTTTGGGTAAAGTGTATATTTATATTTTGATCCCTCAAGTATTAGAAATTTTTAAAATTGACCCCGTGCGTGTCGGAATTGTGTGTCGGAATTCTGGACTCGCATGTCGGATTTTTTGACACTTGTTGACCGTGTGTCGGAGCGTATCGGGACGTGTCGGAGCGTGTTGGACACGTGTCGGAGTGTCGGACACAACATGAAAGCTTCCGGAGAGTGTCCGTGCTACATAAGGTATTACATAATCCGCCTAATCATTTGGCTCTTTTGATGGTTGGATGATCACCCTATTGGAAATTTTTTAAGAGACAGTCGTGTGTTGTTCTGTTTGGTCATTTGATGTGCATTCCACAACTTATCTGTTGTGGGGAAGTAGATTTTTTTTTTTTTTTTTTTTTTTTTGGGGGGGGGGGGTGTTCCTTAGATTACGACAGACTTTTGTTGTGGAGTTTGATCATTAGATTTTCTAAATTTCCGTTAACGGTGATTTTGTGTATGTTGTTTTGCCGATTCCTCGGTAGGCCCTCTATTTTTGCGTGCCCTTTCGAGACCAACTGCTTGATTACTATGCAAATAACAAAAGCGTTGGAGATGAAGATAACCTAATAGCATGCCTTGCACACCTATTTTCGCAGGTGTGAAATTCTCCTAGCTTTATTTTCTTACCTGCTGCGTTGCTGTAGTTTTATTAGGGTAATTGTTTGTTTAGCTATTGGTGTACATTTGAAACTTCTGTGTTGCTATTGGTGCTCAGACAATGATCAATTGTGTATGTGCTGTGCTAATCACTTATGGATATAGTTTTACTTTGTGGCATGTGTTTTTATGCAACAGTTCCAATATAAAGAGGGTTAACCCGGTTCTCAGACCGGAAAAATAGGGTGGGTTGGGTATAAGGTTCAATACAAACAGGGTCGAGTACATGGTCCAAAAAAAGGAAACCGGTTATAACCTGGTCATGTATAGGGTCCAGGTTTGGCCCCTACCCACCCTGGACCCGATCACCCTTACATGGTATGCATTAGGCCTGACATTCCACAAGCTATAAGTGTTGTCAACTGTTACATGAAATGCGCAAGCAAGATGTATTGCGAAGCTGTGAAATTGATCCTTAGGTATTTAAAGGGGACAACAATGTTGACATTGTATATTAGAGGAACAACAATGTGAGTGAGACCACAAGGTATGTGGATTCGGATCACGTGGTACTTGGATAATCGCAAATTGTTAGTGGGGTACGTGTTTACGCTAGCAAGTAGTGGAGTAAGATGGAAGAAATCTTTACAAGATAATGTTGCCTTGTCTTCGATTGAGATTGAGTACATGGGACTGACCTTTATAGCAAATGAGTCAATATGGCTAAGAGGTTTGCTCTTGGACCTTGGATTGGAGCAGAAAAGTGTCACTGTACACCGTGACAATAAAGTGTGATGATATATTTGGCTTATAATCCAATATATCATGAGCGAACGGAGCATATCAATATTAGGTATCATTTCATTTGGGATGTCATAATGAAGGACAAGATTGTTGTGAAGAAAATAGCAATAGGAGAGAACCTTGTAGACATGATGACGAAGCCCATTCCATCAGCAAAGCTCGAGCTTTGCTGGAGCTCGATTGGCGTTTGCATAGAGTAAGCACCTATCGAGGCGTTGCTAGAGCTAGGCATGGAAAATGAGCACTATAACTTGTCTGTAAACATCGAGCCAAGATAGAGAATTGTTAAATTATGTCTCGAGTTTGAGCCCATATATGATACTCGACCCGCACGCATAATTTACATAAATAAAAGGATTCTTTAACCTTGATAATTCTTTTTGTCATAGGCCAGCGTGTGTAGCACTAAATGAAGTAACAAATCCTTCCACACATGGGTTTATAGAAGTCAAAGAAAGAGGAAAGTAGCCCATGCACAAGTTTCTCACGACCACTCTTCCTCCATTTCTTTAAAGGCATGCACATAGATTTGTTTGAAGTCGGTGTCAATTGTGGACTAAGTTTGTCCTTTATTAGTAAATGATGAAGAAGAAAAGGCAGGAGTCATGCCTTAGGTCGGTGCATGATGGTCATGCACACATACCATCATTAATTACATGTATGTGCAGGGTTTAGAAGTAGGTGCTACTGTGAAATTCGTGGAGTTCACATTTGTCTTGTCTTCACACTCATTCTCCTATAAATGGAGGACAACAGAGGGGCATAGAGAAGGCAGAGTGAGAGGATAGAGCTCAAGTGACAAAGAAAGGAGTGAGCTCGGAGAGAATTGTGTGTAGAGTCAGGTCCATTGAGTTAAGTTTTTAAACATTGTGAGTATTGGGTATATATTAGGGTTGGGAAACACTTGAATGCTTGAGTGATTGAAATCCTGTAATTCTCCGATTTATAGTGGATTATTTGCTGGCTCTCCCTATCGACATAGGTTCTAACATTTAGACAATTGTTCCTCAGTTTATTTCTATCAATTCTATAGCACCTCTCGACATAATTGCAAAATTACGATCCATTTTCATTGTACCACGGATTCCAACAGTGAGGCCGGTGGCTTCTTGTAGGAATTCCGTGATGGATCAGTGACCTTTTGAGAGTGATTGAAGTTGAACCGGTAAAGCGGATGCTTGAGCAATTGATTGAGCAACATACAAGTCTGCAAGATACTTCTCAACACTTGCCGTGGATGTGTGACTCGTCAGTTGGGCAACTATTGAAGCGGTCGACGAATTGAGGATCCAAACCAAGGCAATGGACTCTTGAAATTTCCAATTTTCAAACGTTGGATTGGTTATCTACATAACAGCCTTTCCTCGTGCAATCTCTTTGATAGTCTCCTCCGATTGAGGTTCAGTGCTGTCCAAAATGGACAAAAACCGATAGCTCGTAAATACGACGAGATTTGTGCTTTCCAAATTGGAAAGTTCATCTTGATTAGCTTCTCCCCAATACTTGGCGGTGACACAAGAGTGGGGTTACTCAAGACGGTTGATGATAGTGTTAATGGTGACATTGGTGCACATGAAGAAGATGAAGAAGATAATGTTTTTTCAAACATGGATTGGTGAGGCTTTCACTAAAGATGCTTTGATAGCAAATTTAAAAAGTTTATTCCTTTTTTCTATATATAATTGTGTTGCAAATACAATGTACATAAATGACTCCAAGAGATAAGATACAAAACTCTAAGAGATAATATTTTCTTCCCTTAACAATAGGGATAGAGTAGAGCATTTAGGGAAGATACTTTATCTAGCCGAGAATGTAGATAAAAGCTTAAGACGATCTAGTTAACGAAGACGTTGTTCGACGAATAGCTTCAACAATATCCTCGTCGCTCAACTGTGAGGAAGGTGGGGAATCGGCGATTGGAAAAATGCAATTTCCGGCCTACACGAAACAATGAACTTTGAAGAAATTCTGGACAATCGACAACTGAGAAAGTGTTTTTTCTCCGCTTCTCTCTCTCTCTCTCGTGCCTCTTCTCTCTTGGATTTCTTTAGAAAATCAATGAATGTTCCCTCTCTTTTCTTTGTCTCTTAGCCGAGCACCCCTCTAATTAAGCGAGATTCTTTTTTGTTGCATAACAAACTCAGACAGCTCGCCGGGTTCTGGAACCTTTAGGATTTGCTCACCTCATTCCTGAGCTTGCTATGCTTTGCTCATACACCACTCACTTTCTTCTTCATGCGGGCATGGTTCTCTACGTCACGGTCGTTCGACTCACCGTTTCTCTTTGCTCATCGATAGTCCAACTCACAGACGTGCGTGCGTGAGAGAGGAAAATAGTCAAGGGGCCGGGTTGCATTTCTATTATTTTTACTCTCTTAGGCTTAATCCATGGGTTAAAGAAAAAGAACTAAAACCGGGCCGAAAAGAAGTAACAAGTTGGGTTAGAGAGGGAGAGTGGGCTGGATGCATAGCGGGCTGAGAATTTGACTAAAGGAAAACATGGGCTAGGTAAAATCGGTCCACTCGATTGTTTTTATTACTTTTTTATTTTTTTATAAAAAATTCTCTACTTACTTTATTCCTGTGATCTTATTAGCCATGCTTTTTGTATTTACTTTTTGTATTATTATTTTTTATTTTTACCCTTTTTATTTTTTTATTGAAAAATAAAGTGTTAGCTGACCCTCTTTAAAGACTAGGTGACATCTAAATTTTTTAACAAAAATGCAAGTGTAAAGAGTATGTACACAGATTTTTTTATTTTTTTTTTTTTGTAAGGATACTCACTGGATAGGGGAACCCCTTTTATTTGAAAAGGGGTCTTAACATGTAAAAAGTTGTTTTGATTGAGGTAATGTCTCATTATGTAACAATGGGTTTCGATAAATGGGATCTCATCATCTAACAATATATTTCAACCAAAGGAAGTCTCAACATGTAAAAATGAGTTCCGAGTGAAAAAGAAAGTGAAAAAGAAAGGTCTCATTATGTAACCGGGTTTCAACCGAAGAGGAAGTCTCGTCATTTAATAAGGAGTTTCAACTGAATAGGAGATGTCTCATTGTGTACCAACCGATTTCAACCGAATAGGAAAGGTCTTACCATGTAACGATGGGATTGCAACAAACCCATATTCTAACCATTTTAACTTAAGTTTTAATGTTTCAAATCATTTTGATCTATTTTTACAATTTTAAGTGACCCATATTCAATCTAGCCCACTAAAATTGAGTTAATAAATAGGTTTCTCACCCACCTTGCCACGTTTATTGGTAGTATGCAAATGGTCAGAGCTCTTATGAATGAATCAATTTGGGTATTTATAAAAAGAGAGATCCAATGGTTAAAGAACAAGATTTCTTCATGTGGTTATCTAAGTTTAGTGAAATCAATGGTATGTATGATTGCCACATGTTATGAGCATATTTACCAGTGGCGATAACCAATGTCATGAAGATATGAGCGAGTTATATGATTCCACATGTAATAAGTATAGCGATTGACAAAAAGCCCATTAGAAAGGATTAGGATCAGGCCAAATCTTTCCATTGAGGATCACATCAAGCCTACCAAATCAAGACTCTCTTATTGCTCGAGGCTTAAAAAAAAAAGGTCACTGAACTATACCAACAAAGGGTTCATTCTTTGTTTGTTATGTTGTTTCTCATAAAACATGGGTCAACTAGTACCATATGCGGCATAGAATTTGTAGGCAGCTAAACCTAGTAAAACTAGCATGTACACACAAACATAACTCCCAAATCTAGCTCACTCTTCTAAATTAATATCAAATCTGCCCACAAACAAATTGAATAAAGATCTAGAGATATAGAAACTACATACGTTGCATCATTTGGTTTAAGATTAATTATTTGCCAGCGTGAGCGTCCCCACCTCTTACCTGTTTGGTAATGTCAACATTTGATTCTAATCATGCTAGTAATAACAATGAAACACAAGACTCCATGACCAAGGCCCAAAGAATATTTGCACTAGTGCTTGGGCTACGATCCTTGGCTCAAAAATCGCGGCCATTACCACCCATGGTCACTAGCCATGACTCTACCAAAGTTCTCAACTCGAGCTTTAATGCATAATACAACAACACACCAACATCCTTGGAAGTTTTGGGGGTGTATGACAACCATTCTGTTTCAGAAATAGTTTTTGGAACAGAAATAGATTTTTCTATTTCTATTTCTAGAAGAGTTTCTAAGCAAAAATAACTGTTTGATAACGACACAAAATTTCTTCCTTTCTGACGATGGTGGATTGGCAATCGGCAGGGATGGACGGTTGGCGATCGGCGGGGGCGGGCGACCGACAATCGGCGGCGGCGGCGGCAGGGCTGGCGGTTGGCGATTGGCGACTGGAGGGCAGCGGCAGCGATCGGCGGTTGGCAATCGGCGATTGGAGGGCGGTGGTGGCGGCCGTCGGTCAGCGGGCGGCGGTGAGCGGGCGGCAGTGGCGGCGAGCGACCGACGGACGGTGGTCAGTGGTGATGAATGAAGGACCGATTGATGAATGACGAGAAGAATTTTTATTTATGATTTCTATTTCAGAAATAAAGAAGTAGAAAATTTTAGCTTATGATTTCTCTTCTTAACCTATTTTTGGAATATAAATCTATTCTAGAAATAAAAAAACTGAATAGGTTTATCAAACGGATTTCTCTTCCAGAAACAGGTCTGGATCATAAAAATTATTTCTGGAACAGAAATTTTGGTTATCATGCACCCCCTTTGTAACCCTCTCATGTACCTAAAACTTTCACGTCTCTCTTTTTTTGGGGTTTCTTGTAATTTGAACTTCGACTTTGGTGGTGTAGCTACTTTGTGGTTGCAGAGGCCATTGTTTGACTATTAATATTAGGGGTGTGTAAAAGAACCGAGACCCGCTCGGATCGCCTAGAATAGGATCGAAATCGCTCGGAAACGGTGGTTCTTAAGGGAATCGGTCCAGGTCCTGGTTCCGATTTATGGGAACCGGTGGGTACCGGTCCGGTTTTTGGTTCCATGGGCGGATCTGCCCACTTACCCACCTGGACTGAACTGGAATAGACTGGTTATATTATATTAATATATTAATATTTAATATTAAAAAATTTGAAATTAGCAAATCTAAAAGTTAGCGCTTCAATCACCGTCTTGTCTCAATTCACTACACTCCATCTTGTCTCTCTCAATTCAAAATCTCCCCGAGCTCCCTCTTCCTCTCTGATGCATCTCCAGATCTACTCATCTCCCTTTGAGTCCTAGTCCAAACTCGGCGAAATAGTGAGTTAATTCTCTTTTCCTCCCTTGAACTTGAACTCTCTCTCCACATCGTCGCTACCTCCGCATTCATTGTCATTATCGTCCTCTTTGTTGTTGGGCTCATCTCGCTTCTACCTTTCCTCTTCCTCCTCCCCCTCCTCAGGCTTCTCCCCAATATCCTCATCTTTAGGGATGGGCGAACTCTAGGTCTAAGAATGGCTCATCATCATTGTTGTCCTCCTCATTGTCGGTCTCGAGGGAGGAGTGGGAGATGACGGAGGCGGTGGCCAAGATGGTGGTGGTGGCTGGGATGGAAGCGGAGCGAGGGTTGCAATTGGTTGAAGGCGAAAAGGGGAAGGCGTGGAGGTTGGATCGGTTTTATGGATCCACCCGGGAACTGGATCGGACCGGCGGTTCAGTTCGCGGGTGGATCCATGCAACTAGCGGGCGGTTCCCGGTACCAATTTTTCGAAACCGGTTCTTAGCCGGCAGTTTTCGATTTTAGGTTGGGAACCGCCTGCCCGGACCATGCACACCCCTAATTAATATGATAAATATGTGTGTCCACCTAAAATCTAAGCAAATGAATATGCTAACATATTTTTTAAACTCGTTTCACAATAGATGGAACCAATCATAATTTAGTAGTGGTAATGATTATGACCTTACTTTTTTTTTCAGCAAGATATGATGATCTCCATGTGTGTATAAGTGATTGCAACACTTCTGAGCTCCAGGATTCTGCTGCATTGGCAATAGCCCATGTGGGCAAGAAAGGGAACAGGGCAAATCCCCACATAATCTTCGACATTCATCTTCCTTTATATGGGTCATTTTCCTTGATGGTAGAGTCTCAATACCATTTTTTTTAGATAAAAGATTTACCTCTCCTCACCCCCATATCCTTCATTAAAAAAGGCTTGGCTTTTTACCCTTAATAAAGATGCCAATGGCTCCACTTATCGAAAGAGAGGAAAAAAAAATGACTTTCGATACTCTAATTTTGCATTTTTTAAGAAGAAAAAAAAAAAAAGATGACGCGCCACAGATGTCGATAGAGTGACCTTATAAGGCTTCTAATTTGCAGAAATTGACTTGACTAGCACTAAAAGACAACAGATTTTTTGTGATGGGGCAGATGGACATATCATGACCCGTCGTGTTATACTTTGAGGTATGGATTTTGTTCAATAATGTATACGGTAAGAATAGAGGAAAAAACTAGTGACCATAGTTAGCACGGTTTAACTCAAGACACTATATGTATACAAGAAGGAGATCATATTAATAAAAAGAGATTCGAATGCCTCATAGTTATCAAACCAGGAACAATTTCATGGTCATTACCTAATCCGAGGCAACAATAAGATTCTGCTCTATTCCTTGTAGCCGCGAGTTCCCATTTTTTGTGGGATGTAAAACATCATTATTGGACTTTGGAATGGGCTCAATCAAGCAATCATATTAAACCATTGATAAGTGAACGTGGTGGAATATCCTAGGCTGTTTTAGTGGGTCGGCCCACTCCAGCCTTTGTCAAAACCTTCATTATTAATCATGTCGAAGTCTCTTGTACGCTTTTGCGCCGAGGATGCAGGCGGCTATAGTGGACAAATAACATGAAGGGTTGAAGAATGCAATGGGAAAAAAGGGCTTTTGTAAATGGCTTGCTGTAGAAATTGTTGCGATCCTTTCAAGATGAGGTTACTAAATGTGTTATTAAGGACGTATTTAGTAACGCTTCTGTCCCCGGAAACAATTTTTTTTATCATAAATGATTATTTTTTATTCTGTTTCCGGGAATAATTTTTTAATATTTAAAGTTGTTTGGTAACTGCCCAAGATTTTAATTCTTATAAGCGTTTAGTATTGTACTCAAAATTTCTACTATAAATCATTTTTTTAAATTTTTAAATAATTTTATTTTATTTTTTTTCCTTTTTTCCTTTTTTTTTCTTCTTTTCTTCTTCTTCTTCTTCTTTTCTTCAAGTCACTGGTTGCCGACCTTGGGATGACTAAGGACCTCATCGAAGTGTTGTCGGCCCTTGGAGAGGCCATGCCTTGTTAGCTGAGCCTCGCCAGCAGTTGGGTGAGGCTCGGCCGAGCCATGGTTGGGTGAGCTCAATTGAACCTTGGTGGGGCTAGCCGAGCCTCACCGGGGTTGGGCGAGCCTCGTTGGTGGCGGAAGGAGGCCCATTTGGCTACCAATGAGGCTCGGCCTCGCCAGATTTGGGCTCGCTAGACTAGTTACCGGCGATTGGCGGTGGGGGGCGTGGACGACGATGACAGTAGATAAAGAAGAAGAAAGAGGGAAGAAGAACAAGAAAAAAAGAAAAGAAAAGAGAGAAAATAATGACCTTGATTCTAGAATTGTTCTTAGAAAAAAAAAACTATTTTTTAGTTCTCATTATGTTCCAAATCTATTTTTGAGAACAAAAAAATAGGAATTTGTTCGTGGGAATACAAATTTTACCAAATGAATTTTTGTTCTAAATTTACTCCTAGAAACAAAAGTGATCAAAATTTGTTCGTGGGAATACAAATTTTATCACTGTTTGGCAAGTTGCCAAATAACCCTAAATGTGATCAAATGATCATCTTGTGAGGTGACATTTGTTCTTCACATAGGCTCTCCCAAATTTTATCAATTGCAACTTGATTTCTCCTCATTTGATTTTATTTTTCATTGTTGCTTAGGAGCTGTCACTAGCCAATTATGGGCTGGTTAAGGGCTTTAGTAAGACACGAGAGATGGCTTTACTTTATTAGAGCAATCTAGATTAAAATAATGCAAGTCATAGTAACGATCCAAAGTTTACCAACAATGAATAATCAATCGAACTCAAACACGAAGTATTCTAACTTGTACTAGAGTGCTCAAACGACTCACGTTTGACAATAAATGTTTTTAGGGATGATTGTCAAAAAAGTTATAAATTGATTGTACTTTTGCTAATTTAGTCATAAACCTTTCAATTTTATTAATTCAGTCTTAAATATTTTCATATTTTTGCCAATTGAGTCTATCTGGCCTATCTTGGCTGGAAATTACTAATATGAAACTGGCTTTTTTAGTATGGCCGGCGCTAACCTAGACATATTTAAATAATAGGTTTAATATTATATGATTTTTTGTTTCTTCTTCTTTTTTTTTTTTTTTGGTTTTTTCTTCCCTTTTCTTTACTCTTTTTTTTTCTCATTTTTTGAATCGAGGGTTGTTGGGCACATCGAGGGCATCACGATCCTCGCCTAGACCTAGTGAGGGTCACGACACCCTTTGCTGGCCAAATTGAGGGCATTTGAGCCCCCACTCAAATCTAGTGAGGGTTGCAATGCCCTCAGCTAGTGTTGGCAAGGGTTGCCAACCCTTAATCTAGAAAAAAAAGTAAAGAGAAGGAAAAAAAAAAAAAAGTAATTTAAAATTTTTAAAAAATGTCAACATTAGCAATTTCCAATCAAAATTGGCCGTATGGATTCAATTAACATAATTGAAAAGTTCATGAATGAATTAACAAAAGTACAATAAAATTAATAACTTTTTGGACAATTTTCCTATTATTTCCATGTTCATAACTTGGGTTAAATTAAATTGCTTTCTAGGTTGTACATATAAGTATATTTTTTTTTTTGGGAGTAAATGTTGTATAGATCAAAAGTCGAAGTGGCCTCTAAAATCCTCATTTTAGCTAAGCTCACTTGGTTTGGTTATCAATTTTAGAACAAGACTCTGCGATTTGCCCTAATACCACACGTCTGATACGGACATGTGACACGCGACATGACACGACATGACACGCCGACACGTTATTTCTAAAAAAAATAGGGAATTTCGATATGTTCCGACACATTATATATTAAATATATATTTATATATAAATACAAAAAATAAAAAATAATAAAAAGAGCATATAATTAATTTACACTAAAAATATTAATTCAACATTTGTCAATATCATTCATTATTCTAATTTGATAGAGATTAAATGAAAAATTCAAAAATTGCAAACACAAAAGAGTAAGTTTGAAGGAACATGTCTTGTTTTCTTATACTTATTGGAGATTAGTGAGATTTTTTATAGTCCCAGACAAAATTTGGAGTTCATGATATAGACTAGCGTGGAGCTCCTCCACAAAACAAGGTTCAAGAAAAATGAAAATCCAGAACAAGAACTCTTGAAGTACAACCAAAAGAAAAGGAAATAACTAAATTCGTCATGGAAAATGTGAAAGATAACTCACAAGCCAATGACATAGATCAAAAGAGATAACTTGTAGGCGATGTCTACGAGAGGCGGAAAGAAGCAAAAAAAAAAAAAATCACAACTTCAAGTCGGAGCGACGCCGGCGAGAAGAGGGGCGTTCCATCATTACTCACGAGAAGGTCAAAACTTATAAGTGAGAAACTTGAGAGTTAGAATTTTCTTCTTTCCCCTTTATTTTTGTTATTTTCATTATTTTTTCATATATTTATATTTTGACCCCTCAAGTATTGAAAATTATTAAAACTGACCCCGTGCGTGTCGAAATCACGTGTCGGAATTTCGGACTCACGTGTGTTTGAGCGTGTCAGGAAGAGTTGATCATGTGTCGAATTTCTCGACACTCGTTGACCCCGTGTCGGAACGTGTCGGACACGACACGAAAGTTTTCGAAGAGTGTCGATGCTTCTTAGCTAATACCACACGTCTAAAAATGATCTTCAAAATGAAGTGTACTTAATGAGTCATTTGGAGGCATTATATTAAAAAAAAAAACACACACACATGTTGAAGTTGAAATTGTTGCAGCAAAATGGAAGACGATTTTCTGAAAATAAAAAATGAAAAAAAAGATTTTCTCATAGCTTAAAATTTTTTTTTTGGAAGAAGTGTATTAAAAGTCATATGAATGTCCAATTGAATTTTAAAATTTTCAAAAAGTGCATATGAGTTCATGTGCGACCTTTGCCATTTGAAAGTACCAGACAATCTAAAGATTATTAAATATCAACTCAAGAACGAAAGAGAAAAATAAAATATCTTTTTACAGCTCAAATTTTCTCTCTCTCCCTGTTTTTTCTTTTATTAATGGTCTTTTACAGCTCAACTTACTCGGGGTCAAAGAAAACCGAAACACGGAGCAGAACGCAGTGCCACCCCGAGAACGGGACTCGCATATAAATACGAATCAAACAAGGAATCTCTGCGCTTCACAACTCCCCCTTCCCTGCCATCTCTCTGCCCTAACACCACCCTCCCCTCCTTCTCTCTCTCTCTCTCTCTCTCTTCTTCCTCTCTCTAGCCAGCTTCAGTGAATCTCTTCTCGACATGGGTAAGCCTCTCGACGCCTCTCCCTTCTCTCCCCTCGAGCATTTCGATCGTTTCACGGGTCTTTTTTCCGGATCTCCTCCGGTTCTGTGTCCGTTTCTGTCGGATTGATCACGGCTGGTTCGAATCCGAAACCTTGTTGTTGTTGTTGTTGTTCTCGTTTGATCGGAACTCGGGTTGTGGGATTAGTGGGAATTCTGTTCTTGGTTGATTTGGCGCGTTTTGCCTTGTTGGGTAGGGGCTTTCTTGAAAGTCGAACTTGCTTGGTGTGGTACTATTGCCCCCCGGAGTGGGAATTGCCTCTCTGGGTCGATATGGCTTGTCGGTTTACCTGGTGGGATTGCGAAAGCATTTCCAGTAAGCCGTAGTTTAAGCAGGGGGGTTGTTATGAGCAATGGGTCGCAGCTACTTCTGGTCTAAGGTGCGAAGGTGCATGCGGAGCAATGATGCGTCCTTGGGGTCTTATATAAAATATGTTCCACAATGGTTTGCTGTGCTCGTGTGGTGCATTGGTGATGCCGTATCCGAAACTTTGTTGATTATTCTCGTTTGATCGGAACTCGGGTTGTGGATTAGTGGGAATTTAGTTCTTGGTTGATTTGGCGCGTTTTGCCTTGTTGGATAGGGGCTTTCTTGAAAGTTGAACTTGCTTGGTGTGGTACTATTGCCCCCCCCCGGAGTGGGAATTGCCTCTCTGGGTTGATTTGGCTTGTGGGTTTATTGGGTTGGATTGTGAAAGCATTTCCAGTGAGCCGTAGTTTAAGCGGGGGGTTGTTATGGGCAATTGGTCGTGGCTACTTCTGGTCTAAGTTGCGAAGGTGCATGTGGGGAGAAAAGCAATGGTGTATCAATGGTTTGCTGTGCTCTTGTGGTGCATTGGTGATGCCTAAGGATAAGAAACCGAGTGAATGTCTCTGTGACTATGTGACTGTTAGTTGTCTGCTGAATTCTGTGAGTTACATGAGCATGACATTCTTTTTGTTGTCTTTTTAATATGATAGATCTTGAGGAAGACATTCGGTCGCTGCAGCTCGAATCAGCAGGTACTGTCAGGAGACCGACTACATATGTTCTCTGCATCATTTTCTTTTACCAATCTTTTCTGGTGGTGAATCCTGGGTTGAAAATCGGTTTTGTTATTGCCTCTGGATGTCTTTTGAGAACTTATTGCTTCAATTTTAGCAGAAGATGATAATGGGGCTATCAATCCTGAAGATGCAAAGCCAGAAGAAGTTGAGAAGATGGATGGAGTTGATGAAGGTCAGTGAGAAATTGGCAAAATGTGTTTCTTCTATGTGTATCTACCGAGGATTTGACATGCATAAGTTGCTTGAGTTTGAGAACTTTTGTGTTGGTTGCTCTTCCCATTTGTGTTGAGTGAGTTTCGCAATGTGTTTATTTCCTGTATATTGTAGCAGATAATGCATGTTTTGGGTCTATGAATGGAATTCATGATGTTGATTGGCAGACTAGTCCATCAATGCACCTGAAATGCTCACTTCAACATATTTACGCACCTAATATTCGTATTTGTACATTTTAGGGACAAGATTATCAGTTAACCATGACTCTGGTTCTGCAAATATTTGTTATTGTATTTGTTGTGTTGGTTGTTATTTTGAGTTTTTTTGGGCGAAAACTAGGATGCACTGTGTGCCTTATAGATGACTGTCAATTAGGACTGCTATTTGAATAAATTGCTCAGTAGATTCAGATGCTTGGTAGGTTCTAGCTATGGCCACAAGATTCTGGATATGTCTTGACGTTTTTCTTAGCTATCTCTAGAGCTGTTTCTTGCTTTGCTTTGTTGTCAATATGTTTCTTGATGTCATACCCACCTTTCTCACTAAAAAGCAGAAAGAATTAAAAATAACATTATGGAACAAGACAAGATGAATCATTCTTTAAGCAATATACTTGCCTATTTACTGCTTTCCGTATTCTCATGGTAAGTCAGGATGGTCTTTCGCAGGTTGGAAGGGGGAGGTGGCTCCAAACCCTCATCCGGTCCAGGTTGAGCGGAAAGGTGCTGTTATGAGGTTCTTTTGTTTTATGGGTGTGATGCATTCAAACTCTTTGAGGCCAATGTGAAGCATCCATAACACGACAGCCTATTCTTTTTATTCCGCATTATTATATGTTCAAATAATTTATATTGTTGATCTTGCTGTTTGGATTAGGTAAGGAAATAGCTGTTCCGGAAGAACATGATTCAATGGATGCGATGGAAGAAGACAACAAACGACATTTGAATGTTGTTTTCATTGGCCATGTTGGTAGGTTGATTCTCATTGCCTCTATTTCTCTTTGACTATTCTACCTCATTTGAGTCTGACATTTGAATGTTGTTTTCAATTGCTGGTTGTAATGCTGCAAAAATTTACATCTATCCTCTTTCTGATTAGTTCTATTTCTATGAGTCTTTCATTGATTCTGTTGACTCATTAATGGTTGAAAATCTTGTTGGCTGCAGATGCTGGGAAATCAACAATTGGAGGACAGATACTCTTTCTCAGTAATCAGGTTGATGATCGTACCATACAGAAGTATGAAAAGGAAGCCAAGGATAAAAGCAGGGAAAGTTGGTGAGACTTCTGTTGGATTTTAGAATCTGATAATCATCATTCATGCAGCTTCTTTTTGCTTTTATGCAATGAATGTAATTGATTTTTCGATTATATTGCACCTAGCTCTTTTAATAGTTAGCGGTACATTTTACATGAATAGATGGTTGACTCTCCTTAGCTATGATATAGTGAATGACAGTCTCTTGCGGGAGCTGTTTTCTATGGCAAGGCTTTCTTATACATTGCATGTTGGAGCTTTAGACCATGCTTTATTGATCATTTGGTTTGAATCAGGTACATGGCATATATTATGGATACCAATGAAGAGGAAAGAGTTAAGGTAACATGATAGTGGTCTGAGTTTCTTGAAGCTTCTCTTATTTTCTTAAGAGTTATAGATGTGCTTAGGACTGAGGTTCAGCCAGGTTGGGTTTTGAATTCTGTAAATATACTGCTCCTGCAGGGTATAACTGTTGAGGTTGGAAGAGCACATTTTGAAACGGAGACCACTAGATTTACTATTCTTGATGCACCGGTAAGTCCTTTGTTTCCTGTGCAATGGTTCTTTGGGTGTGTTTGGCTCAACATTTCGGGCTTTAGCCTCCAAAGCCCCTTGGGAAAGTGCTGGACCATTTGACAACTATTTTGAATGAACTTTCGGCCAAATGCTGCCTTGGGAAAGCTAAAAGCCAATGCTAGTGGGATTAGCATTGGCTTTCAGCATTTGGCCTAATGTTGAAACTAATTTTTTCCTTCCAGAACTATTTTCACAAATGCTTCAAATTTTTGGTTGTCCTTGGTTAATTTATTTTTATTAGAAAAAAAGGAGACAGCCCTTTGCCGGACTGGCGAAGGGCTATGGTCGTTGGCGAGCCAGATTTGGCGTTGGTGGCCATTGGTTGAGGTTGGGCGACCTCCGGTGAGGGTTGCGCAACCTAGCTGAGTGTTGCCAGAGGTTGCATGACTTCGAGCGACCCTCGGCAAGACCCACTCAACCCAGGCAGCCTGCGACTCAGGTGATCGCCGTGTGGGTTGCATGGCCTTAGGTGGCCCATGCCTGGGTCGAGCGATCCTTGACGGAGGTTGCCTGACCTTGGGCAACCTCAACTAACGGCGGCCAACGGCTGTAGCCCTTCGTCGGTCTGGCGGAGGTTCATTTATATATATAATACCCAAAGCTCAGTGCAAAGGTTTTTTTTGCCAAACACACATTTAGCTCCAAGTCCATTTGCATTCCCCAAATAGCTTTCACTTTCAGCATTTGCATTACGCTAAAACCTCGTTTGCAAAGCTGAACCAAATGCACCCTTTGTTATGACTTTATTATCTGGACTTTTTGTGCTAATTATACATTAAGGAGTTAATCAAATGCTTTTGCCAAATTTCCTGTTCTTGTGAAGAATGTGCAGAGAAGGACCGATTGCATTATTGTGTTAGGCTTATGCTATGCATGCAGAGAATGTTTGTCATTCTCATAGGCATTTACTTGTACATGGTCATTTTCCCTTCATTTTTATCTCTCATGGTGTTTTATCGTGCTTCTCTGTGCTTTAGGGCCATAAAAGTTATGTCCCCAACATGATCAGTGGGGCATCCCAGGCTGATATAGGCGTGCTGGTAAGATAGTGTTATCACTTTCGCAGTGTCATTTGTTTTGTTGATTATTTATAAAGCTTTCTCTGTGTCGTTCACAGGTAATTTCTGCTCGGAAGGGTGAGTTTGAAACTGGTTATGAGAAAGGTGGTCAGACCCGTGAGCATGTTCAGCTTGCAAAAACCTTGGGTGTTTCGAAGCTAATTGTAGTTGTAAATAAAATGGATGATCCCACTGTCAATTGGTCCAAAGAAAGGTGATTCATGACTTACACAATTCCCCCCACCAAACAAGAAGAAAGGCTAATATGGTGATGCAGGCACATGCTTGTTGATCCTGTATTTTAACAATATTGAGTTTTCCCATTGGTCTGTTCTCCAGGTATGATGAAATTGAATCCAAGATGATTCCTTTCTTGAAATCCTCAGGATACAATGTTAAGAAAGGTAAGCCACTATCTTTCTCCGGCTTCTTGTTCTCCTTAAATGCTTATGTGCTAGAAGATTAACTGTTTAATTAAGATATTAGCTCGAGAAATTTCTTCCATCCCCTGTGGAGGTGGTTGGCATAAATTCCGTATGCATTGCTGACTTGACTTTGTGGTTGTTTCTTCTATGCATGTTGTTAAAGAATTGAACAAAGCTATCGCTCTACTTCTACATTCACATGAAAATGTTCAGGAGCAAAATGAGAATACGGAACTCAGGACAGTTTTGGTTTTTGTAATTTTTTTCATTTCATCATGCTGAAGTGGAGCGTTGTGAACAAGTATAGTTGGCAATTGGTATGATAACATTCAAGAGATTTGAATTGTCAGGTAGTTAAACTAATTGAATGCATGGATTTAAACTAGAACTAACAAATATATTACTCTTTATTACAATGCTGCAAGCCATGTATACATGCAGTCCCTCTTGCCCCATCCTCTTCTCTTTCCACGCCTAGCACAGTTTATACTAGGACAATCTTATTTCTGTGAGTATATTTGGTTTTAACTTTAATATCTTCATTCTTATGGAAAGTCCTAATTGATGGGAGGCAGAATTTTCTCTATGTATGTCGGGTTTTGAGTGTTGTCTACCTTAGCAAAGATGGTCAGACATTATGACTGGTCTTGTCAGGTTTGGTTACAAATAGCAAATTCTTTGTCATTTCTATGTGGTTCTGATATGCAATGCTCCAGTATGAGATTCTCTTTTGATAGCTTTATAGTTTGCATAAGTTTCAACGTGAAATTTTGAACCCTGTTTTCGTGTTGATGGTAATTACCAATACTGATTTCATTGCAGATGTGCAGTTCTTACCTATTTCTGGCCTGCTTGGAGTGAACATGAAAACCAAGTTGGACAAAAATATTTGCCCGTGGTGGAATGGTCCCTGCCTCTTTGAAGCTCTGGATACTATTGAGGGTCCTCCACGTGATCCCAAAGGCCCTTTTAGGTACAATGAATTGTCAAAGGCCTCTATGACCGCTTCCTTACCATTACATGATTCTGCTTTAATGGTTAATCAGTGAAACCAAGCTCTCTTAATGCTTGAAATTTGTAATTCCTGCTATAGTATTATGACTGTGACTTTCTGTTTGACAGATGTGTTGTAAGGATGTTTTCTCCAGTGTTATGTTGATAATTTATCTGTAAGCCTATTGAGTTATTATCTCTGCAGTTTAATGGGGAGCTGAGACTGAGATAGACTCCTTGTTTTTCTTCAAGGTCTATGTTCTGGGATTGATATCTTCACTCTGCTGAATTCGAAGTCTCTCATTTGAATTTATTGGTGTGGTGCATATCATATCTTGAAATTATTGTGAGCCATAATTTCTTTCTTTGATAAGTTTATTGCTGATTTCTTGAGGAGAGGAATTAAAATTAATTGAATAATATTTTATGTGTATTTTGTGAGAAATGATGCGACTTTGGGCTGATGCGAATTGTTTGATTAGTAAAAATTTGAACTCTCTCTCTCTCTCTCTCATGCACATACACACATGCACATGTCCACACATGCTTTCAGCCTGTGTTCTTTATTGATTGGGACGATGCTTAGATTTTGCTTGTGCAGTTGATCATTTGAATCAACTTGCAGGATGCCTATAATTGACAAATTCAAGGACATGGGAACGGTTGTTATGGGTAAAGTAGAATCTGGCAGTATATGTGAAAGCGAATCCTTGATTGTCATGCCAAATAAGGTCAAATTACCTAGCTTTATTTTGATATCATTAAAGTTAGATATATGTCAGGCTTGATTTTGACACTTCTTCCCTCTTCCTGTTTCTCACAGGCATCAGTGAAAGTGCTCGCAATATTCATTGATGACAACAGGGTTAAACGTGCAGGACCTGGCGAAAATCTCCGGGTTAGATTATCTGGGATTGAGGAAGAGGACATATTATCAGGATTTGTCTTGTCGAGCATTGGTGCATCTCCCACCCTCTGTCCCTCCTAATCTCCTTTTCTGTATGTGGTTGGGCAATATAAGTACTTAAATATGGCCTTAACTTCTTTTATCCATGTGCAGCCAAACCAATAGTTGCAGTTACCGAGTTTATTGCTCAACTGGTATTCCTTGAGTCGCTGGACAATGTATGTATTTGGAACTTTGTTTTTTAGCTAGTCACTTTGAAGGAGCATCATGCCTTCTGTCATTCATGTATTTGATACCTTGACCTGCATCACCATCATAGGCAATCTTTACGGCTGGTTATAAGGCAGTGCTACATATTCATTCGGTGGTGGAGGAATGTGAGATTGTTGAGTTGCTACAACAAATTGATCCCAAGACGAGGAAGCCAATGAAAAAGAAAGTTCTGTTTGTGAAGAATGGTGCTATTGTTGTATGCCGGATTCAGGTTGATCTATGCTGGAATAGCATGTAGTATTTAGAATTATGTCTCATGCCTTTTCCTAATGTTGACTTCATCTTGTGAACATGTATTTCAGGTGAATAACCTAATATGCATTGAGAAATTCTCTGATTTTGCACAGCTTGGAAGATTTACCCTTCGCACTGAAGGTGAAGAAAAATCATATTTCCCATCTACATATTAAATCAATGATTTTTTCTTTACACTTTGAAGTATGGACTCACTGGGTAGATCTCTTTTACAGGAAAAACAGTTGCTGTGGGGAAGGTGACTGATTTGCCATCAATTGCGAGAGCTTAAACAGTTTTGGTGTTAGGTAGGTTTTTCTTAAGGCTGTCCTTTTTCACTTGCTAAAGTTTAAGGAGCTTTTTTTTCATTTTTCTTTTTGGCCGAAGTTTAAGGAGCTTGTGAATTGTAATATCCTGACCCTGCTGTTTATCACGGGTTAAATGGTACATGATACATTTTTGAAAATGCTTTTCATCATGGTAGACAGATTTAGCAGAGTTTTCGCCCACAGCTTCACAAAACTCAACAATAGTTTGTAAAAAGGAGATTTCAGACCAGATACTGAAGGGTTGTGCTCTTACAGGAGGCAGAGATGCCATAAATCTCAAGTCTACCACATTGGAAGGGCTACAGCTGTGTTCTTGAATTGTTGCGGCAGCACCTTTTACTCGGTCATATATGTTTAGTCCTTAATAGTCTGTACTGGAGCCTGGGGCGGATGGAGAGCAGGGTCAATGGTGGTTCAATGCACATTTAAGGGTGTTCCTACATCATCGTGCCCTGTGTGTTTGGAAGGGGTAATGATAAAGTTATCAGCTACATTTTTATACAGCTAAAAAAGAGTTTTGGTATGATTTTGTCAAGATGAGTTGGATGGGTTTTGTGCCGTGTGATTTCATGGGGAGCAGAATGACATGAGCTATCTGATTTTACCCTTACGAGCCTATAGGTTTATTGTCCTCTTCACTCTTATCATCCTTTGAGTTTACACATTGGTCTTCCTTCTTCTCTTTGAATTTTCTGAGAGTCGGAAATGTTTGCATACACTTGAAAAAGTTATTTGGGGATTTCTCTATTGCAATGAGACAATAGTCCAATCCGCACTTTTTATACTTATCCGGAGATGCGCAAAGTGTTCTTGAGCATTGGAATGTTACTGTGTCTTTCCATTCATGTTCTTTTTAGATTTTGGACCTCTGCTGTGGTCAGCCACGGTGAATCAGTGATTGAGGCGCCTGCCTAATTTCTGCTACGGCGATGCTGATGTTAACTTCTCTGTTGATGGACAATGACTTCATAGTTAGTTTCTCCCTTCATGTTGGCAATCGAGTTTCATTTTTTCCGGCTTCGTGTTTTCCACTCCACCGTAGGCGAATGATGTGCACGCATGTTTTATTCACATTCACTCATAAATTGATACATGTCCGCTGATATGGAATTAAATGGCAAAGTGAAAATTTCTTTTTCTTCTGCGGGCCATTGACTTCAGACGAATGGCTTGCCCTTGTTTTTCTTTTGGATTTTCGGGGCCATGGACGACAAAGGCCTGCTGCCATGGATGGCAGCGTCGCTAGCCATGGATGAGCTAGGCTTGTGATTGACGTCTTAGCACGTCTAGGGCTGTCGTCAGGGCTTGCGGTCGTGGACGAGCAGATCATGGACGGTGGTGTCACCAACCATTGATGGACAATACTGTCATCGACCAACCATGGATGAGTTGGGGCCGTTGTTTGTGTTGTTCGATCAGATCTGGTTGGCTCCATCTTCCCTGACCTTGGGTGAGTCGTCACCACGGTTGCATGGCGAGTTCCTTCCCTCTACCTTCGTTGGGAAGATGGAACCTAGCAGCGAGTTCCTCCTCCATGGCAGTGGAGCTCTTTATCGACCCTAGTCCTTCGACTATGACGACACCATCCCATCGAGCAATCTCCGTCACTTCCGACGTTGCTCGCGGCTAGACCAAGACACCCCCGATCGTTGTTTGTGGTTTACTCAATTGTCGCTCATACAGATGTGAATTTGCAGGACCCCAGATATTTTCTTGCTCATTTCAGTCCCCAAATCCATCAGAAGACCCCGGCCTTGCTCGTCCAGATGGAGGGCATGAACGCGGCTCGGCCTGGCTGACAAGTCGATGATGTTGTTGGTCCATAACTGGTGACATAGGCAAGCATGGATGGCCGGACGGGCAGCCCTCTATGGATGAAGAAGGAAGAGAGAGAAATCAATTCTTTTTTTTATTATTCCAACAACGCCCACATGTCAATCGATAATAGGATTTTAGTACCTGAACGTGTACCACATCAGCAGTGAAGCTATGAAAACACTAAATATTTTCTCTAATGATGGATAATAGTCCTCGCGATCCTTTCTTTGAAAGGGAAATGTAATTGATATTAGAGCGAATTGATTGTAACTCAAAAGTTTTGAATTTGTGGACGAGATTCTCAAGAACTAAACAAAGGCAAAACAAGAGGTAGACACCATCTCAAATTCTACTAGACAGATAATCAAAAGTTTACTTTTGATGCTCAAATTCTACTTAGCCTAAAAGGCCTTCCCATTGAGGAATTGTTCTGTGATGATCATGAGGCTAGGACACCGCCAACGTAATAAGATTTGTGAAAGCTACTTAGGCTGCGTTTGGATTTGGCTTTTCCAAGCCACTTTAGGCTTCCAAAGCCCTTTGGGCTAAAGATGGGCGTTTGGCAAAAAAATTTGCAAACATCTTTGGCTCCAAACTTGCCTTTTGAAGGCTGAAAACCCAAGGTAGGGGTACCCCTGCCTTGGGCATTTTAGCTTTCTCGGTAAGCTGGTGGGGTACTGTTCATATATATATATTTATTTCCAAAATTATCCTTACGAACATTTTGTTTTTCCTATTTTTGCCCTTGTGAGGAGCACTGTTCATCTTCTTCGTCGAGGGTGGCTCCGGCCGCAGCTGCTTGGGTCAGTGTTCATCTTCTCCATCGAGGGTGGCCCCAGCGGCAGCTGCTTGGGTCGCACGATCGCCGGCGAGGTTGCGCGACCCATGCGCGGCCCTCGCCGAGCTCGCGTGACCTCAGGCGAGGGTTGCGGAGCCTCGGCGACGGCCGACCGGGGTCGCGTGACCCAGGCATGACCCTCGCCGAGCTTGCGTGACCTCAGGCGAGGGTTGCGGAGCCTCGGCGACGGCTGATCGAGGTCACGCGACCCAGGCGCGAGCCTCGCCAAGGTCCCCCGACCTCAGGCGAGGGTTGCACAACCTCGCGTCGGCTAATCGAGGTTCTCGGAGGTCCAAGCGATGTCGTGCGACGTGCGCGACCCCAGATCTAGGGTCGCCGGAGGTTGCGACGGCATCGCGCGATCTCATTGCCCCAGATCCGGGGTCGCCGAAGGTCGTGACGGCGTCGCAAGACCTCGCCGGCCCAAATCCGGGGTCGCCGGAGGTCGCCGGGGGTTGCCGCCGGCCGCCGGATGCCGCCTGCCCTTGCCGGTTTTCATTTTTTTATTTTTCTTTTGATATATATATTCTTTTTTCATAAAAGTCCTTTGTTTCCTAAACACCATTTTGCTCAGAGGTACTTCATAAAGGATTTTTAAATTACAATTTACCAAATACAGTTTGCATTTTGGAAAATACCTTCAACTTAAAGGTTTTTGCATTTTCTTAAAGAGTTTCCCCAAAAGTCTTCCCAAACGCACCCTTAATAACTTCTCAATATTCCCCCCTCGGCGGGGCTACACATAGCCAATTTCTGCCAAGGATGAGAAGGTTACCACCATATTTGCATGATAAATTTTAAGCAAACATTTGATTCAAACATCATCAAGTAATTAGTCTAGTGGTAGAGTCACATCTAGATCTGTCAAAATGGGTCAAAAACTCATTTCTCATATGATATGAATGTTAAATGAGTTATGAATGGGTTATTTATATTGAGTAATTGAGTCATAAATTAGATTACAATGTTAAATGTGTTACATATGGATTTACAACTTATTTAGTCCTAATCTTTTTTATGACTCTCTTCCATACTAATCCTTTTTATGATTCTCTTAAGTCTTTCTCACTTTCACTAATTTGAAAGCCTAGGGTTAATTATATCGAGTGATTGAGTCATATATGGGATTACAATATGGGATTACGATGTTCAATGTGTTATATATGGATTTACAACTTACTTAGACCTAACCCTTTTTATGACTCTCTTGAGTCTTTCTCACTTTCACTCAGTCCGCAATCTGAAAGCTTAGGGTTGGTTATATTGAGTAATTGAGTCATAAATGGATTTATAATGTTAAATGTGTTATATATGGATTTACAACATATTTAGACTTAACTCTTTTGTTGACTCTCTTCGGTCTTTCTCACTTTCACTCAGTTTGCAATTTGAAAACTTAAGCTTATAGATAAAGGCATTACTTAACCTAGTCTTTTTACCTAGTACTAATTGTGGAAATATTTAATTGGGGAGACAAATGAAGTTTAGAAAGATTTGAACTCAAGACCTCCAGCTCTGATACTATTTGAGATTTTGTGAGACTATTGCTAATTGTTTTAAAAGTTTAAATTGTTAGATGAAGCAATGATTTATTATTTAAATATTGTAACACACTCTTATTTCAGTTTGGCCGTGAGTTTTTCTAGATTAATTTAAATATGAAAGTGTTTTAACAATATGGGTTGAGTATAGGTCATTAAATTTGTATTGCGTGAAAATTGGCTAAAATGGGTTAAGTTTATTTGGGTTGGACCATATGATTTGGCCCAGACTTAACCAAACCCGAACTGACTTGACTCATCTATTTGATGGGCCAATTCATATTTCTTTCATGCGATTACGTTACAATCATATCCTAAGTAAACCTTTGAATTTTTCGTACCGCGTTGCTTATTGATGATTAGCAATGACCATGAACCATACCTGAAATGGGCCAAGCATGTCACAATCCCTGTGCTAGGCTCGAGAACGTTATTCTTTAGCTTATTTTTTGTTTTTAAATATTCTTTAAAGTAGTTAATTAAAAATTAATTAAAACAAACACTTGTTCAATTAAATGGTTGAGTTATCCAGAGCCTGGACATTGACTTAGGCGAGAAGGGGTCGTGCCCCTTCTCTTGGCCTGCTGGGCAGAGTCTCTCAAACATAGAGACAGTCTAGTTGCAAAATTTCTCGTGGGAAGAAACTTCTTGATTATTTTTTTTTGGTAAGGAGAAACTTCTTGATTATTAATAGGGAAAAAGCCACCAAAAACCAAAAACTTTATTTTGTGACGTGAAAAACCCCGAAATTTGCTAACTGTAACACATTTACCCCAAATTTTTATTTGTGACACAAAAAATCCCGAACTTTCATTTGTATGACACATTTACCCTAAATCATAAGGGCGTTTTGGTCTTTTTACTTTTAAAATTTTTTTTTTTTTTTTTCTTCTTCTTCTTCTTCTTCCTTCCCTTCGCCGGCCATGGTAGAGCCGGCAGAGGGAAGCTAGCGTTCGGTGAGGGCCTCCCTCGCTAGATCTGGCGAGGGCACCCTCGCGCGACGCAAGTGAGGGCAGCCCTCGTCGGTGTCGGGCGAGGGCCGCCCTCGTCGATGTCGAATGAGGGCCTCCCTCGCTAGATCTGGCGAGGGCACCCTCGCCCGATGTCGGCGAGAGCACCCCTCCCCAGATTTGGCGAGGGCACCCTTTGCCGGCGTCGGGCGGCCCTAGCCAGCCCAGGCGAGGGCGACCTTCGCTTGACGTCGGCGAGGGTAGCCCTCGTCGGACGCCGGCTTCCCTCCGCCGGCTCCACCATGGCCAATGAAGGAAAGAGAGAAGAAAAAAAAATAAAAAAGAAAAAAGAAAAAGAAAAAATAGAAATAATAAGACGAAAATACCCTTAATGGGGTGAATGTGTCATAATTAGCAAACTTCGGCATTTTTCACGTCACAAAATAAAATTTGGGGTAAATCTGTCACTCGAGGTAAAGTTGGGGATTTTTGGTGGCTTTTTCCCTTATTAATATCCTGATAGGACTATAGTAGAGATTTCCTTAATCTTGAACCTTTGGGTTTGTGGCCCCTCCCATCTTTTTACCAATATAAGTAAACATTGAGAGAGAGAGAGAGAGAGAGAGAGTGTAATGGTCGTGTTGTGCGTTTCACAGCTGAGCTAAACAACGCCTACGAATGTTTGGTATATTTTCAGTGCCAGATGCAACGAGAAAAAAACGCCGGCCAAATCCTGTCCACTCAATCGCAATAAAAGAGTCTGGAGAAAATGTAGAAAGAATGGAAACTCTCGCAAGACCCCAGAAGAATTATCAGCTTTGGTTATTACAACAATGAGTTCACAGGCCTCTGTTTCTTCCTGTTTGTTCTCAAGAAGTTCGTCCCAAGCATCCTCAATCAAGCACTCCAATTCCCCCCTCCGACAGTTCCCTCGTACCAGATTCGCCGGTTTTCCTTCCTCCAGAGGTGCGAGCCCTCCTCTCGTGAGATGCCTCAGGACAGGAATCAGAGCAACTCTGGATGAAAGGGACCAGATTGCGACCACCCCACTTCTTGTTCAAGAAGAGCAGCCCAACAGAGTAAGCGCCCGCTGCTATCTTTCGTCGAGTTTGCATATCTAACTGTCTGCCGATCTGGGTCCTTCGAAGATGCTGTAGAGATCAAAATTTTGAAAGTTATTGCCTGCACATTGTCTGGTGGGTCAGAGGTTAGAGCTTATTGTATCATGCAACTTCTGTAAGGAAAAGAATTTGGACCGTGTCAAGAACATTGTAGATAAAAAGCACTCAATTGCAGTATAGGTGTTTAGTCATGGGAGCTTTTCTTGGTTTAAGGAAATTGCAGAGAGTATAAAAGTTCTGAAGGATGCTGCGAAGACTAGAAAGGTTCCGGCAGAGGAGGTTCTTTCTGCTCTCTCTGTGATTGAGAAATCGAAGCTTGATCCATCCGGGTTTCTCGGGACGTTGGGCGGTTCAGAATCACCAGGGAGGACATGGATGCTCATCTTCACAGCGGAGGTTGATGGTCCACCTCTCGTCTGCATCATGAATTTGATTCGTTTACCATCAAGTAAAGCTAGTATTGCTTTCTAATTTTCCGCCCTCTTTTTGTAACTTGAATTGGCAGAATAAATTGAAGAAAGGACGGTATTTCCCATTGACGGCCGTTCAGAGGTTTGATGCAGCTGTAAGTGTTATTACTCTTATTTTCATGGCGATTTCTTTCCCAATTTGATGCTACTGAAATGAAGGCACTCTGAATAAGGTTACCAAAATTTAGAGGATATAAAAAAGAGTAAGAGGTACTTCACGATTTCTATGATGCTAATGACTAGTAGCTATGCTTCGTGCTTCATTAGGTCAATGGAGTAGTGATGTCTACGTAATTCTTCTATAGAAAGTTGTCATGTGTAATTCAGTGATCTGGAGGAGAGCAAGCAGAGAACTATATCTTGCTTTTATTGAAGTAGTTCTATATACTCCAATAGCATTGTCTTCTTGCCCCATTTTGGGCCCAACCTAGCAGTGAGATTAGTCTTTACTGATATGATGGATATTCTTGCTTGAAGTGATTACGGATCTATTTTATGTATGTAGGCAGCGTTCACAGTTAATTATGATGTTATGCAATTCATCTTTGTTGACTATTTTCTGCATCTGTCAATGACATTAATGTTCAGCCAAATTTTTTAGGTTATTCTGTACTTTTTTTTTTTATAAATTCTCTCTCTCTCTCTCATGATTTTGAAGCATAAGCACATTGCTGATTCATCTTATATTTTTATTGTATTTAGCTAGAGCATAGAAATAATGGTGAAAGGTTGGTGGTTGTAAACATACTGCCGGATTTCTTCCTCATTTAGGCTTTGCTTGTCATGCAGTCTTTTCTTTTTCCCCTCGTGTATTATAAAGCTTCACAATGCACTGTTAGAAATCAAATCACCTACATTACTATCCCATAAATCCCTCATGGTTCTTGGTGTGTCTATTTTTTCTTAACTTCCTCGACTTTGAAAGATCCTCGCTTGGATTGCCAGGGACAGAGGATCGAGAATGGGGTGTACCTTGGCGGGCTTGGCTATTTGACATTTGAGGGTAGATTGTCATGGAAGAAGCGAATACTGGCCTTTATTTTTGAGTGCGTAAGGATTAAAATCGGCCCTTTCAATCCGTTAGAAATTGGCCTTGGCCAACAGGGGGACAGAGAGCCAAGCACCAAGGATCCTTTCTTTATCTGGTATTACGTTGACGAGGACATAGCAGTTGCTCGAGGGAGAAGCGGAGGAACTGCTTTCTGGTGCCGATGTCGCCGCGTGACTAATTTTTGATAGTCTGATGATTGCTATTCCATCGACTTGATAGGTATTCTTGTATCTTAAAACCAGTTCTATCTACACTCAGTTATCCACGACAGAGATGAGAAAATGTTCGGAATGCACACATTTGTACATAATCAAGGATGTTAGGTTAGGTTTGCTGTTAGTCTGTTTAGTGAAGTGTTTTCCCCAGGATTTGTTTTAAGTGTGAATTCTTACTATAAAAAAAGGTGTCCCGTTTCTTTCTTTCTCCAAATCCTCGCATAATAAAGACTGCTCATTCCAAGTTGTCATGGTCTGGGAGAGGAAGAAATATGTTGTTGGACTCACTGAAGACAACTCAGCATTCCAACTTGGTTCTTTGTACTGCAGCTTCTGAGAACTTCTCTTAGCAATATCGTTTACAGAATCTTTTGAACAGGTTAGATTTAAGACTCGCGTGCATCCCTGATTCTAATGCCAATGAAATCTGCTTAATAACCCTTTTCCTTGAAATCACTTGCTGAGGAGCGAGCAATACGCATGCGAGACGGTATAGGGTTTGCTGCCTCCTGAAAATTTCGTGAATTGACAACTTTTAGTCGTGCTCCACATACTTTTAACAGGATGTTTGGGGTTACTTATGAACAATTTAGATTATGTTTGGTTAAGCTTTCTCAAGAGACTTTTGGAAAAAGAAAAAAGAAATGAGGCATTTGGTTTGGCTTTTGGTGACCTTGGCAAAGCTGAAAGCCCAAAATAAGGGGACTTGCCTTAGAGCTGATCACGGTCAGGGCAGCGCCGGACAGCTTTTAAAGTTAGATGCCAGTTCAGAAAATGGCCTTACATGAAAAGTTTGCTCTGCCGGCCCAATCTAGACTCAAAATTTTGTATCCTACATATTTTGGTTTCCTTTTTGTTTTGAAAACTTAGACCATGGTATTATTGATGATAAAGCGTAGATTATTTGGCACACGCATAGCATTGGAACGTATGTGTGTATTGGTCATGGGAATATTATCCAAAGTCATAAATTTATTACAATTTTGTCAATTCAGTCCTAACCTTTTAATTATGTTAATTGAGTGAACATTTTCATGTTTTATCAATTGAGTTTATTCAAGTCAATTTTGGCTGTAAATCATTGATGTGAACACTAAGCCATCCTACATGGCACATTCAATGCTAATGTTGGCAATTTTTAATAATATTTTATATTTTAAAAAATTTTCATTTATTTTTATTTTTATTTCTCTTTCTTTTCTTCCCTTCTTCCTCTAGCTGATGAAGTCGACGTCACTTGGCTGTGGCAAAACTCAACCTCACCAACCACAAGTGAGGCTACCTCACCAGCTCGGCGATGGCGAGCCTTGACCTTGCCTCTCACTAGGCGACGCAAGGTTGAGGATCTCCAATGGTTGGGTGAGGCTTGAATTTGCTTGATGACGATGAGGGCGGGTGAGGCTAACCTTGTTAGCCCTTGCTTTTGGCCAATCATCAACCATCATTGAGGTCCGGGACCATCTAGAGAAAGAAGGAAAAGAAAAGAAAGAAAAGAAAAAAAAAAAAATGAACAAGAGAAGAAATGAATTCAAAATAACTTACAAAATTCAAAAAAAGTATAAAATAATATTAAAAATTATTCACGTTGACATTAGGTATGTCACATAGGACGATATGCATTCACTTTAGCAATTTTCTGGTTAAAATTATTCGAATGGACTTAATTGGCAAAAAGTGAAAAAATTATGGCTCAATTGGAACAATGAAAAAGTATAGAATTGAATTGATAAAATTGCAATAATTTCAGCACATTTTTGAACAGTTTTCCTAATGGGCTTTGAATGCAGATGGAGTTCTAAGTCCGTGGTCTCCTGTTTGGTGAAGATTATTAGATGCAGTGGGTGCGCGTTTTGCCACTGACATTATAATAACGATTTTTTAGTGCAACCGGCGATCAATCCGACGTTGCCTCACCAACGAAAGTGTTAGCTTCAATGATATTAGATTTAGGTAGACAATGTCATTTAACATAAGTTTCTCTCCAAGGAGAGGATGAGTTAAAGCACTGGAAAAGCCTGAACATTGCCTTGCGGGACGAGCCACGAAGGATTTTGAACGGCCATTTTGAACAGAACCATGATGAAATGTATTTTGAGTCACCGGTACAAAAAATATTCAAGATATGTGTTCCACATGAAAAAAAGGTTAGGAGTTTTGGTGGGATTCTTCTATATAAAAATGAAAAACTGATTCACTTCTATTAAAAGGGTTGAAATTTATAGGAGAAGATACAATCTTGTTCAAAGGAAAGAAGTTAAATTTGTGTGAAATGCACAAACTTTCAGGCATCCCGAGACACCTTGTGGACATTGATTTACTAATAAAAGATTCTTTAATAAATCTCAACGTGCAAAATTTCTATTAAGTATCTTTATCTCATCATTTATATTTGCTGCTTTAGGGAAAAAGAAAATGCAAGACCAATCAATTTTATTGTATTGAGATTTATTCCCAAAATATTTGAATATGCAAAGGTAAGTGTTATTTCCACATCAACCACCCCTTTTTAGATGCCACAAATAGATGCTTTTGATATTAGAAAGAAGTGAGGGATCACCATAAAATATGGGAAGGGGAAAAAGAAATTGGTCTAAAAATAACATTATTTGAAAATTCTGTCGAATTATTGCAATCTACTACTAGATTGCCATTTTCCTTGTAACGCTGACCTTTTAACTCTTTCAGACTTGGCAAGTAGACCTAGGCTCCTTTAAAACTAAAAGGGATCAGGTTTGGGAAATTTGTCAAGCAAAAAAACATTCCAAGTGTCAAAATTTGGCACAAAGAGATACTTAAGTGCAAAAAATTAGAAAAATGATACTTAAATATCATTTTTTTTATTAAAAAAAAGGGAAATTTAAGTGCCACATTCAGTGAATTTTGCTAGAAATCTTACATGGTAATTTTTTTATTATTAATTTTTCTCTTTTACGTGACTCGTCGGAAGTCTGACTCAACAAAGAAACACAAAAACAATGCGTTTTGACATAATTTGAATTTTAATATAAAAATTAATTAAATTAAATTTAAAACCAAATTAAAAAAAAAAGGAAGATGTAAGCAACCGGCAGTTGAGGGCTTAGTCATCTCCGTCGCTGCCTCCTCGTCATCATCGAAAAGGTGGGGAAAGGGTTGGCCGGGGTCATCGAGCCTTGGCTAGGAGTTGGCAGTGAGGGTTTGCAAAGCGGGCAACGACCCTTGGCTCGGTCTAGTGAGGGTTGGCAACCCTCGCCGGATCTAGGGGAGGGTCGTGACCCTCGCCCCAAATCTTGGCGTGGGCTCGTAGGCCCTCTTTTTGGTTTGTTGGGGTCGCTAGCCCCTGGCTAGGGCTCAACAACCCCGGCTGACCTCCGCCCGTCTTTTTGGTGATGGCGGGGAGGTGGCAGTGGCAAGGGCAAAGCCCTCAGCCACCGGCTGCCTTCATCTTCTCCATTTTTTTTAATTTGGTTTTAAATTTAATTTAATTAAATTTTATATTAATTATTTTCCTACGTCAGCATGCAAAACAACATCGTTTTGCACTTGGCTCACCATGTCAGCATGCAAAATGACATCGTTTTGCACTTGCTCGCCACGTTAGTGTGTAAAACGATGTTATTTTGCATTTGGCTCATCGGAAAATCTCCACGTTAGCGTTTTGCCCGGATTTTCTCACCGTTAGCACTTAATTGATCTGTTTTGCTTTGATTGTGGCACTTAAGTGTCACTTTCCTAACTTTTGGCACTTAAGTGTCGCATTGTGCCAAGTTTTGGCACTTCAGGTGTCCTAAACTCGAAATTTGCATTACCAAAAATTTAGAAAAAATTATCCAATTAATCATAAACCTATTATATAGATTTATTCTTAAGCTTTTCAATTTTACTCATTTGGTTCTAAATTTTTGTGCAAAATTTCATTTTAATCATTCCAATCAATTTTTGTTGAAAATCGCAGACGTCGCAATTCAGTTATCGACAACCATCTTACATGTCTAGGGGTGAGCATGATTTAGGTTGAGCTAATTCAACACCTAATCTAGGGACTAACCTGGACGGTATTGATTCTCAATTTTTGGGATCGAAAACTGATCCTATTGAGCCTAGGACTGAGGATCAGACCAACACTATCGGTCTAGTCCGGTTTTAGGGTCAACTTGGGACTAACTAATAATTTTTTTGTTTCATTTTTTGTATTCTGTAGAAAGACAAATTTACTATTTGAAATTATATATCCATCAACAATGCAACATTGATAAACCAAACTATAAACACCAATGCATATCCAACATAAATTAAGATAATATAACAATAGAAATTTTATAATTGCTAAAAATAACAATGCTTAAAAACAGGGGATAATATCTTAAAAAACTCCAAACTGGTACACTTGTGATAAATTTATCCCAAACTATTTTTTTGACCATGAAAAACCCCAAACTGGTAAACTTGTGACAAATTTACCCCGACTGATTATAAAAAACCCTAAACTTGTACATTTATGACAAATTTACCCCAAACTAATTTATTCGACTGCAAAAAACCCTAAACTGGTAAATTTGTGACAAATATACCCTATGCTAAATTGGATTAAAACCACAAAAAAAATCATAAAAATTGTAAACTGTGACAAACGGAACGTAAAATCCTAAATTGATATACTGGTTAACTGTCACGTGTCATTTAACTTAATAATTTGAGAATAAAATTTAACGAAAACTAACATAGGGTAAATTTGTCACAAGTGTATCAGTTTGGGATAAATTTGTCAAAAGTATACAAGTTTGGGGTTTTTGGTGGTCAAAAAAAATAGTTTGGGGTAAATTTGTCACAAGTGTACCAGTTTGGGGTTTTTTAGGGTATTATCCCTAAAAACAGTCAAGACTGCTCATGGAGATAAAGTGTTTGCTAAAGCATGCTATAATTTTGCTTGGTAAATGGAATAAGATGGGAAGTTTAAGAGAAGAGAATTCTAGGCTATAGTGTAAATGAAACTTACCTGTGGAATATAATTAAGCCATATGAAGTTCAAAATACTTATTATAAATCATGAATATACAACTTCACATTTTTTTTTAATTAGGATTAAGTATGGTTAGGTTTGGACCGATCCCTTGCGAGGCGAAAGACAAGCTTGTATAGTGAGCGACGGGTTGTGAGCGAGTGGCGAGCAAGGAGGGGGATGAGTGTCAAGCGTTGCTCACAAAGGGGGTTTCTAAATTTCTAATTATGGCTTTGTTCTTTCTGATTTATTTGGCAAATATTAAAAAAAAAAAAAAGAAAAGAAAGAAGAGGATAGAACAAAATGCTGGAGGACGACGGCTTGTTGACGACATTTACGTTAAGTTAGGGTTATAAATTTTAGAAAAAATAAAAGAATATTATATATAACATATTAAATATATAATATATTTTATATATAATATATAATATTTACAGGATTGGTCCGGATTGGATTAACCTTAAACTCCCAGGATTGAGGATCAATCCGCCAAGGGTCTTAGGACCAATGACTGATCCAGTCCCATTAGGAATTGGATTAGGACTAACGGGATTGGGCTAGTTTAGAGTCGATCAATCAAAGGTCAACCTTGAACTGATGCTCACCTCTATACATAACACATTCCCGCATTAGAGATTTCCAGCGAAAGTTGATGAAAATAACTATATTGGTATTTCATCCAAAATGTTATGTTAGATTGACATTCATATAATAAATTTATGACTAATCGAGTCGTTTCTCTCAAAAAATCATGGCTCAAGTGGAGCACAGTGGCGACAAAACCATAAAATTACCACGCACATTTTTGTTGTTTTTAAGGGGAAAACATTTTCCCGATCGATACCCAAGCGAGGCAAGGTTTGAGCAAAACGAAGTTAGGGTGGGGGACTTTCAAATTAGCATAAGATCCTCTCCTTTTATTTTCATTGGACCAGAAAAGAAATCATGCGCATGCGTAGGTCGATAGCGAAGGCCGATGCCGTCAGTCTGATGCACTGTCCTTCGCTTTGAAAAAGAAAATGGACTGTGGCCTGAGTTTGTGCAGCGGTCTTCTCCATCCACAGAATTAGTGCCCCAATTCCGGCAGACACGGTCTTCTTCTTGACCAATGATTTCGGAGGCAATAAATGATCCATTTCTTGGATCCCTGTTAGTGACCACAGTGGCGATAAATGGTCTCACTCCATGATCGACAGTTCCTATTTGATTTGACATTCTTGAGATGGATCTAACAACCCGCCAAGAGAAGTATTGTCGTGACCTGAATTTTTTCGAACAATTAAACCTCGCAAATCAAAGAGAAAGCAAACCCACTAAACTCGACAATTGTTTCTCTGTCGGCAACCCTCTCTCCCCCAAAAATAAACCATCTCAAAGAAATTTCACCCGCAGGCTCTCAAATTCAATGCTTTGCTCTGCTTTTCTTTTCTAAGCCTTGAATTCTGTGTCTTTTTTCACCCGTAGGCTCTCAACTGCAATGCTTTCTCTGCTTTCCTTTTTTAGGCCTTGAATTCCTGTGTTTTTTTTTTTTTTAATCTCCCTATCTAATTTGATAGTTTTTTTTTTGCCTTGTTTAGCTTCTTCTTTTACTCGTTATTGTTACTTTTCTTCGTCGCCGTAGTGAATAAATTTACTTGTAGCTGAAAATTTTCTAATAACGTCATCACCAATTCAGCCAATAGGATGCCCAATACATGGTTTTATGATTTCTTCGAGATTTAGTAGAAACTCTTGTCTCTTAATTTAGGTGTAGATCTAAATTTGAGAGATTTTCTCTCTCGATCTAAATATAAATGTGGGTGTTTTTTGAAAGTGTCTGATTTGTGATGGTTCAATATGTTGTTGTCTTCGCATGGCAATGGTGTTGAAGATGCCGAATCTAAACATGCACTACAAGCCATTTCCTAGAGGGGAAAATTGTAGCGTGTGACCATCACTGATGTTTCCATTGATCGATTGTCGATTATTTTCAATATTGTGATGACCCTGGTCTTTTGAGATGAAAGCGTGCTTATAACTATAGACACTTTTGGTTTCTAGGTTTTATTTTGTTTTGTAGATCTTTTGCGATTTGCTTTGCTTGAAAGTTTTCTATGTTTCTCTTGATTTTGACAAATGAATGAAATTTTCTTTCGAAAAAAAAAAGTCAAAAGAATTAATATATTGGGCCCCAAATGATTTACACATTAATATATTGGGCCCCAAATGATTTACACACTTTTTTTTTACTATACATAATAAAAACTATATGTACAAAAGACGCACTAAAAAGATTTTCGGAAGCGCTAATCTAAACACCCCTGAATTCTGAACTTGGCCAATTTGGAAAGTATCTTGCAGTAATCCTAAACTCAATAAATCTAAGCTCTACATCTAAAGTAGGAGATCTATTCAATACTTGACCCGAGAGCATAATAATATAATAACAATCAACCAGTAATATTATATATCATTCGAGGAATCATTATAACTAAAACAAAATACCAACCACTCATCTGTCAAATTTAGTATGTATACTAAACTTATTCAATTATTATTTACATGCTTATAATAGAATAATTTGATCGCACAAGGAAAGTGCATGTATTCTATAGGATTTAAGAGTTTGTAACCATCCCAATCTAACATAGTAATCATTTTGTCTTTTGTGAGCACGTATCATAACATAGATTCAGAAACATGTCAAAGTTCCACGTGTTCCACCGAACATATTCATAAAAGCCATTACAAGTTCTAACCAATCATCTCAAGTTTCCCTAGCACTTGCCCACCATAGTAATAATGAGGTCAACCTACTCTATACAGCGAATATTCACCTAAATTTTCAAAACATATTACTTAACTTCCTTATTGACATAAAACGTGCGATATCCAGTTTAACACTCAAATGCATATAGATGAATGTACAAATCTCATGTTGGGCATATACTATATAGTAGCTCACCGATATACATAAGTAAGTATCTATTTCTTACTTATCATTGGTCAAGTTTCATCTCGACTAACGAGGCATTGTTACTGATGAAATGATAACATCTCAACTAATGATACATTGCCATTATCAACTTTTGAGGGACAAAATCATAAACACATTTTTTGCCACCCCACTTAACCTATCATTCATAGGTGTCTTCTATATTAGCGTGGATAAATAAACCACCACATAACCCCATCATGACAACTATTCCATCATATGACTTCACAAGCTACACAAGCCATATATCATCTCATGTATGAATCGTAGGACTTTATTTCCTTTAACCTTGTAGAAAACCGTCTTAGATGATATAATATTTGTCTTTTTCACAAATTTTTATATGCAAACTTATACAAGGGAGTTTACTTTTTGACGAATAGGTCATGATAAATGTCTTTATCATATGGTATCATTGACATGTAAATCATAACATAATGCTTGTCACGTGAAATTATGTCATGGCAGTGCAAATAATATCACACGAATCTCTTAGAATTTTCAATATTAACAATGAAAACCAAATATCCATTTACCACCATTGCAAACCCACAAACTATTAATCATAAAACAATCACAATTCAATCCAAGTGTTCACAACAATCTCATCTCATATAAGTTTTTAATTATTCCCAATTTGCCATTAAAAACCTAAATGAATCCAGCCACAATGGATACTTAGGGTATGTAATACCTGATTCTATTCTTTTGTTCTCGGGAACCAAAAAAGAATAAAAGTCCGTTTAGTTGGGAATAGAGTTGGCATAGAATTAATGAGTAAAAAAAAGTCGCTTCTCTATTTCCGGAAATAATTCCGAAATCAAGGCAACCAAATTTCTTTTTTCTCTTTTCTCTTCTTCTTTTCTTCCTTTTCTTCTTCCTTTTCTCTTCCTCTTCTTCCACTATCGTCGCCCTTGTCCACTGCCGTCGGTTGCTGGTGACCGGTTGGGCGAGGTTTGACAAGCTCGCCTAGCCACCGGAGAGGCTCGGCCTTGCCATATCTAGGCAAGGCTAAGCCTCGCTTGGTTGGCCGAGCCTCCCCTGGCAGTTGGCGAGCCTTGGCTAGCCGAGGTTGACCTTGTCCAGATCTAGCATGGTAGAGCTTGCCTAACTATTGATGAGGCTTGACCTTGTTGGGCCACCATGAGTTCAATGTTGCCCTGCCAAGGCGAGTGATCGAGCCTCAGCTAGCCAAGGCTCGGCCAAGCCTCACCTAGTTGCCAACGATTCTCAGTAGTGGAGGTGCAACCTTGCCGGGGTGGTCACTGGTCATCTCGAGGCTGGCGATCTGCCAAAGCTTGAAGAAGAAGAGAAAGAAAAGAAAAAAGAAGAAGAAAAAAGTAATAAGATTATTAAAACATTAAAGAAAATAGTTTAGATTTAATTTTTAGGGTGGTGCCAACTGCAATTTTATTTTGGGAATAAAATTTTTTGAACAGTTACCGAATGCTTATAAATTTATTTGAGAAGTAGAATAAAAAAGAATCATTTCTAATTAGAAATTGTCATGGAAAATAGAATGGATGGTTACCAAACATGCCCTTGGCTTTCTCATTTCACCTCATACATGGCACAAATCACATGCAAATGTCACACCAATAATATAACCATTTACATGTCTCAAAGAACATCGTTATAGAACTTCCTTCACAACAGTGCATCAATTTATAATACAAAAATTTCTTAATGATTTCCACTTAATAAAATGAGCTTTTAAAAATCATATGCTCCGTAATATCTCCATGCTACAAGCTGCATAATTCATTAATGCAAATCGCATAGCATTAATTCTAATGTGGTTCAAATCTTAAATTTTCTCTTAATCTAGCTTTAATAATCAACTTAATTAGCTAAGGCCATTTATTTGCTATTTGACTCATATGAACATCTTACTGACATCATGTGCATGTCATATATTTTGCACAATTACCTAAACAACCCACATTTCACATTACTTTTGCAATCTAATCCAAATTTGGACTAGTTTACTAAATTGACTAGATTAGGTGATTAATTGTAAAACTAACTAAGAACCTACCTTTCATAACCATCATTAACATATAAACAGTCCCCAAAATTTTCAGTTTTAGAATATGAAGCCCCTAAGATTTGAAAGTTACAAAATTGCCCCCATTCTACAATACTTAGATATTTTACTCAATTTTATTTCCTTTAATTAATTTAACTCAATCACTAACTAATAATCATGTACTTAATTTCATTGTTCACAAAAAAATTTAGAGGGAGAATAATAACTTGTTTTTTTTTTTTTGGGTAAGGTGAATAATAACTTGTTTTGTACTAAAAAAACAAATAATTATAAATTGTTGGGGGATTCACTCCTTCAAGAAAATATGACTCACAATATGCTGTTACTCTTATAGTAGCTCAAAGACCATTATACTAGCAAAGCGGCAAAGAACAGTCCAAGTGCCAAAACTTGGCACGGAGGCACACTTAAGTGCCAAAACTTTGAAAATGTACACTTAAGTGCCAAAATCGGACTAAAATGAATCACTTAAGTGCCACTTCGGCTAAAATCTGGCCAAATTGCTAACGTGGCAATTTTCCGGCGAGATTGGTGCAAAACGGCATTGTTTTGCACGCTGATGTGGCGAGAAAATGCAAAAACAACGTTGTTTTTGCTCTGACGTGTAAATAATTAATATAAAAATTAATTAAATTAAATTTAAAACTAAATTTATTTAAAATATTCTAAAAAATTAAAAAAACTTTAAAAAAAAAAAAACGGTGGCCTAAGGGGGCGGCTGAGGGTTGAGCCCTCGCCGCCACTGTCGGGAAGGGCCAGCGACGGAGGGGGAAGGGTCGGCCGGGGTCGCCGACCCTCGGCCGATCGGTGGCGAGGGCCGCGACCCTTGGCCCAGATTTGGGCGAGGGCTCGCGGGCCCTCGCCGCCGGTCGGCCAGCGTCGGCGGCCCCTGGCTAGGGCCGGTGACCCTGGCCGATGCTCCCCCCATCGTCGTCAGCCCTTCCTGGTGACAGCGGGGAGGCGGCGAGGGCCTAAGAGCCCTAACCCAGATCTGGGGCGAGGGTTGCGGCCCTTGCAGCGATCTAGTGAGGGCTCGCGAGCCCTTGCCGCCGGTTGGCTGGGGGCCGGCGACCCCAACCGACCCTTCCCCCTCCGTCGCCGGCCCTTCCTAGCGGTGGTGGTGGCAAGGGCTCGGCCCTCAGTCGCCCCCTTCGACCACCTTTTTTTTTAAAAAAAGTTTTTTAATATTTTAGAATATTTTAAATAAATTTATTTTTAAATTTAATTTAATTAACTTTTATATTAATTATTTACACGTCAGAGCAAAAACGACAGCATTTTTGCATTTTCTCGCCACATTAGCGTGCAAAACGACGTCATTTTGCACCAATCTTGCCGAAAAATTGCTACGTCAGCAATTTGGTAGGATTTTGGCTGGAGTGGTACTTAAGTAATTCATTTTACTCCGATTTTGGCACTTAAGTGCACATTTTCAAAGTTTTGGCACTTAAGTGTCCCTCCGTGCCAAGTTTTGACACTTTAGGTGTCCTTACCTTCTAGCAAAGTGCAAGAATTTATATGTTGTGAATTTATGTTTTTGCCTTTTTATTACACAAAATTACTATTTTATCTCTTCACATGCATAGTTTCCATCTTTCTATTATTTTTTTCTCTTCAAATTCATTCAAAATCCTCTTGAAATTACTCAACCATGTTTTTGTTCATGAAATATAGCCATAATCTATAGGATGACTTATAGCATCTTCTAATCGCATTATGAACCTAGGGGGCTTGTGGGCTCATTTGGTTTGGTTTTGGGGAAATATCTTTGGAAAAATGCAAATGCCTTTGGGTTAAAGGAGTTTTCTGAAATGCAAATAGTATTTGGTAATATTGTAATTTTAAAGTGCAGTGAAAAACAACTTTGGCTTAAATGCCATTTGATAAAAACTACATTTTGTAAAGGACTTTTGCTTAATACTTTTTTTGTTCAAAAATATTTCAAACGATTTTCGACTTTGGGGCTCCACCACCAAATAGCCTCGCTTTAGGTTCTCGCAACCTCAAGCGGCATCGCCTAGGTTGTGTGACTTAGGCCAATGGTCACATGACCCTAGGTGGCAATTGTAACCCCCGGGCGATAGTCGCCTAGGTCATGCGACTCAAGCCAACAGTAGCTTGGGTCATTTGACCCCAGGTGGTGGTCGTTGAGATTGTGCGACTCCTCAAGTGGCAGTCGTCGGCCTCCATTCGGCTCTTCAGTGCAAACCATCGAGAAGATAAACTGTGAATGAATAGTCAACGAGGGTAAGACTTGCATTTTGAGAATACTACTTCCCAAAGGACCTTCGGATCTACCTTGGGCCAAAGGCCCATAGACCCCTTTGGAAATGCAATTGTATTTCCCCAAAGTTGAGCAAAAGACGAACCAAACACTATTTGCATTTGTCCAGGGGGCTTTAGAGTTTCAAAATCTATTGAAATGCTAAACCAAATGGGCCTAAGTGGATTGACCCACTTTAGTCCCTAGAGATTCAATTACCTTAGATGACAGATTTGATTGAGCATAGAGCTTGATCCACCTTAAAATCAAGTGATGCAATATTGAATTAACAATAGTTAAGCAAATGACACACCTAATCTAATGATACTTTGAGGGAGAAAATCTCACCTGAAAGAACGTTGATTAAATGGAGCATGCTAAGTTGAACTTCTTGATCTTATCTCGCAAATTTTTAAAATTCAAGGGATTTGGAGTACCTTTCAGTTACAGACCTTCTAGTTTTGATAAAGAAGAACAAGAACGAGGAACGAGTTAAGTGACAAAAATGGTGGTTGGAAAGAAAATGAGACATAAGTCTGACATTTCGTCCATTCAATGCATTAACCAACCAAGATAAAGTGATGTCGTGTATGATGCCTTCTCTTGATTGAAAGATACGGTTGAGAATTTAGGAGATGTGGTAAGTTAAATGAGTGATAAGTGGCTATCTTTAGCTGGCAGAGCTTGTGGTTGTAGAGGGGAGAGAGCTTGATTGGCCAAGTAGGTGCATGAATGAGGAGCCTTGCTAAGTTGATATGCAAGCTTATCAGGAACATTAATGGCTTGAAAGTGATATTGTTGCAAAAAAACAAGCGATCAAACAATAAATACACAGAATCGGAAAATAAATCGGATACTAAATTTATGTAGCTCAGTCGTAGTGACCTACGTCCATGGGTAGAGCAGCGATGAATTTCATTATAAATCAAGTGATATAAGGAGATTACACATTTGAGTCTTTCAAACACTTGGTATTTCTCAAGCTCCAATTACACAAAAAATGCATGCAGCGTTTAACTCTGAAATTCCTTATGAAATATTCTCTTAATCTTACAAAGGAATTATAAACAAATTCTTGCCACAAGAATTTAATCTGGCTTCAACACTAAAATTACTGATGTAATTTCACGGAAAAATAATCCACACCAAGCACTATGTCACCATGGCACTTCAAGACTTTTCGCTCTTTCTCCGGACATTGACTGCACAAAGACTTCATCAACAACGGTGTAACCACACGGTTTCGAAGACAAAAAGAACAGCCCATATATTTGATAAGAATCTTGACCGAATCCTAGTAGAATTCAATATCTCTAGTTTCCTGTTTTGCTTTTCATGTACTGACTGGAAGGAGGAATTAAGTTCCTTTTCCTAATTGCTGACCATGTGAAAATTCAAAATCCAATATTTGACAACATCCAAATCTAATGTAAGCTTTCCAAATTAAGAAATCTACATCCACGATCAAAAAATATTTTATTCGTGCCGGGTTTTTGTTTAACGAGCTCAAACTTGAGACATATTTTAACAGACACCATATATGTTGTAATTTGATAGGAAGAAACAAGGTAAAAAGCTAAGGGATGTGGCATACTAAATTAGTGACAATGGTTGGTCGTGTAGGTTTAAGAGCAACATTATTGTTTTTCAGAAGATACTTTAGATTTTCATAAATAATCAAAGAACTATGTGTCCATTCTAAATGCCGATAAGGTAAAGAAACGTTTCGAAACCACTCAAATTAATAGCAAGGCTAGTAGAATGCCCGAGTAATCTTAACACGATAATTTCACTTCGATAGTTACCATATATGCTTTACAAGGTATATCGATCTTGTCCAATAAATACTATGTTGACCCATTTTGCAGCGTTAGTTTTAGATAACGACTTATGTGCTAACTTACTATTCATTTATGCATATGGAAGTTAGAAGAATTATTTTAGTAACTGATTTTTCTCAATTACGATGTGTTCAAATACTGCGAAAACCAATAGATTTTATGTTCTTATAAAGTTTGTATGTTCACGAACCTTCAAAGCATTTGCATCAATTCTGACTCTGCGTTGACCCTTCAAAAGATTTAATAGGCCCGTACAAATTCACATACTTAAACATCATGGTATTGAAAATTAATTTTCTATAAATTGTCCTAACTTAACAAATTCAATGGTCAAGTCGTAATTTGTCAAAGCTGTCAAATAATTCAGTTAACTCATATATTATCTTAATATCCTAAATAACAAAGGAAATAGAGAAATTTCAAGATGTCACAAGTGTAATCATGAATGATGAATCAGATGGATCCATTTTCACGATGTACAATATTTCTAGGATGTACTTGTGAATCACTACACAGTGTAAGGAATCTGTTAGATTTTTTTTTTTTTTAATTATTAGATCACATATTCATTTAATAGTTTAAGTTTTTGAAATAGTTAGTGGTGGTTCCAAAAAATCTTCTATGGTATCAAATCAAGTTCTATCCCTTTTGCATGTGAATCCACTCTTGTTACTCAAATTCCATGTGCAACTCCTAATTCGATTTGTATTTTTTTATATAGTCTCCCTCCACTTATTAATTTAAATTTTGTAAGTAGCTGGTAGTGGTCAGATCAAATCTCACATCGCATAAGAATATGATAATTTAAGTTCAAATTTTTCCAAACTCATTACTTGCCTCATTATGTGTATTTTCAAGTTTAAAGGGGTGCTAAATATTTATATATTCAATTATGTTTTCATTTAATAGTTTAAATTTTCAGAATATTGGACATAATAATTTCATTAAATCTCACGGAATAATGGAAAGGGAGCTTGTGAATCACATGGCCAATCGACTAGAATGGAATCTTGGGAAAACAAAATTCGAGTGGTGGAGCATTGTGACAAGTGATATCATGGACAAATTGATCAGAAAAAATTAAAAGCAAAAGGACAAAAGGGTAGATGGGAGAGAGAGAGAGAGAGAGAGAGAATCACATCCGACAACATACAGCTGTCCATAGGTCCCTGTCTCTTCCTCCTCCACAATCCATTCTAAGTCTTTGTCTGTTAGATCATGCATCACTCCTGATCATCCTTCTCACTTTGGAGCCTCTCAAATTATCAGAATGAGTCCACAAGGTAAAAGAAGCTTCAAAACGACCATAACATAACGTCTATGACCCTAGATGTTTCTAACCATTATCAATCATCTCTTCTTCTTCTTCTTCTTCTTATCCACTCAAGAACATATGATGTTGTCAGCTAATCGAGTGAGTGGCGAAAAAAAACTTTATGGCGAATTCAAATAGCGCCATGACCATAATTCTGAGGAGCACACTGATGCCTTCTTACAATGACCACGATAGGTTCTTCCTTTGTTGACGTTTTTCAACCGAATAAACTCTTTCTCATTTCATGTTATGTTGTTCTTTTCATACTTTCACATTAATTCTTTCCTCATCAAACTATATATTAGGCTTTAAGGTTAATAACTTGAACTTATAATACATAAATGTAAGGATAAAGCATTCGATTAGCTACTGATTTTTTTTTTTTTGGTAAAAGATAATAAATATATTGAGGAAGAACCAATTGTATAAAAGATTACGGTACCAAAAACTTACACTCAAAATGAGAAGACATTATGAGTAGAAGGATGCCGAGATGTAAACTAGAACACGCACCAAACCAAACCAAGGAAGCCAAAAAAACAAAAGACAAGCACGGCATGAACAACCGGCTACCAGAAAACAAGAAACCTCGACCAGGGAGGAGAGAAGACCACTACTTCCAAATCAAACAGCAGCATCCTAAAGGAAACCATCTCCACCCATCAGCTGAACTTGGGGAGACGATTAAGGGTCTCTAGAGAAAATAATTGGGTCAAAGCCCCAGCTCCGCTGCAACCTTCTGTTCTTGAAATTATCATCAACGTTCCTGAAGGTGATAGTCTTATCTTTGGCCACTTTAAAAAGATGGTTCTTCATAGCCGGGACGGTAAGAGGCTGATTACTAAAAAGGATGCTGTTCCTGTTTGGCTGTTCTAATTTTCAATAAGAAAGATAGCAATCACCTCGGCAACAATCAAATACGCCCCAAAAAGACTACAGAAATCATGAATTATTCAAACCAAAATCTCTCTGCTCTTGCTCATCCATGGTATCGGAGAGCGATGTCCCTCTAGTCTCGGGCAAGAAAAGAACCATGAATCCACAAAAAATTATCACGATTCCGAACACTGTGTAGGTCAAATGTGGTACTTCTCTGCCGGCCGAGATCAACGTTGGATCAAATAGAACACCAAGTGTGATGGCTTGTCTCATCATTGATGTCGCCGAATTTCTCACGCTTGTTGGAAACAATTCGATGGTGAAGATCACGAGCACATTGTAAGCCATGCACGTGCAGAAGAAAGAGGCAAGCTCCAGCCCTATTTCCACACTCCCACTCCCCACAAAAGCACATGCCACACTCAGCACTCCACTCACCATTGTGAAGCCAAGCAATGTGCTCTTCCTATTCCATCCATTTAGCAAGAAATAGGACACAAAGTAGGATGGTATGATTAGCAACGCATTGAAGGTGACGCTTAGGTAGATGTTGAACCCTAGGTTTCCGACCCCCAACAGCATTCCATAGTACATCATCCCGATGCCAAATCCGAGCGCCATGACCTTTGCCAACCGGGTCAGCGCCCACCGCCTCCGGAATAGGTCCTTGATCGAGGAGTAGAGGTCGAATTTTGTGGTTTCTTGCTTGTGGGGCAAGCTTGAAAGGTACGACTTCAGCCTGCCATGCTTTGTCGGCGGTGTGATTTTCCTCAGTATGGCCATGGCCTCATCATCGCGGCCCTGCATGAAGAGCCATTTTGGAGACTCGCGGATGAAGAAGAATATGAGGAGGCAGTATAAGATGGCGGGTGCAGAGGTCGAGACGTAGAGGTATCTCCACGAAGCATCCCTGAGGAGGTAGGCTATGGCGGGCAAAGATAATAACCCTAATGTTCCGAAGAACAAGCCAATCATCCCAATGAGTCCTCTCGACTTTTTCCCGACTATCTCAGTCGACAGGACCAGCGCACTCGTGCCGATGGACGCTCGTCCGAACCCACTGACAAGCCGCAACGCCGAGTAGACCCAGACGTTGGGGGAGAATGAGGTGGCCAAGGCGGCCAACGACATTATCGAACACGAGAGGACGAGCAGGTTCTTTCGGCCGAGGGAGGAGTCGGCGAGGGTGGCGAACGCGAAGCCGCCAATCAGGCAGCCCAAGTAGAAGCACGAGGTAGGGAGGCCCGTGACGAAGGAGCTTGCGCACTCGAGGCCCCACTCCGTTATGATGGAACTGTAGGCGGTCCCGTTCGAGGCCGAGTCGCATGCGGTTTCGGCATCGCTGTAGTCGCTAATGCACGCCTGTTGTCCATCGAAGAACCAGGCCAACGAGACGATCAGGGCTTGGGCAAACTGCCGCCAGCCGAACCCCTCGACGCACCACTCGATCGTCTCGTCCAGGGTTTGGAGGCTGACCTCGTCGCTGTTCAGAACTCCTGACTCCGGCGACTCAGTTTGTGAGAGGAGGGGCGTTGAATTCGCCATTGCTTGATCTCGATCCTGGCTCTATGTTAAAAATGTGGGCATGTATTCTTGCGGGGGTGGAAGGTCTTGTATATATAGGAAGGATAGTAATTGATTTACCTAGGAAAAGCAGTCGGCCACAATCTGCCATGGATGGTCACCACATGAATTTAAAGCCAAATTGGGTCCCTAAAGATTCACAAAAAAAAAAAAAAAAAAAAAAAAAAAAAAAAAACCTTGGGTATTGACTAGATGACTCTATGCCCCACTTACCCCCATTTTCATCTATCTCTTTGACAATTGACATGCCAACCAACATTCCATTAAATTGCTCCTTAAAATTTGGGATGGACTTTACTCCTTTAACATGGCAAATCTAAAAGCGGGTTCTGCTGAAGGTTTCCTTTTATCTTTTATACGTGTCCCGATTATTGGCCACATGATTTGCCTTTCATAGTTTTGTCTTTATGAGGGGATCTCATGACGGTAGCAACACCTGAAGGTTAATTCACCATTGTCATTTTTCTTTTCGTTATTATTATTGAAAACCTCAACTTGATATACTTATGATAAATTTACCTATACTAATTTTTTGATCATAAAAACCCTCAAATTGGTACACTTGCAACAAATTTTCCTTAATTAATATTTTTACTACCAAAAGTCTTAAACCGATATATTTGTGATAAATTTACTATTTTTTAATTTCTGTTAAATTAGATTAATATACATTTGTGACAAATAGAGGGTAAAACCTTAAATTGTTATACTCATCAACTATTAAGTGTCATCCAATAAAATTTAATGAAAACTAATGGAAAGTAAATTTGTTATAGATTTTTGACTAAAAATTTTGTCACAGATTTACCAGTTTGAGATTTTTTGTAGTAAAAAAATTAGTTTGAGATAAATTTATCAAATATATACTAGTTTGAGATTTTTTAAGGCAATAACCCTTTTCTTTTCGATCTGTGATGTCCTTGCAATGCTAATTTCAAATCTTTTGTAAATTTCACGTAGAATTTCTCCTATTTCCTTAGTTATCTCTAATATTTAATATGAAAGCAAGTTTTTTTTTTTTTTTTTTTTACTTGTCCTCTTTGACAAATTTACGAAAAGATATTTAAGTAAAAGTAAGACTAGTGATGGGCGAAGTAGCCATTTTTTCTGTATCTTGTTTATCATTTACTTTGAATTCAGGGCTGACAAAGGCATTTCTTACTAAAAACAAACGTGGAATTGCGATTTGTTACACGAAAATTCATGTGTAGGGCGGGCGCTAAAGAGGGTTAATAACCGTAAGGAAAAACAAATTTTGCATGAGGTAGGTACAGTAATTCTTTTTTCTAAAGTTGGAGATTTAACATTTACGATCCAAAAAGTCTAGTATAAACGAACATTTTCTTTCACTTTGCTCGGGAAAACAATGTGACAATGTTAATGCGGAGGAGGATGCAATGGAGCCTAAGCCCTTACCTTGAAAGTGGCATAACTCGGTCAATATCCGCTGTTGATATACTTCATATGATTTCCCATCTAATTTCATGTTAAGTCTGTCTTTCGGAGTTATTCCGATTGCACCTCTCAATTTCCTATCTTCAAGCTGTCTCATTCTTGTAATCAAGTGTTTCTATCACCATAGAGACGGCTCAATATTTGATAGTGAGGGGTCCCAGCGCGCGTGGTCTTAGGAGGTAGACCTTCAATCGATAGGGGGAAGGGTGTTCAGACCTGAAACTTACCTTTTTCAATATATTACATCAATCTTAGCCCCCACCTAATACATCGATGCATCGATACAAGCTATCACGCTTAGAGAACAAATGATGAAGTCAGCTGACTTCTCTATCTCGCCAAAAAAATTATGCTTCGGTCCGTCTGTTGAATTGGCTTCCATCTCGGAAGCAAATGTCAAGCTCTTGTTAACTGAACATCGTTGAATAAACATGTACCTCTCTACTAGAGATAAGACATTTTTATGAAAGATTTCCGAAATACATTCATATCTTACTTTTTTCTAGCCAAAACCCCACATTCGGCCATTGGTGATGCAAATGTGGCAGCCATGATAATTTGGGTTTCACATTAGTTCTACCGAGTGTACAAGTCCATCGTTTGGAATTACTTCCAAAATTCTGTGTGCTTTCCTAACCATGTTTACTGATTTAGTCATGTCATCCTCCTCTTCTTTGGAAATACAAAGAAAATTGGCAGATTTTTCAGTCTCCAATACTAATTTCTGAAGTAATGTGATTTTTTTATAGTCTATTAGCCAATTAATTATTATTGCTACATATTTTCGGCCTCCATCTTTCCATCAACGATTTCCCCTTCATCAATGACCGGCATCTTATGGTGAGTCCATTCATTCATATTTTAGACTCTATTTAATTTGTGAAAAATGAATAATTTAAAAACATTTCCCTAAAAAATGATTAATTGTATTACTTGAAATAATTAATCAATGTGAGAGATAGAAATGATTATTTTTAGTAAAATGATGAAAATACATTTTATTCATTCACTTTTGTAAGAGATAGAAATGATTATTTTTAGTAAAATATTTTTTACATTATTCATTATTCGCTAAAGTAATGCAACTTTAATAAAGGAATGCAACTTTAATGATAAGTTTCAGCAGTTCCCTTTTCTTCTGTCACGCACTTGCACATGTTGCAGACTAGTGTGTCTAGAGATCTGACATGAAGGCACGTCCTTTCTCCATCAAGAATACTATATCATTGTAAAATGACAAAGTCTCAATTTTTGTTTAGACAAATGATTGGATTCCGGCGAAAACGTGTCTTCTTCTAGTGATATAATACAAGTGAAATGTATCATGTTTATGTCATATTCGAAACATTCTGCATTTCATATTATCTCCAGTAACATAGGTGATGCTAAAATATTTAGATATAAAATCCTATCATCATCTAATAGTTTAAAGTTTTAGAGCAATTGACATGGTCTTGCAAAATCTAATGTGATATTGGAGTCAGGCTCTACCTCTTTTCATGTGTGTGTCCACCTTTATCAAGTAAATCCTGCACACTGCTCCTATTTCGACTTGTATATGAGAGTTTATATGCTTTATATGAGTGCGTGTGATCTTCCTCTCTCTATTAGCTTAAAATTTTCGATTAGGCTTTCTAACAGGTGGCGTGTACACTAAGTACTTTATGCTTTTTAACCCCGTCTAGTAAGTGATCTGCATTTGTTTCTCCTAATGATATTACAAATTGAATGCTCCTCATGTCTTCTTTCCATGCCCCCCGAATGATCCATGGACTTACCAATCACCTCTCGCTCTGGTTTTGTGGCCCATTTAAGTTGATACTTGATAGACACAATGAGATTAACCCCTACTTAGGCCCTTTCTTAGGATGTCTCATTTACAAAAGCCCATAATCATAACCCTAATTTCCCACATCCCTATGCTCTCAGCTTTCCATTTTGTTCCCAGAATCACCTTCCATGTCCATTTAAACTACTTTAAATCAGACAGTATTTCAAGAAATAGTTGATAAAGACAAATTTATTTTTGCCACATGAGAAAAATTTACATTTCTTCGTGTGTTGAGCAATGTTTGAGCGAGACCGATGGCCAAATTCAAAGTGAAATAGGTGAAGGAAAAATTTGCGTCCTTTGAAGTTTTTAAGCTAATTCTAGGTAACAAACATTAGTCTATCAAATGAGCATAAGACGTGCTCTGACCGACTCCAAGTGGATTAATTTCTAAGACTCGATAATCCTCTTTTCTTTTGATGATTTTATAAATCGATCATCATATGCGGAATAATTATCAAAAAAAATTCGTAAACTTACTATACAGATGTCAATTCAATATTAAATCTTTTAATTTGACCAATTGAGTTATAAACCTTTAGACAATTTCTTAATATAGTCATTATGGCCAATTTTGATTGACAATTGCTGACATAAAAGTCGACCATTTTACTAGTACAGCCAACACTGACCTAAACAATTTTTACAAATTTCTTATAAATTTTTTTCTAAATTTTTCTTATTTGTGTCCATCGATCAGCAGCCTTAGCATTGGCTAGTGAAGGTTATCGGTCACAGGTCAGGACTAGGAGACCCTCACTAGACTTGAGTGAGGGCCATGGCACCCTCACTCTAACTCAAATCTGGTGAGAGCCACGACTCGAGATCCTCTTGTTAGGGGATTTTTGTGACCTGCAAAAGAAAGTAAAGGAGATAAAGAATCTCCTTGCAAATCTCCTCTCTAGACCCACCGAAACCTTCATGCATGGTTCCAAAAGTTGTGCCAATTTGCTGAAGGATTTGTTATTTTAGCAACTTGTTTATACCTTTGAAGTAGTAAATAATTTGCCACTTATGTCAAAGGAAGAAACTATATGACTTGTCTGGATTTTCCCATTCTATGAACCCATTTACAAGTGGATTAAGAAAAATTGCTCTTGCCTTCCAATAAACCCACTAATAAATTCAGATAGAATATCCCATTTGGATAGTTCTGGGTCTCTTAAGGATGGTTCTACTATTCAGGGGAGCATATTGCCAAAGGTCCTTCGGTCTCGTCCTTTGACGCAAGTGGTAATCCTATTTACTACTTCAAAGACCTGGTTACAAGACACTGTTGTTCGGATGAGCCATATCAAGTTGAAGAAAGTTCCAGTGATGATTCAAATACGTTATCCAAAACATCCATAACATTACCTTTACAAGATACTCCTGTCCTTTTGATTTTGGATTGTCATCAAGTCTAAGGAGTCCCTCATCATTGATGAACATGGACAGCTAGCCCCATCAAGTAATGCCTAAGACAAATCTATCTCTTCCAGTTACCTTAACTCTATGAGGCCCTTTCCATGGATCTAAATCCTCCAAGATCGACTGGCTTTATGAGGTATCCTACGACTCAACCCGTCATATTTCCTGAAGATTTGATATTGATATTCCTACATGAGGTTTGTGAAAGTATCAGGCAGCCCACAGACATAGCACTTGAAACTGCCCCAATAATCCAAACCCTAAGACCCTTGAAAACCTTGAGAATTTTGAGAACTTTAGAACTTTAATCGCAATGGTTCGTGATTTTCCCTAGGAAGGAACACCTTTTGGCAAAATGTCCATTTTGTCCATAAATAAAGCATAAGTTTCCTTTCTTCTTAGAAACTTTGATTTGCGGAGAAACTTATATCTCTTCTTCTTGGAAAGCATATTAAGATAATCCAAAAGCTTGAGAAACAATAGGTATTTCTCTTGACGATGATGATCTTGAATCCATATTCTCTCTTGAAGATGAACCATTAGAGTTTATTGTTGGAATCTTACACATGGAGAGATAGAATCATTCCAGGCAATACTAGCAAGGGCGAGTTGTCCACATTCATCAATGATGAGGGATTCCCTAGACTTGATGATAGTTTGTTGATATCAAAAGGATGTATGCCTTGCAAGTACGCCTAATAGAATCGATTTTACAATTTAAAAAAAAAAAGTAAAAAGGGAAGGAATGAAGAAAAAATTTAGAAAAATAATTAAAAATTTGTAAAAATTGTCAACATTAGCACTAGTCGTCCTATATGATACCGTTGGCGTTTATGTCAGTAATTTTCAACCAAAATTAGCTAGAATGGCTACATTAGAAAATGGTAAAAAGATTTAGAACTAAATTAGTGTTCCTATAATAGGTTTAAGATTTTTTAAATAATCCTTCATTTCCTTAGCCTTTCTCAATTTATTTTTTCCTTTTTCGTAACTTAGGTTTGACCATAATCAGTTTCTCTAATAAGCTTAACTGAGTTCTTTCCTTCTCTGTGTGCATATTCACTAATAAATATAGCAAAAGACTAATGTTCCGAATATAAAGACCAATTAATAATATACGTAAAACAGTTTTGGGACGCGTAGCATCCCTCTCTCTATGACCAAAATATGTGGTGGAGCATGTACAACGGTCAAGCACATTTCTTGCTCCGCCACATATTCATGCCAAGTCCTTGTCAATTGTATTAGATTTTTACCAGAAAATTGTCTAAAAAATCCTAAATCCACTCTACAATGGAAAATTCAATCCTAAATTTTGTAGTTTAGTCAATTTAGTCCAAACTTGATGATAGTTTGCCAACTGAGAGCTAATTATCAGGACTTTAAGCTTTCAGGATACATACTTCAGGAAATGGTTCATGCATGTTTATTGCCAAGGGTAACAAGATCAAGTTGGTAAGTATTAACAATTTCCTTCATTTTTCTAGTCAATTCCTATGGTCATTTGGGTCCCTCTACCATTATCTATAAACGGTTCATTCTAGTAATACAAATATAGTAGAGGGGCACATTCAAGTGTTTTTCTTGTTTGTAATTGTTCGGAAATCATTGACTTGGTAGTCCTGTTAGCACTAGCCATCTTATGTAGCACAGTTGGTGCTGACATAGACAATTTTTTTTTTTTAATATTTTCTTAAAATTCTCTCTCTTTTCTTTTTTCCCCCTTTCTTTTTTCCCTATTTCCCTCTGCTAGCCACTAGGCCTCAGCGGTGGTTGATTGAGGTTGCCTAGATTTGGTGAGGGCTATGGTTGATAGGGCGGTCCTTGCCCATGGCCCATATTGGTGGAAGGAAATAAGAAAAAAAGTAAAAGGAAAGGAAAGGAAAAAAATAGAATTTTTTTTTTTAAAATGCATAAATTGTTCACATCAGTATCAGCCATACCATATAGGATGGTCGGAGTCCACGTTTGTGATTTTTAGCCAAAATTGTCTAGAATGACTATATTGACAAATCATCAAAAGGTTTAAGATTTAATTTGCCAAATTGAAATATTTAGGATTGAATTGGCCATTGTACAATAAGTTTAGAACTTTTTTTTATGATTGTCTCAATTTATATGAGATGAAATTTTCCTATTCCAGGACTCTTTCAAATTTTCGCAATATTATGCCTAGAAGAGACAAAAAAGAAAAAAAGAAGCTTCAAACAACCCCAAGTTAATTATCCATGGCCTCATGAAGTTGTGGTGATTCTCTGTTCTTGTTCATCCAAGGTATCACAGAGGGTCACTCCCCGAGTCTCCGGCAAGAAAGCAGCCGCACAGCCACAACAAATGATGGTCAATCCGAACACCAAGAACGTCAAATACCTTATGTCTCTCCCAGCCGATATCAACGTCGGATCCAACAGCACCCCAAGCACCACGGCTTGCCTCATCATGGATGTCGCCGAGTTCCTCACGCGCGTGGGGAACAGTTCGGTGGTGTAGATCAGGAGCACGTTGAACGCCACGCAGGTGCAGAAGAACGAGGCCAGCTCAAACCCTAGCTCTAACAAGCTCCAGCTTCCCACGATTGCACAGACAATGCTGAGCGACCCGCTGAGCATGGTGAAGCTGAGTACTGAATCTCTCCTCTTCCATCTGTCTAACAAGAAGTAGGAAGCCACATAGGAAAGTAGAATTACCAAGGCATTGAAGGTGACGCTTAGGTAAAGGTTGAAACCGAGGTTTCCGACCCCCAACAGCATGCCGTAGTCCATCATCCCAGTGCCGAAGCCGAGCGCCATCACCTTGAGCAACCTTTTCGAAGCCCATTGCTGCTCGAGAATGTACTTTACCGAAGAGTAGAGGCCCAGTTTCGTAGGTTCTTTCTTGTGGAGCAACCTCGATAGGTACAGTTCCAGCCTGCTGTGTTTCGCCGGCGACGTGAATCTCGTCAGTGTCGCCCGGGCTTCCTTGTCGCGGCCTTGCATGAAGAGCCATTTCGGGGACTCCCTTACGAGGAAGAAAGTTACCGAAGTGTAGATGAGCGCGGGTACGGAGGTCGCAACGTAAAGATATCTCCATGAAGCATCTCTGAGGAGGTATGCTATGGCCGGCAAGGACAGTAGTCCCAGCGTGTTCATGAACAAGCCTATCATCCCAATCAGACCTCTTGAATTTTTCCCCACCATCTCGGTCGACAAAACGACCGCGCATGTGCCGATCGATGCACGTCCGAACCCGCTCGCGAACCGTAGGGCCGAGTAGACCCAAACGTCGGGGGAAAATGAGGTCGCCAGGGCGGCCGATGACATTATGAAACCCGAGAGGACGAGCAAATTCTTGCGGCCAAGCGAGCCGTCGGCGAGGGTGGCGAATATGAAACCGCCTACTAGGCAGCCCAAGTAGAAACATGAAGTGGGTAGTTCCGTGATGAAGTAGTCCGCACACTCGAGGGCCCATTCTGACAAGATGGACTTGGAAGGGGGCCCATCCCAAGCCCACGAGCCGTCGGGAAGGTCGCAGACGTCGGAGCTCGAGCTACACGTTGTATTAGCCCCGCCGGTGCAGTGCCACGACGGCTCGGCATCGGTGAAGTCGCTGATGCACGCCTGCTGCCCATCGAAGAACCAAGCCAGTGAAACGAGCATGGCTTGGAGGAACTGCCTCGAGTTGAGCCCTTCGATGGACCATTCGGTCAGCTCGTCTAGCGAATCGGATTGGGTTTCATCGGCGACTGGAATCTCTAGCTCCGACAAGCCAGATCTCGAGAGAGGAGGCGATGCCGAATTGGCCATTGAATGTTGCGCTAAGGTTTTGTTGCTTTGTGTGTTGTTCATATGTGCATTTTAGTGGTGGAGGATCTTAGATATACTTGATGTGGACTTGAGGAAAGAAATTGGCTGCAATTATTATATGCACTGTGAAGAAAATAATAGGATTTAAGAAAACAACGATTCAAAAATAAATTTTCCAAGGGAAGAATGTTCTTCACTGAAAGCCATAATACTACATAATGCTATTTATATTAAGAAGACAACTAGATTTCCTATTCTATATTTCGAATATCTAATCTAACAGATTGACTGGATCAATTTATCTACAATTGGAATAATCGGAATTAAATCATATCTACCACTCTAATCTAATTTTCTGATAGCAAAATCAAATCATACTCAAATCTAATCTTCCAATGGTTTACCAATAATATTATCAATCTTATCACATAGTGTAGAATTATATGCATAGTGTAGAATTGTGCGCTCAATTATTAACAAAATTCTTGAGCCTTTGATGACCCCTTTGTCCTCTCAATAACATGATAAACCCCACTCGAGGGAATTGATTACATGGTGAGTGGTTTAATCCAAGTGTCAACTGGATTTTAGTGGAGCACTTAGTGGTGTCTCTCTCTCAATGCGTACCAAGGAAAAATCACAGTAAATGGATGGGTTGGTCCTTTTGTAGCTTGCAAGTTTCACGCGTTGCAAATTGGTGGACTCATGTGGATTTAAGGCTCACCAGAAAGCCCAAACTTGATGGAATGACCGAAGGTTTTCTAGGCCCTGTTGGATTTGGGCTGCTGCTTAGCTCTTTCCACGATGAAAGCCCTAACAATTGGGATTGGAGTAATGGGGGATCTCATCAAGTCAATAAGGCCCTGTTTGGTAACCATCCGAACAAGGCCAAATTCTGATTCTTTGTTCCCGGAATTAGTTTAGGCCTAGAATCGCGTTTGGTAAAATTTTTGTTCTTGGGAACAGATTGGGAATAGAATCAAGAACAAAAAAAAAGTTGATTCTTGTTTCGGGAACAAATTTGAGAATCAAAATTAAGAAATTTTCTTCTTCCCTTCGGTCATCTCGTGAACGCCGTCCACCACTGCCCGCCACCGTCCGCCGTCCGTCGTCCGCCGCTGTCCGCCGCCGGTTCGGCGAGCATGCCGGAGGCTCGCCATACTAGGGCGAGGTACGGCGAGCTCGCCAGAGGCAAGCCCAGCCACCGGCAAGCTCGCCGGTGGCCAGGCGGGCCTTACCGGGGCTGGGCAGGGGCTGTACAAGCCTCGCGACGCCCAACCCCACTGGTGGCCAAGCGAGGCTCGCCCAACCTCGGCGAGGCTCGCCTGGCCACCAGCGAGGCTCGCCCAGCCCCGCCGGTGGCCTGGCAAGCCTCGCCCAACCCCGGCAAGGCCGGCCTGGCCACTGGTGGGGCTCGGAGGGGCTAGGCGAGCCTCGCCCAGCTGCCGGCGAGGCTCAGCCGACGAGGGCCGGCCTCGCCAAGGGCCGGCGAAGCTCCGGTGAGGTCGCCGGCCAGAAGAAGAAGAAGATGAGAAAAAGAAAAGAAAAAAGGAAAAAAAAAGAAAAAGAAAAGGAAAAAAAGGAAAAAGAAAAGGAAAAATGAAAAGACAAAAAATGAAAAACTGAAAAAAAGAAAAGAAAAAAAGGAAAAAAGTAAAAAAATTATTTAAAAATTAAAAGAACATACCTGTAGGAAATTTACTCTCCTTCCCTGGTCCTAAGTCTAGGTCCATTCATGGTATCAGAGCCATGGTTTCATTTTTGATATTATCCATTCCATGCGCTTGACAGGTGAATCCAGTGCTGAGAAGATCTTTTCTCATCATGTCTACAGAACCAGAAATCCTCGAAGCACCCGTTTCTCTTGTTCCTTCTTCATCATCTTCAGCTCCTTCAGAATTTCGTGTTTCAAATGCCTCTAAGATAGATTATCTCTATGAAGTCTCTCTTAGCGATGAAACCAAGATCTCAGAAACTCAGCTTCCTCTTATGAACCCATACTCCGCCTTTGCTAAACCCACCTCATCATTCTCACCCATCCGCTCCATTCGTCAACTTATTCACCAAACTCCAAAGCAAGTAAAAGAGTACGTCCAGTCCTCCAAATTCGACCAACATCCCATTCCTGCTACTGAAAAAGAGTACTTTGTTACTCTTCAGATCCCTCTAGAATTTCCCAGACAATGGGTTCAATAGGGATATTTCCATGTCCATTATGGAGCTGTTCGTCTTGCTCTTACCTTCCATGGTCGTAAAGGTTTGCCAGTTGTGGCAAGAATTGCACTGTTAGATACCAGGTTTTTACAATACTAGCATGCTTGCATCGGTACTATTCAAACCACTCTGAATGCCGAAACAGTCTTTGTGACTTTGTATCCAAACTTCAACATCGCTCTTTCAGACCCCCAACTACTCTCTTTTCTGAAAGTTCAAGTACAGCTCACTGGAGCCCCTCAAACTGCTGATTCTGTAGCTGCAACCCTACATTACCAGATGGTTTATCGAGTGCAGAACCATGCTCTCGACCTCAACTTCAACAATGGTAATGAAGATGCGTTGTTCATTTCTATGCAGAATGACCAGGCGTCCTGCATTCATGTTCCCAGACAGATCCCAAAGGATACGTTGGCCAAGCTCCTTCCAGAGACTTGGATCACCAACTATGAAAAACTACACCAGCATAACAAGCCGTTCCAGTCCACAGACTCAGAATTCGTACGGAAAAAAGAGGGAACCGTTTCCATCAAATTTGGCAAAGAAAAGGAAGAAAGTCCTTCTATCTTTCAGACCCTCTTCATGATCGAACCATGCGTTCCTGAATCTATTTCTGAGCTAGATCCAAAAAAGCATGTTCGACACTTCGATGGTGATGGACATCCTGTTCATTACTATAAAGACAATTATGGTCATTGTTTTTGGGATCCTTTTTGTCAATGTTCCTACTGTACAAATTCTTCTGACGAAGTAGACCCTCTTGCAAGATCTCCACCTCGACGGAAAAAGTCTAAGGATAAGATGTACCAAAGGTACCTAGATGGAGATTCCTCCATTAATACTCTTGGTGAATGTGACAAATACCAATTCATGGTGTCTTATGCACCACCTCCACCACCAGAGTCCAGTACTACATCCCAAACCTTACCGGAGCAACCAAAATCACCTCCACCTTCTCCTCCCCAGAAAAAGCAAGCTCTCTCTCCGTTTTATAAGCCAATCCTCAAATGGGCTAAGAAACACTCTTACCCCCTCAAAGTTCCAGCAGAAGTACCACCCATTTCTTCTATTGCCATGTTCCAAGATACTGACTTTCCTCCTCTTAACAAGGAAAGTTCAAAACTCTCGTTCCCTGCTACAGAAGAGTTTATTGATCCACATGGCAGGTTCCGCCATGTTCCCAAAATACCTACTCCCGCTGATGTGGACGAACATGGGAGACAGAAGAAAACCCCTGCTGCTGAAGCCGTTCTAAACTGGCAATCAGAGACTCTGTTGGCACAGAACAATGCCTTCAAGGCTATTGATTCCAAGATTGGAAATGTGCAACAAGATCTCCGAAGATATGATGAAGGCACCAAGAAGATACTTTCTGAGTTCTAAAAAAGGCCTCACGCCTTGGAATCAGGACAACATCTTGGGTATCATTATCTTGAAAGCCCAAAGCCAGAAATAGAAAAGCTCAAGAAGCAGATCCAAATTCTCGAGGAAGGAAGGTTCAGACCTTTCGATCCATTGGCACCTCCTTTTAGAACTGGGTATCTACCCCCACATCCAAAGATGTCTGTTTTTGCCAATTTTCCAGAAGATCCTTATAGAAGAGAACCAGATATGGCAGAAATACGAAATCGCCTCAAGGCCTTGCAGAAGGAAAAAGGAAAAGAAAAAAGCTCATCTACAGAATCAAGTTCGATTGTTATACGAGACAAGTCAGAACAAATGATGTTATCAAATCCATTAGAATTCTTTTTAAAAGATTTGGGTACTCAGGAACCTGATCCTGTTAGCCAACAGCCCGAGTCTGATCCTGCCATTCCAGAAAAACAGATTCTATTTCCAGCTGAACAGACTCATTCCACTAAATCAGATTCAGCATCTCCCTCTTCTTCCTTGTCCTTCTCAATCCCTACAGTTGATTCCCCCCCCCCGCCAATTGCGCCAGAAACTTCTCAAATATTCATGGTTGATACTCCTCCAGATTATGAAATGGAATCAAACTATTCTGATCCAGACATTGGACAGACGAGCAATCCTACTAGGAACAATCCTACTAGGCATGTGTCTATGGCATCAAAACAATTCTTCACCATTGACGATATCCCTTACCAAAAATGGCCAGAAAGACTTGAAGAATTTCATACTTGGTTGAATACACAGTCCATCACCAACCATGACATGAATGATGTTCTTTACAACTTTGTTACAAGGTTCACAAGGAGCCTTAAATTTTGGTGGCAGTCACTCACAGAATAAGACCAGATCTTGTTTCTAATGTCACCAAATTTCAGCCATGCCCTCACTTTCTTGTACCATGTTTTTGTGGGAACACCTGGAGATCTCATAGAGATAAAAAGAAGAGAATTTTTCGAAAGAAGATGCTGCTCCCTCTAGAAAAAACATCTTGATAAGCATTATCGACTAATGCTTCAGCTGTTCTACCAAATCGGCGCAGATCCAAATTTGAAGCATGTCTTTCTCACATCTATCCCAAAAGAACTATCCCAGATGGTTGAAAGATCTTTCTTTGGAAAACGAAGAAGAGTACAAGACATTCCCTTGGGAGAAATACAGCAAGAAATCCATCTATGCCTTGAAGAATTATGCTTAAAGCGCCAGATGGTCCGTACCTACATCACAGACGACAAGCGCCTTGAATCAGCTTGTTCTCGCCAGAAGTTAAAAATCAAATGCTCCAAACAAGATTGTGATGGTACTTGTGGCCAGTACTCTCGGAAGAAAAAGCACTACAAGAAGTATTCGATAAAGAAGTCCAAACATGGCTCCAAGCATTTCCGAAAAAAGAAGAAATGTCGATACCTACGCAAAAGAAAGGATCGCACAGGCTATAAGAAATCAAGCCGTTGCTACATTTGCAACAAGAAAGGACACTTTGCCAAAAATTGTCCTCAAGCGAAAAAAGGTCAGAATCATCTAATTGAAAATGAAACAAGTATTTCTCTTGAAAATGATGATATTGAATCCTTATTCTCTGCTGATGAAGAACCATCTAAACAAACCCTCTGTGTCATCCCCTCTTACCAAACTTCCAGTGAGACTGAGTCAGACTCAGAATCTGAAGACATTTTCCACATATCTCCTATATCTTCAGAACCAAATCCTGACATATTCTCAAGTCAAACTCACTGTCCCCATTTCCCTGTGAAAATCTTCACCTCAAAGTTTGCCAAACCTATCAATGTCATCACTCTCATTGATACCGGAGCAAGCTGCTCTATTCTAGATACTAAAATACTTCCTAAAGAATATTGGACTCCTCATATCCGATATTTCAACTCCGCCTCTGGAGATACTTTCTCCACAAATGTCAGAACCACTCCAGTTACTGTTCAGTTCTTCCCCCAGTGTTCTATAAAGGCAAAAATCTTTGGATCAAACCTCCCCAATAAAGATTTGATAATTGGGTGGGACATCATTACTCAAATCTCTTAACTTCGTATCATTCCTGGAAAAGGTCTTAGATATAAAGATCATTTCTCTGAGTTTGTTAATATTCAGAGACTCTTTTCCATCCAGATGAGTTTATTAGATCTAATCATGCAAAAGTTGCTAGAATCTTGTTCGGAATCCCACTCAGAATTCGCTCAAAAATGTTCTCATCCTTTATGGGAAAATCCAGAATTCTTTGTTCGCCTCCCCTTAAAAAAAAATGAAGACATCAACCCAACAAAGGCGAGTCATGTGGGAATGAAGTCAGAACACTTGGCTTTAGCTCAAAGGGAATGCTCAGAATTATTGCAACAAGGCCTTATTGAAGTTTCTGATTCTCAATGGGCTTATGAAGCCTTTTATGTCAATAAGCGCGCCGAGCAAAACAGAGGAAAAATGAGGCTGGTAATCAACTATCAACCTCTCAATCTCTTTCTCCAAGATGATAAGTTCTCTTTACCATCCAAAGATTCTCTCTTTAGTGGTCTAACCAAGGCCCATATCTATTCCAAATTCGACCTCAAAGTCGGATTTTGGCAAGTGGGCATTCATCCTGAAGACAGATCCAAAACAGGATTATGTATTCCAAACCAGCACTTCTAGTGGAAAGTACTTCCTTTTGGTCTAAAGGTAGCACCATCCCTTTTCCAAAAGGCCATGTGTCGTATTTTCCAGCCAATCTTGGCAAGTGCGGCAGTATACATCAACGATATTCTGCTCTACAGCCCGGATGAGGAGTCACACTGTCAACTTCTTGAGCAGTTTGTAGACATCGTGAAAAAGCATGGTATTATGCTTTCTCAAAGGAAAATAAATATTGCCCAGACAGAAATCGAATTTCTTGGAATGCACCTCAACAAAGGTACATACTATCCAGGGCCACATATTGCCCAAGAATTATTGAAGTTTCCTGAAAATAACTTCACGACAAAACAAGTTCAGCAATTTCTTGGGATAATTAATTATCTCAGGGTTTTTGTCCTAAATATTGTAAAACTTCTGAATCCTTTGCAATCCATGTTGAAAAAGAATTCCCCGCCTTGGGGAAAGATCTAGACTAAAGCAGTTGCTGAGCTTAAGGAGATTATGCAGAATCTCCCACCATTACAAATACCATCAACAGGCAAAAGAATTCTTCAAACTGACGCCAGTGATGAATACTGGGCAGTCGTCCTGTTCGAACAAATTGATGGTAAGAAACACCTTTGTGCTCATCTTTACCAAAAAAAAAAAAAAACACCTTTGTGCTCACAAGAGTGGAAAGTTTTCTCAAGTCGAAATGCATTACCATTCCACTTTCAAGGAAATCCTAGCAGTGAAAAATGGAATAAAAAAATTTGAGTTTCATCTCATCGGCCATCACTTTTTGGTAAGATTAGACATGGCATCTTTCCCTCAGATGACCAAGTTTGAACAAAAGCAAATTCCAAACTCTCAACTGCTTCGATGGGCTGAATGGTTCTCAAAATACTCTTTTGAAACCAAACATATTCCTCGGAAAAAGAATGTCCTTGCTGACTTTTTGTCAAGACCCAAAGCACCAGCTGAAATCAACATGTACATCAAGAGACCTGCTTTTCATATGCTCAATCATGGCGTTAAATACAAGATTGAGAAAATCAAAGACTCGCCAAGCCAGAAATATCCCCAGGAAATTATTCAGCAAATCCAGAACGATAGTCTTACTGAAAACATGGAGAACCTCATGTGGCAATGCCACACAGACCTTTTTAGATTTAATGGAGGTTCGATTCTTTATCCTTTCAGGTTAAATTTGAATTATCCTTTTATTCATCCTCTTATCTGGAAGGAAGATGATTTCCCCGATCAGCTCAAAACGCCGTTATGGTACTTAACCAATAAGTACTTGATAGCCATTGAAATACTCACCAGAAGATTCATTGCCAATCTCACCAGTATATTCATGCTCGGGAGAAACATCGAAAAAGAAAGTGATAAGAATCTCTTAGACTTTCTTAATTGGTTCTATCATCCTACATGCTGGAAACAAGACCTAGAAAAAGAACTGAGAACCATGACACCAAATCCTGAAGTCCACACCATCTTGTTTTTCAGACGTCCATGGAATTTTTGTAGAAATAATGGTTGTATTCTTGATGCACCACTCGAAATAGGAACCACATCCTATAAACCTCACTTGAATAGCCGAGAAGCCCGGATTCACAAATCTTATCCAAGATCTGTTCGATTTTTGTGAAAACGAGTATCGAGAACTCCAGAGAATGCTATGCCAAGAAAACAAAACCATCCCTGAAGATATTTGGAATAATGCACCCACTACGTGGGATCATTATGACCTAGCACCAGAAGCTAAGGAAGCACTCAGGCAATACAGACAAGCTGCATCGTCCCAAGAACATGAAATGACAAGCGAAGATGACATTGTCCAGTCTACTCAAGACCCCTATGCACGCTTTGGAGGTCCTCTGTCCCAGAATCCCTACGAACAGGGATCCTCATCCTCATTCCAAAGCATGGACACATCCTTTTATGCACACCCATCCAATTGGCCTCAGCCAAGCATGCCAAGCATTCCTGCTAACACTACAAGTGAAAATACAAACTGGGCAGAATAAGAAGCATCCCATTGGGCACATGAAGCATCCTCATCTCAAAGGCTGAACCAAATCCTTTCGCCCCAAGACCTTGAAGCTCTCCAGCAAAAATATGAGGCACATCTCCTAGAAAACTGCTCAGATGACGACTCAGTATGTAGCTACAATGCTCGTGATGGACGATATCGTTGAGTCCGTACAATTTCACTGTAGCAAAATCACTGTTTACTTTTACTGTAGCACTAGGCTAGGGAAAGTACTGTTCACAGTACAGTTACTGTTCATAGTGTGCGAATAATTCCCTCCCGGAAGTTTCCAGTGCCTCTGTTTGTATCTGGACCCGTGAGTTAGTCCCCGTGTGTGTCCTTGTTTCCTTTTATTGCCTATATAAGGCATTGTTGGTGTATCGTTTTGGGCAAAGTCCCCTGAAGTAAAGAGTGTGCTTTGTGAAAAACCTCTCTATGGCTTTCTAAATCCCTCTTCTTCTCCAGCCTGGTAGGATCCTCCGAGAAATGCAGCTTGGATAGATTAGAAACGCTTCCATCCTGGCATCCTCTGAGTGTCTCTAGGCTCTGGACTAAAGGGTTGAGTGGTTTTCTGCTAAAAGGCTGTCCCTGAAGGGCTTGAACGGGAGTTGTTCGCCCAATGTGGGATGCATACCTGCAAGAAATTTACTCTCATTCCCTGGTCCTAAGTCTAGGTCCATTCATGATGAGCACGGTACCAAACACAATTTTATTCAAGAATCAGAAATTTTGGATAGTTACCAAACGGCTTAAAATGCTTAGAATCAGTTCCCGGGAACATAATAAAAAAGAATCAGTTCTAATCAGAATCTACTCTAGGGAACAGAATCATTACCAAACGCGCCCTAAGACTACAATTTCTCTCGGCCTAAAAAGAAATAGTAGCGTAGTTATCGTATCAGGTAAGAGAGAGAGAGAGAGAGAGAGAGAGAGAGAGAGAGAAGAAAGGAGAGAGACTAAAGTAAACTTCATACAAAAATTTTCCGTGCTTTGTTAATATGTCTTAATACGCTTCTTGAAATAGTTTTCTCAAATCAGTGATCGTTTCACCAAAAATTCCAAATTCGTAAGTCGTGACATATTTACTTAAACTAATGTTCATCTTACGAAAATCCCAATTTTGCACTCATGAGACATTAACCCCATATTAATTTTTTTTTATCTCAAAAAGAATCTCAAATAGGAAAATTACCAAAAATGTTCTAAATTTATTGCATTTGTGTCAATTTCAATCCTAAGTCTTTTTTTTTTTTTTTTTTTTTTTGCCAATTGAGTCAAAAACCATTTGTATTTGTGCCATTTTAGTTCATTCAACTAATCTTGGCCAACTGGCGCTAACATGGATATCGACCGTCTTATTAACGTGGATAGCCCTAACATGAATAATTTTTAATAATATTTTAATATATTATATTTTTTATTTTTTATTTTCTTTTATTCCCTTCCCTTCCTTCTTCAATCACTACCAACGATTGGCTAGAGATGAGGGCCAGTGAGGTCGACCTTGCCTAGCTACTAGCGAGGCTCAAGCCTGGCCAACCCTAGTGTGAGGCATAACCTTGTTAAGGGTGCATTTGGTTTAGCATTTCTAAGAGACTTTCAGCCTCCAAAGCTTATTAGGGAAATGCTGGACCGTTTGGCAACCATTTTGAAGTAACTTTCAAATAAAAGTCAGTATTGGGAAAGCTGAAAGCCTAATGCTTATAAGAATTAGCTTTGAGCTTTCAGCATTTGGCTAAATGCTGAAACTTATTTTTTTTTTCCAAAATTATCATCACTCATTCTTCAAATTTCTTATTTTGCCATTATTATTATTTTTTTAAATGCCAACATAATGCTAAAAAAATCAAATTTATATAACTGCTAAAACCAATTTTTTTTTTCCAAAATTATCATCACTCATTCTTCAAATTTCTGGTGAGGGCAAGGCTCAATTATTTTAGTAACTGATTTTTCTCAATTACAATATGTTCAAATATTGCGAAAACCAATAGATTTTATGTTCTCATTAAGTTTGTATGTTCACGAACCTTCAAAGCATTTGCATCAATTCTATCTCTGCGTTGACCCTTCAAAAGATTTAATAGGCCCATACAAATTCACATACTTAAACATCATGGTATTGAAAATTAATTTTCTATAAATTGTCCTAACTTAACAAATTCAATGGTAAAGTCGTAATTTGTCAAAGTTGTCAAATAATTCAGTTAACTCATATATTAGCTTAATATCCTAAATAACAAAGGAAATGGAGAAATTTCAAGATGTCACAAGTGTGGTCATGAATGATGAATCATATGGATCCATTTTCATGATGTTCAATATTTCTTGGATGTACTTGTGAATCACTACACCGTGTAAGAAATCTGTTAGAATTTTTTTTATTATATATATTAGATCACATATTCATTTAATAGTTTAAGTTTTTGAAATAGTTAGTGGTGGTTCCAAAAAATTGTCTATGGTATCAAATCAAGTTTTGTCCCTTTTGCATGTGAATCCACTCCTCTTACTCAAATTCCATGTGCAACTCCTAATTGAATTTAAGTTATTTGCAAATATCATAATTCGCTTGACAATGAGATTTATATGTTTTTTTTTATATTATATATAGTCTCCCTCCACTTATTAATTTAAATTTTGTATGTAGCTGGTAGTGGTCCGATCAAATCTCACATCGCATAAGAATATGATATTTTAAGTTCAATTTTTTCCAAACTCCTTACTTGCCTCCACATTATGTGTATTTTCAAGTTTAAAGGGGTGCTAAATATTTATATATTCAATTATGTTTTCATTTAATAGTTTAAATTTTCAGAATATTGGACATAATAATTTCATTAAATCTCACGGAATAAATGGAAAGGGAGCTTGTGAATCACATGGCCAATCGGCTAGAATGGAATCTTGGGAAAACAAAATTTGAGTGGTGGAGCATTGTGACAAGTGATATCATGGACAAATTGATCATAAAAAATTAAAAGCAAAAGGACAAAAAGGTAGATGAGAGAGAGAGAGAGAGAGAGAGAGAGAGAGAGAGAGAGAGAGAGAGAGAGAGAGAGCGGAATCACATCCGACAACATACAGCTGTCCATAGGTCCCTATCTCTTCCTCCTCCACAATCCATGCTAAGTCTTTGTCTGTTAGATCATGCATCACTTCTGATCATCCTTCTCATTTTGGAGCCTCTCAAATCATCAGAATGAGTCCACAAGGTAAAAGAAGCTTCAAAACGACCATAACATAACGTCTATGACCCTAGATGTTTCTAACCATTATCAATCATCTCTTCTTCTTCTTCTTCTTATCCACTCAAGAACATATGATGTTGTCAGCTAATCACGTGATTGGCGCAAAAAAACTTTATGGCGAATTCAAATAGCACCATGACCATAATTCTGAGCACACTAATGCCTTCTTACAATGACCACGATAGCTTCTTCCTTTGTTGACGTTTTTCAATCGAATCAACTCTTTCTTATTTCATGTTATGTTGTTCTTTTCATACTTTCACATTAATTCTTTCCTCATCAAACTATATATTAGGCTTTAAGGTTAATAACTTGAACTTATAATACATAAATGTAAGGATAAGGCATTTGATTAGCTACTGATTTTTTTTTTTTTTTGGTAAAATGTAATAAATATATTAAGGAAAGACCAATTGTATAAAAGATTACAGTACCAAAAACTTACACTCAAAATGAGAAGACATTATGAGTAGAAGGATGCCGAGATGTAAACTAGAATATGCAGCAAACCAAATCAAGGAAGCCGAAAAAACAAAAGACAAACACGGCATGAACAACCAGCTACCAGAAAACAAGAAACCTCGACCAGGGAGTAGAGAAGACCACTACTTCCAAATCAAACAGCAGCACCCTAAAGGAAACCCTAAAGGAAACCATCTCCACCCATCAGCTGAACTTGGGGAGGCGATTAAGGGTCTCCAAAGAAAATAATTAGGTCAAAGCCCCAGCTCCGCTGCAACCTTCTGTTCATGAAATTATCATCAACGTTCCTGAAGGTGATAACCTTATCTCTGACCACTTTAAACAGATGGTTCTTCATAGCCGGGACGGTAAGAGGCTGATCACTAAAAAGGATGCTGTTCCTGTTTGGTTGTTCTAATTTTCAATAAGAAAGATAGCAATCACCTCGGCAACAATCAAATACGCCCAAAAAAGACTATAGAAATCATGAATTATTCAAACCAAAATCTCTCTGCTCTTGCTCATCCATGGTATCTAGTCTCGGGCAAGAAAAGAACCATGAATCCACAAAAAATTAGCACGATTCCGAAGGTAGTCCCTCTAGTCTCGGGCAAGAAAAGAACCATGAATCCACCTCGGCGACCCTTGCGGAAATCTACGTGGCAATATTTTATTATTATTTTTTTTTGCCTACGTGGCTCGCCGGAGCTCCAAATCAGCATAAAAATTAAAAAAAAATTTAAAAATTTTAAAAAAAGTAAAATTTAAAAATTTTAATTTTAAAAAATTAAAAAAAATAAGAAAATTTTAAAAAATTAAAAAAATTTTAGAAAATTTAAAAAAAATTAAAAAAATTAAAAAAAAATTAAAATTTTTTTTGAAAATTTAAAAATTTAAAAAATTTAAAAAAATTTAAAAAAATTTAAAAAATTTAAAAAAATTTTAAAAAAATTTTAAAAATTTTAATTTTAAAAAATTTTAAAAAATTTTAAAAAATAAGAAAATTTTAAAAATTTTAATTTTAAAAAATTATAAAAATTATAAAATAAGAAAATTTAAAAATTTTAATTTTAAAAATTAAAAAAAAAATTATAAAATAAGAAAATTTTAAAATTTTAATTTTAAAAAATTTTAAAAATTTAAAAAAAAATAAGAAAATTTTAAAAAATTTAAAAATTTAAAAAAAAAGGGGGGTGGGGGAGGCTGCGGCGGCGGAGGTGGTGCGGTGGGAGGCGGCGGTGGCGGCAAGGGAGCGCCCCGTTCGGCCTCCCCCCCCCTTTTTTATAATTTTTTTCTAATTTTAATTTTTTTTTAATTTTTCTTAATTTTTAAAAAATTTTAAAATTTTCTTAATTTAAATAAAATTAAAATTTTCTTAATTTTTAAAATTTTTTAAAATTTTTAAAATTTTCTTAATTTTTAAAATTTTTTAAAATTTTCTTAACTTTTAAATTTTTTAAAATTTTTAAAATTTTCTTAATTTTTAAAATTTTTTAAAATTTTTAAAATTTTCTTAATTTTTTAAATTTTTTTAAATTTTCTTATTTTTAAAATTTTTAAATTTTTCTTAATTTTTAAAATTTTTAAAATTTTCTTAATTTTTTTAAATTTTTTTAATATTTTAAATCTAATTTAATTAATTTATATCTTATTATTTACACGTAGACGCGAAACGGCGTCGTTTTTGCATTTTCTCCGCCACGTCGGCGTGCAAAACGACGCCGTTTTGGACCGAGCTTCATGGGAAAGTCGCCACGTTAGCCATTTGGCCGGATTTTCGCCGGAGTGGCACTTAAGTGTCCCATTTTATTCGATGATGGCACTTAAGTGTGTCCATTTTAAAGTTATGACTTAAGTGTCGTCTTAAAAATTAGCACGATTCCGAACACTGTGTAGGTCAAATGTGGTACTTCTCTGCCGGCCGAGATCAACGTTGGATCAAATAGAACACCAAGTGTGATGGCTTGTCTCATCATTGATGTCGCCGAATTTCTCACCCTTGTTGGAAACAATTCGATAGTGAAGATCACGAGCACATTGTAAGCCATGCACGTGCAGAAGAAAGAGGCAAGCTCCAGCCCTATTTCCACACTCCCCCTCCCCACAAAAGCACATGCCACACTCAGCATTCCACTCACCATTGTGAAGCCAAGCAATGTGCTCTTCCTATTCCATCGATTTAGCAAGAAATAGGACACAAAGTAGGATGGTATAATTAGCAAGGCATTGAAGGTGACGCTTAGGTAGATGTCGAACCCTAGGTTTCCGACCCCCAACAGCATTCCGTAGTACATCATCCCGATGCCAAATCCGAGCGCCATGACCTTGGCCAACCGGGTCAGCGCCCACCGCCTCCGGAATAGGTCCTTGATCGAGGAGTAGAGGTCGAATTTTGTGGTTTCTTGCTTGTGGGGCAAGCTTGAAAGGTACGACTTCAGCCTGCCATGCTTTGTCGGCGGTGTGATTTTCCTCAGTATGGCCATGGCCTCATCATCGCGGCCCTGCATGAAGAGCCATTTTGGAGACTCGCGGATGAAGAAGAATATGAGGAGGCAGTATAAGATGGCGGGTGCAGAGGTCGAGACGTAGAGGTATCTCCACGAAGCATCCCTGAGGAGGTAGGTTATGGCGGGCAAAGATAATAACCCTAATGTTCCGAAGAACAAGCCAATCATCCCAATAAGTCCTCTCGACTTTTTCCCGACTATCTCAGTCGACAGGACCAGCGCACTCGTGCCGATGGACGCTCGTCCGAACCCACTGACAAGCCGCAACGCCGAGTAGACCCAGATGTTGGGGGAGAATGAGGTGGCCAAGGCGGCCAACGACATTATCGAACAGGAGAGGACGAGCAGGTTCTTTCGGCCGAGGGAGGAGTCGGCGAGGGTGGCGAATGCGAAGCCGCCAATCAGGCAGCCCAAGTAGAAGCACGAGGTAGGGAGGCCCGTGACGAAGGAGCTTGCGCACTCGAGGCCCCACTCCGTTATGATGGAACTGTAGGCGGTCCCGTTGGAGGCCGAGTCGCATGCGGTTACGGCATCGCTGTAGTCGCTAATGCACGCCTGTTGTCCATCGAAGAACCAGGCCAACGAGACGATCAGGGCTTGGGTAAACTGCCGCCAGCCGAACCCCTCGACGCACCACTCGATCGTCTCGTCCAGGGTTTGGAGGCTGACCTCGTCGCTGTTCAGAACTCCTGACTCCGGCGACTCTGTTTGTGAGAGGAGGGGCGTTGAATTCGCCATTGCTTGATCTCGATGCTGGCTCTATGTTAAAAATGTGGGCATGTATTCTTGTGGGGTGGAAGGTCTTGTATATATATAGGAAGGAAATTAATTGATTTACCTAGGAAAAGCAGTCGGCCACAATCTGCCATCGATAGTCACCACATGAATTTAAAGCCAAATTGGGTCCCTAAAGATTCACAACAACCTTGGGTATTGACTAGATGACTCTATGCCCCACTTACCCCCATTTTCATCTATCTCTTTGACAATTGACATGACAACGAACATTCCATTAAATTGCTCCTTAAAATTTGGGATGGACTCTACTCCTTTGACATGGCAAATCCAAAAGCGGGTTCTGCCGAAGGTTTCCTTTTATCTTTTATACGTGTTCCGATTATTGGCCACATGATTTGCCTTTCATAGTTTTGTCTTTATGAGGGGATCTCATGACGGTAACTCGAGTTGTGACACCTCAAGGTTAATTCACCATTGTCATTTTTCTTTTCGTTATTATTACTGAAAACCTCAACTTGATACACTTATGATAAATTTACTTATACTAATTTTTTTACCATAAAAACCCTCAAATTGGTACACTTGTAACAAATTTCCTTAACTACTTTTTTTTTACTATCCAAAGTCTTAAACCGGTATATTTATGATAATTTATTATTTATTAATTTCTGTTAAATTAGATTAATACACATTTGTGACAAATAGAGGGTAAAACCTTAAATTGTTACACTCGTCAACTATTAAGTATCATCCAATAAAATTTAATGAAAATTAAAGGAGAGTAAATTTGTCACAGATTTTTGACTAAAAAATTTGTTACAGATTTACCAGTTTGAGATAAATTTATCATATATATACTAGTTTGGGATTTTTTTTAAGATAATAACCCTTTTCTTTTTGATCTGTGATGTCTTTGCAATGCTAATTTCAAATCTTTTGTAAATTTCACTTAGAATTTCTCCTATTTCCTTGGTTATCTCTAATATTTAATATGAAAGCAAGTATTTTTTTCTTTTTTTACTTGTCCTCTTTGACAAATTTACGAAAAGATATTTAAGTAAAAGTAAGACTAGTGATGGGCGAAGTAGCCATTTTTTTTCTGTATCTTGTTTATCATTTACTTTGAATTCCGGGCGAACAAAGGCATTTCTTACTAAAAACAAACGTGGAATTGCGATTTGTTACATGAAAATTCATGAGTAGGGTGGGCTCTAAAGAGGGTTAATAACCGTAAGGAAATACAATTTTTGCATGAGGTAGGTACAGTAACACTTTTTTCTAAAGTTAGAGATTTAACATTTACGATCCAAAAAGTCTAGTATAAATGAACATTTTCTTTTACTTTGCTCGGGAAAACAATGTGACAATGTTAATGCGGAGGAGGATGCAATGGAGCCTAAGCCCTTACCTTGAAAGTGGCATGACTCGGTCAATATCCGCTGTTGATATACTTCATATGATTTCCTATCTAATTTCAGGTTAAGTCTGTCTTTCGGAGTTATTCCGATTGCACCTGTCAATTTCCTATTTTAAAGCTATCTCATTCTTGTAATCAAGTGTTTCTATCACCATAGAGACGGGTCAATATTTGATAGTGAGGGGTGCCAGCGCGCGTGGTATTAGGAGGTAGACCCTCAATCGATAAGGGGGAAGGGTGTTCAGACCTGAAACTTACCTTTTTCAATAGATTACATCAATCTTAGCCCCCACCTAATACATCGATGCATCGATACAAGCTATCACGCTTAGAGAACAAATGATGAAGTCAGCTGACTTCTCTATCACGCCGAAAAAATTATGCTTCGGTCCGTCTGTTGAATTGGCATCCATCTCGGAAGCAAATGTCAAGCTCTTCTTAACTGTACATCGTTGAATAAACACGTACCTCTCTACTAGAGACAAGACATTTTTTATGAAAGATTTCCGAAATACATCCATATCTTACTTTTTTTCTAGCCAAAACACCACATTCGGCCATTGGTGATGCAAATTTGGCAGCCATGATAATTTGGGTTTCACATTAATTCTACCGAGTGTACAAGTCCATCATTTGGAATTACTTCCAAACTTCTGTGTGTTTTCCTAACCACGTTTACTGATTTAGTCATGTCATCCTCCTCTTCTTTGGAAATACAAAGAAAATTGGCAGATTTTTCAGTCTCCAATACTAATTTCTGAAGTAATGTGATTTTTTTTTATAGTCTATTACCCAATTAATTACTATTGCTACAGATTTTCGGCCTCCATCTTTCCATCAACAATTCCCCCTTCATCAATGACTGGCATCTTATGGTGAGTCCATTCATTCATATTTTAGACTCTACTTATTTTGTGAAAAATGAAAGTTTTAAAAAACATTTTCCTAAAAAATAATTACTCGTATTACTTGAAATAATTAATCAATGTAAGAGATAGAAATGATTATTTTTAGTAAAATGATGAAAATAAATTTTATTCATTCACTTTTGTAAGAGATAGAAATGATTGTTTTAAGTAAAATATTTTTTACATTATTCATTATTCGCTAAAGTAATGCAACTTTAATAAAGGAATGGAACTTTAATGATGAGTTTCAGCAGTACCCTTTTCTTCTGTCACGCACTTGCACATGTTGCGGACAAGTGTGTCTAGAGATCTGTCATGAAGGCACGTCCTTTCTCCATCAAGAATACTATATCATTGTAAAATGACAAAGTCTCGATTTTTGTTTAGACAAATGATTGGATTCCGGCGAAAACGTGTCTTCTTCTAGTGATATAATACCAGTGAAATGTATCATGTTTATGTCATATTCGAATTTCACTCTGTATTTCATATTATCTCCGGTAACATAGGTGATGCCAAGATATTTAAAAATAAAATCCTATCATCATCTAATAGATTAAAGTTTTAGAGCAATTGACTAGGTCTTGCAAAATCTCATGTGATATTGGAGTTGGGGTCTACCTCTTTTCATGTTTGCATCCACCTTTTTTGATTAAATCCTGCGCACTGCTCCTAATTTGACTTGTATATGAGAGTTTATTTGCTTTATATATTATAAGTGTGTGTGTGTGATGTTCCTTTACCTATTAACTTAAGATTTTTGGTTAGAAAGTAGGCTTTCTAACAGGTGGTGTGTACACTAAAGTACTCTATGCTTTTTCACCCTGTCTAGTAAGTGATCTGCATTTATTTCTCCTATTGATATTACAAATTGAATACTCCTCATGTCTTCTTTCTATGCCCCCTGAATGATCCATGGACTTACCAATAACCTCTCGCTCTGGTTTTGCGGCCCATTTAAGTTGACACTTGATAAACACAACGAGATTAACCCCTACTTAGGCCCTGTCTTAGGATGTCTCATTTACAAAAACCCATAATCATAACCCTAATTTCCCATATCCCTATGCTCTCAGCTTTTCATTTTGTTCCCAGAATCACCTTCCATGTCCATTTAAACTACTTTAAATCAAGACAGTATTTCAAGAAATAGTTGATAAAGACATTTCTTTTTGCCACATGAGAAAAATTTACATTTCTTCGTGTGTTGAGCAATGTTTGAGTGAGACCGATGGCCAAATTCAAAGTGAAATAGGTGAAGGAAAAATTTGCGTCCTTTCAAGTTTTTAAGCTAATTCTAGGTAACAAACATTAGTCTATCAAATGAGCATAAGACGTGCTCTGACCGACTCCAAGTGGATTCATATCTAAGACTCGATAATCCTATTTTCTTTTAATGATTTTATAAATCGATCATCATATGTAGAATAATTAGCAAAAAAATTCATAAACTTATTATACATATGTCAATTCAATATTAAATATTTAAATTTGATCAATTGAATCATAAACCTTTCGATAATTTCTTAATAGTCATTATGGCCAATTTTGGTTGGCAATTGTTGACATGAAAGTCGACCATTTTATTAGTACATCCAACATTGACCTAAACAATTTTTACAATTTCTTATAAATTTTCTATATATATATTTTCTATTTTTTTCTTTCATTTTTCTTATTTGTGTCCATTGATTAGTGGCCTCAGCATTGGCTAGCAAAGGTCACTAGTCACAAGTCAAGACTGGGAGACCCTCACTAGACTTGAGTGAGGGCCACGACACCCTCACTCTTGCTCAAATCTAGTGAGGGCCACGACTCGAGATCCTCTTGTTAGGGGATTTTTGTGACCTGCAAAAGAAAGTAAAGGAGATATACAGATCTCCTCTCTAGACCCACCAAAACCTTCATGCATGGTTCCAAAAGTTGTGCCAATTTGCTGAAGGATTTGTTATTTTAGCAACTTGTTTATACCTTTGAAGTAGTAAATAATTTGCCACTTATGTCAAAGGAAGAAACTAGATGACTTGTCTGGATTTTCCCATTCTATGAACCCATTTACAAGTGGATTAAGAATAATTGCTCTTGACTTCCAACAAGCCCACTAACAAATTCAGATAGAATATCCCATTTGGATAGTTCTGGGTCTCTTAATGATGGTTCCACTATTCAGGGGAGCATATTGCCAAAGGTCCTTCGGCCTCTTCCTTTGACACAAGTGGTAATCCTATTTACTACTTCAAAGACTTGGTTACAAGACACTGTTGTTGGGATGAGCCATATCAAGTCGAAGAAAGTTCCACTGATGATTCGAATACTTTATCCGAAACATCCATGACATTACCTTCGCAAGATACTCCTGTCCTTTTAATTTTGGATTGTCATCAAGTCTACGGAGTCCCTCACCATTGATGAACATGGACAACTAGCCCCATCCGGTAATGCCTAAAACGAATCCATCTCTTCCAGTTACCTTAACTCTATGAAGCCCTTTCCATAGATCTAAATCCTCCAACATCGACTGGCTTTATGAGGTATCCTACGACTCAACCCGCCATATTTACTGAAGATTTTATACTGATATTCCCACATGAGGTTTGTGAAATTATCAGGGAGCCCACACACATATCACTTGAAACCACCCCAGTAACCCAAACCCTGAGACCCTTGAAAACCTTGAGAATTTTGAGAACTTTAATCGCAGCGGTTTGTGATTTTCCCTAGGAAGGAACACCTTTTAGCAAAATGTCCATTTTGTGCATAAATAAAGCATAGGTTTCCTTTCTTCTTAGAAACTTTGATTTGCAGAGAAACTTATATCTCTTCTTCTTAGAAAGCATCTTAAGATGATCCAAAAGCTTGAGAAAACGATACGTATTTCTCTTGACGACGATGATCTTGAATCGGTCTTCTCTCTTGAAGATGAACCATTAGGGTTTATTGTTGGAATCTTACACATGGAGACATAGAATTGTTCCATGCAATACTAGCTAGGGGCAGTTGTCCTTCTTCATCAATGATGAGGGACTCCCTAGACTTGATGATTGTTTGTTGGTATCAAAAGCATGTATTCCTTGCAAATAGGCCTAATAGAATCGATTTTACAGGGAAAAAAATTAAAAAGGGAAGTAATGAGGAAAATTTTTTAGAAAAATAATTAAAAATTTGTAAAAATTGTCAACTTAGCACTAGTCGTCCTATATGATATTATTGGCGTTTATGTCAGCAATTTTCAACCAAAATTAGCAAGAATGGCTACATTGGAAAATCGTAAAAAGATCTAGAACTAAATTTAGTGTTCCTATAATAGGTTTAAGATTTTTTTAAGTAATCCTTCATTTCCTTTGCCTTTCTCAATTTATTTTTTCCTTTTTCGTAACTTAGGTTTGACTATAATCAGTCTCTCTAATAAGCTCAACTGAGTTCTTTCCTTCTCTATGTGGACATTCACTAATAAATATAGCAAAAGACCAATTACTAATATACGTAAAATAGTTTTGGGACGCGTAGCATCCCTCTCTCTATGACCAAAATATGTGGTGGAGCATGTACAACGGTCAAGCACATTTCTTGCTCCGCCACATATTCATGCCTAGTCCTTGTCAATTGTATTAGATTTTTACCAGAAAATTGTCTAAAAAAATCCTAAATCCACTCTACAATGGTCAATTCAATCCTAAATTTTGTAGTTTAGTCAATTTAGTCCAAACTTTATGATAGTTTGCCAACCGAGAGCTAATTATTGAGACTTTAGGCTTTCTGGATACATACTTCAAGAAATGGTTCATGCATGTTTATTGCCAAAAGTAACAAGATCAAGTTGGTAAGTATTAACAATTTTCTTCATTTTCTAGTCAATTCCTATGGTCATTTGGGTCCTTCTACCATTATGTATAAACGGTTTATTCTATTTATACAAATATGGGAGAGGGGCACATTCAAGTGTTTTTCTTGTTTGTAATTGATCGGAAATGATTGACTTGGTAATCTTGTTAGCGCTGGTTATCTTATACAGTACAATCGATGCTGACATAGACAAATTTTATTTTTATAATTTTTTAAAATTTCTCTCTTTTCTTTTTTTCCCACTTTCTTTTTTCCCTATTTCCCTCTGCTAGCCACTAGGCCTCAACCGTGGTTGATTGAGGTTGCCTAGATTTGATGAGGGCCATGGCTAATAGGGCGATCATTGCCTATGGCCCACGATCGGTGGAAGGAAATAAGAAAAAAAGTAAAAGGAAATGAAAGGAAAAAAAATAGATTTTTTTTATAAAAAAAATACATAAATTATTCATATCAGTATCAGCCATACCATATAGGATGGTCGGAGTCAACGTTAGTGATTTTTAGCCAAAATTGACTAGAATGATTATATTGACAAATCGTCAAAAGGTTTAAGATTTAATTTGCCAAATTGAAATATTTATTATTGAATTGGCCATTGTACAATAAGTTTAGAACTTTTTTGATGATTGTCTCAATTTATATCAGATGAACTTTTCCTATCCCAGGACTCTTTCAAATTTTCGCAATATTATGCCTAGAAGAGACAAAAAAAAGATAAAAAAAAGAAGCTTCAAACAACCCCAAGTTAATTATCCATGGCCTCATGAAGTTGTGGTGATTCTCTGTTCTTGTTCATCCAAGGTATCACAGAGGGTCACTCCCCGAGTCTCCGGCAAGAAAGCAGCCGCGCAGCCACAAAAAATGATGGTCAGTCCGAACACCAAGAACGTCAAATACCTGATGTCTCTCCCAGCCGATATCAACGTCGGATCCAAGAGCACCCCAAGCACCGCAGCTTGCCTCATCATGGATGTCGCCGAGTTCCTCACATGCGTGGGGAACAGTTCGGTGGTGTAGATCAGGAGCACGTTGTACGCCACGCAGGTGCAGAAGAACGAGGCCAGCTCAAACCCTAGCTCTAACAAGCCCCCGCTTCCCGCGATTGCACAGACTATGCTGAGCGACCCGCTGAGCATGGTGAAGCTGAGTACTGAATCTCTCCTCTTCCATCTCTCTATCAAGAAGTAGGAAGCCACATAGGAAGGTAGAATTACCAAGGCATTGAAGGTGACGCTTAGGTAAAGGTTGAAACCGAGGTTTCCGACCCCCAACAGCATGCCGTAGTCCATCATCCCAGTGCCGAAGCCGAGCGCCATCACCTTGAGCAACCTTTTCAAAGCCCATTGCTGCTCGAGAATGTACTTTACCGAAGAGTAGAGGCCCAGTTTCGTAGGTTCTTTCTTGTGGAGCAACCTCGATAGGTACAGTTCCAGCCTGCTGTGTTTCGCCGGCGACGTGAATCTCGTCAGTGTCGCCCGGGCTTCCTTGTCGCGGCCTTGCATGAAGAGCCATTTCGGGGACTCCCTTACGAGGAAGAAAGTTACCGAAGTGTAGATGAGCGCGGGTACGGAGGTCGCAACGTAAAGATATCTCCATGAAGCATCTCTAAGGAGGTATGCTATGGCCGGCAAGGACAGTAGTCCCAGCGTGTTCATGAACAAACCTATCATCCCAATCAGGCCTCTTGAATTTTTCCCCACCATCTCGGTCAACAAAACGACCGCGCATGTGCCGATCGATGCACGTCCGAACCCGCTCGCGAACCGTAGGGCCGAGTAGATCCAAACGTCGGGGGAAAATGAGGTCGCCAGGGCGGCCAATGACATTATGAAACACAAAAGGACGAGCAAATTCTTACGGCCAAGCGAGCCGTCGGCGAGGGTGGCGAATACAAAACCGCCTACTAGGCAGCCCAAGTAGAAACATGAAGTGGGTAGGCCCGTCATGAAGTAGTTCGCACACTCGAGGGCCCATTCTGACACGATGGACTTGGAAGGGGGCCCATCCCAAGCCCACGAGCCGTCGGGGAGGTCGCAGACGTCGGAGCTCGAGCTACACGTTGTATTAGCCCCGCTGGTGCAGTGCCACGACGGCTCGGCATCGGTGAAGTCGCTGATGCACGCCTGTTGTCCATCGAAGAACCAAGCCAGCGAAACGAGCATGGCTTGGAGGAACTACCTCGAGTTGAGCCCTTCGATGCACCATTCGGTCAGCTCGTCTAGCAAATCGGATTGCGTTTCATCGGCGACTGGAATTTCCAGCTCCGACAAGCCAGATCTTGAGAGAAGAGGCGATGCCGAATTGGCCATTGAATGTTGCGCTAAGGTTTTGTTGCTTTGTGTGTTGTTCATATGTGCATTTCAGTGGTGGGAGATCTTAGATATACTTGACGTGGACTTGAGGAAAGAAATTGGCTACAATTATTATATGCACGGTGTAGAATTGTGCGCTCGATTATTAACAAAATTCTTGAGCCTTTGATGACCCCTCTGTCCTCTCAATTACATGATAAACCCCACTCGAGGTAATTGATTACATGGTAAGTGGTTTAATCCAAGTGTCCACTGGATTTTAGTGGAGCACTTAGTGGTGTCTCTCTCTCAATGCGCACCAAGGAAAAATCACAGTAAATGGATGGGTTGGCCCTTTTGTAGCTTGCAAGTGTCACGCGTTGCAAATTGGTGGACTCATGTGGATTTAAGGCTCACGAGAAAGCCCAAACTTGATGGAATGACCGAAGGTTTTCTAGGCCCTATTCGATTTGGGCTGCTGCTTAGCTCTTTCCACGATGAAAGCCCTAACAATTGGGATTGGAGTAATGTGGGATCTCATCAAGTCAATAAGACTACAATTTCTCTCGGCCTAAAAAGAAATAGTAGCGTAGTTATCGTATCAGGTAAAAAGAGAGAGAGAGAGAGAGAGAGAGAGAGAGAGAGAAGAAAAGAGAGAGACTGAAGTGAACTTCCTACAAAATTTTCCGTGCTTTGTCATTTCTAATGTCAGAAATATGTCTTAATACACTTCATGAAATAGTTTTCTCAAATCAGTGATCGTTTCACCCAAAATTCCAAATTCGTAAGTCATGACATATTTACTTAAACTAATGTTCGTCTTATGAAAATCTCAATTTTGCACTCATGAGACATTTACGCCATATTAATTTTTATATCAAAAAGAATCTCAAATAGGAAAATTACTAAAAAGGTTCTAAATTTATTGTAACTGTGTCAATTTAAATCCTAAATCCTTTTTTTTTTTACCAATTGAGTCAAAAACCATTTGTATTTGTGCCATTTTAGTTCATTTAGCTAATCTTGGCCAACTAGCGCTAACATGGATATCAGCCATCCTATATAACATGGATAGCTCTAACATGAATAATTTTTAATAATATTTTAATATATTTTATTTTTTTATTTTTTATTTTTTATTTTTTTTTTTCCTTTCCCTTCCTTCTTCAATCACTGTCGACGACTAGCTAGAGATGAGGGCTAGTGAGGTCGACCTCGCCTAGCTACTGACGAGGCTCAAGCTTGGTCAACCCTAATGTGAGGCATGACCTTGTTAAGGGTGCGTTTGGTTTAGCATTCTTAAGAGACTTTCAGCCTCCAAAGCTCATTAGGGAAATACTGGACCATTTGGCAATCATTTTGAAGTAATTTTCAAATGAAAGTCAGTATTGAAAAGGCTGAAAGCCCAATGCTTATAAGAACTAACTTTAAGTTTTCAGCATTTAGCTAAATGCTTAAACTTATTTTTTTTTCCAAAATTATCATCACTCATTCTTCAAATTTCTGGTGAGGGCAAGGCTCAATTGGGCGAGGGCAAGGCTTGTCAATGGCTGACAATCGGTTGAAAGAAGAAGCAAGGAAAGGAGAAAAAAAAAAAAGAGAGAAAGAAAAGAAAAAAAAAAAGGAATGCCTTTCGAAGGTACAAAAACAACCTCAACCTTTTACCAACCTCCGCATCAAAAGAAACTTTTTTGTGATGCCATGCTAACGCATGAAATGATTGAGATAAGAAAAAAAAATTGATGCTATGCTAACGCATGAAAATGATTGAGATAAGTACACGTGATCCTTGAAAAAGAAATGCTATTTTTCTTCAATTGGTCATGAATGATTTGAAAGTGCAGCATCACTCAGTACAGAGATTCAATTCATTGACAATGATACTCGCCTCACATATTTTGGAAAATTCCCATCAACTAGCTTTGTATCTATCTAAATAGCTATTGCTAACGCAATCAACTAAGCATATATCATATTATATGCCATCTTTTTATTTTTTATAAACCTATTATCTAATTCGTCTTGGTAACAAACATTTTTACCAATTCCTCTCTCTCTCTCTCTCTCTCTCTCTCTCTCTCTCTCTCATTTGAACAACACAGTAGTTAGACTGATCAAATGTTGTAGGCTGCATCTGTCTCTCTTCAAAGTCAACGTAGTTAGTACAACAAACCAAGAAAGTAATACAAATTGTAATTTGAACATTAGAACGTTCTAAAAAAGGGGATTGGGAGTCAGTTCTTTCCCTCTCCTTTGCATGTTATTACAAAAACCTTTTATTTCGGATCTACTTATATATGTGCAAATGCTGGACATAAGCTGTCGAAGGATGATGAATTTGACCCCATCAAAACCATATAATAACAAATAATAATGCAGCTATACTGACCGAGGAAGGCCATACATCGCCACGACTCAAGGAGGTCCATAAACTATGCACTTGTTGACAGCCAGGGATTAGTTCTAAGGCACCATGTAGTTTCCACTTCCGCGCAACCGTGTTGTCGGCGGGATTAGTTTAAGACACAATCACCGAATTATAGTCTTCATCAGCATATACGATCTGCATCGGTAGGTTCTCTTCATGGAGTGTTCATAAGGCTCAAAGTCATATTTTATGTCACGATTGGAGGAGAGAAACCTGCTACGCAGAAAGATTGACGTTCAGCATGTGGGGAAGAGATTGCCTGGAAAATGCATTATCGCGTGAAAACTTCCCTTCAACAACCACCATTTTTATAGACGAATGAAGCCAAAAGGGACCCATGATCGTTCTTTTCTCTAAGCTCACACGTATCGCTTTGAAAGAATCCTCCAAACAGATGAAAATATTATAATGGTTGCCTAACGCGATGATCACTTCCAAAGCAGAACCTAAAGAAAAAACTGTTCAGACGTCCAAATCGATTCAACCACCTAATCTAGGCTTTATGCGCCTTGTGACTCGTTCCAGTTTTTTTAATCTGCACTGTTGATTACACATGGTAATAGTAAGAATAATGACCGCGAGTGGACTTAACAAACCACCGCTCAATTGGCTGCTTAAACTCTGTCCGACTCGGTCGGTGTCTGCGTCCTGCGTTTGACTGCGTACTAATGGAAATTTCCCCATTTGAGCCATTCCAAATGCTTTTTCTATGGTTCGGTAAGCGACTAGGTTAAACATGTTGAATTAACATTAAGTGGTCCGATCGTTAGTTCTGGAAATTCGAACCATTAGAGAGGACGCGCAGATTATATGTTGAAACCCGCAAAAACCAACTTATTTACCTTTGTGTTTTGGAAATTGTTAATCCTCCAATATTGTATTGGAAACCCAAAAGAAGATGCTTGTCACGAAAGGAGACCGTTGAAAATATTTCGCCAACTTTGTAGGGGTAAACACACGAGGAAGCAGGATCCCATGGATTCTTGATTCATGTAGACACGTCCACCCAACCAATCATTGATGGAGCTGTTCTTTGTCTCATCAGTCGACTTCTGATTCCCTTGGAAAACCCATTTAATAAATCTCGGAGAAACCGGGTTAGGCCTAAAGAAAAATTGTCACTCAAGGTAGTACCTCGGGGAGCAATTATACAAGGACTAAATGAACTTTATAAGAGTTGAAACTCTTGCCTCATCCTCCAATGTGGAAGCCATTCTATATAAGCGAGTCCCCTGAGGTTGCAGATCTTCTTTAATCTGCAGATGCAAAAGGCAACAAAACACGTCATTCATTCTTTGTCTTGCACTCTTCTTCGAGGGTGCTCAGGAGAGCAACAGAGTAAAGATGATGTATGACACGATACTCTCCAGGAGCTTTAGCAGAAGTGACCAGAAAAAGTTGGGTTATGGAGCAATCTTTTTTTGCTTACTCATTTTGTCCAGCATTTTCGCTGCTCTCAAGTCTCACCTGGGGGCGCTACCAGCTTGTAAGTCGGTCTGATAACTTACACATTTATTTGTGCTTTAGATGGTGAATTAGTGATCGATGATCATGCATTCGAGTCCTCCATGTTCTGCATATTCTCTGACAATTCTCTGCATCTGTTGTGTTCACAGTGACTTTGAAGTTGACAACTGTTGATGATCATAAGATGCATTTGATTGAAGAGAAAAGTGCATCTCAGGAGCAAGAAGTTATTACAGGTAAGCTGTGATGACAATCAAATTAATGTCAGCATCTTGGTGATTTGGATGGAAATTATATAGTAGACGACACCTTCTTGTTCTACCTGATTGTATTAATTCTGCCATGTATCTGTACAGTCCAGAAAAATTTCACGAGGGAGATGGAAGCCTCTTTGCAACGTCATGGATCCTAGGTCAGATTACTGTTCGATCACCGGGGATGTTAGAGTTCAAGGAAGCTCCTCCACTGTTTTCGTTGCACCCTCTGAAATGCTCTCCGGCAATGACTCGTGGACCATAAGGCCTTATGCACGAAAAGGCGACGAAACGGCAATGGGTCCAATTAGGAAATGGTCGATCTTACCGTCGGCCGTGGCCCATCAACCTATCCCCATTTGCACCGAACACCACAGCGTTCCGGGAGTCATTTTCTCAACAGGAGGATATGCAGGAAACAATTTTCATGCATTCACCGACATCATCATTCCGCTCTTTACGACTACTCGGCATTTTGGAGGAGAAGTCAAGCTCCTAGTAACAAATAAAAATCCTCGGTGGCTTCAGAAGTTCCGCGCCATACTAGAAAATCTGTCGAAGTACGAAATTATCGACATCGACAGTGCAGGGGAGAACATTCATTGCTTCCCAAGAGTGATTGTGGGGCTAAAGCATCACAAGGAGATGATAATTGATCCTTCGAGATCTCCCTACTCCATAAGCGACTTCAGGGCCTTCCTCAGGAGCGCCTACTCGCTAAAGAAGGAGAACGCAATCAAATTACAGGACGGTGAGCTCAAAAGACGGCCTCGCCTCTTGATCGTGTCGAGAAAGTGGTCGCGCTCCTTCACCAACCTTGCCGAAATCACTAACATGGCCGAGACGTTGGGGTACGAAGTGGTTGCTTCCGAGTTGGACTCCAACATGTCGAGAACCCCGGTGATCGTGAACTCCTGCGACGTGATGATGGGAGTTCACGGAGCTGGCCTGACGAACCTGGTTTTCCTCCCAGAAAACGCGGTCCTCATTCAGATACTCCCTATTGGGAAATTCGAATGGCATGCCAAGGTTTGCTTTGGTGATCCTGCAAGGCATATGAACATCAAGTATATGGAGTACAACATAAAGGAGAAGGAGAGCAGTCTCATACAGGAGTTCCCACTTGACCATGTGGTTTTCAAGGACCCAGCTGCATATCATAAGCATAATTGGAATTTGTTCAAGTCAAGGTACTTGGAAAAGCAGAATGTAGAGCTTGATGTGAATAGGTTCAGACAGACATTGGTGAAAGCCATGGAGCTTTTGCATTGAGTGAACATATTTTTTATTGTCCAGTAATAGGAAGAGGTCGCTTCTTTTTCTTGTTGGGCGCAAGAAGAAGACGTTAGTGTTCATAATTTTAATGATGTTTCTCAATTTTTCTTGCTCATTGCAGAGGTTGGTCCACTGGGCCCTAGACTCTGTCTGGGGGATTGAATTCTTGCTTTGCACCTTTGTTACTCATAAGATCTTTCCATCCTGGCATCACGAAATTTTCCTTTGTCGCAAGTAATTGAAAAGTGCCCTACAGGAATAGACACCACTACTAAACTGGCTTTCTTACACGAGTCTCCAAAACAATTCGTTCATGATGACTACAGCAACGGTGTTCTTGCTGGCGCCTAGCCCCCTCCGGAATCATCTAGTGACTATCTTTCGGCACAGATTGAGAATCACGGAAGGATAAAAAATAGTGCGGAACCGCCGACAGATCTAAATTGAAATGGAGTTAGGTGATAATTTCACACTTCGAGAGACGGGATACTTACAAGCCCCTTATGCAATCGCATCCGCCTAGTACTTACTGAAGTTTAGCTTGAATATATATATTTTGCCAATCTGGCCAAGAACAATTTGAAATAAAACACGATATTATACACAACTGTCCAGGGTATCGAATTTTTGGAAGGCGAGTTGCCGTTCAATCCATCATTTCCATATGCACAGCACTGCCGATCTAAATTCGACAAATGGTTTGATGCGAGGAGGCAATTCTTCCATCCACCAGACTTTCAACTGTGCTATTACTCATATACAAGATAATCAACTGCAGGAAGAAAAAAAAAAAAAAAACCACTAACTATCAGGAGAAGAATATTCCCTCCATGCCAAGAATACATCAGGGGTTTAGGTTTGCCTGTGTCGTTGGAGTCTCGGATGTCATATCGCCAGCAGACTTGCTTAGAAATTCTTGCCTCAGACAGGAGGCACAGATACCACTTACAGTAGTTAGGACCAGCTGATGAGCTTTGCCATATTTGAAGAGAATTGATCCTCCAGCCTCTATAGCACCAAAAGAAATTTGACCTGTAAAACCATTTTCCAGCGAACGAAGTTCAGCATCTGTCATGGAGTGCTAAAGACACTCTCTCTGATGTGACTTCATCAACTGAAGAGATAAAGCTTTCAGAGCCAGAATTTGTTCTCAAACCTTTGATACCATTAGGAACTCTGCTCTTCGTGGCTGACAGTATTAATGTGTATAGATATGGCAGCCACTATGGTCAAGTCAACCCCACCTACTGCTGCGTGCTGTCCTCTGATTCTTGACTTTCTTCTTCTTTAGAAGTGTAGACACAGCATCCATATCGGAAGAGGACACATGAGTCTCACCCCTTAACCAGAGCAATGCCTGGGCAGCCGCATCCTTCTCTGCAAGCTTCTTATTGCTGCAAGGCCGTCCTGTGAAATCCAATCCATTGAAGATCACAGTGGAACGGAACTGATTGTTTTTCACTTGCTTTGTCTTGTAGGTTGGTGCTTCATGTCCTGCCCTAACAAGTAGAGTTTGCAATTGGGTCTTTGAATTATCACCAGCAGCTCCATTTGCACCTTTCGATGATGCGGCCTGTAATGTTACTTTCGCGACTTTCTTAGGCAACTGGCGACCAAAGACAAATCTACCTTCAGATTGGTCTTCTGAGACCAGCAACCTTACTGCCATTAGAAGATCATGGGAGGATCGTATATCTAATTTGGAACTCAGAAGCTGCAATCAAACATGCACCTTGAGATAAGGAATACAGGAAACACAAAGGAATTGTTACCTGGAAAAGAAGAAAGCTTGCTGGAATGGACTCAACTTCATGATGACAAGTTAAACCCTCACCTTATTCTGGATGAGTTCCCCTAGCTCTCTTTTTAGGCTTAAATATGTCTCAGCTAATGAAGGTTCCATGAAGAACTCCAAATATCCTCCCAACATCTTTAGGTGACCATCCTATCAGATGCAAGTAGTTTAGACAATGCATCGTGTGATGAGAACATACAGTGGGAAGTGAATTTCCATCTAAGAATCCAATGAAACTAGCCAAAGACAAAAAATAAAATAAAATATCCAACGGATGAAAAAACTGAGATGAGAGAACTCACAAGTCCACCCCTTGAAATGTTTCCTCCAAATAAGAGAAGCACAGAGTCAGAGATACCCGTTGAATCCCGAAGGAAAACTGAATTAACCTTCACCTTCTCATTGAAAACCAACCATGGGTATGGAATCTTTGGGACCCCCGCATTCACAGAATTCTATTCCACATGTCAACAAATATAATCCACAAATATATTCCACATTAGAAACTAAAAGAAATACTTTGATGTATCAATTCCAAGATGTTCTACAGAAAAAGATTTGCTGTCCAAAGTGACAAAGAAACTTACAGAGTACAGGAGCACCTGACCATCCTCCATTGTCTTCAAGGAAATCGACCTTTCTTTGTTCTGCAAGTAAACAAATTGAGAAGTTCAATAGATCTAGAAAGGGACAATCCAAGTTTACATGTTTATTGATTGGTGACATCTCTTGCTAACTAAAAGAGGATCCCGAGTTGCATTGGTTTGCATTGGTTTCCACCTAATTAGAGACTTGACTTACATAATGTGGACAAATAGATAATATTCATCTCATCAAACAAAAAGGCATAGTTTTACATATCCTGCATGAGAAAGTGCAGTCACTTTAAATAAAGTGGTGTCAACTATTCCTTTGTCAAAGTTTGGTCAATCGATGACCCCAGATTTATAGAATAGAATTACTAAAGGAAACTTAAATAGAGTGCTGGGGTGGGGGACAAGCAGAACAAATCATTTCAATGTGGACTTAAAAACATGTTAAAACAATCTCACCCACCACAACAGAACATATTCCTGGGAACAAACCCGCACAAATGATTGCCCGAATAAGATGCTCATCATGGCTCCATGAATTGGAAAACTCTGTATTTTGATCAACAATGCCACTATCCTTGAGCAAAGAAAGGAATTGCCTCCTCAGAGAGCCTATTGCTTTCATAGTTTGCACAGATAAAAAATTTCGCCAACAGTACTCATAGCCAGCCTGTTGTCTTTCAGCATCTCTCCAACCATCATAGGCTCGAGCAAGTGCAAGATGGTCACTGTAGTCACGGCCAGAAAATTGGGCTTTTGCAGACTCTGCAAGCTAAAGTAAGTTGAAACTACAATGAGAATATCATCAACAATTCTATAGCACAGTTGAAAGGAGATATCAACCCAAATAAAATTAGAATACAGAAGGTTGAAATTTTCTCAGCCAATCATATGACCCTGGGGTTGCATGAACTGTAAGCTACCACAGGCCACTGCACTTCTGCTCAATACGACTCTCAAACCACTCATCTCAGCACAGGAATTAACATGTTTCCTTATGATGAACTGCCAATTCCTCTCGAGTAGGTTTCTAGTTACTGATCCTCACCTTCCACAAGCAGCCAGAAAATGGCTGAAAAGCTTCATATTGGGCTTTCCCAGCACAATTATTCCATGAAAACAGGGTTTTTAAAGCAGACTTGTCTTCCCACCTAATTGAAAATGGGCAGTGTTTTTAACCCACGCTGACTAAAGACCTGGTCCCACTGGGTCAGCCAGTTGAGCTGGTTGCACACTTAACCATTAAAATATTCAAATCATATGTTGAGGTACTCATGGCACAAGATCAGGCACTGAGCACCCATGAAAGAGGTCAGGCAATCATTACCCTCACCTCCTCATGCTTTAAGTAAATTGTTTTGTGCATCTAACACTAAAAGCATACTAGAAGTCAAGAGGCAAAGTGCAACATCTCTTGCCAGATATCACGGCTTATGGGTTCAAACCAGGTTCATCTCCAGAGCAAGTCCAAAATTTAGGATGGTTAAAGATCTGGTCAAGCACATTGACCATTTGAACCAGTCGGTTTGGTCAATCACTGAAGACAAGGGAGGATGTTAAGCATATTCCCAAAACAGGCGACATGATTAAGTGATGGGGAAGTAAACGTTAAAGCAAAATGGCCAGAGGAAGCATCCAATACTAATATGGCTAGAAAAGAGAACAAACTTACATCCTTCTTGTCAAATGGCATCAAGAATGGATCTCTAACACTGAGACCAGCAACAATTGACATTACTGGGTCTAGACAGTTGAAAATGGCCCCCAGTATAAGCATCTTTCCCAGTTTGGGCTCAACTGGAAGCATTGAAAGCTGGCGACCTATTAAGAAACAAGCATGATCAGGTCCTTCCAAAAGTTCAGTTGCAAACAGGGAAGAGTAGCATACACAGTAAACAATTAACATAAGGAGGAAATATATAATTTCAGCACCTAGAACTGTCAAATTCTCATTTTCATCTAAAGCTCCAATCACCTTCAGATATTCTACAGCATTTTGGACCTACAAGAGAGACAATTTTAAAAGCAACACAGAAATTATCAATATAAATCTACTAGAAGACAGAAGCCATATGCATATCACATGAATTGAAAACTGTTAGCAACCAAAAGAAATTGTAGAAACAAACAAAGAAGAACAGGGAAGTGAAACTGATACCGAAAGTGATTCCGGTGGTTGCAATGCCCTAGACAGGAATTCTGTGATGCTTCCAAGTTGCAGACTTTTTATTTGCAAACATAAGGACTGCAATGGTGTCCTCAGAAGTTCTGGCAACTGGTAGTCAGCAAAAGCATCATAAACGCATCTAGGATAGAGGTGGTAACACTCTCCAGATTGAACACGACCAGCTCTTCCTCTTCTCTACAAACAAAAGATCAAACTTGAAATGAATGTGAAAATTCTAAAATAAATAAATAAATAAATAAAAATTAAAGAAGGCCACATGCTGCAAAAGAATTGGAGGACTAACTCAAACCTATGACCACTACATTAAAAGAAGCGCCTGATTGATTACACTTCCCTGCTCAAACCCTTAGAATGTCAAATGCCTTTTTATCAAATTCTCTATGGAGAAACATCAGAATTGTGCCAGCAACAGTCACATCATAGTTTAGACAAGTTAGCTAAGCTCAAAGTAATGGCAACTGCAGAATACATATGTCCAGGCCAGGAACAAATGGCTCAGATCAATTGCACATACTCTAGTCAGACTCAGGAATTTAATTTCAGATATGAATATGTATCCTGGTGTCTGACTCTCAAAGCAGTGGCGACAGCAGAATCCATAGGTAGAGTCCAGAAACAAATGGCTCGGACCAATTGCACATGTGCTAACTGAATGTCAGGTAAGAAAATGTTCCTGGTGTCTGCCATGTCCATGACTTTGCATGTGTATTTATCGTAATTGAACACTAGAAGTCTTCAAAAAATAACAGCATAGAGGGCATTATGTTTTCCTCCATCCCTGGTAGGAGGAACCATGCCTATAATTGGTTGATTATGAGCATGGATCTCACCCACATTTGATGTTAATAAGTTTAAATGTGGGTGATGCTCATAAGATGGTGATAGGAAATATTATCCATGTAGGAATTATAAGGTTCACCATCAAAGTGCACATATGGGGGAATTTCAATAATATCTAGGATGTTCAGTAATAAAACTTTCCAATTTTTATCCATTTTCACAATTTTTATTTTGATGGTTGAGTGGCAAGAGTAGTACTGCAATAACAAGAAGTGAAAGTTAGCCAGTTTGAAGTAGAGATTAGAGATGAATATCCATACGCTAACCCATACCAATTACAACGTCCTAGTCCTCAATAGAAGTGTCGCAGTAATAAGGATAGACTGCCAAACGATGCATATTTCAGTCAATCTCTTGGATAAAATGCAAGCAAAATGTAATATCCCTATCATATGCAAGATTAGTATAGAGGACTATGGGCGAAAGGAGAGGACACATAGCAGGCTGACAAGACAACTGATAATTGTGAGAACATCAGCTGACAAGATAAATGATAATGGCGAGAACATCCCCAATAACTTTACGTTGCAGATGCATAGTGAGATCAAGGGCCCCAATCAGAACTTGCAATATAAGCAAGAGATTCATGCCAATAAGGTATGAGCAATATATAAAGCATAAAGAACCACTTCTCCAAAAGCCTAAAAGTAGATAAATAGGAATCATCTTACTTGTCGAGCAGCAGCCTTTGAGATCCAAGATGGAAGCAGACAAGGAGTGTTATTGATCGCATCGTAGGAAGTCTCTTTCGCCTTTCCACAGTCGACCACAAAGACTACATCATTGATGGTGATACTAGTCTCAGCCATATTGGTAGCAAGGACTATTTTCCTAACTCCATCTGGAGGCTTATCAAATATCAACCTCTGTGAAGAAAAAGGAGAAGAGTAATCTCCAATTTAATTATTTAAAGGACATAAAAATAGTTCGAAAGTGTCACAAAGATGAAAATAGGATACCAATGTTACAAACAGACTGAAAGATGCACGGAGGATGGAGTATCACCTGCTCGGAGCTGGCCATAGATCCATGACAGGCAAGCAACAGAACTCTGCTTGGATCACCCAAGAGAGGATGGGCTTGCAGCTGGTCCTTCAAGGAGTTTATGTCATCCCAACCAGTCATAAAAAGCAATACAGCTCCAGGCCTTTCCTTTTGAACTATGTGGCAAAGTACATGCTCAATGAGATTAAAGCCAATGGAATCCGGGTTCCAACAAGACAGAGATTCACGCGTCCACCGACTGTACCCTCTGAAGTCCACGGATTCAAGTGCATCCTTTTGCAAAAGCAGACAGATTGGATCATCTGAGAATTTAACAGTGATGAAATAACTAAACTAGCTCAACTAATTTATGTACCTCGACAGCAGTAGCGATTTGGCTCTTCCTCTTCTTAACAGCTTGTCTCTGCATTTTCCAACTTTTGTCTTGACCATAATCATCAATCTGATTATGTGGAGTCAATCTATATCCAGTCATCTCCAAAATATTCTCCAAAAAATGAGCTCGGACAGGGTAGGTGAAACCCTGAAGAAAATTACATTAGCACACAGAACAAACAAGAACACAATTCTAATTGAGTGGATCAGCCAGAAAATAGTAAGGGAGACAATGAAAATATTAAGCCATTAGGAGAATATCACAAACATAATTGTGACCACAAAATTCATGGCTACCCACAAAATCACAGATTAAGACAATTTGTTTTTAAAATGCGCAACAGTAAAGAGAACAAACCATCATATTTTGAGACTTTTTTCCAAAGCCCACCGAATTACTGTAAATTCTTCTCAAGTTACATCTTGACACAGAGTTTTATGCTTGCCATTTAATAACATAATAGAGCAATTTAATTTTCAGGCAGTATCAAGTTATAACCTCCCTGATGACAAAAATGGGTACCTGTATCATGTCATAAAACGTAGGAATAATCCTCAAAAAGCAACCTACAGGCTAATATAGGTGCCCAAACACCTCTAGCTCACAATAAGACAAAGTAAAAACTGCATCCAATGGAAAAAAAGGGTATGGTATTTGATATCTAATTTCTCAAACTCACAGGTATGTGGATCATTGGAGCACCACCAAAGTAATTAGAAAAAAGCTCAGCATTGAGGGTTGCACTCATCAAAATCAGCCTCAATTCAGGTCGGCGACGAAGAAGATCCTTGAGCACAATGAGAAGGAAATCTGAAACATGCAGAATTCAGCTGAGAACAGCAATAAAGGAATATCCAAATAGCCCCCCGAAAAAATAAAGTTCCATACTTACCTTCATTCATACCACGTTCATGAATCTCATCAACAATAACATGAGTTACACCAGTCAAGTTTCTGTCAACAAGTAATCTCCTCAACAATATGCCAGTGGTGCAAAAAAGTAAGCGAGTATCCCTCCCTTTCATCCCCTCCAATCGAACCTTGTACCCAACCTTATGTTAGGAAAAAACAACAAATACTTCAGCAACAGGACAGTAAATACTCCATCTTGCATAACTAGTTAAAAGCAAGATTCACATAGCCAGATGAAAAAACTAACAGATTCTCCCAGTTGCTCTCCTCGCTCTGAAGCAACCCTTTCAGAAACAGCCATAGCAGATATTCTTCTTGGCTGAGTGCAAATTATACTACATGCACCCCTTGAGCAGCTTCAATCTCAGATTCAAGTATGTATTGAGGAAGTTGAGTTGTTTTACCACATCCAGTTTCACCAGAGACAACCACCACCTAAAAGATACACATATTTTTTTCCATCAACAATTATCCGTGAAAATAGTGTAAAAAGGAAATCATGTAATACCTTCATACCTAACAAATTCTAACCACTGTATACCTGGTTGTAAATTTCTTGATACTATTCAAGCAAGCCTCTGTACCAGTTGAACTCATCAAAATACACCTTTTGGAAAAAGAAAATTTGGATTTTTCCAGGGACATGAAGACCATTACACCACCAAGAAGTTCAAAAGTTTTCAATGAAAAGATAAAAGGAGAGCTATGATGCCAAAACTGATTTTTCTTCTCATTGTTTTGGTGTTCTGCCCAACTGTTGTTTGCAATACACACCTCAGTGACAAAGGCATACCAAACAAATTTGTCAAAATAAGACGCATGGGTAGGCACGTTCCTCAAGCTCATGGCCACTTCATTGATTAGATAAGCGAGGTTTCAAAAAGGGCCCAATTCATGTCACATGAAGGGAGATCAGAACAACATGCAACCAAAATGCTGAAGAGGAATCCTAATTTTTCATCATATAAAGCAGGTAATGACAATTTCCTCTAAGGCTTTACAAACAGACTCTGCAACAATTGGAGATCCTTCAAGCCATCCTTTTGTATCTAGTCTGTAATTTATGAAACGTTTAATTGTTACCATTGGCTTTAGTTTACACTAAGAAATTATCAAAAGAGGAACTTGAAGGAGCATCTTAGGAGAGCAAGTACCATGTGGTAAATAACTAAGCTTCAACCTGTGTGATGAAAACTTTATTTGTTTATCATAGTTACTGTCACCGTCTTCCTCCGAGGCACACAGTCAAGCAAAAGGTCCATTAACCTCAAACATTTTAGAGAGCCAACGTAGACTTACTAGATATAACCAATCAAAATATTATTTTGTGCTACAAATGAAAATTTAGTAGGCGGCCCCAGCAAACAATGTAACTTCCACTTCAGGCGAACAAATGAAAATTTAGCAAAACCAGAAACCAGCTTATAGATCCTACCAACCTGATTTTCTGAAATGGCTTTCAGCAAGGCATCCTTCTCTTTGTATGCAGGGAGATTTCGACGAAATTCAAGCATCTTTTGGCCTTCAGGAGATTCCTAGGACGTTAATAGTACTTGTCAGTTATAAGAATAGTTGCAAATTATCAAGACCCAACTTACTATGCAAACAGATGTGGCAATCTATAAAATATTCCACAAAATGCATTGCTAAATTCACCTGCCAATCTTGCTGTTTATTACGCAACTGTAAACTTCTCCGGCGTTGAATTTTCTCTACAACTACACTATTTGGTGTAATACGCTCCTGCTCGCCATAAAGATCATCAACAGCAATACTTCCATCAACGCCAGATGATTTTGAAGAATACAATAACTTATCCCTACTTTTGGGCTTTCGGGAAAGGTGTGCTTGGAGGTGTGTATCCACTTCCATTTGCAATCTATAAGGTAATACCACCTGGATGCACACAAAATTATTAGTCTACATTTTCACTGCACAAGAAAATTCACCATGTGGAAGCACCAAGTTTTAAAACCATGACTGCATTATTAGTACAACTTTAGCCAGGAACTTCATCCATATATCCCTCTTCCTATAAGCATGTGGAAATAAAGTTATAAAGAAAGGAACAAAGTACATATATCAGGAATGTACCTCTCTCTGTGGGCGCCTGTCATCAAGATCAGATCTGTAATTTGGCAGAGGGACTTTGCTAAAGACAACTACTTTTGAATATTGATGGCTGCAAGGAAATTGCTTATCAGAAATAGCGGAATTGATGAAACAGGGAAGGACTGGCCTTATGTAGTTGTAATACAATCCACAATAAGCTTAAGTACCTATACAATCCCATCCTGGTTGCCAGGGCTGAAAGTTGATCAAAGTCACGTCTGTCTTTCCTCTCCCTAGATACCATCTCCTGCTCCTCTTTATTACGAAGAAGCATGGTCAACTTCCACTTCCACTCTTCCACATTGTCAAGGGTTGATGCATGCTAGAACACAACAGAACACCAAAATAGTATAAATCGAGATTAAACAAGAAATCTACTCCACAAACTAAGCAAAAATAGGAAAAGTCCCAAAAAGAGAAGGCATAAAAGCCAGCAAGAACCATCTGCTATCCAGGTGCATACATGATGGGGCTATGTGCTACAAATATTTCACGAGATGCTTCAAATTTTTGTTAATTATGAAGTGCAATCATTGTTCAACACTTAAGACAAGGGCCATGTTGCTTGGCACAAAGGATCCACAGCCTTCTTTTTTTACTGGCAACAGAAAGACCAGTAGGCTTCTACTCCAACATACCAAATAAATTCCCGAGAATTGCTAAGCTTATCTATCAAGCTAATAAGTTTAAAGAGTTAAAAGGCAGGATGACATCAGAATTAGGACTGTTTATTCAACTTACCAGAAAAATTACATTCATCAGCAAATTAGCTGAAATGATACCATAGTGAAAGTCCACAAGTAACACGTTATTGCCATGTTCTAGACTTCTTATACTGATTTCTTAATATAAAATCAACGTAAAATCTTTGCATATTAGACTCCTCTGATTAAATTGTTCAATATGGATTTAAAGGAACAATACTAGCCTTTTTCAAACCTCCTAAAGACAGCAGTGAATGCATACAAGCAAATGTAATGTCACAGCTAAACAAGAGATTGGCACAAGCATACTATGGATATCTGACAAAACCATCTAATTTTACATGGGATTTTGTTAATGAGTGCTCCTAGGAATAACACCTATCTAAGGAAACAATCTAACTCCCAAGGCACTTTTCATCTTGTGTTAGGGTAGCAATGCATTGAAAATCAAAACATTTCCTTGTTAAGTGTCCTTAATCAGTGTCCTGGAGATCCTCATTGACAAAGCCCTTTTACATTTAAACAGACAAATACTTAAAACTACCTGCATATTCCTTGCAGCTTTGATCATATCATATATCATTCTATCAGATAAACTCTTCAAAACATAACTGATCGAGGCATATAATCTCCTTAAAATGTGACTGATCGAGTCATAAATGGCACCACCATGCCAGATAGAATGTGCTTATTTACAATATCCATTGCACTCCCATTAATCTCATTTCTGATTGTTAATAACTAGCAATGGAAAGGCACTCCTTCTAGCGCTCAAGCCGTAGGCATCCAGTATGTATCTTACTTCCAAGTCCATACCACACCTTGAAGAAGCTGAGGTGTACATGGGATTTCAATACTTCAAACTTTTGGACTCTTTTAGTTTACAGCACATGCACTGCGGTTTCCTCATCCACATGTTTTAGCATACTCATCCCTGACTCCACCTTCAACCATATTGAGGAACAAATTGTACACAAAGTCCTACAAGGGCATTCAGTGGTGTGAATAAAAGTGGAAGCATAGTCTAACCGAGTTCCATCGTAAGCACAATTCAAAAACTAACTACTGGGAAGCATACAAGCGACAAATTCAAACCAAATGGCGGAAATTTCTTCACTGCAGGCTTGCTTTAACACATAGTTAGCACCCAATTCAGTCCCAAACGACACCATCGGAAACTTGCCGTATCCCAACGTTCTCACCGAATTTTACTATACTAAGCTCAATCAGAACCACGACCGACACTCATTCACTCCACTAAACTCACGAAAACTCCAAACTCACCATCTGCTGCTGAGATGAACCGACTTCAAGGTCCGACTCGTCGCTGGACACGTCGTGATAAGCAACCGGCCGTAGCTCGAGCTATGCCGGCGCTGGAACGGCGACGCGACGCCACCGCCGCCCCTCCTCCGCCTCCGGTCCACCTCCACGGCCAAGCACGCGATCATCCGCCGCTCCGACAAAGTCGGCGGGCGCGCCGACCTAAGCAGCGCCGCCCGAGCCCTCGAGTCGGCGGCGGGCGGGAGAGCCGAAGGCGGTGGCGCCGCCGCGGAGGCCCTGCAAGCCCTGCGAAGGTGGACGACGGCGGGCGGCGGCGGCCGCGCGGACATCGCCGCCCTCAGGCAGCCGTGGAAAATGGCCGAGTACGCCATCGCTCCCGGCTCCGGCGAGGCTTTCTCCCCAGTCGGACGCGACTCCGATTCTTCGTCACGGCGGTTGCTCCGCCCGCGTCCGACGGCACCGGGCGCGGTTGCACGGCGGCGGAGGGAAGAAGCTTATCGGCAGCTGAACTATGGTCGGAGGAGGAGCAGAAAAGAGCTCCGAGAAGTTAGGTTTGTGGACAGAAAGAACGCCGCATGGGGGAGACGATACAGTGGGCTTGGGCTCTTGGGCTCTTGGGCTTCTGGGCTTTTGGGCTTTTCATGATCTTGGGCCTATTTCAATTGGGCCCTCAAGCCTTTGCTTGCTTGGGCTGATTTTGTAGTCTTTCCCGTTTCCTCTCTCTCTCTCTCTCTATCTCATGGTAGCAGTTTGGGAAGAAGTGGACTATGGAGGTACTACTAATTGAGGCGAGGAATAGAATGACACCAGCTGCCTTACTGATCAATTTGCGAAGCCCCTTTTGACCTTTTGATAAGAGAAAAGTGTTTGATCATTATGCCGAGTCGATACGGGCCTACCATGGGAGACGATAGATACATGAGCCCCTGTCGAGTCAATCAACTCGGTCGAGGGGTTTTTGCATCTTTGAAAGGTGGAGTGCCTTAGGTTGGATTCTATTCCATCAGACTTTCGTCACGGTTAAGTGATTCCTTGTTGACTTCTTACTCTTAACATGAGTGGCTTTTTTATCTATGAATGAACTTGAGAGAGACCGGTGCCTTCTTCCCCTTTTTTGGCCCTACAAGACGTTGATTTCCTGCATATCGACACTAAAATAGAAAAGTCTCCGATTCATGAAGGAATGAGTTTAATATCAAGATAATCAGGTTTAAGAACGTGTTATGGTTATTCTATAAGGCAAATCATTTTTTTATGTCATTCTATACTAGTAAAATTAACATAATAATTTAATTGTGCTTTTGAAATTAGTTAGTGGATTCGATGATACTGCATATTTCAATAATTGTTTGCGATTTTCAACCAAGAAAAATAAAGAAATTGCACCGCCAGGATGAGTGGACCGATGCTGATCCTAACGAGTGATATGACTGATGGTGAATGGAACTTATGGAGACTTTGAACTTGGACGGCTGGGTGATGGGAACACACTCCCTCACTGTCCCTAAATTAATGTTCTGGTTGACTGATTCATGTCATTCCCAAGTTGTGGGACCTTGTCTCACCATAAAGAGCTCCCTCCTACGGCACTTTAAGGAAAAATCTTCTGTTCATAGGGAGGAGCAATGAGCACTATGATCAATGCCTAATTCATAGAGTAATGATTGCTAAATTATAAACCAACCCAACAATCACCACATGGAAGACAACCAAATCTATGTAATCTCTCTCTTTTTCTTAACTTAATTATGAGAGTCTCTTCTTTGCCTTGCAGCTATAGCCCATGGCTCATTTGGTACATGTATGAATAATTGACATTAATAAGCTCATCTATTTGATTTGATGGTTTTTTTTTTTTTTTTTGCGAGAGTGGACGGATTGGATGAAAGGGAAGTTATCTTAACTTTTGGTTTCTGAGCAAAAAGATTGCTAATGAGTTTCGATAAGACATTCTTTCGGGAAATTAGTGAATACATCTACTTTATATAATTTGAGATGCGCTCATGTCATCTAACATTGACACAGGACTCTACGGAAATTTGTTTGGTAACGTTTACGTTCTTTTTTTGTTCAAAGGAATGAAACAAAAAAAAGTGTTTCTGTTCGGGAACACTTTTTAAACAAAAAGATGCGTTTGGTAAATTTGTTCCGGAATAAAAAATAAATAGAAACACGTTTGGTAAATTTTTGTTCTTTTTTTGTTTCTTTTAATTTTTAAATATTTTTATTTTCATTTTTCATTTTTTCCTTTATTTTTTATTTTTTTTTTCTGGGGCGCCGGCCCGGCGACCGGCCGGGCCGGCTGGCCGGGTGCAGCCTCGCCCAGCCACGGCGAGGCTCGCCAGCCCTTGGCGAGGCCGAGCCTCGCCGTCGTTGGGCGAGGCTCGGCCTCACCATGGCTGGGCGAGCTCGGGCTCGCTGGATTTGGGTGAGCTCGAGCTCGCCCAGCCATGGCGAGGCGTGGCCTCCTTGGATCTGGGCGAGGCTCGGCCTTGCCCGCGTCGGCGACGCCGAGCCTCGCCTTAGCTGGGCGAGCTCGGGCTCGCCTAGATCCGGCGAGGCCGCGCCTTGCCGGGGGCCAGCGACGCTTGGCCTTGCCGGATCTAGGCGAGGCCGAGCCTCGCCGGGGGCCGGCGACGCTTGGCCTTGCCGGATCTGGGCGAGGCCGAGCTCGCCCGGCCAAGGCGAGGCTCTTTGCCTTGGCAGCTCCGGCGAGGCTCGAGCCCCCGCACCGGCGCCTCATTTGGTACATGTATGAATAATTGACATTAATAAGAAAGAAGAAGAAAAGAGGAAGAGAAGAAGAACTCAAAAAATTGTTTCTCCAAAATTGTTTCTGGATTTGATTTGATGGTTTTTTATTTTTTATTTTTGCGAGAGTGGACGGATTGGATGAAAGGGAAGTTATCTTAACTTTTGGTTTCTGAGCAAAAAGATTGTTAATGAGTTTCGATAAGACATTCTTTCGGGAAATTAGTGAATACATCTACTTTATATAATTTGAGATGCGCTCATGTCATCTAACATTGACACAGGACTCTACATAACCAAGAGGCTGATTGATCTCTTTGCAATGGGCACTTCTCTTGCTTTCTGCACTACTTTTGCTGCCAACTAGGATTTATGATTGCCTCATTCAAGGCACATTCAATATTGTGAGTTTTGTTCAACAAAAATGAGTTTTAACATTGCAAATTAACAAATATAAAGATTTCTAACATTTCCCGTTACTTCTTTAACTAAGTATTTCGTCGGAACATTTATTGTTTTTTCTCATTTTCCAAGAGTATAATACATGCCAAATTACCGGTGCATATTCTTACATGGAATAAGTTCAATGAAATATTGGAGACCAGCATGTGGATGATTGAGAGAGCTGTACATGAAACAATATGATTATGCAAATTAGGTTTTGAGTCATGTATGTTAACGTTTTGACTTTTATATTAGCTGAGATTTGTATTTATATGGCTTGGTTTCAATTTTCCCTTTCATTTCTTTCCCTTTTGACATTTTCATTACAATGGCAATTAAAGGGAAAAATCGAAAATAAAAAATTAATCCATGGAAATGTTGTGCATAGTCCAAATTCTATTGATTGCACAATCATAATTTCCTTTATACGCGGCACACTATCACGAAGTAATTTCCAACAAAAATTGGACAAAAGGACCATATTGAAATTTCACATAAATATGTTATCCCAAATTATCAAAATTAGAACATTTAGTTTAGGACCGATTCGACAATTTTCTCAAAATAACATAGAAGCGAGTTTTCCCTATAAACTGAAGTCATTAAGATATGATACAAGAATAAGGGACTATCATAGCAAAAATCATAACTGAAACAAAGTGGCTATCCAATCGCACTCGATAATTTATTAACAACAAAAGCCCACAAATTCAATAATTAAACAAGACTAAAATCTTTTCCATTTTCCGCCATCATCATCATCCTCATCAAGTTCTTCATGGGATCCATTGTCATCGTTCGAATTGGCATTATCAACATAATTAGTTTCATTGTTGAACTTGAACTGCAAGTGGGCCTCAAGCTTACGTAGTAGAATAGTAAACAGACCCTAACACTCTCTCTCTCTCTCTCTCTCTCTCTGATGGTAATTGAAAAGGATTGGGCAAAAAGACCCATTTAAGACCGAAGATGCAACCTTGAAAAATTGTATCGATTTTACTAATTTATCGAGGTTAAGGATTTAACCTGCAATTCCATAATATTCTACCGACTTGCGATTCTAGGTACGAGCATATTATTTAGTGTATTTTGCATCATAAAATTGTATGATACTACAATTTGAATAGTGATTTTACCAACAACATTACTTGCTAGAACATTAGATGAACCATTTGAAGGAATATCATTAAACATCACACTTTCTTTGATTTCAATCAACATATTTTGTAAACCTCATCAATAATAAAACTTGTGTTCTATTTAAAACAGAAAAAGTGAAAGGAATTTGTAAAAGTGTAAAAAGGTAATAACCTTATACTGAATTCATTTTTGATATTGTCTAAACGGATATAGGATAATAGAGATTCGAATCTAAAATTGGGGGAACAACAGACATAATGACCTTTTTGAAATTAATATTATGTATATCTTATAATAGTATTTATACTAGGGCAAAAGCCACCGAAAATCCTAAACCATGACACTGTGATATGTTCACCTAAAAAAAAAAAAAAAATTATAACACCAGAGATCCCAAATTTATACCTACGTTACCTATTTATCCAAAACTTGTACAATATAATATATTTATCTCAAACTTCTTCTTGTGACATAAAAAACCCCACACTTGTATCCATGTGATATATTTATTCTAAAAATTTGGTTTCAATAAAATAAATTTAGGGTTTTTGGTGTCACAAAAAAAATTACGGTAAGTGTGTCACACTTTGTGCACCCTTCAAATAACTATGGTACTCTTATTCTCAATTTAAAAAAGAGCAAATTAAAGTACATAACTTAAGTTTTGGCCTTTGTCAACAGAGGATTTTAAATTTCATTTCAGTTAATGGAGGATTTAAAGTTTAAAAGCCCCAATCAAGTCTCGAGCTCGTTGCTAGTGCAATGTAGGCATCAAAGAGCCAACATGGCATCTACATGCACTATTGGGTCATTTGTCACATGTTATTTTTGAAACTTGTATTCCACTGACGATGAGCTCAAGATCTAGTTTCAGTTTTTCTAAATTCTCAATAGATCAACATAAAATTTTTAAATCCCCAATTGACCAACAACAAAAACCTCGAGTCATATCTTGGCACTTATCTTGTAATTTTTCTCCAATACTTTATTTAGTGAATTTAGGATGTGTTTGTTTTGTGAAAAATATATGTTTTAAAAAAAAATCTTATAAATAATTTCTTGTATCGAAAACAAAAATGAACGAATGAAAAAAAAAAATTCATCGTTCACGAAAATATTTACATATAAATTATTATCTATAATGACAAATTTTTCATCACCTAATTATTTATAGTGATACAAGTAATTATTTCTAGGGAAATGCTTTTTAAGTCATCTATCTTCTGCTAAACAAATCCAGCTGTAAATTTATAGAAGATATGGACCGAGAATTTGGATTTTATTTTGTTTGTGTATGGAAAAGTACGAAATCTGGTCTGAATTATTTGTACGATAAGGTGGAACCCCTTTTTTTACATATTGGGAAAAAAGAATCAACCGGGGTTCAACGCAAGGACAGGCTACCCCTCCATTAGTGTATCAAAAATTGGCATCATTCGACCAAGCGAAGGACAACCTCCACTAATCAAACATCGACAGACAGAGAAAGACTGGCTTTTCAGTTCCTAGACATTCTCGAACTCGCAGTCGATTTCACATTGGAAAAACTGCCAACTTGGGGGGTTTTCCTGGTCCAATAAAGCATGGATTGAACAGAGCCCGTCCATCAGATTCCACGTCTCTGGAGCCACCAACCAAGAACATCAGTCTCGCTCACTGGACCCTGACAAGCGTGATGAATCAATTCGTGTCACCCACTAGCCCCAAAAGGAGAGAGACCCCCTTCTTTTTTCTCATGTGATGGGAGCGATTCCAGTAGCCATCGGCCCCATTTCCATTTGTGCGATAAGATCGTTTTCTGCTTCCCCTTCTTGATTAGCTCAATCATTTCTGTTCAAACCGCACACGAAAGCCGGATATTTCCATTGCCCATTCCATTTGATGGCGAATGACCATCCTCGAAAGGAAAAGGAAAGTGCGTAATTGGGTCATAAACCCTTTGCTTGTTGCGACCGTGTCCTTTCAAACAGCAAAATTGAATGTGCACAATCTCAAAAGTTTGCGTGAACGAATTGAATTGAGTTCTTCTGATGTGGGTTTCGGACTTAACTATATCTTTCGACCAAACTTGTGGACTCAATTGTTCTAACTAGGAGATTCGGGACTCTTATGACATTTTTTAGGAAACAATGACAACTTTGATCACCACCATTTTAAGGTTAGCACTTGATTGCACTCCGTACATAGATTCAAGACTTTTATTGTAGTTTCCCATACCATATTTTATGTGTCCATTCTCTCCTAACAAGGGTGAACCCGACATTATGGTAAGGAAAAGACACGTGTAGATTGAGAATTCACATGCTCTCCCTATAAAATACCTTGCTAATTTCATGGATTGTGCAAAACACAGGAAGCAAATGTTTTGAGGTTTTTGTGCATTTTACCCCACATTTTAGGCAACCGACAATGGAAGGACAACATTGTATATATGTTTTAGCATATGCAAACGATAGTTGAGAGTGCATGTTACACCTTTAACACATTCATGTGCATCACATGTTTAGGGGGGACTAGGAGGTGGCCCCAATTAATATCGAGTTAATTTTATTTTCAATAATTTCAAGTAGTATTTGGATATGCATAAAGCCACCATTACATTATGAAAAAAAAGAAGAAGATAGAGTTCTTGAGTTTTATTTTAAGAAGTAAAATTACGTTAGGCACCTTCAAAAAGTTATTTCCAAATAAAATATATATTTTATCATTTTTGAAAAAGCCTATCTATATTTCGATACATAATTAAAGACATAAAGTATTTTCACACTAATTATAGAAACTACCATATTTTTTGCACTAATATAATCTAAACCGTGGTAAAGAGAAAAAAGTGAACATGTTTCATTATCTTTTATGCGAGATGGAAAACCAAAAAAGAACAGAAAACAAGGTTGACATGCTCGATGGTGCCAAACACTATTATACTATTTGCATCACTTACGAGTTTACATTTATGGCTAAATTTGACTTTGTGAGAGAAATGAGAAAGAATTTTGTATAAAGCATATCAACAATGACTTAGTGACTTGTTTTTTTTTTAAGTTACCAAATTGTCTTTTTGTTAACAATTCTCATCTGAGTTACTCAGCAATTTTTATTTGTTTTTTACTTACTAGCTTTTATTGAGTTGCGCTTTTATTTGCCATGCTAACTTTTTTAAATTACCAGTTCTTTTTAGAAATTTCCAACCTCAATTAGAGTGACTACCAACTTTCCTCTAATTATATAATCAACTAGTTTTGCGTTACTAAGTCTTATTTGAATTAATCACTAATTTTTATTTTTTTAAAATACAAATTTGTCTTATCTTTGACAAAAGAACTTCTCTTTTCTTTTACTATCTTTTTATCTGGCTTTTTTTACCGATGGTTCAGATTTGTTAGCTTTTATTTTACAAATACCGATCTCCTCTGTTTGGCTTACTAATTTTCCCCGACTAAGTTACCAATTAGTTTTTTTATTACTAATTCTCATCTGAGTTGCTTACTAACCTTTATTTCTTTTTTTTTTTTTAAATTTACCAACTTTTCTCGACCAAAAAAAAAAATTTACCAACTTTTCTATTGAGTTATCACTTTTATTTGCAATGTTTACCCACTTTTTAGAATTACCAATATTTTTTTAGAAAGTATGAACATCAATTAGAGTGTTTGCTAACTTTTACCAATTAAATTACAAGTTGTGCGTTACCAACTTCGATTGAGTTAGTTGCCAGTTTTTATTTGGTTTCAACTCTTTTATGCCATTCTTAAGTTAACTCATCTTATCCTTTGCAAGCTATTATTTATTTTTCATCCCAGCGCATTGAATTCATTTACTATCATATGACATCCCCAACCTAACAACTTTTCTTTGATTAAATTAGCGGCTAATTTCTGGTTATTTGAGTTGTTTACAAATGCATGTTTGTTTTTAATTTTTTTAAATTAACCAACTTTTTTTTATCAGTATTATTTGCCTTAGTTATTAAACTTTTTTAACTAAATTTTATTTGCCTAACTTACTGACGCCTTACATTTATCAACTCTTACATGAGTTATTTCACATAAGAGTTGGTAAATTAAGGCAAAGCTAAGAAAGGTAGAAAAAGAGTTGGTAATTAAAAGAACAATAAGCTTATAGAGTATGTCAAATGAAAGTTGGTAGCCCAAATATTATGTGTTAATTTAATGGGAGAAAAGTTAGTGCGTTGCGCTAGGGTTTCTATCCAGGGCAAATAAACGGTAAATTAATAGTCTAGTTGATAAATTAACAAAATAATCAAACAGTGGTATTCAACTCACATAAGAGTTAGTTATCCAAACTAGTTGGTAAGATTATCAGGCAATAATTGGTAAGTCGCTTTACTGCAGGTTGGTAGTTGGTAAGCTAGTGCAAAATTTCGTAATTAATTTGCAAAATATAAAAAAAAATAGTTGATAATCACATAAAATTGTTAGTAAATTATCAAGTGACGTGGGAGAAAAGGTCACCATTCGTTTATTTTACCAACAGTTCTTTGACACTTACAGAAACCTATTGAATTATACCTGCACGGTATGATCCATGTTTTTAGTTTGGAACAATGGGATTATGCTAATCCACTTTTACAGTCTGTACAGCTCATATTGCAGAGAAGTGTAAATATTTGTGCCTTCATAAACGATGCTCTCAAAGACTCGAGACAAGAAACTACATATGCAAAATCACCTTGCAGCACCGGCGCAACGTGTTTCATTAGTTTTGGATCTTCTTCGAATCAAGAAAAAAAAGAAAAGAAATGCGAAGCTTTCTTGTTTCAGATGCTTCAGTGATGCATTAGTTTCAGATCTTCTTCACTGGCGCAACGAGCCTTGTTGCAAATAACGAGGCCTTAAAGTAGCAGCACCACACAAGTAGCTGTGAATTTGCAAGTGGTAATAAAAGAGTAAATAAAAAAGCTGAGTCTTTTTTCATCCAAATATGATAATATAAGCATATCACTATTATACCCATTGAAAAGGAGATATTTCAGATAAGAATGGCAATTACACGAGTTGCTGAGTATGGATGCTTCAGCCTGTTCTTTTATAACTTTTGCCATGTCTACCCAGCTGGTAGTAATCATCAACAAGAAAACAGTTTTGCCGGACAATGTCATAAGCTCTTGTTGATAACATATCAGACAATTTGACGGAAGAAATATCCAGCATTTGATGATTTGCAAAGAGAACCCTTAATTCTTTCTTTGAGAGGTAGATCAAATTTAACCATCATGAAAGCAGAGCAAAGCTGGTTATGACAAAATTAGTACATTAACTTATAATTGTCTTAAAACATCATAATGAAGCAAGGTGTTAAAATTTCGAAATGAATAAGCAAAGATCGGTGTCCCTCATGCGTCGACCAAAAGGAGTTCAGTTGTAATTACAAGACTATATAATTCTCATCCAAACATCGCAGCATGCATGAGCAAATTGTTCTTGAAGAACGGCATATGGTGAGCCTGTGTAATTATCAGATCTATAATAGGGGTAGGAAAATTTTCAGGAGTAAATTGTCTGAAAATTCAGCTAACTTTCCTCTGGTTCTTCAGTATTTTGGTTGAAGTATACATCCAGTAAACAAATGTGTTAAGACATCAGTATGCAAGATAAGCTCGTCCATGACCCGTTACTTATTTGGTCAATCTCATGAATTTATAATCTTTTGAAAGTTTTGTATCATAAACTCCACCTTCTACATGACCCGTTAACTAACCAACCAACAAATTACATTCTGAAACAAATAAGTAATAACGATAGATTAGATCTTTGGAGGACATCATTTCAAATATGTCTCAGCTCCTTAATTGATTCAGATTTCATCACATTTTGTGTCCGCTATCCTCAAAACCAAACATCCAAATATAAGAGACCCCTATATGTAGAGCAACTTGCACACAAAGCAAAATCATTCGACATAAGCATAGTCATGTTTATACAACTTCAACAATGTCGTGGGAAACACAAAGTTCGAGGTTTTACACTGTCCTAATATTAATTAACAATCAGCCGAACCATTACACAGTTTTTCCACGGTTAAAAACTTTTTGAAAGGTACAAAAATTATGTGACAATAATATGGTTTAAATTTTTTCATGTCCAAACTAAGAATAGGTAAAAAAAAAAAAACAAACCAAAACTCATTTTACACCTCCATATAATTGCAACATGTGAGTAATTATGTCTAAATTAAACTTTTTCAACAAGATTAATGATATTTAAGCACACGATAACAAGTAAAGAACTGGTATATGCCATAATTCAGATTGAAGATATGCAAAGAAAAAGACACGAACCTGAAGCAAAGATCCCAAGTGCTCTTTCAAAAAAACCCCTGAAAGTTATCTAAATTCTCCTCCATTCCAATTCTAGCTGCACAAAGAAGAAAAACAAGACAATAAATAATCTGTATGGAAAACGTAAAGGGGAAATTCTGCAGAGAAAAGATCAATAGCTATTCAGTTCCTTCTCATGAGAAAGAGAAATTCAAGAAAGCCAACAAAGATCTTAAACTAGGCACTAAAGGGGGTTGAGAAAAAAGAAAATCAGGGAGGGAGAGAGGGAGGGAGAGAGAGAGAGAGAGAGAGAGAGAGAGAGAGAGAGAGAGAGAGAGAGAGGGAGGCTGAATTGAGGTGATGACAGAAGCATAGAGAGCACAAAGGAGAGAGATGCAAATTTCAGTTGCACATCCCCATCTGTGCTCTCTATCTTCTGTCAACAACCAACATTCATCAAAGCGTTGCCTCCCCCTCTCTTACACTACCCTAGCTAGGCTGTGCTTTGGATTAGAACACTGTGTCAAGATTGAAACATTTTCCCTCTTTATCATAAATACAGAGAGAGAGAGAGAGAGAGAGAGAGAGAGAGAGAGAGAGAGGGAGGGATGGAGGGAGAGGGGGAGAGGGAGAGAGAGAGAGAGAGAGAGAGAGAGAGAGAGAGAGAGAGAAGGGTTTGTGTAGTGTTGTGGGGTTGGTCTTTTGTGGATGACCTATAATGCACAGCACTGCCAGTACCCTCTATTTATAATAGGAAAAGTTATTACCTGCTCAGGGAAAAAATAATTAAAAAATATAAAGAATGGGTATGTTGTAGATACTGCTCCACCTTTGTTTCTCTGTTTTTAAAATTCCAATTGTACCACTCACTGATTTGTCTCATAATTGTCCTCTCTCTATTTTTGTAACGGCCTCTCACGAGATGAAAATTTCAAGTGAAAGGACACCCTCAGTAACTTCCTAACAACCCTACAGGAAAAAAAATTGTACTCCAGATATATTCCCATTGATATTTCCACCCAAATCTGTCAGAAATTTCATACTGCCATTATCAAGTATTCGACTTTTCCCACAAATGGCAAGTTTTTGAGCCATATCTAGAGTGGGTGTTGACTATTCAGCACGCCAAGATTCAAGTAACAGATGTCCCAGAATTTTTGACCACTTTTTCAGTGAGAATTTAGACATTTTTAAATTCCTTTTCTTGAGGGTTAGATTGAATCTTGAGGAATTTTTCCGTCTTCGTACTGTAACAAAATCCATCTTTCTTAGTACTGCAGCAGCAACTTTTTACATGATTCGCCATGTGCCCCTGCGATTTCTCCAATCTTCTGAAATCAATTATAAAACCAGCAATTCTACATGAACCCTTTCATTGAGAGACGCATGATATGACAGTAAGTTGTTCAATCAAAAGTTTGCTGGAAGTTCACGTTCTGTGTTGACTTATATTCAATCACGCGCTATACTCTTCTAGCGTGTCCGTGTGAGGGAGAGGAGTGTGGGTGTGCGAGTGCTTGACCCACCAATGAGCATTATAAAACTCAGTAGACCAACCATGAGCCAAGAGATAAGGAGTGAAGCTCACCAGTGGGGTCGAAACTGATTTCTCTTAAAAGAAAGAAAAATACGAAAGAGAAAGGACTACATGTATTGACAAATTAGACTTTGCAGAGTGTGAAAGAAGCTATATAGACTGACATCCTTCAGATTTTATCTCTTTGAGAAAGGCAAAGTTCACAGCCATTATTATTATTGCCACATTTGGGTGGGGGGGGGGGGGGGGGGAAGGAAATCTACCGTTAAAACTTGTGGGGATTGTTGGAGATGCTTCATGGAGAATGTGGTTGGGCAGTCAGACAGTCAGACACCAATTGCCAAGAAAAGACAATTGATATTTTCTTTATTACAACAACGAAATTAACGAAGGAATTATCTTCTGTAAAAGTGCAATTTTAGAAGTGATTATATTTTTAAATATCAAACATTCTGCCAAACTTAAATATCTGTATATGCCAAGTTCCCACCTTCGGGTTCATCAAACAGCCGTTCTATGTATGTATGTTACCGAATAGGAAACTAAAATACCAATGCCAATAAGAAGCTCTGAAAACCTATTCTATATTGGGGTCGAAGACAGCATACTGTTCTTGGAAATTTCACACCCGGATGGTGTAAATGGTGTGTGCGTTTGATGCCATTTCTTCCTTTTGGATAAAGACGTTTCAGGTCACAAGTCAACTTCTATATGGAGCCCATTCAACATGCTGTTGGGTATACAAAATGCGGTTAAGGTCATCTTTGATATCATTGTATGCTACAGTTTCTATTTCATTTAATGAAAAGAGGAACAAATGGATACAAATTGACAAGTGAGCTAACGAAAAAATAATAATTAAAAGAAAACCAATTCTCTACGTTGGTTTTCATTTGAGCCAATTGTAAAATCCAACGAGTATATGCATATTTTGGATTAGTGATACACCTATGGCATTGTCATTTTATGGTACAGTGCCCTTTGCCGGCAGACTTTCCAGTGTGGAATTTCGCAGACAGAGGGCAGATGAGGAAGCTCGCAATTTTGACCATTCTTAGTGCTTCAAGTGGTGAGGCAGCTAGTTGTTGCTGAATAATGATTCTTCATAGAAATGAAACCAACGGATGTAACAAGAGGGTAACAAAAAGTGCATAGTAATCTAGAATTCCCAGCTAGGACCACCGTTCATCTCTCTGTCCGAAGAATGTAAGGCACATGCACAGTTCCTGGAGTAGGGAAATTAATGTTTTCTCAAATGCTCGCGAGTTCCTCCAAATAATGAAGAAGATCTCCCCATGATCGATTTATCACCATTCAATAATCGATGCGATGTATAGTCATAACTCAAAAGGTGGTCTTGAAAGAGTTGTATTTGTACATGTCTAGAAATTCTGTCAACTGGGTCAAGATTTTGCTGAATGAGAGATGTCCCAGACGTCCCTGAGCCCCCCCACCAAGTTTTACTTTTCACACAGAAGCATAATGCATTCTATCAAACCATCTCTAAAGTCTCTTGTAATTCTTGGAAGGAAATATTGATGCTGAGAAATCATGGATCCTCAACTTCTGCAGCTGACTTAATGCAAATGCACCTAGAAGCCCTGTTTACAAGCCAGAAATGGGTGTGCATGTTTAGAGGGGAGAGAAAGGAAAGGGGGAGAGGGGGAAGGGGGGGGGGGGTGGTGGTGGGGGGCAGGCCAGAATGGATTGACCTAGTGGTTAAAGAAAAGCATGCGCGTGAGGGTGCATCGCACATGATTCCATTCCCGACTCCACCAAGCACAAATAATTCTACATGACTCCATAGAATCCAATATCAATCTAGGGTTTGATTGATCATTGCCACATCCGTTCGAATTTTCGCTCACGTGTCGAGACATTAGTAGGATATTTTCGCGAGTTCGGGAATCATCGACCAGAGTGGGGAGAGAGAGAAAGAGAAAGAGAGAGAAGAGATAGAGAGAGAGAGAGAGAGTGCATGTGTGCGTGTGGGGTTACTTGCAACGTTTGCGTCAGGGACTACTTTTCCAAAGAGCTGCAACTTGCCAAGAAGCATGGAGAGGAGAGGAGAGGATAGGGAAAACAAAAGCGAAGCTCCAAAGCAACCCTCAACACATATCTCTTATCCATCAATTTCTCTATTTTTTTTTCCCGGATAAAGAAGATAAATTCCATGTTCTGTCATCAGCTGTTTTTCTGAGTGTTTTGCCCTAATGGGGCGGTGTAGAGGACGACAGAATATAAAAATCGTCCCTGCTTGTTGGCTTACGTGTTTAGACCGCCATTCCATTTTCGGCCTCCTTGGGCCCCAACGACAGTGACCGATGTGACTCTGATGGGTATCCCTAGAGAATTCTTTTTTCCACAGCCAAGCCCCGTTCATTCAAGAATTTGATACCTCGAGATACTTTCATTACCTTACCAAACCTTTTCTTTTTCTTTTCTCAAGTAACTTTTTCTAAAGTTGTATAAACACTTAAATCATCCTAACTTTCTCAAACTCTATACTTTTATATGCTTGTCTTTTCGAGATCTATATTTTGCACTTTTAAGATTTCAAAGAATAACATATAGAGGACAATAAGTTTTATTTATAACAGTATCAGATTTTATGTGCATGTGCGATCATTGTTATGCTTACTTTGATGTGACATTTGTAACTTGGGATAAGTTTGATTTATAATTATCTATTCTATTTTATTGTTTTAAAATAATAAAAAGAAGATTATGATAGGACGTGGAGATGGTATGAGGCGTTGACGAGGAGGATTCTAGGTTGTCAGAAATGTGAGGTGAGTTAGTTAGAGAGAGTGCTGTACAAATTGAGACTTTGATCTTTTGCTGTTTCCCATGTGAGTAGGGAAAAAAAAATATTATTTGAGGGCAAAGTTAGAAAATATGTCAAAGTCAGATAAACTCATGTTTTGACTTAATGCTTTTGGGTTGAAATTTTTGCAGCCACATCTTCCGAGCTTGACTTAGTCAATCATTTTGCGAGTAAATTATTATTATTTCACTTTTCACCATCCCTATACAAGACAACGTCACCTTGAATATTCTAGTTTGCCATTTACGTGGAAGATATAACTGTGTTGCTACCTTTATTTTCTGCTTACATATGTCAAAATGGGGTGCCAAATATATCTGGCATTGCTTAAATATGAGCTTAGAATATGCCTTATATTTCTCTACACGACAGTTCAAGTTCTTGAGTCGCACATTCTAACGTGTCTTTGAGACCACAAGGTGCAAGTAAGCAGGTGCAGTGTAATAAGACTAGCATATATAACAGGCATTTAACTACACGGATACAAGGAGTAATGATGTGAAACTTGATGGTAATTATGTATTATTCTCTTCTTAGATTTGGTATGAGTCGCTTTACAAGTGATGATTAGGGGTGTGCAACTGGCCGGGTATACCCCGAAACTGGACCGGCCCACCCGGAAAACAGGGTTGGGAACCGGTTCCCATTGAAACCAGTCCGGGAACCGGTTCCCAAAATTCGGTATGTATTTAAACTGGTCCGGAATCAGGTCTGATTGATTACTCACCTGGGAATTGGTTCCTAGACCATTTTTGTAAGTATAGGTCCAAAACCCTATTTTTTCCTCTTATTTCTATTTTTACTCCCGCAATTACACAATGTTTTTCCTCTTGGCTCTCTCAAACATGTGTGGCACTCCTCTTTTGTCGTTCCTCTTCATCACTTGCTTCCCTCCCTCATCGGCTCCCTCTTGCACCATCCGATGGACAAACGGTGTTCGTTGCCGCCAAATTCTTGTGTACCATGTGGATTGGCTCGCCTAATTTCTCTTTTGTAGGAGTTATGCTTGCATAAATGAGTAGCTTCATGTAGTAGTTATGAGAATAAGACTAATATTAGACCCATGTTTGTTGCTAATTCTTTGCCTTATGATTTTATTTATTATAATTAGCCTTGTGGATCCTTAATTTTTTGTTTAGTCAAAAAGTTTATGTAGTTATTTATTACAAGTGCTTAATGTTTCGATACAAATTAAGAGGGTTATGTTATTTTCTTGTGTATTAATATAAAATTCCAAGTTGTATAGGATATCGGGAAATTGTAAAATAGGTTTCAATGGAAACACGGTTGATTTTGGAATCAGATCGGAAAAACATGGTGGGTTGGGTACAGGGTCTAATACAAACATGGTTGGGTATATGGTACAAAAAAGGAGAATCGGTTATAACAGAATCGGATATATGGTTCAGATTTAAACCCTATCCACCTTGGACCCAATTACTCCTAGTGATGATGGACTAGGATAGGTCACAAAAATTCTACGTTAGCATTCTACTTTCACTTAAGTAAAAGAAATCGGTTCATGACTTGTTATACTCTGGAGAAAAAAATTCTATCATGTCCTTGACTTAACACCACGGTCCTGTATTATACATCTGGTCCAATAGTAGAGGTAGTAATCGAATGGTACGGGGCATCGTATGATTGAAATTCGCAATTGCCATTACAAAACTTCCCAATTCGCGTTAGGCAACCAAGAAAAAAAAGTGCAAAGGAGAGGAGACTCTGAAGATAATAATAGCAAAAGCAGCTTGACATGACATGACTACACCGGGGAACCCAGTCTCCATTCTGTTGCTGCTCAAAAGATGAAGGGAGAGACGAATGGGGGGAGTTCTGGGGGTCCCAAGGGATGGCCATTCTTGGAGAAAGGGATGGTTTTGGAGTCTGTGCCTTTCCCCTTTTGGCTTGGGATGTGGTGATCAAAAGTGAAGTTTGAATGGGCAAATTGGGGTTCTCCAGAACAGTGTCTCTACACAGAGACACAAGCACAAAAGCATCCATCAATCTCTCTCTCTCTCTCTCTCTCTGTGACTGATTTTGGAATGTTGAATTGAATCAAATCGCACGAGAGCCAAGGTGGCGTTTGATGTACGCTGTGCTCACATGCACATTCATAATCTATTCTTGTGATATTCCAAAAGGAGGTTCTAGTTGTTTACCAGTGGAAAAGAGGGTGGGGAGCAATTGGAACAGTGTCCATGCCTCTCTCTGGTTCAATCACCACACATGCCATCTGGTTACTTGATATTTTGCGCTTAGGCTTGTGGACAGGAACAAAGGGCCGGAAAGGGATGCATTTTGTCAGGAAAAGGAGAGAAATCTACTAGAGTGTTGCAATGTCAAAGTTCTTCGAGAATTTGATTTGGTCTTTACCTGCTTTCCCTTTCTGTTCCTTGTTAACGTCTTTGAAGAAATCTCTTATCTCAAAACCTAAATTATTTCACGTAAGGTTGAGAGAATAAGCGAGGAAAGTGGAATCACCTTCACATTCACCTAATGAGAAATTGGGTAGAGAAGATTGCTTCCATCTACATGACGTGTCATTACAGATTGTAGCTCTAAGGGTTCGCCTACAAATTTGACACCCACAGACTCTAAATAGTAATTCGAGAAGTTTTCCTTCTGGTATTTACAACGAAATTGAAGAATTAATTGCGTAACTCCTACCATCTCTTTATTATTTCTCCCCATAATGAGTTATAATACTTGTGAGCTTTCTAAATGCTATTGAGTGGGTGGTTTAAGAAAGGGGATAGAAGTCAATATGCTGTTCTATTGAGTGTGGTTTTATTTTTCACTTTGTATTAAGTTATGTATTGATTTATCACACAATCCCAATTCATTTTCTATGTTCTTTTTAATCTAATATAACAATATCCATTAAAAAGCCTACACCAACTTGGTCTCTAGTATTTCTCGTACAATTATATTCAATAATACATCTAAATATCCATCCGTCATTGATAAATTTTATATAACATTGAAATAAAATACTTTCGGACATTATTGTGATTGTCTTATTTTTGTAGTTATCTTGCACAATGCACAAGTCACCGTCTAATATGATGTCAAAATCAACTCCGTAAATAAACGTAGCGTCAGAATATTTCGACATGACTTAACTTTTGATTGGACAACAAGTCAACATTCTAATCAATTATATGGATGCAGTTCTTTCCAAAGTTCCTGCAAGGCATCATCTCCTAGATGAATAAATTTGGCGTGGTGGCAAGAACCGTAATTTCTTCAAAAAAAAAAAAAAAGAAGCCTTGGATGCTTATTTTTGGTCATTAAGATTTTTACACCAATGGATTGCTTCGTATAACAATACCGACCTCTCTTGTCAAATTAATAGGTTTTTGATATATGAAATCATTGACATATTTTTTGCTTGCCTAGGGTTTTGGACCTTGGACGTTGACATCCCCACCACAACTTCCCAATCATTGGGCCAGATGCCTTATTGGCCCTAAAATCGTTAACATAGCATGTATGAGAGTCAATCTATTAAAGAATCATTTGAACCTAGTATATGACATCCTGAATTTTACCGACCCTATTAGTGTATTCATATCGTTAAGAGCTCGAATTATTTTAAATCGGGCCAGAAAGCAAACCTGATGGACCGTGAGCAATGTGTGGGCTTAAGAAGTTGGCAGGCCACATGAATTGGGCTTGATAAGCCGAATGGGAGATTATGGGCTTGGACTTGGCTTAGAGCAAGCCAAGACTTGGATCTGTTAGAATAGTAAATTAAGTTTAGTGGGCCGGATTGTCATAGAATAAGCCTATTGGGCCAGAGACAGGTATTTAGGCCCGAGTAATTTTATTTCCAATTTAGTTTATAGATTATAATTATGATGATTTAATTAGCAATTGTAATGCTAATGTTGATTTCTAACTTTAACATTTCTTGTGATAAATTCTTCATAGATTAACACTAAATTGCTAATGTGTCTTATGATTTCATAAATTTGTATAATTACAATAAAATCAAAATTTAGTGGATTCAAAATAGAATTAAGTGAAAAACATTAGAAACTAATGAACTGACTAACGATACGGATTAGAGATTTATTGGTATTGATTGATAGGTGTTGAAAGGAAGTCGTGCATGGAAGCCACGATCCTCTCTTCTCTTCTCCCTTTTCTCTCTTCTCCCACGGTTTTTCTTTCCTAAAACCGAAACAACCAAGGAAGACATCATCATTAGCAAATCTAATGATTAAACCTATCCTAGGGGCTAGTTCTATTAGCTTTATTTCCCCTCATAACTCTCGTCATCTCTCTCTCTCCAAAGCAAAGCTGAAACTCTCTCCTTCTTCCTCTCTCTCTCTCTCTCTCTCTCTCTCTCTCTCTCTCTTGGTTGAGCAGCGAGAACCAGTAGCAACTCCAGTAAATTTTCTTCTTCTTGCGTGAGAATAGGTGCTGATCTTTGAAGAGTTTTGAGTCATCAAGTAGCTGAACAAAGGTAAGGAAAGATAAGTCTCTAAACTAGAAGTTATGCATTGATTTTGTCAAGGAACTTGTGGATCTAGCCGAATGGTGGAGGATTAGGTGTGATGTTGCTGTTTTGTGTTGGATTGAGCTAGATGAGCTCTAGATTGAAGCTATGAGTCCTTGCATGTTGCGTTAGAGCCTTGCATGTTTCAAAACTTGAGAGTGAGTGAGCTGTGATTGTCAAGTAAGGTGTAGAGGTGGTTGCTGAGTGAGTAAAAGTGATACATGTTGCTGTAGATGAGTTGAAGTGCGAGTATTTGTTTTGAACCGAGCTGTGAAAGGTTCCATGTAAGTAAAGACCTACTGTGATTATCCTTAGATGCTGTGAAAGAGTGTCAAGATGCTATAAGAGAGATTTGTAGAGAAACTAACGATTTAGTTGAGCTAGAAATGAAGAAAACAGTGCAAAATGTTTTTGTTCTAGAGAAATATAGATGGAAAACCTTTTGTTTTTGTGTCGCCTTGATTTCTTATGATGAAGATAAGGAAAAGAACAATTTTACTTGAGAGAACATCCATTAGATTAAGTTCGACTTCTAGTTATAGTAATATACATGCGAAAACATGTAGATGAGAGTAATTCTCCTTGAAACAGTAAGCTATATTGTAGAAAACAACAAGACCTTTGATGATTCTACGAATTTTCTGTAATTTCCTAGATAGAATTGGATCTTAAACCCTGGATGAAAGTTGTAGGAAACATCCTTAGGAATAACATATCAAAATTTGAGAACAAATGAACAAGGTTTGGGTAGTAAAACGATTTTTCTTCTATAGGTACTAAATCTGAAATTTTTTTTTTTTTTTCAGAATTTAGGAAAGAAGACAGCAATTACTGCTCTTAATACAATGAGATATAGACTTAGGTTTCTTCATAGAAAATGTTAATTTATGTCTCTTCTATAACATACTGAAATTTCGTAACATTATGATAAGATTATATATACTTTTTGTGTCTGTGATCAAAACTACTCATTTTAGTCCATAGACTGCTTTGATCCGAGAATATGCAATAGTTGTTGTGTCTCTTGTACTTGACTCTCATGACACATATGGAGTCTAGTGATCTCATAATAGTGGTTAGTTTGTGCATGAACATGCCTCATCCATCATTTGAAGTATGGTTATGGTATAGATACCAATGGTGGCATGCGTGTGCAATGAGTGTGATGCATAGTGCTTGATTATGGGGTAAAAATCTATTAGGCATGGTATGAGACATGCCGGAATGGGTTTTATCTTATAATTTGGACACACATGTGTGTTTCATACATAAGATTTAAGTGCATAGATTATACTTGGGATAGTTGTGTATTTTTTAGGTCTTTGGCATACAATGATTAAGTGCATAGATTAATCAAAGGTGTAATGTGTGAGATGTGTGCTTGAATGAGCAAGAGATTTCCATCGGTACTGAGTTGCTGGTGATGCCCCAAGGAGTGGAATGCCCATGCTGTGTGATCTTGGATGCCTTGGTTGAACACGACGCCGGGATGCCTTAGAATGAGATGCCCTTGTGTGTGATCAAGGATGCCTTGGTTGTGGGATACTGGGATGCCTCGGCGTGAAATGCCCCATGCTGAGTGATCTTGGGATGCCCTAGTTGTGTGATACTAGGATGCCTCGGAGTGAGATGCCCATGATAGAAATATTGTGAAAGTCCGGATGTGGGATTCTAGAAGTGACTCCATTGGGCTGGTAGAGTTTCGGTGGGTAAATTGATTGAGGGTGGACTTGATATTCACACTAAATCATAATTTCTACTTGGCGTGTGAGTTGTGCATGCTACTGTTGCATTTCACTTAGATGTAGGTTGAGATTATGATAAGTATTTAGATGTATTTTAGTATGCTTAGCATAGAGTGATCATACATGTGATGTATCCATGTTCATTTAGTTATACCCGTGACAATCCTGTCTTAGTATCTTTAGCTATTCGGTTATGATTTTCTTGTATTCTTGATAGTTATGGATTGTCTAGGTTAGAGTCTTATTATTTCTTTATTGGGCATAGTTTTTGCTCATTTCTTATATTTTTTAGATTGATATTATGGATGTGCCACCGGTAGCTTGTTACGGGTGGTAGCACGCCTTGAGGTTTCTTTTCATGATGTATTTGACCCTGATGTTGAGATGACTTTCTCGAAGTATGAGGCTACATGATGATAGAGCTGAGATGATTTTGATGAGGTTCATCTCGTAGTTTGTGAACCACGAAGGAGAGATGTTTGGCCCTCTTCCTTTGGGTGCTAATGGACTTGGAGCTGGGACGAATGGTGCCTAGACGCTTGGGATCGTGTAGAAGCTGGAGGAATGTCTTTTGCTTTCTGATAGACGTGGGCTTGTGTGGGATAATGGAGTTAGAACCCCTCACCCTTTTTTCCCTGGTTGTTTACTTGCATCTTCACTTTTGGAACTTGTAAATGCAATGTATATATAGGTGCAAGACTAGAAGTGATCCAAATTGATTTTTTGTAAGCCCGGATGTTACTAAGGAAAGTAATGAAGCTTCTCATGATCCTTATCCATGATCCTGGTTGAATTGTCTATTTGTTAGATGACTGGACTATTATAGGACAACCTTGTATATGAAATTTAGATTTTAAAATATCCATGATATACATGCTAACCTTTAAAGGTGAATGCTAGTTAAACCTTTGTAATGAATAAGTCCTGTAAAGAAAATATAATCCATATAATTTCCGCTTGTGCTTAGTACGTGACGTTACCGGGACGTCACATAGTAAGTTGTAAGTATTTTGTACATCTGGTGTTGCACATGCACACAATTTTATTCGTTGAAGTCACAAGTTATATGAATGTTACATAATGTAAAAAATTTAACCACTTGGTTAATTGTTCGGTGTCCATTGTTCCTTTCAAAAGGAAGTGGTAGGGGCTTACACCAGAGTAACGGTGAAAAGAAACTCTGAAAAATCACACTGGCCCAAGATTGATGTGTCCAAAAGGACTGGCACGTTTTTTGAGCCTATTTAATTGGGCCGAGTTTGGGCTACATGAACGTGGACACAAGTGGTGCATGACTATTGTTAGCTCGTGCCGTAAAGTGTTGGGTTAAGTCCCGTAACGAGTGCAATACCCTAGCCTAAAATGGCTTGGCATAACCCAAATTTACTATAATAAATATTTTAAATGAGTCAAATCAAATACTCTAAAAAGAAAAGGAAACCTTTAATTCTTTATAGAAAATAAGTCTTGGATGTGGAAAAAAATAAAATTTTTAATGAAAATAGTAAATAATCGGGACAAGTGTATTGGAAATCATAAAACTTGTCACAAAAGTGCATTAATTCTAATATAACAATATGCACTAAGAAGTATACAACAACTAGGCTTCTAGTTTTCCTTGCACATTTATATTCAATAGTACATCTAAATATCCATTTGAGATTGATGAATTCTATATAATATTGAAATAAAATACTCTCCGATATTATTGTAATTGTCTTATTTATGTATATATCTTGACCAATGTATAGATTACCACCTAGCATAACGTCAAATTAAACTTCATAAGTAAATGTAGCGTAAGAATACTTCAATAGATGTGACTTCTTTCTCACCCCAAAAGCTAGCTCAAGGGATAAGGTTTTCCCTTATACTTATAAACTAACTACCAACTCCTTCCATAGATGATGTGAGAGAACCTCAACAATCTCCCCATCACATAGAGCTTTAAGTCCGAGCCGCAACAATCCGTAACTCTCCCATGTGACTCTTGATTCTAGATTTGTTCACAAAACCTAAGCTTTGATATTGGAGTTAGGTAGTCTTGGGCCCCTTTCATCCTTTGGGCTAGTTTTTTGGGTGAGAAAGGCCCGAGACCACCCAATACTAGTATAAGAGCTCGGGTTTACCAACAAGTTTGGACTCAAGAGTCACACGGGAAAGTTACGAGTTGTTATAACTTCTACCCAAGGCTTGATGTTTGAGAGAGAGATTGTTAAGATTGTCCCACATCGATTGTGGACTTGATGTGTAAGTAAGAGATTGTTGAGGTTGTCCTACATTGGTTGTGGAAGGAATTGGTAGTTGGTTTATAAGTGTGAGGTCAATCTTACCATTTGAGCTAAATTTTGAGGTAAGAAAGGCCCAAGATCACTGATATTAGAGCCCAGCTTTTGCCAACAAGTTTGGACTCAAGAGTCACATGAGAGAATGAGGGAAAGTTACAAGTTGTTGTGACTTCGACCTAGGGCCCCATGTGTGAGTGAGAGATTATTGAGGTTATCCCACATCGATTGTGCAAGGGACTGGCAGTCCGTTTATAAGTATGAGGGAAAACCTCACCTTATGAACTAGCTTTTATGGTGAGAGGCCTAGGACCACTCAACACTTTTGATTGGGCAACAAGCCAGCATACTAAGTGATAATGTGGATGCAGTTCATTCCAGAGTTCCTTGTGAAGCATCATCTCTTGGAAGGGCTAAAGAATAAGTTTCACATGTTGGCAAGAACCATAGTTTCTTCAAAAAAGTGAAGCCTTGGATGCCTAGTTTTAGTCATTAAGTTTTTTTTTTATACCAAAGGAGTGCTTCTTATAACAATACCGACTCTCTCATATATATATATATATTTGCCTGGCTAGGGTTTTAGATTTTGGACTTTGACATCCCTAACCAAACCTCACAACCATTGGGTAAGATGCCTTACTAGCTCTAAAATTGTTAACGGTATGGAAGGGAGTGAGTTTATTAAGGAATCGTTTGAACCTATTAAGTTGTCTATAATTTGTACACCTAGTGTTGTACATGCTCACAATCTTATTCTTTGGGTTCGCAGGTTATAGAAATGTTGTGTGAATGTGAAAAAGTTAACCGCTTGGCTAATTGCTCAATGTATTATCCCTTTTGGATGGAAGGTGTAGGGGCTTATGCTAGAGTAGTTGCGAAAAAAAGAGACTTTAAAAACCACATTAGCCCAAGATTGATGTATCCAAAAGGAACGACATGTTTTTCGAGCCTATCTAATCAAGCCAAATCCGAGCCTAAAATGGCCAAGCTCCACCCAAATTTCTTTTGATAAATATTTTAAATAAGTTAAATCAAATACTCTTAAAAGAAAATGAAACCATTAATTTTTCATAGAAAACAAATCTAGGAATGTGTTTGTTTTGTGGAAAACTTAATGATAAAGGAAAATATTTTCTCAAAAAAACGATTAGTTTTCATTTATTTAGAATATATGGTCGAAAATGTTTTCTGATGTTCGGATCTTATTGGAAAATTATTTCAATCCCATGACTATATCTCAAGCAAAAAAAATTAAAATTGAATTTAAAATTATCATTTCTTTTCTCTCTCTTTTTTTTTTAAAAATTTTTTTATTTAAAATTCAAATTCTTTTTTAATTTTCCTTTTCTTTTACTCTTTCTCTTTTTTCTTTTCTTTCCTTTTTATTTTCCCCTCTTTCTCCATTGCTATTGACCAACAATGGCCAAAGGTGAGCTCGAGGCTCGCTCGATGATGAGTGAGCTCCGCCTCGCTAGGATCAGGCAAGCTATGAGCTTGCTAGGATTGAGTGAGTAGCGAGCTTGCTCACCTCGAGCTCACTTGGATATGACAAGCCACAATCTCGCCAACCTTGACTAGCTCAGGCTCACCTTAATTGGCTAAACCTTGAGCTCGTTGGCCCACCTCATAGTTAGTCGCCGGTTGCTAGCCATTGGAGGCACATGAAAATGGATGAAGAAGGAGAAAGGAAAAGAAAGAAAAGAGAAAAAAAAAAAGAGAAAGAAAAAAAATAAAAAATAAATTCAAAATTTAAAAATAAATAATAATTAAAATTTTGAAAATTTTTTAAAAATATATTTTATGAGAATAAAAATTTCATTAACTAATTTTACCAAAAAAGAAAAACATTTCATTAACTAAAGACCCTAAGACTAGGAAAAAAATTTGGAAAACATTTTTTGGTTCTTTTAAAGGGGAAATCATCTTCTTAAATTTAAGCTTTTGTAAGAAAAAATTTTCAGTTTATTAGAATATTTTCTATTGACACTTTTTTCTAAATGAACTAAACACTTGAAAATGGGGAACGTTTTCCAAAAAAAAAAAAAAAAAAAATTCCACAAAACAAACAAACCCGATGTGGAAGAAAGATAAACTTTACATAAGGAAAGTAGTAATTAACCGATATAGGTGCACCAAAAGTCATAAAACTTATCTCAAAAGGGCATTAAACTATAACAATATGCATTAAAAAGTCTACAGCAACTTGGCTTCTAGTACTCCTTGCACAATTATATTCAACAATACATCTAAATATCCATGCAAGATTGATGTTTTTTTATATAATTGAAATAAAATAGTCTCCATTATTATTGTGATTGTCTTATTTTTGTAGTTAATTTGCACAATGCGCATATTATTGTTTAGTAGAACGTCAAATCAAACTCTGTAAATAAAGGTAGCTTGAGAATACTTCGCTGGACATGACTTAACTTTTGACTGTGCAACAAGCCAAAATTCTTAGAAATGATGTGGATGCAGATCCTTCCAATGTTCCCTGCAAGGCATCATCTCTTAGAGGGGCCAAAGGATAAGTTTGTCATATCGGCAAGAACCATAATTTCTTTAAAAAGTGAAGCCTTGGATGCTTATTTTTTGTCATTAAGATTTTTACACTAAAAGAGTGCTTCTCATGACAAAACTGAATTCTTTTGTATAAATAATAGGTTTTTGATATTTATAATCATTCTCATATATTTTTCTTGGCCAGGGTTTTGGACCTTAGACTTTGATGTCCCTCCCCCAACTTCCCAACGACTAGGCTAGATGACTCATTGCTCTAAAATCATCGACATAGTATGTAAGAGAATTAATTTATTAAGGAATCTTTGGAAACTAGTAAATTGTACATATTTTGGACATCTAGTGTTATACATGCACACGATCCTATGATTTCGGGTCACAAGTTATAGGAATGTTACCTGAATGCGAAAAAATTAACCACTTCACTAATTGCTTGGTGTCTATTGTCCCTTTCAGAATGAAGGGGTAGGGGCTTACACTAGAGTAGTGGTAAAAAAGAAAAAAGCTCGAAAACCCACTTGGCCCAATATTGATGGTCCAAAAGGAAGGAAATATTTTTTTAGCCTTTTTAATCAAGCAGGTTTTGGGCTACACATGCCCTAGCCAAAAGCGGCCTGGAATGACCCAAATTTATTTGTATAAATATTTCATATAAATTAGTAAAATACGCTTAAAAGAAAAGGGAACATTTAATTCTCCAAAGAAAACAAATCTTGGACGTGGAAGAAAAATAAACTTTACACAAGTAAATAGTAAATAATTGGAATAAGTGTACTATAAATAATAAAACTTATAACAAAAGTGTAACAACTTTCAAAAGGTGCATTAAGTTTTAAAACTTCTTATAAAAGTATAATTAAATCCTAAAACTTTCAAAAAATGCAATCAAATATAAAAACTTGTTAGAAAAGTGTAATCAAGTTCTAAAACTTTCAAAAAGTGCAATAAACAAAAGTACTTGATTGGACTAATTTGATGGGTTTTAAGATTTCTTACGCTATTTGAAAGTTTTAGAATTCAATTGTAACTTAATAAGTTTGAGAGCTTCCGGTGTACTTATCCCTAAATAACCCAAATAGCACTTAACATTGGAATAAGGCAAAAAGAACACACTTAAACAAGTGAATCTCAAATCCTTTAATGGGGTCTTACTATTCACTTAAATTAGTGAACTAACAAAAAAAGAAAAAAAATGATGTGAAAAAAATAAATTTTCTGAAAAAGTAGAAAATAGCCTTAATTTATATCAACCAGAGATTTAGAGATTGAGATAGAAAATAATGCAAAAGAGAGAATCAAAGAATTTTAGTATATCTCAATATATAGAAAGCGTACATGGAGAGCCTACTTGTAGGCTTAGATAAAAGAAATTAAATGAAATAAATCATAAATGCATAATCAAAATAGATATAGAAAATCAAAGGAAATATCCTATATATCTCTAAGTTGAGTTAAAACAAATCAACTTGAGTTTCAAAAAATAATTTGAACAATATCACTGAATCTTTGATTAAATCTTCAATTAATATGAGCTCAACGGATTTGAGATGAGAAAGCCCATTGTGGCACGTGTAATGGCTCCAAGCTTCCATTGACGAGAATATTTCAGTAATTGCTTGCTTGATGGTTGCAAGTTTGGTGGTGGTGTTGGCATCATTTGCGGTTGACTTTATTACCGAGACAATAACTTAACAAACATGGTCAATACGGCTAGCATAGCTATAGCAAGTGCAATAAATGTTGAGCAAAGATTACTCTGAGTTAGGAAGCACCGATGCTCTTCGAGAGCTTTTTAGTTGTATCCAAAACTCTAATATGTATCCGACACACTCCAACATGTGGTCAATAGGTGTCAGAAAATCCGATATGCTTTGACACACAAGTCTAGAATTCCGACATACACCATTCAATTTTAAAAATTTTCAATAAATGAGAGGTCAAAATGTAAATGATAAAAAGGTAAAAAAAAAAAAAAAGGGAAAAAAACCTAGTTTTCTTTCTCTTATGATTCTCACTTCTCGAGACTCATGATTTTTAGTGTAGATTCATTCAAGATTCTTTATTTATTTATTTATTTATTCGTGAATTTGAATCAAATTAATTTAATTAAAATAATCATAAAATGATAATTTATCATGTATAAATAAAAACATACATTTGATATACAATGTGTCACAACATGTTGAAATACTCTTTTTTTTTTTTAAAGAAATGATGTGATAGTGTGTCGTGTGTTGGTGTTGATGTTACTAAGACTATGAGAAGACGCATCTTCAAGACGTCGGAAAATATCTCCAAGAAAAAAGAAAAGAAGTTTGACTTGGTGACGCATTGCTTGCATCGTAGCATGAGCCAAGTTGAAAATAATGTGGAATAGAGAAATGAGGAATTTTTGTATATCTCGATATATAGAAAAAAAAATAGACGGAGAGACTATTTATAAGCTTAGATAGAGGAAATAAAAAAAAAAAGATATGCATGACTAAAATAGATATGAAAAATCAAAGAAATATACTAAATATCTCCAATAGATATCTATGTTAGGGAAATTCCTTATGATGTTTTGAAGATAACAAAATAAATCAAATGCTACTAACATGTTTAATGGTTAAGTAATAGACAATGCAGATAATAGAACATGTAAAGGATATTGTCAAAGTCTGAAGACGGACTAGAAGACTGAACGTAACATATGTCCAAAGTATATTATGAAGATTTCCAGATTTCTGTGTCAAAGTCTAAAGACTGCCAAACTTTAGTGTCAAAGTTTGTTCTACATCAGAAGTCTGCTCATTCTAACAAATTCTAGACTGAACGTGAATGATGAACCAAAAGATAGACCCTATGTTGGAGCTGAACTTATTCAAACGGTATTCAGACCTTAAAGCTAAATCTGTTTAGAAGCAGATATGTTCAGACCCAAATTGTAAAGTCTATTGTACTCAGACTCAGATTGTAAAGTCTATTACTCTTAGACTTTACATCTAGAACTCAATAGAACGTAATACAAGTCCAATCATATAACGGCTAGTGATCTGGTTTGGATTCCATATCAAGATTGATTTAATTGACTCAATCTATTTGATTGACGATTGAATCTTGAAGACAAGAACTTTCTATACGAAGAAGCTTTACTTATGGAAACTAAGATTCTGTTTGTATGGGCGATCGGAATCAATTTGGGATTCTACTTTTGTCACTCAACGGCTATCAAATTTTCTAGATACAGAGCTGTCCAATGGGTATATTGGAAGACGATTCTCTGGGATATTGTTCAACAGCTAGTTTGGAAGTGGAGAAGTATTTAAGAAGATGAAAGACCGATGAGTAAGTAAGAGATAGAGCGTAGAATTTATAATTCCAAAGTCTGAGCGACCTTCGATCATACACTTGTCTTTGGAGAGCTTAAACGTTTGTGATTATGAGAGAAATACCAAAAGAGTGACTTAATGAGATAGTGTGATCTACTAAGTGCTTACACTTGAAGTTGTAATCTCTTGTTGATTGCATAGTGAAATCCAGCCAAGAAGGCTATTAGCGTGGGAGAGTGGATGTAGGCTTGGATTAAGCCGAACCACTATAAACCTTGTGTTCAATTTTCTCTTCTCTACTCTTTGTTTTACTTTGATTGTGATTCGTTTTGTTAATCAAACGAGAACTTCATTTCTATTGTTAGATTAATATTGCTTGCATATCACAAAAAATTATTATATACCTATTCACCCCCTCTAGGAGTTCATACTAGCACTTTCAATTGGTATCAGAGCCTATGTACTCACTTTGTTTGAAGTGTTTTACTTCAAAGTTAAAGATCCATGGCTAGTATATTGGCTCCAGGGTTGGTAGAAGGGTAAAGCAATACCATACCACCTTACTTTGATGGAAATAATTACGACATATGGAAAAACAAGATGAAGGTGTTCCTAAGATCAAAGGATCCTTTGGAATGGGACGTTGTAGAAAAAAGAATCATTCCTAAAGCTACACCTGTCTCAGAAAGAGGAAAAGATACTGTGGAGTCTAGTGAAATGACTTAGGAAGAGATAATCAAGAGACAAGCTTTTGATGCAAAAGCAATTTATTCTTTATATTGTGCTTTATCTCCTACTAAATATAATAGAATCTTGTCATGTGAAACAGCAAAAGAAGTTTGGGATAGACTTCATGTTACATATGAATGGACCGATCGTGTAAAATAGACAAAAGTAAACTTCTTGCTTAGCAAATATGAATCCTTCAAGATGAAGCAAGGAGAGTCGATTGGAGATATGTTCAATCGTGTTACAGAATTTGTAAACGGTCTGACATATCAAGGTCATCCAATTTCTTCCCCAATGAAGGTCAACAAACTCTAGCGAGGCCTTTCAAAAGATTGGAACTATGTCAAGACCTCAATCCGGGAGGCTTAAAGGATTATGCCACTCACCGTTGATGAATTGATCGGCACTCTTCAATCCTATGAAGTGGAACAAATCAACGATGAAGATCACGAAGGTAAGAAGTCCATTGCTTTAATATCTAATGCTGTTTTTGATGAAACAGACTCAGAAAATGACATGGACGATAAAAAACTTACTTTTATGGTCAAGAAATTCAAAAAGTTGAGTAGAAAAGGAAGGAAATTTGATGGAAGAAAATACAAGCAGAATGGCTAGAAAAGAACAATAAAAGAAGATGATGAGCAAGGAAATTTATGCTTGATGGCATATTCAGAATCTGAGTTTGACTCAGACACAGACTCAGAATCAAAGTCTGACTCGGACATAGACTCAGAATCCAATGAGGAAATCGAGGTAAGCAATTCAAAAATTCCTCTCAAAGTTTCAAAGTATATAAATGAGCTTTGTTCAAATCTCAAATCTTCTCTTAAAAGGATTTTCGAACTTAAAAATGAGAATTCTCGGCTTAGGCAACATGATCTTTCTCAAAAAGAAAATTTTGAAATTTTGCAAAAAGATTTTCTACAAACAAAAGAAAGTCGAGATTTAGTTGTCAAAGAAAATGATTCTTTGAAGAAAGAATTTTCAAATATTTCAACAAGATTTTCAAATGGATCAAAAACATTAGAGCATATTCTTTCTAAACAAGTTCCTTACTATAGTAAGTCAAGACTTTGTTTCAATAAGAAAAATAATTCTTTAATTGATTTTCCTAAAGTAAAAGAGAGACTTAGACAAAGACCTCCAAAGGCATTTTACAAAAATCATTTTCAATAAGTGTTTGTAAAACCTGTTGGTGGAAATGACGTCAAGTGTTCAAATTGTGGAGATTCGGAACACTTTGAAAGAAATTGTCCTAAAGTCTGGAAACCCATTAAGAAAAATTGGATAAAAATAGCATTCTCTACTAATTCTCATGGACCCAAGAAAAAATGGGTACCAAAGAAAAGATGAGTTCTTTTTTGCAGGAAATAAAGGAAAAGAAGAAGTTGGTAAGGGATGTTTTTGGGCACATAATTCTCATTATGCTTGAAATTCGATATATCATTGATTGATTAAGATTTTATAATGATCATATTTCTTGATTTGCTTTATTGAAGAAAGAATCGTGTGATTTATTATTCGAAAGTTGAGATTTGATACGTGTGGTTATTATTATTATTTTTTTTTTGTGATATCATGCCTAAAGACAAATGAATTTATTTGGTTTGATTTTATACTCTCAGATTTTATCATATTTTGCCAAATAAAAATCTGTTTTACATGATATTAATTTATGATGCAAGATATTTTTAGATACTCAAGGAATTTTATTCTCTCTATTTTTATCGTACTATGATCAAGTGAGAATTTATTTTTCAAAATATCATTATGCATAATATTCTTTCTTTGAGTACTCTGTTATGATGAATTAAGAAAGAATATTTGGAGATTATGTATTTTGCTCTAACGTCATGGAATAATCCAAATTGATGGATACCAAAAAGGAAATGAGTTGATTGCAGGAAATTCTTTAAGGGATGAATGATCGCAAATCTAAGAAAATCATGGTGCAATTAGAAAATATTTTCTACGACAATTGGTAATGATTTTTTTTAATCAATGTTATATTGCAAATATATACCTTGGGTAAGAGAATATTTTTTTTCATCCAGCCTTGCAAATTTCTACGTGCACTTATCATGATTTTGGATGATTGTTTATTATATTGCAAATATCTTTTGTCATAAATATAAGGTTTGCAATTTTGGCACGTGACAGAAATATCTATTTTCCTTTTGCAAAATGCATATCTGAAATTTCTGCTCAGGGAAATCTCTTTGATCTTGAAAGATATTACTGCATATTCATGGATATTCTTGCTATATTCTTAGAAGATATATTATATCTAGCAAGTTTGATCTCAAAATAAAAGGAAGATATCAAGTGACATTTTTGCAAAGATGATTATCTATTATACAAGATTTTGCAGATGACAATAAAATCTTCCATATGAATTTTGGAAAGCTTGATCTGAAAATTATGAATATTCCATACTATCTTTTGGAAGATTGAAAATTCCCTTCCTTGTGCAAAATTTTTGCTTATTGAGGAAATCCCTTATGTACAAAAGGTTGAATAGTTCTGAATTTTAATATTTGATAATTTTATATATGCTATTCAATTTATTTATTTGAAAAAAGGGCATTATATATTACGTGGATATTATTACAGCTTATTTGTGGAAAAAGTTTGTTAAGTTGATGCAGGTTGAATTCGAGATGAGCTTGGTTAAAGAAAATAAAATTTTGCCTCAAATTTCAAAATGCAAGTGATCGTTGCGGATGTTGTGCTACAAAAGAAATACTGAAAAAAAAAAGTTCTGTTCAACAAGCAGCAATTATTTCTATTCGCAAATATTGTCATGATCACATGGGGAGAAATCAAATCCAAAAGAAAAGAAAACGAATCGTGATCATCTCAAAAATACAACAAATTGAGGGGGAGCTTTGATCAATTATGGAAAAATCTTTTTGGATTGATCGTGATCTTGTTATGAATGAAATGAAAGGTAAATGTGTTAGAATTTGTTTAAAAAAAAAAATTCGGTTAGTGCATCTTTTATTGATATTATCATTTTATTATGACAAAAAGGATAAATGAATTTTATGATGCATCCGTGATTTTTATTGAATATTTGCTAATATATATGATCGAAGTGAGCTATATTGCATATCTTTAATATTCGACTTGCTTTATAAAAGCTGATTTTTGGAAATTGTGATTCATGCGAGATAATTGTTATAATTCTCTACATGATACTTTTTTTCATTATTATTGCTTTTTGATTATGACAAAAAAGGGAGAAGATATGAATATGCATATGTGTTGATTGGTTGATATTATTTATTGCATAATATTAAGATGTGATTATTTTTCTATATATTGTTATGCTCAATCTATTTGCTATCTTCTGATATCCTTTGATTTAAATTAATATCTTTAAAAGTATGTTTACAAATCTGCATATTCACAAATTGTTTTGTCATCATAAAAAATGGGGAGATTATTAGGGAAATCCCTTATGATGTTTTGAAGATGACAAAATAAATCAAAGGCTACTAACATGTTTAATGGTTAAGTAATAGACCATGCAGATAATAGAACATGTAAATGATATTGTTAAAGTCTGAAGACGGCTAGAAGACTGAATGTAATATATGTCCAAAGTATATTATGAAGATTTCCAGACTTCTGTGTCAAAGTCTGTTTTACATCAGAAGTTTGCTCACTTTGACAAATTCCAGACTGAACGTGAATGATGACCTAGAAGATAGACTCTATGATGGAGCTGAACTTATTCAGACGGTATTCAAACCTTAAAGCTAAATTTATTCAGAAGCAGGTATGTTCAGACCCAGATTGTAAAGTCTATTGCACTCAGACTCAGATTGTAAAGTCTATTGCTCTTAGACTTTACATCTAGAACTCGATAGAACGTAATACAAGCCCAATCATATAACGGCTAATGATATGGTTTGGATTCTATATCAAGATTGATTTGATTAACTCAATCTATTTGACTGATGATTGGATCTTGAAGATAAAAACTTTCTATACGAAGAAGCTTTACTTATGGAAACCAAGATTCCGTTTGTATGGACAATCGGAATCAATTTGGGATTCTACTTTTGTCGCTCAACGGCTATCAAATTTTCTAGATATAGAGCTGTCCAATGGGTATATTGGAAGATGATTCTCTGGGATACTGTCCAACGGCTAGTTTGGAATTGGAGAAGTATTTAAGGAGATGAAGGACCGATGAGCAAGTAAGAGATAGAGCGTAGAATTTATAATTCCAAAGTTTGAGCGACCTTCGATCATACACTTGTTTTTGGAGAGCTTAAACATTTGTGATCGTGAAAGAAATACCAAAAGAGTGACTTAGTGAGATAGTGTGATCTATTAAGTGTTTGCACTCAAAATTGTAATCTCTTGTTGATTGCATAGTGGAATCCAACCAAGAAGGCTGTTAGCGTGGGAGAGTGAACGTAGGCTTGGATTAAGCCGAACCACTATAAACATTGTGTTCAATTTTCTCTTCTCTACTCTTTGCTTTACTTTGAATGTGATTCGTTTTGTTAATCAAACGAGAACTTCATTTCTATTGTCAGATTAATATTGCTTGCATATCACAAAAAATTATTATACACCTATTCACCCCCTCTAGGTGTTCATACTAGCACTCTCAATAAACATCCTAATTGCTAGCTAACCAATTGCACTTAACGTCGGAGTTAAACAATATGCACACTCAAAGAAAGCGAAACTCGAATGAATCAATTGGACTCATATTCATAAGAATTGGAGAATTAATGACATAGTAAAAAATGATGTAAAAGGAAATAATCTTATGAAAGCAAAATTATAATCATCTCAATCAAAATCAAGTCAAGATTCAAGGATTGCTTTTAATTTTGAAATTAGATAAAAATCACAACACACAAAGACAACAATACTCAAACTCTTCGATTGAACTTAGATTTCATTTGAATTCTTAACTGATGAAATATTAAAAAATATATATCTAAAAAGAATAATTTTTTAGGTAAGAAAAATAATTAAGGCATGTTTGATAACCAATCAATTCTTAACTATTTATGTTATTTTATTTTCCAAAACAAAATAAGAACATAAATCTGTTCAATAACATATAAGAGTTAGCTGTTCCAAGTTCCTCATAGGTTCTACGTGAAACCTGGAATCTACCTTTGGATATAGGTTCCTCGGTTTTTGGAACTTGGATTATACTCGTCAAAATCTGGAACTTAGAACCTATCCCGTCACAAGTTCCAAGGTTGATTCTAGGGTTCAACATGTTTTTTTTTTTTTTTTTGGGTTTCATTTTTAGTTATACAAAATGGAAATGAACGCAACAATAATGAACAAACTTAGTCATGTTTGGCTTCTTAAAAATGATGGAAAAGTGGCAAAAGAACTTCCTAAAAGAAATGTACATAAACCCTATTGACTTTCAACTTTAAATTTTTCTAACATTTGGATAATCATTCATTTATGAGTTCTCCATGATTATTTCATTCATACTACATTCTTTTAAGAGAAACCATAAGTAGGTTGCAGCCATAATCATGAAAAAAGGAAAAGAAAGAGAACAAAGATGAATCTAGATCTTTGTAGACTATCCAAATATCTTATTTATAAAATACTTGCTCTGGAAAGAATGAAAAAGCAACGGGAAGACAAAGCAAATTTTATTCCTTAACCCGATGGGTATATCACTAAATTACATGACAAATCATGGGAAATGAACCTAAATTCATCTCTTGTTTGTCTTTACAAAGAGCTCACTAAATTGACCCCAAATGCACACGACTCAATTAAACAAATGGATGGAGTCCATTAGCGTTATGTTATGTGAATTCAATGATAAAAATCCTGTAAGAACTAAACACATTGGTAAAAGGTAAAAAGAAAAGCAAAAGGCATAGACAATTTTAGGTTTAGGAATCCCAGTCCAGTTTTGGTTCCTGATTCATGGTTTTGGTTGATTCCTATAGGAACTGAACCAAGAATCACTAATTTTGAACAAAAAGGAATCAGGAATCGGAACTTCCCTCCTTAAAACTGGGAACCATGCTCACCTCTAGTAACGTTAGCTAAGCACGCGCATGGCAACGTTTCTCTTTTTTTTTTTTTTAATCTCCTCAAAATAAAAAAAATATAAATCTGTTTGATAACGTTAATTAATTTTTCTAATCTCGAGAATAGAAAAGTGACCGGAGAATAGATTTGGAACAAAAACAAGAAATAGAAAAAATAGTTTCTTATTCTCATAAATAATTTTTAGAAATAAGTCATTGTTTTCTTTTCTTCTTTTCTTCTTCTTCTTCCTCTTCTTCCTCATTGCTTGTTACCCCTCGCTGCCACCATCCGCCACCCGCTGCCACTCACCACCAATGAGGAAGAAGAAGAAAATAAAGAAAGAAAAAAAAAGAAAAAATGTTAAAACTTTTTCAAAATCCTACATTACAAAAAAAAAAAATTATTAACCATACAAAACATATTCCCATTCTTTTTTCTATTTTGAGAATAGAAATTTAGTTACTAAGGGCCTTTGCCAAACAGTGCTTGTTTATGTTCTTTTATTCTCGGGAGTAGATTTGGAGCATAAATAGGTTTGGTAAAATTGTTGTTCTTGGAAACAGATTTGGAGTAGAATCGAGAATAAAAAGAAAAAAAAGAGTTGATTCTTGTTCTCGAGAACAATTCTAGAATCAAGCACCTTTATTTATTTATTTATTTATTGTTCTTCTTCCCTTTTTCGACGTCCGCCGCCATCTGCTGCCTATTGCTGCCTATTGCCACCAATTGCCGGTAACTAGTCCGATGAGCTCACCAGGCTAGGCAAGGTCCGACAAGCTTGCCAGGCTAGGGCAAGATCCGGTGAGCTCGTCGGAGGCAAGCCCAACCATTGGCAAGGCTCGCCCAGCCTTGGTGAGGCTCGGCCAAGCCTCGCTTAGCTGCCGATGAGGCTTGGCCAGGTGAGGTCGAACCCTACTGGTGGCTGGGCAAGCTTGGCCTCGCCAAATTTGGGTGAGGCCGCTTGCCCATCTACCGGCAAGGCTTGGCCGACAAGGGTCGGTGACACTTCGATGAGGTCATCGACCTTCATTTGGCCGATCGTAGATCATGAAGAAGAAGAAGAGAATGAAATAAACAAAAAGAAAAAAGAAATAAAATTATTTAAACTTTAAAAGAAAATAATTTGGAGTATAAATTTTTTAGCACGGTATCAAACGCAATTTTACAAAATCAGAAATTTTGTGCAGTTACAAAATACGTTATTTTGCTTAGAAATTGTTCCTGGAACAAAATAAAAAAAAATTATTTCTGATTAGAAATTGTTATCGGGAACAAAAGCATTATCAAATGCGTCCTAAACATATTCTTTTACTTATAAATTGTTTCAGGAAATAAAAATAGAAAAAAAACTATTTCTCAATAGAAATTGTTCTCTAGAACATAAATACTACCAAACAGGCCTTAATTAATTTATTACGTTCTCAAGACTAGATTTGAAACATAATTAAGAAGTAAAAAAGTTATTTTTTTCTTTTTTTGTTTCTTTATTTTCTTCTTCTTCCTCCTCTAGCCAATCGACCTCACCATGGCCGAGCGAGGTTGGGCCTCACCGTGGCTAGGCAAGGCTGGACCTCACCTAAGCACTTGAAATCAGCTTTGCTTGACCATGGTGAAGCGGAACTCACAGTGGCTAGGGCAGGCTGAGCTCGCCCAGCCATAGCAAGGCTTGGGCCAATGAGCTTAATTAGCGATCCGATCTTTGGGACTAAAGACTAGACCCCTAATTTAGCTTATTCTTTAATTCGGCGTGGTGATAGTTAATAATCAATCATGTACAGTGTTAGATTTCATATGTTATTAAAATAGGCACATGCATTATATAAACCATATCAAAAAGTTTGCATTGCATTTCATTTATATTGCATTCATGCATGTTTCCTAATTTAGAAGTGTTGGAGAAAACTTCCTTGAGTGTTTTGAAGTTGACAAAACATTTCCATTAGTCTAGTCTGAAGACTATCAGACTCTTCCATCAAAATCTGAAGACCTCCGGATTGCTAGACTCAAAACTCAAAGTCTATCCTCATTGACAATTTCTAGACCGTCGAATAAGGCTTATCCAAAACTAAGTATTTCGTTAAGGATTTGATTCTATCGACTGAAGAAGATCTCTTGGCTGGATATAGCATGTCGAAATCCATTATTCAAATTGAGATTGACTCAAGGATTTTGAATTCGTGAATAGCAAATATATTTGGAAGGTTCTACTTATGGAAATCTAGATCTTGATTGTATGGGCGAGCAGGATTGGTGGGCTATCGACATATTCCTTAAATAACTCGAAATCTCCATAATTGATTCTATCCAATCGATAGATTGGAAGAACTCCTTTGGTAAGTGCCAACGAGTATGATAGCATGAAGGGGTATATAAGGAAGACATTCCAGCTATTCGAGTGTGTGCACAATAGAAGAATGCCAAAGTCTGAAACTCCTTATTTTTAGTCAATTCAATTGTTGAGAGAAATCTTGTATGCAAAAGAGAGGTTATATTTTTGTGAGACATTGAGAAAGTATAACAGAGTCTCTACACTGTAGAATCAAGGAAGAGCTTTTCTGTAATAACTCTTTTTCATAGTGAAATCCTGCCGATGGGCTATCAGTGCGGAAAAGTGGACGTATGCTTGGATTAAGCTGAAGCATTATAAATCTTGTATTTTTATTCTCTTCCCAAAACCCTTTTACTTTAATCGTGACTCAATTTGTTTACAAAAATCTAATTTCCTTTTCATAATCTATTGTTGATTAGAATTGCACACTTCTCTCCGGAAAATTTGTTTGTGCACCTATTCATCCATTCTAGGTGCTCGTATTAGCTTTCACAATTGGTATCAAAGCTTGTGTACTTACTTAAGTTGAAGTATTTTACTTCAGAGTTAAAGATCTATGGCTAGTATGTTGGCTCCAGGTCTGATTGAAGGGTAAAGTAATACCAAATCGCTTTATTTTGATGGAAATGAATACAATATATGGAAAAACAAGATGAAAACATTCCTAAGATCAAATGATCCTCTGGAATGAGACATGGTAGACAAATGAATCATTCCTAAGGCTGCAGCAGTCTTAGAAAGAGGAAAAGAAGATGTTGAGTATAGTGAAATGACTTAAGAAGAGATAACTAAGAGACATGCTCTTGATGTAAAAATAACTTATTCTTTATATTGTGTATTATCTCCTACTGAATATAATGAAATATCTTATTGTGAAACAACTAAAGAAGTTTGGGATAAATTACACATCACCTATGAAGGAACTGATCGAGTGAAAGAAACCAGAATCAACATTTTACTTGGTTAATATGAAGCATTTAAGATGAAACCAGAAGAATCTATCACTAACATGTTTAGTCGTTTTACAAAAATCGTGAATGGTCTTGAATATCAAGGTCAATCAATTTCTGGACCCATGAAGGGTAAACAAATTACTGCGTGGATTGTCCAAGGATTGGAATCACATAAAGATCTCAATAAGGGAGACACAAAGAATCATGCCACTTTATGTTGACGAATTGGTTGAGACTCTTCGGTCTTATGAAGTGGAGAAAATCAACAAGATGAAGATCCTAAAGGTAATAAATTTATTGCATTAAAATCTAATGATGATTCTGATGTCACAGACTCTAAAAATGATATGGATGATGAAGAGCTCGCTCTTATAATAAGAATGTTCAGGAAACTGAACAGAAAGGGAAGAAGGTTTAATCCAAAGAAACAAAGTTTTCAAAAATTACAAAATAAATTAGTTGAGGATAATGAATCCAATAAAGATGTAGTTTGCTTTGAATGCAAGAAAAATGGACACATCAGACCCAACTGTCCTCTTTTGAAGAGAAAGAAAGGAAAAGCTGAGAAATATCGAAAGTCACTTAAAGCATAAACTTGGAGTGATACTGAATGTGAGGAAAGTGATGATGATTATGCCAATATTTGTCTCATGGCACAATCAAACTTAGATTCAGATTCCGAGATAGACTCAGACTCAGACAGTGAAATCGAAGTAAATAATTTAAAAATCCATACTAAAATCTCTAGATACATTGATGAATTGTGTCTTAATCTTAAAATCTCTCTAAAAAGGATTTTCAAACTTAAAAGAGAAAATTCTGCACTAAAATAACAGGAAAATGTTTGGAAAGAGAATGTCAAAAGTTTAGACAAAAGTGTTACTATTTTGAAAGAAAATGCAGACAATCTTTCAAAAGAAAATGCATTCTTGAAAAATGATATCTCAAGTATTTATAAAAGATTTTCTATAGGATCTGAGAAACTTGAAAAAATTCTTTCAGCACACAGATTTAAGAATGACTGCTGAAACCATTCCTCTAATTGATTTTCCTAAAGTAAAGGAAAGAATTAAACAAAAACCTACAAGAGATTCTTACAAAAATCATTTCCAAAAAGTCTTTGTAAAACCTGTAGGCCACAGTGCTCTTAAATGTTTTAAGTGCAATAGCTTAGATCATTTTTAGAAAGAATGTCCTATGGTTTGGAAACCTGTTAAGAATGTATGGACAAATATCCTATATTACATTAACACTAATGGACCCAAGAAAATATGAGTACCAAAGAAAGTTTGAGTCTTTTTTTCTAAATGCAGGTCACTATCAAGAAAAATGTTAAATGATACTTGGATAGTGGATGCTCAAGACATATGACAGGAGACTTAAATTGCTTAATAAAACTTGCACAAGTTAATGGTGAAAAAGTTTCTTTTGGAAGAAATAATAAATGAAGAATTGTGGGATACGGAACTGTAAATATTGGAAGCCTCACGATCAATAATGTTTCCTTAGTGAAAGGACTCAACTACAACTTGCTGAGTATTAGTCAACTGTGCGACACTGGTTTCAAAATGAACTTTCAAGAAGGAATATGTTAAGGAATAAGTAAAGACTCCTCTCAGTCTTTCACGGGGTGAAGACATGGGAATATCTATCTTTTGGATATCAAACCAAATAAATCCCAATGTCTAATCTTAATTCAAGGGAAAGCAAACTTATGGCACATAAAACTTGGGCACATCAACATAAAGCAAATAGCCAAAATCTTAGCAAAAAAGATTGTTCGTGGACTATCCAAATTGACATACCAAAAATATGATCTATGCATACCATGCGTGTTGGGAAAACATGTAAGAAATTCATTCAAACCAATAAATCAAGAATCCATTAATCATTGACTGCAGCTATTGCATATGGATCTCTTTAGACCAACCAGAACTCAGAGCATTAGAGGTATATTTCCAGGCAAGTAAGTTTGAAACATTTTCTTATTTTATAAAGTTTGCTAAAAAGATCCGAAATGAGAAAGTGTATGCTATTTCAAGTATACGGATAAACCATGGCGATGAATTTGAAAATCAAAACTTTACAAAATTCTGTGATGAATCTGGCTTTCAGCATGTGTTCTCTTCACCATATACTCCAGAGTAAAATTGAGTCGTGGAAAGAAAGAATAGATCACTATAGGAAATTGCTAAAACTCTTTTAATTGAAAGTAACATTTATTTTTGTTTTTGGGCTGAAGTAGTTTCTACAGCATGTTATATTATTAATAGAGTCTTCTTAAGGCTTATCCTAGAGAAAACTCCCTATGAGTTATTAAAAGGAAAGAAGTCAATTGTTTCATATTTTTATGTGTTTGAATGTAAATGTTTTATATTAAAAAAATGTAAATGATCGAGTTGGTAAATTTGAAGAAAAATCAGATGAATGCATTTTTCTTGGATATTCTATCTCAAGCAAAGCTTACAGAGTATATAACAAAAAGACTCAATCTATGGAGGAATTGATGAATGTCAAATTTCAAGAATCTGAACCTGCTCCAGACTCTACAAAGTCTAAATCTCTAGAAGCAGCTCACACTTCAGAAGACTAGCAACAAATGATCATCGAAGATTTAAATGAAAAAAAATGATCAACAGTCTGATAAATCAACGAGCAACTTGAAGCATAAGTCTAGTCATCCTAAATATCTCATTATTGGTGATATTAATGAAAGAATTCGCACAAGATCTGAAAGGCGTGAAGAGTCTAGTACTGTGACTCTTATTTTTGAAATAGAACCCAAAAGCATAGAAGAAGCTTTATCTGATGAAAGATGGATTGAAGTTATGCAAGAAGAAATCAGGCAATTCAATATCAACGATGTCTGGGAATTAACTTCTAAACCAAAAGGTAAATCCATCATTGGAGTTAAATGGGTTTTCAAGAACAAAATGAATGAAAAAGGAAAAGTTGTAAGAAACAAAGTAAAGCTCGTGGCCAAAGGATATATGCAAGAAAAATGGATAGACTATAATGAGACTTATGCGCCAGTACCAAGGTTATAAGCAATTAGATTATTACTTGCTTTTACTTGTTATAAGAATTTCGGGTTATTCCAAATGGACGTCAAAAGTGTTTTCCTAAATGGATTTGTCCAAGAGGAAGTCTATATGGAACAACCACTTGGTTTTGAAGACCCAAGGAAACCATACTCTGTATTCAGACTGAAAAATGCTCTATATGGTCTAAAGCAAGCACCTCGAGCTTGGTACGATAGACTAAGTAAGTTTTTAATTCAAAATGGCTTTGTCAAAGGTAAAGTAGATACTACATTGTTTATCAAAAGAGAAAGCAAAAGCTTTTACTTGTTCAAATTTATGTTGATGATATTATTTTTGGATCTTTTAATGAAAATTTATGTAAGAAATTCTCTAGGTCTATGTATAATGAATTTGAAATGAGCATGATGGGTATACTAACCTTTTTTCTTGGGCTTCAAGTGAAACAAATGAAGGAGGGAATCTTTATTCATCAAGTAATATATGCTAAAGAACTTGTCAAAAAGTTTGGATTGTAGAATTGCAAAAAGATTGATATACCAATGTCAAGTTCCTTGAAACTGGACAAAGATGAAATGGGAAAGAAAGTTGACCAAAAGCTATATAAGAGTATCATTAGTTCACTTCTTTATCTTACTGCTTCTAGACTTGACATTCTGTTTAGTGTTTGTATTTGTTCCAGATTTCAATCAAACCCCAAAGAATCTCATTTAAGTGCTGCAAAACGTATTATCAAATACATTACCTCAACTTCAAATTTAGGTCTCTAGTATTCAAAAGAAGGATACTTCACTCTTCTTGGATACTCAGACGTAGACCTAGCTGGATGTAGAGTTGATAGAAAGAGCAACTCGGGCACCTATCAATTACTTGGTAACATGACAGTATCTTGGTTTTTAAGGAAGTAAAGTACTATAGCTCTTTCTACGGCGGAAGTAGAGTATGTAACTCTTAGAAGTTGTTGTTCACAAATTCTGTGGATAAAACAATAGTTAATAGACTTTGGAATTGAAAATTCATGTATTGAGATCAAATGTGACAACACTAGCGTAATCAATCTCACCCAAAATCCAATTCTTCACTCAAGAGCAAAACATGTAAAGACTCGACATCATTTCATTAGAGATCATATTCAAAATGAAGAAGTTTCGATTTAGTTTATTGATTCAAAGAATTAACTGGCGAATATATTTACAAAGCCTTTGGAAAGAAATCAATTTGAAATTATTCGTTCTAGACTCAATATCTTAAAGTCTGAGAAGTTCAGACTTAAGGCTGAAAGTCTAAAGATACTTAAACTCAGACGAGCAAGATTTACGACTGTAAGTTACTTCTATTTTAGAAACTTATCTCTCGAATCAAATCTCGAAAAGGTACGATCATCTATCTGTAATTGATTTATGTTATTTTTCCAGTTTTCGTGATTATTGCAATATTTCCTTTTTGAAAAAAGAAGTTATTTTTGAAATGACGGTTATCTAATTTTTTGAAAAGGCAATTATTTTTTTTAAATGCATTTTTATATTTCATTTTACGACGTTCCGTATACCTCACTTCGACTATCTTATATACTGTTGGTTATTCTTCGTTTTACTCACAAAAACCCTAAGAGAACACAAATCTTCCACTTCTCTTTTCTTCTCTTGTTTAATCCTCAAAAAGTTTTCACCTTTCTTGTGAAACAAGCTTGGAATCTTTCAAAGATTATGAAAGATGTCGTTTCAAAGAAAGTCTTTAAGGATCGCGAATAGGGGACCACAACAAATGCGTGAGGGACCTACACATTTTGATCTCACCAAGGAAGAAGAATCTCTTAGACAGTAGTAGAGCCCACAACATTCTTAGCAGCGTCCATTTCCCCCATCTAGTCCTCAGAATATTGAACATATAGAAGAGGAAGAAATCATTGAAGATGCAAAACTTGCAAGAACTCATAAGCCTGCTTTTACTTTTAAGCTTTACCGTGCTTTGAAGAGGAGTGGTACTCCTTTGAATTATATTAAGGAATTTTTGAAAGACAAAGGGTATCAAAATGAAACCTACTTTTTACGCACAATGGAACGATTGTGAATTGCTTTTGTAGGGTTAGTGAAAGAAGCATTGGTAAATATCCCAAGCGATCCACTCGTTGGAGGGCTGAGTCAACCTGATGTGAATGATGATGATAGGATGTACACTGAGTTTAAACCTAGAATGGGTGTTGCGGTGAAAATTCAAAGCAAAAGAACAGATTTGTTTCGCTCGGAGGAGCACAAGCAACTGTACTCTAAGTTGCTAAAGCGTGGTGTGATTAACCCTAGAAATGTAGATTTTGATTTTCTTGATTCTTTGAATGTCAAGCTACGATAGAAATTCAATCTTCTTCAACTAGAACGGTTTTATTCTGAAACAACATAGGCTCATGCTGAACTCACTACTTACTTCTATTCGAATATAAGTTTCTTAGATGCGAATAGATTCTCTTTCAGTATTCAAGATTAGGATTATGTGGTTGATATGGATACATTGGTTGATGTGATTGGGGTTGAAAGAGGGAATACCAACCAATTAGTGTGTCTATTGGACGTGCGATGATAGAGCTTGTTCGGGATAGAACAATGGAAGAAAAGATTTCATATTTGAGGATGAATCCCTCAAATATTTTGCTTCACAAGATAGTGATGAATTGCCTCAAACCCAAATCAACTTCGAAGACCAATGTTTCAAACTCGGAGGCAAAGCTGATGTATGCTATTAACGCTGGCAAAATATTTTCTCTTCCACACATTATTATGTTCCACATGTACCAAACGATGGTGAAGGACAAGGGCCAACTTCCTTACTTAGCACTTGTCACTAAGTTATTCAGACATTTGAACATTTAGCCTTCCAGGATTCTTTGTATTCGAACATGCGATCAAATGGTGGTAGGATTGAAAATGGTCTCTAAAATGCTTTTGAAGGAACTTAACAAGGCTTTGGAGCAATTCAAGGTTAAAACCTCTATCAAGACTCACCTAGTCTCCTCGGCTGCAAAACGGAAATGGAAGGAGCCCATGGTTGCTCCATCCAAGAAAAGAAGAGCACTCATCTTGGAAGATGAAGAGAATGAGAATGATATCACAATTTCTGCTCTTGCATTGAAGAACTTAATTTGTTCTGTTCCAGAGATAGAGGTGAGACAGGAACAAGACAAGGAGGAGATCGAACAGAGGACTAGAGAAAGAGAATCAATGGACAAAGAAGCAGAGGAAGAAATGATTGAAGAAGAAGAAGAAGAAGAAAGCAGAGGTGAACAAGAAGAAGCAGAGCATGACGAGTACTTCTCACCGCCTGAAGGCAATGAAACAGGGGGAGATGCTGAGAAAAGAGGTACGTCTTCAATTGTTGCTACTAGTGAAGGAATAAGTCGTTCACCAGCAGATCTATAAGACATCTATGCCTCTCAATTTCCTGAGGAAGGCTATGAGGTTTCATCGTCAAATCTGCGTGATCATGCTAACTTGCCATCACCTGCCAATACACCTTCTGATCGTGCAGAAGCCAGTACTCAAACTGGTAATTTAGCAGACTTTCGCAAAGTGCTTGATGTTCTCTTGGAGATGCGATGCCAAATTTATACTCTGATATGCGAAGTTCAGAACTTGCAAAATGCAGGTCAATCCTCTTCAGTTTCTTTGCATGATCAAATCCATACCATTGCTCTTTAAGTTCAAGCAAATGCCAAGGGTAAAGATGTGGCTCAACTGAAAGAGGATTTGAAAAAGCTGGAAGGGATTGTCTAGTTAATGGGAGATTTCCAGCTTGTTCGTGTTCCAAAGCAATTATAATTCCATTCTCTTTTCATCTTTACCTTTTTAATGCTGACAAAAAGGGGGAGAGATGTGGTTCGGTGGTGCAGATTTGAGATTTAAACTCTTAACTTTTGTCTTTGATTGACTTTACTTTTGTGTTTGGCTATTTGGTTGTGACTGGATTTGGATTTGGATTGTTTGATCGTTTGTTTATCTTAAGCACTATTGGTATTTCATGGCAAAAATAGTTGCTCATTTACAAGACTAACCTATTTTTTGCAGATGCAAATTTTAATGTTATCTTTACTAAGCCAATTATCTTTTGTGAAATATCCATGTTTGCTTAAGTATTATTTTGTAGGTCAAAGTTATCCAAATCTGCAGAAAAGTTTTGTCACTATAAAAAATGGGGAGATTGTTGGAGAAAACTTCATTGAGTGTTTTGAAGTTGACAAAACGTTTCCATCAGTTTAGTCTAAAGATTTATAGACTCTTCCATCAAAATTCCGGATTGCTAAACTCAAGACTCAAAGTCTATCCTCATTGACAGTTTATAGACCGTCGAATAAAGTTTATCCAGAACTGAGTATTTCGTTAAGGATTTGATTCTATCGATTGAAGAAGATCTCTTGGCTAGATATAGCATGTCGGAATCCATTATTCAAATTGAGATTGATTTAGGGATTTGGGATTCTGATTGTATGGGCGAACATGATTGGTAAGCTATCGACATATTCCTTAAATAACTCGAAATCTCCCTAATTGATTCTGTCCAACGGGTAGATTGGAAGAACTCCTTTGGTAAGTGCCAACGAGTGTGATGGCATGAAGGAGTATATAAGGAAGACATTCCAGTTATTTGAGTGTGTGCGCGAGAAGAATACCAAAGTCTAAAGCTCCTTATTCTTAGTCAATTCAACTATTGAGCGAAATATTGTACGCAAAAGAGAGTTTATATTTTTGTGAGACCTTGATAAAGTATAGCGGAGTCTTTACACTGTGGAATCAATGAAGAGCTTTACTGTAACAACTTTTTTTCTTAGTGAAATCCAGCCGGTGGGCTGTTAGTGCGGAAAAGTGGATGTAGGCTTGGATTAAGCCGAACTACTATAAATTGTTTGTTCTTATTCTCTTCCTAAACTCTTTTACTTTGATTGTAACTCAATTTGTTTACAAGAGTCTAATTTCATTTTCATAATCTATTGTTGATTAGAGTTGCACGCTTCTCTCTAGAAAATTTGTTTTTGCACCTATTCACCCCTTTAGGTGCTCGTACTAGCTTTCACAAGAAGTTCATATATAGGAGTTTTGCTGTTAGACTTTTGCCCTACCTCCTTACGGTATGTAGGAGTTGAAACCCACATCTAAAGCTAAATTGTCCCCATCTAAATCCCTTTAAGAAGGTGTGGATTCAAATTCCCCATATCCCCTTTCTTATGTGAGAAGGGTGACTACTAGAGCAAACCCTGATAGTAGTAGTGTACAACCGGACCAGGTATATTTAGTTTCCAAATCAGCCTACCCAAAAAATAGGGTTGGGAACCGGTTTCCAAAATTCGAAATCGGTTTAAACCAGTATGAGAACAGGTTCCAAGTGATTACTCACCTGGAAACTGGTTCCCGGACCGGTTTTGTAAGTAAAGGTCCAAAAACTTTTTTTTTTTCTCCAGATTTCTATTATTACTCCCGCAATCACACGACGTTTTTCTTTTTGGCTCTTTCAAACACGCATGTCACTCCTCCTTTGTCATTCCTCTTCCTCACTTGCTTCCCTCTCTCACCGGCTCCCTCTTGCACTGTCTGATGAACGGATGGTGTTTGTCGCCGCCAAATTCTTGTGTATCACATGGATTGGCTTGCCTAATTTCTCTCTTGTAGGAGGTGTTATACTTGCATAAATGAGTAGCTTCGTGTAATAATTGTGGAAATAAGACTAATATTAGATCCATGTTATTTGCTAATTCTTTACCTTATGATTTTATTTATTATAATTATCCTTGTGGATCCTTAATTTTTCGTTTAGTCAAAAAGTTCATGTATTTATTTATTACAAGTGCTTAATGTTTCAATACAAATTAGAAGAATTATGTTATTTTATTGCGTATTAGTATAAAATTCGAAGTCGTATAGGATATCGGGAGATGCAAAACAGGTTCCAGTGAAAACAGATTTGACCTTGGAACTGGATCGGAAAAACATGGTGGATCGGGTACAGGGTCCAATACAAACAAGGTCGGGTATAAAGTCTAGAAAAGAGGAACTGATTATAACAAGGTCAGGTATATGGTCCAAGTTTAGACCCTGCCCACCTAAGACCCGATCACCCCTACCTGGTAGTTAGAAATGCATATCTTAAGTGCATTAAGACTCATGTAATAACTTAGAAAGTTACCTAATTTAGTTCGGGTTTAATATGAATTAGTTCCTAGTTTAATTTAGGTCATCATGTACATTTAGGCAGTTTTCTCTTTAGTAATTCATAAAAGAGGAAAATCAATCAAAAATTGTCACCTAGTCATAAATATTGCATAGAGGATTAGCTACTCTCATGCATTATCCATGTTGCATATAGTTAGATTTCATAAAAAGAAAATATAAAAAAGAGTTAACTTTCCATCATTAGGTCATTATCCTTTAATAAAAGCCATGTATGTGGTGTTTAGTATCTTAGAGCTTAGTCTTTATTTGATGAAAAGAAAACATAAAAATAGTCTCACAATAATTTAAATAATATGGTTAATCTATAATTATATATCCATGTTATTAGAATTGAATATAGGTTGCTTTTAATTTGATTATAATATAGCTTACCTGTCATTTAGATGTCACTTTAGTTCATCAATACATGCTATATTAGTATTCATATAGTCACACTATTAAAAGTAAGTCATGTCATTCTAAGTAAGGACCCAAAAAGATTAATTACAATTGCACACATGCATTTAGAAACCATGTTTAGGTCATGATACATTGTTTGGTCTTTAGTTAACATTTTGCAGACACTTCATGTATTGGACAAAATAGAGCTTTAATTTTCCTTTAACACATCAAAGTTTTTCTATCTCTTCAAGTAAATTATTTATACTTTTGATTAATTAGTGTTACATTTCTTGTTTACGCACCCACATGGTCACCTATCACATGTTAGTGGCTCAAGAATAAAATTGATGAAGACTACTTGAAAAAGTATTATTGAAACTAAAGAAAGGTACCCAAAGGGCATTTGATTTATCTAGCATAATCAAGTCTCTATATCCATGAAATCTGTGGTTCGCAAAAATAAAATGTTCTTCCATATTTTATTTGAGATTCCTTAATCATCATAAAGTAGTGATGACTCCAAAATGAATTGATATGCATGTAATTAAATTAGAATTTGAAAATGAAAAACTAATATAATACATTGATAGAATAAAATTCTTACAATTGCTATTATAATATTATTTCCATTCAGCAATATATTTTTTCTCTAAAAATATCGATTCATTTAATTGACGGATTACAATGGAATTATAGTTCACTAAAATGAACGACAGAAGAAAAAAAATATAAAACGGGAAAAAGTACATGTTTGTATATATGGAACAAGGTATGCAAATAATCAAGGCAATGTGGAGTTTTAGAATGCAAGGAAAAGAAAAGCTAAGTAAGAATCCACTTTGGATAACTTGATATCAAGCCACAATTTACCCAATTCAACATAACTGGCTCATCTACAATTCAGAAGCAAGCCTACAAGTTGCACCGGAGGACTCATATCGGTCATGCCAGCCAAGCTTACATGTTTGCATATATGAATTATAAACCAAAAGATACATAAGAAACTATACAGCAAGCACCACATAACAGTATCATGTGTATTGGTTCTTGATTTTGTCTTATTGATGGCATGCATATGAACAGTTGCAGATGGGGATCGACATAGGTTTCTGGCTCGGTTTTTATGGGGAGTCTTGAATATATCGGAAACGGATTACTGTTCGGTGTTTGTCGAGACAACACATCCAGCAAAGCGCACCATCTTTCTGACATAAGCATCCTGGATCCTCTTTGACAGCTTCTTGTTCTTCATTGCGATCTTCAGTTGCCGTTTCAGGATTCTCTTGATGTTCTGAACCTTGGAACTTCTCCCATTCGGTACGGAAATCTTCTCATTTTCCAGTCTCTGGTACTTCCTTCTCTTCTTCATTTCATTCCCACTAAGAGAACTGCTAAATGCCATCATCATGCACAGAGAGAGAGAGAGAGAGAGAGAGAGAGAGAGAGAGAGAGAGAGAGAGAGAGCGAGAGAAGTGGTAATATGAATGGTCAGCGGTAACTTGTCAGGCTCTTATAAAGCGAACTTAAAGTGAACTGAAGCTTCAGGAAAAGAGGCCTTAACGTAGAATAATGAAGACTTTAACACCGAAACTTGCAGAAAATGACAAGAACCATCAAATATTTCGGCATTGATTGGCTATGTTGACAATGTACTTTGACAAATTTCCCTTCAGGAGCAAAGTTTTTTTAATTTACTACATTAATCAGTATTTAATAGAGGGAGGAAGAGGACACCGTTACGAAACTATAATGATGACTCATAGGCAGAGACTTGTCTTAAGCGGAAGGGCCAAGCTGAACAAACATCACATAGAAGATTAAAAGGTGTTGTTTATTGCTGCCTCCAACAGATATTTGACCAAAGCACGCCCAGCTATTAAGAACACAGTTTCGTGCCAAAGCCTGCAATAGAGCTTTCTCTACAAGTAGTTGTAGCAGCCCTGTCACTATGGCTTGATCAATCGGTTTAAGTCAAGTTTAAACACCAGCCTGTGACACAGATAATCTCCTTAACCAATGCATCGTATGATTGATCATTCAGTTTAAGTCAAGTCTTGACATTAGGCTTGTCACATAGATAAGTTTTTGACAGGTACATCATGCAAGCTCAGTCAAGGGGACAATTGCATATCCATTGATTCAATACCCTCCAGTTCTCTTCATGAATTTGTGTTTCTTTTTCTGTTTTAATCACTTCATAAAATTGGTTTTCAAATGAAACACTATCGAAGAAGAAGATTAAGCCAAACACTCTTTCAGTTTGCATGTGCAACGAGTCTAAGATCTACACTTGATCTTAGCCAAAAGGCTGCAAAAGGTATTAAAGAATCTATGATATAGACATTAGATTAACATGCATATATGTTCAAGGCAAAATGTGACATCATTCTATGTAATCCCAGGGTATGAAAATAAAAGCCTCACCCTCAGATAGTTTCAAGAAGGATATCTACAACAGAGGGTAAAGAATTCCCTCGGACATGCATTTACAAAAATCTGAAGATATTATTTCAACAAATTTTATCTTACATCAGCATTTTCTCCCAGCTTCCATGGCTTCTAAAACAGGGGTAGTATCATGCTCATGTGAGCTTGATTCCATACTTTCCACGCCGCTATTTCTTCCCATAAATGAAGCTTCAACTTCTGAGTTTTGCAGATGAAAATAATTAACCCTTTGAGCTGAAGAATGACCCCTATTTCTTTCTTCCATCATCTGAAAAAATGAGTGAGGTGCCCAACCTGCATGATCATTGAATGAATCATCAATGAATAGCATTTTGGAAAATGAACTGAATCATGTGAACTAGACTCTGCTGTGCCCTCCAATCATTTTAAATGCCGAGAACTTTCTTATGACTTACTGAAAATGAACAATGATATAACATACAGCTGAAGCAGGATATAACCCATGAAGAACGTCACTTAAAAGAAAGAAGTTGCTATTTTTTCAGAGCTTTATTGTATGAGCTAGCTGCAAAGCGAATAGACATACCATTCGTATCATTTGGATAAGGGAAGAACTGCAAGTAGCAAAACGAAGCAATGATTGATCCTGCATTAGAAAATATTAAAAAATTATTGAATGCAAGTTCTGTTTTTCATCTGCAAAGTCTAATTTGCATTCCTTTTATTTATTTATTTTTATTTGATCATTCATGCCACTTCTAATACTAACCTATAAGAGCACCGGCGAATACATCCTGCCAATGGTGCCAATAGTCATCAACACGAGAAATAGCGACAAGGGCCGCAAGAAGCAAAGGGAATAGTATGATGCAGAGTTTTGCAATGTGACCCTGACGGTCAAATGCTCTAATTTTCCCTGCTAGATACCATGAAAGGAAACTGAGACCTGCAAAGGACCCTGGATGTGGACAATCAATGTGCCTTCTGCACGGTTATCCCATATAAACAAAAAAAAGAAAAATCGACTACAAAAACTGATATCTCTCAGGTTACTGTCTAATTTCTCCATTTAATATGAGAACTGTCCAGAGATTTTCATTGCAGTTTAGATATTCCCACATCTGCTCCATCACATTGACTGACATCTTTCACTTCTTTCTCAAAGGGTATGAACCATACTAAGTTGTGTCATTTCCTGAGTCCAATTTTTAAAGCAATCTGGCATTCCAGCCAAAAACCCTGCAGGTATATCAAGATTGCTCCGTTTTTCTAATTCCAGTATCACAATCTTTACTATTTGGGCAAGAATAGTGTAGAAATCTGGCATCGAGTACAATTAAGAGAACTAATGACCTAGTGAAGAGGGTGTGATCAGGAATGACATTAAAAATGTTTGCTGTTTCTCCAATCCAGGTGTTCCAGTTTAAAAGGCCTTTCAAGGAGAACTCCAGAGTGAGGTAGACATTTATTGATCAAAGAAAGCCACATTATGAGAATCGAATTGACCCTTTTTATCTTTTCACACAAGCATGATAAAAAACCAGTCATTTCACATATACTCACAAGAGGTATGCCCACTGGGGAAGCTTTTGTAGCCTTCCTTTATCGCGGCCTTATCTCCATGACAGATGACATCCTTCATTAGAGGATCAAAATCCTGGCATGCATAGGAACATTGGAAGTTAAGGAATTAAATAATTCATGAAAAGCCATTTGCTTATGCTTGTACGAGTATCGGTTTATTTAAAGAAATTTGACCTCTCTCTGTTTGTGTCCCGTCATGACATGGAAAGGGGAAGGGAGGGGATGTTAAGCACAAACCAACTGAATTATGAGGATCAGAACTCACCCCTTTTCCATCAGGGAAACACCGCCAGAAGAAGTCTGGTCTTGGTCGTCCAACAGCATCTTTTATAGCATCGGTAATCACCGCAGTCAAAACTACCGCAAATAGAAGGCCTGCAACTTGCATATTAGCCACATTAGCTAAAGATTCTCTTGAACAATATTTCGTGATGAACAGAATTCTAAATCAATGCAAAGGATTGAGGAAGCACCCAAAATTGCGTGATGGAAATCATAAATGTCTCTGCGGGTGAAGTAGTAAACAAGAAAGATGATGAATGGAAACAGTATGGCGATCATCTGCCCAAGATAATAGGTCAGCATTAGTCTTCTTACTTGACAGAAATTGGCCATTGGGATAAGATTCTGTTGCAGATGGCAGCACCTATGGAGTAAAAATTTCAAAAGCAAGCAAGGACACTTACTGGGACAGCCCAAACAGGCACGGTATTGCCCTTCAGAGGATATTTCATGTCTGTCATCATGTCTTCTCCAACAAAACGGTGAAATGGTTCTATTTTAAGTAAAATGGCTTCTATCACCACAAGAAGCAAAAGAATGAGCCAGTCATGCTTATGCACTTTTGCCACCTTGAATCCATGGGACTGTATAGTGTGAGATCCCAAGTCAATGTCTGGCATTTTTGTGTGGCTGCACAACAGAATCGATTACTATGGAAGCAAAAAGGAAAACTAAAAGCCATGAAAACTCATGAGAACTCAGATTACCAAAGGATTCACATGCAAAGCATGGGACTCAAAAAACACCTGGATACTTATCAAGTGATCTTGAAAGCCACGAAACCCACAGATAGTTAAACAAAGCATGATACCTAAGACAACGTTTTTGCTAGAACTGTACCGTTTACCCAGTGCTGAAAATAAAAAGTTCACTGCTCATATTTAGTTATAGATCAGTAGACATTGCTGTTTGGCTTGAAAAGTCATTATGGAGAATAGTCACTAGTAGATTAGAAAGTTGCGAGTAGACAAAATTTCACTCCAGAAAGTAGAGTTCAAAAGAATCCTAAAACCCCTTGTCCATATCTCAATACACTAGATGACATAAAGTTAGTGAACATGAAGACAGAGCCAAGAGTAAGAGTGACGACTAGTCTGATTCTGAAATTTCCCTTGTCTCTTAGGACAAAACGCATCGCATAGAAAGTTAGAAAACAAAAGGTTCATCAAGAAGCCAAAATCGACAACTTTAATTCATCACTCCCATCTTCAAGAACGTCGCAACACCGTGCAAGAAAGATCATTCCCTGGGAACCCATTTTGGCCCGAACCCAAAACCAGAAACGAAGAGCCGAACAGCGCACGACACACAAGACGGAGCAAGAAGCTGACCTTGCAGAACCGAATCAATCCGCGAGAAAGCCTCGGACCGAAGCAGAGCCCAGAAAGTTCTTTTCAAGAACGCGACGTGTGCGCGAGTCGACTGATGGATAGATACAGCAACACCGGATGAAAGCTGCACGGGATACGACCCCATCAAAACCGAGTTGACGCCATCCGAGTCCGACCCACAGAAACGCATAAACAAAGCGAATAAAAATGGTGTTCGGGAACGTATGGGAAGCTGCGAGGATTGAAACTCCCAACAACGACCACATGGCAACCGGCGCGCGACAACAACATTAAACAAAACGAAACAGAGATTCCTTAGCGAGCAGGAGTTATCCCAACGTCAAACGGACGGAATCCATCCTCCGATGGGATCCACGCGCGCAATGCGCATCGGGAGAGATCATCACCTACCCTGATAGACGCGGATCCTTCACTCGTCTCCGACGGAAGCGAGCAGGCGGGAGAGCGAGGGCACGGCGGTGGCGGCGGCGGCCTTCTTCCGCCGGTTCCGTGAGCAATTCTCGAACAAATTCGAGCCAACCGATCGATCCGGAAACGAGAAAGTTCGACGGAAAACGGCGCGAACTCTCGCCGACGTCGAATTTCGAATCGAATTTCAGAACCTCGGAACGTAGGATCGATTGCTACGGAATTGGAGGGATGGAAATCGCGATCGACTGCGATTTGAGCGATTTGCACTGCGGGGAGAGTGTCAGTCGCTTCGGCTGACAGTTAAGAGTTTCAGTTGGAAACTGTGGGAACGCTCATAGTTTTAGTAATTCAGCTAACCGACCACGCTGATTTCATATGAGATCTCGGGCTATTAATTCTCTTTCTTTATTAATAAATCTTAAAATTTACCATGAAAGTACAATTGAGATCCAGAACTCAAAATGTTTAAGTTGATTTATGATCTGATTATATGAACTTGACAAATTTTAAGATTTAATTATACTTTTTAATAGTTGTGACCTTCAATTATATTTTTGTGAAAAATTTTAGAATGTAATTATATTTTTTAAAAGTTTTAGAAGTGAATTGTATTTTTTATGATAAATTTTAGGACATATCTTTTATTTTTGGTTCTTTGTTTTTTTTTGTCATTCGTAGGTGAAATTGTTTCTTTCTTTTTGGCAAACTAACTTTGATTACAAGGAAAGCAAAGCAGTTGGGCGAGCAAGGCCACGATGCAAAGGAGAATATCCAGGCTCCCGCGATGATGATTTTTATTTTTCACTTTTTAATTTTAAGTTTTTTTTTTTTTTTTTTTTACGACTTGTTCTGTTCTATTTTCATTTAATATAGAGTACTTAATATCTTTTGAGACATAGGAATATTTACAAGTAAAATTATGATTATTTTGTAATTATCTTTAAAATTTTGAACCCGCTTTCCAATTTTTAGAAGGAAAGTAAGAAAGAGAATTTTTTTTTTTTTGGAGATCCAATACACCCTAAGAACTAGGGGCATATCGACCCAATTCGAGCCAATACACTACCGAGCTTGACTTGCGAAAATCGGCTAGAGCTCAATCAAGTGTTTAACTTTTCTACTCGAGCTTGATCTAACTAGAAAATCAAAATACCCGAGCTTGACTTGACTCGGCTATTACGATCAACTTATCAACAAGGTCAAGTTCGAGTTTACTAAGCTCAAGTGCCACGTAATTAGAAGGATTCTAGGGTCTATGTTTCACAACTTTATATATTTTTTAGATTAAAAAAAAAAAAAGAGCTGATGAGTTTCTTTTGGCTTACGAAGTTGCCAATACTGTATCAACGAGCTCAACTCGACATTTGGATGAGACCACCTTGCACACTTGAAGATGAAGAGAAAATAGGGTGTGCGATAAGTTAGAATCAACTTGCCCGTTGCCCACTTGATTTTTCTAGTGAAGACTATACTTTCTAAGTAGGAAAGGGCTCTGGCTATAAAATTATTAATTTGGTCTTTAGCACGCAGTATATGTAAATCATTAATTTCTAATCCATAGATTGTAATCACATATTAAATCATTAATTCTCGTTTTGGGTTTTGGTCTCCCGATTTTTTTTGGAAAAAGGAAGATTTAACCCGGTTGACTAATCTTGCATCCTGACGTGGCGGGGACTTTTTTTTTTTTTTTTGGTCAAAAGTAATATATATGTATTCGATTAAGTAGTCTTAGAACACAATGATAATTTACAATCTGAAACTAAAATATCCCAGAGAGATAGAGGGGGTATATGCACCCAATTTAAAGGAAGTTTCTTTGCTTGATGTGTACGTACCAGCCAATCGGCAGCTTTGTTTGCGTCTCGGGGGCAATAGGTAACTGATACGTTTTTGCACAGGGAAAGCTCTTGTCGGCATCGTTGAATAATTTATTGTAAATTTCACGGTATCTCGGCCCGGCCCATGATAAAATCCACCACCGCTAAACTGTCGCTTTCACAAATCCAACGAACTACTTGACTTCGTGCGTCTTGCACGTGACTCGACATCCAGTTTGTGAGATAGCATAACTCGTGTAGAAGGGCTTCTACTTCTGCGTGTATCGACGAAGAAACCCTAGCTTCCACTACAAAACCATCAACGACACACCCCGCTTCATCCCTGGCGATTCCGGCAACAGAACAAAGGAATTCACCTTGTACCCATGATGCATCTATGTTCAATTTCAACTCCCGATTTCCTGGTGGTGTCCAGTCCGCTGGTAAGTGTTGAGTTGTAATTTGATATGGCTTTTTCTTCGATCCTCTACTAAAGGCAATATTCTAGGTTTGTGCGAGATCAAGGATATCCATCGGGTTGGGAGCCTTTGCTCTAAAGATCCATGAGTTTCAAGCCTTCCAGATCTGCCATAGAACCCCCGCGATGAACTCCCGATCAGGTAATTTCCTTCGTGAGTCGAATACCGCTAGAAGCCATTGATCAAGTCGTTTGAATTTTTTCATTATATTCGTTCCCTGCAGCCGATTTTCTTTCCAGATCTGTTTAGTCCACCTGCAAAATAGGAAAAGATGCTCGGTGGTTTCAACTTGCGTGTGACACATCTGACATAAAGGATCTAGGCTAATCTTTTTTTTTTTTTTTTTATGTAGAGATTCTCCCTTGTGGGAACAACATTTTGACAAATGCTCCAGAGAAAGGTTCGGATTTTTGGTGGGACTGAGAGGCTCCAAATCTATGTCCATAAAGTTTGTGGGGGGTTGGTAAGAACAAGTAGCTTTATTTTGATTTAGTTTGGTGGTCGATGCATGAGCCCTGTTATATCCGCTCTTCACTATAAATTCCCCTTTACTGTTTCCTGTCCATATTCTGATGTTGGGTTTGGGATTTTTACTCAGGGGAATAGCTAGAATCTCGTTTGCTATTTTGTCCTCAAAAAACTGTTGAATGAGGGGCTGCTTCCATGTTCAGGATTCTTCATAAATCAGACCTTCCACCATGGTAGGTTCTGCTTGGTTTACTGGTCCTCCTATTAACTCCTGTGATAGCCATTTATCCTCCCTAATTTTGATTGATTTGCCATCCCCTACTAACCATTTGATATCTGCTTTAATGGTGTCTCGCCTCAACAGCATGCTTTGCCGGCCCCAAGATGATCACTGACCCTTCTATGCATTCCATATATCTCCATGAGAAAAATATATGCCCTTTAAAACTTTACTCCATAATGCATTCGGGAAGTATGTAACCGCCATACTTGTTTACCAAGCATTGCACAATTGAAGGTAATTAATTCTTTGAACCCCATCCCTCCTTCATCCTTTCTATTTTTCAGCACTTCCCAATTCATCCAATGGATCCCCTTCTTTGTATCTCCTTTCTGCCACCATAATGAAGCTATTCGCATTTCAATTGCTCTGCAGATGGACACTGGCAACTTAAAGATCAACATGGCATAGGTTGGTATCGCCTGCACCACACTCTTAATCAAGACTTCCTTTCCAGCTTTAGTAAGTAACTTTTCCTTCCAACCCTCCAGCTTTGAGTTTACTCTGGTTAATATCCATGCAAATAGTTCTTTTTTTTTTATTGTCCCCATTCTATAGGGATACCTAAGTATTTTCCCGTCTTTTCAAAAACAGGCACTCTTAGTTCTTGAGCCATGTTCCTCTTAAGTGGTAAGGGACAATTCTTACTGAAATAAACTCTTGACTTGTTTAAGTTAACAGCTTGCCCCGTTACATAACAATACTAGTTAAGTATAAGTGTCAAGTTCTAACATTCCATTAAAGTGCCATATAGGAAGAAAATAACATCATTCGCAAAAAGAAGGTGAGAGAGCTTAGGACAAGACCTGTTTAGCTATATACCTTGTATGCTGCCTTCCGCAACTGTTTTTTGCATCAACCATGTTAACACATTTGTGATTAAGATAAATAAATAAGGTGATTGGGGATCTCCTTGCCTAAGCCCTCTGGATGGACTGAAAAAAGGGGTAGGTTCTCCATTGAGCTTAACACTAAAAGTCAATGTTGTTATGCATTGCATTATTAGAGCCACCCATTTCTCATAAAAACCCATTTTGAGCATGCAATCCCGAACAAAATCCCATTCGATTCTGTCATATGCTTTCTGTATATCTAATGTGAGTACTGCCTGATGTTTTTTCTTTCTTTTTGTAATGCGTAGCTGATGTAACACTTCCTGCACAATTAGGATGTTATCCTGTATCTGTTAACCCTGAACGAAGGCACTCTGTTCAAGTGCTATTATTTCTGGCAGCCACATTTTTAGTCTATTTGCTAGTAGTTTTGAGATAATTTTATAACTGAAATTACATAGATTGATGGGTCTAAACTAACTAATTGTCTCGGGTTTTTCACTTTGGGAATCAAGGTTATATATGTTTGATTTAAATGAGGATCCAAAATACCTATGTTGAAGAAATTCTGCACAAGATGAAATAGGTCAGTCTGAATAATATCCCATTCATTTTGATAGAACAAGCCGTTGAACCCATCAGGACCAGGCGCTTTCAAGGCTCCCAATTGAAAAACTATTGATCTAATTTCCTCCATCATGGGATTGGCCACCAGGGTTGCATTTATACTATCATCAATAGGAGAGAGGCATTGGCTTAAGACTAGCTGATAATTTTGTTGCCCTTCTGTTTTATATAAATTGTTGTAATAAGCTTGGATATGATTTCCGATTGCTCCTGGATCCCGACACCACCTATTATCTTCCAATTGCAGCATTGTAATATGATTTCTATGCCTCTATTGAACTGTTGTGGCATGAAAAAATTGTGTATTTTTGTCACCCCATTGTAACCATTTAATCCGCGACCTCAATCCCCAATATTGTTCCTCCTGCTTCCTTAGTGTGTCTATCTGGTATATGATGCTTTTCTCTTCCTTTCTTCTTGTATGCTGTTATGGCTGATTGGTTATTGCTGTTAGGGCCTGAGTTAGCTCTTTTATCCTGCTGGGTGCATGAGCAAACTTCTTTTGACTCCATTGTGTCAATTTTTTTGAGGTCTCCTGAAGTTTTTCTGAAACAATGGCCTGGGAAAAAGCTGTATGAGTCCATATGTGGTGAATAACATCATGATATTCTTCATTTTCAAACTAGAAAGCCTCTATTTTAAATTCTCTTCTTCTTTTCTTGCGTTCAGGGTATAGCCTCAGGACAAAAGGGCTATGGTCCGAGCCTATTGCTGGAAGTGCATGGATTTCTGCTTCATGAAAGATAACTCACCATTCCAAGGTACATAACACCCTGTCCAATCTTTTTTTTAACAAGATCCTCCCCTTCTCTATTGTTTGCCCATGTGTATGCACATCCTTGGCTATCCATGTCCATCAAAGATAACTCATTAAGCATGTCTCTAAAAGCTACTATTCTTTTATTATCTACTTCTCTTTTCCTAACCTTCTCCCATACATATAAAATCTCATTGAAATCCCTCATGCATATCCATGAATTGGAATTGTGAGGTTTCAATGTCTTCAATTGCTGCCATAATTGTATCCTCTCTCCAAAATTTGTGGAAGCGTGAATAAAAGTAATCAGCATAATTATTTTCCTGGCTGGATCAATGCATTTTACATCAATAAATTGTTTTGAACTGCTTTGCACTTACAATGTTACTTCCTCATTCCACATTAACGCCAATCCCCCTACTATGCCTATTGGGTTTTCTAGGAAGAAGTGCTGAAATTGAAGTTTTCTACATATACTCTCCACCATCGTTGCTTTGTTTTTAGTCTCCATTAGAAAAACTATACCGGGCCGTTCAAGAGCAATTAATGCTCTTATTTCCTGGATTGTCAAGGGGTTGCCTAGCCCCTGACAATTCTAGCTAATAATTTTCATGTCGTCCTTGGTGGCTTATTAGGGCTAGTCACCAAAGCTCAATCTGTTCCATCCTTGAGCAACTTCACTAGAGTCTCCGTCATGCCTGAATCATCTATGAGAATAGGGGTAGGTTCAGGTAAACATTTCTACTTCTTTGCTTTCTGCACCTTCATGTTCTTTTTGATACTTTTGCCTATTTTCAGAGAATTATGTATGGGAGCATTTGAGCAAATGATCTGTTTTCCATGATCTTTGAGTACCTGCTAATTTGTAATAGGTACTTCCATTATCTCTTGCTCCATGGAACTTTCTGCTCTTTTTTTACTACAAGCTTCTAGATGCATTTCTGGGCCTTTCTCTCTTACGGTTATATCCTGCTCTCTACCTGGAGAAGGTGCTACAGGTATGGTTTCTTCTACTATAAGGCCTTCTTTAATGTTTCCATAAAAAGCCTCCCAATAAAGGCTATGGTCACTGACTTTTTCTTTCAGCCATGGTTCGTAGGAACCAATTTTGTTGACTGCCCATGGTGATTCCAAATAAGGGATTTTTGGACAATCTTGGGCATAGTGGCCAATTCTTTCACATCAGTAGCAATAATTGGGTAATCTCTCGTATTTAAATTCTACCCACAACCATTTATTGCCGATATCCAAAATGGTCCCTGATTTTAGAGGAGTGGACAAGTCTATTTCCACTCTAACTCTTCCTCCTTTTTGCTCCATGTTTCCCATAGATTCGAGCTGTATTTCTTGGACTAGGCCTAGCTTTTTCCCCAAATCATGGTAAACTGTTTCAACCCTCCAACTAGGGGGAATACCTCCGATTCTTACCCATAAAGCTACTCTAGAGAAATCATAGTAGTGTTTTGTAATTTCAGGCTCGCATTGTTTCAGGACAAGTAAATTGCTGGAATAAGACCAAGGTGCTGATTTCAGAATTCTTTCCTTTTCCGCCTCTGATTGAAAGACAAAGGTAAAAAGACATGGTCCTTTTTGTGCACACTCTACTGCTTCTATTTTCTAGGCTTTCTTCATAGTTGTGAAAAATGCAGGATAATTGACATTGGGTTTAGAGTATAGTTTACCCAAAATTGTTCTGTTATATTCATCTCTTTTTTGTACGGGTATCTCCGAACTTACTTCAACCACATCTTCCTCGGACCATAGATGTCCTAGATGTTTACATAATGCTGCCACCCACAACTCATTTTCTTCTTTACTATCCATACTGTCTGACTAGGTTAAAGAGCAGAAAAGCTAGAAAGGAAAGCAGTGGCAAACATCAACATTAACACATACTGAGGGGCAAGGTAAATCACATTATAGGTTATCAAAACTTCCGTATTCTGCTCAAATTCTTCTTGGTCATTTTTCCAAGCATCTTGCTGACACCGACTCAATACTATTTTCATTAGGTTTCCTCATCAAGGCTGGACCCATACCTTGATCAGACCCATTTCTCAGAGAACATCTACTGCTTTTTCATGCCAGAAGTCTAGAACCAGAATCGTACGCACACCACCAACAGATACCGTGAACATCCCAGACAATACTACTAACCGCCATTAGCTCCTCCAACATGTAGAGAGAAGAAAATGAGATCCTACCTTGATCGAGCCTCGAAAGCAAGAGCTCCAGCCGACCGACCGAGACTACTGTTCTATTGAATGAAGAGAAAGCCACCGCACTCAGCATAAGCTAGATCGGACGAAACATTTTTTAAGGGTTTTTGTTTTTTGTGAATCATTGTGTAAAAGAGACGAAAAACGGGAAAGAGTGCCGAGATTTAGAAGAGATCTAGGGTTTGTGGAGAAGATAGCGCTACCAGAGGGTAGAGAGAGACTCACATAAACGAGAGATGAGTCGATTAACAATACGCGAGGACTTAGTTGAATGTTTCCTCCTCCTCCTCCTCTCCTCCTTTCGTCTTCTTCTTCTTCTTATGTATTTTGGTTTTCACAAGAGGGAGGATGGCATAGCAGTTTGTCAAGAGACGGACTCGTTTATCAAGGTAGGTGGAGTTTGACTTCCATACAAAGACGAATTAGAAGTGGTCCATCTCAAATTCATGAAATTTACAATTGATATTATGGACTAGGTACGACACGAGATAGAGCCTACATGGGTGGCAGAAGATGAAATCAGTCGCAGGAATATGGAGATTCAACGACATCTTGCATCTAATTCACATTCTAAATCGGTCAGTCTCATAGAGTTGGAAAAAATACCAAAAAAATTATAAATCTATTGCATCGGTACTAATTCAGTCATAAACATTTCCGCATTAGTATCAATTCAGTCAATTCAAATTGAAAGTTACAAAAATGGACTAATGTATGAATATTTTTTATAATTTTTTTTTTTTGGGGTCATTGGCCGGTGAGGGTGAGCAATGGTGAGGCCAAGGCAGCCTCATCATCTCCCAAGCGAGGCCCGACAAGGGGGCCCACCTCACCAATGCTTGCCCTCGACTAGGTGAGGTAATGAGGCCAGTCTTCGTAGGGGATGGCCTGTGGCCATCAACAAAAAGAAAAGGAAAAGGGAAAAAAATAGAAAAATTATTTTGAAATCATATAAAAAAAATGTTAACATTAATGCCGATCGTACCATATATAATGATTGGCATTCACGTCAACAATTCCTGGCATAAATTAACCAAATGAACTCAATTAGCAAAAGTACAATTGGGACTTTTTGAACAATTTTTTCCGGAACTAGTCTCATGCAAAGCCAAATCATAAAACGAAGAGCTGAATAGATTCAGACGTTGATCACATGGAGACACAGAGTGAGAAAAATCGAAGAGCCCATATTCAATCCGCAAGAATCCTCGATAGTGAAAGTACAATTGGGACTTTTTGAACAATTTTATCCGGAACTAATCTCATGCAAAGCCAGATCATAAAATAAAGACACAGAGCGAGAGAAAAATCAAAGACCCGTACCTTTCAAAAACTGATTCAATCCGCAAGAATCCTCGAAGCCAAGCCCAACCATGTGCGTTTGGTTCAACATTTTGAAATCCTATTGAAAAAATGCAAAGCAGTTTAGTCTAAAGGATTTTAGGTAAATATATTGATAAATTGCGCTATGAGAAGTAACTTTAAGAGAAATGATGTTTGAAAGAAAACACATTTAAAAAGTCCTTTGGATAAATAATATTAATTTTTTAATTTTATTTTTTTAGAATTAAAAAAATAATGAATGCAACTTTTTAAATATAAATTTGTACAATAATGCTAAAAAAGTAAAATTCATGTACATAATTAAAAAAAAAAAAAAAAACCTTCATTAGAATTTTTTTTTTTGTTTAAAATTGAAAAAAAAATGAATGCAACTTTTTAAATATACATTTTGATAATAATGCTAAAAAAATCAAATACATACATACATACATACATACATACATACATACACATACACACACACATACAAAATAATGCTAAAAAAAAATTAAAAAAATAATATATGCAACTTTTTAAATAAAAAATAATGCCAATATATATAATTTTTTAAAGAAATTATATACATTTAATTTTTTAGCATTTATATATATTTGATTTTTTTAACATTATTTTAGCATTTAAAAAAATAACAATGAGGTCAAAATCAAAAATTTGAAGAATGAGTGATGATAGTTTTGGAAGAAAAAATGAGTTTTAGCATTTTGTCAAATGCTAAAAGCCTTCCCAATATTGGTTTTCACTTGAAAATTATTTCAAAGGTTGCCAAACAGTCCAGTATTTTTTCAAGAAATTTTGAATGCTAAAAGTTTTTTGGGAATACTGAATCAAATGCACCCAAAACCCTTCTCGACATGGCAGCGTCCATGCGTTTGTCCGCCTGCCGATGATTACAGCAGCAACAGATGAAAGCTACATAGGATATGACCCATCAAAACGGCATCGAGAATTGATCTAAGCTTGAATAACGACCAAATGGACGTGTAACAATAACTTTAAATAAAAAGATTGCTTAGCGGGGCAGAGGAGATGATCCAAAACCAAGAGTCAAATGGACAGGCATCAATCAATGCGATCCACCATATGCAAGCGCATTTCGGCTCTTCAATCACAAAATCTATTATTACTTATGTCTGGACCGGTCAATTTTCATTTAATAATATTCTGATGTTTCCACAAAGTAAGAAACGGGTATTATCCGTCTCTTCATTGACGAGAGATTGATGCCTCTGATTTTTTTTTTTTTTTTTTTATTTTATCAAGTACCGCAAGACACATCAGGCATTGCCGAAGAAAACTAATTGTCGAGTATTATGTACAAATAAGCCATGACATTTTTTTTCTAGAAGAAACAAGGTTGCGAATGAACTTACGTGGCATCTCTGGTTAGATCATCCAAATAGTCTTATTTTTGCAGCTTTGCAGTCTCATGATTTGATTTCAATAAATAAATTCATTAGCACTTTATGTATAAGTTGTTAGATTAGTAAAAGGTTGAGATTACCATTTTCTTTATCTGATTCTCGATATTTCCATCCATTGGAGAAAATACATTGTGATCTTTGGAGACTGAGCCCAATTCCTTATATCCAAAAAATTCAATATTGTGTAATATTTATTGATGATTTCTATTGACATTGTAAGTTGTATATATTGAAGCGAAAGTTGGATTTTTTTTTTTTTTTTGTGGTGATTTTCCGATCTTTTCATGAATTAGTTGAAAATTGGCTTGATAGGAATATTGAACTTTTTCAATCTGATGGAGGAGGTGAATTCATGAGCTAGAAATTTTCTCACATTCTTTGTGAATGTAGCGTATAACAACAACTCTCTTTTTCTAGGCACACCAAAGCAAAACGGTTTGCACACCAAAGCAAAATGGCATATATCATTGTTATCTACAATGAAAACATCTTTCGCCAATTGATTATTTATTTTAAGCAAGACCAGTGATTATTTTTAGAAAAAATATTTTTTGAATTTTGGTGTAAGAAGAAAAATAATTGAGATCTCTTACTTAAAAGTAGTAAGCTCTTTCTACTTTATATAATAATAGCGTAGATCAATAACTAGAAGCAGATTTACGTCATCATAAGCTGGTAAAGAATCAAAGTCGCCCCCCTCTTTAATTTAGCAAGACATAAAGCTTTTTTATTTAAGCAGAAATAGGAAAAAAAAAATATGTTTGAATCCATTTGCTGAACTTAGCCCATCACATACAAATTAAGAAACAGATTTATCTCAGGTTCCATGGCATAAAAAACGGGGGTGGTATCATGCTCTCGCGAGCCTTATTCTTTACTTTCCATGCCATTATTTCATCCCGTGAATGAAGCTTCGACTTGTGGTTGTTGCGGATGAGAAGAGTTAGCCCTTTGAGCTGAAGAATGAACCCCATTTCTCTCTTCCATCGTATGAAAAAATGCACGAGGCGCCCAACCTGCATGAACATTTTACAACTGTCGATGAGTGGCATACGGGACAATGAACTGAAACATGCGAACTAGACTCTGCTGTGCCCTCCAATCATTTTAAATCACGAGAAGTTTCTTATGAAATACTGATGATGAACAATGATATGAACATACAGCTGAAGTGGGGATATAACCCATGAAGAACATGACTTAAAAGGAAGAAGTTACTATTTTCGGAAGCTTTATTGTCCGAGCAAGCTGCAAAGCGCGTAGACATACCATTCATATCACTTGGATAAGGGAAGAACTGCAAGTAACAAAATGCAGCAACGACCGAACCTGCATTAAGAAAAATTGGAAAGGTTGTGGATGAAAGTTATGTATTTCATCTGTAAAGACTAATTCGCATGACCTTTTCTTTTTGATCATTCATGCTACTTCTGATACTAACCTAAAAGAGCGCCGGCAAATACATCCTGGCAATGGCGCCAATAGTCATCGACACGGGAAATAGCGACAAAAGCCACAAGAAGCAAAGGGAAATGTATGATGCAGAGTTTTGCAATGTGGCTCCGATGGTCAAATGCTCTAATTTTCCCCGCTAGATACCATGAAAGGTAACTGAGACCTGCGAAAGACCCTGGATGTGGACAATCAATGAGCCTTCTGCACGGTCATACCATGGAAACAAAAGAATAAAAAGAAAAGTCAACTACGAAAGCCAATCGTCTCAGGTTAATGTTTGATTTCGCAATTAATTTGAGAATTGTCGAGAGATTTTAATTGCAGTTTAGCTATTCTCAACATTTGTTGCATCATGCTGACCGACATCTTTCTGAAAGGTTACGAACTATACTGAGTTGTGTGAATTCCTGAGTCAAATTTGTAAACCAATCTGGTGTTCCAGCAAAAAAAAGCCTACAGATATATCAAGATTGCTCCGTTTTTTTCTAATTCCAGTATCATGATCTTTGGCATTTGGGCAAGAATTGTTTAGAAGTCTCGCGTCAAGTAAAACTAAGAAAATTTGTGACCCAGCCGAAGAGTGACATTAATAAGTGCCGGCTGTTTTCCTATTCAGGTGTTCCAGTTCAGAAGGCCTTTCGAGGAGAACTCAGGATTGAAGAAGGCCGCTTTACGAGAATCAAATCAACCCATTCTTATCTTTTCACACGAGCACGATAAGAAAACCAGTCATTTCACGTATACTCACAAGAGGGATGCCCATTGGGGAAGCTTTTGTAGCTTTCCTTTATCACAGCCTTATCTCCATGACAGATGACATCCTTCATCATAGGATCAAAAACCTGGCATGCAAATGACCATGGGAAGTTAAGGAATTGAATAACACAAGAGAATTCTTATGCTTATGCCTGTACGAGTAGCAGTTTATTCGAAGAAATTTAATCTCTCTGTTTCGAAAGGGGAAGGGAGGGGACGTTAAGCAAAACCGAAAGCATAATGAGGGTTGGAACTCACCCCTATTCCATGAGGGAAACTCCGCCAGAACAAGTCTGGTCTCTGTTGTCCAACGGTGTCTTTCAGAGCATCAGTGATCATCGCAGTCAAAACCACGGAAGATATAACCCCTGCAACATGTTGGTAAAATATGCTTCGAATTGGGTTGAACAATGAAGTCGGATCGAGTAATCAAAGTCAGACTTTGAGGCGTGATATCACTTTCTTTAAGGATTTATTTGCCCCACTACGTTGCTAATGGTCACTGGCAAATTTCCTCCAGGATACAACAAAGTCTCAAGTGAGAATACTATATAGCAATTCTAGTATTTTTCCAGGGTCTCTCATGGGAAACAATTAGAAACAATGGCTGTAGTTTCTCTCAAAAGAAAACGAAAAAATGGAATAAAATATATATATGACCTCAAAGCAAATGTACTTATATATATATCTTTCGAATAAATGCAACTCTTCAAAAGATTGCAAAAGAACAAAGACAACCTTTCGGGAAAGGTTGTAAAATGAACAAGTATGTCTCAAAGGTTACGTTGAAAATACATAAGAAATTCGGAATTAAATAAATAAAAATAATTGTAACTTTTCGTGAACAGTCGCACTGTTTCAACAAGACTTTATAATTAATTTTTTATAGAAATAAATTCGAATTTTCAATAAATAAAAATAATGATCATTGGTTAGTGCCAAATCTCGTCCACGTGCGCACTCACATCTTTTCGATATGGGACAAGGCACCTCTTCATTTGTTTTATAAACAAATTACCAACAATCCCCCACTTTTGTTTATAAAACAAAAACAAAAATAAAACATTAGAAATATACAGCCAAAATTTCCGTGAGATTAATATACATACATAAAGGTCTCTTTCGAGTTAAACCTTTACTTAGTGCAAGTATCTCAAAGCCCTATCAAAGTGACAAGTAGCTCGGCTTTAAACTTGTACTTTTATATAATAAAACCGGACATACCACACATACACTAACCTCTTGTTTCAGCGAGAAGTTCTATATTACTCCGCACTATTATGGCCTTGTGCTTGATCCTGTTTCATGAACTCTCTAGAAAGTAACCCTAACTTTCGTAAGAAGCGGCACCACTTCTAAGCTCATATAGGTGAAGTATCTACCGTGTGTTTCTGTTACTATCAACACATTACAAATTTGTATCATACTTCATTAAGAATTTAATTCAGCCTACAAAACGTAACAGACGATACTGACTTCTCATATCAGGGCTACGTCAGTATCAAACAATCACATTCAATAACTTGTTCTTACCCATTAAACCTTGTAACTAGTGATGTTCTAGAAAAAGGTCGGGTTACCATTATTGGTGATTTCAATTAAAGGGTTTTAGCCCCGTTTCTTATGAGGTCATTATTACCATATCTCTTGGTAAAGCCTTTGTCAAGGAATCGGCAAGATTATTACTTGACCTCACGTAGACAATTGTTATGGTACCATCTTTAGTCAATTGTCTCATATACTCATGTCTTAGACTAATATGTCTAGACTTACCATTATAGGTTCTACTATAGGTTCTTACCAAAGTAGCCTAACTATCACAGTTGATAAAAATATGAGGCATAGGACTAGGCCATAATTTGATATCCAACAACAAATTCCTAATCCATCAACATCTTTCCCACTTGCTACTAAGCAATGATTCAAGTTTCATAGTTGAGTGAATTATGCACATTTGTTTCTTGCTCACCCAAGAAACAACACATTCATGTAATATGAAAATCCATATAGAAGTTTCATCTCCCATACTTGTAATCCAACTAGTATCGGTGTATCTTTATAATACAACCGAATAATTATTATAGAACAATCACAAATTTTAGGTTCTCTTAAAATAACCAAAAAATTCTAATAATAGCCTTTCAATGTTCTATATTTGGATTACTAGTGTACTCACTCAACTTGCACAAAATTAGATCTAGTTTAATGCATCGCATTCATTAAAGATCTTATAGCACTAACATATTTAAATTGTGCTATTGCTCTACTAGTATTTTAATTTAATACTAAATCAAATGGAGTACACATTTCTTTGAAGCCCAGATGTTTAAATTTATACAACATCTTCTCCATGTAATCACTTTAGCTCAAAGGATAACCCCCACTAATTTTTTAATTTTAATAATTAAGATAGTATCTATTTTACCCAAATCTTTCATTTTGAAAATGAAAGTTAGATACTTCTTAATCTCAATGATTCCAGTCATATTAGTTCCAAAGTCCCCTTCGGACATAACCCCACTTCAAGAATATTCCAAGAGGTAATTAATCGAAATTATGCATCATCAAATTTTCATCATCAATGAAATACATACAGCAAAATAGTAAATCAATGCAATTATACTCTCTTGGCTCATTTATGCTATTCCATAGAATCAAGTCTATGAGGGGCAAGGACAACAAATGGAACACATAAGAATCAAACAAGGAACACCCTTCATTGAACATTGGACATAAACTATAGAGTTTGCTCTAACATAACCAACCTAAATGGTGGTTCGACACATGCCACAAACTCTTTCTAGTTGCTAGTGTCAAAGTCCAGTTTGTTCACCTCAAATCAAGATAGATATGGATGCATCAAAATAAATGATATCAAATAAGGGAAAACCTTTGTATCTATATATAGATAGCATTGTCAGATCGTTCATTCCTATTGATCAAATCCACAAAATTGTCATTATTCTTTTGCAACAAATTCATCCATAAATTGACGATACCTGAATTTTTCATTTTAAAGTTTCAATTTTTCTTTCTCAATAAAGGTTAGAAACTACTATATGCAGAAGTAAAAATCTCATGGTGCAATTGATATCTCAAAGACAAACCCTTCTATTTACTCTTACTAATTGATTTATCCCCTGTACATACACAAATTCCATCCACAACAAAGATCCTGCTATAGAGGCGCAAGAACATAAATATGTGCGGACAAATGTCTCAATAAAAGAAACATACCCAGGATGTCACCACTGGCTAATCATGCATGAAACACTCATGAACTTCAATTTGATTAGAAACAAGAACCTGCATTGGAGGAAGCTTTGATGGCCATTTTCTTGCTTGCCCCACAGCCAATCCAAATTTTATTTAATAGGCCACATCAAACTCAATGATATCGATGAGATTAGCAACATTCAACAACGATGAGCAACTCAGTTCAACTCAACTTGTCAAAGTTCCAACTCAAGACCAATGAAATAATAAATGGAATGAAGCAAATAATCGAGAATATTATCACAGTCGATATGATCATTTTCTTCCCAAATTTCAAACTATGAAATCACTTACTTTGCTGAGGGTGTGCGCAAGAGCGCTATTGGCAACTCTGATGCTGATGATGATTACATTGGTAGCGTCGAAGCCATTCTCCAGCGAGCAATTGCCATTCGCAATATCACACGGTGGCTCGTCATGCATAGTGACGTAATCTTCATGCTCCCTCGGAACCTTTGCTCTCACGTCACCATTCCTCCTATACAGAACGTAGAGAGGACAAGACCCACAGAGATGCGAGGAAAGTCCCCATAATGTAGTGATAGATCACCACCATCTCCATTTCCTTCTCTCTCCTTCGAATGAATCAACCAATGAGACCATAGAGACAGAGACAACGGAATGGAGATCTCTTGCTCTCATCTCACCCTGTCTCAGGCAATGCCAATGTCACGCAGCACAAGAGCGAATTGCAGTTCCGAAATCACCCTTCGTGGCCAGAAATTCATGACGCAGGAGTGACGTTTCATATGGGACACTTAAAGATGGATCACGTAAATTGACGAAATTGGGGAACAGCAGAATGGCAAGATCTCCATCCCTCCTTGGTGAACCAACGTGTCAACACCATATGTCAAATTCACCAGAAACCACTGCAACACTTCGCTGAGTCCGTCCACGGACCTGCAAAACAATGAAAGCTCGCTGGTGCAAACCCAAAACAGGGAGTGGCATGGGGTGAGACCCAGCAGCGATGGCGTGGGTACGGTGAATCGTCGTGTCTGTTCGCTGAGGAGCAGTTGTGGGTGTGATCGGACACCAGAGTCACGGCTGCAGTTTAGGCATGGGGCGTCTCCAAATAATTCCTCGTTATTGTTGTCGTAGATGAACCAGCGCTACCCTCCAATTCAGGCATGATAAATGACCCATTCCCCGATAAACCACCGTTTCCCCATCAAAGAAGATATCCTGCACTAATGCAAAAAATAACCAAGAGAGGCAATCCAAACAAACATTGCAGTGTTCCCATTCAGTGCTAAGAATATTGATGCCATCAAATAATATAATATTGGGATCTCTAAAAGCGCGGCAATAATGAGAGCGAAGGAGGCAGCGAAAAAAGGATCCATATTTCCCTGGCGATGAAGTCCCACATCCTGGTCAGCGCACTCTATATTGTAAATGGCTTCCCAGCAACTTCACCTCTCTTGCTCGTGCGATCTTGTTTCACCATCCGTTCGAGAAAAAATGGTTTTGTTTTCGAATTCTCGCGACTAAATATTTCAACGGGTGAGATCGTCCATCGATTCCACCATCATCCACGGACCAGCATGAGGATCGAAAAGCTCCACTGTCGCCACCATTTTAGATCCATCGTAGCCTCCTACATCATATAACTTTTGGTTCAAGACGACCAAAGAATGACCCCCTCTTTTCGTGCTCATGTCCTTTATCGGTCTCCCAGAGCGTTCTCGAGGATCAAATCTTTCTGCTGACTCCAAGTAGTCTTCTCCAACGTTCCATACTTATTGCCGAACATCATGCCCTCATGGAGAAGATCAACATGCAAGAAGTCATGGCATGTGATCACTCGACATATTTGCCAAAGAGTTTGAAGTCTCCTCCGTATGCACATCTTCTTTTTGTATCAACTGATATCCATCAGGATTTCCTTCATTTTGCTTCCTCCAAAACACAATCATCCTTGTTCTGAGAGTTCCATAATATCCTGAATGTTGTCCTCCGCTTGCAAAATATTCTTCACCCCCTCTGGTGATGCTGTATCATTTGTGCATAAGATATATCAATGTGATTGTCACGAGATTTGCTAGAAATAACTGAACTGTCCCGCCACATCAATACACTCTGAAGTTCCACCAAAGCCCTCTCCCTGGTTCTCAATTTGAGCAAAATTGCATTGGCGGCAAAGCAGACGAATGTGCCCGACAAAACTTGACTTCGATTAACTCCAACTTCATTGTTGCAGAAAAATAAATCCTTAAAATTGTTGGTAAAATATGCTTCGAATTGGGTTGAACAATGAAGTCGGATCGAGTAATCAAAGTCAGACTTTGAGGCGTGATATCACTTTCTTTAAGGATTTATTTGCCCCACTACGTTGCTAATGGTCACTGGCAAATTTCCTCCAGGATACAACAAAGTCTCAAGTGAGAATACTATATAGCAATTCTAGTATTTTTCCAGGGTCTCTCATGGGAAACAATTAGAAACAATGGCTGTAGTTTCTCTCAAAAGAAAACGAAAAAATGGAATAAAATATATATATGACCTCAAAGCAAATGTACTTATATATATATATCTTTCGAATAAATGCAACTCTTCAAAAGATTGCAAAAGAACAAAGACAACCTTTCGGAAAGGTTGTAAAATGAACAAGTATGTCTCAAAGGTTACGTTGAAAATACATAAGAAATTCGGAATTAAATAAATAAAAATAATTGTAACTTTTCGTGAACAGTCGCACTTGTTTCAACAAGACTTTATAATTAATTTTTTATAGAAATAAATTCGAATTTTCAATAAATAAAAATAATGATCATTGGTTAGTGCCAAATCTCGTCCACGTGCGCACTCACATCTTTTCGATATGGGACAAGGCACCTCTTCATTTGTTTTATAAACAAATTACCAACACAACATGCATATATTCTCCACGTCAGCTACAGATTCTCTCGAACAATATTCCAGGACGAACAGAGTTCTTCTAAATCGATGGGAAGGATAGAGGAAGCACCCAAGATCGCAGCACGGAAGTCATGAAAGTTGTCGCAGGTGAAGCAGCAAACGAGAAAGACGACAAACGGAAGCACTATGGCGAGAATCTGCCCAGGACAAAGGGATTAGTCTTCTTTCTAGAGATATATATATATATATATATATATATATATATAGAGAGAGAGAGAGAGAGAGAGAGAGAGAGAGATTGGCCACGAGGACGGAGATTACATTGCAGATGGCAGCACCTGTGGAGTGAATATTTCAAGAGCTAGCGAGAACACTTACCGGGACAGCCCAAAAGAGCCCAGTGTTGGTCTTAAGAGGAGGGTATTTCATGTCTGTCATTATGTCTTCTCCTGCAAGACGGCGAAACGGTTCTATCATAAGCAAGATGGCTTCTATCACCAAGAGAAGCAAAAGAATGAGCCATCCATGTTTATGTGTCGTCGCCACCTGGTATTGAGGAGTGTGGGATCCCCACTCGATGTCTGGCATTTTTGCCTGCCTGCACAACCGAATCGTTTAATTTGGAAGCAAGAAAGACCATTTTCCGCAATCCATTTCATCCGAAGAGCCAAAGCAGAAACGAAGGGTTGAACAGATTCAGAAGAGCATGACACAGACAGCGCGACAGAGGGAGAGGGTGAAAGTCGAAGAAGCTGAACCTTGCGAAACCGATCCAATCTGCGAGAAGCCTTGAAGCGAAGCGGAGCAAGAGCTCACCAAAGCGGGGCAAGTGCTCACTTCATAGCTGCAACGTGAATGGTTTAGACCTGTATTCACACAGAGCGCAAACGCACCGCAAAGGATAATCTTCTAGTTATCCTATACACACATCCAAGCAAGCGAGGACCATTTTCCGCAATCCATTTCATCCGAAGAGCCGAAGCAGAAACGAGATTCAGAAGAGCATGACACGGATAGAGCGAGACAGAGGGAGAGGGAGAAAGTCGAAGAAGCTGAACCTTGCGATACCGATCCAATCTGCGAGAAGCCTTGAAGCGAAGCGGAGCCAAGAGCATCACTTCCTAAGTGCAACGTGCATGGTAATGTGTACGTACAGAGGCTAAACGCAACGCAAAGCATGAAATGAAATGTCTAATCGAACCTGGGACCCGAACGTGGACGCTCGGACACGTGGTAATGGCATTGATGGCTCGCCCAAAATAAAAGAAGTCGCTTTTGTTGTCAGATCAGAAGTCACAAAAAGTCAACACGAAAACCTTCGGTTTCTCTGGGGAGGTGGGCCGGATCTACGACCGTCGGGATTTGCGTACCAAAGGAGGACATCATCTACCCCTAATCTCTTATTCCAAAACTAGGGAAGGAGCGAGCGCGCACACGACCGGCACCTTTTGTTCCTCTGACTCCGTCAACGAGTTCTCAAAGAAATTCGAAAAGATATATTTATTTTAATAGCTCGAGCTCACTCAGAATTAAATCAAGGCATCAAATTTAAAAGATAATACACCTGATTAATAGAATTATCAGTTTACTTCATTTGAAATTAAGGTAGAATGTAAAAATGAATAACTAATACAATCCATCCATGGAAAAAAAACGTTCTTATAGTTTCAATCGTAATATTACTTCCATTCAACAACATATATTATTTTCTTTTCTTTTTTGTTAACCAAGGAACCGTCGAAGATCACCATTTGGGGATCACACGACCCTCCAATGCCTAGTGGCACCATTGAGCCTCACCTCAATGTAAGCCATTAGTTAGATGTAAATCTCGGAGGAGTTTAGTCCAAGACTTCAACACTAAGACCTCTCACTTCAAATACTTTAGCAACAAATGGTTTGAACTCTCAACCTCTGTGATGAGAGAGAACTCACACCAACTACACTACTTGTGATTGGATAGCAACATATATTCTTACTCTAAAAGGATCAATAAATTTAATTGAAGGATTACAATGAAATGATAGTTCACTTAATCAAACGATGGGATTCAAAATCGGAAAAAGGGGGAGAAACACATGTTTATATATATGAAACAAGGTATGCAAATATCAAGGCAACGTGGAGTTGCAGAATGCAAGAAAAGGAAGGAAGACAAGAATCCCTTTGCTTAACTTCTTGTTTTCATAACTGGCTTAGCTACCATTCAAAGGCTCCTCCTACTGGTCTTGCCAACCAAGCTTTTACATGTCTACATACATGAGCTGTCAAACAAAAGGTATCATATGTAATGGTGCTTGATTCTGACTTAACGATGGCATAATGTGTATGAACATAGGTATTTGGCGCAGCTTGCATGCAGATTACCGTCGTTGTTCATCGGGACAACTCATCCGGCAAAGCGCACTGTCTTTCTAACATGTAAGCATCCTGGATCCTCTTCAACGGCTTGTTGTCCGACATCGCGATCTTCGGTGGCAGTTTCATCCGAAGGAAGAAGATCATTCGTCCCAAAAATTATTTCTCCAGTTAGAAGCACCCTTAATCATGATCACGTAAATCTGCTATCGTCGGATGCATTTGATTCTGATTTCTTGCATAAACTCTTCAAATCAAATGAATTTTGTGCGAATCACAATTTAAGCGGAAGTTATAATCGGTGCATAATCAAAATAAGTGAAGATGTCTTTGTTAATAAGGTCGTTGATTACGAAAACATAGAGGAATCGGTTGTCGTTTTTTTGCTGTGTCTATTATTTTTATATAATTTGTGATTATTGAATTGAAGATGGTGGTAAAACTTTTTGATAAAATATGGAGACCACTCCATTATTTAAGCAGGCCCCTTTCTTTCTCAAAATAGCACTAGACGAGGACCACGATTTCTCCCTTGGATACAATAGGCGCAAGTTCTTACACGGGAGAATTTCCTTAAAAAGACCTGAGCGAAAAGGACGAGAAAAATAACGAGATCATCTGACAACGCAGACAGCAGCGGCCCTGCACAGGCTTGTCCACGCTGGTCCCTCACTCACCTCAACAAAATCAGTAAGTAGATCGAAGCACACGCACCATTCGCTCTCCCGTATCCAACGCCGCCCGCCCACCACGCCGTCTTCTGCTCCGCCTTCAATCGCCCTCAAAAATTCAAAATGCATAATTGTTCTTGCACAGTTCGTTCTGCATTTTCAGCACGAGGAGGTGGGTCGGGAGGGGTGCTGGCCCAAGCGGCCGAGCCTAAGTCACAGTTTCTGGCAGCGGCGGGCCTGCGTTCGCGCGGCCCCTACCCAATTCCTTTAGTCCAAGATTCGTGTTTTTGGATTGTGGGAAGCTCCGTTCGCTGATTTTTAGTAATCCGAGGGTTCTCCGCCAAAATGAAGAGAAAAACATGTGAGATTTAATTTAAAAAGAAAAATCCTTAAAAGTAATCACTTCTGTTTCACGAAAATATTTAGATGGAAATTGTTGTCTACAATGAAAGTATTCTTCACAAACTAATTATTTATCTCAAGCAAGACAAGGGAATATTTTTAGGAAAAATATTTTCCAAATCTTAGTGGAAGAAAAAAAAAAGATTGAGATCTTTTACTTACAAGTAGTAAGCTCTTTCTACTTTATATAATAATAGTGTAGATCAATAACTAGAAGTGGATTTATGTCATCATAATCTAGCAAAGCATCAAAGTTGGCGCCCCTCTTTAATTTAACAAGAAATAATGCTTTTTTGTTTAAGGAAAAAAAGAAAAAAAAAATTTATGTGTAAATCCATTTACTGAACTTATCTTATTAAATACGGGTTAGGAAATAGGTTTATGACCAATTCTCACATGTCTAGCCCAAACCAAATCAGCTTGGGAAAATTATACTAGGCCATTTCTTTCTAAGAAAAGCTCAGCCTGTTCGCACCGCTATGCTAGAGGGGGTCGAGGGAATGAAGGACCTCCTTCCTACACAACCAAAAAAGAAAAAAAATTCAGAAATGCTCTTTAGAATCTCTCTCTCTCTTCTAGTGGCCCTAAAGCCCTCTTTCTAAAGCAAAGATAACTGTGGCCCCTGTGACATAAAAAATTATATTTTTCCCTTTTTACTGGAAAAAATTAATCACTATTCATCCATGGCACCCTCATGAATCACACTCACGTCTACTGCCTTGTCACCACTCCCTCCTTATCTTATTTACTTGGAACATAGAACATATGCATTAGAAGCTCTAAAATTGATCATGAAAGTATAATTAAATATTAAAAGTTTCAAAAAATATAACCAAATCTTAAAACTTACCAAATTTGTGTGATCAAGTTCTTCTATTAACATCATCAATTTTGTTATTCTCACGTTAGAGTCAAAACTTTGATATAGAAGATACTCATTTCGGCTAAGACAAAATGGACTTACCGTGAAATGCCCCCCCCCCCCCCCCCCCCCCCCAAAAAAAAGGGCAGCTCTATTTTCATTCCCATTTTGACTAAGACACTCCTTTTTTTCCAATGAACTTACCGAAATAACCTCATCTTTCCCCCTCTCTTCAATTTATTTTTTCTTCTTTTGTCAGGCTAACCCACTTCTTTTCTTATTGGGCTAACCCACAAAATTGCCTTTTATTTCTATCATCTCTCTTATCTTACCATCTTATTATCTTATCCTACATCCTATTACCACTTTGCCTTGAGAAAGTCGTTAATTTTAATTTATGATCTCAGGTTTTTGAATCACAAAATTTACATAGAATGTTAGAAATTTCAAGTATTAATGGCCTTTTTATACACGATAATTGCGTACTTCTTATCAAATAGTCTGAGGGAAACTTACTTCAAAGTTGAAAATTACAATTCAATCTAATAATCTGGCCGTTGTTGACATTGTGGGTGTTTTTCCAGAATAAGTTTGTAGGCTTTTAAAGTAAAATATCGCTAGTTTGTACTATCTTTTGAGCTGTTTATGTTTAATAAGAATTGCAAGATGAGGGTTGACAATTTATTTACACCTTCTTCACTTTCAAAGTCACACAAGATTTTTTTGGAAGAAATTTTTAAGCATATTTTAAAGTTTTAATCCACTTGATATGAGATTGAATTTACAATTGATCCATAGGAAGAAGTTCCCATTTGTTTTCCTTTATGTGCTTATCTTTTGTTAATATCTATATGATTTAAATATAAATATGTTTGACATTTGATCATGCTTCTCACAAATTAACCTTTTTCATATTTTGGTCAATTTTTCTTTTCCATTTTTAAATAATTAAATGAATCTTAATTTTCAACTTTGAAATATAGTTTCGTTCATTCTATTTGTTTAAAAAAAAAAAAGCAATTAATTGTGTGTTCATAAGCTGTCATAAATAGATATATCTTGTGATTGAATATTTGAGCCCATATATTAAAATTGACAGCATTGTCTAGGCAAATTGATAACAAGATGCATGGTAAAATGAATTTTTATTGGGTGCAATTGAGCATTTGTATTGCAAAACTAATGTCAGAGATAACAAAAAGGGTTAATACACTGAAAAATTTAAAACTAATACACTTGTGACAAATTTACCCTAACTAAAATAGATTCAGAAGCGCATGACAGAAACAGGGGAGAATGTCGTAGAAGCCGGACCTTGTGAAACCGATCCGATCTGCAAGAAGCCGTGAAGCGAAGCGAAGCCAAGAGCATCACTTGCTAAATGCGACGCGCGGGCATGGTTCAGACGATGCATAACCGCGTATCGTTGGCGGTAGGCGCACCGTGGAGGGTGAAATGTCAAGCCGACCATTGCGAGGAATTTTTTTTTTTTTTTTTTCGGTCGGTCCTCGCGAGGATTGAAGGAGTGCTAAATCTGATAATGACCTGATGGTAAAGACAAAATAGAGGTAATCATCTAACGCACGGCAATCTTTTTTTTCTTTCCAAATCCAGGGAGCCGATGATTGCGCGGTCGAGCGATCGACCGGCACCTTTCGTTCCTCCGACTCCGTCAACGAATTCTCAAACAAATTCGAAAAGATATATTTTGTTTCAATAGCTCGAGCTCACTCAGAATTAAGTCGAGGCATCAAATTTATAGGATAGTACACCTGATTAATAGAATTATCATTTGAAGTGTATGTTGCTAAGACCAAAAATATATTGGAATAAATCTACTTCATTTCAAATTAAGGTAGAATTTAAAATGAATAACTAATATGATCCATCAACGGAATGAAAATTCTTCCGGTTTCGATTGTAATATTATTTCCATTTAGCAACATATATTCTTACTCTAAAAGCATCAATAAATTTAATCAAAGGATTACAATGAAATTACGATTCACTTAATATAGAATGATGGAATTAAAAAAAAAAAAAATCGGAAAAAAGGGGAAAAATACATCTTTGTATATATGAAACAATGTATCCAAATGATCACGCAATTTGGAGTTACAAAAAATGTAAGGAAAAGGAAGGAAGGTTATCCACTCGTTTCACATAAAACTAGTTTTTAGGAAAACATTTTCCGAATTTTTCAGCGTTCATTTCATAGAAAACGAATTGCTTGAGAAAAATATTTTCCATCAATGAAAAAAAAAAAAAAGTCTTCTAAAATTGGGGAAAATGTTTCCCATTTTTCGAATATGGGAAAATAATTTTTCCATATTTTCTTTCACCTCACTTTTTTTTCACAAAACACCTCATCCTTTTACTTTTATTTTTTCTTTAATTTATTTATTTTTTTTTATGTTTTTGCAAAATGGAGTTTTTATTTCTTCTTCTTTGGTTGCCGGCCATGGGATAGCGAGGATATAGCTCGCTGTTGTCAAGTGAGCTCGACTTCGTCGGACCTGGCGAGGCTCAACCTTGTCGGAATCTAGCAAGCTGGAGCCTTGCCGGCCTATGGCAAGGCTCGAGCTCGCCTATGGCCGGTCGCCAGTTGTTTGTCGATAGCAAAGGAAGAAGAAGAAAAAGAAAAGGAAAAGGAAAATTTGATCTAAAAAATAAAATAATAGAAAAGAAATTATTGAATAGAGTGCATGGAGGAAAAGATTTTCCTTAGCAAACTGTGTTTTTAAGCTCGTTTTTAAGTTTCAGCTGAACACCAAGAAAATATTATCATATTCTTAAAAAAACATTTTCCAATAACGCCATTTTTTTTTTTTTTTTTTTGCAAAACGAATGGCTATTGGCATTTTTACAGGAAGGCGATTCGTGGCGTGCTGTTTCAGCTCGTCTTCTTCCGTAAGCGATCCCGTCCCCACCCCCGGGTTGCTCTTTTGATAGCGCATTTCAGCCGAGCAGCGCCCTCGCCGGGTTCTTTTGTGGCTAGAAGAGCGATTGGCATTTTTCCCGGAAGGCGATTCATGGCGTCTGTTGCCTTGTCACCGCTCTACTCACGTTGGAGTCTGAACCGTGAAGTACAAGTCGGATAAAGGAAGGTGCAATGCTGGATTTGACCGTGATATATACGACTTCAGAGAAATAAAGAAGAAAAAAAGAAGGAAAATAAAATCCTATTTGAAGTCGGCAGAAGCAGTTGATTCGGGTTCCAAGAACAGAGGCATACATATGTCATGGTCCTCCCGTACTTGTGACACTTGTGAGTGATATTTGGGGTTATCGGGTGAAAAGTGAGGAGGCAGAAGAGATGAATACAATTGGTCTGTGGGAGTGGCATCAGTACGGTTAGTGCTAAGAGTCTTAGGATAGAAAGATTATATCATTTAGAAGCTCTGAAGGTGGAGTTGGCCTCCCGTGTACAAACTAGTCGGGAGTTGATGCCGCTCTCTTGATGAGGCCATGGCAAGCCGAAACCAGTTGTTGAACCTAAAGAGATCTGCTGTCTCACTCGATGGACTAGACGTCCGAGAGAAGCTGGGTGTTGTAGGATCTCGCATGAAGAATCATTCATCGTATTGTTCGTGGAATAGCTATAGAAGAAAGGCTAGCTTTGCGAGTTCTACTTGCTAGGCGTCGCACGGGTCATTCCGAAGCTAAGGAATCTCTCGGCCCGTGATACATACATCTAGATATGTGCTCGTGGCTACGGGTTGCTTTCGTTGGTCAAGAAATATTGAAGTGCAGTTTCTCAAGCGAGTGCTTTTCGGGGCTATTTTGTGGTTTTATTCATGAACAACATCCAAGAATAAGTAGTATTCAAGCCAATTAAATTTTATGAATTCAAGATTGTGTGTAAATCCATCATGAGATTGAAAAATTACTTATCAAAGAATTATAGGGCTAAATACTGCATGAGTTATTTCTTGTTATTAGGGCTTGGGAAATATTGAGAGTGTTTGAGCAATTCGGATATATTTAGAGTATTTGAGCAATTCGAGTGTAGTTGTAATATTCGTTGTATTGCTTGATAACTAGTAGAATTCGTTTCCACATCGATTGACTACGTGTTTTTTTTCGGATTAAACTATTGGCTATGTTGACAATGTACTTAGACAATCTCTCTTCTCTTTCAGGAACAGAGTTTGTTTGGATGCACCGCATTCATCAGGATTTGATAGCCGGAAGGAGAGGACGCCGTTCTAAAACCATAATGACGAGTGATAGGTAGAGACTTGCCTTAAGTGGAAGGGCCAAGTTCAACACACATCGTATAAATGATTCAAAGGTGTGCTTTATAGTTGCCTCCAACAAACATTCGACCAAAGCACGTCCAGCTACTAAAGCATGGTTTCGTGCCGAAACCTGCAATAGAGCTTTCTCTACAAGTAGTTGTATAAGCCCAGTCGCTGCGGCTTGATCACTCCGTTTAAGTCGAGTTTAGACACCAGCCTGTGTCGCAGATAAACACTTAACCGATGCATCTGATCGATCACTCGGTTTAAGTCAAGTCTTGACATTAGGCTTGTCATATAAATAAGTTTTGGACAGGAAAATCATGCAAGCAGTCATGGGGACAATAGCGTATCCATTGATTCCGAACTTTCCATGCCATTATTTCATCCCGTGAATGAAGCTTCGACTTGTGGTTGTTGCGGATGAGAAGAGTTAACCCTTTGAGCTGAACAATGAACCCCGTTTCTCTCTTCCATCGTATGAAAAAATGCACGAGGCGCCCAACCTGCATGAACATTTTACAGGCATCGCTGAGTGGCATACTGGACAATGAACTCAAACGTGTTAACTAGACTCTGCTGTGCCCTCCAATCGTTTTAAATCACGAGAAGTTTCTTATGACATACTGATGATGAACAATGATATGAACATACAGCTGAAGTAGGATATAACCCATGAAGGACATGACTTAAAAAGAAAGAAGTTGCTATTTTCGGAGCTTTATTGTTTGAGCTAGCTGAAAATGCGTGCAGACATACCATTCATATCATTTGGATAAGGGAAGAACTGCAAGTAACAGAATGCAGCAACGACCGAACCTGCATTGAGAAAAATTGGAAAGGCTGTGGATGGAAGTTATGTATTTCATCTGCAAAGGCTAATTCGCATAACCTTTTCTTTTTTATCATTCATGCCACTTCAGCTACTAACCTAAAAGAGAGCCGGCAAATACATCCTGGCAATGGCGCCAATAGTCATCGACACGGGAAATAGCGACAAAAGCCACAAGAAGCCAAGGGAAATGTATGATGCAGAGTTTTGCAATGTGGCTCCAACGGTCGAATGCTCTAATTTTCCCTGCTAGATACCATGAAAGGTAGCTGAGACCTGCGAAGGACCCTGGATGTGGACACTCAATGAGCCTTTTGCACGGTCATACCATAGAAACAGAAGAATAAAAAGAAAAGTCGACTACGAAAGCCAATTGTCTCAGGTTACTGTCTGATTTCGCAATTAATTTGAGAATTGTCAAGAGATTTTGATCGCAGTTCAGCTATTCTCAACATTCGCCACATCCTGTTGACCGACATCTTTCTGAAAGGTTACGAACTATACTGAGCTATGTGAATTCCTGAGTCAAATTTGTAAACCAATCTAGCGTTCCAGCAAAAAAAAACCTGCAGATATATCAAGATTGCTCTGTTTTTTCTAATTCAAGTATCATGATCTTTAGCATCTGGGCAAGAATTGTTTAGATGTCTCGCATTGAGTAAAACTAAGAAAATTGGTGACCCAGCGAAGAGGCAAAGTCTAGTGTGACATTAGAAAGTGCTGGCTGTTTTTCCTATCCAGGTGTTCCAGTTCAAAAGGCCTCTCGAGGAGAACTCAGGATTGAAGAAAGCCACGTTACGAGAATCAAATCAACCATTCTTATGTTTTCACACGAGCATGATAAAAAAAACCAGTCATTTCACGTATACTCACAAGAGGTATGCCCACTGGGGAAGCTTTTGCAGCCTTCCCTTATCACAGCCAAATCTCCATGACAGATGACATCCTTCATCATAGTATCAAAAACCTGGCACGCGAATAACCATCAGAAGTTTAAGGAATTGAATAACCCAAGAGAATTCTTATGCTTATTCCTGTGCGAGTAGTGGTTTATTTGAAGAAACTTGATCTCTCTGTTTCGAAAGGGGAAGGGAGGGGGTGTTAAGCGAAAACCAAATGCCTGCAGCATGAGGATCTGAACTTACCCCTATTCCATGAGGGAAACTCCGGCAGAACAAGTCTGGTCTCGGTCGTCCAACAGTATCTTTCAGAGCATCGGTGATCACCGCAGTCAAAACCACGGAAGATATAACCCCTGCAGTTTGCATATATTCTCCACGTCAGCTAAAGGTTCTCTCGAACAATATTTGAGGACAAACAGAGTTCGTCTAAATCGATGGGAAGCATAGAGGAAGCACCCAAGATCACAGGACGGAAGTCATGAACGTCATCGCGGGTGAAGTAGTAAATGAGAAAGACCACGAACGGAAGCAATATGGCGAGAATCTGCCCAGGACAAAGGGTTGGGATTAGTCTGAGAGGGAGAGAGAGAGATTGGCCACGAGGACGGAGATTACGTAGCAGATGGCAGCACCTGTGGAGTGAATATTTCAAGAGCTAGGGAGAACACTCACCGGGACAGCCCAAAAGAGCACAGTGTTGGTCTTAAGAGGAGGGTAGTTCATGTCGGTCAACATGTCTTCTATAACAAGACGGCGGAACGGTTCTATGATAAGCAAGATGGCTTCTATCAACAAGAGAAGCAAAAGAATGAGCCAGTCATGCTTATGCACTGTTGCCGCCTTGAATGGATGGGATCGAGGAGCAGGAGATCCCAACTCAATGTCCGGCATTTTTGTGTGCCTGCACAGTCGAATCCATTACTTTGGAAGCAAGAAGGAAAACTCGAAGCCATGGAAAAGTCAGATAAACGAAAGGGTTCGCCCACGAAGCATGGGACATGAAAACCACCTAGATACTTTAAACAAGCGATCTTGAAAGCCAGAAACCACACAGATAGCAAAACAAAGCAGCAAGTTACCTAAGATATACGATATTTTCCCTACAACTGTACCATTTACCCGTCGGTCAAAACCTTTTGGTGCTGAAAAAGGGAATTCGCTGCTAATATTTTAGTTATGGGGAGAAATGGGGAGAAGTTGCGATTAGATTGGAAAAGTTGTGAGTAGACAAAGCTTCAACCAGAGAGCAAAATATCAAGAGAATGTTAAAACCCCCGTCTTTCTGGGGACGGTATGGAGTTGGTGAAGAGCAAGAGTGACTACAAGTTTGCAGTCTGCAACGCCCAAAGCATTTAATTCTGTTTCTGAAGTAGCCCTTTGCCTCGTCGAACAAGAAAAAAGCAACAGCAGCAGCACATGCAAAGTTAGAAACCAAAAAGGGCTGTCGAGAAGCTGCAATCGATATTTTCGGGTTCATCGGCTTCATCTTCATGTTAGAACGTTACCACACACACAAATCCATGCAAGCAAGAAGGACCATTTCCGGAATCCATTTCATCCGAAAAGCCGAAGCAGAAACGAAGGGTCGAGTAGATTCAGAAGCGCATGACAGAAACAGGGGAGAAAGACGGAGAAGAAGCTCAAATCGATATTTTGGTCTTCATCGGCTTCAAGTTAGAAAGTTACCACACACACACCCACGCAAGCAAGAAGGACTATTTCCAGAATCCATTTCATCCGAAAAGCCGAAGCAGAAACGAAGGGTCGAATAGATTCAGAAGCGCATGGCGGAAACAGGGGAAAGTCTGAGAAGGAGCTCAAATCGATATTTTGGTCTTCATGGGCTTCAAGTTAGAACGTAATGACACACACACCCACGCAAGCAAGAAGGACCATTTCCGGCATCCATTTCATCCAAAAATTCGAAGCAGAAACGAATGGTCGGATAGATTCAGAAGCGCACGACAGAAACAGGGGAGAAAGCCGGAGAAGAAGCTCAAATCGATATTTTGTTCTTCATGGGCTTCATATTAGAACGTTACCACACACACAAACCCATGCAAGCAAGAAGGACCATTTCCAGCATCCATTTCATCCAAAAAGCCGAAGCAGAAACGAAGGGTCGAGTAGATTCAGAAGCGCATGACAGACCGGGGGAGAAAGTCGAAGAAGAAGCTCAAATCGATACTTTGGTCTTCATCGGCTTCAAGTTAGAACGTTACCACACACACACCCACGCAAGCAACAAGGACCATTTCCGGCACCCATTTCATCCAAAAAGTCGAAGCAGAAACTAATGGTCGGATAGATTCAGAAGCGCACGACAGAAACAGGGGAGAAAGCTGGAGAAGCTGAACCTTGCGAAAACGATCCGATCTGCGAGGAGCCTTGGAAGCGAAGTCGGGCCAAGAGGATCACTTGCAAACGGGCCAAGAGTATCACTTGCTAAATGCAACGCGTTTGCCTGGTTCAGTTGAGAATATATCCATGCATAGGGGACGACTACCATAATCCTACTGATCCAGCGGACCCAGCGGACTCCGTTGCAAATTCACCCGGCCGACTCCGTTGCAAATTCTAGGGACCCAGCGAGCAAGCGAGCGGCATCTTTCTTTCCTCCGACTCCGTCAACGAATTCTCAAACGAATTCGAAAAGAAATATAATTATTTTAATAGCTCGAGCTCACTCAGAATTAAATCGAGGCATCAAATTTAAAGGATAATACACCTGATTAATGGGATTATCATTTGAAGTGTAAGTCGCTAAGACCAAAACTATATTGAAATAAATCTACTTCATTTCAAATTAAGGAAATTTAAAAATGAATAACTAATACAATCCATCAACGGAACGATAGTTCTTCCAGTTTCGATCTTAATATTATTTTCATTCAGCAACATATATTCTTACTCTAAAAGTATCAATAAATTTAATTGAACGATTACAATGAAATTACGGTTCACTTAATATAGAACGATGGAATTAAAAAAATCGGAAAAAAGGGGAAAAATACATCTTTGTATATATGAAACAATGTATCCGAATGATCACGGCAATTTGGAGTTGCAGATTATGCAAGGCAAAGGAAGGAAGGTTATCCACTCGTTTCACATAAAAATAACTTTCAAGAAAACATTTTCCGAATTTTTTGGCGTTCATTTCACAAAAAACGAATTGCTCTAGAAAAATATTTTTCTTCAATGAAAATTTTTTTTTCTAAAATTAGGGAAAATGTTTCCCACTTTTCAAGTATGGGAAAATATTTTTCCATATTTTCTTTCACCTCACTTTTTTTATACAAAAACCTCTTCCTTTTACTTTCATTTTTTTGTTTCTTTTTTTTTTTTTAATATATTTTTTGGAGTTTTTATTTCTTCTTCTTCGCGCCGGCCATAGGACAGCAAGGATATAACTCGCTGTCATCGAGTGAGCTCAACTCCATCGGACCTACCAAAATCTCAACCTTGTTGGAATCTGATAAGCTAGAGCTCACCTATGGCTGGTTAGCGGCATCGTCATGGTAGACAACTAGTTGAGGAAAAAAGAAAGAAAGAAAAAGAAAGAAACAAAAAGAAAAGGAAATTTTCAAATTTGATCTAAAAAATAAAATAATAGAAAATAAATTATTGAATAGAGTCCATGGAGGAAAAGATTTTCCTTAGCAAACAGTAGAAGATATTTTGTAGATCGTTTTCAAGTTTCAGCTGAGGAAAATATTATCATGTTCTTAAAAAACATTTTCCAACGACGCCAATTTTTTTTTTGCAAAACGAACAGCTATTGGCATTTTTACAGGAAGGCGATTCATTAGATGTTGTTTCAGCTCGTCTTCTCTCGAAACCGCATCCCGTCCCCACCCCCCGGGGAGCTTTTTTGTTAGTGAATTTCAGCGGAGCATCTCCCCCGTCCCGGTTCTTTTGGCTGCGCATGACAAAATTTCTGAAACATAAATTGATTTCTGGCTAGAAATCAATTTCTTAATTTCTATTCTCCGCACAAGTTTCTGAGCAAAAAGAAACCCATTTGATAATAACTCAAAATTTATATTTTTGAAATAGAAATCCGTTTGATAACAGAACAAAATTTCTATTTCTAGGAATATAAATTGATTAGATAACAACATAAGAAATCCTCAAATACAAAATAATAGTCGAAATAATACTAAAACAACATAGAAAATCCTCAAATACAAAATAATAGTCGAAATAATACTAATACATTACAAAAGTTGAAAATACAATTTTATGGAATTTTCGGCATATTATTATCCCTTGCCATTTTATTAGCAATTGTTTTCCTAAGCGTATTTATTTGGTTTTCCTAAGCGTATTTATTTGGTTTCCCTCCTCGGTCAATGTATCGTTTGCAAGCTCATCCTGTGTAGGTTCAGACAAATACTACGGAAGCATGAATATGGGTGCCATCAATGGCGCCTATACAGCCTTGTCATTTTATCAAAAACTAGTATTATACAAGATTATCAACAAAATAAAATTAATGGTGTAAAGAAATATATGAGAATTCTACCTTAAAATAATGTTTATGGTTAGGAACCAATTGGGGGAAGGTTGGTTTATTTTGATTCTCGAATTGAATCAATCTAGTTGCCCATCCCTGATTTCTTTATTGTTGCTCAGTGAACCTTTAATGACCCTTGCATAGCAAAGAGAGAAATTCTCTTGAATCTTTTGCCTTCGAATTAAAATTCCAAATTGTGTAATAATCTAATTATTTTGATTTTGCAAGAATTTTGAATTCGTAAAAAAATAAGGTTAAATTTCTAGGCACGTTTTTTATTCATCTATTACGTAAGAACTTTTTTCTTCAACTGGCCATGCGCGTGCCTTTTCTAGGAGGAAAGAGCCCCATTATTTTTAAGTAAGCATTTAAGAACTTTAATCGTTTTTGAAAATTGAGGACCCATTTGCCTTTCATCCTAAAGAGGAAGTTATAAAAAAAATTGAAAAAAATGCAAAAAAAAAAAAAAAAAACACGAGTAAAATAAGAAAAGAAATTAACAATAATTTGTGAAGTTGTGGTTATGAGTGAATTAAGTTAGCAAGAAAGCGCAAGGTTCTTTTATATGGTTTGATTTCAGTTTTTGATTTCTATTTGAACGAGAAGTTAAAAATTTTAGCTTCGATTTTTTCAATTTCTCTATTTCTTGAATAGAAATCTGTTTCAAAAATAGAGAAATCAAATTGTGTTACCGAACGGATTTCTGTTCCAAACCTGTTCCGGGGAACAGAGAAATAGAGAAATCGAGAAACAGAAATTTTGTCATGCGCACCCTTTGTGGCTAGAATCACGTGCTGCGCTCTCCTTCGCTCGTAACCGCATCCCCCTGTTCTTCGCTCTTGCATTTCAGCCCGAGCACGAGGAGGTGGATTGTATTATTCATGTCGAAGGGCCCCGCCCTCCTGCAGCCCCTACCTAATTCCATCGTCCAAGATTCTTGTTTTTGCATTACATTGGCTCCCTTCGTGGACGCTCCGTTTGTCGATTTTAGGAATGTGTGGGTTCTCTACTAGAATGAAGAGAAAAACATATGAGATTTAATTTGATTTCGAAAAATCCTTAAAACTAATCGCTCATGTTCCATGGAAAATGTCTAAACAAAAATTATTGTCTACAATGAAAACTTCTTTTCCCGACTAATTATTTATGTCAAGCAAGATAATTGATTATTTTTAGGAAAAATATTTTGCGAAATTTGGTGGAAGGAAAAGAAAAACGATTGAGATCTCTTCCTTAAAAGCAGTAACCTCTTTTTACTTTATATAATAATCATGTAGATCAATAACTAGAAGTAGATTTATGTAATCATAATCTAGCAAAAAATCAAAATCGCTCCCCCCCGCCCTTAATTTAGCAAGACATAATGTTTTTTTGTTTAAGCAACAAAAAAGGAAAAAAGAAAAATATTTATGTTTATACTCATCTATTGAACTCATCCCATCACATATGGGTTAAGAAATAGATTTATGACCATTTTGCACAACCGAAAAAGAAAAAAATTCAGAAACGCAAAATGAAAAAAAAAAAATCCATAAAATGCTCTTTAGAATCTCTCTGCTCTAGGAGACCAAGAACCCTCTTTGTGGAACGAATATAACTCGCGCTCCCAAAAAATTATCTTTTTCCCTTTTTTCTAGAAAAAATTAATCACTTTTCGTCCGAGTCGCCATCGCGTCTGTTGTGTCGTCACCGCTCTTCTCACGTCGGAGTCTGAACCGTGAAATACAAGGCAGAAAAAGGAAAGTGCGACGTTGGGGTTTGACCGTGAGATACATGACTTCAGAGAAATAAAAAAAAAGAAAAAGGAAAATAAAATCCTATTTGAAGTCGGCGAAAGCAGTTGATTCGGGTTCCTAGGGCAGAGGCATATATACATCTAGATATGTGCTCGTGGCCGCGGGTTGCTTTTGTTGGTCAAGAAATATTCAAGAAATATCGAAGCGCAGTTTCTCAGGTGAGTGCTTTTGAGGGCGATTTTGTGGGTTTGTTCGTGAACAACATCCAAAAAGAAACAATGTTTAAGTCAATTAAATTTTATGAGTTTAAAATTTGTGTGTAATTCTATTGTGAGATTAAAAGATTATTTACCGAATAATTGTTGGGCTAAATATTGCATGAGTTGTTTGGTGTTATTGGGGCTTGAAAAATACCGAAAGTATTTGAGTCATTCGAGTGTGATTGTAATATTTATTATATTACTTGATTTCTAGTAGAATTCATTTCTACATCGATTGGCTATGTTTTTTTTTTTCTTTTTTTTGGATCGAACTACTGGCTATGTTGACAATATACTTAGACAATCTCTCTTCAGGAACAGAGTTTGTTTGGATGCACCACATTCATCAGTATTTAATAAATGGAAGAAGAGGACACCGTTCTAAAACCATAATGATGAGTGATAGGTAGAGACTTGTTAACACCTAAATTTTACCATTTTATTTAGGATTTAATAGTGTACAAAATTATGAATTAGTTGCTAAACAAATAAAAAGAAAAAAGAAGTAAATAGTAAAATAAATAACTTTCATTAAAATGCATCGTGTATGTTTTCATTAAAATCCATTACGCATAGACATTAGGAGTATTTACATAACTATCACTAATTATTAAAATTAAAAATTTTAAAATTTTTTTAAAAAATCGAAAATTAAAGAAAAAAGAAAAAAAGAAAATTAAAACTTTCCATTAAAAGGTATAAGAAAATCGAATGGGGCCGAGTTTTCTTCGTGCGTAGGCTCGCCCACCTATCTCTTTTCCTTTTCTCCCTTTTGCGCTTGGGCCGGCCCATCTCCTTTTATTTCAACCCGGCCCGCGTGCAGGTCATCTTCCTCCCTCAGGCCAACCACGCTTCTGCAAAAAGAAGGAAAAAAGAAGAGAGCCCGAGCAGAGGAAACAGGGGATCGCCATGGAGCAGATGGCGGCGTGATCCGCGGGTCGGATCAGTCCGGCCGGCAAGCTGGCGGTGGCAGGAGCCATACGCGCCTGCCGGTCACCCTTAAAAGAGAGGGGCTCGCTCATTTGTTCTAGGGGGCTCATTTGGGTTCGAGCTACAGAGGGAGAGAGATTGGAAGAGCTCGAGAGACTTTTAAGCGAGTGAGAGGGAAAGAACCAGACGGTGAGGGAGCTCGAGAGGGTGGTCGACCGTCGCCAGAGTTCGTTCGTCAAGCGCCGTGCTTGCAGTGCTTCCCCCGAACCAGGTAGGTCTTGTGCATAGCTTTTTGATTTGTGTTGAGTTGCGTCGCCTTCCCGAGGATCTCACTTCGGGAACAGCTGGACGGCCAGTCATCGCTCGATCCATTTCGAGTTCACCCTCTCGTCGCCGCTGCCGAAGCCGAGTAGGGATCTCTCATTTTGAACGCCCGTTCCTGAGAACCCCCGCTGCTCGGCCCTATTTTGGTAGGATAGGACGTTGAGTTTTGCTCCTCCTATTAGTTACACGCGTACTGGGCTTCTGGGGGGCTAATGTGGTTAATTTCGAATGTCCATTTGATGGTTTTTTTTAAAGTTTGATGCTGAGTTCGAGTACAAAAAGGGTTGGTATAGTTCCTCCGTTCCATGCCCACCACATGTTCGACGATATGTCGATGCGGGCCTAGGTGCGTGCATTACCAATTCCCACGTTTTCTTGAACGCGAATAAGTACGTTTTGCATGTTATGAACCTTTTGTTGTTTACGAGTTGTCGTTTGCATCACCGGGCCATGTCTGGGCACGTCCGCTGTGTTTTATTTGTCTCCCGTTGGTTTCCTAGGTGTGGTGGTTGTAACTTGTAAGTGGTGCGCGGCTTGGAAGGGCCGGCAATGATGTCACGAAGTGATGGTGGCGGCAAGCGACGAGCTCAACCGTTGCTTTGTTTATAGTGCTCGGCATCAGAGAATAGGTTGGACGTTCGGCGACATAGGCATCGGAAGGAGGGGCCAATTTCGGGCGTGGGAAGAAACCATCGAAGAAGAAGAAGATGGGCAGAAAGAAGAAATAAAAAAGAAAAAAAGTAATAAAAAAGAAAAAGAAGAAAAAGAAGAAAAGTAAAAACCAAAAAATGGCAAAAGTTGGCCTCGAGGACTGTCAAGCAGAAGGTGCAGGACGAAGTGAGGAAAAGACAAAAAAAAAAAAAATCATTAAAAAAGCTATAAAAATAAAAAATGAAAAATTAGAAAATTAAAAAAAAAATCAGAAAATTCAGAATTTCATTTGGAAAATTTTAAAAACAAACTTTCCAAGCTATTTTCTTAAAAAAAAAAAAAATGAGAGTTTCTTAACTCTAAAATGTGCTAAAAAAATTAAGTAAGCCCTTAGGGCTCTAGCTTAAGGTTTCAATTGTCTTCAAAGATAATTACTTACTCTTGTTTGCATGCTCTTGCTGTTTTGATCACTTTAGTCTAGTTAAGATTGTCATTTATCTTTTCCTTAATGTTAAATATTTGCTCTCCCATGCAATTTATTTAAATGTTTTCCTTGGTTGCTAACTGTTATTTTGATGATTGCGTACACACATGATCACTTCGTGTGTTAGTGGATTGGTCTAAAATTAATTTGAACTGCTTGACAAAATTTCTTTTTGAAATGAACAAGATTAGGTACCAAAAATACACTAAATCAGTTAATTAGTGTAATCAAGTCTCCAACTTTAGATTCTTTGGTTGCGTAAGAAGTGAGGTACACTCCCATACCTCATTTGGTTTCTAGCCGATCCCAATAGGCTAATGACAACTCCTTATTACAAAATTCTTATGAACATCTCAATGTTGCGCGAGGTATGAGCTTGGGAGAGCTCGTGCCTAATCATGGACCGTAGGTCCAATCTTTAGGCAATACCCTTAAACCTATTCCTTCCCCTAGGTCATGACAAGGCTTCCTTAAGTGGAAGGGCCAAGCTCAACACACATCGTATAAATGATTCAAAGGTGTGCTTTATAGCTGCCTCCAACAAACATTTGACCAAAGCACGTTCAGCTATTAAAAGCATGGTTTCGTGCCGAAACCTCCAATAGAGCTTTCTCTACAAGTAGTTGTATAAGCCCAGTCGCTGTGGCTTGATCACTCAATTTAAGTCGAGTTTAGACACCAGCCTATGTCGCAGATAAACTCTTAACCGATGCATATGATCGATCACTCGGTTTAAGTCAAAGTCTTGACATTAGGCTTGTCATATAAATACGTTTTTGACAGGAAAATCATGCAAGCAGTCATGGGGACAATAGCGTATCCATTGATTCCGAACTTTCCATGCCATTCTTTCATCCCGTAAATGAGGCTTCGACTTGTGGTTATTGTGGATAAGAAGAGTTTAACCCTTTGAGCTGAAGAATGAGCCCCATTTCTCTCTTCCATCGCATGAAAAAATGTGCGAGGCACCTAACCCGCATGGACATTTTACAGGCATTGGTGAGTGGCATACTGGACAATGAACTCAAACGTGTGAACTGGACTCTGCTGTGCCCTCCAATCATTTTAAATCACGAGAAGTTTCTTATGACATACTGATGATGAACAATGATATGAACATACAGCTGAAGTAGGATATAACCCATGAAGGACATGACTTAAGAGAAAGAAGTTGCTATTTTCGGGGCTTTATTGTATAAGCTAGCTGCAAAGCGTGCAGACATACCATTCATATCATTTGGATAAGGGAAGAACTGCAAGTAACAAATGCAGCAACAACCGAACCTGCATTGAGAAAAATTGGAAAGGTTGTGGATGAAAGTTATGTGTTTCATCTGCAAAGACTAATTCTCATGACCTTTTCTTTTTGATCATTCACGCTACTTCTAATGCTGACCTAAAAGAGCACCGGCAATTACATCCTGGCAATGGCGCCAATAGTCATCAACACAGGAAATAGCGACAAAGGCCACAAGAAGCAAAGGGAAATGTATGATGCAGAGTTTTGCAATGTGGCTCCGACGGTCAAATGCTCTAATTTTCCCCGCTAGATACCATGAAAGGTAACTGAGACCTGCGAAGGACCCTGGATGTGGACAATCAATGAGCCTTCTGCACGGTCATACCGTAGAAACAAAAGAATAAAAAGAAAAGTTGACTACGAAAGCCGATTGTCTCAGGTTGCTGTCTGATTTCGCCATTAATTTGAGAGTTGTCGAGAGATTTTAATTGCAGTTAAGTTGTTCGCAACATTGGCCGCATCACGTTGACCGACATCTTTCTGAAAGGTTACGAACCATACTGAGCTGTGTGAATTCTGGAGTCAAATTTGCACGCCAATCTGGTGTTCCAGCAAAAAAAAAAAAACCTGCAGATGTATCAAGATTGGTCCGTTTTTTCTAATTCCAGTATCTTGATCTTTAGCATCTGGGCAAGAATTGTTTACAAGTCTGCATCGACTAAAATTAAGAAAACTGGTGACCCAGCGAAGAGGGCGAAGTCAAGTGTGACGTTAGAAAGTATTGCCTGTTTTTCCTATCCAACTTTTCCTATCGAGGAGAACTCAGAAGCAAGGTAGACATCAACTGGTTGAAGAAAGCCGCATTACAAGAATCGAATCAACCCTTTTATGTCTTCTCACACGAGCACGATAGAAATACCAGTCATTTCACGTATACTCACAAGAGGTATGCCCACTGGGAAAGCTTTTGTAGCTTTCCTGTATCATAGCCTTATCTCCATGACAGATGACATCCTTCATTATAGGATCACAAACCTAGCATGCGAATGACCATCGGAAATTAAGGAATTGAATAACGCATGAGATTCCTTGTGCTTATGCCTGTACGAGTAGCGGTTTATTCGAAGAAATTTGATCTCAGGGGAAGGCAGGGGGTGTTAAAGCGAAAACCAAATGCCTGCAGTTGCTCCAAAATTGGCCTGGTTTCAAGATGTAGAATCTATGTTGAATCACCATTTAGCAGGGCTATTAGGACTTGGGTCTCTTTCTTGGGCAGGGCATCAAGTACATGTATCTTTACCAACTAACCAATTTATAAACATTAGAGTAGATCCTAAAGAGATCCCACTTCCTCATGAATTTATCTTGAATCGGGATCTTTTGGCTCAACTTTATCCCAGTTTTGTCTAGGGAGCAACTCCATTTTTTTACCTTGATTTGGTCAAAATATGTGGAATTTGGCATGAAGATCGGAACTCACCCCTATCCCGTCAGGGAAACCCCACTAGAGCAAGTCCGGTCTCAGTTGTCCGACAGTATCTTTCAGATCATCGGTAATCATCGCAGTCAACACAAGGGAAAATATAACCTTGCAATTTTGTAATGTTATTTTCATTCAGTAACATATTTTCTTACTCTAAAGTATCGATAAATTTAATTGATTATTTCTTACTCTAAAAGTATCGATAAATTTAATTGAAGGATTATAATGAGATCACAGTTCACTTAACAATGAACGAAGGAATTAAAAAATCGGTAAAAAAAAGGGGGGGAAATGCGTGTTTGTATATATATGAAACAGTGTATCCAAATGATCAAGGCAATGTGGAGTTGCAGAAAATGCAAGGAAAAGGAAGGAAGGCTATTCACTTTCTTCACAGAAAAATAACTCTCAGGAAAACGTTTTCTATCAAAAAAAAAAAAATCTTCTAAAATTGAGGAAAATATTTCCCACTTTTCATATAAGAAAATATTTTCCATGTATTCTTCCACCTCACCTTTTCTTTTTTATAAACAAAACATCTCTTCCCTTTACTTTTATTTTTTTATATATATTTTTGAAAAATCAAGTTTTTATTTTTTTTCTTCTTTTTTCTTTTCTCGTTTTCATTTTCTTAATTTTTCTTGCTTTTCTTCCTTGGTTGGCAAGCCTCCAGCTTGCTGCCGTCTAGCATGTTTGTCTTCATCGAATCAGGCGAGGCTCGACCTCACCAAACTCTAGCAAGCTAAAGCCTCGCTAGCCTATGGCAAGACTCAAGCTCTCCTATGGCTGGTCATCAGCCATCATTGTGGTCAACAATTGGCTGAGGAAGAAGAAGAAAGAAAATAAAGGAAAGGAAAGGAAAGGAAAGGAAAAAATAGAAAATAATTTCAAATTTGATCTAAAAAAAATAGAAAAGAAATTATTGAACAGAGTGCATGGAGGAAAAGATTTTCCATAGCTAACAGTAGAATATATTCTCTAGTTCATTTTAAGTTTTGGCTGACCATTGAAAAATATTGTCATTTTCTTGTCAAACATTTTCTAGTAACATTACATTTCCTGCGAAACAAACGGCAACATCACAACAACAATTACCCAAACCAACATAACGGGTTCAGCTACCACTCAAAGGTAAGCCTACAAAATGCACCAGGTATCATATGCATTGGTTCTAGAATTTGACTTATTCATGGCATGCGTATGGAACAATTTTAGATGGGGACCTCCATAGGTATCTGGCGCAGTTTGCCTGCAGATTTACCGGCGTTGTTCATCGGGACAACACATCCGGCAAAGCGCACTGTCTTTCTAACATATAAGCATCCGGGGGTCCTCTTCAACGGCTTCTTGTCCGACGTCGCGATCTTCGGTGGCCATTTCAGGATCCTCTTGATCTTCGGAACCTCGGAACTTTTCCCAACCGGCAGAGGAATCTTCGCATTTTCCAGTCTCTGGTGCTTCCTTCTCTTCTTCATTTCATTTCCGCTAAGAACGACTGCTAAATGCCACCATCGTGCGTGCTCGCGCCCTATAGAGAAGTGGTAATACAAATGTTAAGTGGTAACTAGTCAGGCCATTAGAAAGCTAACTTATGTTCCATTCATTTGCAGAAAATTTAACGTTTCTGAAAAATATTTTCCAGGAAGTCATTTTTCAGGAAAATGTAATTATTTTCCAGTATACGGATGAAACCTGAAAATGAAGTGGAAACATTTTTTTGCTATTTGGTAAAGAAAATCATTTCCTCCATATACTCTTTTTCATTTATTTTATTTTTTAAAATGGTTTTTCATATTTTTTTAAAAATTGATTTTTAAAATTTTTGAAATTATTATTAATTTTTTTTTTTTGTTTTCCATCTTCCTTCTTTTTTGGCCAATCACCAGCCATGGCGATGGCCCACGACCGGCCACCGGTGAGTCTCGAGTTCGCCAACGAGCATGAGGCTCACCACTCACTAAATTGGCATGCGTGAGCATCGAGCTCGAGGCTTGCCAAATTGATGAACGTGAGCTTGAGGTTCGCCTAGCGACGGCAAATGACTAGCCAAGGAAGAAGAAAATGGAAAAGGAAATAAAGAAAAGAAAAGTCAAATAAAAAATTAAAAATAATTCAAATTAAAAAGAAATTAAAATTAAAAAATAATTTGTAAAAATGTGAAAAGAGAAGATCAGGAAGTTAGGATTTTTCCAGTTTTGAAATGAAAAACACTTTTCCCTAATTTAAAAATGTTTTCCATTTTTGAAAAGTGAAAAACATTTTCTTCAAGGAATTTATTTTTTGTGAAATGAACACCAGAAAATCCGAAAAATGTTTTTCCAGAATTATTTTCTATGAAACAAACACTGAAAGCTTAAGGAAAAGAGGCCTTCATGTAGAATAATGAGGACCTAACCCCCGAAACTTGCAGTTGCCTTCATGTTGACAATGTACTTTGACAATCTCTCTTCAGGAAGAAAGTTTGTTTGGATGCACTACATTAATCAGTATTTGATAGAGGGAAGAAGTCACCGGTCTGAAACCATAATGACAACTGATGGGTAGAGACTTGCCCTAAGTGGAAGGGCCAAGCTCAATACACATTGCAAAGAAGATTCAAAGGTGTGGCTTATTGCTGCCTCCAACAGACATTTGACCAAAGCACGCCCAGCTATTAAGAACATGGTTTTTCATGCCGAAACCTTCGATAGAGCTTTCTCTACAAGAAGTTGTAGAAGCCCTGTCGCTGTGGCTTGATCACTCGGTTTAAGTCAACTCTTGACATTAGGCTTGTCATATAAATAAGTTTTTGACAGGAACATCATGCAAGCAGTCACGGGGACAATAGCGTATCCATTGATTCAATATCCTTTGGCTCTCTTCATGAATTGGTCGTGCATTTTTTTTAATTTTTTTGTAATCACTTCATAAAATTGGCATTCCAATGAAAAACTATCTAAGAAGAAGCTTAAGCCAAGCACTCTCTCAATGTGCATGTGCAACGAGTCTAAGATCTACACTCGATCTTAGCCAAAAGGCCACAAAAGGTGGTAACGAATCTACGATCCAGGGGAAAATTACTGGAAAAGTCCTAAATCTATAGCATTAATATCAATTCAATCCCAAACTTTTCGATTAAACCATTTAATCCTAAACCTTTTTATAAGGGTTTTAATTCAGTTCATCTGATCAATTTTAATCGGCTTACGCTGACATGGATGTTAGTCGTCCGGCCAATTGACATGGCAAATTTTAATAATTTTTTTCATATTATTTATTTATTTTTTCTTTTTCTTTGTTTTTCCTTTTCTTTTCTCTCTTCTTTCTTTTTGGATTCCTTGTGGTGGCTGGCGAGAGTCGCAAAGCCGTGACCCTCGCTAGCCCTAGTGAACACCGCCATGGCCTCGCCAATTGTGGGTGAAGCTGCCTTTGCTTGCAGCGAGGCTAGGGTGAGGCTAAACGAGAGCCACGAAGCCCTTGTCTAGTGGTCAGCGAGCTGCCGAAGAAGAAGGGCAAAGGAAAAATAAAAAGAAAAATAAGAAATTAATAAAAAAATTCAAAAACAATTATTAAAAATTACCAAGTCAACTTTGGTTGGACAACCAACATCTACATTAATGCCAGCCGGTCAAAATTGGCCAAATGGATTAAATTGATACTGATATGAAAATGTTTATAACCAAATTGATCCAATTAAAATGTTTATAACTAAATTGGTATCAATGTGAAAATGTTTAAGACTGAATTAATCCAATTGAAAGGTTTATAATTGAATAGGTACAAATGCTATAGGTTTATTACTTTTTTGATACTTTTTCCCACAATCTAGACATTAGATTAACATGCACATATATTCAAGGTGAAATGTGACATCGTTCTATGTGATCCTATGAAAAAAACAGCCTCACCCTCAAATCGAGAAGGATATCCACAACAGAGGGTAAAAAATTCCCTCGGACATTCATTTACAAAAATGTGAAGATATATTCTTTCAACAAATTTTATCTTACATCAGTATTTTCTCCCAGCTTCCATGGCATCCAAAACAGGGGTAGTATCATGCTCACACGAGGTTGATTCCGTACTTGGCATGCCATTATTTCTTCCCATATATGAAGCTTCCACTTCCGGTTGTTGCATATGAAAAGAGTTAACCCTTTGAGCTGAAGAATGGTCCCTATTTCTCTCTTCCATCATCTGAAAAAATGAGTGAGGCGCCCAACCTGCACGATCATTGCACTATCATCAATGAATGGCATACTGGACAATGAACTGAATCATGTGAACTAGACTCTGCTGTGCCCTCCAATCACTTTAAATGCTGAGAACTTTCTTATGACATACTGAAAACGAACAATCATATGAACATACAACTGAAGGCCATGAAGAACATAACTTAGAAGATGCTATTTTTTCAGAGCTTTATTGTATGAGCTAGCTGCAAAGCGAATAGACATACCATTCGTATCATTTGGATAAGGGAAGAACTGCAAGTAGCAAAACGAAGCAATGATTGATCCTGCATTAGAAAATATTAAAAAATTATTGAATGAAAGTTATGTTTTCATCCGCAAAGACTAATTTGCATGCCTTTTTTTTTTTCGATCACTCATGCCACTTCTAATACTAACCTATAAGAGCGCCGGTGAATACATCCTGCCAATGGTGCCAATAGTCATCAACACGAGAAATAGCGACAAGGGCCGCAAGAAGCAAAGGGAATAGTATGATGCAGAGTTTTGCAATGTGACCCCGACGGTCAAATGCTCTAATTTTCCCTGCTAGATACCATGAAAGGAAACTGAGACCTGCAAAGGACCCTGGATGTGGACAAGCAATGAGCCTTCCGCACGGTTATCCCATATAAACAAAAAAAAAAAAATCGACTACGAAAACTGGTTTCTCTCAGGTTACTGTCTAATTTCTCCATTTAATATGAGAACTGTCCAGAGATTTTCATTGCAGTTTAGATATTCTCAACATCCGCTGCATCACATCGACTGACATCTTTCACTTCTTTCTCAAAGGTTATGAACCATACTAAGCTGTGTCATTTCCTGAGTCCAATTTTGAAACCAATCCGGCATTCCAGCAAAACCCTGCATGTATATCAAGATTGCTCTGTTTTTCTAATTCCAGTACCACAATCTTTACCATTTGGGCAAGAATAGTGTAGAAATCTGGCATCAAGTACAATTAAGAGAACTAATGACCAAGTGAAGAGGGCCTAGTCAGGAATGACATTAAAAATGTTTGCTGTTTCTCCAATCCAGGCGTTCCAGTTTAAAAAGCCTTTCGAGGAGAATTCCAGAGTGAGGTAGACATTTATTGATCGAAGAAAGCCATGTTATGAGAATCGAATTGACCCTTTTTATCTTTACACAAGCATGATAAAAAACCAGTCATTTCACATATACTCACAAGAGGTATGCCCACTGGGGAAGCTTTTGTAGCCTTCCTTTATCACAGCCTTATCTCCATGACAGATGACATCCTTCGTTAGAGGATCAAAATCCTGGCATGCATAGGAATATTGGAAGTTAAGGAATTAAATAATTCATGAAAAGCCTTTTGCTTATGCTTGTACGAGTATCGGTTTATTTAAAGAAATTTGACCTCTCTATGTTTGTGTCCTGTCATGACACAGAAAGGGGAAGGGAGGGGATGTTAAGCACGAACAAACTGAATTATGAGGATCAGAACTCACCCCTTTTCCATCAGGGAAACACCGCCAGAAGAAGTCTGGTCTTGGTCGTCCAACAGCATCTTTTATAGCATCAGTAATCACCGCAGTCAAAAGTACCGCAAATAGAAGGCCTGCAACTTGCATATTAGCCACATTAGCTAAAGATTCTCTTGAACAATATTTCATGACGAACAGAATTCTAAATCAATGCAAAGGATTGAGGAAGCACCCAAAATCGCGTGATGGAAATCATAAATGTCTCTGCGGGTGAAGTAGTAAACAAGAAAGACGACGAACGGAAACACTATGGCGATCATCTGCCCAAGATAATAGGTCAGCATTAGTCTTCTTTCTTGACAGAAATTGGCCATTGGGATAAGATTCTGTTGCAGATGGCAGCACCTATGGAGTAAAAGTTTCAAAAGCAAGCAAGGACACTTACTGGGACAGCCCAAACAGGCACGGTATTGCCCTTCAGAGGATATTTCATGTCTGTCATCATGTCTTCTCCAACAAAACGGTGAAATGGTTCTATTTTAAGTAAAATGGCTTCTATCACCACAAGAAGCAGAAGAATGAGCCAGTCATGCTTATGCACTTTTGCCACCTTGAATCCATGGGACTGTATAGTGTGAGATCCCAAGTCAATGTCTGGCATTTTTGTGTGGCTGCACAACAGAATCGATTACTATGGAAGCAAAAAGGAAAACTAAAAGCCATGACAACTCATGAGAACTCAGATTACCAAAGGATTCACACTTGAAGCATGGGACTCAAAAAACAACTGGATACTTATCAAGTGATCTTGAAAGCCACGAAACCCACAGATAGTTAAACAAAGCATGATACCTAAGACAATGTTTTCGCTAGAACTGTACCATTTACCCAGTGCTGAAAATAAAAAATTCACTGCTCATATTTAGTTATAGCTTGGTAGACATTGTTGTTTAGCTTGAAAAGTCATAATGGAGAATAGTTGCTAGTAGATTAGAATGTTGCAAGTAGACAAAATTTCACTCCAGAAAGTAGAGTTCAAAAGAATCCCAAAACCCCTTGTCCATCTCTCAATACACTAGATGACAAGTTAGTGAACATGAAGACGGAGCCAAAAGTAAGAGTGACGACTAGTCTGATTCTGAAATTTCCCTCGTCTCGTAGGACAAAGAAGCACAGCACATGCAAAATCCTAAACCCACTGCACAGAAAGCCGAAATCGATAATTTTGCTTCATCACTCCCATCTTCAAGAACGTCGCAACACCGTGCAAGAAAGATCATTCCCTGGGAACCCATTTTGGCCAGAACCCAAAACCAGAAACGAAGAGCCGAACAGCGCACAACACACAAGACGGAGCAAGAAGCTGACCTTGCAGAACCGAATCAATCCGCAAGAAAGCCTCGGACGGAAGCAGAGCCCAGAGAGTTCTTTTCAAGAACGGGACGTGCGCGCGAGTCGACTGATAGATAGATAGATACAGCGACACCGGATGAAAGCTGCACGGGATACGACCCCATCAAAACCGAGTTGACGCCATCCCAATCCGACCCACACAAACGCATAAACAAAGCGAATAAAAATGGTGTTTGGGAACATATGGGAAGCTGCGAGGATCGGAGCTCCCAACAACGACCACATGGCAACCAACGCGCGACAACAACATTAAACAAAAAGGAACAGAGATTCCTTAGCGGGCAGGAGTTAGCTCAACGTCAAAACTGATGGAATCCATCCACCAATAAGATCGACGCGCCGCAACGCGCATCGGGTGAGATCATCACCTCCCTGATACGCGCGGCTCCTTCAATCGTCTCCGACGGAAGCGAGCGGGCGGGAGAGCGCGGGCACGGCGGCAACGGCGGCAGCGGCGGCAGCCTTGTTCCTCCGGTTCCGTGAGCAATTCTCGAACAAATTCGAGCCAACCGATCGATCCGGAAACGAGAAAGTTCGATGGAAAACGGCGCGAACTCTCGCCGGCGTTGAATTCGAATCGAATTTCAGAACTTCAGGGACGGACGTTCCATCGGGACAGAATTGAAGGGAGAGAAATCGCGATCGGCGGTTTATTATGATTTGCGTGATTTGCAATGCGGGGCGAGTTTCGTTGCTTCGTTACGAGTTTCAGTTGGAAACTGGGGGGACGCTCGGAGTTTAGTATTCTGCTAACCGACCCCGCTGGATCTCAAGCCTTTTGGTTGCTGATTTTGCTCCATTTATTCGTATACTTCAAAACTTATTACGAAAGTATAATTAAATTTTAAAATTTTCAAGAAAAAAATACGACCAACTTTAAAAATTTGTTATGGAAGTATAAATGAAATAAAAAAAAAATTCAACTTGACAACTGAAAAGTGCTAATAAGTTTTATAACTAGCTTACATCAATTCAACAAATTTTAAAATTCAATTGCACTTCTTAAAAATTTTGAAACTCAATTATATTTTTGTAATAATTTTTAGGACTTAGTTGTATTTTTTAAAAGTTTTAGGACTCAATTACAAGTTTTAGAAATTTTTACGTATTTATTCTTTTATTCTTTTATTTATGATCTTTTATCATCCTTCGGTGAAATTGTTTCTTTGTCTTTTGGCAAACTAACTTTGGTTACAAGGAAAGCAAAGCAGTTAGGGAAGCAAGGGCCACGAGGCAAGGGGAATAACCAGGGTTCCCTGCGAGGATGATTTTTATCTTTCACTTTTGATTTTTCAACGAGTCGTGCTATTCGATTTTTGTTTAATATAGAATACTCAATATCTCTCGAGACATAGAAATATTAACAATTAAACTCATGGATAATTATTTTGGAGTTTTCTTAAAAATTTCGAAACCCAATTTCCAATTTTTTTTTTGAAGGAAAGTAAGAAAGGAGGATTTTTTTTTTCTTCATAGACAAAATACACCCTAAGAAGTAGGAGTATATCGACCCAATTCAAGTCAATATGCTACCGAGCTTGACTTGTACATTGGGTACTTGAAAACTGGCTCGAGGTCGATCAAGTGTTCAACTTTTCTGCTCAAGCTTAATTCGACTAGAGAATCGAGATACTCGAACTTGACTTGACTTGGCTATTACGATCAACTTATTAATGAGCTTGAGTTCGAGTTTAATAAACCCAAATGCCATGTAAATATAAGGATTCCGGGGTCTATGTTTTATAACCTTTTGTAATTTTTTCAATTAACAAAAACCGACAAGTTTCATTAGGCTTACGAACTTGCCAACTTTGTGTTAGAAGCTTGAGGTCAACTCTGCTCGAGCTCGACTCGACAATTCGACAAGTTCATCTTGCACACTCGAAAATGAAAGAAAATTGGGTGAGTACGTGAGTTGATTCAACTTGCACCTTGCCCACTTGATTTTTCTAATGAAAAGTATACTTTCTAATCGGTAAAATGCCCTTGCTATAAATTTATCAATATGACATTTAGAACGCCTTATATATAAATCATTAATTTCTAATCCATAGATTGTAATCACATATTTAAATCCTTAATGCTCATTATGGACTTTATCCCCCCACTTTTTTAAGAAAAAAGGAAGATCTAACCGTTGACTAATCTTGCATTCTGACGGGGCGGGGACATAACTGAATGTTTCTTTTTCTTCTTCTTTTCCTAAATTTTTCATTGATTATTGGATTGCTGACATTGCCTTTATTTATTTATTTATTTATATGCATTTTGGTTTTCATAATAGACAGGACGGCATAGCAGTTTGTCAAGAGACGGTTCTTTTATTTCATCGAGACAGGTGGAGTTTGACTTTCATATACATATACATACATACATACATACATACATACATCAATTGATATTACGGACTAGGTATGACAAGAGATAAAGACTTCAGAGGCAGCAAAAAATTAAATCGGTGGCAGGAATGCATATACTTAAATTAATGAAAGTCAAACTTATTGTATTGATATCAATTCAGTCTAAATCTTTTTATTAAGCAATTTAATCCTAAATTTTTTTTATATCAATACCAATTCAACCCGTCTAATCAATTATAAAAAGAAAAAATTATGGAAAAAAAGGTTCATGTCAATGTTAACCATGCCACGTAAGACAACTAGCATTCATATCGATGATTGCCGGTCTAAATTTGCCATATTGACCCAATTGGCAAAACATAAAAAAAAAAAAGTTTATAATTAAAAAATTTAAGACTGAATCGATAAAAATGCAATAGGTATAAGATTTTTTGAACAATCTTCGCCTGAATGAATACTATCTTAAGCCAAAGCAAAATCCGAAGAGCCGAATAGATCCAGAAGCACGATCATATATCGATCACAGAGACAAAGCCGGAGAAAAATCGAAGAGCTCATACCTTTCAAAGCAGATTCAATCGGCGAGAATCCTCTAAGCGAAGCCGAGCCCGATGAAATCCTTCTCGAAAATGCGGTGTCGATGCGTTCGTCCGCCCGCCGCTAAATACAGTAGCACCAGATGAAAGCTACACAGGATACGACCCATCAAAGCCGTGTCGAGAATTGATCAAAGCATGAACAACGACCAAGAGGACGGGTAACAATAACTTCAAATAAAAGGATTGCTTAGCGAGGAAGAGAGGAGATGATCCCAAACCGAAAGTCAAATGGACGGCAATCAATCAATGCATTGAGAGAGATCATCATGGACGCGGCTCTTCAATATCAAAGTCTATTATTACTCGTGTCGGGACCGGTCAATTTGGCAATGAGACTGGTCGGTTTTCTTTACCTAATAATGTTCTGGTCGTTCAACAAATTGAGAAAAATCCATTATCAATCTCTCCATTGACGAGAGATTGATGACTCCGATTTTTCTATTTGGGACCCCAGGACACATCAGGTATTGCTGACTAGAACTAATTGTTGAGTATTGTATATCAATAAGGACCTGCATTCCGCGGCATTCTTTTTCTCAAAGAAACAAGGTTGCGGATGAACTTACGTAGCATCTCCAGTCAGGCCTTCTAGATAGTAGTACTTTTACAGCTTTTGCGGTAAGATGATTCGATTTCGATTAATAAATCTACTAGCACTTTACGTAAAAGTTGTCAAATTAGTAAAAGTTTGAGATTGCTATTTTCTTTATCTAATTCTTGATGTTCCCATCCATTGAAGAAAATACATTGTGATCTTTAGGGACCGAGCCCACTTCCTTCAATACCAAAAATTCAATATTGTGTGATATTTATTGGTGATTTCTCCTGATACCGTTGATTGTATCTATAGCAGCGAAAGTCAAATTTTTTTTAGACTTTCCTTATCTTTTTAGAAATTAGTTGAAAATCGGCTTGATAGGAAAATTGAACTTTTTCAATCTAATGGATGAGATGAATTCATGAGCAAGAAATTTTCTTGCGTATCTTTGTGAATGTGGCATGCAACAATAATTCTCTTGTCCAAGTATGCCAGAGCAAAACGATGTTGCTGAGAGGAAACATGACACATTGTTGAACTCGGGCTTGCTACATAATTTGAAGCATTTATGCCACTCAAATATTGGGTGGAAGTGTTTACAACAACAAATTATTTGATAAATATGCTTCCTTCAACCATTTTAGGCAACCGAAGTCCATACTCAGCCTTATTCAAGAAAGACCCTGATTACTTTGAGTTTTTTGCTCTCATTGTTATCCCTATTTACGCAACTACATAATGAACGAATTTGACAGTTGTTCTCTATCGTGTGTACTTTTGGGATACATTGAAAATCACAAAAGATATAGTTATCTTCATCAATCTACCAGTCATGTTTTTTTTTTTTTTGGTCGGAAAAAGACTGATATATTATACGAACATATGCTTACAACCAGCAAGTAATACATCCGTAAGGATAATATTCTGTAAAGCAAACGGGGTAAAAACAAGCCAGTTAGAAACAGGTCCATTAGCCCGATGGGCTTTGGCGGCCCAGTCGGCTGCTAGGTTTGCCTCGCGCGATACATGATGAACCGAGGCATTAGGGCATTGAGAGATTAGGTCTTGAAGAACAGCAAGGAGATGTCGCTCCTGCCATGGCTGCGGCTGGTGTTTCCGAAGGATCTCCACCAAGAAAAGGCAATCTGATTCAACCACAACTCGATGGTGTTGGTGCCTGTGATCGATCATGTGCTGAAAGGCCCGCATCATCGCAAAGATCTCCACTTGAAACGCCGATGTAGCCGGAACAGTACTGGTAAACATATCGGTAAGCTCTCCTTTAAAATTTCGGAAAATACATGCGATAGCACCCTCTTCACTCCCTGGGATGAAAGCCCCATCGATGTTGCATTTGATTGTGCCTTGATCTGGTGGTTTCCAGCGATGATCCGTACTAATACTTGTGTGTAAAAATCTAGATTTCGGTGGTTGAAGACTCTCATAGATCCTGAAGTGGGTGAGAGCATTATCCACTGCGGTGATCGGGTCTGGAGTTTGCTGTCGGAAAATAGCATTATTGCGTTGACGCCAGATCTCCCATAGTAAAGAGGCAATCGCTTCTAAACTTGGGGAAGAACGATTATGGGTGGTACGGGCCGCCAACCAGGCATCCAGTCTCTTGATCGAGGTAAGTGAGAAATGAATTCTGATCCTGTCATTTGTCCAGATCGCTTTTGTCCATTCACAATAGAAAAATAAGTGTTCAATGGTCTCCGGGGTATGCTGATCACAGAGGGTGCAGTAGGGATTCGAAATGATGTGTCTGGAATAGAGATTTGCTTTAGTGGCGAGGGCATTTTTACAAGCTAGCCATAAGAAGACTCGAATTTTTGGAGCTATTGCCATGTGCCATATTTTGTTCCAGAGTTGAGGAGGAGGCTGATAAGATGATGATGCACTGGTGGGTAGGTGTTGTTGCTTAGACAATAAGTAGTAATAACAACTTTTAACAGAAAATGATCCCGATGATGTAGCTGTCCAAACCAACTGATCAGAAGGAAGGGAGGGGTTTATAGGAGTGTTTAAGATGGCGGAGCATACCGGTTCAGCGAAAATAGGAAAGATAAGCTCCTGCTTCCAGGTGGCCGTAGGTAGATCAAGAAGTTCAGCAACTTTACTGGGTTCTCCAGCTGCAGCAGTTCCTCCTATTTTGCCAATTGAAGTCCAATAATCTGTTCTGATGTCAATTCGCGACCCATCCTTCACCATCCACCTAGTGTTAGGAAGAATAGCATCCCTGCCCTTTAGAAGACTACGCCACCCCCATGATGGTCTATAGCCTGAAGTGGCTTGCTGAAAAGAAGACCGTTTGAAATATAAACCTTTAAGCAAACGACTCCAAATAGCAGTAGGATGCTGTAATAAACGCCACGCTTGTTTACCTAGCATCGCTAGATTAAAAGACATAAGATCTCTGAATCCCATACCCCCTTTTGATTTGGACTGTTTTATCGCTGACCATTTTATCCAATGTATGCCAGAATCACTCTTATATTTGCTCCACCAGAATGCTGAAATCTTACTTTCCATTTTTCTACAGAGAGTCAAGGGAAGCATAAAAAGGGACATCGCATACTGAGGTAAGGCTTGAGTGACTGCTTTTAATAAAATCTCCTTGCCCCCTTTGGATAAGAACTGTTCCTTCCATCCAGCTAATTTCGCGTCCATTTTTGTCAGGATCCAAGTGAACATCTCCCGTTTAGATCTCCCCCAATCTGATGGAATGCCCAAGTACTTACCATATCTTCGCACCGAAGGTACTCTCAATTCCCTTTGTAAGTTATCCTGTAGCTGCATTGGACAATTCTGACTGAAGAGAATTGCTGATTTATTTCTGTTGAGAAGCTGACCCGTTGCTGAGCAGTATTGGTTTAATATGTTTGATAGGTTTTGACATTCAGAGATGGAAGCTTTGAGGAAGAAAACTGCATCATCAGCAAAAAATAAATGGGAGAGCTGAGGACAGGCGCGATTAAATTTTATCCCCTGTAAGTGCCCTGAACTGATAGCTTGATTGAGTACTGTGGATAGAGCGTTTGCCATTAAGATGAAGATGTAAGGGGATAGGGGGTCACCTTGACGAAGTCCTCTAGTAGGATTAAAAGATGGTAGCAGATCTCCATTGAAACAGATAGTAAAAGAAACAGTTGTGATGCATTCCATTACTAGCATTACCCATCTATCCGTAAACCCCAACTGTTTGAAATAAGCTGCTATAAAGTCCCATTCCACACGATCGTAAGCTTTCTGCATATCTGTTTTGAGAATAAGATTGAACATTTTTGATTTAGATCGGATCTTAAACTGGTGGATAACTTCCTGGACTACCATGATATTATCTTGAATCTGCCTCCCACCAACAAACGCTGCCTGTTCTGGAGTGATTAGTGTAGGGAGCCAACACTTCAATCTATTAGCCATAACTTTAGAGATAATTTTGTATGCGAAATTACAGAGACTAATAGGGCGATATTGGTCAATGCTTTCAGGACGATGAACTTTCGGAACCAGAGTCAATACTGTTCTGTTTAAATTCGGAGGCATCTGACCATATTGAAAGAAATCTTGCACTGTACTGATAAGTGTATGTTTGATGGTGTTCCAGTGGTGCCTGTAGAACAGACCGGGGAGGCCATCAGGACCGGGGGCCTTTGTTGCTCCCAACTGAAAGGTAGCATCATAGACCTCTTTTTCCGTAACAGGGCTCATAAGATGTGTATTAATCTGAGGAGTCACAATTTGTGGACATTGTAATATGAATGGCTGAAAATCTCTGTATCCAACTGAGTGATAAAGTCCAGTAAAATAATCCATGGTCATTTCTTTAAGCCGCTCTGGCTCTCGCTGCCAATTCTGATTTGCATCTTTTAAGATAGAAATTCTGTTTTGTTGTCGCCTTTGAACTGTGTAAGCATGAAAAAATTTTGAATTCTTATCTCCCCATGACAACCAGTTAATCCTAGAGCGCATTGCCCAAAATTGCTCTTCCTGATTCCACATTTGCTGTATTTCAGAGCGGATTGTTGTTGCTAATTCTTTATCTCCTTGCTGATAGCATTTCCTATTTGTAATCTGCTGTAGCTGTTGCTGAAGACTCTGAATTTGCTGCCTAGCATTTGTGAAGCGAGTTCGACTCCAGCTGGACAACTTATGAGATACTGCTTGCAGCTTAGATGGTAAGGAAGAATGATTCCGATCCCATACTGATTTAATGACTGTTGTACACTCATGATGTTGACTCCAGTAAGCTTCATAATGAAAATTCTTTCTTGGCTTGACAGATTGAAAATGAGAGTTCAGCACCAGAGGGCAGTGATCCGATCCGATCGAAGGGAGGGCAAACACTATGGAGGATGGGTATATGAAGCTCCAATCCAGAGAACAGAAAACGTGGTCGAGCTTCTCTTTGACTAATTCATCTCCAGCTCGGTTGTTGGACCAGGTATACTCACAACCTTTACTATCTAGTTCAATCAATGCACAATCATCAATAACCTTCCGAAATGCTGCCATCCTGTAATAATTTGCTGGTCTTTTTCCCATCTTTTCCCAGGGATGAAGGAAATCATTGAAATCCCCGATACATATCCATGGAAGGGTGGAAGATGCATGAAACACACGGAACGAGTTCCAGAAATCCTGCCTTGCAGAAAAAGAGGCAGGAGCATACACACAGGTAACGTGCATAGAGGTAGAGAGCCTAGTATCAAAAACCGACATATTTATATAATGCTGACCAGAAGACAGAATAGAGATGTCAAGGAGGTCAGTCCAGAACAGAGCAAGGCCACCCGAAAAACCAGCGGGAGTCCTCAAAAAGGAGTGGGCAAAATGGCAACGACGCTGTAAGTTTTGTAAAACGAGATCTGCATTCTTTGTTTCCATTAGAAACACTAGGTCGGGCTTTTCAGAGGCTATCATAGCCTTGAGAGATTGAATTGTCAGGGGATTGCCCAACCCCTGACAATTCCAGCTTAGTATTTTCATTTTGACTGTGGGGGCTGTTTTGGGCCAGCCGCCACAACCCAGGGAGAATGATCAGGAGCTTCAAATACAGGTGTGTCAAGTAATGTGGTTTCATCTAATTCAGTGGTCTGATTTGTGCGTAGCTCATAAGGGGAATAGCGTTTAGGTTTCTTACTGGAACCCACTACTATCTGTGATCGGGGAGTCTTTTGTTTTTTCAGTTGTGGAAATTCAAGGGAAGAACTTTGAATACCCTTTAATTTGGCATCTGCAGGGACCAAATCAGTGGTGACAGAGGCTGTAGGAACAGGAGTATGAGGGACAACCTTTGACCGTTGGGGAGTCTCAAGCGCAGGAGTTATTGGAGGTAAGGCTGGCAAAGGGGGGTGTGTAGGAGGTGGAGTTTCAGGTATAGTCTCGTCCATGGGTTCTGAGGGTGATGAGGGTTTGTAGAAAGCATCCCAATAGGGACTATGTTGTTTAATCTCTGCCCGTAACCAAGGTCCATAGACCATTGTATCACGTCCCTCAAATAGTGATTCATCATAAGGGTAGTCCTTGCATGAAGCGGCATAATGGCCTAATTTCCCACACGAGTAACAATAGTGGGATAGTCTTTCATACCTGAAATCAAGCCATAGGGGTTTACCAGAAATGCTAATGAGCTTCCCTGATTTTAATGGTTGATGCAGATCGATTTCTAGGCGAATTCTCCCAGAAGTATCCTGTTTGACTTCAAGCACGCGACCCATCTGCTGAACTGCCCTACTAAGAAGTTGAGGAGTATTCCATTCCAGAGGTAACCCTATAACATGCACCCAGAAAGGGCATTTGGAAAAGTTGTAGCAATGGAGAGGGGTATTGGGCTTCCAAGGTTGTAAGTTGACTAGATGACCGGAAAATAACCAGGGGGTGCCATCTAATGCCCGTTTTTTTTCTATCTCAGTTCGAAATTTCATAATGTAGATGCCATCATCGCTAGGTGAAATGTCCAGAGAATCGAGACGCCAAGCTTTCTTCATGGCAATATGGAAAGCAGGTAAGTTGATAGAAGGGTTTGTGTAGATATTACCCACTAAAATGAGGCGACACTCTTTGATATTGTCCGTTCCTTGTAGATTGTCCCAGACTTCCAGTTCTTGGTCCGAACAGAGCCTTCCAAGGCGATGGCACAGAGAGGCAATACGAGAAGAGTCATCTGTGTCTTCCGAGGCCATGGATAAATAGATGGAGGAGAATCAGCGTTCTAGAAAAAAACCCAGATGATAATGCAGTAATTTAGAGGTTGCATGTCCATAATCGGCGACATGCAAAGGGAAGGATTGTTCAAAGGAAGCAAGCGTGACCACTGGAGAAAACGAAAAAAGAGACTACAATGGAAGGGAGAAGGAAGTGAGGACAGTGGAAGAAGATGAGAGGAGAAAAGCTACTGAAGATACATGGACCCGAAGATCCGGAGAAAGCTCGAACAAGACGCGAGAGAGAAACTCTAGCATAAGCGAGAGAGTTAGGAGACTCCCATATTAATTATTGTTTATGGTATCGTCATTGACTAGTCATGTTTATATATCTCAACACGCTATTTATTACGAGCATTATTTTTCGCTTGTCTCTTCTTCTCGAGTTACTGTTATGATTGAGGGGGAACTATAGCAATGGAATTTAACTTCAATTACATTTCAAACAAATGCATCTTGTGATCAGTGGACTATGCCTCGATCTCATACATAAGTTGGTCAAAATGGTTGTTCACCAACAAATCTTGACTTTACAAGCCAACATGCATGTGACACGGCCCACGGACAAAGCATGTTCCAAGACCATCTGTGATGCAGCCATGTCACGCACAAGGGCTTTGCTCGTGGATAGCCCTGATCGATCCATGAACAATCCATGAACTGTGCACAATCAGCCCGTGCACAAAGCCCGTGCACAACCAGTGATCGACCCATGATCAATGTTCGGCCGGCCCATGTGCAACCTACGATTGTTCACCTACTCCATGTCAAGCGGCCCTATTGATGCTAATCTTGCATCTAACACACGCCCATGGGCTTTCCCAAAGGCTAGAGCCATTGAGTGGCCTGATCTATAGACTTATAATGATAACACACATCCAAACACCACCGTTGGATCGGAAGGATGATCAATGGCTTGGATAAGACCTGCACTTGTATAAATAGGGGTCCCTCTCCCTCATTGTATTCAGCTCATTCACAAGCAAATACATTCGTTCCTTTGTGCATTTGACTCTCATGCTTGTGCGTATGCATGAGAGGCTGACTTGGGATCGAGAATCCTAAGGCCGCACGATGTTTGATCGATTGTAATCAACCAACCCTGGACACATGTCTGCATGCTGAGATAGAACCAAATTTTAGTGCTTCATCTACTATTCTCTTTTATCATGCACCACAACCAACAAAGAGTGAATCTTTAGTTCCATCTCAATTTGAAACTTCCACATCCTTAGTGCATCCCATGGTTACACATTTAAAAGGCCAGGATCTCGAAGCCAAACCCCAAAGTACACCAATATAGCAGTATCATCATTCCCTCTCGAGCTATGCACCATACATTTAGCCTTAAAACACCCAATTTGGCTATGCTTGAGGAATTGGATGTTCTTGTAATCAACAAAACATGGGAACTTTTGTTCCCCATCATCTCTCGATGAATGTGTTTGGATGTAAATGGGTGTACAAGGCAAAGCCACATACTAATGGTTTACTAGACTAATTGAAAGCTCAACTTGTTGCAAAAGGCTTTCATCAAGAGGAGGGCACTAACTTTTTAGAAACTTTTAGCCTAGTAACCAAAAAAGTCATAGTTCAAATTGTCATATTTTTTATTATTGTTCAGAATTAGAAAATTTTCCAAATAGAAGTCAAGAATGCCTTCCTACACAACAATCTTGATGTTCTTATCTATACAAAACAAGCATTGGACTTTCATCGTTCATCTCGTCATGACCATGTCTACTTACTCTTGCGTGCACTATTAGGCCCCAAACAAGTTCCCAAGGCATGGTTTAACAGGTTTAGCTATTTTCTTTTCTAGTATGGATTTTTCTGCAGCACTGCTGATCCAACACTATTTGTTTATCATCATTGTGGTCATATTTTTCTATTGCTTTACACGAACAATATAGTCCTCACTAGTGATTTCTCAAAATTACTGAACCATCTTATGCACACACTTGGTCAAGTGGTTTCCATAAAAGATCTTGGCACTCTTCATTTTTTTTTCTTGGGAATTGAAGTCAATCGCACCACTAATGGACTCTTTCTCTCATAAATATGCCTTGGATCTTTTAAATCGAGCACCAATGACACAATATAAGCTGATTGCTACTCCAATTGCTACCAAGCAACTAACACTCAAATATGGTGATAAGCCCCATGTCGATCCATCCCATTTATAAAATAGTGTAGATGCTCTTTAGTACCTTAATCTCACTTGTCCGGATCTCTCACTTGTAGTCAACATAGTTGGCCATAACTCACCATTAGATGATAGAACGTATTATGCGATATGTTTGCGATACTTTACACATTGGGCTTTGCATTTGGTCTCGTAGTTCTCTCAATTTATTTGGTTTTGCTAATACAAACTAGATTTGATGCGAACTCACCCAACTTCTACCAATTAGCATAGAGATAATACATCAAGCAAAGCATTCATGAGTTGATCATCTGGAGATCTTTTTTTGATTTATTTTTTTATTCAATTTATGTGTAGATAAAATTGTTATCTTTTATCTTTCCACCATAATTGTAGATGATGGTATCTCTATTTACAAGGTAGAACATATCAATGAAAAGTAATGCTTTGTTGACTCTATTCTTTGGTTTTTTTAACATATCCGCTCAAACACTAAATCAATCTTATAGAGTCATGTAGGGCAAACCTTTTCTATTCTAAAGAATAATGCAGATTAGCGTGTGCGCCCCTTAATATATTTATGTGAAGCAATGTCTTGAAAATCATGCCAAATGGGAGTAATCGGTTCTCGGTCCCGTTCAAATGAATCAATCACTATTTTTTTTTTTTTCATGTTTCTATCTAGATATCTTATTGTCCAACACATCCAACACATGATCAAGAACAAATGCAAAACTTGAGACAAATCCTATGCTTCCATTTAAATATTTTATTGTCCAATTACAAGCTCTTATTTCCTCAAAAAACAATGAACTAATCCAATTAATTTTTTTGAAGAAATAAAAATAATAATAATAATAATAAGTATATGTAGTCGGTCCAATCCAGTTCTCCCTTGGAACTGGGAACCAAACCGTTTGAACACCAATTCTATTTTTAAGAATTAGGAACCGGATCAACACTCTCAAGAATTGAACCCAATCAGCCAATTCCATCCGATCCAAGTGGTTCCCGGTTCAAGCGATCATTTTTACATACCTCATATCGATGAGAGCAACAACAGGCAATTTAAACCAAATAATCGAATGACTTGAAAAACAACTAGTATATAAAGTATGGTCAAGTTAGTATAATAGCCTCCATCCATTTTAGAGGTCATGGGATAGAATCTCACCATGTGTTTATTTGAACCTTTTATTAAAAGCTTAGTCATTTTCTAGTTATAGGGCAAAAACTCTATTCAGTTCTGATCGTAAAGTGAATGAATGGTGTCCAAGAAATTAGAGGTTCAAACCATACCCTCTACAACACTACTTACTTTGTGAAGTTCAACAATTATTCAAAATAGACTGGTCCGATCCAATTCATACCAAAACAGTTTGACCAGCAAGGCCAATTTCGGTCGATTTTAATTAACTTATCTAAGGTAAAAGGGTGTGGACCGAATCGGTGACTTGATGGATACCAGGTTGAACTGTCCGGTACAACCCAAACTTCAAAAATTGTCATGAAAGGCACCAACTAAAGGAAGTTAGGCAACCAACATCTCAGACATGTTCCACATCTTAAAATCCCCCTATCCAAGCTCGCCCATATCGCTCTTCAGGCCAAGCGGACTCAATCGGGATTGAGTGCGGCCCATCAAGGTCCCTCGATAGCAAATAGGATGCGCCTCTACAATTTCCACAAGAAGCACCAAAGAATCATCAAACGTACACGCAGCGCTATGAAGCTATCACGTGCTGAGTTGAATCTTTAGCTTCTATGCATAGGACATCTCGTGCGCATCATGTTTGATGGTGCCCCTCACCAATCGGGCTGAGGCAATCCCCCTTCGGTTCTTTTTTTTTTTTTTTTTTTTTTTTGTGGTTGCCGCTGGAAGTACATGTTTATCGCGATAATTAAGGTTAATGTGTTTATTTAAGAAGAGATCAATGAATCTAATCCATCTTCCGTGGTGGGGAGTCCCCCCGGGCCAAAGGGTCCGCCTGCATCGGCTCTCTTGGGTTTCATTCCTGACCAACTGCCTCCTCGTATCTGAAATAATAAGCAAAAGCCCTTCCTCTTTTTGTTTTTTTGTTTTTTTTTTAATTTCCTTGTTTTCTATTTATTTTTCCAGGGCTTACACGTGGAAAGAGAGAGGGTTGCTTTGACCGTCCGCCGCTTCAGATGGGGAAGCGTTGCCTCGTGGATGCGCACGTGCGCACTCCCATTCACGTAGCTCCGATACATTTTGCACAAAATTGCATGCCGTTGGCCAGTTCATAGCTGGGTGACTGGGTCCCGCTTCCCCCAATCCTCATCTGCCACTCCTTCCAACAAGCCAACTGTTTTCCCTATAATAATAATAATAATCATCATCATCATCATAATCATCATAATAAGAATGAAAATAAATAATAATAAGATTAGACATTTTCATATAATTTAGAAATTAAGTTGAGCATGTATCAAAAATTCATAATAACATTAAACAAATTAAAAATTTAGAGATTATATTATACATATTAAAAATTTAAAGACTATATTAAATATTTAGTCAAAATTCATGAAACTATAAATGTCATTACCCTACTTTTATATCCAAGATCAAAAGCTCATAGAGACTTGCCCATCTGAATCTTTATCTTTGGCCTATTTAGGAGATCACTGCCTAGAACAATTTGAACATGGTTGGTGAGAGAGGAAAGTTCCTCCAATCAAATTCTTCTAAATTCTTCTTGGCCTAAGAGTACGGAAAATTTGATTAAATTTACTTAACTTTTTCTTATCTCAAATTAGGATGAAATCATGCCACAGGCAGAGAGCCATAAATGTTGAGCTCATGCAATCCCAAGCCTTGTGAATTACTTTGTGCTAAATTGCTTTGTGGTCTCTCTTGCTTCTTTGGTTAACTCAGTACGAATGGTATTTATAAGTTTCATCGTTGTTTCTTTTGAGTCATCATATTTTTACTAGAAGTATGTGGTTGAATAGGGTTAAATCGGCCCAAAAAATCTGTACCGGACCACCCTTTTAAATTTGGCTTTTGGGTTTTTTATTCACAAAATAATGATGTTGCTAAATCACATGATTAAGTAGAGAATAGCACTTGCATATCTCTTTATCTTCATGATCTTGTGAAATGAACTTGTAAATTTTCATATCTCTTCATCTTCAATATATATATATATATATATATATATATATATATATATATATATATATATTCTTCTTTTTTTGCATTTAATCTTGTGAAATGAACTTGTAAATTTTCATGATCTTTGCTTGGCCAAATGTCTGTTTAGGGTCGTCGATTTAGATAGAATCTACTCTAGACGGGCTGCTACTCAATCATCCATGATACCATGTTTGAAAACCGCTTTTGATCTTCTTTATAGATATCTTCTACTATTGCTTGGCTTGAGGATTTGCTTGATCTTCACTATATCCATATTCTTCCTCTCTCTCTTTTAAACTAAAATACGTCATTTTTTTTTTTATGTTAACTGATCAAATTCGTCTTGATAACACATCTTTTTAGGCAAATTAATCATGTACGAGTTATTATTTTCCTTTCTCGATTTATTTTGAAATTTCCTTTTCCGTCCTTTCGCGGACCTGTTCAAAGAGAGCAATTTATTTTTTCAAATCCATATTCAGTAAGAGGAATTTTCATTCGTTGGTTAGTTCCCATCTTCATGCGGAAATCGAGACTAAACTAGATTTGGATAAGGATAAAAAAAAAAAAATAAAAAGGGCAAAGAGAAAAATCGAGACTAAACTAATTTTATGAAAAATCGAGACTAAAGTAATTTTATTTTTTAACTATGAAGAAATTTATAAATATCGCTCGAAGAAATTTATAAATATCGCTCGTGAACTATGTCCTCAAATTTTTTTGCGTTTCATTGGCAAACATAAGTTTGAGTGCCAAGAATGTTACAACCAGATTTGGCCTTCTATCCACATCACTTAAAATAGATTAAAGAACAAACGGACAATTTCCCAACAACCTAAATTATTATCAAGATTGAAGAACAAACAGACAATTTCCTAACAACTCAAATTAACAATGTTATCAATTTAAATCCATGATTGGATATAACATAGAACTAAAAGACGTCTTTATATTTTTACCGATGATAATTTAATTAATTTATTTTGGAAACATAGCACAAATATGGTACGGAAGATATTAAATCAAATGTTGCTATTAAATACAATTTGATCAATGGGCGTGATAAAAAAAAAAATAGCTATGTTGTAGATATTCAATTAATTATTACTTAGTTTCGAGACTTTAGTTTATTAATTAGTAAAATACCAGCCAATGGAAATGAACGTGCATGGACACTATCTGTCCAGTCCAGTCCAGTCCAGTCCCAAGAAGAACTTCCTTGCACTCCAAAAAGTGACGATCCGCGTGCCCCTCTGCAATGGCTGTGCCCCTCTTTTTCTCTCAGATCAGCACCTCTCTCCTTTCATGCCAAACTTCTACTACTGCTCCATCACCCCTTGCTTGAGCATCTTTTTGTTACATGTCCCTATTGATGGGATAACAGTAACAATTCAAATAATATCGAATCAATGTAGCGGAATAAAATAATATCACTTCTTGTATAAATCTAATAAGAATTGATATAATAGAGCAAAATAAATACCAAGCATGTGAATACAAGATGATTTTTTTATGTGGAAAATCTCTTTGATGTGAGGAGATCAAAAACCACGGGATTGGAGTCCATCCGAAAATCTTCACTATCAACAAAATTTGGTGAATAATGTTATTCTCTAACAAATACTAGAGGTACATAGCAGCAAACACCTCAAAAATATAATTATTGGTAATACACTTGAATTTCACAAGAGATCAATGATAAATTTAACTAAAGACCTTATCAATCCACGAAAAACTTGATGTATGGAGCTTCAAACGAAGATCAAACCGTTCAAATTCAAGAAAATTGTGCCACAAACATGCTGACAAAATTTCAATTTAATCGGACCACGAATCGACCTCTAATGCTAGTTTGATGTAAATTAGATATTGCTCAAACCTCAAGATTTTTTTTTTTTCTCTTGTTACTATTTTCTTTTACGGCTACCACTTTATATAGATAGTGAGAAACCCTATTTCTCTATATAACTTATCATATAGGCTCAAGTCCTTTTTGGACTTGCAACTCATTGGACTTCCTCCACATAGGAGTGAACCAAGCTAACACCCATCCCCAATGCCAGCTCAGTAGAAGGCTCCCCGATTTCACTCTCGTCACTTGCACTGTCTTTCCTTTGCGTCACGGGCGCCCGCAGACGCAGCTCATCACCTTCGCCCTTTTTCTCCCTCATTCTTGTTTTGTCACAGCATGCTCGCCGAGGAAGAGGTCGCGTGCGTGGGGGGAAGAAAGAAAAGCTGGGGCTGGGCTTTCTTTTGTTTGGTTCTGTGATGGGCCAATGAAGTACGAGAGGGGATGGGCTAAAAAAAGAATAAAGAGGTGGGCCAAGGGAATTAAAAGAGATGGGTTGGACTAATGGAAGGAGGGGCTTTGAAGGTTGAAAACTTTGCTAAGTGGCCGGCCCACACGATTTCTTTTCATATATATCAAAATAAGTGGATATTTAAAATGTTGATAAAAATTCGGGTGTCAACAAGGATATTTTCGTCATTCTGTTTTTCTTTTTGGGAGATACATATTTTAAAATGGCACGCGCCATGTATATTAAGAAAAGTAATTACAAAGTTAATCAAATAGATGTGTATTCCTTGTACTTCCTTAACCTTGCGTTAGCTTATGAAACGAAAATATTAAATATCCTTCTAACAATTAACAAGTTGAGATCAATTGCATAAATTCATAAAAAAAAATCATACACTAGGGTTTCATAATTGAGAGAGAGAGAGAGAGAGAGAGAGAGAGAGAGTTACAAATTAGAGTCAGCAAGAGGAAGACCAACATCAACTTAGAGGCTTGCTTCATGATTTCTTTGGGTTTAGGTTTTGATAGAGTATTGACTGCTTGAGAGTTTGATTTTGCTAGATAGAAAGGTGTATGCAATGAAGCAATGTGCATTACTTGTCACTATTTATACACTTGAAATATTTTTGTACCGTTAAATGCATTTGATGGATATAGTATGTCTAGATGTCTCTCTTACACTTTTGGGAATTTTATCATTGAGATGATATATTTTCAACAAAAAAATGGTTTCTTTCCCAGTAAAATGAACTTGAAATTTTAGATGGAATGGGAGAGAATTATAATATTGGTTTGTGCTAATCTCAATATTTGAATCGTTATTTTGTTTAATCGACAAACAAGTATAGAATGGGATTAATATAATGAGTTTCATCTATTAGAATAAGTTTAGCCTTTTATCATCCATGATTATTGATTTCCTTATAGACAGTTTGTAGTCAAAATGGGAAGATATGTTGAACAAAGCGTGCAAATGAAGCCCCAGGCTCGTAGCACATCAGAAATGGAGTCTTTGATTTATGTGTTGATAAATTAAATTGGATCAGAGGATCCAACGGATGATCGAGTTGCAAAACTACTGGGATTTTACGTCTCAATTAGCGTGAGATTCCTACTTAACCCAATCATTTAGGGTCGAGCCAATAGAGTACATTCTTGTCAATCCCCTAACCCCGACATTTTGACCTGCTCTTGGTCAGACTGGAGATAGACTTCGTTGTTGGTAAAAGAGAGAATTGACCATTATTGAGATCAAAACAGGTATTTATAGGCTTAGTTTAATCTTTGCACAAGTTCATGGGCTAAATATGTGAATAGACTCAACTCACTAACACTATAAAATAATAAATAATAAACTCGACGCTCCCCCACAAATTGGAGTGTACATAGCAAAAAGACCTAATTTGTGATAAATGTATTAAATTCGTCCACGTCGAAGAGATGAAAATGTCTGCTAACTACTCCTCAATCACCACAATTTACCTTTTCCTAAACGAAATGATAATCCACACTCTATATGCTTCATTTGCTCATAAAACATAAGATTGCTAGCAATGTGAATAGCACATTAATTATCACAATGAAGAGTAGACGACCCAATCATAGGTAGTCATTCCTCTTGCTTAGGGTTTTCCTACCGAATGGGTTGCTCCATTTTATTATTTTTATAATTTGTAATTCTTTTATAGCATTTGGAATTCGAGTTTTAAGTTTTGGATTTTTTTTTTATATTGGTCATTTAAAATTAAAGAAAATGCTCAGGAGCATCGATCTCTACACAAAAATTATTACTCATAGATAGTTAATTATATTAGTTTAATCAGCTTTTTAAGTGAATATGATCTTATTAATCTCTAATTATTCCCGGCCAGAAGTGCGAATGTTATAGATCAATGTATATAAATTTCAATAGGTCCTGGTCGAGTGGCCATCACATAAGCATTCCAATGAAAAACTTGTGGTATATTCACTTAAAAGTATATGATTTTTGAAGAGCTTTGTTTGAGGAAAATTAATTTCACTAGCAAATTAATACAACAAATTAAAATACTAAATCAAAATGAATCGAAAATTGAAAAATAAGGACAAAATATCACTTAAAAAATTTAAATGATTGGCTCTACGCATGATGTGGTCATCATGTAGGATCTTATTAAGATGATAGCATCAGGACATCCTTGTTCCTCTTTTTCAGCAAAATCAAACCAAGTAGCAATTCATGATTCAGCATTCCTAATATGCTGTGTTTTAAGTATTATGGAAATACGGAGTTTGACTGAATCTCGGATCATATAGATCATCTTCCAATTAAAGTTAAATAGGAAAGTGGAAAAATCAAATGCAGTATAAGGACCAACGCGAGCTCATATGATTAGACAAATTTATTCATGATTCGATTATCGAGAGGCATGAACAAGAGTTCCATTCGTTACACTGACTAATTAGGGATTTCGACATTAACATTAGAGGAACTAGTTAATACGCGTCAGACACATGAATATGCATGATCACAAAGTGCCAACTTGCCCCTTGGGCATTGAAGCACGCAATCGACATCTCACTGGCATGCTACTTTGACTCTTGTCACTATCCATGGCTCACTTGAAAAAGGGAAAAAAGAACAAAAATAAAATTTAGGATATCGTCATTTTTATCTTCTTTTTTTAGGGAAATTTATTTTAAAATAGCACGTGCCATGCACATGAAGGAAAGCAACAATTACAAAATTAAGCAAATAGGTGTATTCCTTGTACTTCCTTAACCTTGCATTAGGTTATCGAAGGATAATTTTTAAGTATCCTCCTAACTATTAATAGGATGAGATCAATTGCATAAATGCATAAGAAGGTGTTTTCTCTTTTTTTTTTTTTTTTTTTTTTTTGGGGGGGGGGGGGTGTGGTAGGGGAGAGAGCTAGATAGAGATAGTGTATTGCAAATTAGGGTCCATTTGGCAAAGGTTCTATTCCTTCTTTCTGTACTTTAGCGCCAAGTAAAAAAAAAAAAAAATCTAGTTGATAACATCAATTAGTTTTTCTATTTCCCGAAATAGAAAAGTGGCCATGAAATAAATTTGGAAAAAAAAACAAGAAATAAAAAAAAAAAGTAACTTCTTATTCTCGAAAACAATTTCTAAATATAAGTCTATTTTTTCTTTTCTTTTTTTTTTTCTTCTTCTTCTTCCTTATTGCTTGTGGCCACCACCCATCGACGGCGGTCAACTTCGAAGAGCGGCCGCCTTTTGAAGGGAAAAAAGAAAAAGAAAAACTATTCTTAAAGAATTATAAAAAATTAAAAGAAATATTACATTATAAAAAATATTTATGATTCGTTTAAAAAATATTCATTTTCTTTCTTTATTCCGAGAATAGAAATTATGTGTAGCTATGGAACACATTCTTTTATCTAGAAATTATTTTAGGAAATAGAAATATAAATAAAAAATACTATTTTTGAAAAGAAATTGTTCTTCGGAATAGAAGTATCACTAAACGGACTCTTACAGTCACCAAGAGGAAGACCAACATCAAGGCTTGCTTCATTATTTCTTTGGGTTTAGATATGATAGATGATGAATGGTCCATGGTCTAGTTATGCTAAGCAGATAGGGCTATGCAATGAAGTTCATGTGCACTACAAGTTAGTATTTATACACTCGAAAATCTTTGTATGTTAAATGTATTTGATTGATAATGGTATGTTTAGATTTCTCTCTTACACATTTGGTAATTTCATCATTGAGATGCTTTCATTACATACTTCTAATAGATTCTAAACATGTATTTGTTGAGAATGGAGTTGTGTTGGGAACGCGTGGCGGGAGTCTAATATTTTGTGCTAGGGAGATTGTCAAGAGAGAGCCCAAGCCCGAGTTTGTCAATATATTCAATTGGACTCACATTTACTAAAAAACTTAAAACAATGAGTTATGGGTCAACTTAAATATATTAATTACTCTACACCACACAAATTCTCCAATATGAGATTTCTTTAACACAATTCACTCCAATGTGCAATCTTAACAATCTATCCCTCATGTGTGACCTCAGTGTCGGGTCTACTCCCCCTTAATTTGTGTATTGTTTTGGCCTAACTTTATTCTTATAGGCTGCATTGCTACACTGCAACGCTCACCTGTCCTGAAATCGAAGACTTTGATACCAATTGTTGGGAGCGCATAGCAGAAGCTCTATACCTTCTTTCAAGGAGATCACCAAGAGGGAGCATTCTAACAATCTCTCCTTTATGTGTGAGTTCAATGTTAGGTTTGCTCCCCCTTAATTCATGTATCCTTTTGGCCTAACTTCATCCTTACGGGCCGCATTGCTACACCACACACTCACCTGCCTTGAAACCGAAACCATCGGCTTTGATACCATTTGTTGGGAGCACATAGTAGAAGCCTGATATCTTCTTTCGAGGAGATCGCAAGAGGGAGCTCAAGTCCGAGTTTATTAATATATCTGGTTGATTCACATTTACTCAAAAGTTTAAGCTAATGAATGAGTTATAGGTCAATTTGGATATATTAATTGCTCTACACCACATCGATTTTTCGACATGGGACTTCTCTAACGTAGCTCACTTTAACATGCATTCTAACAAATTGAATAGTGGTATGAAGATATGGCAAAACTAGATTATGTTAGAAGCAAATTAGCATATGTGATGCCAGTATGTAAAAAGAGTGAAGGAAACATATCGTACATTAATATATAGTGGTTTAATATTAAACTCAAAGATACGTCTACTCTTCAACAAGTAGCCTTAATAATGGTCGAATTCCACTAGCAATCTCCAAATCAAGTTTAAAACCGCCATGAATCTAGGCCCTCATTTTGATTCAAATTACACTCACCACCATAATTTTCCCGATCCATTTTTCAAGATGAGGATACAAAGTCGTTTAATAAACATAAATTTAGAAGCAATTCCCACTAGTACTTCACACATATGCCTTGCAACAAATAAACTCAACATCAGACCGAACAAAAACTATAGGGCATATTTTATGCACAAAAATATGATTTATCTTGCAAGGTAACTAGGCGCGTTCCAGCTTTTCTATCATCAACAAAGAATAACTTAATGACCCTCAGCAACTTTTTTACCCTCAATCAAATAAAAATTAAATGCAAACAACACATTTTCTTTTCATTTTTCTTCTTCCTATTCCTCGTGGCGAAATCGATCGCTCACTAATTACACCCTACTTTGTTGGATTATTTCAACGCCTCTAGAAGCGCAGCACTACTAATCGCGATGATGAGGTCGCTCTATCTTAAGGAAGTACATTCCTCTATCTTACTATGTCCCGATCAAACAAAGATCATGGAATATTTGTCAAGTTACCAATTCAATCATATGCACAAATCTAATTGACAAGCATTTTATTCGAGACATGAACAATTTATTCTCGGTTACAACTTTAGCCAAGGATTTCAATACAGTGTCACAATTAGATCGCATAGGACATCATTAATATACCTTGCATTTAACAAAGAGATGGATTCCATATTATGCACACATGCAACTTCGTATATGAACAAACTATGACCATCAAGTATAAAGACGAATCAACAACATGGCATTACATGCACCTGTGAACCATAGTTGTTTGACATACAAGTTAACATTGTGCCTCAGGTCTAAGGATTATCTACATAAGACTAAAATATGAACAATTAGACATCAACCATGCTAAAAGCTTCCATGTCGCTAATCGTTTCATATCCGTCACGTTTAGTGAACTTGTTTAATACAAACACATGTGTTCTAACTTAGACTTCATAATACCCAATGACAATGTGACTCATCATTCTCTTAAGTATCCAATACTTAATAGCGAAGTTAAGAACACACCGGTCTCAACAGGATTATTGATATACATTCTTTAATCCATCGACCAAGAACGATTTAAAGATTCAGTCTAACTATGAACCCGTCACATATATTGTTGACGTCTCAAGAATAGGTCTAGTTGCAACTGATCTTATGGAATCATTCATAAATATAAAATAATTGAACAAATGAATGAATACGTCATTGCCATTAATTAAATAATAATAATGATAGTACACCTGAAATCCCTAATATGTAACTATTACATAGTAGCTTTAGGGTATACATCCAATAATCTCCCACTTGCACTAAAGCCAACTTGTTTGGTACCTCAAGCCTATTTTGTCAATATGTCTTTCAAAAGAAGACTGAGATAAGGCCTTAGTTGAAGGGATCTACCACGTTTTCTGTTGAAGCAATAATCTGCAAGGCGATATCACCTCTCCCAACAACTTCTCTGATGAGATGGAAGCATCTCTCAATGTGCTTGGACTTTTAGTGAGACCTTGTTCTTTAGCTTGAGCTATTGCCCTATTGTTGTCACAAAACAATGTAATCGGTTGCTCAATTGAAGGAACGACTCCATGCTCATAAATAAATTTCTTCATCCAAACAGTTTCCTTTACTGCTTCAGAGGCGGCTACATACTCTGCCTCAATGGTGAAATCGGCAATTATGCTTTGTTTGGAATTTTTCCAACTAACTGCACCACCATTGAATGTAAAGATAAACCCAGATGTAGACTTATAATCATTAGGATCCGATTGAAAATCAAAATTAGTATAAGCTACAACTTTAAAATCTCATTCTCCACATATCAAGAATAAATCTTTAGTCTTTCGCAAATACTTAAGAATATTCTTGACTACTATCTAGTGTTGTTTTCCTAGATCAAACTGATATTTGCTAGTAATACTTACAACATACGCAATATCAGGTCTAGTACATAGCACAGCATACATTATGCTTCCAATACCGGATGCATATAGTATCTTTGCCATCCGCTTTCTTTCTTCAGGAGTGTTGGGACACATCTCCTTAGAAAGACAGATCCCTTGCCTAAAATGCAATAATCCTCTCTTGGAGTATTGCATGTTAAAACGTGTTAACACTTTGTCTATGTACGTAAACTGTAAGAGGCCAATCAATCGTTTTGATCTATCTCTATAGATCTTGATACCTAAAATGTAGGTTGCCTCTCCTAAATCTTTCATGGAGAATTTCTGTGACAAGAATAGTTTTATCGATAATATCATTGGTACATTATTTCCAATCAAAAGTATATCATCGACATACAAAACTAGAAATGCAATTGTACTCCCACCAATCTTCTTGTATACACAAGGTTCATCCGGATTTTTGATGAAGTCAAATGATTTGACTACTTCATTAAAATGGATATTCCAACTTTTGGAGGCTTGTTTGAGTCCATAAATGGATCTCTTAAGCTTACACTCACTATTGGATTCAAAATCCCATGGTTGTTCCATATAAATATCCTCATCAAGAAAACCATTTAGAAAAACTGTTTTGACATCCATCTGAAATATCTCATAATCTAGGTGTGCAACTATAACCAACATAATCTGAACAGATTTTAGCATGGCCACATGTAAGAAAGTTTCGTCATAATAAATTCCTTATTTCTGACGATATCCTTTCGTCACCAACCGTGCTTTGTAAGTTCCAATTTGACCTTCAGCATTCATTTTCCTCTTGAAGATTCATTTACAGCCAATTGGTATAATACCATCAAGTAGGTCAATTAAGGTCCAAATTTATTCTAGCCATTACTAGAATCGATGTTTGACATCGCCTCCTCATAGGTTTTAGGATCATCAAGTTGATCACTATCATTCACACAATGAATAATGGTTCAATATGATCAACTGAGTGTTTATAACAAGCAAATGGGCGAGATGTTCTCGCACTTCTCCTAAGAGGTTGTGTAATAGAAACTCCCACTGAATCAGAGATTGGTATCTAAACTCGATTGTTTGGTACTTCATTATTTTCTTCTTGTAAGACTATTTTCCGCCCAGCACCACCTTCTTAGACGAACTAATTCTCCAGAAAAGAAGTGTGCTTACTAACCAAAATTCTTTGGTCTGAATGAAAATAAAAATAATATCCAAGAGTTTCCTTTGGATATCCAATGAAGCGACCTTATTCAGATCTTGCCCCAATTTTTCCATTTTCAGCTTTTTCACAAAAGCTGGATAACTCCAAATCTTAATATGATTAAGATTAGGTTTTCTACTATACCATATCTCATAAGGCGTAGTTGGAACAGATTTGGACGGCACTCTATTCAGTATATATACAGCTGTCTCAAGGGCATATCCCCAAAGAGATATTGGTAAATTGGTGTAACTCATCATAGATTGCCCCATAACTAATAAAGTACGATTTCTTCATTCAAATACACAATTATGTTTTTGAGTTCTAAGAGATATCCATTGTGATAAAATGCCATTCTCTTTAAGATAGTCCAGGAATTCAATACTAAGGTATTCACCTCCTCGATCTAATCGAAGAGCCTTAATACATTTTCCTGTTTGTTTCTCAACTTCAACCTTGAATTCCTTAAACTTTTCAAAGGATTCAAATTTATACTTCATAAGATATAAATAATCATACCGTGACTGATCATCAGTGAAAGTAATGAAGTAATTATAACCACCTCTAGTAGTTTCATTAATTGGTCCACATATATCTGTATGTATTAATCCTAATATGTCAATAGCTTGCGCACTATATCCCACAAATGGCGCTTTGGTCATTTTTCCTAGAAGACATGTCTCACAAGTCAAGTATGACTCAAAATTTGATGGATCAATATACCCATAATTACTCAACTTGTTAATTCTACCTTCTCCAATATGACCTAATCGGAGATGCCAAACATACTTTTTATTTGGACCATCTCTAGAGCGTTTATTAGTTATGACATTTATATCAATTCTATTTTGCTTATTGACATCGGTAATTGCATTACCTGACATTGTAATGGTATAAAGATTATTGGTTAATAAACTAGAACTAACACATCTTCTATTATGATAAATAGAACATACATCATCAGCAAAAGAAAATTCAGAATTCTCTTTACCCAAACGAGGTATAGAGATGATGTTTCTAATAACATTCTTATAATGCAAATAATTCTTTAAAACCAATACATGTCCAGAAGGCAAACATAAACGAAAAGTCCCTATAGCTAACACAGCAACTCTTGCTCTATTGGCAAATGTTAGGACAATCTCATTTCATCTTAGCATCATGTTTGTTTTAAGATTCTATAAAGACATACAAATATGTAAAGTTGCAACAGAATCTAGAACCCATGAGCTGGATTCAATACTAACCATAAGATTAGTTTCAATAAGCATAGACGCCATGCCTTCATAAGGTTGGTCCTTGGGCTTGACCTTCAAGCTCACGAGGTACTTCTTACAGTTCCTCCTTCAGTGTTCCTCGACACCATAGTAATGACATTTCCCTTTATCAATTTTGGGTTTGGTTGTACAATAGGTTTGACAAGCCTCTTCCATTTCTTTTTCTTTAAAATGGTCTTACCTCTTGAAGAAGAAGCCTTAGCCATAGCCACTATACTTGGTCTTGTGTTGTACATTTCCTTCTCATAAACTACCAGCATACTATGTAACTCAATGAGATTTTTCTCCATCTTATGCATGTAGAAGTTTTGGACAAAACTAGAGAATGAATTGGGTAAAGATTGGAGGATCAAATCCATAGCTAACTCGTTGTCCATAACAAGATTCAGCCTAGCCAATTCTTCAATGTGCCAAATCATTTTTAAAGCATGATCATTAACTTATGATCATTCAGCCATCCTCATATGGTACAATGCCTTAGATATCTCATATCTAGAGATTCGACCATTCTCATCAAAGTATTTCTTTAAGTGCAAAATGATCAACCTAGCATCTTCCATAGATTTGTACTTCTTTTGTAATTTATTATTCATCGAAGTAAGCATATATGACCTAACTTTTGAGTCATCGTCATGCCACTTATCATAAGTGACACGCTCCTCTTGGGTCTCACCCTCAGGAAAGGAGGTTGGCATCTTTTCATCAAGCATATACCCAATTTTTTCTGAATTGAGAACAATGCTCAAATTCCTCACCTAGTCACTGACTTTGGGTCCAGTCAACAATTCTTGTCAAGTATAGAAGCGAGTGAGTTTGTAGTTACCATTTTCAGAGTAATAATATATATATTGCAGAAAATAAATTATTAGCCGTTGTATCTTTCAAAACAACTATTTCATTTTGGCCTTTAAATGAAATAGATTCTCTTACTAAATTTATATTCGAATCACATACTCCTTAAGATGGAAAGCAGTAATCTTTGTTGGATAAAGATTACTAGTGGGGATTGAGTCCCACTAGCCCAAAGCCCCACCTCACCTAGCAGTTATTGGTGTTCTATGAACTTAGTGAGTGAACCAACTTGTTCAACGCATCATATGCGGGTCCCAATCATAACTTCGGCCTCTAGACCATGAAAGCTTCACCTAATAGTTATTGGCATCATGGTCATAGTTAACTCTAGTCCGTCATCTCATGCAAGTATTGAAAACACAAATGATTTCCTCACCTGACAGTTATTAGAAATCATTTGGCTCCAACCCCATAGCATCATATGCATAATGGAGTGGTCCAAGATTATGAATGGTAATTAACCCCTATATATCCATAGCCGGTCAGTTAACCACTATAATATTGAATCAAACCACGATGATAAAAGGCCACAAGTTTAAAACCTGTTTTGACTTAATATTATTAATAAGGAGATTTTGGTCATTATTAACGGTCTCACTTTGCACATTAACCGGTTTAACATACACGATAACATAATCACAATAAATAAATAAATATCACATAAACATCTATCCTACGTGGTGATCATGGAATTATGGTTCAATGGGTCTCGAGCCAAAAACACTCATTTAGCCATTTTAATGTTTTAATAATAGAGACTTGCCATTCATTTCTTCTTAAATCTTTGAACTCTTCAAAGACCAGGCCCATAGAGCTCACTGGCTTAATGACTTCTCCAATGGCTCCTCCTCTCTTGTAGCGTTTACATCAACAATTGAAATACTAAACCATGCTAAAATTACATTACATAAAAAATTAAAATAAAATAAAAGGAATGGCGCAGCCTCCATTTAATAATTACATTCCCAAAAAGAATACATGTAATCATCATACATTTATCCATACAACAATCACAAAAGTTAGAGATTTTTCCATGATTACCACCCTTTCTTACGAGCCATAAATCCAAAATTTAAAGCTCCGGAAGGCATAGATAAAATTCTGCATTTAATCAAATTTAAAGTCAAACAATGCAAACCATGTCAAGAAATCAATATTGATGAAACAAATTTCACAAGTGTGATTTTGAACGGAAGTTGCGTTGTCAACTTTAAATTCACAATCACGAATCATTTGCAGAATATAAACACAAAGTATAACAAGTTACGGATTTTTGATTCAAAATTGATTTAGTTCTAATTTTTGCTTAGTTGATTAAATTTATCATGTAAATTAATCAACCTCTATAGGCCACATAAGAGCAAGCTCTTAACAAAAATAAATTGGTTATTAGAATGCAAAAATATCTTTGAACTATAAATCAATTAAATGCATGAAAAACACCTAAGTTTGGCTCTAATACAACTGTTGGGGTTTCATGAATCATGTATAGGTAACATTAACAAAAAAACGTAGCAGAAACAAAAATGATATATTTACCACTACTAGTGGTGGCCGCGTTGGCTCGAGCTCTCTCCCCCTCACAAAGGGAGCAAAGTTCAAATCCCAGCATGGTCGTCCGGCTCTTAAGTGTGACGTTGGGATGGTGGGTCCTCCGCTAGCGTCACTCCAGGTTTTACCCGCCAGCTGCCGGCTGTACGGGATTCTCTAGGTATCAAAAGAAAAAAACAAAACAAAACAAAAATAATATATTTTATACGTGATTCTTCGAATGCGTTGTTTGTGCATATTAATCAAAAATCTGAAAATAAAATGGAGTAAAATGAATTACCTCTCGAAGAGCACTTTATACGAATTGATTCGGATGTTCTACAGTTCGAGCCCCACAAATGTCGAACCTCTAGTTCAGACACACCAACAACAGACGTCAAACGGAAGAGAGAACTTTCGATATTCACCACTATGATTGTGCTAGCAATCTTGTGGAGACAATCCGCCATATCCTTGATGTTTTAGTCACAGCCCAGATGAGAGAAAATCCTTTTCTTTCTTGCGTCTCAAAGACAACACAAGAACACACACCCGTTTCTCTTTATTTTTGTAACACTTGTATTACCACACTTTTGCTTTTTTAAAATAAAAATAAAACCGATCAACAACGGTTGATGATTGATGGATGATTAGCAACCATTGTTGATCGTCTGCTTATGCATGATCTTGTGCATGGTTGCTAACCATCCATGCTTTGTGCATGTTGGTCAGAAACCGCTGACCATCATGATTCATGCATGTGCACGAAGCTCCATATTTTTTTTTATTTAGTTATTAATTAATTAATTAAACGAATAAATAAATAATTAATCAATCCCCTTTAAAAATAAAAAGACATAATATTTATATGTACAATTGGAATACATTAACATGTATCCACTTTGGGCATGCGTGTGCATCATATGCAAGTAGGCTTGTGACTATAATACAAATTAAATTAAATCTCATTTAATTTAATTTCAAATCGACTCAATTCAATTGCAATAATTGCAAACACATTTGCAATAATATTTCTCTCTTGTTCCATGTTATTCTAATTGTTTATGGTGTGTGGATCCCTAGGTTCATCACTAAGCTGATAGTAAGACTTATACTAATACATTAATACTCCCAAAAGAATTAATTGTCCTGATTAATCTTTGGGTCCTACAAGCCATGATTGACATCTTGCAATATGTCATGGCTACCCAGATAGTGTGAATACTTTAAGAACATAATGAACTTGTTAGTTTTGGCTACAGTGTAATTCAATCATTCTATCTCACTGTCTCAATCAAATAAATATCATGAAATATTTGTTAAGTCACCAATTCGATCATATGCACAAATCTAATTGACAATCATTTTATTCGAAACATAAACAATTTATTCGCGATTACAACCTCAGCCGAGGATTTCAATATAATGTCACAATTAGATCGCATAGGATATCATTATTATACCTTGCATTTAACAAGAGATAGATTCCATATTGTGCACACGTGCAACTTCGTATATGAACAAACTATGACCATTAGGTATAAAGACGGATCAACGACCTAGCATTACGTGCACCTATGAACTATAGTTGTTCGACACACAAGTTAACATTATGCCTTAGGTCTAAGGATTATTTACATAAGACCAAAACATGAACAATTAGACATCGACCATGCTGAAAGCTTCCATGTCGCTAATCATTTCATATGCTTCGCATTTAGTGAATTTTGTTAGAGAAAACTCATTTATTGTTTTGAAGTTGACAAAACCTTTCCAAGTCTATATTTAAAGATCGACACTCAAGACTTTATCATCAAAATCTGAAGATCGACAAACCACTAGATTTTAGTCTCAAAGTCTATCATCACTGACAATTCCAAACTGAAGTATGAAGACTTATCCTAATGCAGAATTATTATCCAAATACAAGATCATCTTCAAAGTTTCATTTCGTATGATTATTGGAAGATCTTATAGCTGGATTTCACATCTACTTGATTGATTATTCTTATTGGAAACTACTCCGATATGAATATCTTTGAAAAGCAAACTAAACTTGGAAGGTTCTATTTATGAAAACTCAAGATTCTGATTTATATGGGCGAACAGGATTGACGGGCTTTCAACACAAATCATCTTGATTTGTAGATTGGAAGAATTCTTTTGAAAAGTGCCAATGGTCAAGAAAGACATGAAGGAGTATTTAAGGATTGACTCTTTAGTTGTTCGAAGAAGTGCTTGAAAGAGAATTCCAAAGTCTGAAACTTTCTAGTTTCTCGCTTTTTCATTCATCAAGCTAAGCATTGTATACAAAAGAGAGAAAATCTTAATAAGACTATGTGAGAGTTCGATAGAGACTCATCACTGTGATAGTCGAGATCACAAGCTGTAACATCTCTTTTGATCCTTAGTAGAATCCAGCCAATAGGTTGTCAGCGAGGAGAGTGGACATAAGCTTGACCTAAGCCGAATCATTATAAACTCTATGTTCATATTTTCTTTTCCACGAACTCCTTACTTTTATTTATTAATTATCTATTTGCTTAAAGTTGAAATACGCTTAATGTTTAACATCTTCTAAAAGGAAAATTACTTTCATTAAGTCTTGTGAAAAATTTTTGTTTACACCTATTCACCCCCATCTATGTGTACTCACTAGCCCTTTCAATTGGTATTAGTGCTTGTATGCTTATTTATTGAAGTGTTTTACTTCTTAAGTTAAAGATCTATGACTAGTATTTTAGCTCAAGGACTGGTTAAAGGTCAAAGCAATACCAGACCTCCTTACTTTGATGGGAAGGAATATAACCTATGGAAAAACAAGATAAAGGCATTCCTAAGATTGAAAGATCCCCTAGAATGGGATGTGGTAGAAAAATGGATTATTCCTAAAGTCACATCAACTTCAAAAAGAGGAAAGGAAATTGAGGATGCTAGCGAAATGACACAAGCAAAAATAACTAAGAGACAAGCTTTTGATGCTAAAGTCATTTATTCCTTATATTGTGCTTTATCTCCTACTAAATATAATAGAATTTCATCTTGTGAAACAACAAAAGAAGTCTAGGACAGGTTGCATGTTACCTACGAAGGAATTGATTGAGTTAAAGAAACAAAGATCAACATTCTACTCGGACAGTATGAAGCCTTCCAAATGAAGCTAGAAGAATCCATCATCGATATGTTTAGTCGCTTCACAGAAATTGTAAACGTTCTAACAGATCATGGATAGCCAATTTCTGGACAAATGAAAGTCAACAAATTGTTGCAATGGCTCTCCAAAGATTGGAATCACATAAAGACTTCAATAAGAGAAACCCAAGGATCATGCCTCTCTTGGTAGACGAACTAGTGGGCACACTTCAATCTTATGAAGTGGAGCAAATTAATGAGGAAGATCCCAAAAGTATAAAGTCAATTGCTTTAAAATCTAACGATGATTTTGATGATACAAATTCAGAAGATGACATGGATTATGAAGAGCTAGCACTAATGATTAGGAAGTTCATAAAGTTAAATAGAAAAGGAAGAAAGTTCAACTGGAGGAAGCATAGTACTCAAAGACTTCATAATAAATCAACTAAAGACAATGAAACCAACAAAGATGTGATTTGTTTCGAATGCAAGAAAAATGGGCATATCATACCCAACTGTCCTCTATTGAACAAGAAGAAAGGAAAAACAAAGAAATTCAAAAAGACTCTCAAAGCAGAGACATGAAGCGACACTGAATGTGAAGAGAGTGATGAAGAATATGCCAACATTTGTTTAATGGCAAATTCAGAATCAAACTCTGACTCTGAAACTAATTTAGACTCAGATTTAGACAAGGAAATCGAGGTTAGTAATTTTAAAATTCCTGCTAAAGTCTCAAAGTATATTGATGAACTCTATCTTAGTCTCAAGATATCTCTTAAAAGAATTTCCGAACTAAAAAAGGAAAATTCCAAATTGAAGTAACACGAAATTTGTTGGAAAGAAAAATTTGAAAATCTAGACAAAAATTTTGTTGTTTTGAAAGAAAATGCAAATTCTCTTTCAATGGAAAACATCTTTTTGAAAGAAGACATTTCAAATATCTCAAAAAGGTTTTCAAAATGATCTAAGAAGCTAGATAAAATTATTTCAATACAAAGACCTTATTTCGACAAATCAAGTTTAAGATTGACACCAGAAACTATTCCTTTAATTGATTTTTCAAAAGAAAAGAAAGAATCAAACAAAGACCTACAAAAACCTTTTACAAAAATCATTTTCAAAAAGTTTTTGTAAAACTTGTTAGTCAAAGTGCTCTCAAATGTTCAAAGTGTAACAACTCAGAACATTTGGAGAAGGATTGTCCTAAAGTTTGGAGACTTGTTAAGAGAGATTAGGCAAAGATTGTTTTTGGTACTAACTCCCTTAAACCCAAGAAAATGTGGGTACTAAAGAAAACTTGAAATCTTCTTATAACTGCAGGTCACTATCAAGAAAAAGATCAAATGATATTTGGATAGTGGCTACTCGAGACATATGACAGAGATTCAAGCTGCTTCATAAAAGTTTATTCAAATAAATGGTGGAAAAGTCTCTTTTGGTGGAAATAGCAAAGGAAGAATTGTCGGATGTGAAACTATGAAGATTGGAAGTCTCACAATCAACAACTTTTCATTGGTGGAAGGCTTGAACTATAATTTGCTCAGCATAAGTCAACTATGTGACATTAGATTCAGAATCAAATTCCAAAAAGGCATTTGCTTAGGAACTAGTAAAGATTTGTCTCAATCTTTTACTGGACGAAGACATTGAAACATTTATCTACTGGATATAAAACTAGAAAGCTCCTAGTGTCTAATTTCTATTCAAGATGAAGAAAATCTTTAGCATCAAAAGCTTGGTCATGTCAACATGAAGCAAATCTCCAGGATTTCATCTAAGAAGCTTGTTTGTGGACTACCCAATATGGCTTATCAAAAATCTGAATTATGTACTCCATATGTCTTGGGAAAACAAGTTAGAAGTTCTTGTAAACCTATAAATCAAGTTTTGCAACTTCTACATATGGACCTCTTTGGACCAACCAAAACTCAAAGCATTGGTGGAAAGAAATACTACTTAGTAATCATGAATGATTATTCTCGTTTTACATGGGTATTCTTCTTGGCAAGTAAGTCTGAAGCATTTTCTTCCTTTTCAAAATTCGCTAAGAAAGTTCATAATGAGAAATGATATGCTATTACAAGCATACGAACAGACCATGGAGATGAGTTTGAAAATCAAGACTTTGAAAATTTCTATGATGAATTTGGTTTATAGCATGCTTTCTCATCACCATATACTCCATAGCAAAATGGGGTTGTGAAAAGAAAGATTAGATCCCTACAAGAAATGGCAAGAACACTCTTAATTGAGAGTAATGTATCTTCTCGATTTTGGGCTAAAGCAATTTGTACAGCTTGTTATATCATTAATAGAGTATTTTTTAGGCTTATTCTAGAGAAAACTCATTATGAAGTGTTTAAAGGAAAGAAGCCAAATGTTTATTATTTTCATGTATTTGGTTGTAAGTGTTTTGTTTTGAAAAATGCAAATGATCGATCTGATAAGTTTGAAGAAAAATTAGAAGAGGGAATTTTTCTCAGCTACTCAACTTCAAGTAAAGCTTACAAAGTATTCAACAAAAAGTCCTAGTCTATTGAAAAGTCTATGAATGTCAAGTTTCGAGACTCTACACGGAATCAAATGGTAGAGACTCAACTTGAAGAGACTGAACCTGCTTGATATGTTACAAAGTCTACTTCCCCCGTAGAATTTCAGACTTCTGAAATTCAACAACAAGAGGAACTAGAAGATTCAACTGAAGTAGAGGATGAGCAGACTCACAAACCAACCAGCAACTGGAAGCATAAGTCAAGTCATCCCAAAGATTTTATCATTGGCAACGTTGATGAAGGAACTCATACCAGATCTAAAAGGCGAGAAGAATTTAGTGCCTTGGCACTTGTTTCTGAAGTCAAACCCAAAAGTATAGAACAAGCATTGGATGATAAAAGCTAGATTGAAGCTATGCAAGAAGAACTTAGATAGTTCAGCGTCAATGATGTTTGGGAATTAATTCCTAAACCTAAAGTAAATAAATTATTAGAATTAAATGGGTTTTCAAAACAAAGTGGACGAGAAAGGAAAAGTAATCAGGAACAAAGCAAGACTTGTAGCCAAAGGATATACACAAGAAGAAAATATAAACTATGACGAGACTTATGCACCAATAGAGAGGTTAGAAGCAATTAGATTATTACTTACTTTTGCTTGCTATAAAGTTTCAAATTATTCCAAATGGATATAAAAAGCGTATTCATAAATGGATTTATCCAAAAAGAAGTCTATGTGGAACAACCACCGGCTTTAAAGATCCAAGAAAGCCAAACTCAGTCTACAGACTAAAAAAGGCTATGTATGGACTAAAGTAAGCACCTCGAGCCTGGTATGAAAGGTTAAGTAATTTCTTAACTCAAAATGGATTTGTTAAAGGAAAAGTAGATACTACCTTGTTTATTGAAAGAGAATGTAAAGATTTTCTACTCATTCAAATTTATGTTGATGACATTATTTTTGGATCACCTAATGAAAGTCTATACAATAAGTTTTCTAAATGCATGCAGGATGAATTCAAAATGAGTATGATGGGTGAGCTAAATTTCTTTTTGGGATTACAAGTAAAACAGTCAAAGGAAGGAATTTTCATTCACCAAGAGAAGTATGCGAAAGATCTCATCAAGAAGTTTGGATTGAAAAACTGCAAAAGACAAAGACACCTATGTCAAGTTCTTCAAAGCTGGATAAAGATGAAGAAGGAAAGAATGTGGACCAAAAGCTATACAAGAGCATTATTGGATCACTTCTTTACCTTACTGCATCTAGACTTGACATTTTGTTAAGTGTTTGTATCTATGCTAGATTCCAATAAAATCCCAAAGAATCTCATCTCAGTGCAACAAAGCGAATCATTAAATATGTTGCAACTACTCCAAAGTTAGGAATGTGGTATTCCAAAGAATGAGGGTGTACTCTCATTTGATATTCATATGCAGATCTAGCTAGATGCAAAGTGGATAGAAAAAGTACTTCTGGTACATGTCAATTGCTTGGCAACAAAATGGTATCATGGTTTTCAAGAAAACAAAGCACTGTAGCTATTTCAACAGCTAAAGCGGAGTATATAACTCTTGGTAGTTCTCAAATCCTTTGGATAAGATAACGGCTAAGAGACTTTGGTATTGAAGAATCATGCATTGAAATCAAATGCGACAACACAAGCACCATCAATCTCACAAAGAATCCAATTCTTCATTCAAGAGCAAAGCATATAGAAATACGTCATCATTTTATTAGAGATCATGTTCGGAATAAAGAAGTTATGATTCAATTCATTGACTCGAATAATCAACTAGCAGATATATTTACAAAGCCACTGGAGAAAAGTTTATTTGAATCTATTCATGCAAGACCGAACATCATATCTCTTGCCGGGTAAAGTCTGAAAGTGTTCAATTTCTTCTAATTGTTGTGAAGTTATTTTTGGATAAAATTTTGAAAAGGTACGTTATCCCTTTGAATTATTTTTACCTATTTCTTTTTTAGAAATTATCCTTAATGATGATTTCTCATTTTCAAAAAGATAGTTATTATTTTTGAAAAAGGTAGTTTATCATTTTTTGAAAAAGGCAGTTTTACTTTTTCCTTATGACGTTTCATATACCTCATTTCAACTTGCTTTATATATAGTAGAAACTCTTCTTCTCCATTTACGTCTTCTTTTTGAAACCCTAGAATATTGTGATCTTACTCTTTCTCATCTTTACTTGAGTTTCATCCAAAAAGTTTTAACCTTTTCGAAATAGCGAGTTTGAAGAAATCCTCCTAGACTTTGACAATGTCTTCCCAAAGAAAGTCTTCGAGAATCGCAAGTCGGGGACCACAGCATATGTGTGAGGGATCTACGCATTTCGATTTGACCGAGGAAGAAGATTCTCCTAAACAACAACAACAGCGACAACCAAGACAACATTCTCAACAGCGTCAACAAGCAGCACAAGATCCTCCTCCACAACAAGAACAAGAAGAGGTTATTGAAGACGTTGAACCTGTAAGGACTCAAAAACCAAATTTATCTATAGACTGTATTCCAACTTAAAAAGAGGTGGCTTTGCTATGAATCTAATCAATGAGTTCTTAAAAGCACATGGTTACAAAAATGAGACCTTTTTCTTACTCATGGACCACCGATCGCCGCCCGCCACCACACGACAGCCGCACGACGGCCGCACGATGGCTGCACGACCGTTGCACGATTGCCGCACGACCGTCGACCATCACCACCAACCGCTGCCACTTTTGGATCAATCTAAATACACCTTAGGCCAATTACAATCATTATAAGAGATGTAAAGTTGCGTATCATTTTTGGATGAATAGCTAGAACTATTTACTAAAAATGTGGTGCTCTATGATTTTGTATGAGTAGGAGGTTTCGGGAGTTATCTCTTTGCAATGAGTGAGCGAGTTGCTAATCAATCAACGGATCCGCAGAGACCGCTGCACAACGGCCGCACGATGGCCGCACGACGATCGCACGACCGTCGTACGACCGTTGCACAATTGCCGCACGACTGCCGCACGACCGCCGCACGACCGTCGATCATCTCCGCCAACCGCTGCCGCTTTTGGATCAATTTGAATACACCTTAAGCCAATTACAATCATTATAAGAGATGTAAACTTGCGTATCATTTTTGGATGAATAGCTAGAGCTATTTACTAAAAAATGTGGTGCTCTGTGATTTTGTATGAGTAGGAGGTTTCGGGAGTTATCTCTTTGCAATGAGTGAACAAGTTGCTAATCAATCAACGGATCCACAGAGTGCTTATGTTTACAAAAATCCATCACTGCGTGGATGATCGGTTTTCTATTTGTTGTCAGTTTCCTTGTCCTCTTTGCTGCGGTGCCTCTCCGAAAGTAACTATTTGCACGTTGCATGTTTTTTTTTTTTTTTTTTTTTTCTGTGGCAATTATAGTGATTGCCAATTAATCTCCATAATACACTTCACTTGAAAAGATTCTCTTTCGCCATGAGAAATCAAACGTGCGGGGCTTGCATGTACCTTTTAGAGTAATTCACTCATGCTTGCCCTTCTCTAGCTTCAGATTATGATTATTGACTTCAAATTAATGTATCCTAGTGGCACAACAATTGCTCATCTTATAAATAGTTTCCACACACTTGAAGGGGCCAAGCTAGCTAAGTAAGACATTATAAGCTGGAAAGCCTTCTCCTTTGTGTGTCAATATGTTGGTTCTCATCGGCTTTAATTTTTCTCCTGAAGGAAACAAGTGAAGGCATTGGGAAAGTTCTTCTCCTTCAGCTTGTTGTGGGGCTTTTTCCATTGGTTCTACAGAGCTGAAGATGATTGTGGTTTTGCACACTTCCCTACTTTGGGGCTTAAGGCTTTGCAATACAAGTGTTTAAGCTTAAAAAACTTCCACTTTACAGTCTACAGCTACTTTGTGTTATAAGCCGGCCTTTACTTTGATGTCATGCACTCTAATATGCAAAACTATTAGCTGACTCTCTTACATGGATAACATGAAGGTTTTACTTTGACTTCTCCACAACATATGTTGGAGTCGAAATGATTTGCCCATACATCATACATATCTCAGTGCAACTAGGAGGAATTCTATCCCGAGGTTTAATGTGGCCTCTAATAGAAACCAGAAAGGGACATTGGTATCCTGCGGATGTAAGCAACACCAGCATGCGTGGACTTCAAGGTTATAAGGCAAGTAAAGATATACATGCAAATGCACAAGCTTGTTTGTCTCTTGTTTATCCTTTAACCTTACAATACCAATTTGTCAGGTTTTCATCGCCATTGCCATGATATTGGGTGATGGGATTTACAACTTCTTCAAGGTGCTTGGCCGAACACTCTCTAGCTTGTACCATTAGCTTTGAGACAAAGAAATGAGCCATGTCCTCCCCATTGCGAATGGTTCATCTCTTGATAACCCTCAAGTGTCTTATGATGACCAACAACGGACACGGTTTTTCCTAAAAGATCAAATCCTAACACGGTTTGCATTGTAGGGTATGTCACAATAGCAGCCATATCCATAGCTACTCTTCCGCACATGTTCTCCCAACTCAAATGGTATTTCATTTTAGTCATTTATCTCTTCGCTCCAACCTTAGGATCTGCAATGCCTATGGCTGTGGGCTCATTGACTAATCTCTTGCCTCGACCTATGGGAAGCTCGCCATCTTTGTGATTGGGGCATGGGCCGGTGCCTCACATGGTGGAATTCTCACCAGTTTAGTTGTCTGTGGAGTCATGATGAATATTGTGTCTACAGCCTCAGACCTAACTTAGGACTTCAAGATAGGCTATCTGACCTTGGCTTCACCACGGTCCATGTTTGTGAGTCAGGTGATTGGTACTGCCATGGGTTGCGTTATCTCTCCCTACATCTTTTGGCTTTTCTACAAGGCCTTTAAGGATCTTGGACTCCCAGGAAGTGAATAACTTGCTCCCTACGGAATTGTTTATCGCAACATGGCTAAACTTGGGGTGGAAGGCTTCACTTCCTTGCCCGAACACTGCCTCACGCTCTGCTGCGGTTTTCTTGCGGCTACCATGATCATAAATGGGTTTAGGGACTTAGTGGGTAAGAAGTGGGCCTGTTTCATCCCGCTGCCCATGGCTATGGCAATACCCTTCTACATAGGGCCATACTTTGCCATTGATATGTGCATCGGTAGCTTAATCTTGTTCATCTGGGAGAAAATAGACAAGCCAAGGCCGACGCATTTGGGCCAGTAGTAGCTTCAGGTTTGATATGTGGGGATGGCATATGGACATTGCCTAGCTCAATACTCACTTTGGTGGGGGTTAATCCACCAATTTGCACAAAGATGGCATGAAATCTTGAGCACTTCACAAGTCTCTAGATGTACATCATGATCTGCTCTACCTTCTTGTTTTTCTTGCAATCTCACAAAGTCTCTATGAAGCAATCATAGTAGCAGCTAGGAGCTGCAAAATTACTCTGTATAATGTAACCCATTGGGTGGGGGAAAAAGTGTCCTATGGTAATAAATGTATATGATACTGTCTTTGGTGCTTGTCTTCATGCCTTATAGAATCCACATTTTTTGCATTAGCCAATTATAATTTACAAGCACTGCCCTTGACAAAACGAAACTCCAGGGAAGATTGAACAGCTAAGCCCTTACCCTCTTCTTTTCTTGGAATAGTTTGAATACACATTGTCCCCAGACAGTTGATGGATATTAGAGTTTGTGTCTGCCATTGGTCCAAATTCTAGTTTTTAGTCTTCAAATATGAGAAATAAAATGACTATGGGCGTTATCGTCATAAACTAAATTAAACAAATTACTTAAGTGCAATTAAGAATGATGTAGTTCCAAACCGACATGATGATAAAATGGATGTACGCAAGAACAAAAGCATCTCTTATAGGGTCATGATTCTTAATTCATAATTCTGTTAATTGCGCTTAGAATGATGGTGACACAAAAGGTCAGAATTATAAAGTTATTTTGTACATCTACAAAACATGGATATTATACGTTTTGTAATTTATCAGATTAGACATCAATGTAGTAAACCAATCCTAACATATGGAGCACCACTCATACATGGCCCATTTGACTAAGGAAACAAATTCCATATCCCAACAATTTTTCTCTTTTCATTTTGATCATAACTCTACTTCCTTTAATTTATGCTCCATTTATATTGTAAGCTTATATATTTTTTCCATTTTATGACAGGATTTGGACTGGTAGATAAAGGATAAACTCAAGAAGCACATAGAGAGAATAAATACTAGAACAAAAGAGGTTTTTTTTTTTTTTTGGGTCGTGAAAAGCACTTTCGTTTAATCAGAAGAGATTCAAGAATACAGTCCATGGTTTCATTTTTTTTTAGTTTCTTCTAAGTTAAGCCTCCGCATCTATTTTTAGTCTTAGAAGACCCAACGAGTTGAAAAACGAGTCATACAAGGTAATTAATATGACTAGTTTTATTGGGCCTTGGTTTTTCGAGAATTCAGTTTGCCTTACTTTGTCGCCAAACGAGTTACCCATTCCGTACGGGATCCCTTGAACATAAGAAGTTGCAAATGGGGTCTTGGCTTTGCCTAAAATTGGACTTATGCAACTTGAATCAAGGCTTCTTTATCAAGATCAGGATTCATAGGGTAACACGTAACCTTTGACAATGATTCTCTTTTCCTTGACCACTCGATCCTCTTACAAGTCACGATACATAGTCCTCTTGAAACCAAGACCGTCTAATCATTTCATTGATTACGGCCTCAAGAATGGTTTCAATAATTCAAAATTCCCTGTTTTCACTAAGATCCGGATTTTAGCGAGGTCAAAAATGTGAATCCTCGAATTGTCGTTCCCATCCATGTCGTCCCCATCAGCAAGCAACACGATAAAGAAAGCGATATGACAGGACACTCTATTTGGATCAAGACGGAGACGTCCGCTGTTCCTGTATTCGTTCGATTCTTGCTCTTATCAAAAATGGACCCTTTGATGTCTCCCCCTGTTGGCTTGGCTGGGTCCACCTTCAAGGGGCCCAGCTAAAACATAAACTAAAAGAAAACAAAAAGAAGCCAAAGTCAAAAAGTAAAAAGGACAAAGAAGTGCTTCTTGCGATTGATGAGCCCGAGAGGGGAGAGAAGCGGAGAGTGCCCACGAAAAGGCACTCACCGAAGAGAGCGTAGAGAAAGAAAGAAAAGGGACTAAAATTTTGCAGCTCCAATTCGAAAGCCAAGCCTCAACGAATTTGGCTCAAATTTGAGTATATTATTTATGAGATTGAGAGCTTTTAATTCGTTGAAAATCTCCTCTAAATTCTCCAATTACTGTTGGGATTTTATCATCTCATTTATATCTATCCATCTTTATGATAAGAATATGTGATTGTAATGTTGATGTTGAGTTTCTAGTGTATAATTAGAGAAGATTACTTTGTGTATCATACAATTCTTAGTGATTAGTAAAAGTTTATGGGTGGTCCGTGGTTTTTTTTCCGCATTAGGTTTTTGCATTAAACCATTGATGGTGTTGTTGGCTTTATTTTCTTATCAATTTGGCATTATATTTGCTTATTCCAAGATCATATATGGCTTGTTATTGATGGAACTAAGTTGATTTCATTCGATTTAGTTTCAATAGAGAAATTGATCCTAAATTGGGTTTAGTTCATGGTGAATTGTTGCTTGATTCTCCCCAACAACACCTCCTTTCGTGCAACCATATTTTTGACAAAATTATACTTAGTCTCTATATGTTTGATCTTGTCATGATATTTTGAATCTTTGATGTATGCTATTACTACTTGGCTATTATAGTTAACAAATAATGAGTTTGCAGCATTCTTAATAACACCTAAATAATTTAAAAATCTCTTAAGCCAAACACATTCTTGTATTGCTGCTAATAATGCCATGAACCCAGCTTTCATCATGGACAAGACTATACATGTTTGTTTATTACCGCTCCAAAATTTTGTGCCATTATTCAATAAGATTACAAATCCAAAGGTAGATTTCATTTCATCTAAATCCCCTCCCCAATTAGCATCCGATAGCCTTCAAGTCATAGATGTTGGAGAAAACTCCTTTAATGTTTTAAAATTGACAAAACTTATCCAAAGTCTATTCTAAAGACTTCCAGACTTTAATGCCAAAGTCTAAAGATCGCCAGACTTTAAGTTCAAGATCTGCCCACACTGACAAATTCCAAACTAAATGCCACAAAAAAACAAAGACTAATCCAGACACAGGATTATCTTTATTTCTTCAAGAATTCAATTTGTATGACTTATGGATGGCTTTTTGGTTGGATATAGCACCTCCGTGATTGACTATCTTTATTGGAATTAATTTTGATATTCAAATCTCTTGGAAGGCAAGTAAACTTGGAAAGTATCTACTTATGGAAACCAAAATCTTGATTGTATGGGCAAGCAGGATTAACGGACCTTCATCACAATTATCAAATGACTCGAGATCTCCTTGATTGATTATGTCCAACTAGTAGATTGGAAGAATTCTTTTGGAAAATGCCAACGGTTGAGACGGCATGAATGAGTATTTAAAGGAAATGTCTTTAGTCATTCAAAAGTGCGTGAAATAAAAATTTCAAAGTCTAAAGCTTCTTAATTTCTTGCTATTTCATTCACTGAGCTCAAATTTGTACTCAAAAGAGAGAAAAATTTATAGTGTAACTTTGTGAAAAGAAGCAGACTCTTCACTGTGAAATTGAGATCACAAAGCCGCAAAATCTCTTTTGTTTCTTAGTGAAATCCAACCAGTGGGCTGTTAGTGTGGAAGAGTAGACGTATGCTTGATTTAAGCCGAACCACTATAAATCTTGTGTTCATATTCTCTTCCTTATAACTCCTTTATTTTGTTGTTAGAGTCGGAACTTGTTTATAGTCTGCTATTTTCTAAAAGCAAATTACTTCTACTGAATCTTGTGAAATTATTTTTATACCTATTCACCCCCTAGGTGTTGTTACTAGCCCTTTCAATTGGTATTAGAGCATGTATACTTATTTTATTAAAGTGTTTTGCTTCTAAAGCTAAAGATCTATGGCTAGTATTTTGGCTCCAAGTTTGGTTGAAGGCCAAAGCAACACCAGACCTCCTTACTTTGATGGGAATGAGTATAATGTGTGAAAAAACAAGATGAATGCATTCCTGAGATTGAAAGATCCCCTGGAATGGGATATGGTAGAAAAAGAGCTCAATCCCAAAGCTACATCAACCTCATGAAGAAGAAAGGAAGCTGTAGATGCTAGTGAATTAACACAAGCATAAATGACCAAGAGACAAGCTCTTAATGGTAAAGTCATCTACTCTTTATACTATGCTTTATCGCCCAGTGAGTATAACCAAATTTCTTCTTATGAAATAGCTGAAGAATTTTGGGATAGGTTGCATGTGAAAAGGGCTAGTAATAACACCTAAAGTGGGGTGAATAGGTTGTAACAAAAAAAAAATTCTCGCAGGATTCAAAAGTAATAATTGCTTTTAGAAAAAGATAGACTAAAGACAAATTCAGACTTTAGCAGTTAGATAAAACAAAATAAAGGAGTTTAAACTTAAATAGTTAAATAAAGCTGCGAGTCAAAATAAAGGAGTTGAGGGAAGAGAATAAGAACATAAGATTTATAGTGGTTCGGCTTAGATCAAACCCACATCCACTCTCCCGCGCTGACAGCCTACTAGTTGGATTTCACTAAGAAACAAAAGAGATTTTACAGTCTTACAATCTCGACTTCACAGTGAAGAACCTCTACTGGTCTCACACAAAGTCTCACTATGAGTTTATCTCTTTTGTATACAACTTTGAGCTTAGTAAATGAAATAACAAAGAACTAGGAAGCTTCAAACTTTGAAATTTCTCTTTCACACACTATCTCAAATAACTAAAGAATCCGCCTTAAGTACTCTTTCATGTCTTCACGACCGTTGGCACTTTCCAAAGAATTCTTCAAATCTACCCGTTGAATAGAATCAATTAAAGGGATCTCAAGTTGATTGATTCATTGAGATGAAAGTCCATCAATCCTGTTCGCCCATAAAATTAGGATCTTTGTTTCCATAAGTAGAACTTTCCAAGTTTGCTTGCCTTCCAAAAGATTTGATTATCGGAATTGATTCCATTAAAGATAATCAATCATGTAGGTGCTATATAAATCGTCCATAAGTCATATGAATCGAATTCTTGAAGAAATAAAGATAATCTCGCATCTTGATAAGTCTTCATTCTTCAGTAGCATTCAATCTATGATTTGTCAATGTAAGCAAACTTTGAACCTAAAGTCTAGCGGTCTTCAGACTTTGACACTTCAGTTTAGAAGTCTTCAGACTAAACTATAGAAAGGTTTTGTCAACTTCAAAACAGTAAAAGAGTTTTCTCCAACAATCTCCCCATTTTTTTATGGTGACAAAATTTTTCTATAGATTTAAGAACTTTTGACATGCAAAACAACTCTTAAGCAATACATGATATCTTATAAAAATAAGTTGATTAAAGTCTAGATAGCATCGATTTTGCAACCACAAAATACTTGTTAACCCTAAAAAGGGGAGAAGTACACTATCGGTGCCATAAGTTGTGTACGGCGTTCACTTTGGTGCCAAAAGTTTCCGTCGGATCACTTTAGTGCCACCGATGAAAGATTCTGGCCAAAATGATTACATGGCTTTTTTAAAAAAAAAATCGACAATGCCTTTAAACGACGTCGTTTTTTGTCCTCCTTAAAAAAACAACGTCGTTTTGCCGTCCTACATAGATGGCCTCACAAAAATGACGTTGTTTAACTCATTTAGGGATTTTTTTTTTTATTTAGAGATTGAAATTAGAGTTTTTCCGAATTAGCTTGCTCGGCCATCGTCACTCGCTCAGCCACCATTGCTCGGTGTTGTTCGAACACCCTCGATGGCACACGAGGGAACGCCAGCCCCGATCGTCGGAGCCTAAGCACTGGAAGATGCAGGCCAAGCACTTGTCAGGGAGATCATAAATGGAGAGGGAGACATTAATGGCGGCGCACTCGTCGGCGGCCTCCTCGAGCACCGGCTAGATCATGGCCTTCGACTTGGCCACCGAGTGGCCATTGTCGAGGTTGGGGCCGGGGTCGGGGTCGGGGTCGAGGTCGGGGTCAGAGCCGTGGCCGCCGAGTGGCCATCGTCGGGGTCGGCGGAGCCGCGACCGCCAAGTGGCTTTCGTTGGGGTCGAGGTCAGGGTCAGGGTCGGGGTCGGGGTCGAGGTCGGGGTCATGGTCGAGGTCGAGGTCGAGGTCAGGGTCGGGGTCAAGGTCAGGGTCAGAGCCACGGCCACCAAGCACAAGGGCCGTCAAGGACGGTGACTGGCCGGAGATTTAGGGTTTTGAATTGGGAGAGACACCAAACGACGTCATTTTGGTGTTAAGATGCTAACTGTACTCTCCGGCGAGTCACATCAACTTCAAAAACTAATTTAAAAGGTGCCACGTTGGATTTCCGACCAACCGGATCGGAGTTAGCACCAAAGTGAGTGTTTTTCAAACTTTTTGGCATTTAAGTGATCCGACATAAACTTTTGGCACCAAAGTGAACATCGTACACAACTTATGACACTGATAGTGTACTTATCCCATTTTCTAGAGCTAGTCCTACTTTGTCGACTATTGGGTGGAGAATCAATTAGGATTCATATATGGGTATAGAACTTTCAAAGTTTTAGGACATGGGTATAGAATTTTCAGAGTTTTCCTCCTTGGTATCTTTTGTAATAAATAAAAGTCTACGAGTCAACAGTTAAGATTCCCTCGGGCTGTGGCTATCCTTTTGTCTTAGATAATGTTACCGTGAACGGTGCTCAAGCTGAACTGATCCTTGGTCCACAATTTAGAGCCTTTGAAAGCGGCACGGTCTTTGCAGCTCAGCATGCATATCAAGTTCAGCTGGAGACACTGATTTTTAGAGCCAAAAAAATTTGGAAGTATTCATAATTGGATGACGTAAAGAGAAATTTTAAATGCTAATCCACCAATTTCTTCTCTGTCCGATTTCCGCTGATTTTTCTCGGCAACATATATTGGAGTCGAAATGATTTGCCCATACATCATAAATATCTCAATGCTTCTTGGAGCAATTCTATCCTGGGGTTTAATGTGGCCTCTAATAGAAACCAGAAAGGGACATTGGTATCCTGCAGATGAAAGCACAACCAGCATGCATGGACTCCAGGGTTATAAGGCAAGTCAGGTTATATATGCAAATGTGCAAGTTCGTTTATGTCTTTTATTTATCCTCTAATCTTACAGTACCAATTTGTCAGGTTTTCATTGCCATTGCCATGATATTGGGTGGTGGGCTCTACAACTTCTTCAAGGTACTTGGTCGAACGCTCTCTGGCTTGTACCATCAGCTCCGAGACAGAGAAATGAGCCATCTTCTCCCCATTGCAAATGGTTCCTCTCTTGAGAACCCTCAAGTGTCTTATGATGACCAATGACGGACACAACTTTTCCTAAAAGATCAAATCCCGACATGGCTTGTAGTTGCAAGGTATGTCACAATAGTAGCCATATCCATGGCCACTCTTCCGCACATGTTCCCCCAACTAAAATGGTATTACATTTTAGTCATTTATCTCTTCACTCCAATCTTGGGTTTCTACAATGCCTATGGTTGTGGGCTTACCGACTGGTCTCTTGCCTCGACCTATGGAAAGCTCGCCATCTTCGTGATTGGGGCATGGGCCAATGCCTCACATGGTGGAATTCTCGCCGGTTTAGCTGCCTGTGGAGCCATGATGAATATTGTGTCTACAGCCTCAGACCTGACTTAGGACTTCAAGATAGGCTATCTGACCCTAGCTTCACCACAGTCCTTGTTTGTGAGTCAAGTGATTGGTACTGCCATGGGTTGCGTTATCTCTCCATGCATCTTTTGGCTTTTCTATAGGGCATTTAAGGATCTGGATTCCCAGGAAGTGAATATCCTATCCCCAATGGAATTGTTTTTTGAAGCATGGCCTAACTTGGCATGGAAGGTGTCTCTTCCTTGCCCAAACACTACCTCACACTCTGCTACGGTTTTTTTGCAGCCACCATGATCATAAATGGGTTCAGGGACTTAGTCAGTAAGAAGTGGGCCCATTTCATCCCTCTGCCGATGGCTATGGCAATACCCTTCTACATAGGGCCATACTTTGTCATCAATATGTGTGTTGGTAGCTTAATTCTGTTCATCCGGGAGAAAATTGACAAAACCAAGGCCAACGCATTTGGGCCAGCTGTAGCTTCAGGTCTGACTTGTGGGGATGGCATATGGGCATTGCCTAACTCGATACTCGCTTTGGCAGGGGTTAATCCACCAATTTGCATGAAGTTCCTATCAAGAGCCACAAACAAGAGAGTCAACGCCTTCCTTGGATCTTAGTCCTGCAGTTTAGACTCACGAAGATGGCGAGAAATCTCAAGCACGCCGCAAGTCTCTAGATGGACGTCATGATCTGCTCTATCTTCCTATTTTTCTTGCAATCTCCCAAAATCCCAGTGAAGCAGTGGTAGCAGCTAGGAGCTGCGAGATTACTCTTGTATCCCAACTGGGTAGGTAAAAAAGTGTCCTAATTGGTAATAAATGTATATAGTATTGTTTCTCGCGCCTCTCTTCATGCCTTGTAGAATCCACATTTCTGGCAGTAGCCAACTGTGATTTTCACGTATCACCATTGACAATATGAAACTCTAGGGAAGATTGAACTGCTACTACCCTCTTTCTTTTCTTGGAATACACATTGTCCCCAGAGAGTTAGAAGGAAATATTAGAGTTTGTGTCTGCCAATGGTCCAAATTCTAGTTTTTAGTATTCGAATATAGGAATACAAAATGACTGTGCGTGCTATTGTCATAAACTAAATTAAATGAATTACTTAAGTGCAATTAAGGATGATGTAGTTTTAAAACTTTCCGATTTATCTATCTTCTTTTCTAGTTAAAGGAGACATTGACTTAGGTCTTTAGCATTGTCGAATGAAGAAAAATGGTCTGACCGTAACTTCGCGGTTCTCCAGTGTTGAGAGCAGCGGCAAGAGGGGAGCAAAACTCGATTCAAAAACTTGCGTCAAGAGCAACGGCGATTGAAGTGGGAAGGGCACGAACGCCTTGACTTGCTGCAGGAAGTGGAAATAGCTCCGGCAATTCCAAATGTGAAATCAAGCGACCTACAAGCGAGAGATCGGTGAAAATTGGAGAGGAAGAGCACAATCTCGGTTTTGATATTTTGAGTGTCTTCTCAATTAAGCCTCCGCATCTGTTTTTGGTCTTAGAAGACCAAACGAGTTGAAATATGAGTCATTCAAGCAACTCATTGTGACCTGTTGTATCGGGCCTCATCTTTTTCGTTAATTCATTTTGTCTTACTCTTTTGCCAAACGAGTTACGCCCTCAGTATGGGATTCCTTGAACATGAGTCTTAGACTTACGCAACTTGAATCACGGCCTCTTTTATCAGGATCAGGATACATAGTGGGTAACACGTAACCTTTGGTCAGGATTCTCTTTTCCTTGACCGCTCGACCCTCTTGCCAGTCACGATGCAAAACCCCCCCTTGAAACCAACACCGTCTTTCCATTCCATCGATTCCGGCCTTAAGACTGGTTTGGATAATTCAAAATTCCCTGTTTTCACAAAGGTCCGCTTTCAGCAAGGTAATGTGAATCCCTCGACTTCTCATTCCCATCCACGTCGTCCCCATTAGCCGGCAAACACAATCGAGAAAGCGATACGACAGGACACCCTCTGTTTGCATCGAGATGGAGACAGGGTTAAGAATCGTTCTGCACACTGAATCTCCCAGTTCCATTGAAGAAGCGTTGAAAATTCACGAGCGATGTTCGTACGTCCGCTGTTCTTGTCTTCGTTCGATCATTGTTCCTATCGGGAATGCACCCTTCGATGTCTCCCCCGGCAGAGACCATCACAAGGACCTTTTTTTCCGAAAAAAAAAAAGTACTAGTTAACGTTCCCAAAGTCCAAGCAGCGTGTCGTGCCCTTAGGAGCGAACCAGATTGCAACTCGGGTTCAGATTTGTCCAAAAATATCCAGCTGCTTGAAAATTACCTGCTCTCTATAAAATTACCGGTGGATGTTTGTTTTCTGCTGGCTAAGTAACTTGGGATGAATGTGATCTTCTGAACTAAATGAATGATTACTGCCATAAAAAATCACAATACCCACTATGAGCAAAATACCCTGAATTTTTTAAACTTACTCATTACGACACAAATACCCCATTTTTTTTTCTTTTTGCATTATAAAAAAGCCCAAATTTATACCGGTGTGACAAATATATTTTGAATGGAAGTGAAATAGTGGGCACATATGATTATTTTCATAACAAAAAAAAAAAAATTGGAAGTATTTATATCACCGTGAACAAGTTTAGGAAGGACCTTTTTGCAAAAAGGATGAGTGAATGGTTCCCCAAGTCCAAGTAGCGTGTTGCGCCTTTTGAAGCAAATCGGATTATCACTCGTGCTCGAATTATCCAAAAATATACACCTTTTGAAGCAATTCAGATTATCACTCGTGCTCGAATTATCCAAAAATATACAATTGCCTGAAAATCACTTGCTCTTTTTAAAAATACCAGCCGTAATTTGTTTTTTGCTAGCTATGTAACTTAAGATGCCACAAAAAGTCTCAAATTATAATCAATGTGTCATAAATATTCCAATCTTTTTGCGATATAGAAAAAAAATTGGGATATTTGCGTTACATTGGGCAAGTTTAGGATTTTTGTGATATAAAAAACAAGTTTTTCATATTTATATCACAATGGGTATAGTTCGAGTTTTTTTATGGTATTTTCCCTTAAATAAAAGAATCCCAAAAATTTCGCAAGAAGAATATTGGTGTACATGCATTTTTTGTTGTTTTTGTTCTGTTGGCCGCATGTTGATGGAATACATCTTTGGTACGTTGTGACAACTCTCTAGCCTCGCTCAAGACAATCGATTAGTCCAAAATCTCAAATGATTGTTTGACTAAAGCCATGTAATTACCCTGCAAGTTAACATCAATCACGAAACAAACAAAACGACGGGCCAAAATGCAAATTTTTTAACCCACCCGATTCATTCCCCACATTCACATTAGATCACTAAAAGCATGGGGAGCGGGTGGGTTTGACCATCTTGACCCGTCTGCATTGACGAATTCGATCGACCAAAGAGAATCTAAGGCAATCTAGCAACGCAGTCGTGACGACTAGCTTTGGTGCCCCTCAAGTCGTTCAAGTCGGGCATCCGATCGATGTGCCTAAAGGCATCATCCATCTTTGCGATGTGACCGAATTTTATTTTATTTTTTAACGAGTGTCAAAATGAAATAAAATTCACATTCTTTTGGCATCGAACTAATCTAATCCAATCTCTCAATCGAGCATTTTTAGTGATTTTGTCCGTGTGGGAGAAACTGACCGTTGTGATTGGTCTAAAGGAATGGGCAGTCGAAACTCTCAAGAGACTAGAAAATCTTTCGATGGCCGTGAATCTTTTTGCCGCCATCCAATGGTGTAGAGTTTAAACTCAACGACTCACAAAATCGAAGTGAGTGTGGATGTAAATCTAAACAACCAATTGAATATATTCAATATGTGAATCTGAACAAATAAATGAATATATTTAGGAAGTGAGTTTGGACGTAAATCTAAATAAATGACAAAAGTGGAACTATTATTGCATACCAAGACCACATAGATCAACCAACCAATTTAAAAGTATTAAGTAGATTTAGCTAATTTAAGATGTGGAGTTTTCACCTATTTTGAAAGTGACGTAAAACTCAGAGCTTTAAATCACCTTTAAGCAAAATAAACAAAATCGAAAATCAACAAAGTCTAATTTTAAAATGACAGAAGTTGGCAGGAAGCAATGAAATTAAATTATTTAGTTCTTTTAGACTCAAAAGATTGAGACATAAACTTTAATTAATTCAAGTGTGGATCTCTATTTTTATTTGTGGGTTTTTGAATACGAAAGCTATTTTTATTTGTGGGTTTTTGAAAGTGTGACTCGGGGGTGGTGGGTCCTCCTGCTTAAAGCTTGAAGAAAGAAGTGAGTGGGTGGTTGGAAGTTAATGAAGTGGAACCTCTACTTTTGGAAAGTGAAAGCTTGTCATGGTTTTCCTCATACAACCAAAGCGAGAAAATCTTTAAAGAGTTCTTAATAGTTATCAACAAAGAGTAATGTTTAATCAAGGTTAAATTTTAAACTTTGGCTGAAAGACAAGTGCTTTAATGAATAAGCTTCAAATGGTCCCCGTGACACTTGCTAGGATACATTTGGCCCAAAAGAATTAATCACAAGAAGATATTTGATGGAAATGAAGACGAGCTCATTTTCTTCGGTCCATCATGTGCATGAATAACCGATGCATTAATGAACTAGATTTAAAATGATATCATGCATGATGTCAAAGCTACCAAGTTCAATGTCTCTAGGCAAAGCATGGGTTTAAAAATTTTGGTAGAGAAAAGAGAAGGGGTGTGCCAATTGAAGAGAAATGGAGATTGAGGAAACCAATATTCATTTTGAACATTGGCGAGTCTAAAAATATTTCAAGTCCACTAAAAATCATTAATGAAAGATATGAAAAATAAGGAAAATCTCAATTCGATAGATTTGAATCTTGAATACCAACAAATATGAATTCCAGAACATACAAGCCCTATTATATAAATAATATAGTAATGAGTTAACTATCATTGTTTTACACCACTAACTTATGCATCGGAATCTATCAACTTAATGGTGGTCCAGTTGTGGAAACTAATATTAAATATTATAATCAAATCATGGGAATTTTTGGATGTCACAATTTGTCTAATGGTATTCAATTTTATGGTTTTTGGCAACACAAAAGAATTTTCCGGTATATATGTCACAGTGAGTAAAATTTGAGATTTTTTTTAATAATATTTGCCCTAAATGAAAGAATCATGAAATCTTTTGCAAAAAAAATAGGATTAGTATCCTAAAAACCCTAAATTGGTATATGTGATAAATTTACCCAAAACTAATTTTTTTATCATAAAAAACTTCAAACCTATACACTTGTGACAAATTTACTCTAAATGACTACAAAAAAATCTCAAACTAGTACACTTGTGACATATTTACTCCAAATTGATTTATTCGACTACCAATAATCCCAAACTTGTACATTTGTAGCAAATATACCTTCTATTAAATTGAATTAAATATCACACAAAATCACAAAAATTATACAATTATGACAAACGGAGAGTAAAATCTCAAACCAGTACACCAATCAACTGTCATATGTCATCAAACTTAATAATTTGACAGTAAAATTTAACGAAAACTAATAAAATATAAATTTGTCACAAGTGTATCAGTTTAAAGTAAATTTATCAAAGGTGTACAGTTTAGGATTTTTGGTGGTCAAAAAAAATATTTTAAGATAAATTTACTATAAGTAAACTAGTTTGGAGTTTTTTAGGATATTAGCCCAAAAGAATATAGCAATAGAATTATTGAAAAAAGCTTTGGTGCATCTTCTTTTCCTTCTTTTTATTTTTTTTTCTCCTTTTGGCCGCAGGTTGATGAAGTCATCGTTGATAAGTTGTAACGACAACCTAGCCTCACTCTAGACAATCGATACGTCCAAAATCTAAAATGATTGTTTGACTTAAGCCATGTGATTACCCTGCAACTATTATTCATACACCTTAAAAGTTATCACGAAGATATAATTAAATCTTAAAATTTTCAAAAGAAGAGTACGATCAACTTTAAAAATTTGTTGTGGAAATACAATTGAGATTAAGGTTCCGTATGTTTCGCAGAAAATAATTTTCAGGAAAATGTTTTTTGGTTTTTTCAACGTTGGTTTCACGGAAAATGAATTATTTGAAGAAAATGTTTTCTATGAAAGGAAAAAAAGCTTCTAAATTAGTAGAAATTTTTTTTCACTTTTAAAAAGTGAAAAATATTTTCTTCACTTGATCTTTATTATCTAACACCTCTACAAATCATCACTTCCTCTTCCCCTTTCTTCTTCTTCTTTTCATTTTTTTATTGAAATTATTTTTTAATTTTATTTTTCTTTTTTAATTCAAATTATTTTTAATTTCCTTTTTCTTTTTCTCTTTTTCTTTTCTTTTTTTCTTTTTTTTTGTTTCCTATCTTCTTCTTACTTGGTTACTCATCGGATGTCAACAGGCAAACCTCGAGCTCGCCAATCTCAAGCTCGCACTCGTCAATTTGGCGAGCCTCGAGCTTAATGCTCACGCTCACAAATCTAGTGAGCGGCAAGTCTTGTGCTTGTCAACAAGCTCGAGGCTCGTTGGTGGCTGGTCGTGGGCCATCGCCGTGGCTGGCGACCAGCCAAGAAAGAAGGAGATGGAAAACAAAGAAAAATGAAAAGAAAGATAAAAATGAAAAAAATTTATAATAGATTTTAAAAATTAAAAATAATTAAAAATTAATATTTAAAAAATATGAAAAATCCATTTTAAAAAATAAAATAAATGAAAAAGAGTATATGAAGGAAAAGATTTTCCTTATCGAACAGCAAAAATATTTTCCACTTCATTTTCAAGTTTCATCTTAACACCGAAAAACAATTACATTTTTCTGGAAAATGATTTCTTGGAAATATTTTCTAGAAACGTCACATTTTTTGTGAAACGATCGGGGCCTAAAAACTTTCCAACTTTGACAATTGAAAAGTACTAATAAGTTTTATAACTCGATTGCATCAACTCGATAAGTTTTAGAATTCAATTACACTTTTTAAAAGTTTTGGAACTCGATTATATATTTGTAATAATTTTTAGGATTTATTTGCACTTTTTAAAAGTTTTAGAGCTCAATTATACTTTTAAGATGAGTTTTAGAAATTTCTCTGTATTTCTTCTTTTATTCTTTTATTTGTGGTCTTTTATCATCCTTGGGTGAAATTTCTTTTGGTCTTTTGGCAAACTAACTTTGGTTACAAGGAAAGCAAAGCAGTTAGGGAAGCAAGGACCACGAGGCAAGGAGAAAAACCAGGGTTCCCTGCGAGGATGAATTTTATTTTTCACTTTTGCTTTTTTAACGAGTCGTGCTATTCGATTTTTGTTTAATATAGAATACTCAATATCTCTCGAGACATACAAATATTAACAATTAAAATCATGGATAATTATTTTAAAGTTTTCTTAAAAATTTCGAAATCTGATTTCCGAAATTTTTTTTTTTTTAACGAAAGTAAGAAAGGAGGAAATTTTTTTTCTTTGGAAACAAAATACACCCTAAGAAGTAGGGGCATATCGACCCAATTCAAGTCAATACACTACCAAGCTTGACTCGTGCATTGGGTACTTGAAAATCGGCTCGAGGTCGATCAAGTATTCAACTTTTCTGCTCAAGCTTAATTCAACTAGAGAATTGAGATACTTGAGCTTGACTTGACTTGGCTATTACGATCAACTTATTAATGAGCTTGAGTTCGAGTTTAAAAAACCAAATGCCATGTAAATATAAGTATTCCGGGGTCTATGTTTTACAACCTTAACAAAAACCGACAAGTTTCATTAGGCTTACGAACTTGCAAATGTTGTGTTAGAAGCTCGAGGTCAACTCTGCTCGAGCTCAACTCGACACTTCGACGAGTTCATCTTGCACACTTAAAAATGAAAGAAAATTGGGTGAGTACGTGAGTTGATTCAACTTGCACCTTGCCCGAACTCACCTTGACTTGTACTTTCTCTCTCGCTGATGTAGAGCTCTATTCTACCGCCATGGTAGCTTCACCCAAAACCCTCGTCAAACCCTTCATCTTTTTTCACGAGATGCGTTTCTCGATTCTGTTCTCCTGTTACTCAATCCCCTGATTAAATCGTATCTCTCGCTTTGTTGTGCTACCCAGCCATCCCAATCATCTCTTCCGCTTTGCCGTACCCCTTACTTTCGCTTCTCCCCTTCATGCATGGCGTCCGATAGTCCCAATTTGGTTGCCATTTCACTTCGTTTACGGTGATTTGGTCTTCATCACTTTTGCGAGTATGGAACCGACAGGCGACAATCAGGATCCTCGCCTTACTGCTTTGTGCCACCGAATGGGTCGCCTCTGGAATCCTCAGGAAATTGAAGACTGGAATGACCTGACATCTCCGGCACAAATAGATGAATGTAAGTTAATGCTCATAGGTAGAGTACCCTCTGCTCCCTCACTGAATTTACAAGCTTTCCAGTCTACGATGCAACGGGTTTGGAGGATTTATGATGCAGAAATTACTTTACGTGAGGGAGATTTCTATGTAGCTAAATTCAAATCAGAAGATGATAAACTTAAAGTTATCTCTGGGGGTCCTTGGTTGTTCTCTCGGCATCTGGTTATTTTCAAACCGTGGGTTCTCGCTACGCCGCTTCATTGTTATGACTTCTCTACATGCGCTTTTTGGGTACACATATATGGACTGCCTTTGGAATGGTATTCTGATGCCATGATATCCCGAGCTGTACATTCTATAGGGAAGGTCCTGGAAGTCCGATTAGATGCTAAAGAGGGTACAGCATTGAAATCAGCAAAAGCCCGTGTTGATATAGATCTCAAACAACCTCTCAAGCAAGGAAAGCTAATTAGAGTTGCTGACAAACTACTTTGGCTTGACTTTCGTTACGAACGACTCCCCCATTTCTGTTATTCGTGTGGGAAATTAGGACACTATGCTACGTATTGCCCAGACATCCCGTTTACTGATGCTAAAATGGAAGGGAAAGAGAAAATGGCTTATGGCCCCTGGCTAAAGGCTGAAGTAAAGGAATGCAGCCCATATTGGAAGACCTTTTATGAGGACAATCAACTTACCGAGGAGGAGATAGTACCAGAAACTCCTCCAACAACCCTTCTGCCTCAAAACCTACGCACCACGTCTGTGTCAGCAAGTGACAACCAGCAGCCAATACCTGCACCAGAACAGACAATTGAGGTTTAGTGTACTGAGATTTCTCCCCTTGTAGAGGCCCATCATCAGCATCCATGTTATGATATTTATGCCATCCAACCTCATATGACTACAGACTATAATGCTACCAGTATGCGTCCCGTTGAAATACAAACAGACAAACTCCAGGTAACAGCCACGTCAAGTCACGGGAAAGTCAAACATACCAGAGTTACTACTACAGCAGGCGCAGCTAAGAAGGCTAAGCGCTATACCCCGTATGAGACCCGTAGCCCGGTTGAAGGGGTGATCGATGATAGCACGTTGTTAGATACTCCTGTACTGTTGGCTCCTGAGGCAAACCCATGGGCAATGGCGGCTGGCCCTAAACAGTCGCCGCAGGACAAATGAAGCTTATAAGTTGGAACTGCCAGGGGTTGGGCTCCCCCCTGACAGTTCGTGCCCTCGTGGCCCTAATGGCCAAAGAAAAGCCCAATGTTGTATTTTTGATGGAAACAAAAAATAGAGAGGAAGTGATCACCCGCCTTAACCGCCGTTTGAAATTTAGTCACTCTTATATTGTAAATCCAGCAGGTATTGCAGGTGGCCTAACTCTTCTGTGGCAAAATGATATAACAGTCACTATGTTTCAATCTTCGCAAGATTTCCTTGACTTCTTTTGTATGGAATCTAACTGTAACACCTCTATGCGCATCACATGTATCCATGCACCTGCTGCGATTCACCCTCGTCTTTCTTTTTGGAATGTTCTTAGACAGATTGCTGCTACAAATACCCTACCTTGGGTCTGTCTTGGAGATTTTAATGAAGTAATGTACTCATGGGAGAAGGTTAGCAGGCGACCAGCTGATGCTCATCGAATGAATTCTTTTAGGCAGGTTGTACAGGACTGTGCACTTATGGACATGGATAGTAAAGGCTGTGTGTTTACTTGGTCCAATAACAGAGTAGGGGCTGATTATGTGAAAGAAAGACTTGATCGGGTTTTTTGTACTTATGACTGGCGTATAGCTTTCCCAGAAGCTGAGGTGGTTGCACTTCCTGCAGTGGGCTCTGATCATAGCCCTTTAGTTTTAACTACTGAGGTAAGCCTGAGGCATCGTCATAAATTTTTTACTTTTGAAGCTTTTTGGTTACAAGAAGGTGATTGTGGTACAATTGTTGATCAATCTTGGAAGTCCAACCATGGTACTACTAAGACTCTACCTCAACGCCTCAAACAAGTTTCAATTGCACTTAGTAAATGGAGTCGTCAAAGGTTCTCTCCAGCCATAAACCAAATAGCTAACTATCAACTACAGCTTCAGGATATCATCAACCAACCTCAGCATCAATATGATAAAAGGGCTGAAAGCAAACTGAAGGAAGAAATCCATAAGTTATGGCAGCAAGAGGAGCAATTTTGGGCCATGCGCTCGAGAATCAACTGGCTTACATGGGGTGACAAAAACACCAAGTTTTTTCATGCTACGACTATTCAACGGCGGCAGCGAAACAGAATTCGTTTGCTCCGAGATGGTGACCAGGAATGGGTTAGGGAAGACAGTCTTTTGAAAAATATGACCATCCAATACTTTTCTGATTTGTATCGATCAGTTGGTCCTAGAGATTTTCAGCCAATTATTGCACAATGTCAGCCAATAGTCTCCTCTACCATGAATGACTTATTGATAGCGGCCGTCACCGAAGATGAGATCAAGGCAGCCGCCTTTCAGCTTGGACGCACAAAAGCACCCGGACCTGATGGTTTGAATGGTCTTTTTTATCAAACTTATTGGAACACTTTGTGTGATGATTTTATCCCCCTTATACAACAGTTTTTTCTCTCAGGGGTTATGCCTTTAGCTCTAAATCAGACCATTATTACCCTGATCCCCAAAGTTTCAAACCCTGAAAGTTTATATCAGTACCGCCCTATTAGTCTGTGCAATTATGCTTATAAGATTATCTCAAAAGTGATTGCAAATGGACTTAAGCCTTGGCTCCCTGAATTGATATCCCCTGAGCAGAGTGCTTTTGTTAGTGGTCGTCAAATTCAGGATAATATTCTTATCGTCCAGGAAGTGCTACATCAGTTGCGCACTAGAAAAAGCCAGAAGACTTTCCATGCAGTTTTAAAGATAGACATGAAAAAAGCTTATGACCGGGTGGAATGGGATTTTTTAGAGGCTTATCTACTGAAGTTGGGATTTCATCCTATTTGGGTTAGATGGGTCATGCAATGTATTACCACTGTGTCTTACAGTGTGCAATTTAATGGTGAACAACTACCCTTCTTCCAGCCGACCCGTGGTATTCGACAGGGCGATCCCCTTTCCCCTTATTTATTTATCCTTCTAGCTAACTTGTTATCGACTATGATTACTCAGGCTATCAATATGGGAAACCTTAAAGGCATTAGGCTCAATAGGTGGTGTCCTGTCCTATCTCATCTACTCTTTGCTGATGATGCAATTTTCTTTCTAGAGGCCAAACTACAGGAATGTCTAAATCTTGCAAATATTCTCAACCAATATTGTTTGGCTACAGGACAGACGATCAATCGAAACAAGTCTCTGGATCTTTTTCTCTAAGGTTTGTCCTCTACATTTACAACACAATTTAGCTAATGCCTTGAGAGTTCCAATTCTTCTTCGTCGGCAAATATTTGGGAATCCCCTCGGATTGGGGACGATCTAAGAAGGAAATGTTCGCTTGGATACTTGACCGCGTGAACAAAAAATTAGAAGGATGGAAAGAAAGACTCATATCTAAGGGGGGAAAGGAAGTTCTTATCAAAGCTGTGGTCCAGGCGATCCCACAGTTCGCTATGTCTATCTTCAAAATCCCGAATTCCATTTGTCAAGCTATTGAAAAGAGAATTGCACGCTTCTGGTGGCAGAATGACTCTTCAAAATCAGGCATTCACTGGACACGATGGGAGTACCTAAAGGGTAGTAAATCTGAAGGTGGTCTCGGCTTTCGGGACCTATTGCACTTCAATAAAGCCCTACTAGGGAAACAGGCTTGGCGACTGCATCAAAATCCAACGGCTCTATGGAGCCAGCTTTTCAGAGGTATTTACTTCCACTCAACGGACTTTCTTAATGCTGCTAGAGGCTCTAGGCCTTCTTGGGGATGGCAGGGTCTTTTACTAGGTCGGGATTCCATTAGTCACGGTTTCCGTTGGTCAGTAGGTGATGGCCGAAAAATTAGAATAAGAGAAGATTGTTGGCTGCCCAAAGGAGTTCTAGGAGGTCCAGCTAACCAAGATGAACCTTTTAAGGTTGCTGATCTGGTTGATCCCAACACAAACAGCTGGAATTTCTCTGTTATTAATGAACTATATGATTCTCTTACAGTGTAGGAGATACTCGCAATCCACGTCAGCCCCTCACATACCGAGGATAAACTGATTTGGACAAAATCTATTCATGGAGAATATACGGTTAGAAGTGGTTACCAATATCTGAGGCAAACTGCACTAGATCAAAATCCGCCTCAAGTTTCGCCTGCTCACAATCTCCCTCAAGCATTATGGAAACATATTTGGAAACTACAAGTAGCCCCTAAAGTTAAATTTTTTATTTGGGCCTTATGCCTTAATGTTTTACCCACCGAGAGATAACTTTGTTCCATAGGCATATTACTTGACCCGATTTGCCCTCTCCGTCAGATACCCTACCTGAAACAGCAACCCACCTGTTCCTATTCTCGTCCAAAAACAGTCCCCGTTTGGTCCATGCTAGCTCAACATATGCACATTCATATACACACTACGCACGTATAGAACATTGGGTAGCGAGATCACATACTTAAACAACAGAACACACCCGATTCAGCTACACTTGCTTATGTTCTTTGGAATCTCCGGAAAGCGAGGAATCACTTTATTTTCCGTCATCAGCATCTGAATCCACGCCGGCTTGTGGACTCCGCCCCGATACATGCTCGATCGGTTGTGTTATCTTCTCCTTATTTTGCAGCACAAGCGCAACAAATGGATCGATGGTGGCGAACTATGGAGACCACCTGAACAAGACTCACTCAAAGTTAATTTCGATGGGGCTTTTGATCCACAATCTACAAGCGGCACAATCGCCTCTATTTGCAGAGATCAGCGAGGAACCCTGCTCGATGGACTTACCCGGACGATCACTGTTTCTTCGCCGCTGCAGGCCGAGTTTGTGGCACTATTGCTCACTCTTCGCCATCTGCAACAAACGGGTAGACAGCAAAAAAAAACTCATCCTCGAATCGGATAGTTTGATTTTGGTGGAAGCGATGAATGAACTTACCTTGCTACCATGGGAGGTTCGTTCGGTTTTTGCAGAGGCTCAATTCCTGCTGAGAAGTTTTCCCTGCACTAGGGTTGTTCATTGTCGAAGGGGGGCTAACCGTGTAGCGGATTGGGCCGCAAAACTTCATCGAACCGGGCTCTCTCGATGCGTGGCCCATATCCCCTCCCCCTCGATACTACATCTCTTAACTGATGATATTTTAGGCGCAAGATGTAATCCTCAGTTTTAATGAATATAATTATGTTTTCTGTCCAAAAAAAAAAAAAAACTTGCACCTTGCCCACTTGATTTTTCTAATAAAAAGTATATTTTCTAATTGGTAAAGGGCCCTTGCTATAAATTTATTAATATGACATTCAGAAAGCATTATATGTAAATCATTAATTTCTAATCCATAGATTGTAATCACATAATTAAATCCTTAATGCTCATTTTGGACTTCATCCCCCACTCTTTTTAAGAAAAAGGAAGTCTAACCCGTTGACTAATCTTGCATTCTGACGGGGCGGGGACATAATTGAATGTTTCCTCTTCTTCTTCTTTTCCTAAATTTTTCATTGATTATCGGATTGCTGACATTGCCTTAATTTATTTATTTATTTTATATGCATTTTGGTTTTCACGATAGACCTAATGGCATAGCAGTTTGTCAAGAGACGGTTTTTTTTTCTTTTCATCAAGACAGGTGGAGTTTGACTTTCATATACATATACATATATATAAAGACGAATTAGAAGTTGGTCAATCTCAAATTCATGAATATTCAATTAATATTACGGACTAGGTACGACAAGAGATAAAGCCTTCAGAGGCGGCAAAAGATTAAATTGGTGGCGGGAATGCATATATTTAAAGATGCCTTGTGGCTAATCCACACACTAAATAGAGCTAGGAAAAATACCCAAAAAATCTCAAACTTATTGTGTTGATATCAATTCAATCTAAATCTTTTAATTAAGTAATTTAATCATAAATCTTTTCACAATAGTACCAATTCAATGCATCTAACCAATTAAAAAAAGAAAAAATTATGAAAAAAAAAGGTTCATGTCAGTGTTACTGTGTTATGTAAGACAACTAGCGTTAACATCAACAATTGCCGGCATAAATTTACCATGTTGACTCAATTGGTAAAACATTAAAAAAAAAAAAAAAAAAAGCTCATGACTCAATCGAGACAATTAAAAGATTTAGGATTAAATTGACAGAAATGCAATAGGTATAAGACTAGGAGAATCAATATTATCTTAAGCCAAAGCAAAATCTGAAGAGCTGAATAGATCCAGAAGCACGAGCATATATCGATCACAGAGACAACGCCAGAGAAAAATCGAAGAGCTCATACCTTTCAAAGCAGATTCAATCCGCGAGAATCCTCTAAGCGAAGCCGAGCCCGATGAAATCCTTCTCAAAAATGCGGCGTCCATGCGTTCGTCCGCCGCCGATATATTCAGCAGCACCAGATGAAAGCTACACAGGATACGACCCATCAAAGCCATGTCGAGAATTGATATAAGCATGAAAAACGACCAAGAGGACGTGTAACAATAACTTCAAATAGAAAGATTGCTTAGCGGGGAAGAGAGGTGATGATCACAAGCCGAAAGTCAAATGGACGGCAATCAATCAATGCATTGAGAGAGATCGTCATGGACGCGGCTCTTCAATCTCAAAGTCTATTATTACTCGTGTCGGGACCGGTCAATTTGGCAATGAGACTGGTAATGTTCTGGTCGTTCCAGAAAAATCCATTATCAATCTCTCCATTGACGAGAGATTGACGACTCCGATTTTTCTATTTGGGACTCCAGGACACATCAGGTATTGCTGACGAGAACTAATTGTCGAGTGTTGTATATCAATAAGGACCCGCATTCCGGGGCATTCTTTTTCTCAAAGAAACAAGGTTGTGGATGAACTTACCAGTTAGGCCATCTAGATTGTTGTATTTTACAGCTTTTGCGGTAAGATGATTCGACTTCGATTAATAAATCTACTAGCACTTTACGTACAAGTTGTCAAATTAGTAAAAGTTTGAGATTGCCATTTTCTTTGTCTAATTCTCGATGTTCCCATCCATTGAAGAAAATACATTGTGATCTTTGGGGACCGAGCCCAATTCTTTCAATACCAAAAGTTCAATATTGTGTGATATTTATTGGTAATTTCTCCCAATACCGTTGATTGTATCCATTGCAACAAAAGTCAGATTTTTTTTAGACTTTCATTATCTTTTTAGAAATTAGTTGAAAATCGGCTTGATAGGAAAATTAAACTTTTTCAATCTAATGGATGAGATGAATTCATGAGCAAGAAATTTTCTCGCGTACCTTTGTGAATGTGGCATACAACAACAATTCTCTTGTCCAGGTATACCAGAGCAAAACAATGTTGCTGAGAGGAAGCATGACACATTGTTGAACTCAGGCTCGCTACATAATTTGAAGCATTTATGCGACTCAACTATTGGATGGAAGTGTTTACAACAACAAATTATTTGATAAATATGCTTCCTTCAAACTACTTTAGGCAACCAAAGTCCATACCCAGCCTTATTCAAGAAAGATCCTGATTACTTTGAGTTTTTGCTCTCGTTGTTATCCCTATTTAAGCAACTACAAAATGAACAAATTTGACAATTGTTCTCTATCGTGTGTCTTTGGGATACATTGAAAAGCACAAAGGATATAGTCATCTTCATCAATCTACTAGACAAGTTTATATATCTTAACATGCTATTTCTTATGATCATTATTTTTCACTTGTCTCTTTCTTCTCGAGTTACTGCTATGATTGAGGGGGAACTATAGCAGTGGAATTTAACTTCGAGTACATTTCAAACAAATGCTTGTTGTGATCATTGGACTATGCCCTGAACTCATCCACAAGTTGGTCAAAATGGTTGTTCACCAACAAATCTTGACTCTACAAGCAAACATGCATGTCAGTATGTTGAGATAGAACCAGATTCTAATACTTCATTTGATATTTTCTTTTATCATGTACCACAACCAACGAAGAGTGAATCTTTAGTTCCATCTCAATTTGAAACTTCCACATCCTTAGTGCATCCCATGTCTACACATTTGAAAGGCCTGGATCTTGAAGCCAAACCCCACAATATGCCAATATAGCAATATCATCATTTCCTCTCGAGCTACGCACTATCCATTCAGCCTTAAAACACCCAATTTGGCTACGCTTGAGGAGTTGGATGCTCTTGCAATCAACAAAACATGGGAACTCATTCCCCATTATCCCTTGATGACTGTGTTTGGATGTAAATGGGTGTACAAGGCAAAGCCACATACTGATGGTTTACTTGACCAATTGAAAGCTCAACTTGTTGCAAAAGGCTTTTGTCAAGAGGAGGGTGTTGACTTTTTAGAAACTTTAGTCCGGTAATCAAACAAGTCACAGTTCACATTGTCCTATTTGCTATTATTATTCAGAATTAGAAATTTTGCCAAATGGAAGTCAAGAATGCCTTCCTACACAATGATCTCAATGTTCTTACCTATATGAAACAAGCATTGGACATCCTGACCATGTCTACTTACTCTGCGGCACTATAAGGCCCCAAACAAGTTCCCAACGCATGGTTGAACAAGTTTAGCTATTTTCTTTTCTAGTATGGATTTTTCTGCAGTACTGCTGATCCGGCACTATTTGTTTATCGTCATCGTGGTCATATTTTTCAATTGCTTATAGTCCTCACTAGTGATTTCTCAAAATTACTAAACCATCTTATGCACACACTTGGTCAAGTGGTTTCCATGAAAGATCTTAGCGCTCTTCATTTTTTTTTCTTGGAAATTGAAGTCAATCATACCACTGATGGACTCTTTCTCTCATAAATATGCCTTGGATCTTTTAAATCAAGCACCAATGGCAAAATATAAGCCGATTGCTACTCCAATTGCTACCAAGCAACTAACACTCAAATATGGTGATAGGCCCTATGTTGATCCATCCCATTTGTAAAGTAGTGTAGATGCTCTTTAGTACCTTAATCTCACTTGTCTAGATCTCTCACTTGCAATCAACATAGTTTGCCATAACTCACTATCATATGATAAAACTTATTATGCGATATGTTCGCAATACTTTACACCTTGGGCTTTGCCTTTGGTCTTGTAGTTCTCTTCATTTATTTGGCTTTGTTGATACAGACTAGATTTGGTGTGAACTCACCCAATGTCATCAAAAGGGAAAAATTAGAATAATTGCAGTGTAGAATCTTCTACCAATTAGCATGGAGATAATACATCAAGCAAAGCATTCATGAGTTGATCATTTGGAGATTTTTTTTTATTTATTTTTTATTCAATTTCCGTGAAGATTAAATTGTTATCCTTTATCTTAACTTCCACCATAATTATAGATTATGATATCTCTATTTATAAGGTAGAACATATCAATGAACGGTAATGCTTTGTTGACTCTATTCTTTGATTTTTTGAACAAATCCACTCAAACACTACATCAGTCTAGGGGTGAGCGTGGTTCCCGGGTAGAACCGGGAACCGGAGAATCAAACTGGAGGTTCCAGTCCGGTTCCCGGTTCTTAAGGGACCAGTTCCGATTCCCGGTTCCTTTTTCCTGGGAACCAGCTAGGGCTCTGAAGCCCCAAATAGAAAAGGCGGAGGATCAATTACCCTTTACACTTTCACACTCACAGTTCCCTAAGTCTCTAGCATTTTTTGCCTTGTCCGTCGCCGACGCCGCTCGCCCTCAATGCCGCCGCCGGACGCCGCTGGACGCCAGTCATCCCGGGCTCATCTCGCCCTTGCCTCCTACTCCCTTGACGCTGTCACCCCTCACTTGCCTTGTCGCTCGCCATCGACGCCGCCAGTGGAGCCGCTCATCCCCTCGGTGGAGGCCGCTCGCCGCTCGCGCACCCTCGACGCCGCTCACCCCCAATGCCGCTTGCCTAGCCGCTCCCGATGCTGCTAGTCCAATCGCCGCTGACATCGCTCTCTGCCATTTCGCGAGTTAGAAGCTCGGATTTGGAGGCGTTAAGAGGTGGTTTTGGGGGAGGGGAAATGGAGGTATGGTTCTAGGTCGTCCCCTGATTTGATACTTTCGCGGAGGAAGGAAATAGCATGCTGAATCTCAGCTGTGGCTATTTATTTTAGCGCATTTTTAATTTTAGATAAAGATGGGTTTCTTTCCCGGCGGGGATTGTGAATACGGGGTTTTAGATTGCTATCTGCTTGTCAAAATTCAGGCTAGTAATATAATCTTGTGGGCCGAATTTCTTTTTCTGCAGTCTTGTTCAGAGGCTTCGGCAGCTGAGAAGCGAAGGCGGACGATCAATGACTTCGACTTTGGCAAGCCTCTCGGATGAGGGAAATTCAGGCATGTTTACTTGGCAAGAGAGAAAAGGGTTAGTCAGAGAGATATATTCAATTATTGTTGGTAGCAGATATATAAGCAGTTGAGCTTTGTGTGTGTGTGTGAGAGATTCATGCAAATATTTTTTGTTTTTTTATATAATAAAGCTTTTGTCTCAAGTGATTCTCCACTTTTCCACCCATATCCTCAATATCTTCATTTTTCTTATCTAAATGCTACAGTTGGCTCTCCCATTTATACATTTCATGGTAAGATGTATGATGCACTTGGTTGAATTTTTATGACCAGAGAAGCTCAGTCAGATTTAAGTGAAAAGACTACAACTGAAATGGTGGCCAACGAACGGGGTTCAGAAACAGGTTTGCAGATAATCGAGCATGAAGAAGATACATCTTCACGGTTAAGCAGTGCCAGATGCACCAAAACCAATTCTCAACTTGCAAAAGATTGTTCTGTAATGTCTTCACAAAATCAAGGTCCTTCAGACCAAACTATACATATATCTGCATTGTCATATTTCTTTATGTTCTCTAAACCAAAGGCCTATCACTTTCGGATGTTCATGCTAAAGTCCATAACTACACAAAAGCAAAAGTTCACTTTTGCTGATAAATATCGAGCTTCGTACAGTCTCAGCATCCCAGAAGTGCAGACATACTATAATTTGACTAGCTATGGAGACAAGCTCTTATGGGCTGCTAGCTGGCATTATCATGCAACTTGGGATCAGTCATACCTGGAATATGTTGTGCAAAATGGAAATAAATATGCAAACGTTGGAAGTCCAACTTGGTTTTGTTGGGATAAAAAGCTTGCTGGAACCATGGTAACTTTCTGATTCTCTTCAATCAGCAAATTAGTCATACCAATACAAATTTTTTATCCCTGGAGGAATCTAAAGATGTGTTGCTTCATCTTTTATGATCAAAGATCTGGTTTGACTCGATGAAAGCCTTCACATAACTATTACACAGTAATGCTCACTTTGGGACTCATTTTTGCTTCTTTCTTTTTTATATTTGTTTATTGCTTCACTTGACTAAAAACATGTCTGCCTTTTCTGCAGTTGGGTCATGGTGATTTTTCTGCCACAAATACAAAAGTAGTGCGCATGGTGAATACTCTTGCAGTTTTTTTTTTTTTTTTTTTGACGAATACTCTTGCAGTTGATAATGAGGCAAAGCAAACCATTCAAGGGGCAGGTCTCCTGCTTTCAATGCACTAGCTGCTAATCTTGAGAACCCAAATGCAAGAAATGTCTCAACTCCACCACCAGTTGTCAGGAAGATCTTTCCAAAGTCTGTCACCCCTGATTCAGCGAAACTGGCTTCCAAATCTTCAGCTATAGCAGCTATCAATTCCACTTTTGAGAAATCACCACCAATACGAGAAGTCGTCATACCCAAATCTATCAAAGGTATGTCATAACTTATAAATTAATGCTTAGGGAAATACACCAACAGCCAACTATTGTTTCTATGGAGTTTTATTTGATCATTTTGTTTTACCGGGCAATGAGTCCCGAGACACCAAAACAGAATTCAGAGCCTAATAACAAATAGAACTCATGCTTGGTCAAAGTTTGTTGCTTGCATAAGTGATTTTCTTGTGTTTGTCGCAACAAAAGTTGCTAAGTTGCCATCCTTTTTCTGATCTTGGCTTGAGCTGACATAAGAAGCTTTGGTTTGCCTTTTTCTTTCTTCGGTATCAGAGCCATGGTTTCGTTTTTTGACATTATCCATTCCATGCGCTTGATAGGCGAACCCAGTGCTGAGAAGATCTTTTTACACCATGACAGATCCAGAAATCCTCGAAGCACCCATTTCTCTTGCTCCTTCTTCTTCTTCATCTTCAGCCCTCTCAAAATTTTGTGTTTCCAATGCTTCTAAGATAAATTATCTTTACGAAGTCTCTCTTAGTGATGAAACTAAGATCTCAGAAACTCAGCTTCCTCTTATGAACCCTTATTCAGCTTTTGCTAAACCCACCTCATCGTTCTCACCTATCCGCTCCATTCGTCAACTTATTCATCAAACCCCAAAGCAAGTAAAGGAGTATGTTCAGTCCTCTAAATTCGACCAGCACCCCATTCCTGCTACTGAAAAAGAGTATTTCGTTACTCTCCAGATCCCTCCAGAATTCCCCAGACAATGGGTTCAACAGGAATATTCTCATGTCCACTATGGAGCTGTTCGTCTTGCTCTCACCTTTCATGGTAGAAAAGGTTTGCCAGTAGTGGCAAGAATTGCTTTGTTAGATACTAGGTTTTTACAATACCAGCATGCTTGCATTGGGACTGTTCAAACCACTTTGAATGCCGGAACAGTTTTTGTGACTTTATATCCAAACTTCAACATCGCTCTTTCAGATCCTCAACTTCTTTCTTTCCTAAAAGTCCAAGTCCAACTCACTCGAGCACCCCAAACTGCTGACTCTGTAGCTGCAACCCTACATTACCAAATGGTTTATCGAGTGCAGAACCATGCTCTTGATCTCAACTTCAACAATGGTAATGAAGATGCGTTGTTCATCTCCATGCAGAATGACCAGGCATCCTACATCCATGTTCCCAGACAAATCCCAAAGGATACGTTGGCCAAGCTCCTTCCAGAGACTTGGATCACCAACTATGAAAAGCTACACCAGCATAACAAGCCTTTCCAGTCAACGGACTCTGAATTCGTACGGAAAAAAGATGGAACTATTTCCATCAAATTTGGCAAGGAAAAAGAAGAAGGTCCTTCTATCTTCCAGACCATCCTCATGATTGAGCCATGTATTCCTGAATCCATTTCCGAACCAGATCCAAAAAAGCATGTTCGACACTTTGACGGTGATGGACATCCTGTTCATTACTATAAAGACAAGTACGGTCATTGTTTTTAGGATCCTTTTTGCCAATGTTCCTACTATCTAAACTCACCCGACGAGGTAGACCCTCTTGCAAAATCTCCATCTCGACGGAAAAAATCCAAGGATAAGGTGTACCAAAGGTACTTAGACGGAGATTCCTCCGTAGATACTCTTGGTGAGTGTGATAAATACCAATTCATGGTGTCTTATGCACCACCTCCACCACCAGAGTCCAGTAATACATCCCAAACTTTACCAGATCAGCCAAAATCACCTCCCCTTTCTCCTCCCCAGAAAAAGCAAGCTCTCTCTCCATTTTATAAGCCAATCCTCAAATGGGCTAAGAAACATTCTTACCCACTTGAAGTCCCAGCAGAAGCATCACCCACCTCTTCTATTGCCATGTTCCAAGACACTGACTTTCCTCCTCTTGTTAAGGAAAGCTCTAAACTCTCGTTCCCTGCTACAGAAGAGTTTATTGATCCTCATGGCAGATACCGCCATGTTCCCAAAATTCCTACCCCCACAGATGTGGACGAACATGGAAGACAGAGGAAAACCCCTGCTGCTGAAGCCGTTCTAAACTGGCAATCAGAGACTCTGTTGGCACAGAACAATGCCTTCAAGGCTATTGATTCCAAGATCGGAAATGTGCAACAAGATCTCCGAAGATATGATGAGAGTACCAAGAAGATACTTTCTGAGTTCCAGAAAAGGCTTCATGCCTGAGAATCAGGACAACATCTTGGGTACCACTATCTTGAAAGTCCAAAGCTAGAAATAAACAAACTCAAGAAGCAAATTCAATTTCTTGAAGAAGGAAGGTTCAGACCTTTCGATCCATTGGCACCTCCTGTTAGAACTGGGTATCTACCCCCACATCCAAAAACATCTGTTTTTGCCAATATTCTAGAAGATACCTCCAGAAGAGAACCAGATATGGCAGAAATACGAAATCGCCTCAAAACCCTGCAGAAGGAAAAGGGAAAAGAAAAAAACTCACCTACAGAATCAAGTTCAATTGTTACAAGAGAAAGGCCAGACCAGATGATGTTATCAAATCCATTAGAATCCTTTTTGAAGGATTTGGGTAAACAAGAAATTGATCCTAGTACCCAACAGCTTGAGCCTGATCCTGTTATCCCAGAAAAACAGGTTTTGTTTGCTGAACAAACTTCCCCTACTACATCAGACTCAGCATCTCTTTCTTCTTATTCATCCTTCTCAGATCCTACAGTCGATTCTCCTCCTATTGTTCCACCAACTTCACAAATATTCGTGGCTGACACTCCCCCAGATTATGAAATGGAATCAAACTATTCTGATCTAGAATTTGGACAGACAAGTAATCCCACCAGAAACAATTCCACCAGACATGTGTCTATGGCATCAAAACAATTCTTCTCCATTGACGATATTCCCTATCCTAAATGGCCAGAAAGACTTGAAGAATTTCATACTTGGTTGAGTACACAGTCCATTACCAACCATAATATGAATGATGTCCTTTACAATTTTGTTACAAGGTTCACAGGGAGCCTTAAATTTTGGTGGCAATCACTCACAGAACAGGACCAGATCATGTTTCTAATGTCACCCAATTTCAGCCATGCCCTTACTTATTTATATCATGTTTTTGTGGGAACACCGGGAGATCTCAAAAAGCTAAAAAGAAGATAATTTTTCGAAAGAAGATGTTGTTCCCTTCAGAAAAAGCATCTTGATAAGCATTATCGACTAATGCTTCAGCTCTTTTACCAAATTGGCGCAGATCCAAATCTAAAGCATATCTTCCTCACTTCTATTCCTAAAGAGCTATCACAGATGGTTGAAAGATCTTTCTTTGGAAAGCAAAGAAGGATACAAGACGTTCCCTTGGGAGAAATTCAGCAAGAAGTCCATCTATGTCTTGAAGATTTATGCTTAAAGCGTCGAATGGTCCGAACATACATCACAGATGACAAGCGCCTTGAATCAGCTTGTTCCCACCAAAAGTTAAAGATTAAATGCTCCAAACAGAATTGTGATGGTACTTGTGGCCAGTATTCCCGGAAGAAAAAGCACTACAAGAAGTACTCGATTAAGAAATCCAAACATGGCTCCAAGCATTTCCGGAAAAAGAAGAAATGGCGATACCTACGCAAAAGGAATGATCGCACAGGCCATAAGAAATCAAGCCGTTGCTACATTTGTAACAAGAAAGGACATTTTGCCAAAAATTGTCCCCAAGCGAAAAAATGTCAGAATCATCTAATAGAGAATGAAACAGGTATTTCCCTCGAAAATGATGATATTGAATCCTTATTCTCTGCTGATGATGAACCAACTGAACAAACTCTTTGTGTCATCCCTTTTTACCAAACTTCCAGTGAAACTGAGTCTGACTCAGAATCTAAAAACATCTTTCACATATCTTCCACATCTTCAGAACCACATCCTGACATATTTTCAAGTCATACTCACTGTCCCCATTTCCCTGTTAAAATCCTCACCTCGAAGTTTGCCAAGCCTATCAATGCCATTGCTCTTATTGACACAGGAGCAAGTTGTTCCATTCTAGATACAAAAGTTCTACCTGAAGAATTCTGGACTCCTTACATCCGATACTTCAATTCTGCTTCAGGAGATACTTTCTCCACAAATGTCAGAACCACACCAGTCACTGTCCAGTTTTTTCCTCAGTGTTCCATAACCACAAAGATTTTTGGATCGAGCCTTCCCAATAAAGATTTGATAATTGGGTGGGATATCATGACTCAAATCTCTCAACTTCGAATCATTCCTGGAAAAGGTCTTAGATTTAAAGACCAATTCTCTGAGTTTGTTAATATTCAAAGACTCTTTTCCATTGAGATGAGTTTATTAGATTCAATCATGCAAAAGTTGCTCGAATCTTGTTCAGAATTCCATTCAGAATTTCCCCAGAAATGTTCTCATCCTTTATGGGAAAACCCTGAGTTCTTTGTCCGTCTTCCCTTCAAAAAAAAATGAAGACATAAATCCGACCAAAGCAAGTCATGTGGGAATGAAGCCAGAACACTTGGCTTTAGCCCAAAGGGAATGCTCAGAATTATTACAGCAAGGCCTTATTGAAATCTCTAATTCTCAATGGGCTTGTGAAGATTTTTATGTCAATAAACGTGCTGAGCAAAACAGAGGAAAAATGAGATTGGTAATCAATTATCAACCTCTCGATCTCTTCCTCCAAGATGACAAGTTCCCTTTACCATCCAGAGATTCTCTCTTTACTGGTTTAACCAAGGCCCACATTTATTCTGAATTCGACCTCAAAGCCGGATTTTGGCAATTGGGTATTCATCCTGAAGACAGATCCAAAACAGGATTTTGTATCCCGAACCAGCACTTCCAGTGGAAAGTTCTTCCTTTTGATTTAAAGGTAGCACCATCCCTTTTCCAAAAGGCCATGTGCCATATTTTCCAACTAATCTTGTCAAGTGCAGCTGTATATATCGATGATATTCTGCTCTACAGCCCTGATGAACAGTCACACTGTCAACTCCTTGAGCAGTTCGCAGAAATAGTGAGAAAGCATGGCATTATGCTCTCTCAAAGAAAAATGAACATTGCCCAGACAGAAATTGAATTTCTTGGTATGCACCTCAACAAAGGTACATACTATCCAGGGCCACATATTGCTCAAGAATTATTGAAGTTTCCTCAAGATAACTTCACAACAAAACAAGTTCAGCAATTTCTTAGGATAATCAATTATCTCAGGGATTTCGTCCCAAATATTGCAAAATCTCTGATTCCTTTGCAATCCATGCTGAAAAAGAACTCTCCACCTTGGGGAAAAACTCAGACTAAAGCAGTCGCTGAGCTTTAAGGAGATTATGCAGAATCTCCCACCACTGCAAATACCATCAATAGGTAAAAGAATTCTTCAAACTGACGCCAGTGATAAATACTAGGCAGCCGTCCTATTCGAAGAAATTGATGGTAAGAGTCTCCTTTGTGCTCACAAAAGTGGAAAGTTTTCTCAAGCTGAAATGCATTACCATTCCACTTTCAAAGAAATCCTAGCAGTAAAAAATGGAATCAAAAAGTTTGAATTTCATCTCATCGGCCATCACTTCCGGTAGAATTAGACATGGCATCTTTTCCTCGATGACCAAGTTTAAACAAGCGATTCCAAACTCTCAACTGCTTCGATGAGCTGAATGGTTTTCAAAATACTCTTTTGAAACCAAGCATATTCCTGGAAAAAAGAATGTGCTTGCTAATTTTTTGTCAAGACCAAAAGTACCAGCCGAGATCAACATGTACATCAAGAGACCTGCGTTCCATATGCTCAATCATGGTGTGAAATACAAGATTGAGAAGATCAAAGACTTGCCAAGCTGGAAATTTCCTGAAGAAATTATTCAGCAAATCCAGAATGACAGTCTTACTGAAAACCTGGAGAACCTCATGTGGCAATCCGACACAGACCTATTCAGATTCAATGGAGGTTTGATTCTTTATCCTTTCGGGTTAAATTTGAATTATCCTTTCATCCATCCTCTTATCTGGAAAGAAGATGATTTCCCTGACCAGCTCAAAACGCCGTTATGGTACTTAACCAATAAGTACTTAATAGCCATTGAAATTCCCACCAGAAGATTCATTGCCAACCTCACAAGAATTTTCATGCTAGGAAGGAACATCGAAAAAGAAAGTGATAAGAATCTCTTAGACTTTCTTAACTGGTTTTATCATCCTACATGCTGGAAACAAGACTTAGAAAATGAACTGAGAAACATGACACCAAATCCTGAAGTTCACACCATCTTGTTTTTCCGACGTCCACGGAATTTTTGCAGAAATAATGGTAGTATTTTGGATAGGCCACTTGAAATAGGAACCACATCATATAAACCCCACTTAAACAGCCGAGAAGCCCGGATTCACAAATCTTATCCAAGATCTGTTAGATTTTGTGAAAACGAGTACCGAGAACTCCAAAGAATCCTATGCCAAGAAAACAAAACCATTCCTGAAGATATTTGGAATAATGTACCCACTACGTGGGATCATTATGACCTAGCACCAGAAGCTAAGGAAGCACTCAATCAGTACAGACAAGCTGCATCGTCCCAAGAGCATGAAATGACAAGCGAAGACGACATTGTCCAGCCTACTCAAGACCCCTATGCACGCTTTGGAGGTCCTCTGTCCCAGGATCCCTACGAATAGGGATCTTCGTCCTCATTCCAGAACATGGACACATCGTATTATGCACAGACATCAAATTGGCCTCAGCCAAGCATTCCTGCTCGTCCTACAAGTGAAAACACAAACTGGGCAGAAGAAGAAGCATCCCATTGGGCTCATGAACAAGCATCCTCATCAAGAAGGCTAAATCAGATCCTCTCACCAGAAGATCTTGAAGCCCTTCAGCAGAAGTATGAAGCTCATCTCCTAGAAGACAGCTCAGATGACTCAGACTCAGTCTGTAGCTACAATGCCCGCGACGGACGAGACCGTTGAAGTCCGTACAAATTTTCACTGTAGCAAAGTCACTGTTCACTTACTGTAGCACTAAGCTAGGGAATGTACTGTTCACAGTACAGTTACTGTTCATAGTGTGCGAATAATTCCCTGCCGGAAATTTCCGTTGCTCCTGTTTGTACCCGAACCCATGAGCTTGGTCCTTGTTTGTTGCCTTGTGACCTCACTTTGCCTATATAAGGCCATGAGGGTGTATTGAAAAAAAAAAAAAAAAAAACCTATTGGAACCTGTGACAGGGTAGGTTCCAGGTTCCAAAAAATGAGGAACCTGTACCCGAGGGTAGGTTCCAGGTTCCAAGTGGAACCTGTAAGGAACCGGGAACCGCTCACCCCTACATCAGTCTCATAAAGTCATGTAGGTCAAACTTTTTCCATTCTAAAGGATGATGCAAATTAGCGTGTGTGCCCCTTAATCTATCTATGTGAAGCAATGTCTTGAAAATCATACCAAACAGGAGTAATCAGTTCTCGGTCCCGTTCAATTGAATCCGTCACTATTTTTATTCATGTTTCTATCCAAATATCTTATTGTCCAACACATGACTAGGAACAAATGCAAAGCTCGAGACAAATTCTATGCTTCCATTGAAATATCTTATTGTCCAATTAGGGGCTCTTAGGATGCATTTGGGAGTAGCATTTGCAAGGGACTTTGGACACCCAAAGTCCTTTGGGCTAAATATTGGGTGTTTGACAAAAATTTTGCAAACCCCATTGGAGAAAAATGGGTATTTAGGGTGCGCATGACAAAATTTCTGAAATAGAAATTGATTTCTAACCAGAAATTGATTTCTCAATTTCTATTTCAGAAACTGAGAAGCTAAAAATTTTAGCTTCTGATTTCTTCTTCAAATCTATTTCTGGAATAGAAATCTGTTTCAGAAATAGAGAAATCAAATTGCGTTACTAAACAGATTTCTGTTCCAAACCTGTTCGGGTAACGAAGAAACAGAGAAATCAAGAAATAGAAATTTTATCATGCGCAGCCTTAGATTGCCGAAAGCCCAAGGTAGGTAAAAGTAGGCATTTAGAAGGCTGAAAGCCCAAGGCAGGTTAGGACCTCCTTGGGTTTTCAACTTTCTCGACATGCCCACGCCAGTATTGTGCATTCCCTTTTTTTCCCGAAATTGTCCTCGATGAACTTTTCATTTTTCCATTTTTGCCCTTGTTATGTGACACTGTTCATCTTCTCCATTGAGGGTGGCCGGCTTGGTTGTACCTAACTGCGAGGGGTCGACGATGGCTAGAGGGATGCCGACATGGTCACAATGACCCAGGCAATTGTCGTCGGAGAGTCGGGCGACCTCATGGCGGCATTGCGTGACCCTCATGAGTCGTAGTGACTCAAATTTGAGTCGCCGCACGACCATGGCAAGGGGCCGCCGATCTGGGTCGCGCGACCCTCGGTGAGTCGCAATGGCCCAGATCTGGGTCACCGCAACTCAAATCTAAGTCGCCGCAACCCAAATCCTAGCCAATCTAGGTCGCGCGACCCCGACCTAGATCTAGGACAGCAATGACAGCAAGGGAGGCGGGCGATGAAGAATCGGTGATGTGGAGAGCTAGGAGCAGCAGGCGGCCTCGCGTGCGGCGGCGACAACGGTAAGGGAGGCATCAGTGACACAAGGGCAAAGGGACACATCGAGGGCGGCAGCATTGAGGCAATGAGCAAGGGCAGTGGGGAGGTGCTCAGGGCGAAGGAACTTGTGATGGTGGGACTCGTCGGTGTGGAAGGAGCAACAGATGAGGGAGGACTTGCGGTTGAGAAGAAGATGGAGGAAAAGATGATGGAGGAGAAGATGATGGTGGCTAAGATGAAGAAGAGGAGAAGATGTTGTTGTCCCAGCGACTCCCTAAGATCTTGCAACCTAATACGTCGGTCGCCAACGATAGATTTCAAGCGTCGCCAATGGCCGCCCATCCTTCACCAACAAACTATTTTTTTTCTTTTTTCTTTTTATCTCAAAAGTCCTTTGGAAATATAAATTTCTCCAAATACTATTTTGCTCAAAGATACTTCCCAATTGACTTATAAATTATAATTTACCAAACGCACTTTGTATTTCACTTAGGCTTCGTTCATTTCGTAGAAAATGTGGCGTTTCCGAAAAATATTTTCCAGAAAGTTATATTCCAGGAAGATGTAATTATTTTTCAGTGTTCGGATGAAACTTGAAAATAAAGTGGAAAATATTTTTCGTTGTTTGGTGTAAGGAAAATATTTTCATTCATATACTCTTTTTCATTTATTTTATCTTTTAAAATGGACTTTTTATATTTTTTTAAAAATGATTTTTAATTATTTTAAATTTTTTAAATCTATTTTTTTTTTTTTTATTTTCTTTTCATTTTTCTTTTTTTTCCATCTCCATCTTGACTAGTCACCGATCATGGTGATGGCCCACGACCGGCCATCGGCAAGCCTCTAGCTCACCGGCGAGCACAATGCTCACTAGATTGGCGGGCGCGAGCATTGAGCTCGAGGCTCACTAGATCAACGAGTGCAAGCTCGAGATCGATGAGCTTGAGGTTCGCCTAGCTACGGCCGACGACTAGCCAAGAAAGAAGAAGATAGGAAACAAATAAAAGAAAAAGAAAAGTAAAAATAATTCAAATTAAAAAAAGAATAAGAAAAGAATAAGAAAAAATGGGAAAATAAAGTAAGGATTTGTAGAGGTGTAACATAAGAGAGATCAAGTGAGGAAAATATTTTCACTTTTGAAAAGTGGAAAACAGTTTCCTTTAATTTAGAAGACTATTTTTCCTTTCATAGAAAATATTTTCCCCAAGAAATTCATTTTCCGTGAAACGAATGCTGAAAAATCCGGAAAACGTTTTTCAAATTATTTTCCATGAAATAAACGGAGCCTTAAAGTCCTTTGCATTTTTCCAAAGACTTTTCCCAAAAGTCCAACCAAACGAACCCTTATTTCCTCGTAAACAATGAACTAAGCCCACTATTTTCTTGAAGAAATAAAAATAATAATAAGTGAGTGAGTGAGTGACTGTGAACGAAGAGTTGAACTTTGCATCTCGACGTGCGGATTCAAGAGGAAGCAACAAAGAGGAAATGGACAACTCCAAGATGGGCTTCAATGCAGGGCAGGCCAAGGGCCAGACTCAGGTCCAGCTCTTCCTCGATCGATTACTCTCTGCAACATTGCGTTTTACGCGTTCGTTTCTGGTGTGAAGCATCTATATTTTTGTCCTTCCTGATGTGGATGATTCAGGAGAAGACCAACCAGATGATGGATAAGGCATCCAACACTGCTCAATCTGCAAGGGATTCCGTGCAAGAGGTACAGCTCGTTGCTCCTTTTTCATTTTCTTTTTCGTCTCTCTTATGACTGATTGGATTGCATTGGACAATTCGTAGTTCGACGATTCAAGAAATCGAGTGCCGTGTAATCTTAGTGATCCTGGGGGTCTTGATCTATTGCTGTCTCTTTGCAGACTGGTCAGCAGATGAGGGCCAAAGCCCAGGGTGCTACTGATGCAGTGAAGAATGCCACCGGGATGAACAAATGAAGAGCTCAGTCATGAATGAATAAATAATTAAGCTCTGGTATTTGCTTTTCTGGTCGTTTATTGTCCTGTTTTTCCTTGTCGATAGCTTATTATGAGGGTCCTTTTTCTCTTTCCTTAGTTCTTTTTTTTCCTTGGTTGTTGAATGAGGAGAGCAACTCTCTGTGTTTGAGAGTACTTATCTCGCTTCATAAAGTCTCAGGATGTAGTTTGACCAGTAATGCCAATTTCGGTCGATTTTGATTTACTTATCTAAGGCAAAAAGGGTGTGAACCGGATCGGTGACTTGATGGATACCAGGTTGAACTGGCCAGTACAGCCCAAATTTTGAAAATTGTCATGAAAGGCACTAACTAAAGGAAGCTAGAGAAGCAAACAAGCCCGCCGATTGGATAGCAAGAGCCCACCAGGACAACCGTCTTCCTCGCAATTGGATTTTATATCCCCCTCATCCACTTTGGGTCTTATTATGTAATGATTCCGAACCTAGTTGCGGTTCCACAACTTATTATAATGATCACTATCTTTTGACCAAAAAAAAAAGAAGGAAGCTAGGCAACCAATATCCTAGACATGTTCCACATCTTAAAGTGGAAAATAGGATGCACCTCTACAATTTCCACAAGAAGCACCAAAGATTCATCAAACATACACGCAGCGCTATGAAGCCATCACGTGCCTAGTTGACTCTTTAGCTTCTATGCATAAGACATCTCGTGCTCATCATGTCTGATGGTGCCCCTCACCAATCGGGCTAAGGCAATCCCCCTTCGGTTCTTTTTTTTTTTTTTTTTTTTTTTTGGTTGCCGCTGGAAGTACATGTTTATCGCGATTATTAAGGTTAATCTGTTTATTTAAGAAGAGATTAATGAATCTAATCCATCTTCTATGGTGGGGACTGTGGAGTACCCCCAGGCCAAAGGGTCCGCCTGCATTGGCTCTCTTGGGTTTCATTCCTGACCAACAGCCTCCTCGTATCTGAAATAATAAGCAAAAGCCCTTCCTCTTTATGTTTTTTATTTTTTTATTTTTTATTTCTTTTTTTCTATTTATTTTTCCAGGGCTTACACGTGGAAAGAGAGAGGGTTGCTTTGACCGTCCGCCGCTTCAGATTCAGATGGGAAAGCGTCGCGTGGGGGCGCGGGGCCAGCGCACATGCCCCCGTGGATGCGCACGTGCGCACTCCCATTCACGTAGCTCCGGTACATTTTGCACAAAATTGCATGGCGTTGGCCAGCTCATACCCGGGCCCCACTTCCCCCAATTCCTCACTGGCCAATGGCCACTCCTCCCAACGACCCAACTGTTTTCCTCTTTATAATAATGATAATCATAATAATCATAACAGTCATAATGAGAATGAAAAAACGAAAATGAAGAAGACAACATTAGACATTTACATGATTTAAAAACTAAGTTAAGCATGTATCAAAAGTTTAGAGGTCACGTTAAATAAATTAAAAGTTCATGATTATATTGAACAAGTTAAAAATTTTAAAAATATATTAAATATTTAATCAAAATTAATGAACTATTTATGTCGCCATCCCACTTTTAAATCCAAGATTAGAAGCTCACCTGAATCTTTATCTTTGGCCTGTTTAGGAGATCACTGCCCAAAACAATTTGAACATGGTTGGTGAGAGAGGAAAGTATCTCCAATCAAATCCTTCTTGGCCTAAGAATACGAAAAATTTGATTAAATTTACTCAATCTTTTTTTTTTTTTTTTATCTTGAATTAGGATGAAATCATGCCACGGGCAAAGACCCATAACTGTCGAGCTCCTACAATCTTGAGCTTCTCAAATAACTTCGTGCTAAATTGTTTTACGGTATCTCTTGCTTCTTTGGTTAGTTCAGTACAAGCGGTGTTCATAAGCACTATCGTTATTTCTCTTGAGCCATCAAATTTTTTACTGGAAGTATGTTGTTGAATAGGGTTAAATCGGCCTAAAGAAAGTATTTCAGACCACCAGCTTAAATTTAGCTTTTGGATTTTTCTTTTACAAAGTGAATAATGTTGTCAAAACACAATGATTAAGGAGAGAATAGCACTTGCCATATCTCCTTATCTTCAATGTATTTTTTTGCATTTAATTTTGTGAAATGAACCTGTAAATTTTCATGATCTTTGCTTCGCCAAATGATTGTCTAGGGTCGTCGATTTAGATAGAATCTACTCTAGATAGGCTGCAAAGTGCAATCTTCTTCTTTAGATAGAAAAACACCCTATCCAATCATCCAGGATACCATGTTTCAAACTGCTTTTGATCTTCTTTATAGATATATTATTGCTTGGCTTGAGGATTTGCTTGATCTTCACTATTTCCATACTCTTCCTCTCTTTTTTTACTAAAATTTTTTATGTTAACTGATCAAATTCGCCTCAATAACACATCTTTTTAGGCAAATTAATGATGTATGAATTATTACTTTCCTATCTCGATCTATTTTGAAATTTCATTTTCCGTCCTTTTGTGGACCTCGTTCGAAGAAAACAATTTATTTATTCAAATCCATATTCAGCTAGAGGAATTTTGATTCCTTGGTTCGTCCCGCCTGTATGCAAAAATCGAAACTAAATTAGATTTGGATAGGAAAAAAAAAGAGCAAAGAGAAGAATTGAGACTAAACTAATTTTACTGTACAACTATGAAGAAATTAATAAATATTGCTCGTGAACTATGTCCTCAAAATTTTTTGCGTTTCGTCGGTAAACATAAGTTTGAGTACCAATATGTTATAACCAGATTCGGACTTCTACCGACATCACTTAAAATAGATTAAAGAACAAACGGACAATTTCCCAACAACCTAAATTAACAACATTATCAAGATTAAAGAATAAACGGACAATTTCCTAAACCACTCAAATTAACAACGCTATCAATATAAATCCATGAGTGGATATCGCGTAGAATTAAAAGACGTCTTTATACTTTTACCTATTCAAAAACAATTCTCGGAGATAATTTAATTGATCCACTTTGGAAACATAGCACAAATATGGTACGGAAGATATTATATCAAATGTTGTTATTAAATATAATTTGATCAATGGGCATGATAAAAAAAAAAGTACGATTTAGTTTTTAAAAAATGGACGTGAAAATAGCTGGCTACGTTGCAGATATTCAATCAATTATTAATTAGTTTCGAGACTTTAATTTATTAATTAGTAAAATACCAGCCAATGGAAATAAAGTGGGGTCCACCTTGAACGTGCATGGAGACTATCTGTCCAGTCCAGTCCCGAGAAGAACTTCCTTGGACTCCAAAAAGCGACGATCCGCGTCGCCCTCTTTCTATTTTACCCCCACCAAACGCCCGACCCCGATCCCCCACCACCACCACCGCCGGCGATGGATCCACCCCCACTCCCGCCGCTCCCCGCCGCCGCCGCCGCCGCCGCCGTCGCCACCGCCACCAGCATGCCCCTCTCCTACCCGGACTCCCTCGACTCCCCCTCCTCCCCTCGCGACGCCGCCGCCGCCGCCGCCCACGACGACCTTCTCCCGCCGAAGCTCCGCCTGATGTGCAGCTTCGGCGGCCACATCATTCCCCGTCCCCACGACAAGTCCCTCTGCTACGTCGGCGGCGAGACCCGCATCGTGGTGGTGGACCGCCACTCGTGCCTCGCCGACCTCTCCGCCCGCCTCTCCGGCACCCTCCTCCGCGGCCGCCCCTTCGCCCTCAAGTACCAGCTCCCCTCCGAGGACCTCGACTCCCTCATCTCCGTCACCAACGACGAGGACCTCCTCAACATGGTCGACGAGTACGACCGCGCCGCCTGCCCCTCCTCCTCCCCGCTCCGCCCCTCCCGCCTCCGCCTCTTCCTCTTCTTCACCAAGCCCGAGACCGCCACCTCCATGGGCACCCTCCTCGACGACTCCAAGTCCGAGACCTGGTTCGTCGACGCCCTCAACAACGCCGGCATCCTCCCCCGCGGCATCTCCGACTCCGCCACCGCCATGGACTGCCTCGTCAACCTCGACCCCAACGGCGACCCCCAGAACGATCTCGAAGCCCAGATCGAAGATCACCACACCAACGCCAACGCCGCAGCCGCCGACGACGGCGGCTGCGGCGGCAAGCAAGTGAAGGCCGTGCAGGACGTGCATTTCGCAATGCCCGACTCGCCGGTGGTGGAGAACTCCTCCTCCTCCTACGGATCGTCGTCGTCCTCGCCCTCCATGTCGAATCTGCCTCCGATAAGGGTTCGGGACGATCAGAGAGGCGTCGGGATCGAGGACCAATTCGCCCACATGAGCATCGCCGCCGCGGGCCATCCATACAGGCACGATGACATCTACGGGGCCTTCTCGGCTCCGCCGCCGCCGTTCCCGGCTGGGATCATGGCGGGCGTGGCGGCGAGCGCGGGCATGGCGAATCAAGCCGGCGCCTGCGGCGACAGCATGAGCAGCAGGGCCCCGTCGGACGACGAGAGGTCGGATCAGGGAGTGCCGCCCGCGGCGTTCCGGAAACCGCCGCTGCCGATGCTCCAGACCGCGCAGGCTCCGCCGCCGCACCAGAAATCCGCGGCCACCTACAATTTGCCGTCCCCTGATTCAGTCGCTAGGTACGGTTTCTTGAAATTATTTTACGTTGGATTTTTCAGTAGTCAATTAAGATAACTTAGATCTCTTGTCTTGATTGAAACAATCTTTCAATATGAATATTTCGTGTCCTATGCGAGATGGCGATGCATACATAATTAATAAAATTTGGGACAATGAAATAAAAAAACTTTGTTCTTATACCAAGAAAAAAAAAAACCTAGAATCTTACAAGATGGTTCAACAAATTGGATGCGATTATGCAGTGATAGCAGCATTGCATCCGCATGCTCTCTGTCAAGGCCCGTGTACTACGAAGACCAGGCTCACGCTGGGCTCAAAGAACAGAGGAGTGGGGCGTTCAGCCCGACCGACCCTGCCGACCCGGCGCACCAGCCCCCGATCCCGCAGGCGGCGGATCCCGGATACGCCCTGCCCCCGCCTTTGGATCATCTGCCTCCTTTGCCCCCGCAGCCACAGCAGCCGCAACAGCAGCAGCAGTTTGTGCACATGAGCACGCATTACATGCCGCACCCGCACCAGCACCAGCACCAGAGCCAGAGCCCGGTCCTGGTCTCATCATACTACCCGGTCTATCAGACACAGTCGCAGCAGCAGCAGCAGCAGCAGCTTCACCACCCAGTGTACATGATGCCCGATGGGTCAATGGTGGGCCAGGCCAGGCCCTTGCCGTCTTCTAGCCCGGCGGGTGGCTATAAGGACTTGACCCCGCCGATCTACCACGCGAAGGCCCCGGCCCAAGTGACACCCGAGATGGCGTCCAGCATGTACAGCTCGTACATGGCCTCGCCTCAGCAGCTGATCCAAGTCTCGGCTGGGCAATACCAGCAGCAACACCCAGGCATGATGGCTCAGATCAATCAGCAGGCCCAAACTACTGCTGCCGCCGCTACTCCTGCGGCGGCCAACAACTATGCAGCATTTGACTACTCGTACTCCGCGCAGGACCTGGCGTACTTCGCCCAGCATCAGGCTTCCGTGATGCCCCCTCAGTACCAGAACTTGGCAAACACCGCTGGCACGATGGCGGACGCTACGAAGCAGCCCTCCGGTGACATCGCCAAGCAACAAATCATGACACCGCAACCGCTTTGAGCGTGGCAGGAAATTCGAAACGTTGGTTTCTCCATGTAAAACTATCAACTATGTCCATTGCATTGTTTCTTTCTGCCTATGTTCAACAAATTAATAAGAAGGATTAGATTGTTCTTCCTTCTGTCATTTGTTGAGGAAGATTGCTCGATAGCCCGGCGTATCACGCGGACCATACTAAGCTAGTCATAGCTTGATGAAGATCTACCTTTTTTTTCTTTCATTTTTGACTCAACCTAAGACCCAACCCATATGAAAACCCGTACTGAAGTGATAGCTAGGTTCGGTTTAGGTTTCTAATTTTTATTCTTCCTCCTTCTTCCCTTCACATCCTTTTGTGAAGGTCAAGCCTCACTCAACCATGACGAGGCACAAGAGAGCCTTGCCAGCGGCCAGCGAGCTCAAGGCAACCTCAGCAGGGGTTGGCGAGGTTGCCGGCCTTGGTGATGGCCAGCTAAGAGAAGAAGAAAGGGAGAGAAAAATGAATAAAAAGAAAGGGAAGAAAGTAAGAGAAAAGAAAAACTTGTTTCTTGAGTTGTTCTCGGAACAATACACAATTTTATTTTTGTTTCTTGTTTCTATTTCAAATCTATTCCTAAGAATAACTTTGTCCGTGAGAGCAAAAAAATTACTAAACGTGTTTATGTTCCATTTTTGTTCCAAAGAACAAAAGAACAAAAACACTTGTTCTCAAGAGTGTTACCAAATGCTCCCTTAGTGTTTAGGCTTCCTTTTGTTGTTTTAGTAAATAATATCCAAATCAAACCTGCCCCTTCCACAACCAATATAAAATAATCCTAACACGTTATAATCCGGACTATCATGAAGGATAGAATCAAAGCTTGAGTGTTGACAACTATGGACATGACTTTGGAGATTTGAACATCCATGGACACATCGAGATATGGTCTATCATGAAGAGCGGAATGACCATGGATGATGGCTTCGGTAGAGTCGATGAAGAGAAGGAGGCCGACCTGCTAGTAAATTTGATCTGCAAACCTACTAGTGAAGGTGAGGGGATCGTGGCGAAGACAGCAAGGGAGGAGGCAGAGGTGTTGAGGCTTGGCTGGCATATGTTTAGTGTTTAGACTTCCTTTGATTGTTTAGTGAATAATATCCCAAACGAACCGTCAAGATATCCATTGCCTTTTCACTTTACCCCAATTGAAAAAAAGACCTACTCCGGAAGAACTCAAAATTTTTAATTTAGGTAGGTTAGATGGGCCCATGCAGGGTACTTTTGACGCCATTATGCCTAATAGCATAAACGCATATCAATTTTGGGTAAGGGCCATGTGTACCAACCCCAGTTGAAGATCAACTGATCTTCTAACTAGTGAATTACAAATATGGACATCATTCAACTTCTCAAATTAGCCCTCACCTATATTTAATTTCAATTAAATTACATTTGATGGTATCCACTTTTATGAGACGCTAGTAAAAAAACATGGTTGAATGAAATTTTGTTGCAACGATAAGTGTTGACAAAGCACCTTTCAAAATGTATATTGATATTTTTGACAAAAAAACATATAGGCTGGTATGGAAATTGACAAATGATGTGAAGAGTCTTTTGTTGAATCTTGAACATGAAACACAAACTAACAAATAATATAAAGTACGAAGATTAAAGCTAATCACAGGTGGCCATATAAAACGGTATTGGAATGTAATACATATAGATACTAGTGATGAATAGTTATGAAGAAAGCAAATGACATCTGATGTGTTACAAAAGACCTACTACTTGTCCATCATGTGATCACCACTCATCTCGTATCAACGATTAGTTCCAAAGCTTGCAATTCCTCTTCCTCACAATTATAATAGCTCGTGTTTCCAGGCCATTATCACTCGTGGCTTTTGAGATTTATGGTTAGATACGATCTAAAATGATCATGCTAGCTTCACAGCAAATGGCCGTCATGGTCCATGACATGAATATGTCTTCTCCTCCATCCATTCATCTTCACTTCAACTTCACTTCAACTTCGGTTCCTTCAACGGCTATCCTGAGTCCCGTTCGTTGGCACTCATGGCTCAATAATACTAAGGGCGCGTTTGGTAACGATTCTGTTTCCGGGAGTAGATTCTTATCAAAAATGATTCTTTTTTATTCTGTTCCCGGGAACTGATTCTAAGCATTTTAAGCCGTTTGGTAACTGTCCAAAATTTCTAATTCTGGAATAGAATTGTGTTTGGTACCGTACTCATTAATTCTATTCTAAATCAATTTCTTTTAATTTTTAAATAATTTTTTTTTTTTACTTTTTTACTTTTTTTCTTTTCTTTTTTTCATTTTTTCATTTTTTTTTCTTTTTCATTTTTTTCCTTTTTTTTTCTTTTCTTTTTTTCCTTTTTCTCATCATCATCTTCTTCTTGTGGCAACCCGGTCCACCAGCCTCAACGAGACCGGCCCTCGGCCGGCCCTCGTCGGCCGAGCCTCGCCAAGGCTCGCCTAGGCGAGCCTCGCCCTCGGCCACCGATGGGCCCGGGCGGCACGAGGCTTGCCCACCCCCGAGCCCTGCCCGGCTTCGCGAGGCTCGCGAGCCTCGCCAAATGGGGCCGGGAGGCCGAGCCTCGCCCGGCGAGGCTCGGCCTTGCCGGGTGAAGCCTCCGCGAGCCTCGCTAGACCTTGCCCCGGGGCTTCCTCGGCGAGCCTCCAATGGCGAGCCCGCCGGACCGGCGGCGGCGGACGGCGAATGGTGGCAAGCGATGGTGGACGGCGATCGCGAGATGGCCGAAGGGAAATAGGAGAGTTCTTGATTTTGATTCTCAAATTCATTCCCGAAACAAGAATCAACTTTTTTTTTTGTTCTTGATTCTATTCCCAATTTGTTCCCTGGAACAAAAATTTTACCAAACGCGATTTTAGGCTCAAATTGATTCTGGGAACAAAGAATCAGAATTTGGCCCTGTTTGGATGGTTACCAAATAGGGCCTAAGCAATTTTCTCTCGCTTCAAGTATTGGCAACTTCTCATTGCCTTTGTCGATTACCGGCCAAAAGGACTAAACAAACTTTTATCTCAGCCAAGTCCTCCTCACTCTCTTTTGGTTCAAGTCGATGACCGTGGACTTGGGGCATTTTTTTTGTATTGAATTGGAAGAGAGAGAAAAATGTAATATGGAAAAAAAATCACAAATATTATAACTTTCGCATAGTATTCATTTAAATATCACAACTTTTTCTTTCTAATTATTTAGGTGTTAGCACTTTTTAAAAACATTCACTACAAATACTATGTGACGTTGAATTTCCAACACTTTTTTAATGAACTTCCTTTTAAAAGTCATGGCATTTAAATAGTAGAAAGAAAATTAGGATATTATGACATCTTTATCCACGTTATCCACGTTGAGAATTACAGCAATCAAGCGGTTGGATATTTTCGAAAAGAACTTCTGATGCTAATTCCGCCAACTCAGCCGAAATAATCAAAGATCCTCCATGTTTTCCATCTCTCTCTCTCTCTCTCTCTCTCTAGCTCTCCCTCTTTTAAAAATCAAACACGAAAGATGGACCCCACCGCCCCTAACCGACTACTCCTCTCGCTATAAATTTCTCCAATTTCTCCGTCAAAAAAACCACCGCCCCACGCCACCGCGTAGAAAAAGCAAGACGCCTCGTCGTCGCCGTCGCTTCAATGCGCGCAGCAAGAACTCCGCCGCGAGTCCCGCCGAGCTCCTCGTGATCTCCGCCCGCCGCGAGCCGAAAATGGCGGCCCTCCTCCTCCTCCCGCCCGCCGGCCCGGCCGGTCCTTCCAGTAGCCGGCGCCGCGGCGCCGCCCCCTCCAATCCGTGGGCCCGGCCGCCGCCGCTGCTCCCGTTCCCGCCGGCGAGGCGGCGGCGGCCGCGGCGGCTGAGGGCGGCGCTGGTCGCCGGGGAGAAGCCGGCGATCTGCACGGCCGACGAGCTCCACCACGTCCCGCTCTCCGGCTCCCCGTGGAAGCTCGCTCTCTGGCGCTACCTCCCTTCACCGAATGTAGGACCGGTTTCGGTCGGCGTTGCGCGTTTCTTCGTTCTCCTCGTCGTCGTCGTCGTCGTTGATGTTCTGTTTTTGCATGCTCGATTACGGAGACCGTCGTGATTTTTGCGTGTTCCTTTTGCAGGCGATTCGGAGGAATCACCCGCTGCTGCTGCTATCCGGAGTCGGGACCAATGCGATCGGATACGATCTCTCTCCCGAGGTTAACGTTACCTCCGTTTTCGCCCTTTTGAAAGCATTTTGCTGCATATCCTGAATTCACCTTGACCTTCTGTGATCCAGCCATAGCTTATGAAGCTGGTGCTACTTTCTCTTTTATGTTCCTCCCGGTCGAATCGATATTAGCAGGTGTTTTTATGCTCTATTGGTTAGGATTATCGATTATCATGGACGGTCCTATTAATTTAGTGTTAAGAAAATTGACGCGCCCACGTGATGTATGGAGACTAATGGGAATTGATTGAGGCATGGATTGGACATGACAAAATGAATTTATGTACAGAAGGTGGTCATGCTTCGTGCTCTGTTGAGTGGCTGGTGTTTCTGGATTCATTCATTTTTAGCTGATTTTATGGCTGTTCGGATTGTCGGGTGATTTTGTTTCACAAAAGACTGGGTTATACTAAATCTATCTGGCCATTTTGATCCCATTGATTATAAATTGCTCGTGGTGTGTTGTCCCATCTCTAGAGCAGATGAGTGTTGCATGACCACTTGCTGGAAGCTTGAGTAAGCAGAGAACATGATTTGGACTTCAATCACCGATTGAGGTTTCCTTGCTTCTGAGGCCAACAGCATGTTTGAGGGAGTTTATTGAAAGTGCTTATTGCCTTCTTCCTCTAAAGATTTTTTTTTTTTTTAATTTCCCATCAAAGCAGCATTGACTTTGCTGATATTGTGGCTAGCCAGTCAAATTTTGCAATGGCTAGATTGTCACATCTTTTATCTTTAAAGAGGTTTATTTGGAAACGTGATGCTTTGCCAATTTGATGGGCGACTATTAATCACTGCTCCTGATAAAATTTCTGCCATGTTCTACTAGAAATTAATTGTGGGAATGTCTACATTTTTTTCAGTACTTGTGCAATTAAAATGTGCAAAAGACATTTTACAGCATGTCATCATTCTACTTCAAAGGACATCAATGATTTTTATTTTTCCAGGCCTCGTTCGCACGCATATGAGTAGCCAAGGATTTGATACATGGATACTAGAAGTTCGAGGTGCTGGGCTGAGTGCAAGACAAATGGACTATGAAGAGGCTACGCGATCTGTTAACGGGATGTCTGATTGGACAGAATCAGGTAACAAATATAGTTACCCTGTTCTATCGGCATCAGGATTGCCATCAACCAGTGCCACTGATTTATTTGCTGCATAAGCCTCTCCATCGAGAGTAACCTTTTTGGAGTTAAATCAGAATTTATCAGGTTTTATGACTGGAGGTTACTTAGGAAGTACTCTGAGAATTAGAAGTCATGCTTCATCCTTAATGTCTTTATTCCCTGATTTCAGTGATGTTAGCTGGGCAAAGCTCTAACGTGGTTGGCCAACTGAGGGATTTGAGTCAAAAGCTAGTAGATATCATCGGAAAAGGTCAAAACATGGTCCCACCACCATTGGTTGGCCTGCAAGAGCGCCTTTCCAGCACATTGGAAGATTTCCAAAAGCAACTAGATGTTATTGAGAATTACGATTGGGACTTCGACCACTATCTAGAGGAGGATGTGCCCACTGCGGTGAGGTGACATTTCTTCATTTTGGAAATCATATTTAACTACTTGGCATTTGATGTGAACGTTCTTTGCCAGAGCTAGGCTAGAATTAAGCTTTTATGTTTGTCCAATATGCAGTGATAGATTATATCCAATTTGTTGCTTTTATGGTAGATGGATTACATAAGGACTTGTTCCAAATCAAAAGAGAGCAAGTTGCTTGCAATTGGTCACTCCATGGGAGGTATCTTGCTGTATGCCATGCTCTCAAGATACGGTAATCCAGCTTCTTGAACTTTATCATTTGCACTTTACATCAACCGACACTGTGAGATATGATTGATGCAGATCAAGGTGCTAGATCTGTTAGTTAATGAGAAGAATTGCAGTTCTTTTGGTAGCCAATCCTTAACACTTTAAGATCTTATTTATACATATGTCACCAGTATCCTCTCACCCATTATATGTGCCTTCTCTTATAGGTTTTAAGGGGAAAGATCCTGGGTTGGTGTCAGTTGCTACTCTGGGGTCTTCACTTGACTACACATCCTCAAGATCATCATTGAAATGGCTCTTACCTCTGGCAAGTGACAATAGTTACTTTTCTCTTTTCAAAATTGTTCTGTTTTATTTGATCCTTCTATTTATAGTGGTTGCATCTTGAACTAATATTCATTTACTGTGTGCACAGGCTGAACCTGCGCAGGCTCTGAATGTCCCTGTCATTCCTATTGGAGAATTGATTGCTGCAGCTCATCCATTTGCGTCACGTCCTCCTTTCTCATGGTTGAATCTGCAAATTTCAGCTCAGAAAATGATGCACCCAGAGTTGGTGGAGAAGCTTGTTATGAAAAATTTCGGTAAGTACAACTATGTTTTTCCTCTATCCATGAAAGTAACCGTTTTTCATTTTGCAAGTAGGTATATTACTTTGTCTGATGAAATTAAGATGCAAGAAATAAACTGAATATGGGGAACTAAGAAACAAAGTTTGACGTTTTTGAGATTGTTGTAGGTTGTTCCACTAGGATAAATTTGTTGTGTGCCAAATATTCTACTTCATGATAAATTTCCGGAGACAAGGAATTTTCTCCAAGAAATATTGTCTTTTACATACATATTCAATAAGGACATCTCATGTATTACAGAATGAGGTATTTCACAGATTTCACTTATTGGGCACAATTGTGAACCTGAAACTCAAGCTCTCTTCATATAGTTGTCTTAGTAAGCTAGGATTCAACATCCTGCTCTTACAAAATTGATGAAGGGATGATGAGGCTTTAAACAGTGCTCCAGTTTCTCCTTAATCCACAACATTGGATTTAGTAGCCTTCTGTCCACAATTAATTTTGTAGTCATGAACAGTTTGGTTTGGTACTACAGGAGGTATGAAACTGTCATATTTGAATACCATCTCCTACAGTAGTAGCTCTTCCATTTGATTTAATTCACTCAGCGGATGATTCTCTTCATAAAAACTTCCTCCGTGTATTATGCTAAACAGATCTTCCACAAGCTATTTGGGTGTTTGACCTGTATGTAGGACATATTGTCAACAAATCATTTAATTTACAAGTATTCTGTTGCCTTCAGTGATATGTCATTGGCAATAAGATCTGTGTCAGTGATTAAATCTCACCAACTTATGCAGGCACAGTTCCTGCAAGGCTTCTCTTACAGCTGACAACAGCATTTCAAGAAGGTGGATTACGTGACCGGAGTAGGACTTTCTTTTACAAAGATCATATAGGTAAATGCAATGTCCCAATATTAGCCCTTGCTGGAGATCTGGATCTCATATGTCCACCCGACGCCGTATATGGTATGCTATGCTACTAGTGTATAACTTCCTCAACTAGTCCATGCATCAACTCTCTGTATCATAATTTTTATACTCTGGCAATGGTAATTCTATGCGGAGCAGAAACAGCAAAGCTTATACCAGAGCGTCTGCTGACTTACAAGGTGGTTGGTGAACCCGGCGGTCCACATTTTGCTCATTATGATTTGGTGGGCGGGGGAATGGTATGGAAGACTCACCATCTCTATTTTTTTAACACCCACTGGTATTCTGCACTTCCATGCCTGTATTTTATGCATTCTTCTATTGGGATTTATGAGTGATGACATTCAATATTTTTCGACTGGTCGATCAATTGTTAGGTCAATTAGACTTAATTTAATAACATCTGAAACTTATTTCTTCGTGTAGGCACCTACTCAGGTCTATCCATGGATAATCCAGTTCCTCAATCGTCACGACAAGATTTGACTTTTTCCTCTGAATTGATTCATTTGTCCTTAAAGCCCAATATCTAATGCATAATCCGCAAGGAGGTGCACGTGATCTGGGTAATGTATATCTATCAGTGGCTGTATAGTGTTGATTTGTGAACTTTTCTTATACTACTAGAAGTTGTAGAAAGCTTGTAACAATTCATGAAATGAACATCTTTGTATCTATGTAAGGACATGGAAGTACTTGTCAAACGGTTGGATCTAATCGGATCGATTTGAAAATGATCTAATTCAAATTAATCCATTTATATCCAATGCACTATATCCAATGCAAGTTTAGTGACCTATTCTCAATCCAATCCAATACGTATTCATTGATCGACTCGTCAAGCTAGTGGGGGAGCTCGGGGGTTGAGTTATGGATGGAGGTGTGAAGGTGGCGGTGAAAATTTGAGTGTCCTCATAAGGGCAATTGTCATAGTATTGTGAAATTGTGAACTAGAGATCGAAGAAAGCCTAATGATGAGAGAAGTAGAACGAATGAAGGGAGAAAGATCGTGCGTCACGAAATCGAAAAGGGAGAAAGAAAAGACTGGAAAAAAAAATATTAAAAGTGGGTTAAACCTGATCTATTTATGAAATGGGTTGAAAGTGAGTTTATAATAGACCTATTAGAACCTTTCTATTTTAGACTTTTGACTTTAAAACCTATGATAACGACTTATACTCAGTTTGAGGTGATCAATTCATGGCTAATTTAAAAAATATCGATACCTTGCATGGAAGTGGTGTCGATGACCGATGGCCATAGCAGACATGTCCGGGGTTGGCTTAGCCGTTTAAGATCCCAAAACACAGCTTGGATAACTCTCCAAAACTTTGATATTGCCATGTTGGTAAGTTGCAAGATTCATTTATTTCTCATCGATCAGCCAACGTACAGCATTGAATTTAACGACTTCCAAAGCAGAATCGATACGAAACCTAGAAGCAAGATCCAGGATAATCGATGGTTGCGTAACCTGGTCGTTCGAAATTATTGGATTACAGTTGCTTGCACGACAGAGACTCAAAGATCTTGAGACACAGACAGGAGCCCGTCGGCACATACAACACTCATCCTCCAAATGGGGTGTCTGATCCCCTCGGTACAAGAAAACAATGCAATTACTAAAGACATGGAATGGAATCATCTTTTATTCTAACTTAAGTTGATCGGTTTTGGCGCTAGTCGCCGCAAATTCACTTTTGATACCACTTGAAACTTCTTTATCATCGCTGGCACGCCAGTTATTAACTTTCTTCTACGGATCTCTTTCCCCTTCCCAAAGGAGACTAGACAAGAGTCACCAAGCAAATCATTTCAGCAAAATGCATCTGAAGCATCTGTTGATGAGCCTCTAAACAAACGAAAGGCGCATGCCATCAGAGAGTATAAATCGGATAAAGTAATCATCAGATTGAAACATCTCAGCCAATTCTGAATCATATATTTAGAATTGAAACAGAAAAAAAAAATGACAAAGGAGAACAAGAGATCAAACTTCAACAATGAGACCATGGGTGGAGAGAATTGCATAGCGAATGAAAAGAATGGATTCTCCTAATATAGGAAACAAAACCTATACATTTTGGGGGGCTGAGGGAGCAGTTGCCGAGGCTTAAGATTCGCAAGGATTCTAGGACCGAGCCACTGCCTCAGACTTGCAAACCGGGCATGAGTTCTTTTGCCCAAGCCACTGCTTTATGCATTCCATGTGGTAACCATGCCCACAGTTCAACTTCCCGAGCTCGTCACCTACTTCGAACTCTTCCTGCATCCAGAAATCATTAACGGCAGAGTGAACAAAAAAGATAATCAGGGTAAAGTGACCAAAGGATGCAAGTACATCTATTTTCTTTATATTGCGAAGGCAATTAGAAGATTATTTCATCTTACTTGGCAAACGCTGCACTTCCTATCTGCTTTTGCAGAAAAATGACGTGCCAAATCATTCAGATTCGTGAGCTTAATCTTTCTGATGCAGTGAGCTATCTGATCTCCTTTGAGGCCAGTATTCACATAGCCAATCCTATCGCCAAGCTCAAGCAATTGCTGTAAGCAACAACCAGAAAAAAGGTGTTAATAAGTAAAACATTGAACATTCGGTTGAGATTGACATGAGCATCAGATGAAGCTTGTCTTGCAGATATGTTTACCTCATAAGTCATATTATCAATGTCGAGTCTCCAGCCTCGGTAACGATCAAGTACATCCAACCTTCCTCCCATTAGAAGACTTGTATGAAGCATCATAATCTGCAAGCACCCAGACGACCAAATCTACATTAATCAACCAACTCGACAACTACTTAAGTAAAATGCAAAGTCTTTATCCGGTACTAGCTTTGAACAGGTCATAGGACTCTGAAGTCCTGGCACAGATTTGCCTGTAAAATTATCAATAGCATTATCATGTAGATTGTAATTCCCAAGAACTGTGTTAAATTTGCATGAACAGACCCAGGTAACTTCAAATGCTTCAAATGATCACTGATCAGCCAAAACCAGCAACAAGTTTCACGTGATCCGTCTCCACTTCCACCCTTGAATTTTCACAAATTTCCTATCCACACATATTGAAATCACCCATATTTTTCCGCCTAAGGTCCCTTTGTACAGCCATCCAGTTAAGCAGCAATTTCAGAATCCGTATTTCCTTAGGCAAGACACGGCATGCATGTGATGCTATAACAGTTCCCTTATGAGCATCTTCAGTTAAAAATAAATAGGACAGAACAAACATAGACAAACAGATTTCTTCAAAGAACATTTTCCAAGGGATGAAGTGAAAACTAAAAACCTATATCCATAGTGCTTGCACAGCACAAGTATGTCTCAGCAATTAATAGTAACAGGCAACTCTAGGTTCTCCAAATGAATATTATTTCAGAAATAACACCATTAATATTTCAGCTAGCTAACAGGTCATCTATATCTTCATTCATGCTTCTCTCTCATCACAGAGGAAAAAGTCAATTGTTCTGTCCATTTAAGCCAGTCTACTAAGTAGTTGAGACCTACCGTGTGATATGCATTGTGTTGTTCAATTTATGTCTCCAACATTTAACGAAAATGTTCAAGATATAAAGCAACGAAACCAACAAGACCGGCGTGTAACTTGCAGTGTGAGGAGCTTAATGTGGTAAGTGCCATCAAGAACAACCAAGAGATTCAGATAAAACAAAACATAGAAGGGATCTTAGCCTCTGTCCTTAAGCAAGCTTTAGACAGGCTCCAGATTTAACAAAATTACACAAAAAACCTAGAAACATGAGAACTTTTTCGCATCTATCCTGTTTCCGCACTCCTGATGCATAACTGCCAACACATCCAACCAAATCATCCAACTTCAGAAAATTGACCACTTGCAGTATCAGAAGTTAGAAAGATGAAGCTTTTCTTCGCTTTGTGGATGCCAAACATAAAGCTTTTGCTTATGCAACCTCAGTACAATATTACTCTAGGCACAAAAGTCGTGCAATTTATGACATGAAACTAACTAGAGGCATCCTTTAATCTCTTCCATCTTGATGTAGGTGGATCCTAAGATAGACACACCCATCCTCCAACAGAAATTCTTTTTTTTTTTTTTTTTTTTCTATGGGGGTGATACACAAGCAGGATGTCGTTTCACGGGACAAACGAACCAAGAGAAGAACCCTCAGTCCATCTCCTCACTCAGAAATTACTCAGAAAAGACAGCATGATCAAGGCAAGCACATCCGAAACAAACCTCAGCTAGGCCTTCAGGTGAAGGATGTCGAATATGGCGGTAGCGCCGAGGTCCAGGCACATATGTTTCCAGCCCTGAGTGAGTGGTTCCGAAGGCGGGGTCGGAATCCAGAATAAACTCTTCCGGATTCACAGTCCGCCTCGAGATGCAATGTCGCTGTACAAAAGATCAACAAGCATGCCTTAGAAACAATCATTACTGGACCCGAAAGAGTGCAAGAACCAAACTTTTCATCTCCTTGCAGAAGAAAATAACCCACGAGAGGACAGAAACGGCAGAACAGCAAACTATCAAGGAGAAGGCAAGCGATGACCAAGATCACCTTCCACAAGACATTCGATATCGCATTAAACAAAGTGAGATCACCCGGAAAAGTACGTAAACTTCCACACAGCATACATAGACAAACCCAGAGAGAGATAGAGAGAGACTCTTCCTCTTCCGATCGATCAACCCACCACGGTGAATAGATAAGAACAGCAAACAGAACCGTGAATATCTCCAAACAAATATGAACCGTGATTCTTGTGATCCTATACGAATAACAAGAAAAATTTTCTTTTAAAAGCATCAGCAAATTTCACCTCGAAACAGACAAGATCGACGCCAATCTTTTCAAATCGCCAGTCAAAACACGAGCTTTAACCAAAAACGAAACAAGAGGACGGTCGGTTCATTCAGTGGGCGGCTTTTTATATGGGTTATTATGGAGGGAGTGGTGCCTGTGCAATTCACTTACGGAAAGACTTAAAGGAATGGCCTTTTGAACACAAAAGACAAAAACAGATATCACTTCGCAAAATAGATAAGATTATTTAGCTTATATGAACTTCCCAAAAATTCAAATGCATGAATCCGAACGCAAATGCTGTGACCACGAGAAAAAAAAGCCAAAATTAAATATAGGATCATCAAACACTATAGAAATGGAGGAAAATTCAATGAGCTCTAAATTCAGGATTTACCTTTTTTCTCCTTTCCCTATATCTAAAGAATGCCAAAAGATTTATTTATTACTCGCTGATACCGAGAGAAAGCAAATCTCTTCATCAAAGAAAAGACCAAAGCACCAATCTTTAGCTCTTTCTCCCGTTCAGAAATAAGTGAAGCATCCATCTTTAGCATTAATTTCATATTTGAAAACCTACCCTCAAGAAAAATCAAGAAATTGATGATAAAAATGAAGAGAAAATGCAATTTTTTTTACCTCTCTTGGACCAAACTTATCGCCATCAATCGTCCCTCTTGCAGACATGTTCCTCCTGCCGACCACCACACAATCAGCATCAGCAGCTGAGAAGCCAATTCCAGGACCACACCAAGCATCCTCAGCCACGACGCAAGAGGACCCAGAATTGCAACCCCCGAAGCTCGACCCACCACCGTCGACCACCACTGTTGGATTGCCGCCGCCGCCGCCGCCGCCGCCGCCTCTCTTCTGCTTCTTCTTCTTCACCTTCCTCTTCTCCCAATCCGCGGATGCCCTAATCACCGCCGGCACGGAGACCTGCTGCGACGCGGAGGCCGTACACCCGAGTCCCCGGAATCTTGAGGACGCAAAATGCTTCTTCTTGGCGGAGTTCATGGTCGCGGGTATGTGCTCACTGGGGGATTCAGAGTGGAGGAACGAAGAAATGGTGGGTTTAGCGCGGTTTGGAAGGACGAAGGGCGATGGGCTCCGATCTGCAGTTTCTTGAATGGGATTGCAGAGCTGGTTTCTGGGTCTTCTGGGTTTGGTGTGCTCAGAGCTCTCTCCCAAAACAGGCATGATTTCTGTGCGAGAGAGAGAGAGATAGAGCACGAGAGAGCAAGAGAGAGTGAGGAGAGAGAGAGAGAGAGAGAGGTGGAATATTTGGGGTGATTAAGCTTAGAAGAGAAGAATGAGTGTTGCAGAGAAGAGGGATTCCTTTAGTGGAGAGAGAGAGAGAGAGAGAGAGAGAGAGAGAGGCAGAGGAGTCTTGGAAATTCTTGACCTTGGTTTTGAATTTCCCTTTTCTTTTTTCTTGTCCCCAAGCTTTTGCAATTTCTGTGAGGAAAGATTCAATATTTCTTATTTCTTGGCCATAAAAAGATTTATTTTTGGTGATGTTGGGTTGTTGAGTGGGCTACGGTTTGTCTTGTTGCAGGAGATGCGGGGAATTCTTTTGCCAGGAAACAAGAAATACTGTAGGACTCAGCTGGAACCTGCAAGCTAGCTTTTGCTTTTTCTAAGCTTAACAGATGCCTACTTATCAAAGCGAGGGGAGGGAGATAAGGGGCGCTTTCTCTTTATTAAACATAAACATTTACCTTTTCGTTTCAGAAACTTTGAAAATAAAAAATGACACCTTTTTCTTTCTCGTGCTGGTTGTCTTGTTTGAGGTGGAGGAAAAAAGTTGCAGAGGCGTAGAAGACACAGTGGGCAAGAAGTCAGATTTGTGCATCAGTGTGGACAGCATTTGACTGGGGCCCCGGTTCATCATCATCCCAATGTGGCAAACCACAACTTGACAAAAAAAAAATTGCAACAAAAATCAAAAGGTCAAAAATGCATAATCAAAGCTTTGCATTTTTCTGCATTGTGGAGGCATTGTCTTGTTCCATTTTTCTCTGCTTTTGCTTGGGGATTGGGATTGGGATTTACAACCATCATAACTTGGCATTTCTCATCAGTCGCCCCAAAACAGTTGTAATAATGTGAGCTGCCAATGTCTTCAGGCAAAAGCATCCAATTCGGTGGGGCCCCATCCATGACTCACACAGTTCCACATTCAAAGCCTCTCTCTTTCTGACCCTAAAAAAAAAAAAAAAAGCCTCTCTCTCTCCCTCCCTCCCTCTCTCTCTCTAGCCTCAACATGAGCTACTTGCAATGCCCAAAAAGTCCTCTCTTCTCTCCTTATTTTTTTCACCGATATGCTTGCTGATAGACCAAGTTAAACTGGCACGTGAATGTATTGGGATGATAGATAGCTTGAAGAGGAAGGATGGTTTGAAGATGAAGCAAAACAGCATTTGGAAGTTTTCGCATTGGTGTGATATGTGAATTTTAGAGAAGCATGACAATGCAGGTGCAGGGGACGAGGGCTTATTAGTGCCTCCAAAACCTACATAGGGTTGAGCCATGATCCATGATTGCTTCTAGAACCGATCAAGTGGGCAGATCTCAGAATATCCACACTGTTCATACGGCTAGACTTTTCCATATATAGAGTATTTTTTTTTTCTAGGCTTACCTGCCTATGTCACGACGAGCCCTAACTAGGTCTAGATTGGCCAAACGAGATGTAAAACCACCAATCGAATCACATCATGGTGTTTGGTTGAAAATTAACCTATGGATAGATTAAATTTCAAAGTAGAACATAATCAATGCGTGAAAAAAAAGTAAAATCGAAAATATAAAGTTGAAGACACTAAGGTTTTGGCAAAATTGTAACTTTTAGAAGGGAAACAAAAAACGAAATCATATCATTTTCTCGGTAGGTCTTGGAATAATACCTCAACTAGTAAGTTTACGTATCATAACCGGCATGAGAGATGGTCCATATCATTGTCCCTCATATTGCATCATAAGTTTTGTCCTTTTTTTCCCATTATTATGCTTTACTCCAGCAAAAATCATGTCACGATACATTCTCAATCAATTTCGCCACGGGGGAGGGGGGGGGCGTTTTTGGAGAGAGAATAATGTGAAGACAGGTCAATCAAATTCTAGATGCACATGCGTTCAATCTGATAATTTGGCTTTCGAAAGTTCGAGGACATGACCATTTGATGGCGAACCAAAGCTGGTCAGTCCCCTTGCTCTCTCACCTCGGAAGGAAGAAAACCTACGAGTCGGGAGTGAACGGGCGGCACGTGAAGAAAGCTACGTCTTCATCTTCATCCGTTTTCGTCAACGCTGGCGACGCGCGCTTTACAATTTCCGGTGCATATCTTGTCACGCTTTGACTAACTCGTATTGTCATTGATTTTCCTGCTCATCACCTAACTTTTCTTTTGTCGACTCTCCATAGTCAAATCGTATCCCCTTCGAATCTCTCTAGGGAAAAATCAATGCCGATGTTATTCGAATTCGAAATGTGTTAAGGCTCTGTAATTCAGCATAGTGTCACGAAAGTTAATGAAATTTGGAAGATACAAGAAAGTAGGCGTAAGTACAGGGACCCCAACAAGTCAAGTCCAAACTCGTTTATTGCGTTTTAGACTCAAGGGGCATTGTCGTGCCTAGGTCCATTTGCCGGAAGATGATTCAAAAATCTAGGGTTTTGAAGTTTTCTCGGTAACTTCGAATCCGTGCGAGACAACGAAGTCTGCTTAGGTGCAATGATTCGAGCGAAGTGGCATTATGAGAGGCGCAAGAATTCACACGATCCTACGGTCCTAGGGTTTTTGAGTTAGCTCGTGGAAACTACTTCTTGCTGAAATTCAGCAAGTTCTAAAAGTGAGCAGATGGTGTCATGTGAAATTGTCGTGGCAAGCGATCGAGAAAGGGACCTTTTGCTAATTTTCTTTTTCCTTTCTTATGATTACCCTTTCTTGATTTGCCTGAGATGGGTGTTGGTCAGTAACATGAACGTGACCTATCGACTCAGTGCGTTCGAAAAGTACACTCAGTTGCTATCTAGCAACAAAAATACACATATCTAATTAATTTTTAAAAATGAAGTTAGTGTCACTGATTCATGCACTTTCACTTGAAAGCGCAAGGAAAGCGCAAGGAAAAATTCCTCATGAATCAACCAACTGACAGGTATGCAAGCCTGTTATTCGATTCTTTTGATGCTGGACAGCGGTAGCTAAAAGATCGAAGTCGTCCCTCTACTTTTTTTACCTATTTAAAAGCGTCTTTCTACCTTTTAAAATGTTCAACCATTAATCATTTCATTATACTCTTTCTATTATTGGTCAATTTTTACTTCTTATTTGATCATCGAATTACTCAAGTGGACCATTAGAGTATGCGTGTCATGTTATGGTACAGTCAAAAATTTTATACGGCACAACATAAGTGGCAAAATCATCAACACATAAACCAACTTTAAATCACCCCCATCGAAACCCTCCCGACCGTTGATCCTAACCTTCCCTACCACTGGCCATCATCCTTGCAAGCCTTGGAACACCTCACCATCGTCAATAATGTTGCTCACTTTCGACTTGCTTGGATATGGTGGCCGTGGCCATGAACACAACGAGCTTGAGCAATCATGGATGCCTTGAACTCAAGCAGTTAGAGACAACCGACGACGGTTACACTTGTCTTTACTCTAATCGAAAAATTCTTTTAGCATATCCGAATTTATTCCTTTCAGATACAACCTCAAAATTTTCACCCGAAGGAAAAGTGATATGGGATTGAAATTACCCCAAATCAAAGACTAACGATGCCCAAGCATTGTAGAGCTAGTGATATATTTAACCCTCAATACAATATATCTCCTCCCATGATAAAGAGTGATAAGTTCTCGTTGACTTGCGATTAAATTAGGAGGAGGAACAACTCTACGAATACAAGGGAAAAGCGGATATCAATTGTTAATTTTGGAAATTATTTAGTATTGTCAAGTGGTGGCAAGCTCCTAGTATAAACAGTATCTAATGAAGCAGGTTGAGTCTCGAGTCTATGTTCCGCCTTCACTACTTAGCCTTGACGGAGAGACCAATTTTCTGGCCAATGATTACCATATGTGATAAAATATCAAATTAATATTATCTGAATTAGTTAGGCTGATATGTTCTTGGACCATGTTGAAATTAGATATTATCTAACTTTTCAAATCACGTGATTCACCAAATTTCCATTGACAAACCCAATAGCTATCACGGCGGCGATAGTCATTTGTCTTGTTGTTGTTAATTATTGATGTATTTTAATCCCAAATTTAAGGCAAAAGATTCACTTTCAAAGGTTTTGTATCTGCACAAAAAATATGAGCTTTCAAAATCATGTCGAGTTGCTGCCATATTCTACCCATGGGAGCATTTTTCAAGCCCGATGAAAAATCCAAAATGAAAATCATCAAAGTGATTTGGAAAAGCCAAAGCAAACGATCTCTACTCTTTTTTAATTATTCCTGCCATCAAAAGCACCCGGCAAGGGCATCAGCTATCTGATACAAAGCAAGGAAGGCATCGCCTGAAAATGAGCAGAGAGTGATTATCGGTAAGCGTGTAATTAACCAGAAAAGAAGCGCAGCTTATTGGTGCTTTTCTTTTTGTCTTTTTTTAGAGAGCTGATTAAGAAAAAAAATAAATAAATAAATAGCTAAAGCTTATTAAAAATGCTTTTTTGACTTTTCTTTCTTTGTTACCACAATTCCCGTGCCCTACTCTCTCTCTCTCTCTCTCTCTCTCTCTCTTGTGCCTTCATCCCCTAGAAATGGTGTGTTTAGAGCCTTTTTATTTGGTGGACCTTTGTTTCGTCTTATGTTATAATAAACAAATACGATTGATTATTATTTTTTAAAAAGTAAGAGAACTTTTACAATTGTACCTAACGTGGCAATAATGTCACAGACTTTAGGGTAACTTGAAGCAAAAAACACACTGAATACATTTGTCGGTAGTTGATGTTCATGGTGTCAGGAAAATTAATGTTTATAAAACATTTTCTCAAAAGGGTCGCTTATATCACTTATAAAGTAAATTAACACGGAATATCTTCATGATTGTTATTGATGATAAAAATATGTCCGATTGATTAATTGTCCTAAACCATAAAAATAATTATTTTTGACGAATATCTTCCAAATTGATGAAAAGCACTTCTTTTTTTCTCCAAAATTTTCGGTAAGCATGTTCTTTGACCTTTGTAGTTCATTATTGCGAAGTATGATGGATGATAGGAGATAAAGACACTGCTTAATAATTATTCCTTCTCTTTTATTCATTGCGATAAATGATACTTGCAGATGAGGCACCCTTAAGTCACTTTCTTATGACATCGGTTGTGCAGAAACTTTGATCGCAAGATAGGAAATGCCTCTGAAAACTGGTGTCCTACTGAATCTGGAGAGAAAGAGACTGTGGATTGAATTCAAGTATGAACGTCTCCCGCATTACTGCTATACGTGTGGAAAGATCGGCCATTATGCCACTTTTTGCAGTGAAATTCCCTATGAACAAACAGGGCTGGCAGCAAACTTACCGGGAAGATATGGACATTGGCTCAAAGCGGAGGCTCGCGAACTCAGCCCGTATGGGAAGATTTTCTATGGCAAGCAAGAGATCATACTGGAGGAAGTTGAATATGTGCCCGAGACACCAGTCCATGCAGCTCCTGAGACTGAACAACACCTGCACGAACAGAATCCAGATCAAATTGCAGAACAGGAGAACAATCAGCAGCAGATAGAGCTATTCATCAGGGAGGATAGAGGACCACAGAAGAGAGGAAGTAGCTGTGTTGATGCTGAATCTGCTATGGTATTATATGAGGAACAACTTAAAGAGGCAGCTGTGGATATGGAAGCGGTACTATCAGGGGAAAAGGGGCTGTTCAAATCTAAATCCAGAAATTCCAAGTGCGCAAATGGCAAAAAAGTCAAGCGCTTTTGCCCGTATGGTGCCCAATCTTCAAAAACTCAGAATATTGATAATACTCAGCTGGTGGAAACTCCCATTCATGTGGCGGAGGAGCCAAATCGGTGGGCTTTGGTGGCTAGCCCTAATAAGCCACCGGGTTATCCATGAAAATACTAAGCTGGAATTGTCAGGGGCTGGGCACCCCCCTGACAAGCCAGGCTTTGAGGGTCCTAGTGACCCAGGAAAGGCCCAATGTTATCTTTCTAATGGAGACTAAAAATCAAGAACAAAAAATACAGCGTATACGGAGAAGGCTGAGATACCAAAACAGTTTTGTGGTAGATCCGGAAGGCTATGCAGGAGGTCTAGCTCTCTTCTGGGATGAGCAGGTGGAAGTACAAATAGGCTTATGGTCGAAAAACTATATTACTGTCCAATGCTTAATCAAGGAAACACAGCAACGGATGCATATCACCTTTGTCCATGCTCCTAATGAATTCCATGAACGAGTGTTGCTATGGGAGACTCTATTCAGACTAAGCACTAGACACCACCTACCTTGGCTTTGCTTGGGGGACTTCAACGAAATACTGTACCATTGGGAGAAAATAGGTAAGAAGAGGGCTGAAACTTATAGGCTCACAGCTTTCAGGGACTTTCTGCTCCAATGCTCGCTAATGGACCTCGAGAGCAAGGGCTGCGCCTTCACCTGGAAAAACAACAGAACAGGGGAGCAATTAGTCAAGAAACGACTGGATAGAGCGCTATGTGATATAGAATGGAGAATTGCATTTCCTAATGCTGATTGTTCAGCACTTCCAGCCATTGGGTCGGACCATAGTCCGCTCCTTCTTTCATTTAACTGGAGAACGAAGAGGAAAAAGAGGGCTTTCAAATATGAGGCATTCTGGTCAGAAAATGAGGAATGTGGGCAACTTGTCAACAAAACATGGGCTGAGCTGGATTCCCAAAATTTGAATATGGTGGAGAAACTACAGAAAGTGGCACAAACTTTGGAGAGCTGGAGTAAGAAAAGCCTCGGCAATGCAAAAATCAGAATTACTGAGTTGAAGAATGAGTTACAAAGGATAACAAATGACCCTCACATGGACAAAGAAAGCGAAACAACAAGAAAAATCACTCAGGAAATTGAAAAACTATGGAGGCAAGAGGAGATGTTTTGGGGTATGCGCTCTAGAATAACGTGGTTAAAATGGGGAGACAGAAACACAAAATTTTTTCATGCGACTACGATTCAGAGAAGAGCTAAAAACAGAATTACCTTTCTCAAAAATGGGGCGAATGAATGGGTGAAGGAAGAGCAGGCCTTGAAGGACACCATCGCATCATATTTCAGGGACTCGGGGAGAGGAAACGTAAATTCCAAGCGGTGCTAAAGGTAGATATGCAAAAGGCCTACGACACTTTCAGATGGGTTTTCTGTGATGACATCGTCTACTGTCTCATTCAGCATTAACTTCAATGGCGAGCCTCAGCCTTTCTTTAAGAAATCTATTTAGGATAAGAAAAGTTTTAAAAAATGAGATAGATAAGTTTGCATGAAATTTCACGAATTGTAATATACATTTGCAAAAAGAAAAATTGCACTAAGCATCAAGCGATTACAAAGGGCTGCGACATGCATTCGCCGGTCCTCCATGTCTCCTCGTTGTTTGTGGTGTCTAATCATCCATCCATTTTAAAACGTACAAAGAAGATACTTAGCAATCCATGATTATGTTTAGGTCACGGCCCGCATTGCCCCAAAAAAGCTTGGTTTTGTCCATATGGACAAAATCATGTAACTATTGCATCTTTCGACATGATTGAGCTTTCACTCGCTTGACAACAGCTTGCGCATGCTCATCAAGATTTCCCCACTGCTCTCATTCCTTCACTTTTCCTTTCCTCAATTGTCCGTGTGCCTTTAAAGAAAACCCTTTTGGTACCCTAGATATTGCTAATTTTTTATACTTTATATGTATACGTATGTATGCATATACATAAAATTGGAGGAAAAAAAAGGAAAGGGAAAAAGAAGAGCAACCCCATTTCTTTAATGAAGTCAAGTGCGGCTCAAGTGATCAAGAAGTCTCCACTAGCTAATTGAAGTTTGGTAGGTGAGCTCAACCAACAAGCAAGAATATACACTTCAATTATTGACGGACACTGATGTATTGTTGTCCTTTAAACCCTAGAATACCCAATAACCTTGCTCACCTGTAGTTTTCCACTTGCAAGTTTGACCAGGCATTACTAAATTTATGTAACTGCTGACATGCGATGGGCATGTCTACTCACTATATATATGAATTGCGTGTATCAACCGCTTATTTTTTAAGCAAAAGATGGCCAATCTTGGTGTTTCTTTATACCTCGTGACACTTCATGGTTGCTTAGTCTAAGATAAAGATGGTTGCACAATGATATATTTGTTTATCTCCATGAATCAAGTTAGGCATTAGGTAATATCTACGTACATTTTACTTATCTTTAATGACTGAGTAGTGTGTAATTTATGTAAGATCGACATCCAGCCATTGTGATTAGGTCACTTAATACACTACGCTATGCCCTTTAGCTAAAAAAAAGTGGATGATGCTAGGGCCAGAATGTTGACGGAGATCAATATATTAATGGGCCTACTTAGGAGGTGAAGCCCGCGATTGTGAATCTCAAAAGGCTCCTCTTTAGTCGGAAAAGAGAAACACACAAAAGAGAAGACAAAAAGACTAACCCAACACTCTTTTTGGCCATCAAGGAGCTGTTTGGCAATTTGCCAAATAGTGTTTGTTTCTGTTCTTTTTTTCTTGGAAGTAGATTTGGAATAGAAATGTGTTTGGTAAAAATTTTGTTCCTGGATTTGGTTCTCGAAAGTAAATTTTGAACAAAATCAAGAAGTAAAAAAAAAAAAAATTGATTCTTTGTTCCCGGCAACAATTCCAGAATCAAACATTTATTTTCTCTCTTTTCTTTTCTTTTTTCTTGTTTTTCTTCCCTCTTTCTTCTTCTTCAACAACTGCCGCCGTCACCGCCACTGCCCACCACCATTCGCCGTCCACCACTCACCACCGCCAGTCGCTAGCAATCGGTCTAGTGAGCTCGTTAGAGGCTCACTAACCAGGGTGAGGTTCAGCGAACTTGCCAATGGCTAGGCGAGCCTCGCTGAGGCTTCCCCCAACCACCAACGAGGCTTGGCCTAGCCATGGCGGCAAGGTTGAGCCTCGCTAGCGGTTGGGCGAGCTCGGCCTCGCCAGATTTGGGCGAGGCTGCTCACCCATCCAAGGCTCAACCAAGTCTCGCCTAGCTGCCGATGAGGCTTGGCCAATGAGGCACGATCTCATTGAGGGCCGGCGACCTCACGCTCGGCAAGGCTCTGGTGAGGTCGCCGGCCACCTTAAAGAAGAAGAAGAAGGGGAGAAAGAAAGGAAAAAAAAAAGAAAAAAAAAGGAAAGAATAATAAAATTATCTAAAATTAAAAAAAAGTGGTTTGTTTCTATTCTGAAATATATATTAGCTATATATATAATACATATTTAATTTTGTATTTTAATTCATTATTTAGTATTTATATTTATTACATATTTTAGGTATATTAGTATACTATAGTTTATTATTTACTATTTAATAAAAATTTGATTAGTTGATATTTTTATTACTTAGTATATATATAATTAATCATTAGAATTTCTATAATTTGATAGAATTTTATAATAGAATAGAATTCTAAATTTGACTTCTTTTGAAATTGAAAATATAAAAAAATATAATATGTTTTCTTCACTCATAGGAAAACACTTATATTGGTGAGTGGTTCATGAAAATTCAATATCAAATTTACACTCATCTAAAAAGGTAATTGAAAAAGATTTGAATAGAAAGTTTATGCAATTACCAAATGTATTTCTATTCTTTTTTTATTTTATTCAAATCAGAAATTTTGTGTAGTTACCAAACGTGGTTTTTTGTTCAGAAATTGTTCTTGGAAACATAATTAAAAAAATCATTTCGATCGAAATTATTCCCTGAACAAAATTATTACCAAACGCACCCTTAATTTCTCAAACTATTGCGTATCGCATATCTACGAGGCTTAAATGCTTTTTATATATATGCGGCCTCTCTTTACCTACTTTGTTAAAGCATGCCGCGTCGCTTTTCATCATCGTAAACAAATCAAAAGCACTAACATAAGAAGAAAAAGAACCCAAACAGGCCCAGTAACAATTCTGGCCCAAACGAGAGGCTCAGAACCAGAAATTGGGCCTAATAAACCTTCCAAAAATTCAAACTTGGGCCAAAAAGCCCACGATGCGGTCATCAACGAACTAATTGGTAATTCCTCGCAGTCATAAACCCTAGCCTTAAACCCTGGAATCTTGATTGATCTTGTCTTGAACCCTGAACTGGAGAGAAGCCATGAGCCGGAATCTGCTCGGGAGCTTCTTTCTCCGTTGCCAATCGAATCGACCCATCATTTCCTTTCCATCCTCAGTTGTGAATAGGGTGAGATTTTATTCCCACGACGAGCAGAACAAGACCCAAGATCAGGAGCTCGATGCTTCCCATGATGCCGATGATGTCGGCAGAGAAGGTTAGGGATGGAGAGACGCGCGCTTTATTTTGCATCTCTTGCTCTTTCTTGATTGAAATTGCTCTCTTGGCAATCGTGCAATGAAAATGTGGTCTTTTCAGTGCTTTTGAGCTTGATACAGTGGCAATTGCCACGAGATATGAATGTCAATCACCGTTTTGTTTCACGTTTCCTTTTTAGTTTTCCGTGTACTTTTCTGGGGCTTGCTTTGTCCTTCCAAATTGATATACCGATTGGGTGATCAGCCGGTGTTACATTTTGACATAAGAAAAGGACTTGAATTGTATGTGCTTTGTTTTGTTTGGATGGTTGTGAAATTTAGGTGATATTTTTTTTTGGGGACAAATTATAGGTGATTGCTTTGTGATGTAGATTTTGACTTATGTTCAAAGTGAATTCTCACTTCCTTCCAGAACTGAAGACGAGGATCTTGAAATTTTACGATGATGGCAACATGGAAGCGATTCCGTCAATTCTTGAGGAAATTTTGAAGCGGAAATTGGCTGGAAAAAATGATGAGAGCTTACTTGATCAACTTCCTTCTAACGTTAGACGTGAAGATCTTGAAGGCGGTGAAGACGGTGATTGAGAGATTGGTAATCTGTTCGTTACAAGGTCATATGACTGTCAATTAGGAATAGATAAGGTTGATATATTGATAGGACTCTAGATCTGTTATCCTGCGCTTCTGATGTGGGCATTTTGTTGTTTTGTTTGGAGTAATGTACTTTACTTGTGTGGGAATCTTTCCTGTTTCGAGCATCAGATGTAAATTTGTGAATGATAAAGATATTTGCTTCATTTGGAATATATTTTAAATTATTCCATTTTCTTACCTTCTGAGCTTTTACATGGTTGAACCGGTACAAGATTGCAAAGGGTCTATTCTGATTTTCGTAAAAACGAAACTAGGTAGACCGACAAGTCCATTCTGATGTGGTTTTTGCTACAGTGAAACAGTCAGAATGAAGCAAAACCTCATTAACTAACAAAATACATCTACGGCCTTTTCTCTATCCATAGATTTGGTTGATGATGCAGTCGGATGCTCACTGAAGCTAAGGTTCTGTGCATGCTTCTTTCATTTACTTTTTACGCATTTTATTTGCTTGTGTTGAAAGAATTAAGATGTCCTGAGCTCACATAATGAACTACCTTCTCTTGTCTTGCTATTCACTAAAGTAGTTTTCGTACTGACTGAAGGAATATATAGCATCTTAGGGGAATCATTGCACTGCCTCTGGGTTTAAGAATACAGCATCTGAAGGGTGTGTGGAAGTTACTTTTGCTGGTACTAAGTTGATAAAGAAGGGCCAAAAGGGGTTCATAAAAAGCGACAGGAATTGAATAATTTGGACGGTGTTTGATAAGATGTAAACTAGCAAAATGTATAAAAAGTGGCAGAGAAGGAAGAATCAGGTTCTCCTTCTAAAAGAAAGAGCTTATGTACGTTCTCTGATAAGAAAATTCCTTAGGCAATGTCCATGCTCTCTTGATATAGTGGTATCTGGTTTCGAGGTCAAAATCATGTAATTAAATCCAATTCCTCATAGCGGAAATGGCAAGGAAGCCGCCTGCCTCCTGCTCTGATTTAACTTCAAAGGAGAAGACTTTCGGATGCTGCTACAATGCTACAGAATGCATGTGTTCCTGTTGCTTGTTGTGCATTACATGTCCACTCACCATTTTGTTGCGCACTATCAGGGCACCTTGCAGGGTCGGCTTGTATGCTTTGAAGAAAGTGAGGCAGCAGATGTGTTGCGGGGCAAAGAAGAAAGTTTATGCAGCTTATTCTACATTCTCAGATACTGATTCTGATAGCAAGCAATTTAAATTGCGGAGACGGTCTGATTGCTTTGCAAGTTTGTAAGGACAGAATCGGTTGTGTAGACTGTCTTGATAATGATCAATTTGGTATAAGTTTGTTATGGAGTAGGATGACATTTCTTGCATTTAGATCATGTCTGTTACCCAGTATTATTCTTCTTTGCTATATAAACGAGGCTATAGTTCCTTCGTTCGCTCGGGAGTCTATGGACTAATGATCAACCATGTCTTGTTATGTGGAATAGGAAAAAACATTCTGGTCGGTGTACTGGTCTTGTTTCTAATCATCTTTTCCGGAGAAATTTGTAGTCTGTCTGGTTCACTTTTTTTTAACTTGGAATCCTTCTTGCTGGATCATGGGTCTTTGTTCTACTGTCATGGATTTTGAAGAATCTGCTGATGTCTTGATATTGCTTTGGGAAGACTGTTCTTGGTTTCCTTTTAGTCCCCGGTTCATCAGTAACAGCACAGGGGAGCAATTAAACCTAAGTAATGAAAGTGTTGTGTTGCTTTGTTTTATGCATAATCAAGGCCACTTACTGAGCAACACCTGTCACCTATATGATTTTTGGGAAAAGTACTGCAGAGTCTCAGTCTACGAATATTATGGTGCATGCGAGGCAATTAATCTCACGTGATTAGTGGTTATGATGGTACTGATCTACATAGACATGGTATTCTCCGTAGGCTCTCTCTTGTAATAACTACCGTGGTTTTTCGCCATCAAAAAGTTATTCATTCCTTTTTTTGCACACAACATGTATCCGTTGGATTATGAAATCATTCTCGGCGTTTTCTTTGCCAAAAACGGATGTGGGGAGTCCTTTAAGGAGGTTCTCATGGCCCATTCTCTTCAAGTAAAGAGTCTACCATCTAATGGTGAGATATCGTCGGTATCATCTGCATCACTATCATATTATTTAATCGATTTGAGTTTAAAAATCGCAGTCCATGAAATACTTGATTAATCTCATGACTCGGAATAAAACATTAATAATAATGAGAATATTTTTAGGGTTGCACATCGTGTATTTGAATTTGATTTTGTGCTATAATTTTGCTCAACAAAAGGAAATTAATAGCATGCCAACCACACTACTAGATTCTTTATAGTCAAACATGCAGATTTTTGCTCAAAAAAAGGAAATTATAGCCACAAACACGCTGGATGGACAATAACATCTGAATACCCATACAGGAGCTTTCTTGGAAAACTTCAGCGAGCTTTAGAGGTGCAGAAAGTAGACGAGAAGAAAATCATGAAGAAAAATTGATGCAACTAGTTAAACTTAATCATATGCAAAGCTGCCTCTTTCTCTGGCCACGATAGCCATATTTCAAATAGCAGTTCATCAATATTACAATTGATAAAGTGGATCTATTTTAACTCTTGGGTTTTCTCCGATGTGAAAACAGAATGGTGTAGGTTCTTGCCACATCTCAGATTCATGAGAAGTCAGTGAGAAGTAGAAACCACCTACAGCATCATCAAGCACCACAAGCGCCGCCACAGGCAGCACCGCAACCGGCGGCACATCCAGCACCATAGAAGCCAGAGTCGTCAGCCGAAGCTGCTCTGGCCTTGGAGGAGGGAGACGCACCCTCTGCACAAGACAAGAGAATGGCCGATATTAGAGAGAGAGCAAGCAAGGCTGCCCACAACAGTAACAGGCATTCACTAACTCCACCGCCACTGATCATCCCATCGTTCTGCTCCTTCCACTTCCTCCACATCATATCACTGTTCTTGTGGGTGTATGAGAGAGAGAGAGAGATATTGTGTTTCTTCTGGGGTTGCTTGGTGTAGTTGAGCATTCATGCACAAAGCTCTAATGGCTATATAGGTGGGGCTTCCTGGTGGGGGTGTGTGTAAGCGTCATTCTAATGAGGTCACCCACTCATATTGATGTAGGTCCTCTCTCCCTCTACAAGAACAAGGGCTTTATCGACTGACCCAGGATTTCGATGGAAGGGACAAAACTTTGAACTAATGAAGCTTTAATTGCTATTTACTTTGCAAAACATACTTTCATCATGAGGGTTTTTTTTTGTATGCATAATCGTTCCTAAAGTAAAACGACACCAGGACTGAGCTTTCTGCATGTTGCTGGCTTGAGAGTTGGCAGAAAAAGACCATCACATAGATGACATGAAGGATAGTGGAGTCAAGTCAGTGAGGCACTTCCATTTATTTAGTCTCTTTGCAGGTGTGTGTGTGAGGATGGGTTCATGTGCATCTACAATTTCTAGAATTTGGCTATGCACACACTCCCGTTCCTTTCCTGTTCTAGGGGAGAGAAATCGGTAGTGTGATTAGTAGCAGCTAGCAAATCCTCACTTTGGCGTCTGAGTATAAAATAAGTGCGACTAGCACTACTTAAGACGACCGAAAGAAAAGTGAAATATAAACATGATTCCATAATCCACTAGTGTTGGATTCCTATTGGATTGGTGTGCTTTGAGCCTCTGTGTTTAGCTTTTGCAATTTAATATTTTTTTGGAAATCACACAAATGATCTGTGAACTTTATCTTAATTTATAATATGATCTATGGACTTTTACTATGTTTAACGTGATTCGTGAATTTTAACTTAATATGCAACGTCATCTATGAACTTCTAATCTATCTAATGTGAATCATAAACTTTTAGTAAATATTCAATCTAATTCATAGAATATTATATCCCTAGATTTAATCTAGTCCCCGAATTATCTAGTTCATGAATTAAATTGAACATGTACCAAAAGGTTGGATATCACATTGAATAAATAACAAATTTGGGGATGATATTGCACATTGAACTAAATTCAAGGACTGCTTTGAATAAATTAAAATTTTAAAAATCATATTATATATTAAGTTAAAATTTATGGACCATTCATATTATTTTTCTTATTTTCTTCGATGACCTCTCGTTACCCTCGATCTCTCATGTCGGTCTAGATGATTTCTTTAGACACTGTCTATAAGAAGAAAAGGCCATCCACAAAAGTGTCGACATTCCGTCAACAATGGGCATTTAGTAATGAGTAATTACGACACCTTTTATTTTTTTAACTTGACTCTGACCTGGGGAGGTTAGAACTAGTCCAATTCAATCCGCTTCTTAGTGCTCGAACTGAATCTCGTTTTTAATTGCAATTATTTGTTTGTAGTGGATTCTTTTGAGGAATGGTTACTCGACAGAAAGGGTTAATCAAGTTGATGATGGGATAGGGACTTCACTTGAAAAAAAAACGTGAGATCAAGTTGCTTTGGCCCAAACAAAAACACAAAACAAGGAAAATAAAATAAAATAAAGGATGAGCACTTAAGTTCAAGCAAAATTAGAAAAGCACAAGTGCAACGCAAGGGAAAATAGGACTACTTTTTGGTTTTTCAAAATGATTTCTAATTTCTTATGCATTGCCTGAATACCGTAGTCTAGGCGAACTTTCCTTTAGCCTTAATAACTTTTATGCAAGCTTATAAGATGTCCCCATGCAACCAACCAATTGGTTGGTGTGAAGAGTTGCCGCACTCAAGACATAGGCCAAATAAAGCTTAGACATCTACCTATTTCTGTAAATACAACTCTATCTAGATATCTACCCTAACCAAAAAAAAAAAAAAAAAAATTGAAGTGAGAATCCAACCCTTGGCATATGTCTTTCTGCTGGTTTAGATCGCTACCATAGGCTATCAATTGGTAAATACTTTCTAGTTGTTGAAAAAAATGAAGAATTTGATGCCTTCTAAAATGGGATGGTACTTCTTTTCATTTCAACAAAAAGACCGTGTTTTGAAATCTATGATAGATAAGAGGGAGGAACAAAATGTATCTTCAGAAGCCAAAGCGTCCGTTCATGTCAAATAAAAATCTATGACATATATTTTAACGGCATCATAAATTAGGTATACACTTGATAAATATTCAAAAAAAAAAATCTTCCCTCAGTCTATAATATCGCATTCCTTCACTAATTTTCATTGGTACTTAAATTTACTTTGAGTTGTTAGGAGTAACAATATGATCTAGACGGGAGGGGGTGAATGGGTTAATTAAAAACTTGAACAATTTTTGCGGAAGATAGCAATATATACTTTGACAGTTGTAGAAATGGAAAAATTACCAATTTAATTATAAACATATTATATGAATATTAATTCAGTTCTAAACTTTTCAATTTTGCCAATCTAATCCTAAACTTGATTGTGAAAATTCAAATTTAGTCAATCCAGCTAATTGTCATAGGAAATCATTGATGGAGCAATTCACGAAATATTTACTTAAGCATGCTATATAAGATGGCTAGCGATTGCCAATTTATGCTCATCTTTTTACTATTCAAATGCATTTTATTCTTTTTAATAATAGAGAATTTGCAGATTAAATGAAAAGTAATCAAGCATTAAGAACCAATTCATAAATTCTTTCTTCTTCCTCTTCTTCTTCTTTATTTTCTTTTGACATTATCAAGTTATCAACCACCTAAAAAATTCAGGGAAATTTTATAAGGAAATTGAAAAAAAAAGTGCTAAAGAGGCAATGTTGGACAATTTCTATTCACCACCCTTTTACTCTAATAGACATGGAATTATTCTCGAGGGCATTTATTGATGGCTAGGGATGTGGAATTGCTGTTAATCCGCCTAAAGTGTGTGAAAATGATGAGCCAACGATGTAAACTATGTCTACTTAGTTTACTTCTCTGTACATTATAGATGTTACTAGAGAATTGTAAAAGTTCTAAACAAGTTCTAAACTTATTGCCTTCTCACCAATTTAGTTATAAATATTTTAATTGCGCCAATTGAATTCTAAACCTTTTTACATTATGCCAATTGAATTAACTTAGCCAATTTTGGTCAGAAATCGTTGATACGAGCATCGATCGTTTTACATGGCACAACTAGTGCTAACATAGACAATTTTAAAAATATTCTAATTTTATATCTTTATTGAATTTTTTAAATTTTTTTCTAATCTTTCTTTTTATTTTTCCTTTATCCTCTAGTCACGTTGGCTTTGACGATGGTCGACGACTAGCCAAAGGCAACTATTACTAAGGGCGCCTCAGTGAGGGTTTTAACCTTTGGGGTTTGTCTTAGTGGCTACCCTTTCAATATGGAAGGGGGAGGTAGGAAGTTCAAATCTCCATATTCTTAGGATGGTTGAGATGGGAATGATTTAGTTTTGAGTATAGATTTTGACTCTCACGCTCTTGCTAGTGGCTAACAAGGGCTTTGCTGCCCTTGCCTAGTGGCCAATGATGCCCCAATGATCTTTGCTGGCCATATTTAAAAAAAAAAAAAAGGAAAAAATGAGAAAGAAAAACAAAGGAAAAAGAAAAGAATAAATAAAATCGATATAAAATTCAATAAATATTTAAAAAATTTTGACCACATTAGCTACCTATGCTATGAAAGACGGCCATTGTTCACATTAATGATTTCCAGCTAAAATTAGTCGAATGGACTCGATTAACACAACGTGAAAAAATTTATGACTTAATTGATATAATTTAAAGGTTTATAATTAAATTGGTAAAAGATAATAGGTTCATAATTTTTTTGGATAATTTTCCCTAGATGCAACAGACACATAAATTATTTATTCACCTTTAAACCTTAAAGAACAAGAAATTATTAAGTGTATTCAACTATGAATATTCCACATGTACAGCGTCAACTTTGATGGCGGTGGAAAGGAATTTGGACTTCTCCTTATGTAGAAGGTGATAGGAGTCGAGACATCCATTAATTAGCGGTGGTGAATTCTTCTTTGTTCTACATCGAAAAAAAAACAAAAAAACACAAAAAAAGGATGTTCCACATATAAGAAATAAACAATTAGAAAACATTTTTCCGTAAAAGATCGATTATATCACTTAAAATAATTAATCAAGTAATATATGTAATTATTTTTAAACAAAATATTTTTCAAATTATTCATTTTGGACAAAATAAATAGTCATAATGGTAACTTTGATGCTAGTGAAAACTTTGATGTTTGGTAACTTGTAAAATAGTAACTATTTATATTCTTTTGTTTTCTAGAACAAAAAGAAGTTTTTATTCCCAGAAATAAATTTTGAATATAATCATGAAGTTAAAAAAGTTGTTTCTTTATTCTCGAGAATAATTCAAAAATCAAACCCATACCATTTTATTTTCTTCTTTTTTCTTTTTCTTTTTCTCTTCATCTTCTCTTTCTTCCTATAATCGGTCGAATGCCATAGCAATGGTCAATGACTAGCCAAATTGTCGCCCAAGCTTGTCCTCGGATATCCACCAGGTGAGGCTCGACGTTGTCCAATTGCCATAAGGCTTGACCTTACGAGGTCGACTCTAGTCTAGCTGGTTGTTAGCCATGGCCAAGGACGATGAGCAGTTAGGGAAAGAAGAAGAAAAAGGAAAGGAAAAAGGAAAAGAAAAAACAAAGAAAGAAAAAATATAATAAAATTATTAAAAATTAGAAGAAATTTTAAGTCAAGAGAAAATTTGAAAGTTGTATTAAACGCATTTTTATTTTAAGAATAAAAGTTTTGTGTAGTTAACAAAATGCTTTTGAATGCTCAAAATTCATCTAGAGAACATAATTAGAAAAAAAAAATCTATTTTCAAGTGGAAATTGCCTCCAAGAACATAATAATTACCAAATGCACCTTCAACAAATATTTGGGATGTTAATAATGGTACGATGTAAGAGGGGCAGGAAAGTACATAGTGCAATTCTCTCGTCATCCATTTTTGTTTGTTGTTTATGTCGGTGCTTCCATTCACTTTCAATCGGCATGCGTGTGATAAAGCTGTTTGGATATATCTACATATAATCTATGTGTACGGTCTCTTGACCCAAGCGATAAACGCCCCTTGCATTCTCCCAAGGCAATGATTTTTAGGGCCTAAGGACCGCAAAAATCTATGCGTACAGTCTCTTGACCCTAGAGATAAACACCCCTTGCATTCTCACAGGCCATTGATTTTTAGGGGCTAAGGGCCGCAAAATATCTCCCATTCAGGCCATAAGGGTCACAGATGTTACAAGGGTCAGATTCAGGTTCTCATGGAACTGTATCGTGGCCGTGGGCCTTCATCCACTTTCCGATATAGAGAGCTTTTTACATGTGGGATTTCGATTCATGCTCCACTCGAGACATGATGCGGGGTCGTAGTCGCCGTCCTCATCATCCTCTTCCTCTTCGTCATCGTCATCGTCATCGTCATGATGATTTAGACTTCACAGTGTTAAGTAATATCAAAGTTTTGCCTTTCTTCTTCTTCAAATAGTTTAGATCCATCCGGCCTACAATGCGAACACAAGCCCACATTAAAATTATATAGCCTTGTCGGCCCGACAAGATTAAATCTTTTCCTTTCTTTTGAATGTTTTGATTTTTACAAAAAAGTAAAAAATTCGAATGATTGACGGAGAGGAACTCGATCTAGATACGATTGAAAGCTCAAGTTTTATACATCTTTCACACCACTAATCAGTGAGGGCCATCGCCATGAAGACCTCAATTAATTAATCAGTAAACCCTAAAAAAGCATCGAAAGGACACTTTACACAATCGATTCTTATCCATCCCATGGATGTACCTGTACGATAAAGCCGGCCTGAGTGTGCATTGCGCTTTAGCACTCAAATGTCATCCTGGTGTCTTTTTTTCAAGCACTTAGAAACATCTGACCAAAAAAAAAAAAAAAAACAAAAGTGCTTGGAAACAAATCATCTTGTGGACCCATAGTTTGATTTCCTTTTTCAAGCTCACCTCAGCTAAAAACAATCTTGACCCAAAAGGAAAGAAGACGAAGCGTAGAGAGAGAGAGAGAGAGAGAGAGAGAGAGATTTTCGGAATTCATATCAATCTAGTCATCACCCTTCCTGAAAACCAGAAAAAACAAATCGTGATTTCCAATTAAAATTAGTTGAATTGACTTGATTAACACAATGTGAAAAAATTTATGATTTAATCGGTATAATTTAAAATTTTATAATTAAATTGGTAAAAGATAATAGGTTCATAAATTTTTTGGATAATTTTCCTTAGGAAAAATTTTAAATAAAGACATAAAGTGTCATAATTTTCTCAAAAGAAGACCCGAAGTGAAGTTTGTCTCAAATAAAAACGTAAAGTGCCTTCATTTTCTCAAAAGAGGATCTAGAGTGAAGTCTGTCTCAAATAATGATCCAAAGTGATCATTTAGTCTTAAAGAATGTCCTCATTTGCCGGTAGGTGAATAGATACATTTTCGATGCATATTCCAGTAACCTGGTTAGGGTTATTTTTGTCCATTTTTTATTTTAAATTTTCGGTTGTCTTGTTCTTTATTATTATTATTGGTCAATGGTGGTACTATTCATCATCTTCTTCGTCCCATGTTCGTCTTCTTCTCAAGAACATCGGACTTAGGAAGGGTTGGTGAACACTGGTCGTTGGTGAGAGCCAGCGGGTTGGACGCCCATTGTCGGCAGTAGGCGAGGGCCACTAAGCCCTCATCGGCTGTGGGTGAGGGCTTGAAGGCCAACCCTCGCCATATCTAGGGAGGGTGGCCTCGGCTGCTGCTGGCGAGGGTCGTCGAGCCCTTGCTGGCTGCAGGCGAGGCTTGCAAGCCCTCTCCGGCCCTTATTAGTGGCTAGTGAGGTGGGTGAGCCCTTGCCCAAGGCCGGCGATGGGCGACCTCGCTGATGGCCGTGAGGGGCGACCTCCGTCCACTGCTCCACCAACAAACTTATCTTTTGTTAGGACTATGACTATGAACGCCCGCATTGCTTTCTTTATCCCTTCCTCCCACCATCACTCCTAGATTGACGACTTCTTCAACTACTCCTTTTGCCCTCGAGGACCTTCTTGTAGGGCCTCGATTTGGACGGCCTCCTCCCCCATGGCTAGCGAGGGCTCACATACATATATATATTAGAAAGAAAAATATTTTCAAGTAGAAATTGCCTCCAAGAATATAATAATTACTAAACACACCCTCGGCAAACATTTGAGATGTTAATAATAGTACGATGTAAGAGGGGTAGGAAAGTACATGGTGCAATTCTCTTGTCTTCCATGTTTGTTTGTGGTTTATGAGGGTGCTTCCGTTCACTTTCAATCGGCATGCGCGCGCGCATATATATATTACTTGTGTGTGATAAAGCTATTTCTATATATTTACATATAATGTGTGTACAGTCTCTTGACCCTAGAGATAAACGCCCCTTGCATTCTCAAAGGCCATTGATTTTTAGGGCCTAAGGGCCGCAAAATCTCTCCCATTCAGGCCATAAGGGTCACAGAAGTTACAGGGTCAGATTGAGGTTCTCATGGAACTGTATCGTGGCCGTGGGCCTTCATCCGCTTTTCGATATAGAGAGCTTTTTACATGTGGGATTTCAATTCATGCTCCACTCGAGACATGATGCGGGGTCGTAGTTGTCCTCGTCATCGGCGTCATGATTTAGACTTCATAGTGTTAAGTAATATGAAAGTTTTGCCTCTCTCCTTCTTCAAATAGTTTAGATCCATCCGGCCTACAATGCGAATACAAACGCACATAAAAAATATATAGCCTTGTCGAACACAAGATTAAATCCCAATGTTTTTATTTTAAAAATTATAAAAAATATACTTGTGATAAATTTACCCTTGTCGGCCTGACAAATTTACCCCAAACCGGTACATTTGTGACAAATTTACCCTTTGTTAGTATTCATTAAATTTTACTGTCAAATTATTAAGTTAAATAACACATAAACCAATTTTTTTACTTTTGTCTTTTGAATGTTTTTTTATTTTACAACCAAAAAAATTTATGGCTTTTTGTAGTCGAATAAATTATTTTGGGATAAATTTGTCAATGAACAATAGAGATATATCGGAACAAAAAATAATTTAGGATAAATTTGTCGATCAAATATTAATCTTAAAAAAAGTTAGAAAATCGAATGATCAAAGAGAGGAACTCGAGTTTTCAAAACTCAAGTTTTATACATCTTTCACTAGTCACTAATCAGTGAGGGCCATGGTCATGAAGACCTCAATTAATTAATCAGTAAACCCTAAAAAAGCATCGAAAGGACACTTTACGAATCGATTCTTATCCATCCCGAACGATGGATGTACCTATACAATAAAGCCGGCCTGTAGCGTGCATTGGGCTTTAGCACTCAAATGTCATCCTGAAGTCTTTTTTCAAGTACTTTGAAACATCCGGACCAAAAAAAAAAACAAAAGTACTTGGAAACAAATCATCTTGTGGACCCATATTTTGATTTCCTTTTTCAAGCTCACCTCAGCTAAAAACAATCCAACGAAAGTTGACCCAAAAGGAAAGAAGACGAAGCGTAGAGAGAGAGAGAGAGAGAGAGAGAGAGAGATTTTCGGAATTCATGTCAAATCCAGTCATCACCATCCCTGAAAACCAGGAAAAACAAATCGTTGATCCAAAAGGAAAGAAGACGAAGCGTAGAGAGAGAGAGATTTTCGGAATTCATGTCAGCAGATCCAGCCATCACCATCCCTGAAAACCAGGAAAAACCAAAACGGTTCAGTACCATCTCTTGTTTATGTTTCCCTGTCCCTGTCCCTCCCTGATCTGCTCTGACTCCCCTTCAACAGTAACAAAAGCAACCAAAGGAACAGCTTGACAATGGCGGCTCTTCACTCCTCTCAGTCCCACCCTCAAAATACCGAATACCCTTTTCCTCCTAACCCCACAAAACCGCCACCATGCTCGCCCCGGACCTCTCCCTCCCGCGCTCGGTCCACGGGCGCCCGAAAGACCGAAACTTTCCATCCCGAGCGCGCGCCCAATGCGGCCCCGTCGCGCCGCCGCGGCCGGCCCCGTTCGTGCTGGCGCTCGGCAGCCTGATGGAGACGTTCGTGGTGGAGGTGCGGAGGGCGGAGAGCAGGGCGCTGGACGTGCCGCTGGCCCGCCGTTTACGATCGCGACGTCGAGGTTGGAGAGGATGGGCAACGTGGCGGTGCGGGTGGAGCTGAGGAACGGCTGCGCAGTGTGGGGGGAGGCGCCGGTGCTGCCGTCCGTGACGGCGGAGGATCAGGGGACGGCGATGAAAAAGGCGAGGGAGGCCTGCCAGGCGCTGAGGAGGAGGCCCGCGATGGGGCTGGGGAGGGCTTTGGGAGAGATAGCGGCCATTCTTCCTGGACACGAGTTCGCTTTGTGAGTTCTTTCGATAGATGTTCTGGGCTTAATTTGTTTTATTTCAGTGTTAGAGAACGTAGATATGAATGGTGTATGCAAATTTCATATACGTGGGTCAAATAATCATCAATGAGTGAGGAGGAGTCTCTGAGAAATCGAATGCGCTATCTCAGGGAATATGTGTTTTTGCATCTTAATATTTGTCTCCTTTTAACTTTGTCCTCTTTCTTTTTGCAGTGTTTGACTTTGCTTTCGAGTTTGCATCTTAGTCTGTGATTTTCTCTCACTTACTGTTGTTTGCTACCGGGTGATTTTGCATTCGCCGTGCCGGGAATTTTCATCATTGTGAACTGAAATTTGTTTGGTTTTGTGGATGCGATGGATTCATGGAGGGGTCATTCTGAAAATAGGCCGATTAACTTATGTGTAACTCTTTCAAGAAAGAGAAAAAATCCAATGTTGATTGTTTTGAATTTGACTATATTTTGAATATCTCGCAATGTTTTGTATGGTTATCGAATGAGCTTTTTACATTTTATTCAGCTTTAAAGTGGATCATAGGCATTGTGTACGTTAATATATGTTTGTTTCAAACCTGCGGTGACTTGGGCCACTGAAGTTGAGGCTAAGCTTGCTTGCGGAAGAATCTCGCGTTGAGATAATTCAGTGAAATGACATAGAATGAAATAGTTATTACCTTTATGATCAATCAGGCCTGTTATAATGTCAGAAGTAATTCGTTGTTTTCCTGAAAATGTAATGGACTGGGTATCCCTGTTATAATGTCAGAAGAAATTTGTTGTTTTTCAACTAACTGGGGTATCCCAGTCCCGAATTCCCTAAAATTTTCGTGACTATTATTGTTGTTATTATCATGACATCATATATCTTCAATTGAAGGTTCAGGCAGGAGTTGAGATGGCATTGATTAATGCAGCATCGGAACACCATTGTGGAAATTATCTGGTGGAGCTTCAAATACATTAACAGACATAACAGTTGAGTTTCTATCTTGATTATCAAACGGAAAGATAGTTCCTCAAAATGTATAATCTTGGCAAAGCCTCCTACTCTGTATTTGAATTACATATAAATAATGTCTTCAATTTCAGTTTCTCTGTTTTATTTCTTTGGGAGAGAATTTCAATCGAGTTTGTCATCCACATGTGCAGATTCCATTTGTGTCACCAGCTGAAGCTGCTTGAGTTAGCTCTTAAATATCGGAAACAGGGTTTCCAAACTTTGAAGCTCAAGATGAGCAAGGATCTGAAAGCAGATATCAAGTTTCTTCAAGTAATACGGGCTGTGCACCCTACTTGTTCTTCTGGATGCTAATGAAGGATACAAGTCTTCAGAAGCTATTCTAGTCCTTGATAAACTCCATGGTAAAGAATGTTATAGACATGCAAAATCTCTCTGTTATGCCTGCATTGAAGTGTCGGCGAATTATGAACCTTCTCTTTCTTTCTCCTTTTTTGCTCAACTGAAAAAAAAAAGGGGGTTTTTGAAACCTTATTTCTACTTAATGTGAGAACCTGAATTTCCCATATCAAACACTTTCTGTCTGGTTCATTTATTGCCATCTAGTTTTCGTAACTGTTTTCTTCTTCATTCTTTACAGAGATGGGGATTACTCCCATTCTCTTTGAGCAGCCAGTTCATAGAGATGATTGGGAAGGTCTTGGACATGGCAGTCGAATTCTATGGGGAAATATGGGATATCTGTTGCAGCTGATGAGAGTTGCCAAAGTTTAGACGATGTTAAGACAATCTTAAAAGGAAATTTAGCAAATGTCATTAACATAAAGCTCATGAAACTCGGAGGGGTTGGGCCCTTGATATTATTGAGTTTGCAAGAGAACATGGTTTGGACCTGATGATTGGTGGTATGGTTGAGACTAGGCAAGCCATGGGCTTCACTGGCCACCTTGCTGCTGGCTTTGGTTGTTTCAAGTTAGTATTGCCATTTCTGCTGATACTGTTGCTAAGTCAATCTTGTTCATCCGATACATAGTTCCTTAATGCATTATATGCTTTTCATCTCAGAAAAGTTAATTTGAGTTCGCATAATTTGTTACAGCCAAGGAAAAAAGGACTGATATGTTCGACAATCTGTGCAGGTTCATTGATCTCGATACTCCCTTACTGCTAGCAGAAGATCCAGTTTTTGGAGGTTACAAAGGTACTATTGACTGAGCTATTGACTTTGGTTTTCTACAATCCTACTTTTAAGTTAAACTGTTTGATGAATACCACTAGTGAAGTTTTGTTGCTCTGACACCATCTTCTTGTTTCTATTTCTAGTTTCTGGTGCCAATTATAGATTCAGTAATGCCAGAAGCCATGGCGGCTTCCTTCATTGGGATAACATTGTCTGGTAAATCTTTCCGTTTCCCATCAATTAATGTATTATCAAAATGTAGACCTTCTTTGATCTACTTTTTCATTTGAATAAGAATTCTCTGATGTTTCATGTTATGCCTTTATCTTATATTTGAATCTCAGATTGGTAGAAAGTCAATTACTTAAATAACTCCTGTTTTTGGATCAGTCATGAAGTGTATCTTTCCCATCTTTTGTGGACTTTGGTCGCGTTCGAATCAACTCATGCTATAGAAAGTGGCTTCTAATGACATAGAAACACTTGGCTCATTTGCTCAGGATAATTGGTGCAATGATTAGCCTTGTATTTATCTGGCTAAACAATTGGCTAGTAAATCAAGTGAGCCCAGGTGGTGTTTGTTTTTGTATGCATAGTTCTGGACTGGTTTGCTTGCGGATGTTTAGCCCAAAATTAAAGGACCTAGATGAACTTCGATATCAACTCTCTTATACAAATTTCTCTAGAGCTGTTGTGTCTCTGAACAGATCTTAATTGCTTTCTGTGCCGATGTGACTACGTGCTTATATGCCAAACTCTGTCCATCCATTCTATTCTTCAAAATGTGATCTGGGTGCCTCAATGCTGCAGTGAGCGGCCTTACGAAGGTTTAGGGAATTAAAATATCGTAGCCAGATTAGGCATCTATTAAGGAAAAGTTCCCCGCTGTGAAAGAGGTGCGCATCTTGCCTGTATCTCTATCTTACTAGCAATAATGTGGTTTTCTATTGGAGCTTTCCTTATACCTTTTAAGGAGCATAATAATTCGAATTGTTGGTATAATTTTTTGCCTAAAGAGGTCCCCCTTCTCGAAAGACATCAAATGTTGATGGCAGTTAGCATCTTTATTGGCCTTGTTTGGTCCGATTGGCTTGTTAGCTTTGTAGACAATATCAGATGGTTGGTATCTTACTGCATCAGTGTCCGGGATGTCATAGTTCATTAGTATTTTTCCAAAGATGTCTGTGCATGCTCTCCCATCTTTAGTCTTTCTCAACATCAATTGAGTTAAAACTATTGTCTTTATGCCCTAAAAAACAACCATACAATAATTACATGTTAGGGATTTAAATTGCGTTATTTATTTAATGGCAAAAAAATATTCGTTCGTTGTCCTAATTATATGAATAGGTCTATAAGATCATTTGCGATTGAATCTATTCTTAAGGTGTTAAGAATATGTGCAAAAGGTTATTGTGAAACTAACGGTTAGTGGTCGATGAATCATTGAGAGGATATTTGATATCTTGTTGAGACCAGTGTGTTTTCAAGCTTCAATATTGAGTATTGAATGCCTCATGGGATGATGAGTCACAAATCATTGGATATTATGATATTTGAGCTTGAACATAGGTGTTTGTCTTAAAAAGTTCACTGAACATGACATATGCATATAACGATTAGCAACATGAAAGCTTTTAACTAGGTCAATAACTAATCATTCATGTTTTGGGCTTGTGTAAAATCCTTAGATTTGAGGCACAATACTAACTTGTATGTTGGATGGTTATGGTTCACATGCACATATCGAAGCTTCATAGAACCGTCTTTATACTTAATGGTCTTTGTTTGTTCACATACGAAGGCACATGTGTGCACACAATATGGAATATGTTTTCTTGTTATATATATGCAAAATAAAATATTGTTGTCCTATTTGGGCATATGATTAAATTTGTGGCTTGACAAATAATTTTATAGCCTTTGTTCAATCGAGACATAGAAAAACAAATGATTGAATTAAATGGTCATAAAAACTAATGGGTTCATTATATTATTGAAATATTCACACTGTCTGGATAGTCATAACATATTGTTAGATGTCATTTATGGTTTGTAGGAACGGGAATGTCACACACTATTATCAATTTAATGTTAGATAAGGAGAAACAATATTGCAAATATGTTTGCATTTGACGCAATTGGATTGAGTGGGGTTGAAAATATAAAGATCTGAAATGGTTTCAAAATTTATGGCCAAATCAAAGATTTAAAGTGGTTTTGGATTCAATGGTCGAATTAATGATTTAAATTGAGTTCAGATTTAATGGCAACATTAATGATCTAAAGTGAGTTTAGAATCAATAATCAAATTAAATATCTAAAATGGTTTCAAACTTAACGACTAAATTAACTATTTGAAACAGTTTTAGATTTAATAGTCACATTAATTATTTGTAACGATTTCATAATCAATGGGTAATTTAATAATCTGAAACGGTTTTAGATTCAAATGACCAAATTAATGTTTTGAAACGGTTTTAGATTTAATGGTTAAATTAAATGTTTGTACTGGTTACAAAGTTAATGCCCAAAATAAAGTTTATAACGGTTATAAATTAATGCCCAAAATAATACTCTATAATGATTACAGGATTAATATCAGAATTAATGCTCTAAAATGTTTTAAAAACTTAGGTCCAGATTCAATGTCTGAATGTCTGAAACAAGTTCATACGTTATGACCAAATTAATGCTCTGGAACAATTTTAAAGTTAATAAACCGAATTAATGTGATCGGAGATTGGTTATTGACATAGTGAATCTAGAAATGATCAAGTGATGGTAACAATCAATCAAATAGTCATACATGAGAGCAATTGCTTGCACAATTGTTGTGGTGAGCTAGAGGTGATGTGTCTGAACTAAAGGTTCGACATTTGTGGGACTAGAATTGAAGAACATCAGAACCAAAGTACGTTAAGAGTGCCATGAGGAGACTAAATGTTTGTAGTAAGGATCTTAATAATGTTAGAACAACTGCTACAAAGACACTAGGTGTTTGCGGTTAGTATCTAAACTAGATTTGAAGAACGTTAAAACTAACATAGTTCATGCATTTTAATAAGAAACACTTATAAATTAAAAGGTGGCTAATCACATTATCCTTGTACCGTGCTCCAAAAGTTTGGTTATGATATTCTTCAAATTTTGACCACAAATGTCTAATGTCCTCGTAGTGTTAATTTTGATGTTCTTCAGATCCTGATTACGAACATCTGATCTACCTATAACATTGGTTTTAACTTCTTCAAACCTAGTTCAGATACAAACCACAAACACCTAGTGTCTTTATAGCAGTGGTTCTAACGTTATTTAGATCTTGACTACAAACATCTAATGTCCTCATGATACTAGTCTTAACGTACTCTAGTTATGATATTCTTTGGTTTAGTCCCGCAAATGTCGAACCTTTAGTTCAAACACATCACCTCTAGCTCACCACAACAATTGTGCAAGCAATTGCTCTCGTGTGACTATTTGATTGATTGTTACCATCACTCGATTATTTCTAGATTCACTATGTTAATGGCCTCTTATAACCAGTCTCCGATCACATTAATTTGGCTTTTTAACTTTAAAATTGTTTCAAAGCATTAATTTGGTCGTAACGTCTGAACTTCCTTAACTTAGACGTTGAATCTGGACATAAGTTTTGAAAACATTTTAGAGCATTAATTCCGATATTAATTCTATAACCATTATAGAGTATTATTCTAGGCATTAATTTATAACCGTTATAAACTTTATTGTTGGCATTAACTTTGTAACTAGTACAAACATTTAATTTAACCATTAAATCTAAAACTGTTTCAAAAAATTAATTTGGTCATTTGAAACTAAAACCGTTTCAGATTATTAAATTGCCCATTGATTATGAAATCGTTACACATCATTAATGTGGCTGTTAAATCTAAAACTGTTTCAAATATTTAATTTAGTCGTTAGGTCTGAAACCGTTTTAGATATTTAATTTGGTTATTGATTCTAAACTCACTTTAGATCATTAATGTTGCCATTGAATTTGACCAGCTTTAAATCTTTGATTCGATCATAAAGTTTGAAATTATTTCAGATATTTATATTTTCAACTTGACTTAATTTGACTGCTTCAATTGCAAACACATTTGCAATATTATCTCTTTTGTTCTAACGTAATATTGAATTGATAATGGTGTGTAACGTCTTCAGGCTTATCATTGAATTGGTAGTAGGACTTGTACTAACACATTTGCACAACCAATAGAAGTGATTGTCCCAATTAATCTCATGTTTCTACAAACCATGAATGACATCTAGCAATATGTTATGGCTACCTAAATCGTATGAATATTTCAAAAACGTAATGAACCTATCAATTTTTGCGATAATGTAATTTAATCCTCATGTTTTCTATGTTTCGATCAAACAAAGGTCATGGAATTGTTTGTCAAGTCACCAATTTGATCATACACCCAAATCTAATTGATATGTAATTATACGAGACATGAACCATTCATTATTGGTTACTATTAGAAATGAAACCAAATTCATTAGTGTTGATACTTTGATGCCCAGATCCCAAAATTGATACCAAAGATTGTTTGATGCCCGCATTGAAGAGGAGTTATAACTGTCGCGTTATCTTTAATGAGTGTTCGTATCATTAAGTGTAGTGATTGTTTCTAAATATATGATGGAATATAATGAGATAAGGTGAAATATGGTGATCATTTTGCTAGTTTCTAGATCTTATCTAGATCGCTAGCTATTTTTATGGGGAAGAGCAAAGGTCATGTAACAAGTTTATAATTAGGGAAGTCTTTAAATGTTTTTTGTTAAGATGAAATAAATCTACAAGTTTATCTATCTTTTTCTCTTCCTTGTGTAAGTTGTGAGCATTTTGCCTTCAAATTACTTCCATCAAATTGGTATTAGAGCTTACGATTTGTATCATGGCCTCAACAAACAATCAGCTTCATCTTCAATATTCTCGTCTTACCAAAGAAAGTTATAGTAAACTGAGCTGTTAGAATGAAAGCTCTACTCGGCGCCTACAGTGTGTGGGAACTTGTCAACACTGGCTATGATGAGTCAAAGGATGAAGCTACCTTGAGCCAGAACCAAAGGAATGCCTTGGAGAATGTTAATTCGAAAGATCATCATGCCATGTCAATCACCTATTTAGATGATTTCATGTTCGAAAAGGTACCGAATGCCACCACTCCTAAAGAGGCATGGGAGATTCTTCACAACACACATTAAGGAGCATAAAAAGTTCATAAGATTTGTCTTCAAATCTTGAGAGGCGAACTCGAGGTAATTCATACAAAAGAATCTGAATTGATTGCTAATTATTTCACAAGAGTTTCAGCAATTGTCAACCAAATAAAAGAAATAGAAAAGACGTTTCAAATGTTCATGTTGTTGAGAAAATACTTTGGTCCTTAAACAAGAAGACTAACCACATTGTTGTTACAATTAAAGAATCCAAAGACTTGGATGTCATGATGATTGATGAGCTTTTTGGTTCATTACAAGTCCATGAAAAAAGTTTCAAAGGAAAAAGATGAACCGGTGAAGGAAGTTCTCCAAACACGGTTGACCATCCTAGATGAGAAGGAGGAAATAAGAGAATTTGCACAAACTCACATGACAAACCAAGATCTTTTGGTGATAACTCCAAAATTCTTGTCAAAAACAAAGTTACAATTCTGATTCATTTGAAGAATGGGGCACATCAATTTATTTCTAATGCTTATTATGTCCCAAAAATTTCAAGCAATATTTTAAGTTTGGGACAACTTTTAGAGAAAGGCTAATGCGATTCATATGAAAAATTTTATTATTGGGTTAAGAAATAGCTACTAAATTGATTGTGAATGTGAAGATGTCAAATAACATGATGTTTATTTTCAATATGAAGAATGATATGTCTCGATGTTTGAAAGCGTGTGTGGATGATCCTTCATGGTTGTGGCATTTGAGGTTTGGTCATCTCAACTTTGTTGAACTCAATTTGCTTTCTCGCAAAGGATGGTTTATGACTCATCATATATTGATCGAATTATGTGAATGGTGTGTTATCGGTAAGCATTCTAGAACTAGCTTTCCGAAAGAAGCGACTTATCAAGCGAAGAAGTCGCTTGAGTTGATTCATTCTAATGTGTGTCACAATCACTCCTTGCTCATATGATAATCATCGATATATTATTAATTCTATTGATGATTTTACACAAAAAACTTAGGTGTATTTTTTGAAAGAAGAAACATAAGTTTCTTTGATACTTTCTAATAATTCAAAATCCTGGCTTAAAGGGAGAGTGGCTATTTTATCAAAGCTTTGAGGACCGATCGTGGTGGAGAATTCATCTTAGCCATATTCTTAACAAATTCTATGAGGATCATGATATTCGGCGTTTCTTGACGGTTATGTATTCTCCTAGTGTAAATGAATGGAAAAATAGAACCATTCTTGACATGGTTTAGAGCATGTTGAATAGTATAATTTTGTCCAAGGGGCTTCGGACTGAAGTTGTTTCATGTGCAGTTCATCTTCAAAATAGATGTCCTACATTCGGACTCGAAGGCATAACTCCACAAGAAGCATAGAACGGGAAAACACCAAGTGTTTCAAACTTGAATATTTTCAAGAGCATTGCTTATGCTCATGTCTCGAATTTGAAAAAATCAAAGTTAGAAGATGAGCAAAAATTCATCTTTATTTGGTATGACTCATCATCTAAAGTCTATCAATTTTTGATCCTAACACTTTAAAAGTCTATATAAGCAGAGATGTCAAGTTCAATGAAGATGGCACATGGGAAGACAATAAAAAAGAAGCGAATGCTCATGGTGGTTCCAACCAAATGGAGTTGAAGGATTATCCTATACATTCTTCTCCAGTATTTTCTTCAAGTTCATCATTGCCAACCCCTTCAAATGGTGTCGATGAACCGCTAGTGCTAAGATCAAAGGAATTGTTTGACATTTATGAAGCAACCAATGAGCTTCGCCTTGTATGTCTTCTTGCAAATTGTGAACCACTTGTCTAAGATGATGAGGCCAAAGAAAAAAAATGAAGAAAAGTTATAAATGAAGAAATTGATGCCCTTGAGAAAAATCAAACATGGGAGCTTGCTGATCTTCTAAATGACAAGAAATCGATTTGAGTTAAATGGGTGTATAAGGCCAAGAAGAATGAGAAAGGAAAAGTGACAAGATACGGAGTTAGATTAGTTGTGAAAGGGTAAAAGCAAAAAGGCAAAATCGACTATAATGAAGTCTTTGCCCTTGTCATTCACATGGAAATGATTAAATTGATTATTTCTATTGTTGCTCAAAATGATTGACGAATTTATCAAATGGATGTAAATCATTATTTTTCAATGGCATCTTGATGAAGAGATTTATGTTGAACAACATGAGGGTTTGTCATGAAAGGTCATGAAGACAAAGTGTTGAAATTGAAGAAAGCTCTATATGGACTTAAACAAGCACCGAGAGCATAAAATTCTAGTATTGATGCATATTTCAAGGTGAATGGGTTCTTTCAATGTCCATACGAGCATGCACTTTATTTGAAGCAAGAAAAAAGTGATGTTCTACTCACCTGTTTATATGTCAATGATCTCGTTTTTATAGGAAATAATCCGGTGATGATTAATGCTTTCAAGGCATCAATGGTGAAAGAATTTGGGATGACCAATAATCGTCTCATGAACTATTTCCTTGGAATCAAAGTGAAGCAAATTGCCAAGGTGATTTTTATTTCCAAAAAAGGATATGCATAAAATATCCTTGAAAAATGCAACATAAAAAGAATTATACTCCAGTCAATATACCAATAGAATGTAGAACCAAGCTTTCAAAGTTTGATTATGGTGTCAATGTTGATTTGACATATTATGAAAGCTTGATTGGAAGTTTGAGATACTTAACATGCATGAGATTGGATATTATATGTAGTGTTGGGAATTGTGAGTTGATATATGGAGAAGCCAAAATCATGTCATCTTAAAGTTGTGGAGAAGATACTTTGGTACATCAAATGTACTACTTCTCACGGCCTATACTACTATCGCTCTGAATCCTTCCAACTTGAGCTTATTTGGATAGTGGTTATGGTGGAGATATCAATGATCAAAAAAGTACTACAAGCTTTGTATTTTTCTTGTGTGACACTACTTTTACATGGTTGTCAAAGAAGCAACCTAGTGTCACTTTGTCGACACGCAAAGTTGAATGAGTAGTTGTATCCTCATGTGTTTGTCATGCAATATGATCGAGAAGACCACTCAAAGATATTCTCATGGAGCAGAAGAAACAACTAAGATTTTTGTTGATAATGTTTTTATTATTGCACTGGCGAAAAAGATTTTTCATGAACAAAGCAAACATATTGATGCTCAATATCACTTCATTTGAGAATAAGTTAAAAGAGAATGAGGTTGAAGTGTTGCATGTGAAGATGAGAAATCAAGTAGTAGACATTTTTACTAAACCTTTCAAGATTGATGATTTCCAAAACTTCAAAAGCCTACTTGGAATGATCAATGGAAGAGAATTTGGTTTAAGGGGGAGTGTTAGAAATTAAACCAAATTCATCGATATTGATACTTTGACACTAAGATCTCATAATTGATACTAAAGATTGTTCAATACCAGCATTGAAGAAAAATCATAATTGATGCGTTATCTTTAATGAGTTTGTTCATATTTCTAAGTGTAGTGATTGTTTCTAGAAATATGATGAAATATAATGAGATAATGTGAGATATAATAATTGTTTTGTTAGTTTCTAGATCTTATCTGAAGTGTTGATTATTTTTATGGCGAAGAGTAAAGGTCATGTAACAAGTTCATAAATAAGGAAGTCTTGTAATTATTTTTTGCTAAGGTGAAATAAATTTACAAACCTATCTATCATTTTCACTTCCTTGTGTGAATTGTGAGCATTTCACCTTCATTACTTCCATTAGTTACTACGTAAGACATCAATATTCTATTTGTGTGTGTGTGTTGTGTTTCACCTTCATTACTTCCATTAGTTACTGTGTATGACATCGATATTATATTTGCATGCGTGAGTGCATGCATCCGTGTGTCTGTGCGTGCGTCCGTGCATTCGTGCGTACATGCGTGTCCGTGCGTGTGTGCGTCCGTGCGTCTGTCCATTTGTGCGTTCGTGCGTCCATCTGTGCGTGCATCCATGTGTCCATGCATGCATGCGTCCGTGCATGCATCCGTGCATCCGTGCGTGCGTGCATGCGTGCATGCATCCATCCGTGCGTCTGTGCGTCCATGCATCCATGCATCTGTGCATCCATGCGTGCGTCCATGACGTGCGTCCGTGCATCCATGACGTTCATGCGTGTGCATCTGCATCCATCCATGTCCATGTGCATGCATGCGTGCATGCGTCCGTGCATGCGTGCCATCCGTGCATGTGTGCGTGTGTGCCATGCGTGCATGCGTGCGAAACAAGAAAACAAATTTCATATTATGCACGCATATGTCTTCATATGTATGAACAAACTATGACTATCAAGTATAGAGACAGTTTGATGAAACATCAATATGCATACTTGGGAATCATAACCATCCAACATACAAGTCGGTATTATGCCTCAAATGTAAGGATTTCACACAAGACCAAAGTACAGATAATTAGTCATTAACCCCACTAAAAGCATTCATATTGCTAATCATTTTATACATATTATGTTCAATGAACTTGTCCAAGACAAGCACATGTGTTCTAATTCGTGTATCACAAATACCTAATGACTTGTGACTCATCATCTCATGAAGTATCCAATACTCAATAGTGAATCTTGAGAACACACCGATCTTAACATGATCATCAATATTCTCTCAATGATCTATCAATTGAGAATTGTTTAAAAATGTACATATATTCTTAACACCTTAAGAATATGTTTAGTTACAATTGATCTTATTGACTTATTCATATAAATGAGACGATGAATGAATATTTCTTTGCCATTAAACAAATAATGCAACTTATTTTCCTAATATATAACTATTACATTGTTGCTTTAGGGCATATAGCTTTGAATCTTTTTTTTCCCCGATCCAGGCAAAATTGTTATGACCTTCATCCCTTTGATAAAATTTGACAAGGCATAGGCCCTCCTTACCCGAAACTTAATTTTCCATTACTTGCTTCCCCTTCTCCATAATGATGGTGAGTTAACGTGACACAACTACCTAGCTGAAAAAAAAATTAAAAAAATCTCAACACCAACATAAAATGCAATAGCTATTACTACATCCATTAGTTGATCATATAAATTCACGAATTTTTCTCAAAATAGGTTTTTAAAATGTGTGAGACGGAAAACAACCATTTGCTGATTCAAGGGAAAGATTGAACCTTTAGCAAGATAATCACTAGTAAGAGTTGGGGGTGAATATAGTTTCAAGATAGAACCTAGAATCTAAAAACCGGACTAGTGGAGTGGTGGAAACTTGTCAGATTCTAGGTTCCAACATGTGTAGAGTAGATTCTAAGTTTCAAAAATTGGAGCACCTAATTTGATGGGTAGGTTTCAAGTTCTAAGTTTGTAGAACCTAAAACTTAAAACTTAAAACCTGAAATAATTGTGTTTTTCTCGGTCTATGTTTTCACACAATCTTATGGTATTCCATGTCATTCGATGATGAGTGTCTAATCTAAAACTAGTAGTTCAAGCTTTCATTTTATGACTAAAATTTTTACTTTGTTAACATTTCATATTTTTTGTATGTCTAAATATAAGTTATGATCAGTAAATTATAACAACAAATTGTAGTTATTAAAGTGATAATTCAATTAATAATAAATGCAAAATGTGGATATACCTTGGAACTTGTGATGGGGTAGGTTTCAAGTTACAGAATATGCATGGCAATTTTAGGTTCTTGAAAATGAGGAACTTGTTCTAATAGTAGGTTCCAAGTGGAACCTATATGGAACTCAAAATTGTTCACCCCTAATAAGAGCAACATCATTCAAGTTCAAAATGTCAAGAATAGTAGTGACAAACAAAAATCCTTGTACCGATCCCTAAAGTGCCTAATACGACCTCAATCAATGATTATAGATCTATTGCCTACTGTAATATGATTTATAAATGTATAACTAAGGTTTTAGTTAATCATGTCACCGCAGTTCTTCATGACACTATTAGCCATTCTCAAAATGCATTCATTAAGGGCTGTCGCATCCAAGATAATATTCTTCTTACACAAAATTATTTGCTAGTTTCATCTTCAACCATATTCCCTTAAATGTGCTATTAAGGTTGATTTTTAAAAGGCCTATGACATGGTTGATTGGGACTTTCTTGAAATGGTTATGCCTGCATTTTGATTCCCGGACCATCTTATTAGGCTCATTATGGTATGTGTACGTACTCCCAAGTTTTTGATTTTCTTGAATGGTGAACTCCATGGCTTCTTCCCTACTTCCCTACTGGACATGGCCTTCGCCAAGGGGATCCATTGCCCCTTACCTCTTTACTTCTGCATGACACTATCAGCCTTTCTCAAAATGCATTCGTTAAGGGCCGTCGCATCCAGAATAATATTCTTTTTGCACAAGAATTATTTGCTGGTTTCCATCTTTAGCCATATTCCCATAAATGTGCTGTTAAGGTTGATTTTCAGAAGGCCCATGACACAGTCGACTGGGACTTTCTTGAAATGGTTATGCGTGCATTTCGATTCCCGAACCATCTTATTAGACTCATTATGGTATGTGTGCGCACTCCCAAGTTTTCGATTTCCTTGAATGGGGAACTCCATGGCTTCTTCCCTAGTGGACATGGCCTTCACCAAGGGGATTCCATGTCCCCTTATCTTTACATGGAAGTTTCTCTCCTCATGTGTGGCGGAAATTCTTCGGATGTAAGGCTTTATCTCATATTTTCTTCACGGATGATGTCTTTCTCTTTTGTCAAGTGGATATGGGTTCCATTTCTCTTCTAAAAAATGGTCTACATACTTTCTCTGTATGGAGCGGATTGAAGCCAAACAACAGCAAGAGTGAGATATTTCTTGCAGGTGGCTTGGAGGAGTTACGGAATGAGATCAAGGATGCCCTTGGTTTCATTGAAGGAAAGATGCTAGTGCGTTATTTGGGATTTCTATTATATCCTTGAGGCTCAGCAAGGCGGACTATGTGTCCTTAGTTGATCGTATAATGGCCAGGTTCCAATCTTGGACTCAACGCTTTCTATCTTTTGTTGGTAGGGTTTAGCTAATAAGGTCGATCCTTCATGCCATCTAAGCTTATTAGGCGAGTGTTTTCACCATGCCTATTGCAGTTTTGGAGCGCATTGAGTTGATTCTCAGAAAATTCCTTTGGAAAGGCCCCGGTCTTGGAAAGGGTGGACGCTAAAGTATCTTTGGAAGACGTGTGCCTTCCAAAAGAGGAAGGAGGACTTGGAATTCACAGATTGCGAGAATTCAACAAGGTAATGATGCTCAAGCATATTTGGATCATGTTTACAGACAAGGAGTCCTTATGGTGCAAGTGGATTCACTCAACCTTCCTGAAACGAAGAGTTTTTAGGTGGTTGGGACGCCGACTTATTGCTCCTGGGCTTGGAAGAGAATCATTCACCTGAGATCCGAGTTTCGTCTCTACTTTTGATGGAGAATTGGAGATGGCCAGTTAGTCTCCATTTGGTTTGATCACTGGCACCAGAGAGGTCCTTTACATCTTATTTGCTCATATCAAATGATATTAAATTCCGGTTTATCCAGATTTGCCACAATGGCTGACCTTTTCTCACCGGCGGGTCAGGATTTCAAGACAGTAGTTGAATCTTGGGATTTTCCCCTCCCTCTCCTCTCTAGAGCACCGGATCGCTTTACTTGGAATGACGGCACTTCTAGTCTCTTCTCGATCACTCGACTTGGCATATTATTAGAAGAAGAAAGGATAGGGTTAATTGGGCATCCTTTATCTGGAATAAGGTTATCACCTCGTGATATCAATTCAATCTCTAGCTCATTACAAAAAATCGTCTTCCCACTCAAGCCTTACTTATGTCACATGGCAGAATTAGGAGAGAGGTTTGTGCTTTTTGTAGGCTGACCTGGATTCCATTGATCATCTCTACTTCGGGTGTCGCATCATTGCGAGCATGGCTTTCTTTTGGGCGGCTAAATGCAATCTCCCTTGGTGTAACAAAACATGGTCTGAAAACCTTCAGTAGGCGATGAAGTTCCTCTCCGATAAGGACTTTTATTGCTCCATTGGCCGTTTTCTTTTGGTGCTCCTTGCCACCTTATTTGGAGGTACAAGAACAACATACTCTTTAGAGATCACACGGTCGCAATTGCGGTGGTTAAAAATCATCTCATCAAAGTGGTGAAGGACCTTAACTTTCAGAAACATTGAGGATAATCCAAGAAATAGAAGACTCCAGCATAACTGGGGATAGATCCTTACATCTTCTCTTCTCATCCGACGGATCCTTAGTGTTCTTTGAAGTGGTTCAGAAACAACTTGTGGTTAGGTCACGGTCATTGTCTTCTCGAGCGCTTGCTGTATGAAGGCCTTTCGCCTTCTTCCTTCGGTTGGGGTCGTGTTCACCTTGACTAGTTTGGCTGCTGTTCATCTAAGGCAGTGACCCCTCCTCAGTGTTTTGTGACTGTTTTATTACTTTGTTATCTATCCTTTGTTTTGGTTGTTTCGTCGAGGTTGGTTCCTTTTGGTCATGTGTGGCCTCCTCTTTCCTCGTGTGCCTATTGTTTAGGCTGGTATTCGCTTTGGCTGCTCTTGCGGAATTCTTTTGCATCCGGCTCCCTTCCACTCATTTAGATTTATTGTCTTCATGAGTGCAAGTTTTGTGGCGTTGGATCTTGTGTTATTGTTTGGCTCAAAGCTCAATATATTATTACTTCTGACCAAAAAAAAAAAAAAAAAAAAAAAAACAAAAATCTTCACACATATAACGTGCAGAACAAGTTAGAGCCTAAGCAAAAAAAATCTAAAAGGCCTTCTATGCATAATTAAGGATGCAAATCTTAATACTTTCCATTTGGTGTTATATTTTATTTTTCCCAAAACCTTGTAAGATAACAGTTGACAATTTTGACTACAAAAACGTTCAAAATAGCTGAAGACAAAAAAGGGAAGAAAAATATTGGGCTCAATTTTGTGGTGATTTTTTTTTTTTTAACAGAAAGATAATATATATTGATAGAAAGTCACGTGGGAAATACAAAGCAACCCTGAGCGAGGGCATCTTTACAGAGAAGATCGAGCATAACTTGGGGAGGGGAAACAAACCAAGCGGAAGAGAGGGATCCGCGGCCATGAGCCTTTGCTGCCCAATTAGCGAGGGTATTTGCCTCCCGACGGCAGTGCTGTACCCGAAGATGAGAGAATCGGCGAAGTAGATCAAAGCACTCGGTGAAGAGGGCGCGGCACTCCCACGGCGGCAGGCGACCCCGATTTAGGGTTTCAACGAGGACGATGCTGTCGGACTCCACAATCAGGTGAGAATCTGTTAACTCTTGCTGTATCAAATCGTTAAGAGACAAAATTAATGCCTGGATCTCGGTCTCGAGAGCGGAGGAGGCGAGACGGCGTATGATTCCACCAAGCGGTCTACCCGAGTAGTCGCGAGCCATACCAGCAATCGATCCTCCGTGAGATGCCGTGGGAAAGGAGCCGTCCGTTGATCTTCATCGTGCCCGGCGGGGAGGTTGCCAAGACCGATTAGGGCTCAGCCAAGAGGAATGGCTCTTGAAATCCTTTTGATGGACTCGTCTCTGTAGAGAGGCCAGGGCAAAAGCAGAGTCGATAATCTGATCTGGGGACTTCTGAACGCGGCGAAAGATGAAGTGATTCCGCGCCTTCCAGATTTCCCAAAGAAGGCTTGCAACCTGCTCAAAATCCGGTAAGCCTCTGTTTTGGTCGAGGAAATTTGCTAACCATGAGTCCATTCGGGTAGGGGTATAAGTAAAAATATTGAGGTGTACCTTTGAATGAGTCCAAATGCGTTGAGTCCAAGGGCAATGCAAGAAAAGGTGTTCTGTAGTTTCTGGGGAGGTAGAGGAACAGAGACCACAGACTGGGGTTTGAATGATCTTTCTGCGGTATAGATTATCTCTAGTTGGTAATGCATTCTGACATACTGACCATAAGAAATTACGAATCTTGGGTGAAGTTTGTGCTTTCCAAATCTTTTGCCAAACAAGTTTGGGTGGTTGGTAGGAAGATGAAGCCTGAGAGGTAACCTGCTTGTGTGTGGATCGATGAATTACGTTGTAGCCACTCTTGACAGAATAGATGCCATCCCGTGTGCCTGTCCATATGAGTTTATCTCGTTGTTGAAAGTGGCCAAAGTTTTAACTCTGGAGGATCTGCTGTACGGTGGAGTCATCAAAGAAACGATTGAGCGAGCGATATTCCATTCATTCGAAGAGGGGCTTATCGGACCGAAGAATAAAGTGTGGGGTTCATCTCGGAGAGCAGGACCACCTAGAATTCCCGCAGGTAACCATCTATCCTCACGGACTTTTATTGATTGGCCATTCCCAACTGACCATTGAAGGTTTGGACTAATAGAATCTCTTCCTAACAGGATACTCAGCCAACCCCAGGAAGGTCTATGACCTCTGTCAGCATGCCAGAAGGTTTTGAAAGGAAAGTACAAACCTTTAAAGACACGGCTCCACAAAGATGAAGGATCTTGGAACAATCTCCATGCCTGTTTCCCCAGGAGAGCCTTGTTAAAGGTTAGAAGATCTCGGAATCCCATACCTCCAGAATCTTTTTTGGCTTTGAGTAGATCCCATTGTTTCCAATGAATGCCAGATTTATTATTGTTTGTTTTCCACCAAAACCTGGAAATTTTTTGTTCAATGGATTTGCATATTGAGACTGGGATCTTAAATATAGACATAGCATACTGAGGTAGAGATTGAACAACCGATTTTAAAAGAACCTCCTTGCCTCCTTTAGAAATGAAAGACTCTTTCCATCCCTCCAATTTTGCATTAACCCTATCAAAGAGCCAAGCAAACATATTCTTTTTTGAAGAGCCCCAATCGGAAGGTAAACCTAGGTATTTGCCAGATTTTTCCAAAATAGGAACCCGAAGTTCACTAGCCAGGTTAACTAGAAGAGGCTGAGGGCATGATTTCCCCATAAATAGACCTGATTTGTTTCTGTTAATGGCTTGACCAGTGGCTAAGCAGTACTGATTGAGGATGTTACCGAGATTTTGACATTCTGTTGTTGTACCCTCCACAAAAAAGATAGAATCATCAGCGAAAAATAAATGAGATAAAACAGGACACCATCGATTGAGTCTTATTCCCCTTAGAGATCCCATGTCCACAGCTTGAAGGATAAGTGAGGAGAGCAGATTAGCCACTAGGATAAATAAATAGGGAGAAAGAGGATCACCCTGGCGAAGACCCCGAGAGGGCTGAAAAGTAGGTAGCATTTCGCCGTTAAATTTAACACTAAAAGATGTTGAAGAGACGCAATGCATAATCCAGGAGATCCATTTAGCATGAAAACCCAACTGAGAAAGATAGGCAGCCAAGAAATCCCACTCCACCCTGTCATAGGCCTTTTTCATATCCACTTTCAATATTCCCTGAAATTTTTTCTTATTTGTGCGAGTTCTAATTTGACGTAGAACCTCTTGAACAAGGAGTATGTTGTCTTGTATTTGTCTGCCTGAGACAAAGGCACTCTGTTCTTGGGAGATTAGCTTAGGTAGGCAAGTTTTCAGGCGATTTACTAAGATTTTGGTGATTGAGACTCCTGATCTGTTAAGTTATTAGAAAGCACTGTAAAGCTTAATTCTTAATTGCCTGCATGGAGACGTAAAAGACTGACAATAGGATCGAGTTTCCTAGCATTTTTTTTTTTTTTTTTTGTGTAATTTTCTCGTAAAATTTGGGAAGGACTATAGAAAGAAATGAAAAACCAGTTAATTCAGGATGAGAACTCTTATATCTTACCATGGATTTTCACTTGCCTCCTCGAACTTTACCTCACCATAAACCATGGGATAAGGATTAAGACCTATGATAGATTGATGGATGTACACAACCAAAGCTCAAAAACTGGCTGGTCAGCTTAGCTGGTTCATTTTTTTAAGAGAAGAGGCTTTTCCTGTCTGTTGCAATGGGGATTTTTCCTTCTACAAGTAGGGCCCTTGTATTTATCATATTTCCAATTCTGTCCGTCCAACTAAATAAATACAATGGAGCTACACATTCACACCAATTCAACTATCTTTCTTTTTCTTCATTTTCGTCCTTTTTAGGCTTCTCCTTTTTTTGTGTTTTCCTTTCACTTTTTCGTAGTAATTTCATGGTAATTGGTGCATGGGAATAATTGCGTGTCCAACGACATAAAACAAATATGAACGAGAACTTGAAATCCAACTTCACAACATATAAGATGATTCGACATGTTGTTTCATAGCCATATGAATCGACACAAAATTAATAGCACAAATTGCAATAAAGTAAATAGTTTGAAACAATTTCATGAAAACATAAAAATTTCAATAGGTCATCTATTGTACCATTTTGATCGTATTTCGATACTTGAACTATAATTAGCTTAGAAGATACATCTAGAAAACGGTATGATGGTTTGGTTCCGACTGAACATTTAATATGCAACTGCTTTAGGTTTCAATCGTGATTCGACATGTTGTTTCATAGCCATATGAATCAACACAAAATTAATAGCACAAATTGCGATAAAGTAAATAGTTTGAAACAATTTCACGAAAACATAAAAATTTCAATAGGTCATCTATTGTACCATTTCGATCGTGTTTCAATACCTAAACTATAATTAGCTTAGAAGATACATCTAGAAAACGTTATGATGGTTTGGTTCTGACTGAACATTTAATATGCAACTACTTTAGGATAAATTTTATGAAACAGGATATTAAGGAACCATCTCATGTCATTATGAATTCGCCATATATGCCTTATACTAAATCGTAAAAACTATATTTGTGAATAAGATAAGGTCATAGATATATTACATGAACTGAAATGTTATTCACATGAATTGCAGATTGAAACAGATATGTGGAGAACATTTTTCAAATTATTCATTTTCTAGTGAAATAAACGCACCCCAGATTTTGTTTTTTTTTTTTTTATAGCATCATGCGGGGACCTTTGACTTAACATAAAATTTATATGGAAATGATCCAAAAGAGCATGGTATATTTCCACCACCACAAATACATTTGACTTAACACGATGCTTAACACGTCCTAAGGGATCGAACACGTCCTAAGGGATCGAGAAAATATTGGGTAGCGTTGTGATGCTAGAGTGGCAAAATCCAAGTTCATCCGGTGGACGACATATGTCACATTTGAACCCACAAATACATACATACATACATACATACACACACACACAAATACATACATACATATGTCACACACACACACACACGATGCTTAACACGTCCTAAGGGATCGAGAAAATATTGGGTAGCATTGTGATGCTAGCGTGACAAAATCCAAGTTCATCTACTAGACGACATATGTCACATTTGAACCCACCTATCAAAAACCTATTTATCTTCTCTCTCTTCAATTGTACAACAATCTCTCTTTTATGTCTTCTACATTTTATTTTATTTTTTTGAGAAAAAGAACAAAGCCTGCCCTCCTTTTTTAAAAAATGCTCTCTAGCTCCTAAGACCCCACCGCCTCCGGCGTGTCCCCTACATCTTCCTCTCCATCTTCACCTACTTCTTCTCCAACCTCCAACATCCGCCTCCTATCCAACTCCTTCCACGTTCTTTACATCGGCACCCTTGTTAACCAAGAGCTCAAGACCCTATGCCGTGTTGACGAATCATGCCTTTGTCTCGTCCATTGCCTATGCCAACCATGGTCGACCTCCAATCTGTTGATTCGAGGTCAAGCTGAGCTTTACATCATAAATTTAGGGCTCATCGAGCTTAGATCCGAAAATCTTAAAGCTCAAGTTTGCCGGCCAAGTTCGAGCTTGACAACGGAGGACTGAGATAGCAGTGATGTGGCGGCGGAAGGCGACTTGCGAAATTAAGTTGACAGTGAGTTGAGTGGAGATATTGTCATCTTGGATGGTTTGAAAGGAGGAAGAAGAAGGAAAATGAAGGAAATGAAGGAAAAATAACTAAAAATATTAATCGAGGAGAGAATGCTGGGCTCTTACAACTTAACCCAAATATGACAAATGTCGCGTGATGAATGAAGTTGAATTTTGTCACGCCGGCGGAGCTGTACCCAACATTTTTGGGACCACACCAAGCCGAGAAAGTCTCCAAGAAAATATTGGCTGCAGCTCTGACTCCAACGTGTCTTCCTCCGAGTCTATTCACCGGGCGACACCTGTGAAGATGCGAAGGAGGAAATATTTGGTGGGCTCCACCAAATATTTCCTTCCAGAATAGTTTCGTTCCTTGCAGAGATGAATGACTGGACAAGACGTGCAGGAGGAGAGAGAAATTAATTTTCCGTCAACTTTGCTCCGTTCCGTTTCGAAAATAACCGCGACGAGCTCGGACTCCAGCGTGGCTGCCGTTGGACAGGTGTCGCCCGGTGAATGGACTCGGAGGAAGACACGTTGGAGTCAGAGCTACAACCAATATTTTCTCAAAGTCTCCAATTCCATGTCAGATCCAGTCATCACCCCCCAGAAACCCCCAAAAAAAAAAAAAAACAGTTCAGTACCATCTTTGTTTATGTTTCCCCTGTTCGTCCCTGCCTCGATCTGGCCCCCCGACCAGTGACGAAAGCATCCACAGGAACAGCTTAACAATGGCCGCACTTCACTGCCCTCAATCCCACCGCATACCCATTTCCTCCTAACTACCAAAAACCGCCGCCATGCTGACGTCGCACCTCTCCCTCCCGCGGTCGATCCACCGTCGCCTCGCCCCCGCCGGCAGCGCCCCGAAAGGCCGGAGCTTCGGCTCCCGGGCCCGCGCCCACTGCGACCCCGTCGCGCCGCCGCGGCCGGCCCCGGTCGTGCTGGGGCTGGGCAGCCTGATGGAGACGTTCGCGGTGGAGGTGCGGAGGGCGGAGAGCAGGGTGCTGGACGTGCCGCTGGCCGCGCCGTTCACGATCGCGACGTCGAGGCTGGAGCGGGTGGGGAACGTGGCGGTGAGGGTGGAGCTGAGGAACGGCTGCGCGGGGTGGGGGGAGGCGCCGGTGCTGCCGTCCGTGACGGCGGAGGATCAGGGGACGGCGATGGAGAAGGCGAGGGAGGCCTGCGAGGCGCTGAGGAGGAGCCCCGCGATGGGGCTGGGGAGAGCTTTGGGGCAGATTGCGGCCATTCTTCCAGGACACGAGTTCGCTTCTGTGAGTTCTTTCGGTCTGGTTCTGGGCTCAATTTGTTTTAGTTCAGTGTTAGAGAACGTAGACATGAATGGTGAGTGCAAATCTCATATTTGCGGGTCGAAAGAATACGTGAAGTTCACTCATAAACGAGTGAAGGAGGAGTGCTTGAGGAAGACCTTTGCATCTCAATAATTGTCTCCTTTAAACTTTGCCCTCTTTCTGACTTTTGCAGTGTTTGACTGTGATTTTCATTTACTTACTGTTGTTTGCTGCCGGGTGATTTTGCATTCGCCGTGCCGGGAATTTTCATCAGTGTGAATTGAAATTTATTTGGTTTTGTGGATGTGATAGATTCATAAAGGGGTCATTTTAAAGATAGTTTGATTAACTCATGGATAACTCTTTCAAAAGAGAGAAAAAAACCCAATGTCAACGGTTTTGAATTTGATTATACATTATTTTGAATATCTCGGAATGTTTTGTGTGGTTATCGATTAAGCATTTTACGTTTTATTCAGCTTTAATGTGGATCATAGGCATTGTGTATGTTAATTTAAGTTTGTTTCAAACCTGTAGTGACATGGTCCAGTGAAGTTGAGGCTAAAAAGCAGCTTGCTTGTGGAAGAATCTAGCTTTGGCATAGAATGAAATAGTTAATCTATCTTGCCTTTATGATCAATCAGGCGTGTTATAATGTCAGAAGATATATGTTGTTTTTCTGAAAATGTAATGGACTAGGTGGCTATGCGGTGTCTGCCTATGAGACTAACTTTTCTACCAACTGGGGTATCCCGGTCACTCCCTAAAATTTTCGTGATTATTATCATTATTATTACTATTATTATCATGACATCATATATCTCCAACTGAAGGTTCGGGCAGGAGTTGAGATGGCATTGATTGATGCAGTTGCCAACAGCATCGGAACACCATTGTGGAAATTGTTCGGTGGAGCTTCGAATACATTAACAACAGACATAACAGTAAGTTTCTATCTTGACTATCAAGTGGGAAGATAGTTCCTGAAAATGTATGATCTTGGCAATGCCACCTACTCCTCCTGTCTTTGAATTACATATGTATAATGTCCTGATTTCAGTTTCTTTGTTTTTTCTTGGGAGAGAATTTAAATTAAGTTTGTCCTCTAAATGTGCAGATTCCAATTGTGTCACCAGCTGAAGCTGCTGACTTGGCTCTTAAATATAGGAAACAAGGTTTCCAAACTTTGAAGCTCAAGGTGGGGAAGGATCTGAAAACAGATATTGAGGTTCTTCAAGCAATACGAGCTGTGCACCCTACTTGTTCATTTATTCTGGATGCTAATGAAGGATACAAGTCTTCAGAAGCTATTCTAGTCCTTGATAAACTCCATGGTAAAGAATGTTATGGACGTGCAAAATCTATCATGGTTACGCCTGCATCAAAGTGTCGGCAGATTATGAATCTTCTCTTTCTTTCTCCCCCTGTCGCTCAACTGAAAAAAAAAAAAAAATATTATATATATATATATATATATTGAAAAAAGGGTTTTTGAAACCTTGCTTCTTCTTAATGTGACAACCTGAATTCCCTAGCATTTCAAATACTTTTCTGTCTCATTCAGTTTTTAACTCTTTTCTCCTTCATTCATTACAGAGATGGGGGTTACTCCCATTCTCTTTGAGCAGCCAGTTCACAGAGATGATTGGGAAGGTCTTGGACATGTCAGTCGAATTGCTATAGGGAAATATGGGATTTCTGTTGCAGCTGATGAGAGCTGCCGAAGTATGGATGACGTCAAGACAATCGTAAAAGGAAATTTAGCAAATGTCATTAACATAAAGCTCGCGAAACTTGGAGTGGTTGGGGCCCTTGATATTATTGAGTTTGCAAGAGAACATGGTTTGGACCTGATGATCGGTGGTATGGTTGAGACTAGGCTAGCCATGGGCTTTGCCGGCCACCTTGCTGCTGGCTTTGGTTGTTTCAAGTTAGTATTGCCATTTCTGCTGATACTGTGTAGAGTAAATCTTATTTATCCAATACATAGTTCCTTGATGCATTAGATGCTTTTCATGTCAGAAAAGTTAATTTGAGTTCACATAATTTGCTACGGCCATGGAGAAAAGGACTAACATGTTCAACAATCTGTGCAGGTTCATTGATCTCGATACTCCCTTACTGCTAGCAGAAGATCCAGTTTTTGGTGGTTACGAAGGTATTGTTGACTGAGCTATTGACTTTGGTTGTCTACAGTCCTGCTTTTGAGTAGGAGCAGCTTGATGAATACCACTAGCAAAGTTTTGTTGCTCTAACACCATCTTCTTGTTTCTGTTTCTAGCTTCTGGTGCCAATTATAGATTCAGTAATGCTAGAGGCCATGGCGGCTTCCTTCATTGGGATAACATTGTCTGGTAAATCTTTTTGTTTCTCATCATTTAATGTAGAATCAAAATGTACAACTTCCTTGATCTACTTTTTCATTTGACTAAGAATTCTCTAATGTTTCACGTTTTGCCATTATTTTATCTTTAAATCTCAGATTGGTAGAAAGTCAATTACTTCAACAACTCCTGTGTTTGGATCGGTCATGAAGTGTATCTTTCCTATCTTTGTGGACTTTGGTTGCGTTCAATCAACTCATGCTATAGAAAAGTGGCTTCTGATGACATGGAAGCACTTGGCTCAATTGCTCAGAATAATTGGTCCACTGACAAGCCTTTGTATTTACCTGGCTAACTAATTGGCTAGAAAGTCAAGTGAGCCCAGGTGATGTTTGTTGTTGTGTGCATAGTTATGGACTGGTCTGCTTGAGGATGTTTAGCCCATAAATAAAAGGGACCGAAATGAACTTTGCTTACAACTCTCTTAGACAAATTTCTCTACAGTTGTTGTGTCTCTGAACAGATCTTAATAACTTTCTGTGTCAATGTAACTTCGTGCTTATATGCCAATCTCTGTCTATCCATTCTACTCTTCAAAATGTGAAAGGGGTGCCACGCGTGCGCATGAGAGAGAGAGAGAGAGAGAGAGAGAGAGAGAATAGTCTCTGAGCAGATATTAATTGCTTTCTGTGACAATGTAACTTCATGATTATATGTCAAACTGTCTATTCATTCCATTCTCAAAATGGATAGAGAGATATTTGTCTCTGAACAGATCTTAATTGCTTTCTGTGATGATGTAACTTCATGCTTATATGCCAAACTCTGCCCATCCATTCTATTCTTCGAAATGGATAAAGAGAGATACTTGTCTCTGAACAGATCTTAATTGTTTTCTGGGATGATGTAACTTCATGCTTATATGCCAAACTCTGTCTATCCATTCTATTCTTCAAAATGTAGAGAGAGAGAGAGAGAGAGAGAGAGAGAGAGGGAGGGAGAGAGAGAGAGGAGTTTGTTATTTATAGTACTTCTTGTTAATGAGCTGATAAGCTATCAAATATAATACATACTGTGTTGTTACAAATTCTGTATCTCCTAAGTCTCCTGGTCACAATGACATTCATACAGAAGTTGCTTTAAAGTCAGCACTGGAATCTTGAATCTTTTCGGTGAACGAGACTTAAGAAGCATAGAAGGCCTGATTTCTATGGACATCTTTGAACTTATGGCAAATTTTTATCTTCAACTTAGACTATGGGCAACTGACTTACATAGATCAATTAAGGTAACCTGCACTAGATAATAGCTGTGTGTGTGTGTGTGTGTGTGTGTGTGTGTGTGTAATATGCAGGTGAGAACTGGTGGCTTCAAGCAAATGCTAGTTCACACAAGAAAAAGGGTAGGAAAGAAGGTTTGTAGGCATTCTAATTGAATGTGATCTTGGGAAGCTGTAACCTTGCATCTCAAGGAACATCAATGACATTAAATTGGCCATTCTTCACTCTGTAGAAAGCTGCTTTTCCTATGGAGCTGCACTTTTCTGAGGCATGCTCACATGATGATCGCAATTACTCAAAAGCACATTCATCATGTCAGGCTTCCATGATAAACGAAACCTGGCTATTCTCTTCTCAAGATGGGCTGGTACCCGTTTAATTCAACCACTCGACTCTTTCACGAGACCACATGTTATGCTACAACTCAAATCTAGGACTCTCACGGCATTAGTTCCAACTACGTAGAAGTATCAATTGAAACATCACCTTGTAGAAGTATCAATTGAAGATCATCAAGATGGTGACTATGTTAGCAACAGTTTCTATGTGGAGATAGATTTGTCAAAATCGATCGTAAATCCATTTCCTAATTCATATTTGATGGACTGAGTTATTGTATGATTTAATTATATCTAATAAATGAATTTAAAATAGTAAAGTCCAAAATAATATAGGTATTAAATAAATTAACGATTTATTTAGACTCAACTCACCTTCATGACTATATCTTTACTACTCTCATCTCTCACATTCGCTTGCTTCATACTTTTACTTTAATTTGGATATGAGTTTTTATTAAAGTAAATATGAAAGTATTTTAATAATATAGGTGAAATCGGGTACAAGTCAAAATGGATCAAATTGATCAATTTAAGTTGGATCATTATCAATCCGAAACATCTAGGTGACGAGCCTAGTGGGGAATCATTTGTTAACGTGAAGTAATCATGAGAACCCATCATCATCATCATCAGGTACAAAGCCTTGACCGGTTCAATGATGGCTTGAGCTCTCTGCTGAACCTGGAAATCAAAGGCATGGAGATCTTATGGGAGATGGAATCACTCACGAGTCACGACAACCCTTTTGGTGCTTGTGCCAGTGTAATCCATTAAAGCGCCGTGATTATTTTCACTTTAGCTTTGGACCAAGTTGGTCCCATAATGATGGGTTAACATTTGTTTAACCCGACCCTGTTTTGCCTTAAGCAAAGTTGCGAATGATCTGTTCGATCTCTACTGTCCTCAGCTTTCTCGAAGTTAGAGATCTACTTACATGTTCCGAGATTGAATTTGATAGGTGGCTCGCATGTGAAATGTAATGAGTCTACTCTATGGTCCTTTGGGAAATGGACAAATTACCTAATCAGTTTTAAACTTATTATACAGATGTTAATGTAGTTCTAAAATTTTCAGTTTTGTGCCTGAAGTTGCTAACTGAACTGTTGTTGCCGGCTGTCGAACGTGGCACAGCGGTACGTCACTAATTTTTTGATGAAAATAGATTAGAAGGGAAATTAAAAAGTTGCTAACTCAACTCTTGTTCTAATGTTTTCTTTTTCCCTCTTTAACATTAGGCGCCTTATGTCGCATGGTTAGAACTTTGTTGTGTAAATGTAAATCGTATCTTGACCAAGAATCAAAGGCTCCAACATCGAAGGAAAGAGGAGAGTAAAACATAAACAAAAATGGAAAAAGAAAAGGAGCTTTTGCATGTAGATTTAAAGACATTTCTGGGAGAATATTGACCAAATAGAAAGCGTGATCCTTAAAGTGGCTTTCGCCGGATACATCATGTGATCCTGACGGCCCAACGAAGGAAGCATGTCATCTCATGGATCACCGAATTTTTGACTTTTGCTTGCTCTGTAGCAGCTGATAATAGCTTATCAAAATGTTCTTAATCACCATATCCGTTTATCTTAAAAACCATGCGGCTTGTGTAATCCATCGAGCAATGTGACCATTGTCTCAATGGGCCTTCCTTACCGAAAGAGTCGGCTCGATATACATGACAAGGGAATCGCGTGCTAAACACTCGTTTAAGATCAAGATGAGTTTAGTCAAGTACTTAAAATGGCTAAATCGCTAGATATAAGCCAGAGTGTTCAAAGCTGTCCTTGCATTGCTGAGATGAACAGAATGAATGATTAGGAAATATGCATGTCTGTGGACCGACTAATGATGAGAACATGTTGTATGATTGCCATGAAATTACAACCCCACATCAGCATCACCGAAAGCAAACAGTGTTGCGGAAAGTTGCCTTCACATCTTTCCCTGCACAGCAGTAATGATTCTGAAACTGTTCTGGACCTTATTTAGCTAACCTTGAGGGGAAGAAAAGGGCATCTTGAGCATGCTGATCCTCATTATGAGTAGGCATAATTAACCATGCTGCATTATAGTGGCCCAATTAAAGCATTGATTGATGACTGACCAACCAAAGCTAGCGGCAGATCTCACTCCAGTGGGAGTAATTAAAAAAAAAAATAAATAAACCCTTTTCTTTTTCTTTTTCACCTCACCAATTTGGCTCCTATAAATTCATGCATCAACCAAAGCCAAATGCATCACGCTGACCCAAGTACACATCCAAACTCACTCTTAGTTCTTTCTCCTCACATCCTCCTAGAGCAACCAAAGCAGAAGCAATGAGGGCCCTGGGGATTGCGCTCTGCGCTCTTCTGGCGGTGCTGCTCCTAGCGGAAGCAGGGGTGCGCGTTGAGGCCGCCGTGACATGCAGGCCGATAGAGCTGAGCTCGTGCGTGAGCGCGATCACCTCTGCAACCCCACCGACCACTCTGTGCTGCAGCAAGATCAAGGAGCAGAAGCCCTGCCTCTGCCAGTACCTCCAAAACCCGAACCTCAAGAAGTTTGTCAGTTCCCCCAATGCCAAGAAAGTGGCCAGCACTTGTGGCACTCCCTTTCCCAAGTGCTGAGACGTAGCCAGTCATGCCTAGAGCTTTCATTATCTATGCCTTTAGTCCTACTTCGGTAACTAAGAATTTTACCTATGTTCTGATGCACCATTTTGTCATATTTTAAGAGGGTTTTAAGTCCTTTGTTGCATGTGCTTATGTTGCTATATATGATGTGAAGGCACTGGGTGAGAGATGAAAATGGTAAGCGGGTCACGGCCTCACTTACCACATGTACTCATTTCCAGGCTTGTTCTAATGTATTATCTTGCTTGGGATGTACTACTACAAGGCATAATCTGGCTCAAAGCACATTGTTTTCAGCTGTTGTATCTTCTCTTATATGCAATATTGCAAGCAATGTCAATCCGGTGTGTGACTGGTCCAATTTGGCAAGCAATATCTATGGATGTTCAGCCTCTCAATGCTACAATCAGAAGATGTCACATAACAAATTCTCATCATTGAGCTCTAGCTTCAGCAATCACCACCATTTATCAGTACCATCACTACATAGTACAAACAATCACTACAATCAAAAACGCATTAGCAAACAACTCTTCGGCATCAATGATGCTCAGCTTCACCAGAAAACTCAAATTTTTCTAGTTATTATAAGACTTGCTAACTTTGCGTGAGGACAGATACAAGTGTAGGCTGCAGCCACACACCTCAAACATCATCTTGAAGTTCTCATCCGCATCTACAAGAACAACCTCCTCAGATGACGACTTCTCTGAAAGACGTGCTTCCTGTCTGGAAGAGATATAGATGATCCGATCTGCAAGGATGGTGACTGGGAGGAGGCTTATCTAGCCAATATTTAGATCCAGTCAAACCTTGAGGATCTAAACATATTCTGATAAACTAGCCATTTTTCTCCCATGCAGATTCCCCAGTAATTTAAGCAAACAAACCCTAATTCCAAAACTTACATAGGAGCACTACCTAAACAAGGGATAGTACACCTATGGCAAATAAGAGACTCTACTAAAACGATGTCTTTTTCACTCCAATTGTGGGGCAGCTTTCTTTTAGAGTATTGAAGTCGTGCAGACATAAAATCCACTCTGCAGGGGCCAATCCACCATGAGCAACCACGAAAAGCAGTAAACTAACAAACATTACACTATTGGATGGAAAAAAGCCAGCAAATAACTAAAGGAAAAAAATATTCTTATTTTCTTGCCTATCAATCAACCAAAAAGTAACATGGAACACCAAAGTCAAATTCTTTTAGCTCATCTGGCAACCAAATCAAACTCCCCAAGTGAACTAAACCATACAGTTTTTCCTCTGTTATCATGAGATCATCATTATGCAGGTAAGTAGCAAGTCTAGTAAGACATCTGCCAGAAGAAGGAAAGGGGAGAATGACAGATAACAGTCACTTTTATCCCATTTTACACCTTTGTCACTCTTATGGGCTTCTCTTCCATGTGTATCTTCCGGCCCCAATCAAGATCCTCACCTTCTGTAGAAAGTTCTCAGTTTTCATACTTGCACCCCTTTCTGATTCTTTTCTTGCCTCCATTATGGGAGTACCCAGTTTTTGTTGTTCTTTGTCACAAAAGCAACAGCTAACCATTTCAACAAAAGTTGCTCCAAGAGCAAGATAGCTACTCCCCAAAATTCGAGTATGATTTTGTTCATCACATGCTTCTTTCGTGCATGGAGAGAATTTTTTTTTTTTATTAAAATGATGAGACTGCCCACGTATCATCACCTGGCATACATGCCATGGGAAGCAAAGAACTGGAAGTCTGGGTGATTAGCCCCATGCAGTCTCAGCCAATTTTCTGCATCCTGCGTGAGGGAATTCACCATTTGATGCTCACTGACCCCGTTTTGTGTCCACATGGATCCTTTAAACTTGTAGGAAGCCATCCCAAAAACTGTTAAGCTTATCTTTGGGACACCACCCATTTCATTGGGACAGACAACAACTGGAGGATGGGTACCTCCACTACCTGCAAATCATTCAGACTTTGCTTCATAAGATGCAAAGACAAGTGAAAGAAAAGGTAAAATATACAATTTATTCATCATCCATAGATACAGTTCACTGACAAATTAGTGTATAAGCAAATTTCCTCAGTTTCAAAAGATTGATAAAAGATCTCATATGAGATCATGTGTGGATTAATGTGATGGAGCAAGGGGAAAATAATAAAATGTTTAGTGTTCATAAACAAATACAAAATCCAATAGTTACTGGAGGAGATAAAAGAGACTACTAAAATGCTTAGATCATATGGGACCAGAAAAGTAGGGGACCCCTACAGGAAGTAATACTTTCTCCAGCAAGAAGCTTTTTGGCTAAAAAGTTGCATCTAATATCACTATAACAGTGCAAAAATGCGCAGATACTTAAAGTATGTATAGGCAATAGAACATGCACATCATAATATGTTAGTCAGATGCTCATGTCAATCAGGAAAAGGCAATATTGAGTTTAGCACCAACCATTTACATATGCGATATTTAGTACAGTTGAGACCATTTTGATACTATCTGATGGCTTCCAGACCAATAAAATGCCACCAGGACTTCTCATGACAACACCCTACACTCTTCACAGTGAAGGATAGCAAGAAATTCGACATCTTCTGCAACCAAACCTAACAGCACCTCAGATGTAATGTGTGAAAGAATTGGATTTCCATGGTTCCCTCTCATGTTTACTAGAAGCACTACCATCCCCTCACTGTGCCATCAGCAATTACCATCAATTAACATCAGAAAGCTGCTCATGTGAGTTTCATCATTTATCTTCAAATTGCAAGGTAGTTCTCAGGCACTTCTTGCAATGCTACAATTAATGAGATGCAGGAGCCATAATGATGTCATTTCTACACTTCTATTTCAGCATCACAATCTTCTACCCCATTCAATTTATCAGCCCAAGTCACTTAGGATGTTACCTTTGACTTTAGTTTTTATTGTGGAGTTGACGTACTAGATTATTGTGATCCTACAATAACTAGTAATTAACTGAAAAAAGTATTCTATAGGAAGAGGAGCTCAGACACAGCTCTTATGTGTAGTGGAATAGAAGGGGAAAGGGTGTAACTTGTGAGGGCAGTATCGAGACCAAGTTGGTAAAAGCCACTCTCCCTAGGTATTATAACTGGTCCAAGTCTCGCCATCCCTTTCTCCATCACATGTAAACAGGTATTTATTATGTATGTGTGCACACCCACCTATGTCTTTGTACTAGTAGGCACAGATATATACACAAAATGTCGTAAAAAGGTCAACACGTACCAGTACCTTCAATAGGCGTTGAAAGGGAGTGATAAGTAAGAAAGCAAGCATCCAAATCTTTTAGTGTCGGACCAGTTGGTATCCGATATATTGGGTACCTATCGGCATACCAGAAAAGTCAATAAAAACCCCATGCATCATGACGCTGTGGCGGGAAAATTCTGAAATCTCACCATGCTACAGAGATCCAACTTGATGGCAGCAAATCATAGCTTCTGAAAGTCTTCAGAGCTGGAAATCGATGTGCAAGATCCATCACCTAACAGAGAACAAGGAGAAATAGAAGAAGAGTCAGATTGGAGATCAGCCAGGGTTTAATTTTGAAAATATTCAAGAGAACTACTAACCTTGTCTGCCAATGGTTCACGGCTATAGGGAGGATCTTGCTCCATGTATTCAAACAGTAGGCAACCTCTGGTGCTGCTGGTGTCACCATCATCACTAGAAAAGCCTTCCATCCCTGAACTTTGCTCGTCACTCATGGACAACCCACCAATTCTAGAAGAAACCACATTTGCTGGATGATCATAATGCTGGAGGTTCCTAGAAAGCATGCCTTTCTCAATTTCATTATCACTGCTTCCATCACTACTACTCGAGTCCCTGTAGGAATCACCATCACTGTCCTCACCAGCTGACCTACAATTTTGGGACTTTAACAATGTAAACATACTTGCTACAAGATAAGGAGCAATAAGGGGAAGAACCATACAGCAGAGCAGGAACAAAGGTAACAGAATAAATGATGCAGCACTAGAGGCAAATTGAAAACCAAGCACTAAAACTCACTATGTTAATTAATACTACAAACAACAAATGCAAGCAATATGTGCACGTGCTAGCTTGTACATACATTTATACATGGGTCTCTATAAATTGGTGTATACCTATGCACTTATTTTTATCTAAACTTAGTACATATTAAACATGTATGTATTTATGTACATTCCCATGTGTAAGTTGACAACTATGGATACACAAATAACATTAAATAATTTGCCAACCTTATAGGCACTAGCACCGGAACATCATGAAGTTGACACATCTGATAGGGCAGGGACTATAAAGAAAATCCTTTGTAGATGAAAAGTGTACCCTACAATCCATAGTCCCTATCTGATGCAACTAACTCTGTCTAGTTTTACCTCAGTTCATTTGCATTACAAGAGGAAAAGCAAGTACATATATGGCTTCTTTCATTAGTCAGTCCAAGTCTAACTTCTAATTGAGAAGCGTCTCACAAACAACTCATCCGGAAACAGAAAAATCATACATTGTGCCACACGGTGATAAGCTAAAGAAGGGAACAGAAATGGGGGAATCATAGAAATGGCCATAAGGTCACAGAATGGGAGACCTAAGCATTTGCAACCACTTAAGATGTTACAAAATGGGGGACTCGTGCACTTGGAATAATTGAACGCGCCATTAAAAAAACAAGTTTCTGTTCTGACATCCAGGTAAAGCTCCCACTTTAGTGAGATAAACAAACTTTAGGAGGCAGATGAGTGAAAAGCACAGCTTAACACTATTACATTGGCGCAGAGAGAGAGAGAGAGTAGCAAAATGCAATATCCTTTAATGAGATAGATAAACAAGACCCAAACACATGGAGGAAATCATGTGAGCGCAATGAAGAAATGAACTGCCAACTCAACAGACAACACACTGCTTAAGGGAAAGCAAACATTAACTGATCTCAGACAGCTGATAAAATAAGGTGATGGTGCAGCTTGGTGTGACACATTCAATTGACCTCGAAGCATATGAATACCTCGACTTAGCATTTGGCATAGTAGATGGACCATACAGTTGAATGCCCGATAAGTACGGGACATAGTATTGAACAACAGAATCTCTTCCATCTAATAGCAAAGGCACTCCTGCGCCATACGCACTCCATTCCTTAAATGAATCCCACAGATCACCCAAAGTGAAGTAAGGCTGGAACTCATTATCACAAGCCTTCCACCCCCTCATCGTCTGCTGCATCGTCTGCAGCGCAAACACACAACACACATATCAAATAACTTCTTTTAAAAACTCAGAGAAATGAACTAAAATCAATCATCTAATTGCTTGGACAAAGTGGACTATATAATCTCATCTCAGCTAATCCATCTAGCTCAACCCAGCAATAAAGCTGCTCAGATCACCAAACCCATCACCCCATCGTCACATCAGATAGAAAGCAATTACAAGATATGGACATACTTTCATATTTTTTCCTTAAAAATCTCTAACGTTTTCTCGACAAGCTGAACGACCCGTGAATAGACATTGATTATGTGAACCTTGGAGAAAGACTGAGCTTGGACTGAAGGAGTGGTCGAGTCCAAGAATCTGTCCAGATTACTGCGAGAGGTTGCCGAGCTCTTATCCGCCGGATTCGCCGCCTCCGTCGAATTCCCGTTCTCAGAAGGATCGCAAGGCTTCCTCTTCGAATCAGCAGGGCCTTCGCTCTCATCGTTCTTACTCCTCACGGCCGATTGCCTCTGCGTCTGGTTCTGGTTCTTCCTCGCCTTGACGGGGACGTAAAACCGGTCCTCCCCACGAACTCTCCCGAACTGCAATCCAGTTCCCAACATTCTTTCCTCTCCCCCACGAAAATGGTCCCGCTCCAGGAAAAACCAAAGGACAAGAAAGTGAGACCCGAAAAAATGGAGGCACTTTCGGTACTTTCCAACGCCTTTCTCGAGTCCTCGATCAAGAAAGGCTCGAAAGCACAAGAACCCAACAGGGGCAACGGGAAAAATCGGCGGATTCAAGGAACTATCTCTTCAGTCTATCTCAGCACACACGCGCGCACACAAGAATCTCAGATTCCACCCAAGCCACGAGACGGGAGCTCCGAATGGCGGCTCCCCAGTTGCCCGGATGAGGCGAAAGGAGGGGAACCCAGGAAGCGAAATCCTCGCGGAGGAGCTCGACAGGGATCACCGATCGTCGAGAGCTGATCAGATCCCCCAAGAACAGAGCAGAACAGCACAGCAAGAAACCCAAGAACCTCTTGAGACTGGGGAATAGCTTAAGGGCCAAGGGGGCTGGATTGGAAGCAAAGACGGATCAACAGAGGAGACTGAGGCTTGAAAAGAGAGAGAGAGAGAGAGGAGGGGTGGAAGGTTTAGGAAGGTGGGGATTGTAGGCTGAAGAAGAACAAGGCCCCCAGCAGTAGCACCACGGCAGAAGGGGCCACTCTCTCTCCCTCTCTCTCTCTCTCTTTTCTTTTCTTTTTTTTTCTTTTTTTTTGGTGGGGGTTTACAGTGTTCCAAAATGTAGAATTTAATCCATTTTTCCTCAAATTTTTAATTTTTTTCCATTTTTATCTGAGGGATTTTTTTCTCTAATTGGGTTTTGTTCCTTATTTAAGGCTCGGTTTTGGGAAAAGGAAACTAGGGCCAATCTCTGTTTTGGGGGTTTTACTGTTCTCCAAATTTAAATCAATTTATCCATTTTCCCAAAATTTAATTTTCTTCAATTTTTTCGTCAGAGATATTTCTGTAGTTGGGTTTGTTTTCTTATATGAGGCTCGGTCTTGGGGAAAGAAATTGGGATGGGAATTTTTTTAAAGAATAGAAAATTTTGAAAATTGAGATTATTAATTTAGTTATTTTAAAATTAGAATATTGATGAGGTGATGGGATAGGTGAAGGGGTTGTTCCAAATTTAAAACTTATCCTTTTTCCCCAAATTAAATCTTTTCCCTTTTTTTTCTTAGAGATTTCCTTCCTTACTTTTTTTTTTTGGTCGGTTGTTTTCTTCCTTACTTAAGGCTCGATTTTGGAAAAACAAAATTAGGATGGGTTTTTTAAGAAAATAGAAAATATTGAAAATTGAGATTGTTAATTTAGTTATTTTGAAATTAGAATGATAAGGTGATGGGATGTGACAGGTGAATGGGTTAAATCAGAAAAGTGGAGAGAGAAAAAAAAATGCTGCCTTGCGATTGGTGGGTTTGTTGTAGTTCGGATTGAGGAGGTGTTGGCCCCACGTGCGGGTCACGAGGGGGAGCGCGGGACCCACGCACGATGGGAAAACTAGTGGTCGGCCCTTTTTCCCCCTTTTTTTATTTATTATTATTTTCTTTAATTTCATTTTTTATTTTTATTTTAGGACGAAAGAGTAAAAGATCGCACTCATGAGTCGTGACACCGCCAGGATCGGGAAAAGAAAAATATATATCATCAAAATGATAAAAAATAAAAAGTCAACAATGGTGCTACCCGTGAGCTTTGACCCACAAGCCTCTCCAAAAATTTTATTAAATTTTTCATTTATGAGATTTCAAGGTGCACAGGTTCGGTACTTTTTTTTTTTTTTTTGTTAGTCCTACCTACTCCTATTCTACACTCACTCTCAGACTAGGCGTAGGAGTCGAAACTAGGGATGTGCAAAATACCTAAGATCTGCCCAGACCGCCTGGAATCGGATCGGAACCGCCCGGAACTGGCGATTCTTGAGGGAACCGGTCCGATTCCCGGTTCCATGGGCGGATCCGCCCGTCCTCCCACCCGAACCGGATTGGTTCCCTTTTAATATTTTTAAAAAAAAATTACTAAAACAAACCTAGGTCTCACGCTCACTATCTCATCTCACTTCTCTTCGATTTTCTGCGACTACCCCTCTCTCTCTCTCTCTATTTGGTTTCTGCGACTGCCTCTCTCTCTCTCTCTCTCTCTCTCTCTCTCTCTCTCTCTTCCTCGGTTCCTCTCGCTATTTCAATTCCTCCTTGGTGACCTGTGCGTCCGCCTCACCGCCCGAGCCGCGAAGCCACTGTAGCCCAATTGTCCACCACCCTCCTTCCAACGCCACTCCGATCTCATACCCCCGCACCCACCAACCTGCGATAGCTCCACACCTCCACCATCGTTGTCCTACCATATCCACCTTCCCCCCAACGTGCAGCACCGCAACCACCGCTCGTTTCTTCATGCCGGTGGCCACGACTCTAGTAACCCACGAGGCCCATCCACGACCAATGCTTGGTATCCCCTACTTTAGCCGCGTTGATCTCGCTTGATGACCATAGATCTGAGCTCATCTTAGCCTTGATGCCGTCACCGTTCAGCCGCCCCAGCGACCCACGATCCAGTTCAGTGACCCGTGACCCATCTCTGACGCTACCTCTCGCCCGAGCGACCCTTCTGCAGATCCCGAAGAACTAGCATCGCCCGCGTCAAGATCAGTTCTATGGATCCACCCAAGAACCGACCAACCGGACCGGCGATCCGGTTCCCGGGTGGATCAATGCAACAAACGGGTGGATCCAATTCCAATTTTTCGAAATCGGTACTTAGCGAGAGGTTGGGAACCGCCCGCCCGAACCATGCACACCCCTAGTCAAAATCCACTCTTGAAACTTACACATCCCTATCCCATCCCCCCTAAGAAGTTGGGGATTTGAACCCCCACCTCCCCCTTCCATGTTGGAATGGTGGCCACTGGGGCCTGTACTTTTAAAAAAAAAATTAGATAATTGAAAATTGTTGAAAAGGGGTGCTACTTGAATCCATTGTTTTTTTTTTTTTTGTCAGTCCTACTCTATTCCTATGCTACACTCACTCGCAGACTTGTGCCTTGCCTCTTGCAGGGCGTGGGAGTCGCAACCCACTCTCGAAACTTACGCGTCCCTATCCCCATCCCCCCTTGAGAAGGTGGGGAGTTGAACCCCTCACCTCTCACTTCCATGTTGGAAGGGTGGCCACTGGGGCGAACCCCCAGTGGTTATCCATTGTTCACTTAACTCGTTTTTTTAATTTTATGGCCAATAGTTATAAACCCATTTTTCGCATAAGGAGTATTAAGTGATAGCTTATTTTTTTGCTCTTTCTTTCCTAGATAATTTGTTCGATTTCACTTTTGTGAACCCATTTTCTAATTTTCCTTTTTTTTTTTATCTTGATTAAAAATATCTTACTGCTATTCTTACTTTTTCGCAATGCTATATGTCTTGAGTTAAAAAAATAAAACCTAAATGGCCCTCTAAATTGAACCAAACATATCGATAGTTTTGAACAATTTGATATTGATCAGACAATGAGCTTACTAAACAAACCAGACAACACATACAGTTGTAAACACGAATCATATCTCTAAATTAATGCAAACATAGTAAATGCTAAATTATAATCGATGGTGTCTCCAGTATAAATAAATCTATCCATATATGAACACATAGCTATTTTTGACTCGTTTACAATACTCCTCAACTCATTTAATGTGAAAAAATATAACATGCCATTGATAGAAATGCGGCCATCAAGATGCATTTAGACACATTTTATAGATCTTTGAACGCGCTTTCACATATTTATGAACATGATTTCATTTCTTAAATGCGGTAGACACATATCATATCAGGGTTTCAAGTGGGTTATGTAAATATCGAAAGTCATATTATAAGATTGAAAGAGGTTAAACATGAAAGCAGGAATTATCAACGATATATTTTTGTTTAGAAGCCTAGGAAAGTCTTTTGCTTATCCTGCACTCATGCGCTAATCACGTGCTTTCATTCCATTTGACATTGCCGTTGAGAACGAACAGCTTAAATTGGGAAAATCCTATTTTTGCCTCATTGCGTAGGGAAGGTCTTTTATTTGCTAGGACGCTTTGAGAAAACCACCTTAAAATTTTGTTCATTGCGTACGAGAAGACCCCTCCTCTTGATCAGCTCAACATTCATCGCGAAGCAAGCAAATATGTAAAAAAAGTATATAAATTATTGTCAATGATATTGATGTAAACCCGAAGAGAAAATACGAGCAATGATTGATCTAAAAGGGGCTGCACAAACACTAATGATATATGTTATGAGAATATTTCTATTAATAACGTATCACATGCTCCAATATGTGACCGATTATTAGCATGTCAATATTTATTTCTTAAGGGATTTTCTTGAAGTCATGGAGAGCATGCTTACTATATTCTCATATATCAATTAGCACTTTGTCAATAAATAAGGGTTGAGATATCTATGTTTGTTGCTTTGATTAAGAATAATCAAAGAAATTGTCCAAGCAGTTATAAAATTGCTGCATGAATGTTAATTTAGTTATAAAATTATTGGATTAATGTTAATTTAATTTTAATTTTTTTAACTCATCGATTAATTCTTAAATTTTTTTATGAAAATTTCTATTAATCTTTTCAATAAATATTTTTTTCAAAAATCGTCGATACATCTGTCTATTCAACCTCGCCGTTGCTGGTCTACCTACGATAGGTAGAGGGAAGGGACAAAACTCGCGACAATCTCGTAGCCATCATTGATTTTTAGCGTGGACAGCGCAAACCTCACGTAGGGGAAGCTTCCATGGAGGTGGCGGGTCGAGAGTACTAGTGAGCACATGAAGCCTGAAAAATAATTGATTCCTAAACCTATAAATTACTCTATAATTATTTAATAATTCATTGGCCTGAGCAGTTTCAAATATAAAATTATAGGGTTAGGAAATGCCCCTTTTATTTATCTATCTATTTATTTCTTCTTTTGCCAAATTAATGCGGCACCTGATTTTTCTTGACCGTTTTCTTTTTACAAAAATATCTTTTACAGGGATTTTTTTTTTCTAGGGTTTCTAGGGCTTGGCCGGTGGTAAGTGGTGGTCCGTCTGGTCCATAAATTATAGTTGTAGGATAGAGTTTTAGGCACATCTTGGTCAGTTTTTATCCCAATTAAACCCGGAAATCCTCTTTTCATAAATGCAGAGATTTATTTCTCAACTTTGACTAATTTTTATAAGGCGAGGCTCATCTTCATGCATTTGTATTGCCATACTATCAGTTATTAATTACCTTATTCTCATAAGTTAATTATTGTAATTGCGTTATAAATAAGGCTATCAAAGTTTATGCAATGGCCCTAATGGAACTTTATTTGTTTATTTTGACTCTATTCGTTTTGTAGAAAATGAATAATTTGAAAAATATTTTATAAAAAAACGATCATTTATCTCGCACGGAATAATTAGTCAACAAAAAATATTTTCATCATTAACATCAATTTATGTCTAAACATCTTTGTAAAGGATAAAAATTATTTCATTCATTTATATTTATAAGCGACATTAATGATCGTTTTTAGAAAAATACTTTTCAAACTATTCATTTTTCGTAAAATAAATAGAGCTAGCATCATCACTAAAAAATTCCCAAAAAATGAAATGTAAATGAAATGATAAATGTTGGTAGAGTGCAATGGAAGCCCGATACCATCATCTAAGCAAATGCAAGAGGGAGTCTAATTCGATATTGGTCAACATAATTAGTTCAACCCACTTTTAATTGAAAGGTTAAGTCAAAAAGTTATATGTCCAGATATGATTATTAACCATTTCACACCAACCAACTCCTTGTCATAAAATTTTTATAACATAATTCGTCATAAATCTCAACAATAAAAGTGACACGACGCCTCGGGTCTTGTCCCATTCGTGTTGTCCTCTCCTCACATTGTTGCACTTTCTTTACAATTTTTTAACTTTCGTGACCTAGGAAAGGGTCTACATGATATTGGACACCGTGTGGGTGTGTCTGTCTTCTCCTTTTCTTGCCTCTTTTTAATTAGTGAAAAGGAAGCACCAACAAAGATTGCCCCATGTGATAACCCTAATCAATCGGGTAATTCTGAGTCCAAATTAACAAAAACTCATTATATAAACTGAAGAAACACCAAACCTTATCTGACATTGACCAACCCTTTTTTGATGCACTAAATAATAATATCTTATGTGACATTAGATCTTTGCATGTGAGATATTTTAGTGAGCTTACCCGACTCAATGATAATTAATCTTAAAAATAAATGTACTAAAATTTTTAAAATTTATCAAGAAAATGTAATTAAGTCACAAAACTTATAAAATGTGATATCATGTTTAAAAAAAAAAATCAAATTGGTGCAATTAAGTTCTTCCATTAACTCTATCCAACTTGATTAATGAAAAGTGCTCATGTGATTTTTCTTCTCTCTTAAATGGTGCTTATGTGGCTAAAACAGCATTGTTTTAGTCCAAATTTGGTTTTTAATTGAAATTGTATTTAAATTATCTTAAAAATTAAGCTAACTTAAAAAAAAAAAAAAAATCACAGCGGTGAAAGGTTTTCATTGCCGCCAACATCTAGCGACCTTCACCAACCGTAGGTGAGGGCCTATAGGCCCTCCCCTACATCGGGTGAGGGTTGTCGACCCTTGTCGACTCTTGGTTGACTACCCCCACTATCGCCGACCTTTCTTGGCGGTGGTGGGCGGCCACAGTGAGGGCCCTATAGGCGCTTGTCATTTTGCCTCCCTTCCTTTTTAAAATTTTTGTAATCTAATTAAAATAGTATTTAGAAAAAAATAAATCATACATGGACCAAAATGAAGTTACTGTAGCATTATCTTTCGTGTTTTAGTCATGTTAGCACCACGTATAAGAGAAAAAAAAAAACCACATCAGTAATTTTTATTAGCCAAATAGGATGGAGTTAATGACATGACTTAAGAGTAATAATTTGATAAGTTTTAGAACTTGATTGCATTTTTTGAAAATTTTAAGATTCAATTGTAATTTCATGATAAGTTTTAAGACATATTGTATACTTATCTCTTCAATTTAGATGGAAAATTTATGATTTTGGATCTAAAGCATCCTACTCAGTCTCAAATATTTGTTAATATTGAAAGATAACGGAGAACGTGTAGGAATATCTTATTAGGGAGTAATGTGTAGGAACAAGACCCACCTCGAGCGCATAAGTGAATTAGCTCAGTATACTTTTTGAGGCTGATGATGGAGGATCAGATTGACTTTTATTTTTGGTCCAAAAGGTCGGTTTGACTTGAATAATTCAGATCATGTAGGATCCTAGTAGTGGCGGTAGTTGTTGGCAAATGTAAGATTAAATTTCAATATCTACAATATATATTTTATTTATTTATCAAAAGTCAGTGCAACTAGACTAACTTGAATCCTCCTGATAAAAGTCAGTAGACCCACAGTGATAAGAATTGGAATTAGGATCATTATTTAATCCCCCTTTTTTCCTAGGTTGGAAGCAGCACTACTGAATGTGATAATTGGAAATTCAATTTTTTCATTAAAAAAAAGATTTGAAAAAAAAAATTCTTCATTGGCGTGCTGAAAATCGTTGGCTGGCTTATCAAATTATTTTTCCAATCATGAAAGAATTCAACAAATGGCATTGGAAGAGGACATAGGCCGGTTTGAGCCATTCCACTTGGGGCTGCTTAACTAAAAGGAAATTAGGTACATTAATTGAGTGTTCTAGGGTTAGAATTTCCACCTGCAATGCAATTGAAGAATGCAATTTTTAGGCTAGGACTAAATTCTTTCTCACAAAGAAAAAAAAAAAATACAAACTACGTTTGTCCAGCTTTAAATCATAAACTCTTTCTCAATCATTCAATCTCTCAAATATATTATAGGTTTCGCAATCAAATGAAAAGTACATGACATAGACCTAACTCAGCATAAAACACCGAAGCACATCTTGTCCTTCATATCTTTTCAATGGCCATTGAGACAACACAGATTGACAAGCAAGTCTTACCATTGAATTTTGGTATTGAAGGTATACATTAAACATGTCCTAATCAAAGGTGACATGCCCAAATTGAAGCATTAGCCTCTCTTCAATCTCACTGTTATCTCATGCACTTAATTGGTAAGATAATTATGGAAAAAATTCTAAAATTTATTGTATAGATATCAATTCAGTCCTAAAACTTTCAATTTGACTAATTTAGTTATTAACCTTTTGACGATCTACTAAATAGTTTTTCTAATCAATTTTAACTAGAAATTGCTGACGTGGACGTTGACCATGATATGTGATGCTACCGGCAAACAAGATTATTATTATTATTTTTTATATTTTTACCCTCAAGTGGCCGATAAATATAAAAGCACAAAATAAACCCCACTTTGACTCTAGGGCACCTACGACCAAAAAAAAAAAATAAAAATTTTAGGGCACATACTTCTAAAGTCCCAAAAAGGTTATTTAAATAGGTGTAATATTTGTTGAAAATGACTTTTAAGTGGGTTATATTTTTTGAGGGCCCAAATATGTATGGACGGCAAGGACTTGATGATCATGCTGCACGTCCCCCATCACGACGACGGTGCCAGGAACGACATTTGAGTGGTGGACACAAATGTACTAGGTGGTCCATTCGTGGGCAAGAAAGAGAAGGGCACATGAGTGATGTAACGACCAATGTCGATTTTGGGGGTTGAAGATAATGAGGAGCCCACAATCTCTCTCTCCCTCTCTCTCCGATTCTTCAATTTGGTGGGACTTCTCTTCTGAGTTTCTGAAACTAAAGGGGACATGCTTCGGCCATTAACTTCAAATTAGCATCATCCACACAGCATATTCTCAACCATATTCTAGAACAATTTCACCCCTCAAATTGTTTTCAAGGGAAAAAAGTGCAAAAGGGTAGCCATCAGCATCAGGTGGTGAGCCCCATGATGGGCTCATAATTTGCAAATTCCTGAAGGGAGCTTAGGATGTTGGGCCCTTCTGGGAAAAAGAAAGATTAACCTTTTAAAAATGAGAATTGGTTTGGTGGATTATTCGTGCTAATCCGATGGTCCAAGGGTCAATCTCGCGGTTAGCTTAGTGATTATTGTACCTAATCTTGGGACTACTCGGTTTTAATATCTTTTGAATGATCCTTTTATACTAGTTAATAGTGGATTGTCCCACAAAAATTGGTTGAATTGGCTTAAGTTGAGAAAAAGAAATGAATTGGCCGAAAATCGAACTAATGCCCAGTTAAACTGCCAGTCCGGTCCGATTATCAGAACAATGACTTTTTTTTTTTTTTTTTTCTGTCGTTTAAATCAAAGTGTCAAGTACCTTTATTTGCTCATACTGGACACTCTAGGCCATTGAATGCCTCCTTTGTGGGCCGGAGTCTACAAGGCCCAATCATTCACCCACTGTTCTTGCTTCCTGAGGCCCATGTTTCGTCCCTTTTGCATGTGCAAGGATCCTCAAGAAATTTATAGCACAGTGCGAACAAGCAATACAATTATTGATACGACGGTGTGTTTTCATGCTTCACAGTAAATGTTCCGAAGAAAATGATACTTTTACACCCCCCCCCCCCCCCAACCCCAAAAAAAAGCACGGATTTAACTAAACTTTATTAAGAGAACAAGTAACATAAAAGCGTAAAACTTTTATCTATTTAAAAGATTATGAGTAAGTTTTAGATTAATATTAGTATGTGTATCTACTGATAAATTAATATCATTTCTAGATATCATCTTTATGAAATCACTTAATACTTAAAATAGTAGGAATATCAATTTGATACAATTTTTAATGATATTTTACTTTTACTATCATAGAGATAGCAAACTAAAATATACTTATATAGAACTATCGTAATATTTTTAGGTATTGAAAGGATAATAATCTAATAAAAACAAAGAATGATTTTTTTTATTTATTTGGGAAATAGATTGAAATGAAAATATATTATAAAATTTGGGCAATAATGTAATTATGCAAACTTGTAAATAGATAGTATTGAAAGATCGATTTGACTTTGTTATGGTAAGTTGAGGGACTAGACTAAATACAATGGAAGTTTATGAATTGATAGCACACTTCACAATAGTTTAGAGACTAGTTTGCATATTTTGTTATAGTTTAGGGATTACATTGAACATTTCACACTAGTTTTGGGGCTTGTAATAACTTTCTTCCTTGTTCGATTAAGCAAAAGGATCACATTCAACATTTAAGAATAATCCAAACATCACATTTAAACAAACCAAAAATTAATGGATGACAACACAAATTAAGTCAAAATTTATGAACTTAAGTGTCATTTTTCCTATGTGTGTGCTTTTGGCATGACAACCAAGCATATATATATTATAATTATTTAGTATCGCTATGCCACAAAAGATTAACCTCGTGGAGTTTAGAAAAGGAAAATACTATAGTCACCTTATTACTTGATTACATATGAAGTTGGGATTGCCCTTATTTTAATGCTTTCCTTCAAGAAGAAACCAATGATAAGAAGAATTATGGCTTTGATAAAGCAAAGGAGTGAATATTTCGATGGCAAAAAGAAAATCGAGGGACTCATCTCTTCGAGAAGGTACACCTATAAAGACATCAAGAGGATGACTGACTCTTTCAAAGAAAAGTTGGGCCAGGGAGGCTATGGTTGTGTGTACAAAGGCAAGCTTCAAGATGGCCAACTTGTGGTAGTGAAGCTTCTAAAGAAAGGCGATGGCGAAATTTTTTCAATGAAGTTGCAAGCATAAGTAGGACTTCTCATGTCAATGTTGGCAACCTCTTGGGATTCTGTTTTGAAGAAAGCAAAAGAGCTTTCGTTTATGAGTTCATGCCTAATGGATCCCTTGAAAAGTTCATATTTAATAGGAGTAACACATTGGAGTTAGATCAACTATTGACTCGGGACACATTGTACCGATTTCCCTTGGCATAGCTCATGGGTTAGAGTACTTGCATATAGGATGCAACATGAGGATCTTGCACTTCGACATAAAGCCCCACAACATTCTACTCGATGCAAATTATTGTTCCAAGATTTATGACTTTGGTCTTGCCAAAATATGCCCAAGAGAAGAGAGCATTTTGTCAATGCTAGGTGCCCGAGGCACTGCTGGATGCATTGCTCCAAAGCGAATCATAAGGAACATCGGAGGGGTTTCTCATAAATCAGATGTCTATAGCTACGGCATGATGGTTCTGGAGATGATTGGTAGAAGGAAAATCATCAAAGTCACGGTAGATCGTACTAGTGAATTATACTTTCCTCATTCGGTCCACCAACGTCTAGTACTCCGAGAAGATCTTGGGCTGCACAAGATCACGAATGAGGAGGAAGAAGGAATCGCAAAGAAGATGATTGTAGTAGGTTTATGGTGCATTCAGATCGATCCAAGAGCTCGACCTTTATGACTCAAGTTGTGGAGATGCTAAAAGGAAGTGCCGAGGCCTTGCATATTCCTCCAAAACCATCCTTGTCATCATCCTCAAAAGTGCTGGAGGCTTGTCCATGTGAAAGTTCTTCTTTGCAAGAGAGTAATGACTCGAGTTGTCGTTATTCAATTTCACTTTTAGCAGACTAACATAGTTTGTAATAGAGTATATAAAAACACTAAAAAAGGCTGTCAACATTTTAATTAATGACTATTGAGCTTTTCATGAACTTGTGATCAAATGTCTAGATTAAATTCCTAGGAGTATGATGGAAAAGCAAAGAAGTGAAAAGTGCATTATTTCATATTATCAATATAGTTTTCCATTTATCCTAATAGGAATTATATCTTGCGGCGGTCGTGCGATGATCGTGCGGCGGTCGTGCGGTGGTCGTGTGACGATCATGCGGCGGTCATGCGGCAATCATGCGGCGGCGGTCAGCGGTTCATGAGTAAGAAGAAAAAACAAATAAATGCAAAAGCCATCATAGGTAATCCGTTAAATTGTTCAAGATTTATTTGATAAGCATTTGCATCCTGGCAGGGAAACATGGCAATTTGGGGACAAAAGCCATCATAGGTAATTCGTTAAATCGTGTTTTTCGTTGACTTTTTCTATAAAGATTCACAACTTATAAGTCTCGATAAAGTGATGAAGTGAGATTGCTGTTTCGGAATGTTCCATGTTTTTTTAGGAGTAGCAACATTAGGAGTTGGAATTGGGATCGCCCTCATTTTAATGCTTTCCTTCAAGAAGAAACCAATGATAAGAAGAATTATGGCTTTGATTAAGCAAAGGATTGAATATTTTGATGGCAAAAAGAAAATCGAGGGACTCATCCCTTTGAGAAGGTACACCTATAAAGACATCAAGAGGATGACCAACTCTTTTAAAGAAAAGTTAGGCTAGGGAGACTATGGTTGTGTGTACAAAGGCAAGCTTCAGGATGGCCAACTTGTGGCAGTGAAGCTTCTAAAGAAGTTGAAAGGCGATGCTAAAGAATTTTTCAATGAAGTTGCGAAAATAAGTAGGACTTCTCATGTCAATGTTGGCAACCTCTTGGGATTTTGTTTTGAAGGAAGCAAAAGAGCTTTGGTTTATGAGTTCATGCCTAATGGATCCCTTGAAAAGTTTATATTTAATAGGAGTAACACATTGGAGTTAGATCAACTATTGACTCGAGACACATTGTACCAGATTTCCCTTGGCATGGCTCATGGGCTAGAGTACTTGCAAATAGGATGCAACATGAGGATCTTGCACAATGCATCACTTATAAAGCACCTCATAATAGAGAACACCTAGGAAGGGTTAGGTAATTCCTATCTCCACTACCATACCGCTACTCTCAAAAACCTGCATGTACAACACTGATCTGTCATCTAAGAATCAACAACATATCCCAACATCGGCTCCTTGACAACATAACTAGGAGGACCATCAAAGCCTCTGGGCAATCTCATCTAGTCACTTTTGAATATCATAGACCAAACTATATACCGATGAGGAACCCATTTGACAAGTTTTATATCGACTCATATTGTAGTAGTGTACTTGGTATATGTCAAAACAATATTAGGCAACACAACCTCCTCATACTCATACTTTATGTGTACCTAGGCTTCAAAAAGCGATAGTGGCGAAAGGGTCATCTTACATTTCTAGAAAAATAAAGGAATGAGACTAAACCTAGCAAATGAAATCTCTAAATCTAAAGTAAAAGTTCACCTTCACACTTGCCCTCACATAAAAATCACAAATGTTTAGGGCAATATAATCAATATATGAGCATACAACTTTACCTTCTTTACCTTCGATGTGATCCAATGATTGTCGCTGAGGGCCACGATAGCAGGGTAAGGGCTGGCAACCCTTGCCCAAATTTGGCTCAAGGGTCGCGATCCTCACCCAAATTTGGGTGAGGTTGTTGGCCCTAGCCAAGGCCCTAGGGACCCTCGCAAACCCTTTATGGCAACGAAGGCAACATCGGTCAGGGCTTACCGCCCTTGCCCATAGTTTCATTTTTTTCCTTTTATTTGGTTTTTTGAAATACTTTTTTATTTAATTTAATTAATATTTTGGTTAAATAAATTATAATTTAAGCCATGTCATTGCCACATAGGAAAGATAAAGTATTTAAAAAAGCCATGTTAGTATTTACCATTAGTCAAATTGACGATGTTAAATTTAGGACTTGATTGAATCAATTTGATAAGTTTTAGGATTTAATTATACTTTTTGTAAATCTTAAGACTCAATTACACTTTCATCACAAGTTTTAGGACTTAACATATCCCTAAATTAAAATACAAAGTTCAAAGCCTCTCCTGCCAAAAGAACGACTTTCTATAGTAGCTTTTTCTATTGGAATACTAAGAAATCAAGTAAATCAATATATAAATTAAAAAAAAAACAATGTATGTTCTAAATATTGATCAATCTGAAAAATATTTTGAACTTGTCAAAACATATAATAAAATTTTTCGAACATAAGTAAATAATTAACTTTGTAAGTTTCTAACCCATTGCTCAAATGTAACCATCACATCAATCGATCGCATAAACTTCTCACACATAACATTGATCATAAACAAATTCCTATATATTAATAAATGCAGAAATTTTCTTGATTCCACATATTCAATGTAGGCAAAACCAAACTTCTCGTACAAGATCTCTCGCCATCAACTTCTTTGAAACCGAGAATTGAGCGTTCGAATCATTGTAGACCTTAACTCCAAGAACCAAGGCATATTCAAGGTCCCTTCAATCGTTAGTCGTCCATTTATTGCACAAGGATTTTGATTGCTCAGATTTTCCGATTTATGCCAATCGTCAATCGACAATCAACATGGCATTCCGAGCATTTTCCAAGTTGCATAATTTTTGGGACAATCAGTTCATCAATTTACTTTGTTACTATCGTGAGTATCGGCTGCTCATGCCGTTGTCAATCTTTGCCTTATGCCCATATGGCTCGTCCCATAGAGTGATGAAGCTTCGATTGCAATAAAATTACTCGGCATTTTGAGATATCACTCTTGTAAACATAATTTAGATCGAGATTAGTGATATTTGGGGATAGAGTGAGAGAGTGTGTGTGTGGGTTTGAAAACATCACAAAATGATCCCTTCATTGAAGGCAGGTTACAGAGAGAGGAGCATTTACTTATTGGCAAACTACAATGCAAATACAACTGGCTCCATCCTTGCTACAAACCCCCTCACCCGTAGCCAACTTGGTCTTATTAATGCAAAAGTCGATGCACGCTTCACGATTGCAGCCGGGAAGATCATAACGCTCAGAACATGGACCCTTCGGAGGCTGCGCCGCTATCACCTCGCCTTCATGCCCCCACCCACAAAAAAAAAAAAAAGAAATGATAAAGAAATTAGTTTGGTTGAAAATCATGCATGTGTAAATAATATAATCCTTATGATTTTAGTATGTAAATCTTTAAAAATGAAAGAAGAAGCATACGTATAAGAGGAAGCTTACTTGTCGTTAAGAATAGAAAGAGCACAAGGATTGCTGCAACTTGAAAGTTTTTCATCCTTCTTTTGTTTCTTTTTTCTTTTTATTGGGAGTTCAAAGCTATTTAGTGTGTGAGATAGGAATTTGGTGTGAATTGTGTCAATTTATATATTGAAGGAATGAAGCAATATGCGACCAAGTATGGGAAGGTCCAATATTTAGCTTATGGGGCAGGAAATTCAATTGGGGATTACCTTCCTTCTAGCAAGAAATTGGGGATTACCTTCCCGTTCTAGCAGGAAATTGGGGATTACCTTCCCCTTCTCTTTTTCTTGCATTGAATGTGTTGAAATTAATGGTATTAACAACTCAACATAAGTTCGCCTTCGGCGTTAATGGACAATTTAATGGATGCGTTCCTTCTCAAGCCCTCGTGCATCAGTGGTGGAATAGTTTTATGGACGAATTAATTGATGTGTTAAGGGATGCATTTTTTCAGCAGTTTTGACACACAATAGTTTTGCGATTCAATTATGGACAAATTAATGGATGGACGCGTTAAGGGACAAATCACTTCATTTTTGACCAGTAGATTTTACTTGAATTAAGGGACTTGTTAATGACCAATCTTCTAGAATCTCTCTACAACAATTCTAAGATAATCATTAGCTTACGAAAATGATTATCTTCGGAATCTTCTATAATTCATGGCAAATAGCCATTCGCAAATTAGAATTCCTCTTTGGAAAAGCACTCCTCCAAGTGTGCTGATTTCTAGAAGTATTCGACATAATCCTATTTTGTATAGTGTTAATATATATGGATTCGAGGTATTATATCTTGGGAGGCATAGTTTATAAAGCTACTTAACACTATTGGCTAGAACTAATTGACTTAGGGAAATTCGGTTAGCCGTACCTTACCTTATGTTTAATTTTCTATAAATGTTATTATAATCAAACAATTTTGTATTTGGAAAGTGATTGAGCATCATTATATGTAAATATTATACAAACATTGGCTTGATCATCATTATATTATTGTTATTATTCTCTCAAATTTATTATTTTTCTGATTCCAACAAATAGTGTTTCGTGTTTTCCTCAATACGCAAATATTTTTTTTGATAGAAATCAATATGCAAATATTATTTTTTTAACATGTGATAATTATTTTTCCAACATAATGAATACATATTTCGTATATTTTCTTGAGGTAAGTCAACATCATTATTATTTTTAATATGTGATAATTTATTATATATAGTTTATTTTACAAATAAACTAATTCTTCGAGCATTTATTTATTTATTTTTTCTTTTTGCACGGGCTCTTTTGCTAGTGAATAGAAAATTATGAAGAGAGAGAGGACCATCTATTCCAATTTAACAATAATAAGAGAGTGCGTTGAAGAGCTGCCCTATGGGATAGATGTAGATTTGCTTGAAAGTTTGGCAAGCTCTATAATTTCGTGGTCTCTTTTACGGATAATCGTACGTGGATAATTTACACTATTTGTTTTCCATAAAACAATGAGCACCGTTGGATCAAGATAATATAATTTAGCTGGCAACCTGTTATGCAGATTTTTGTATAAGATTTCTAACAAATTGGTCATATAAATCACATCTAATGTTGGGAATGTATTAAACACTTAGAAATTTGACTAATAGCTATAGATTACCATTGAATACTTGTCAAAATTTACTAACTGAAAAGAGAAAATGAAAAATTACAGATAAGTTCGAATACTAATTGATTGGATAGATTTAAATCATTTTCAGGTTAAGAATTTACTAAAGAACAGTCTAGAAAAATACAAATTGCTTATAGGAACAAAATTACTTCCTTACTTTCATGATCATGGAAGTAATTTTCCTACATATCAAAGTAAACTTTCAATGTGCATAAAAAAATTTAATATGGGAAATAACTAGTTATATCGGTAGGTTTTTCTTACTAGGAATACCTATAAATGATTGATAATGTAAAGAAGTTCTCAATATGCTTAGTAAGATTTCACATAAAAAATAAAATATATAAATATTTTCAGTACCTTTTCATTTACTGATAATGTATATATGTGATTATTGATTTTCATATGCATCAAAATAATTTTGGATATGCTTAGCAACATTTCCTATAAGAAACTAATAAATTTTATGGACTAGTGATATTCATTATACTTGGTAAAATTTCATATAGAAAAGTATTAAAATCAATGTGGACAGTAAATTACCATTTATTAATAACATTAATAAGTGATCGGTGATTCTTTATCGTATATTGATGTAATCTTCGTATATCTTATTTCCTTAACTCTCCATGTGGCAATAGCAAAAAAAATTAGAAAAATGATACAAATAATTCATAATTTTTGATTAAATTTGTAATTTGATATCTAAAATTTTAATTTATTTAATGTGGTATCTAAATTTTATTTCAATGTGTAATATAATTCCTAAAATTTTACTATGTAAAAATGTTCGATATTGATAGAATCCGATTCCAAAATTATACATTAGACTTAAATTCAAACGCAATCTGTTTCTCTAAAAATTTCGGATAAACTCGGTGGAGAAACTGGCTAAGATCGTGCTCTTCCCAGAAGAAGAAGAAGAAGAAGAAGAAAAAAAGGAAGAATCTTTATAGCGGATCAGGCCAGGCAAGCAGAGCTGTTCGAGCTCGACAATGGGACCATGCGGGTGAAGATCGCCAACAACCTCGGCTGCACCATCGCCTCGCTCTCCGTTCCGGGCAAGGACGGTTCGTCGCTCATGATCGTGGTCTCTGTTCATGGTCGGAATCGTTGCTGATGACTCGATCGTGTCTGCCTGTCTTTTTTTTAACGTTGCTTTCAGGGAAACTGGTGGATGTGGTCCTGGGTTTCGACTCCGTCGAGCCGTATCTGGTGAGAAAGTTCGTTACTTTTTGGCCTCCTGCGCTTGTGGAGATGTGTCGGTGATCGCGCATTTCCGTTTTCTTCGCTTCCGCGGCTCTTGATCTGCTGAAAATTTCGAAGCTTTATGGTCAATTGGGCTGTTTTCATTGGTTTTGATGTGGGATTGAGCTTTGGAAGCTTTGGTTGATGAATGTCTTTTGTGGGTCGATTTGTGTTTTCTGTGCTGCGCAGAAAGGTGCTGCGCCGTTCTTCGGCTGCATTGTGGGGGCGGGTCGGGAACAGGATAAAGGAGGGGAAGTTCACTCTCGATGGCGTTGAATACTCTTTGCCCATCAACAAGCCTCCGAGCAGTCTTCAGTTCACGGTATGAATTGTTAATGATCAGTGGTTGCAGTGTGGATGTTGCTCGAGCTGACGAGATCATACTTAATGACGCCTCGAGCGAATTGATCGTCTTTGTGATCGTGTCAGCCTTCTGTATGTGTTTGACTATCGATCTGCTTGCGTAAATGCATTATATATGTTGTGCCTTTGGCATCGGCCCGTTTCTCCGTTTGACCTGGATAGGTGGTGCCGTGAATCGAATTGTGTGAGAGAGTTGTCGAATCATGAATTAATCACACTATGACGTCGCTGCACATCCTGCCTCTGTGGGAGCTTGAGGATTTGTAGCACTTCAGTTTAAATTTTATGCTTGGCTGATCAAGTATTGAGGGAATTTAGAGTCCTTTTTCCTTTAATTGAAAATTGCACTGGGGAAAGTGTTCTTACATTGTGGTTTAATCACCTCAGCTGTAGCTGTATTGTAACTCATGTGAACTGCTTCTGACAAAAGAAAAGGACCAAGTTTTTACTTTTTTCCTACCATCAGAAACAGAGCACAAACACAAGCACATTAAACAGAAGAAACATTTTGAGGAAAATAAGTACTGCTCAATAATCACAAGATCCGAGAAGAATTTTGCCTTTTCCAGTTAGTGTTGGTGACAAGAGGTTCACTTTCTTAGAACAAAAAGTATGTATATGTGGAGCAACCTAATTCTTCAAAACGTCAATCTGATAATGGCCTTCTGAATTTTTTGTGTTACTTATGGTGGGCACAAGGGTTTTGATAAGGTGATATGGGAGGTAGCTGATTATAAGAAAGGCAAGAATCCTTCCATCACCTTCAAATGTCAGTCATGATGGGGAAGAAGGTCTCTCTCTCTCTCTCTCTCATGCATGTGCACACACTGGCGCACATGCTCATCGACTCACACAGTCGTTTGCACCAACACGGCTTTGATGTCTTGGGTTGCATGTTCATATGATTATAGGTTACCCAGGAGATGTTGCTGTGACGGCTACTTACACGCTAACTTCTAGTACAACAATGAGGCTCGACATGGAAGCTGTGCCTGAAAATAAGGCCACTCCTATCAGCTTGGCTCAGCATACCTACTGGAACTTAGCCGGTCACATTCGGGAAACATACTAAACCATTCCATCCAGATATGGGCTAATATCACTCCCGTGGATCAGAACACAATCCCAACAGGTGAAATTTTGCCTGTCAAAGGAACGGCTTTTGATTTCATTGGCACTTCAATTCATGAGGTGCCTGGTTTAGGTTACGACCGTAACTATGTGCTGGACTGCGGGGAAGAGAAGTCGGGCCTAAAACACGCTGCCAAACTGAAGGACCCTTCAAGTTCTAGGGGTCTTGACTTGTGGACCAATGCTCCGGGAATGCAGTTTTACACTGGAAATTACGTAGATGGAGTAGTCGGTAAAGGCGATGCGGCATATGGCAAGCACTCTGGAGTGTGTTTGGAGACGCAAGGATTTCCAAATGCGATCAGCCAACCAAACTTTCCTTCTGTTGTTGTTCGACCTGGTGAGAAGTACAAGCATTCCAAGGATTAACTTTTTAAAAATGAGAATTGGTTTGGTGGATTATTCGTGCTAATCCGATGGTCCAAGGGTCAATCTTGCGGTTAGCTTAGTGATGATTGTACCTAATCTTGGGACTACTCGGTTTTAATATCTTTTCAATGATCCTTTTATACTAGTTAATAGTGGATTGTCCCACAAAAATTGGTTGAATTGGCTAAGTTGACAAAAAAAAATGAATTGGCCGAAAATCAAACTAACGCTTGATTAAACCGCTAGTCCGGTCCGATTATCAGAACAATGATTTTTTTTTCCTGTCATTTAAATCGAAGTGTCAAATACCTTTATTTGCTCATACTGGACACTCTAGGCCATTGAGTGCCTCCTTTGTGGGCCGGAGTCTACAAGGCCCAATCATTCACCCACCGTTCTTGCTTCCTGAGGCCCATGTTTCGTCCCTTTTGCATATGCAATGATCCTCGAGAAATTTATAGCACAGTGCGAACAAGCAATAAAATGATTGATACGACGGTGTGTTTTCATGCTTTATAGTAAATGTTCCGGAAAAAAAAAGATATTTTTACCAAAAAAAAAAAAAAAAACACACGGATTTAACTAAACTTTATTAAGAAAACATGTAACATAAAAGCTTAAAATTTTTATCTATTCAAAATATTATGAGTAAGTTTTAGATTAATATTAGTGTGTGTATCTATTGATAAATTGATATCGTTTCTAGATATCATCTTTATGAAATTAATTATACTTAAAATAGTAGGAATATCAATTTGATACAACTTTTAATGAAATTTTACTTTAACTATTGTAGAGATGGCAAGTTAATGGCGCATTTGGCAACGATTCTGTTTTCGGGAGCTAATTCTAACTAGAAATGATTATTTTTTATTCTGTTCTCGGGAACTGATTCTGAGTAAAAAAGTACATTTGGTAACTGTCCAAAATTTTTGATTCTGGAATAGAATTGCGTTTGATACTGTGTTAATTGATTCTGTTTCAAATTAATTTCTTTTGATTTTTAAATAAATTTTAAATAATTTTTTTTTACTTTTTTTTCTTTTCTTCTTTCTTTTCTTTTTTTCCCATTTTTTCCTATTCTTCTTCTTCTTCTTCTTCATCTGGCCGATCGCTGGACCGGCGACCGGCTAGACGAGGGCCGGCGACGCTCACCGGAGCGTCGCCAGCCCTTGGTGAGGTTGGCCTTCGTCGGCTGAGCCTCACTGGCAGCTGGGCGAGGCTCGCTCAACCCCGCCGGTGGCTAGGCCGGCCTCGCCGGGGCTGGGCGAGGCCGGCCCAGCCACCGGCGAGCTCGCCAGACCTTGCCCTGGCTAGCGAGCCTCCAGCGACCTCGTCGGACTGGCGACCGGCGATGGACGGCGACGGGCAATGGTAGACGGCAACCGGGATGACGGAAGGGAAGAGCGAGGGTTTTACTGTTTTGATTCTTTTTCTGATTCTTGGACAGAGAATCAATTTTTTTTTTTTGATTCTCAAATCTTGTCCAAAATTGTTTCCGGGAGCAAAAATTTTACCAAACGCGATTCTCGTCCCAAATTGATTCTGGGAACAAAAAATCAGAATCTGGCACTGTTTGGCACGTTGCCAAACAGGCCCTAAAAAATACTTATATAGAACTATCGTAATTTTTTTAAGTACTGAAAGGATAATAATCTAATACAAAGAAATGAAATATATATTGATTTGGGAAATTTGAAATGAAAAGATTTGATTTGGAAATAGATTGAAATGAAAAGATATTATAAAATTTGGGCAATAATGTAATTATGCAAACTTGTAGATGGTATTGAAAGATCGATTTGACTTTGTTATGGAAAGTTGAGGGACTAGACTGAACATAATGGAAGTTTATGAATATATTGCACATTCCGCAATAGTTTAGAGACTAGTTTGCATATTTTGTTATACTTTAGTGATTACATTGGACATTTCACACTAGTTTGGGGGCTTGTGATAACTTTCTTCCTTGTTCGATTAAACAAAAGGATCACTTTGAACATTTAAGAATAGTCCAAAGATCACATTAAACAAACAAAAAATTCAAGGATGACGATGCATATTGAGTCAAAATTTATGAACTTAAGTGTCATTTTTCCTATGTGTGTGCTTTTGGCATGACGACCGGACTTTTTTTTTTTTTTTGATAATTATTTAGTATTGTTGTGCCACAAAAGATTAACCTCGTGAAGTTTAGAAAAGGAAAATACTACAGTCACCTTATTACTTGACTACATATGAAGTTTGCATCCAAAATATTTTAAGACCATTAATTTCTTAATCTTATAGCCACAGATAACATACAAGCCATCAAATCAAAACTCCGACGAGTTATACGACTATTGAAGATTGAAAGTGTGAAAGAGAAAAGTGGGAAATTTCTACACTGCCACTTTATTTATTTGATACTATAATTCTTAAAAATTTAATCATGAAAACTACACTAAACTACACTAAATTTAAGACCCCCGAATGTTTTTGAGGAAATTTTAATAAAATCCTAATTGTTATTTTTTTTTAAAAATAAAAAAGTGCATCAAACTCGAAACCCCCCTCCCCCCTCCTTTTTTTTTTTTTTTTTTGTTGGTTCTTTAAAAAAATGGGTATGAGAATAAATAACAGACAAAAGGAATTATGGTCCAATGAAAGGGCTAACTTCTCTGTGAAAGTCCAGGGTCATTTTCAAAGTTTTCAATCAATCACACCAATCCAAATCGCTCCTCCCACCTTAAACGGAAGATTCCTTGGATGAAAAATGGATTGGGTTGCAGGGCAGGCTTAATACTCCTGCACAATACACCGACATGTAAAATTTTTATAGGCTTGCATAATCATTCGTCATTTCTGCATCTATTCTCTAGCCAAACTGATATAGTCAATTAACGCTAAGAAGTAAGAACGCATTGTTATTTAGCTGGTTCATTCTAAATTGCCAGACAATGATGTTCTTCCTCGCCAAGACAAGAACAAAGAAAAAGCCAAACCACCACCTTCTCTCTCTTCTTCTTTGGAAACGTCCATGACGTCCACTCCACTTTCTCGTCCAGTCACGACTCCGGCTCATCCTCATCCCAATGCGGTGACATCCCCATCCGATTTTCACTTTGGACCGTCGGCGATCCCGTTGTATCTTGCTACCACCCCATCCTCAATCGCTCGTCCAGCTCCTATTATCACCCGACCCGCTCTCTTCCGGGCCAACCCCTACTTCGTCACAGTAAAGGATACTAAAGAGATAGGCCAAATTGCAAAAGAATAGGACGGCCCTATATGTTTCCTGGGAATTGGCTAGCGATCTTTGGAGCTTAGCAATAAGCTCAAGAAACTCGTTCATTAATAAGGGTTGCGGATACAAATTGTTATATGGGAATACTAGCCCAAGTCCTAAGTCAAAGTCTTCGTCTTCGCGTCTTTCTGCACCTACAAACGTCTCGGTCTCTTCGCAAGACAATATAGTATTGGATCGAGTCATTCCCAAAAGCAGCATTATTCTTATCCTTTTGCAGCCTCTTCCTTTACATGTACCCTCCTACCCTCCTTGTTTTGCTCCATCTCCATTCCGAAGGATCCTACCATATTCGTTTAGTAATTAAAAATTTTAGAACCAGTCTCCACGAAGTTCCCCAGAACCTACTAGTGGCCTGCGATGCAGACCGCCCGGCATTAAAAAAATTTTCTTTCAGATTGAGAATGAGTCAAAAAGAAAATTTTTCAGTCAACGGAAAATGGCCTCTCTTTCTTGGATTATTTATTTCTCCAAACCTTCAATTTGCGTTCCACTTCCCCTTTTTCTAGCACCCGCATTCCCATTTCTTCGTGAATCACCATGTCTCTTTCTTGGGTTCCTTCTCCATCTTCTGCTCGTATTCTCCACTTTTTGTTCCCACTGTTCTTGATCTTGATCAAGAGTCCTCGTTCCCTGGGCGTGGATTATTACTCGAGCTGCAACGGCACGTTCAGCTGTGGGGACGTTGGAGGCATTGGCTATCCCTTCTGGGGTGGCAACAGAGCGAGCTTTTGCGGGTATCCCGAGTTGGAGCTCAAGTGCGAGAACGGAGGCAACACGACCATCCTGATACAGGGAGTGAAGTACCGAGTTCTGGAGGTGTATCCCAATTCTACTCAGGTACTGAGAATCGCGAGGGATGACTATATGCAGGGAATCTGTTCCACGAATTTCCTTAACACGACTCTCGACCCGTCGATGTTCCAAATCGCCGAGGGCTACACCAACGTCACTTTCCTCTACGGTTGCCAATCGGTTTCCCCAACTTTCTTGGGCCAATTCTCGTGCCCTTTTAAGGGGGTTCCGTACACGGAGGGCTATGTGTTTTCAGGGTCGAGTGTTGACAGTGGAGCGTGCTTCAAGAGCGTGGTAGTCCCGGTTTCTTCATATTCTCAGAGTGACTTGGGAGATAGCTCTTCTTCATATTCTCAGAGTGACTTGGGAAATAGCTCGTCCAGTTTAAGCGACCTGCTGCAGCATGGTTTTGAGGTTCAGCTGAAGGTGGATAGTGAAGCATGTGTTGAGTGCACTCAATCGAACGGAGTTTGTGGTTACAATACCACTGCCAATCGGACCACTTGCTCTTGTCCTGACCAGTCCTTTGCTTCCAAAACTTGTGGTTCATCAACATCTGCTGAGACCCCAGAGGCAACAACTGCTACGTCTACACAAGGTGGTTTATCTTAACTTTTCCTTATCACTCATTTTACTTTGCTGAGCAATTTGGGAGTGACGAAATGGGATGGAAAGCGAAGGGTAGAGGAAAATATGGGGGAAAATTAATAAGTCATTGTTTGGCAGAAAGAAAACGACAAGAGAATAACGCGGAGATAAAGGATTTAATTGGATCCCACAAGAAACAATCTCAAATGAGGCCACTTTCGTCGCCTAATATGTGGTTTTCAGTTAGCTGAAGTTGTTCAATGAGAGGAATTGCTGCGCATGCTCTTTCCTTTGCTTGTTAATTAGGAAACGACCCGCTCATGCCCCTAAAGCTTGACAATCTCATTTTGCTGGGCATATCCTTCGCTGCAATGGAGTGTGGTCATCCTCGCTATGACAGACATGATCATGTTACCATTTAGACTCTTAAAACCTTATCATCCTATTTTCTGTTTTGATCATTTGGTTGATATTTGCGACCATAAGCTCCGATGGTTTGAATACATTGAATGAAGATGCTCCACGTTTACTGTAAAATTTTGCAAATGTTGGGCTAAAATTACTCATTTCCTTCTTGAGATTTTACTATGATTACAACCAAATGAAAAAAGGAAGAAGAAAAACTACCTTTCTGAAAGTGTTGCTAAAATCTGATCATTTGTGTGGTTGAAATATCTTTATAAAATTGCCAGATGGGAACCGTACAGATAATTAAATCTTGACATTATCAATGAACTTTTTTCTCATTATGATAGCACATATAAGTACTCTTTCTATCCCTCCCCCTTGCAGTTGTATCTATTAGATTTCTTTATCGAATACTAAAAATGTTTTTCCTGTTTTTCAGTTAATGTTTCATTTCTACGTGCTGTGGATAATGTCCTTCAGCTTTTCCAAATGCTTCTCCTTAGACTCGATTACTGCTGCGAACAAAACTTCCCTTCTCTTGGGTTCCGAGATATCTTATTGGAACCTCATAGGTTGTGACTTTGCAAAGCTGGAGGAAATGAAAGAGCAGTAAAGGAACTGTTGATGTTTCTATCTTTCTGCGATAGTTTGCTAGTGGTGTTCATGATACAAGAAGCTCCAAAATTTGTGCCTGAACATGAGCTGCCCAATAAATTTAATTATGGAACGACTTCTAGTCAAGCCTAGAGGTCTGCTTAGAAGCTAAAGAGTTGAGAGATGTCTAGAACATAGAGCCCATTCCATTAGTGACGCAGAAAGTTTTATTTGTCTCTGTCTCTGGTACCACATTGTCGATCACATTTCAGAGTGTTTGCTACGTTTATACCAGCAAGAAAATGTAGCCTTTGCTGCCTTCCTGTGCATCCCCTGATAGCACTAGAATTCAGGATTATAGCTAATGTCTATACTTGTTAGTTAATCAGCCACAGATCCATTTGCATGTATTTCCAATTTCTTCTAGTATGATGTCACTGTTTGATCCATGTTCAAGAGGAGGATAGAGCCAAACTGGTGAATTCGTAATTTTCTTCACTCAATGGTGGTATTTTTGGTTTCTTGAAATTGAATGAACTATAACCTCATGATGTGCCCTCATCTTTATCTCTTAAGACATTTTGAAATCACCTGTTTGCAATTCGTTGACACATTTTTCACTTTTGATGACTATTGTCTCAGGAAAACGAAACGTTGGACTGAAAATCGGAATAGGTAATTATATCCAGATTTTCTCTTCCACTTCTCTACATTTTTCTCTGCAATTCGTTCCGACTTTTTGATAGTAACTTGCATAGCTGCTCAATGGAATCAATATTTCTAATTCTTAGAAGCCTCAATAATGTGATGAAGTGAGATTGCTGTAAGAAAATATTCTGCTTTTTTAGGAATAGCTGCATCCGGAGCTGGAATTGGGATCACCCTTATTTTAATGCTTTCCTGCATGAAGAAACCAATGATAAGAAAAATTGCAGACTTCATAAAGCAGTGGAGTGAACATTTTGATGATGAAGTGAAAATTGAGGGACTCGTCTCTTCGAGAAGATACACCTACAAAGACATCAAGAAGATGACCAACTCTTTTGAAGAAAAGTTAGGGGAGGGAGGCTATGGCTGCGTGTACAAAGGCAAGCTTTCAGACGGTCAACTTGTGGCGGTGAAGCTTCTAAAGAAGCTGAAAGGCGATGCGGAAGAGTTTTTCAATGAAGTTGCAAGCATAAGCAGGACTTCTCATGTCAATGTGGTTAGCCTCCTAGGGTTTTGTTTTAAAGGAAGCAAAAGAGCTTTGGTTTATGAGTTCATGCCCAATGGATCACTCGAAAAATTCATATTCAATAGAAATAACAGTTTGGAGGCAGATCAACAATTGAGTTGGGATACATTGTACCGGATTTCGCTTGGCATTGCTCACGGGCTAGAGTACTTGCATAAAGGCTGTAACACAAGGATCTTGCACTTTGACATAAAACCTCACAACATTCTCCTCGACGGAAACTATTGCCCTAAGATTTCCGACTTTGGTCTTGCAAAAATTTGCCCAAGAGAAGAGAGCATCGTTTCAATGCTAGGTGCCCGGGGCACCATTGGATACATTGCTCCGGAGTTGATATTAAGGAACATTGGAGGGGTTTCTCACAAATCAGATGTCTATAGCTATGGCATGATGGTTTTGGAGACGGTAGGCAAGAGGACAAATATTGAAGTCATGGTAGATCGTTCCAGTGAAATATACTTCCCTCATTGGATCCACCAACGCTTAGAGCTCCAAGAAGATCTTGGACTGTGTGGGGTCATGAACGAGGAGGACAAAGGAATCGCGAAGAAGATGATTGTAATAGGTTTATGGTGCATTCAGATCGATCCAAGAGCTCGACCATCTATGACCCAAGTTGTGAAAATGTTAGAAGGAAGTGTTGAGGTGTTGCAAATTCCTCCTAGACCAATCTGGTCATCTCCCCCAAGATCGCTCGCAGCTTGTCTAGCTGAAAGTTCGTCCCTGCAGAATTGTGATGACTCAAGTTGGGTTTAATTCAATATCAAGTAGACTTTTTTATACAATATTAAAAGAATCAACTAAACATTAATAATTATTCAAATGTGTAGGTTGAATTTCATGGTTGATCACAAAAAGTAATTGCATCATTTCATAATATCAATAGAGTTTGTCATTCATCCCAATAGAATTTAGCTTCTTTTAATATTGTATAAAAGTTCAACAATTTTTATTGAATAACCTCCATTCGTGCGAGTCCAATTCACATGAATTGTTGAATTGAGTAAGCCTAATCCATATATCAAGTATAATGAGAGATATGTTAGAAGATCTTACTATGGACTACGCTAGAGAACCAATTAAGCAACAAATGTTACCCTTGCAAAAGCGCCAACTTCCTTTGTGATTAATTAAGGGTGATAAGTGTCTTAGCAATTCATTGTTGTTGGAGAAAACTTCCTTATTTATTTTGAAGCTGACAAAACGTTTCTATCAATCTAATCTGAAGACTTGCATACTCTTTCGTCAAAGTCTGAAGACCACCAGACTGCCAGAGTCAAGATTTAAAGTTTGTCCTTATTGACAATTTCTAGACCAACGAAGAAGCCTTATCCATAATCAAGTATTTCTTTAAGGATTTGATTCAAGTGGCCAAAGAAGTTCTCATGGCTGGAGATAGCATCTCAAGATCTATTATTCGTTTTGAAATTAATTTGAGTAATTTGGATCCGTTGATTGGCGAAGTATACTTGGAAGGTTCTACTTATGGAAACCTAGATCTTGATTATATAGGCGAGTAGGATTGGTGGACTATCATCACATTCCTTAAGTAGCTCAAGATCTCCCTAATTGATTCTGTCCAATGGGTAGATTGGAAGAATTCCTTTGGAAGGTGCCAACGGATATGAAGGCATGGATGAGTATATAAGGAAGACGCTCTAGTTATTCAAGGGTGTGCACGATAGATAAATTCTAAAGTCTGAAGTTTCTTGTTCTTTGCTAATTCAATTGTTGAGTGTAAATTTGTACTAAAAAAAGAGTTTAGATACTTGTGAGGCATTGAGGAAGTGTAGCAGAGTCTTTACGCCGTTGAATCAAGGACATGATACTGTAACGACTCTTTTGATTCATAGTGAAATCCAGCCAGGTGGGCTGTCAGTGCAGGAGAGTGGACGTAGGCTTGGATTAAGCTGAATCACTATAAACTTTGTGTTCTTATTCTCTTCTCTAAACTCTTTTATTTTGTTCGTAACTCTATTTAATTGTTAGAGTCCGATTTCCTTTGCAAAATCTACTATTAACCAAACTCAGGTTAAAAGTAAAGTTTTACACTATATTTTGCAAAATTTGTTTTCATACCTATTCACCCCCTCTAGGTGCACTTTCACTTGTCATTTATGCTAAATTAATACTCGCTATACTTTCTTTTTCTAAATATATTCCTCATATATATATTTGTGGAATTCTCCCAGATTTCTTTTTCTAGGAGACTAATGTAATAAACAAAGCTCCAAGTCCGAGAAATTTCTGAGGTTCTACTCTTATCTTGATCTTTTGAAGTGTACTTTTTTTTTTTTTTCGAAGTGTACTTAAGGAATATCAAAATAATACGTGGCTTCCTGGCACTCGCAATACGGCCAAAACGAAAGTCATTCTAGTAACGGTGCTAGAATCACGTAACTAAATCATGGTTATAGACACCCCAATTATTCGTTATTATCTTTTCCAAAGAGCGAAAATCTTCAAAAAGGTTGGAATTCATGAAATTTAAGAAAATTAAGCATTCGTGATATTGGTATATTAGGTTGATTCCACATACCTCTTAGACTCACACATTTATCTTATTTGATAGTGCATATTCTTGATTGATTATATTTGTTGTTATGTTTATCTCATTACCATAAGTGGTCATCTTGTAAAGCTTGTAAATAGGCTCACATACTCTCTATTATTACACATTAAAATTTACAAAGATTCTTTAATTCTTATCTTCCACATTATTCTTAACTTAATATCAGAGCCTCATTTACCGAGTCAACTCTAATGCACTGGGTGCACTTCAAACTCGCCTGGTGCATCCCATGACGTGTAACCAAATAAATCCATCCCGACGCCCAATGGTGTTCACCCAAAGTGCACTTTGCACCTAGTGCATCCCATGAACCGTAGCAAAATAAATCCATCATTGTCGCTCAACAGTGTTCATTTGAGTGTGTCATTCTCGTTTGAGAAAGCGGCATGGTGGTTGTGTTATGGAACTTTTCTTTTTCATGGAGGTATTATTTAACGCTGCATAGTAACTTTCACTTAATAAAGTCCTGCGTATATAGCTTACTATAGCCATGCCAGTCATATGAGCTACGTTTATTTGGTTATTGTTTTGACAATAAAGTCGATGGTAAACGATGCATAAATTGAAATTTTGGCACACTGTTTGAATTATTTTTCAAACTCAAGTTGATTTGTTTCAATACACCTATGTTTGAGGGACGTTAGCAATATTAGTATATTTACTTGATTATGCATATTTCTTAGGATTATGCATATGTCTTCTTGATAGTGCATATCTTTGATTGTCTATCTTATTATGGTAGACAGTCATCTTGTAAAACCTACAAATAGACATACATATTCTTTATTATTACACATTAAAATATTTAAAAATTCCTCAATTCTTATCTTCCGCGTTAATATTCTTAACTTTGAGATTTATTTTATTCTATTTTGGACCGACAAGTAAATGATTGTAAATGTAAAGGAACCGGAATCTAGGCACTTAAAATTAAACGTTGCGAGAAGAGAAATGTAGAGGGGCAGGAAGTTTAAAGTGCTGAAAGAGTAAATATGCAGGAAACTTAATGATGAAGGTAAATAGGCAAGAATAAGTGTTCTGTGAATGATTATGGGAAACTATACAAGGATTATAACGTGGGTTTTCATATTTCACTAATACTAGTAATTTACAAACAGTTATAAATTTTGAATCTATAAAGTACCAAAAAATTAGGTCTCTCGAAACTTTCTTTCATGGTAATACCCACTTAATTATTTTAAAAAAAGAGAGAAAACAAATTTGTGATACTCATAACTATGGCAACTAGATCCAACATATAAATAAAAAATTAAAGAAAAGGAGGAAAATGAATAAAACTGGGATTCACCACTTCAAATTTTTATCGGATGATATAATGGCAAATTTGTCTCTTTAATGAAAATATGGTAGATTTAGCCCTGGGGAGGATGTAGGCCCACTACAAATAAGAGAAAAATAGTAATGGTCCAGTGAAAGGGCTAACTTTGCTATGGAAGTCTACGATCATTGTGACATCCTGAATTTCAGGTTCTGATTTCGATTGGATAAGTTGGGTTTTTTTTATCGATGTGACTATAGTACTTTTCTTTGAGATGGCTACTTATGAGATAACTAGATTATTAGTTCGATTGAGATCTGTGATTAAACGTGGGTGATCTTACTAAATTGCAAAATTCTCGTCGATTGACATTAGATTGATTTTTCTATTGTTTTGATACCCTGTGTTCGTATTTGACACATTGAGATTTTCATAACCACTGAGAGTCGCCAATGTATTGAAGAGATTCATTGTGGCTCGAAGAAAATCGACCATGAGTCATTTGCACTAAAAATTTTTGAAAGCTACCCGGTAGGTTAGGTTACAATAAAATTGTATTAGATTAAAATTAATCACGAATTTGAATCTGATTTCAAAATTGAAAGTTTTGTCACGTCACATGTCATTCTAGGAACGTCGACTTATATTTCAAGGATTTTTCGGCAAGTTCGCGATTTTTACGAAAAATCAATTCGGATGATTTGGAAAACGAACAGAAATTCTGATCAGCCAAATGGAAGAGATTTTTGGCCTCCGGCATGAGTTACTTGGTGAAAGAAAGTTGTGTGGGCTTTTTCTTCATCCAAATTTGATCTCAATCGAAGAAGTTTGTTCATAAAATCGGATTCCGAAAAAGAAATGAATTAGAATTAGGAATTGAAGGAAATGGACGTTTTTGTTGCCCGAGACGTGTTGTTTGGGGGAAATTTGGTGCAAGAAAGCAAGTGAGAATCAAGTACTTTAGCATGGGGATTTTTGGGGACCAAATTGGACTAAACAAGAGCAAATGAAACCACTGCCCGTAACAACGTAGCCGGCTTGGGGCTCTCTCCCCCTCACAAAGGGGAGGAGTTTGAATCTCAGAGGTGTCGTTAGAGATTTTTATCTGGAGTACTGTGGTGGTGGGTCTACAGTCGCTCCCCCAAGGTTTGCTCATTAGCTATTGGCTTACGAGGTTCCCTGGTCACCCAAAAAAAAAAAAATAAGAGCAAGTGGGACCAAGATTTTTGAGTTTAAGGATTTCCTTTTTATTTCCTTTTCTTTCCCCCACTTGGCCGGAATCCTCTCTCTCTCTCTCTCTCTCTCTCTCTCCCCACCGACGTTCCCTCCTTCTCCCTGCTGTGTCTCACTTCTCCTCCCTCTTATTTGACTTTTCTTGATTCTATCTTATCCTCTCATCCCTTTCCCTGCTTGACCGATGCGCCCCCATCCCTTTTTTCATTTTTTTTTTCTCTCACTCGTTACCTTGTGTCGCGAACTAAATTTTCAGGGCAATCCTAAAGTTTAATGGATTACTAAGTTTGGAGACTTGGTGTGGACCCTCCCAAGTCCTACCAATCACGACTTGAAATTAATCTATTTAAACATGCAATTCTATTCAATTTGGAGCCGCCACTAATCAATTAGGGTTGATTAGAAACCCAAATAAAGTATGGGAGATTACTTTATTTTTACGAACCAGATATTCAATAAGTTCGGGGACATGATTATGCTAGATTAGTCTAACGCCCTTTCGGTACCTTTAATTTTAATTTCAAAAATATTTAGCAGATAATGTTAATTAATTTTAACCTAAACTACTAACATGCAAATGGTGGTCATGCGGGTGCACAATCAATAAAATAACATTCAATGAAAAATGCTAATAAAAATGCATGCCCTAAACATGATTTCTAAATGACAAGACACCTAATTTTTCTTTTTTCTTTTTAAAAAAATGTCAATTATATGCAATCTTAATCTAAATTTAATATGCATGGATTTATTTTAATGACATGCGAGATGCAATTCATATGATATGACTTAAACTTATCCCTATATGTATGCAATCTAATTTATATAATCCTAAATATGCATGTGCTACATGATATGGGATAAATGACATGATATTTCTACATGCATGTTCTTTTATGATTTTTTTAATGATTTTTTTTATACATATATGCAACCTACACTAAACAATGATGGCATAAAATGAGATTAATTATGAACTAACTTATTAGCTAACTAAACGGCTTTTGTGCTTTCTTTCTTTCTCTTTTTTTTTTTAAAATGACAATAATTCTTATTAAAAAGAGCGACATAATAATGCAATGTTAATCTTAGGCATTTTATTAAAAAAAACTACATGATGGGAATATTAAAACATTAATCTATGATCCACTAACTAGAGTGCAACATGTGGTGTGATTTATATGACCTAAATAACATTTTTTATTCTTTTTTTTTTTTTTGGTTTTGTTATAGGAAAATCATCCTAATTCTATATGAATCTTAAAAATGCAAAGCTTTAAATATGAAATGCATATGGACCTAAGTACTTAAATTCTAGATATACATAATATGTGAGGAGCAAATAATGATAACGCACCAAAATATAATCCATCAATGTATATCAATGACATATTTTAACGCAAATCAATTATGCAAAGCAAACCATAAATTTATCATAAAAAGTTGAAATAATAAAAAATTTAACCCGCTGTCTCGCGGTTCAATATTTTTTATTATCATGACTTAATATGACAAATTTCCTAATCAGATAATAAAAAATAATCAAAATAAATCAAGTTAGAATAAAAACAAAACATGAAATCAAATATCTAAAAATTCACCTAGTCTAACTCACGGTTGGCTTGAGGAATGGCGAGGAGCAGCTGGTGGTTCAGTGATGGGTTGCCGTTCAGAACAAGGGTTGTCCGTCGGAGCTCCGGCGAGGTTCGGCAGTAATCAGACCTGCACCAAAACTGAGGAGGCAGCAGATGGTTCTGTTCGGGCATGGAGCCAGCGTCGGTTGTTGCAGAGGTGGGGATGCGGCTTCGACTAAGGAAGAGGCTCCAACGCGGTGGTGAGCGACGGGCTGAACTCGACGACGGCGGGGATGCGAGCTATGGTAGCGGCGGCGGTGCTGCGGATGCGCGAGCAGAGGGCTGATCACGGTGAAGCAGGCTTCGGATGCTGGTACAGGCGTGGCAGCAGGGCTTTGATGCGGCGGTGGGCTGCTACGGCGTCGACGCTCGTGGGTCGTCGGCGGAATCTGGAACTCGAAGACAGTGGCGCCAGCGCTCGATCGTTGGGCGCGGTCAGCAACAGCGGCACCGGTGACAGGTGAGCAAAGGCGATGGCGTCGATCTCCGGGTAGAATCGTGGAGAGCTTCGTGGGGGAGACCGGCGAAGCGTCGAGGAGCAGCAAGGGTGCGAATGTCGTTGGATCGCGAGTTGCAGCAGCACCGGTCGTCAGGGGAGTGAAGGGCTCGGGCAAAGACGGTGGCAGGGGCCGACGCGGGGGTAGATCCGGAGCTGTAGTGGTGTGGTGAGCAGTGGAGGGGCTCGTTGATTCGGCTGTGCAGCAACTCGGCTTTCCGGTGGTGTCGCTGGTGATGGCGATTTGCTGAGGTAGTGCGGAATAGGGGTGTCGAGCCGGCAAAGAAAGTCCGGCTGCTGGTGTGCCGACGACGAGGAGTAGCAAAAGGGACGTGGCAAAGGAAGTCTAGAGGAAGAGGATAAACAGTAAACATCCCATCACTCCAGAGGAAAAGGATAAACAGTAAACATCCCATCATTTTGTACTTTTTTTTCTTTGCTTTGTGTTTCTCTTCTTTCTCTCGAGGACTCCACGGATGGCTCCTTCTCTCCCTTCCTTTTTCTTCTTTTTCTAACTTTTTTCTCTCACCTGACACTTTCTCTCACTTGTCTCTCTCACTCTCTACCGAAGACCTCCCCCCATTCACTTTCTTTTCTTCACTTTTCTATTTTTTTCTTCGACGAAAGACGAAGAGAAGCCCCCTCTAAACGACAGAATTTTTGCTTTGAATTTTTTTCGAATTTCTCCCCCTTAAACCGAAGCCTCGGCTTCTCTATTTATAGAGGAAAAAACTCCCGTTCATTTTTGCAGGTGAAGATTTCCCAATATACTTGCACATATTTACTCAACCACTCAACAAGAAAATGGCTCCAAAATCAAACAACTAATTTTTTTTTTTTAAATTTTGAAATGAGAATATATGTTCAACAACAAAGATTTTCAAAAATCGAATTTTATTTAATTTATTATTTTCTAAAATATTAGGTGTCAACAGCTGCCATCTTTGAAGGGAAGCTCGTCGAGATTTCCTTCAAAAATAAATGACACCCAAATTTAGATCATGCAAAATGAATGCAAAATGAATATGAAATGCATATGCAAATGTTATTTGTAATGATTTTTTTTTTTTTAATTAATGGACTCAAATAAATGCATGGTCATGCAATGCCATGTAAATGCAATGATTTGATAAAAAAATGTAGATCTCAATGTGTCCACGCTCAATGAAATGCAAATGAAAAGAAGAACACGTACCTGTTATACTTATTTGGAGATTCAGAATAGTATTATTATGAGTGAAATGATTCCTATGAGACCAGACAAACATCTGGAAATCTCTTCAGATAATTGAAAGGCTCAAAGTCTTCAGGGATTTGGAACTCTCATAAGATCCCAAGCACTTGAAAATTACATCAGATGTTGGAAAAGACAAATACTTGGAAGTCACATCAAGCATTTAAAGATTCAAGTATTTGGAATTCATGCTAGACATTTAAAAACATTTACTAAACATCTGGAAATCACATCAGACGTTTGGAAGGACAAACACTTGGTATCACATCAAGTGTTTAAGGGTTCAAATATCTGGGGTTCACACTAGACATTTGAAAATATTTTATTAAACATCTGGAAATCACATCAGACGTTTGGAAACACAAACACTTGGTATCACATCAAGCGTTTAAGGGTTCAAATATCTAGGGTTCACACTAGACATTTGAAAATATTTTATAAATGGGCACTTGGAATTCTCATCAAGCACCAAGATGATTGAACAAACTCAGGGTTTCAAAGACAAATCCTTTGGTCTTTGAGGAAAAATTCATTTCATTTTTTTTCATTTTTTTTAATTCAATGAAGGTCCATACATGATGGCTTTTCAAACTTCCACAAGGAAAAAATATCAAGACAATTTTCACTAAGCTGTGAATCTCTTGAACATGCTAAATGAGATACTTTTGGTGTGAAAAGGCTTTTTTCACTCGTTCTCATTTAAGAGGGGTTATTTGTTTCGACCATTGATGCGGGAATATATCACTCAATCTTATTATTATCTTGTCGACAAGAGTTCAAATTTTCTTGCAAGTAGTACGACCTTACCAATCTGAGAGGTCTTTGACAGGTACTGTAATATGGGCTTGGTCAATGGCTTAACAAAGGGATTCTTTGGGTCAAAGCAATTGAAAGAACAATTATGTAATCATCTCCGGGTTTACAAGTCAAGAACCCTGCAAAATGAGAAAGAAATAATCTTGCTCGCACTTCTTCGAGCAATGCTCAAAACATATGAATTCCTATATTAATTCAAGTGCCATAATCTGAAGAGACTTTGTAAGGGACGTAACATAGGCTTGGTTCTTGGGTTTGAGAAATGAAAGGATCGTCAGGCTCAAAGATGTGTGTAATGGGTAAGAGTTGGTGATCATCTTGACATTACCACCAGTTTTCTTCACCATGAATTGTCTTCTTGACAGATTTTTTTAATTGGCTCAAGTGTTTATAACTGATGCCAATGATTATTCAACTAGAGATCTTTTCTCAACATTTTTTCTTTTAAAATCATTTTCTTTGATGATGGGCATCGATCAGGCACACCGCTTTTTTTTTTTTTTTATGCCCTCCAATTCATTAGTCATTTCTCTCTTCTTTTCACGGGCATTGGCCTTACTTTTAACAGGCACACTGCTTTTTCATGCTCCTTATTTTTTTGCACTTATTTTCTTTAGACTCACACAGTCTTCTTTCATCAGCATTTTAGACCATGCTATTCAAATGATTGTCTTTCATCTTGCCCCAGTGTGGGGGATGATCACCAACTAGGTTTGACATGAAATGAATTCATAGGCTTAAGTGGGCTATGCAAATGATATAAGTGTGTAGGATAGTGAAAGAAATGCTCTTCGTCATCCTAAGGCACTTAAATTACCATATGAATTCAATGTAATAGCATGACTTGAAGATTGATGCAAGTGAAAGCAAGAAAATTTCTATCCATTTCACTCTCCTTCAATGTCAACTTACCTCCATTTGCCCCGATGTGGGGTGGTCCTTGACAAGGGTAGTATGAAAGAAATTCTTCAAGTATTTGGGCTCAAAGAAGGGTTAAACAAGGGTTTACTGTAGAGAAATGAACTGCCACTCGTCATTTTAGTTGTCGTACTTCTTGCAAGAAAACTCTTCACCTTGAAACACAAAATGTTTCCATACTCACCTCACAATGTATAGACAGGGGTGTATGGGATTAGGCTTGCCTTTCACACCTCATTTAGCATGCTCAAGTAACTCGACAACTTTCACTGAATTATCCATTTTGATAAATTTCAAGTGGAATTGACGAATTGCACATCATGTGAAAACATTCTAAAATGATAAAAAGGCAATGCTCTATCAAATCATAAAGTCAAAGCTGTTAAGTGTCTTTGTCTTGCCCCTCTTTACAAGAGAGCTCATAGAGGTTCCTTAAATGTGCCCGGGGCTGCACCTGAAACATAAATCAAATAATTAAAAGAAACAAACATGGTAAATTAGATGCATGCTGGAAAATTATTTTATTTTGAAAAAATTTTCAAGGGAACATGATGAAGCCCGGCCTTCAGAATTAGCTCATTGCCGTTTTCTTTTGGGTATGATTTCATCACAGGGCTAGTTTGGTGTACTTCAACATGCCCTTAAAACATGAAAATCTCCATGTATTTTATTGGATGAAAAGCAAATTACATTATTGAAATGAAGGAAAACCTAGAATTGAAAATGCAAATATGCAAATATGGAAAGCAATAAAGACTCATGCGCAGAGGAGTGTGCAAATCATTAAAATTCTCCTACTCTTGAGTTTTGTTAGTGGCAAACACTAAATTCTCTTCGAATAGTTGAGTGCGTCATCAGAGCTCTCAATCTTTGGAGGTGCGAGATCATTGATGCCACCCCATCCATCTGGGATGATATCCCGTGGGTCGAAGTAGGAGCTGGGAGGAGCCGAATACTTTACATAGTAATCGAATTTGCCACTTGGTTGCCCCAGGCTGTCCATCACTTCTGCTTCCTCATGCATCATCTGAAACATGGTGGGCTTAGCATCATGGAATGAGACCACCTTGGCATCCAAAAGATTTTGGATTTTTTGTTGCAGCGTATATCAATTGTCAACAGAATGCCCTACTTCCTCCATATGGTAAGCACATGTCTTGGAAGGATCATAGTGGGGAAACGCTCGGGATTAGGTCGCTTAGGCTCCTTAGCGAGTAATCCTTTCTTCTGAAGGGTTGGCAAGATCTTTGACAATGGCTTAGGAAGAGGCGTGAATTGACGCCTGGAAGAGCTTTTCTGCTGGCCAAAGAATGGTCGTGCTCCTCCTTGATGGGTGTCCGGGGTAGGGCGAGGTGGTTGCACATAAGTTGCATTAACCTCCGCCACAAGTTCCTTATCCTTCTTGGTTGAGACTCTCCCATATGAGCTGGTTTGATCAGACGCCCATCCATCACGTAATGCTACTTCAATTCGCTCGCCAACAGGGATTAGCTGATTGAATGACTCGGCAATCGATCCCAGCATTCGATTTCGATACGCAGGTGGGAGTGTCTTCATGAACAAATCCATCAGCTCCTTTTCTATCGGCTCTGGAGTAATTTGAGCGGCTACAGTCCTCCATCTCGTGACATATGCCTTGAAAGATTCCGTCCTCTTCTTCTCAGTGCGAAGTAAATCTTCTCAAGATGGAGTGACATCGATATTATACTTATATTGCTTGAAGAAGGCATCAGTCAAATCCTCCCAAGTCTCCAGCAGATTAATCTTCTTCATGATGTACCATTGTAGCGCCGGTCTTGTCAGGCTTGCTTGAAATTGTTGAATCATCAAGGGGATGTTATCAACATATTGGGTCATTCTGACCACATAAGTCTGCAGATGGATCTTCGGGCAAGAGGTGCCATCATACTTTTCAAAGTCTGGCATTTTGAACTTCTTTGGCATTTTGATCATTGCATAATGGGACAGATCAGTTGGGTCTTGGCTAAATGAATCCTGTAGCTGCTTAAGTTTCTCCTCGATTTTCGCCAAGCATTTTTCTTGCTTAGTCTTCGGTACAGCCGGCTGTATTACTTGTATCTCTTCATCAACAACAATTTGAGGTGTGTCAATCATTTTCTCCTTGGAGACATCCTTAGAGCTTGATGGGCCACTTGTGGATATATTCTTGCTTTTATCCTTCGGATCAGCTATGGGAACATGTTGTGGTAACATCGCTTCATCTTGCGGAGCTGGTGGAGCAGTGTTTGCTTGGAGAGAATCAATTTGCTTAGAGAGCTGCTCAAGAACATTTAGGACTTGCTTCATCTCCGATTCGAGGGCAGCAATGCGAGTTTGTTCAGCAACACGTGTTTGTTCGGTGTTATCAGCCATTGTTGCTCTGGAACGAGTACGGATTGTCGATCTTGGATTAGCCGTGTTGTCACTTAGCAATGTAAAATAATACAGTAAGTATCATAACAAATGAGATTGGTCCATGACAATGGTCAATCGCTTACTTTATTAAGTGAAATCAAATTCCAAAGACATCAACTTAAAGCGTTAAAAATAACTCCCTAGGAAATTAAATTCCTAAAACATCAATCTAAGAAATTGAAATGACATCATAAAGCCAGAATTAAACTCCTAAATCTAGCAACTCTTTTATATATACAATTGTGAAATCACAGTCTTTCGAAGCTTCGTGTTTTGTCGAACCAACTTAAAAATATGAGCTTCTTTCCTTTCCACCGTTTCTTCAAGATTTTCAATTTGTGCTTTACGAGTGGGCTTCATGGTCACTTCAGGTATCACGGGAAGTAGAGCTTGAGGGATCTCGTGATGGTGGATATATAATCCGAGGCATGAAAAATCATCTCATTTCCTTTCAATCTTCTAGGCACCACAATTTTTTCCGGATGGCATTCCTTCCATGCATTTTCAAGACGCTCGATCTCATCAAGGTATTTGTGATCCTTGCGCACAAAGTGGGCTTGAAACAGATCCATTCGGAGAGGAGGTGGGATATCTTGGAGCACTCAATACTGGCGGGCCACTCTATAAGGATAGTAAGATGTTACACCAGTAATTCCCATCAATGGAATTGGATTATCTGTCTTGTGAGAGAAACGAGCCACGCTAACATGAAACCATTTAGCATACCATAGGAAGCCCTTGAGATCTGGATCTTTAAGAAAAGTCACCCAATTGGAAAATGATTTTCCAGTATATTTTTTTTCTAAGATTGAAAATCTTTTTATTGGGTGATCAATTTCACCTCGACGCATAAAATGACCAAACTCCTTCATGTGAGAAAGAAACCAAATCTGTAAAAGCTCAGGAGAGGCATTCATGATTTTTTCTCCATTTTGTTTAAAACGGTTGAGGGACAAAAATGCCTCAGCCAAAATTATGTTTATAAAGTTCATGCCAGTGCATGCTTGTCTGACCACCCATGCAATCGAGGGATCAATAGCATTTTTTCGATGAGGAAATATCATAAATCCAAAGAATACTAAGATGAATATCCTACCCTTTTGACGCATTGAAGACTGATTTAAAAAATGATTAGCCAAAAAGGAGAAAGGGCATGCATTACAATTAGCTTTCAAAACTTTCTTAACCTCATCAGTTTTAATTCTTAGAAATTGAGATAAAATTGATGTGGGTTCCATACCAAGAGGTGGCCTAACAAGCTCAGTTTCAAGGGGCATTCCTATGATAACGTTATACTCTTCCAGTGTTGGAGTTAGCTCGTTCTTATCGAAAATAAATGTAGCCATCTCGGGACACCAAAAGTGCGATATAACTTGCAAAACACCACTATGGACTCCGATATCCAAAAGGGGGATGAGCCGTCCCAGTATCGGCTCCATATAATCTTGACCTTCTTTACTTAATTTGTTCCACCACCTTCTGAGCTCGATCTTAGGAGTTGGAATGAATTGAACATCGGATCTCCCAATTGCATATAAAATAAGATTGACGATGAAACCTAATGTCATGGACCAACGAAGTTGCAAGTAAGTAAATTGCAATAGTGAGAATTTAAACAACTTACTTTCACTAGTAATGAATGACAATCACATAGACACACGCATGAAATGTGGGGCTCGATTTCTATCTAGATGGCTTAACAAAATGGAGCTAAGAGGATGATCTGACCGTTGCAGTCTCGCATTAACGTGTCAGGTCCTCCTAACCCCGGCTCAGTCGAATGGAATGCCTAATAATCACGCAGTCTCGTGGATATGGACAAACACATTCGACACAATGAAGAATTTTCGGGGAAGAGAATGTCAACCTTTATATAGCAGTCTCGCTTTAGAGGAAGTATCATTCTCAACACCATCCTAAAAATCCTATCATAGCCCAAATCCGGCAGCAGGTTGTGTGTGCAATAGTGTAGTGCTAAAAACAATAAAACATGCACAACAATTTAATTGCAAACAACACTTCTATAATTTAATTCAACCATTCATCCTTAACTCCAACCTGCAAAACAAGGGTTAGCAAAGACTACTCCCCTTATACTTCCCATCTGCAAAAACATTTAACACTTTATGTTAGGAGCGTACCTTGTTTCCATGCTGCCAAACAAAATATTTAAAAAAAAGAAACAGACCTATGTCCACTATGAGTTTTAACTCTGTCCCCAGTGGAGTCACCAAGCTGTCGCGACTTAAATTTTCAGGGCAATCCTAAAGTTTAGGTTAATGGATTACTAAGTCTGGAGACTTGGCGTGGGCCCTCCCAAGTCCTACTAATCTCGACTTGAAATTAATCTATTTAAACATGCAATTCTATTCAATTTGGAGCCGCCACTAATCAATTAGGGTTGATTAGAAACCCAAATAAAGTATGGGAGAATACTTTATTTTTATGAACCAGAGATTCAATAAGTCCGGGGACATGATTACGATAGATTAGTCTAACGCCCTTTCGGTGCCTTTTATTTTAATTTCAAAAATATTTAGCAGACAATGTTAATTGATTTTAACCTAAACTACTAACATGCAAATGATGGTCATGCGGGTGCACAATCAATAAAATAACATTCAATGAAAAATGCTAATAAAAATGCATGCCCTAAACATGATTTCTAAATGACAAGACACCTAATTTTTCTTTTTTCTTTTAAAAAAATGTCAATTATATGCAATCTTAATCTAAATTTAATATGCATGGATTTATTTTAATGACATGCGAGATGCAATTCATATGAGAAGGATGAAAGAATAGCGAAGGAGAGGATTGTAATGGGCTTATGGTACATTCAGAACTATTCAAGAGCTTGACCATGTATGACCTAAGTTGTAGAGATGCTAAAAGGAAGTGTTGAAGCCTCACAAATTCCTCCTATACCATCCTTGTCATCTCCCTCAAGATCGCTCACTACTTGTCCGAGTGATTGTTTGTATCTGTAAAACAATAGTGACTTGAGTTGGGTAAATCCAACATCAAGTACACGGGACTGACATAGTTTGTAATAATAGTATATAAAAGAAGATGTACCAAAAAAAAGTGTAAATGGCATGATTTCATATTATAAATTGAGTTTGTCATTTGTCCAAATATGAAATAATTTGTCATTTCTCATGAACTCTTGAATCGAATAGGCCTAATCCATTTATAAGCATAATAGAGAGATATGTCATTGCATATAATTCTTATTATAGACTACACTAGAGAATTACTCAAGCAACAAATGTTACAATTGTAAACGCACTAACTTCCTCCGTGCTTAAGTGTGATCAATTCATCATCTTGCGCCAAACTTAGACAAGTTTGAAGCTCAATTTAGGTCGACAGAACTCGGCCTAATCTTGATTTCTCTCGATTGCACGGCCCTATCCATTTTCAACCATACCCACTCCCCCAGCTCTCTCTCCTTCAAAATAGCAAGGAATGATAGGTGAGGCTTGTCCCGACCTACCTCTCGATAGGGAGGAAAGTAGGTTTAGGAGTATTGCTTAAAGGACGGGCCTTTCGCCCATGATTTAAATGTGGGCTCTCTCAAACCCATACGTCACATGACGTCGAGTGTTCAAATTGATGGTATAAGAATTCTTTTAAAAAATGAGTCGCCACTAGTCTATTAGGGTCAGCTAGAAAGCAAGTGAAGTGTGGGGGCATTTTTCACTTCCTACATAACCAAATGAAAGGTCAGGGACTTGATTACGCTAATTAGTGCTCTTTTTGCATCTAATTTTGTTCGTTTCAAAAAAAGATTTTCATCAGGCTGTCCAGATTGATTTTATACTTACTCATTAACATGTGAGGTGATTACACGAGTGCATAATCATTAACATAATAATTAGTAATCCAGGAGTGCATAAAAAATAAAGGGATAATACCCTAAAAAACCCAAAACTGGTACACTTGTGACAAATTTACCCCAAACTATTTTTTTGACCACCAAAAATTCCAAACTTGTATACTTTTGACAAATTTATCTCAAACTGGTACACTTGTGATAAATTTACCCTATGTTAGTTTTCGTTAAATTTTATTTTCAAATTATTAAGTTAAATGACACGTGACAGTTAACCAGTATATCAATTTAGGATTTTACGTTCCGTTTGTCACAGTTTACAATTTTTATGATTTTTTTTTGTGGTATTAATCTAATTTAGCATAGGGTATATTTGTCACAAATTTACTAGTTTAGGGTTTTTTGCAGTCGAGTAAATTAGTTTGGGGTAAATTTGTCATAAATGTACTAGTTTAGGGTTTTTTATAATCAGTCGGGGTAAATTTGTCACAAGTTTACCAGTTTGGGGATTTTCATGGTCAAAAAAATAGTTTTAGGGTAAATTTGTCACAAGTGTACCAGTTTGGGGTTTTTTAAGGTATTATCCCAAAAATAAATTGCATGGATAGTAAGGACCTAACACTAAGGAATAAGATAAATGCCAGTCCTAACTAAGTAAACTAAAATCAATGTATTGATATTGGGCAACCAAAGGCAATTGTTCTTAAGGACAATCGAAACTCTAAAGTAAAGCCTTAAGGGTATGTTCAATTTTTTAGCACAAATTTAGAGTCAAAAGGCTTCTGAATTTTTGGAATTTTTTAATTAATTTTTATTATTTTTTTTAGAAATCTTCACAAATTTTGTTGTTCTCCAAATTTTTTGAATTTTAAAGATTTTTCTGAATTTTTTGAATTTTTTTGAAAATTTATTAATCTTTTAAAAATAATTTTCAGAAATTTTGAATTTTCTAAAAAATTTCGAATTAGCCCATTTTATGATTTTTTAGTATTTTTTCTTATTATTGTTTAATAATCTTTTTCTTTTCCTTTTAATTTTTTTAATCTTTTAATCTTTAATATTATTATATTCACGAAACTGGTTTTGATCAGGCTTACCCGATTTGACCTGCTAACCCGATCCTCTGACCCGAATCCAAACTACTCAAATAAAACCTCATTCTTTAATACATTTTTTTATATTCCATTTTTTTTTCCTTTTTTCTTTTTTTCTCTTATTTTTTTGGTCTTCTTCCTCTTTGTGCGGCTCCTTTTCTTTCTCGACGGCTTCCCCTACACCGAAGCCACACTACCGCCCAGACGAGCCCTCGCGGGCATTTGAACCATTACTAGACCACCACCCAATGTCGGTCCTCTGGCCTGACTAACACCCACCATTGTCGGCCACTAGTTGGCCGGAGGTCATAACCATTGCCGGAATACTTCCAAAGAAAGGTTTTCAAGCCCTAAAATTTCGTATGACCAAAACTCTAATGATTCAAGTACTAACACCAGCATGAGCAAACGACACAATGGAATGGACTTCAATTTGAACAAAGACGACACCACAGAAACGAACCTCATAAAAATCATTTCTGAATCTCGCTTTGACATTTCATCAAACAGATAGAATGCATTGGCTAGAGGGAGGACCTAGGCTCATTCGGGATTTGGGTTTAGGCAAAGATTGGTCATACTAGATAAGATTGACACTCGAGACTAACTTAGGGACGAATCTTCAGCATTTAGCTCCAGTAACCTTAAAATCACAAATCTCGGCCAAAACAAATCACATGAACCCAGACCTCACTTATTTTAGCGAACAACTATTGCACACTACTGAACAAGGGACTTTGGACTTGCTAGGGACTTAATCGCGGACCAAAACTCCTAACGACGCACGCTAGGACACAAAGCAGCATTAATGGAAGACGGACGGTACCGAAGTTCGTGCGAACTGGTCGGTCGTGAGCTCCGGGCCGAAGCCCCAAAAACAGGGCACAAGGATTCGGCAATGACCTACCTGGTTCGGATGCAGCACTACGAGGGATGACGAGCAACGAACGGACCTCAGGCAATGGTGAGATACTCTTTCGAGCTCGCTTTTCCTTTCTCTTGAGCTCACCCTCTCTCGGTTGTTCTCTTTGGGTTCTAACCAGCAGAAAAACAGAGCTCCTCCTCTCTCTCTGTCTTCTCTCCCTTTATCCCTCTCTCAGCTTTTCTCTCTCCTCTAGGGCCACGCCAGCTAGCCCCGTACCAGACTACCTTCCCTACGTTGGTGTCCCGCGCAACGCTCGTCGCCAACGTCCTCGCCGTCCTCGCTTCACATACGGCCATCGTCCTTCCCCGTCTGTCGTCGAGCTAGCGGCCAGAGGTAGAGAGGGGAAAGGAGAGAGAGGCTGGGCCGGCGGAGGAAAACCTGGGCCACGTGGATTAGGGGGGAGGAAGAAAAGAACAAAAGAGGAGCGGGCCGGGCTTGGAAGGAAGAGGCGCTGGGCCGGCCCACTTGGGAGAGAAAAATGAAGAAGCATCGGGTTGGGCTGGCCTCGAGGAAAGAAGAAACGGAAGGAAGAGAAGAGAGGGCCGAGCAGGCCTATCCCTGGCCCGGCCCTTTTCGCTTTTATTTTACAATAATAATTTTTTTTAAAGAAAATTATAATTTAAGCCATGTCATCGCCACATACGAAAGAGAAAGTATTTTAAAAAGCCGCGTTAGTATTTACCATTAGTCAAATTGACAATGTTAAATTTAGGACTTGATTGAATCAATTTGATAATTTTTAGGATTTAATTGCACTTTTTGTAAATCTTAGGACTCAATTACACTTTCGTCACAAGTTTTAGGACTTAACATATCCCTAAATTAAAATACAAAGTTCAAAGCCTCTCCTGCCAATGGAAGAGAAGCCAAAATAATGACTTTCTATAGTAGCTTTTTCTATTGGAATACTAAGGAATCAAGTAAATCAATATATATAAATGTATGTTCTAAATATTGATCAATCTGAAAAATATTTTGAACTTGTCAAAACATTTAATAAAATTTTTCGAACATAAGTAAATAATTAACTTCATAAGTTTCTAACCCATTGCTCAAATGTAACCATCATCAATCAATCCATTGCATAGACTTCTTGCACATAACATTGATCATAAACAAATTCCTACATATTAATAAATGCAGAAATTTTCTTGATACCACATATTCAATGTAGGCAAAACAAAACTTCTCGTGCAAGATCTCTCGCCATCAACTTCTTTGAAACCGAGAATTGAGCATTCGAATCATTGTAGACCTTAACTTCAAGAACCAAGGCATAGTGAAGTTCCCTTCAATCGTTAGTCGTCCATTTATTGCACAAGGATTTCGATTGCTCAGATTTTCCGATTTATGCCAATCGTCAATCGACAATCAACGTGGCATTCCGGGCATTTTCCAAGTCGCGTAATTTTCAGGACAATCAGTTCATCAATTTACTTTGCTACTATCGTGAGTATCGGCTGCTCGTGTCGTTGTCAATCTATGCCTTATGCCCGTATGGCTCGTCCCAGAGAGTGATGAAGCTTCAATTGCAATAAAATTACTCGGCATTTTGAGATATCACTATTGTAGACATAATTTAGATCGAGATTAGTGATATTTAGGGACAGAGTGAGAGAGTGTGTGTGTGGGTTTGAAAACGTCACAAAATGATCCCTTTATTGAAGGCAGGTTACAGAGAGAGGAGCATTTACTTATTGGCAAGGTACAATGCAAAGGCAACTGGCTCCATCCTCGCTACAAAGCCCCCCAGCCCCAGCCACCCCGGTCTTATTATTGCAAAAGTCGATGCATGCTTGACCATTGCACCCGGGAAGATCATAACGCTCAAAACATGGACCCACTGGAGGCTGTGCCGCTATCACCTCGCCTTCATGCCCCCACCGTCCCCAAAAAAAAAGAAATTATAAAGAAATTAGTTTGGCTGGAAATCATGCATGTGTAAATAATATAATCCTTATGATTTCAGCATGTAAATCTTTAAAAAAGAAGAAGAAGAAGCATACGTATCGTGAAGAGGAAGCTTCGTATCGTGAAGAGGAAGCTTACTTGTCGTTAAGAACAGAAAGAGCACAAGGATTGCTGCAACTTGAAAGTTCTTCATCTTTCTTTTGTTTCTTTTTTCTTTTTATTGGGAGTTCAAAGCTATTTGGTGTGTGAGATAGGAATTGGGTGTGAATTGTGTCAATTTATCTACCGAAGGAATGAAGCGATATGCGACCAAGTATGGGAAGGTCCAATATTCAGCTTATGGACTAGGAAATTCAATTGGGGATTATCTTCCCATTCTCGTAGGAAATTGGGGATTACCTTTCTGTTCTCACAGGAAATTAAATGGGGATTACCTTCCCATTCTCGCAGGAAATTGGGGATTACCTTCCCGTTCTCTTTTTCTTGCATTGAATGTGTTGAAATTAATGGTACTAGAATTTAGCTGGCAACCTGTTATGCAGATTTTTGTATAAGATTCTAACAAATTGGTCATATAAATCACATCTAATGTTGGGAATGTATGAAACACTTAGAAATTTGACTAATAGCTATAGATTACCATTGAATACTTGTCAAAATTTACTAACTGAAAAGAGAAAATGAAAAATTACAAATCAGTGCGAATACTAATAGATTGGATAGATTTAAATCATTTTCAAGTTAAGAATTTACTAAAGAACAGTCTAGAAAAATACAAATTGCTTATAGGAATAAACTTACTTTCATGATCATGGAAGTAATTTTCCTACATATCGAAGTAAACTTTCAATGTGCATAAAAAAATTTATATGGGAAATACCTAGTTATATCAGTAAGTTTTTCTTACTAGGAATACCTATAAATGATTAACAATGTAAAGAAGTTCTCAATATGCTTAGTAAGATTTCATAAAAAAATAAAATATGTAAATTTAGTCAGTACCTTTTCATTTACCGATAACGTATATATGTGGTTAGTGATTTTCATATGCATCAAAATAATTTTGGATATGCTTAGCAACATTTCCTATAAGAAACTAATAAATTTTATGGACTAGTGATATTCATTATACTTGGTAAAATTTCATATAGAAAAGTATTAAAATCAATGTGGATAGTAAATTTCCATTTATTAATAACATTAATAAGTGATTGGTGATTCTTTATCGTATATTGATGTAATCTTTGTATATCTTATTTCCTTAACTCTCCACGTGGCAATAGCAAAAAAAATTGGCAAAATGATGCAAATAATTCATGGATTTTAATCAAATGTGTAATTTGATCACTAAATTTTTAATTTATTTAATGTGATATCTAAACTTTATTTTAAAGTGCAATATAATTCCTAAACTTTTACTATATAAAAATGTTCGATAAAAAAATGTTCGATATCGATAGAATCCGATTCCAAAATTATATATTAGACTTAAATTCAAATGCTATCTGTTTCTCTAAAAATTTCGGATAAACTCGGTGGAGAAACTGACTAAGATCGTGCTCTTCCCAGAAGAAGAAGAAGAAGAAAAAGGAAGAATCCTTATAGCGGATCAGGCCAGGCAAGCAGAGCTGTTCGAGCTCGACAATGCGACCATGCGGGTGAAGATCGCCAACCTCGGCTGCACCATCGCCTCGCTCTCCGTTCCGGGCAAAGACGGTTCGTCGCTCATGATCGTTTTCTCTGTTCATGGTCGGAATCGTTGCTGATGACTCGATCGTGTCTGCCTGTCTTCTTTCTTCGTTGCTTTCAGGGAAACTGGCGGATGTGATCCTGGGTTTCGACTCCGTCGAGCCGTATCTGGTGAGAAAGCTCGTTACTTTTTGGCCTCCTGCGCTTGTGGAGATGTGTCGGTGATCGCGCATTTCCGTTTTCTTCGCTTCCGCGGCTCTTGATCTGCTGAAAATTTCGAAACTTTATGGTCAATTGGGCTGTTTTCGTTGGTTTTGATGTGGGATTTGAGCTTTGGAAGATTTGGTTGATGAATGTCTTTTGTGGGTCGATTTGTGTTTTCTGTGCTGCGCAGAAAGGTGCTGCGCCGTTCTTCGGCTGCATTGTGGGGGCGGGTCGGGAACAGGATAAAGGAGGGGAAGTTCACTCTCGATGGCGTTGAATACTCTTTGCCCATCAACAAGCCTCCGAGCAGTCTTCAGTTCACGGTTTGAATTGTTAATGATCAGTGGTTGCGGTGTGGATTTTGCTCGAGCTGACGAGATCATACTTAATGACGCCTCGCGCGAATTGATCGTCTTTGTGATCGTGTCAGCCTTCTGTATGTGTTTGACTATCGATCTGCTTGCGCAAATGCATTATACATATGTTGTGCCTTTGGCATCTGCCCATCTCTCTGTTTGATCTGGATAGGTGGTGCCGGGAATCGAATTGTGTGAGAGAGTTGTCGAATCATGAATTAATCACACTATGACGTTGCTGCACATCCTGCCTCTGTGGGAGCTTGAGGATTTGTAGCACTTCAGTTTAAATTTTATGCTTGGCTGATCAAGTATTGAGGGAATTTAGAGTCCTTTTCCCCTTAATTGAAAATTACACTGGGGAAAGTGTTCTTACATTGTGGCTTAATCACCTCAGCTGTAGCTGTATTGTAACTCATGTGAACTGCTTCTGACAAAAGAAAAGGACCAAGTTTTGACTTTTTTCCTACCATCAGAAACACAGCACACACACAAGCACATTAAACAGAAGAAACATTTTGAGGAAAATAAGTACTGCTGAATAATCACAAGATCCACGAAGAATTTTGCCTTTTCCAGTTAGTGTTGGTGACAAGAGGTTCACTTTCTTAGAACGAAAAGTACGTATATGTGGAGCAACCTAATTCTTCAAAACGTCAATCTGATAATGGCCTTCTGAATTTTTTGTGTTACTTAGGTGGGCACAAGGGTTTTGATAAGGTGATATGGGAGGTAGCTGATTATAAGAAAGGCGAGAATCCTTCCATCACCTTCAAATGTCACAGTCATGGTGGGGAAGAAGGTCTCTCTCTCTCTCTCTCTCTCTCTCTCTCTCATGCATGTGCACACACTGGCGCACATGCTCATCGACTCACCCAGTCGTTTGCACCAACACGGCTTTGATGCCTTGGGTTGCATGTTCATATGATTATAGGTTACCCAGGAGATGTTGCTGTGACGGCTACTTACACGCTAACTTCTAGCACAACAATGAGGCTCGACATGGAAGCTGTGCCTGAAAATAAGGCCACTCCTATCAGCTTGGCTCAGCATACCTACTGGAACTTAGCCGGTCGCATTCGGGAAACATACTAAACCACTCCATCCAGATATGGGCTAATCACATCACTCCCGTGGATCAGAACACAATCCCAACAGGTGAAATTATGCATGTCAAAGGAACGGCTTTTGATTCCACGACGGAGAAGAAGATTGGCGCTTCAATTCATGAGGTGCCTGGTTTAGGTTACGACCGTAACTATGTGCTGGACTGCGGGGAAGAGAAGTCGGGCCTAAAACACGCTGCCAAACTGAAGGACCCTTCAAGTTCTAGGGTTCTTGACCTGTGGACCAATGCTCCGGGAATGCAGTTTTACACTGGAAATTACGTAGATGGAGTAGTCGGTAAAGGCGATGCGGCATATGGCAAGCACTCTGGAGTGTGTTTGGAGACGCAAGGATTTCCAAATGCGATCAACCAACCAAACTTTCCTTCTGTTGTTGTTCGACCTGGTGAGAAGTACAAGCATTCCAAGGATTAACTTTTTAAAAATGAGAATTGGTTTGGTGGATTATTCGTGCTAATCCGATGGTCCAAGGGTCAATCTTGCGGTTAGCTTAGTGATTATTGTACCTAATCTTGGGACTACTCGGTTTTAATATCTTTTGAATGATCCTTTTATACTAGTTAATAGTGGATTGTCCCACAAAAATTGGTTGAATTGGCTTAAGTTGACAAAAAAAAAAAAAATGAATTGGCCGAAAATCGAACTAACGCTTGATTAAACCGCTAGTCCGGTCCGATTATCAGAACAATTATTTTTTTTTTCTGTCGTTTAAATCGAAGTGTCAAACACCTTTATTTGCTCATACTGGACACTCTAGGCCATTGAGTGCCTCCTTTGTGGGCCGGAGTCTACAAGGCCCAATCATTCACCCACCGTTCTTGCTTCCTGAGGCCCATGTTTCGTCCCTTTTGCATATGCAATGATCCTCAAGAAATTTATAGCACAGTGCGAACAAGCAATAAAATGATTGATACGACGGCCTGTTTTCATGCTTTATAGTAAATGTTCCGAAAAAAATGATATTTTTACCAAAAAAAAAAAAAACACGGATATAACTAAACTTTATTAAGAAAACATGTAAAATAAAAGCTTAAAATTTTTATCTATTCAAAAGATTATGAGTAAGTTTTAGATTAATATTAGTATGTGTATCTATTGATAAATTGGTATCGTTTCTAGATATCATCTTTATGAAATTAATTATACTTAAAATAGTAGGAATATCAATTTGATACAACTTTCAATGAAATTTTACTTTTACTATTGTAGAGATGGCAAGCTAAAAATATACTTATATAGAACTATCGTAATGTTTTTAAGTACTGAAAGGATAATAATCTAATACAAAGAAAGAATATATATATTTTGATTTGGGAAATAGATTGAAATGAAAAGATATTATAAAATTTGGGCAATAATGTAATTATGCAAACTTGTAGATGGTATTGAAAGATCGATTTGACTTTGTTATGGAAAGTTGAGGGACTAGACTGAACATAATGGAAGTTTATGAATATATTGCACATTTTGCAATAGTTTAGAGACTAGTTTCCATATTTTGTTATACTTTAGTGATTACATTGGACATTTCACACTAGTTCGGGGGCTTGTGATAACTTTCTTCCTTGTTCGATTAAACAAAAGGATCACTTTGAACATTTAAGAATAGTCCAAAGATCACATTAAACAAACAAAAAATTCAAGGATGACAATGCATATTGATTCAAAATTTATGAACTTAAGTGTCATTTTTCCTACGTGTGTGCTTTTGGCATGACGACCAGGCATTTTTTTTTTTTAATAATTATTTAGTATTGTTGTGCCGCAAAAGATTAACCTCGTGAAGTTTAGAAAAAGGAAGATACTACAGTCACCTTATTACTTGACTACATATGAAGTTTGCATCCAAAATATTTTAAAACCATTAATTTCTTAATCTTATAGCCACAGATAACATACAAGACATCGAATCAAAACTCCGACGAGCTATACGACTATTGAAGACTGAAAGTGTGAAAGAGAAAAGTGGGAAATTTCTACACTGCCACTTTATTTATTTATTTATTTTTGGTAAGAATCTGCCACTTTATTTATTTGATACTATAATTCTTAAAAATTTAATCATGAAAACTACACTAAACTACACTAAATTTAAGATCCCCGAATTTTTTGTGGAAAATTTAATAAAATCCTAATTGTTCTTTTTTTTTAAATAAAAAAGTGCATCAAACTCGAAACCCCCCCCCCCCTCCTTTTTTTTTTTTTTTTTTTTTTGTTCTTTAAAAAATGGATATGAGAATACATAACAGACAAAAGGAATTATGGTCCAATGAAAGGGCTAACTTCTCTGTGAAAGTCCAGGGTCATTTTCAAAGTTCTCAATCATTCACGCCAATCCAAATCGCTCCTCCCACCTTAAACGGAATATTCCTTGGATGAAAAATGGATTGGGTTGCAGGGCGGGCTTAATACTCCCGCGCAATACACCGACATGTAAAAATTTTACAGGCTTGCATAATCATTCGTCGTTTCTGCATCTATTCTCTAGCCAAAGTGATATAGTCAATTAACGCTAAGAAGTAAGAACGCATTGTTATTTAGCTGGTTCATTCTAAATTGCCAGACAATGATGTTCTTCCTCGTCAAGACAAGAACAAAGAAAAAGCCAAACCACCACCTTCTCTCTCTTCTTCTTCTTTGGAAGCGTCCATGGCGTCCACTCCACTTTCTCGTCCAGTCACGACTCCGGCTCATCCTCATCCCAATGCGGTGACATCCCCATCCGATTTTCACTTCGGACCGTCGGCGATCCCTGTTGTATCTTGCTACCACCCCATCCTTAATCGCTCGTCCGGCTCCTATTATCACCCTACCCGCTCTCTTCCGGGCCAACACCTACTTCGTCACAGTAAAGGATACTAACGAGATAGGTCAAATTGCGAAAGAATAGGACGGCCCTATATGTTTCCTGGGAATTGGCTAGCGATCTTTTGAGCTTAGCAATAAGCTCAAGAAACTCGTTCATGAATGAGGGTTGCGGATACAAATTGTTAAATGGGAATACTAGCCCAAGTCCTAAGTCAAAGTCTTCGTCTTCGCGTCTTTCTGCACCTACAAACGTCTCGGTCTCTTCGCAAGACAATATAGTATTGGATCGAGTCATTCCCAAAAGCAGCATTATTCTTATCCTTTGCATCCTCTTCCTTTACATGTACCCTCCTACCCTCCTTGTTTTGCTCCATCTCCATTCCGAAGGATCCTACCATATTCGTTTAGTAATTAAAAATTTTAGAACCAGTCTCCACGAAGTTCCCCAGAACCTACTAGTGGCCTGCGATGCAGACCGCCCGGCATTAAAAAATTTTTCTTTGATTTTTTGTATGTTCAGATTGAGAATGAGTCAAAAGGAAAATTTTTCAGTCAACGGAAAATGGCCTCTCTTTCTTGGATTATTTATTTCTCCAGACCTTCAATTTGCGTTCCACTTCCCCTTTTTCTAGCACCCGCATTCCCATTTCTTCGTGAATCACCATGTCTCTTTCTTGGGTTCCTTCTCCATCTTCTGCTCGTATTCTCCACTTTTTGTTCCCACTGTTCTTGATCTTGATCAAGAGTCCTCGTTCCCTGGGCGAGGATTATTACTCGAGCTGCAACGGCACGTTCAGCTGTGGGGACGTTGGAGGCATTGGCTATCCCTTCTGGGGTGGCAACAGAGCGAGCTTTTGCGGGTATCCCGAGTTGGAGCTCAAGTGCGAGAACGGAGGCAACACGACCATCGTGATACAGGGAGTGAAGTACCGAGTTCTGGAGGTGTATCCCAATTCTACTCAGGTACTGAGAATCGCGAGGGATGACTATATGCAGGGATTCTGTCCCACGAATTTCCTTAACACGACTCTTGACCCGTCGACGTTCCAAATCGCCGAGGGCTACACCAACGTCACTTTCCTCTACGGTTGCCAATCGGTTTCCCCAACTTTCTTGGGCCAATTCTCGTGCCCTTTTAAGGGCGTTCCGTACACGGAGGGCTATGTGTTTTCAGGGTCGAGTGTTGACAGTGGAGCGTGCTTCAAGAGCGTGGTAGTCCCGGTTTCTTCCTATTCTCAGAGTGACTTGGGAGATAGCTCTTCTTCATATTCTCAGAGTGACTTGGGAAATAGCTCGTCCAGTTTAAGCGACCTGCTGCAGCATGGTTTTGAGGTTCAGCTGAAGGTGGATAGTGAAGCATGTGTTGAGTGCACTCAATCGAACGGCGTTTGTGGTTACAATACCACTGCCAATCGGACCACTTGCTCTTGTCCTGACCAGTCCTTTGCTTCCAAAACTTGTGGTTCATCAACATCTGCTGAGACCCCAGAGGCAACAACTGCTACGTCTACACAAGGTGGTTTATCTTAACTTTTCCTTATCACTCATTTTACTTTGCTGAGCAATTTGGGAGTGACGAAATGGGATGGAAAGCGAAGGGTAGAGGAAAATATGGGGGAAAATTAATAAGTCATTGTTTGGCAGAAAGAAAACGACAAGAGAATAACGCGGAGATAAAGGATTTAATTGGATCCCACAAGAAACAATCTCAAATGAGGCCACTTTCGTCGCCTAATATGTGGTTTTCAGTTAGCTGAAGTTGTTCAATGAGAGGAATTGCTGCGCATGCTCTTTCCTTTGCTTGTTAATTAGGAAACGACCCGCTCATGCCCCTAAAGCTTGACAATCTCATTTTGCTGGGCATATCCTTCGCTGCAATGGAGTGTGGTCATCCTCGCTATGACAGACATGATCATGTTACTATTTAGACTCTTAAAACCTTATCATCCTATTTTCTGTTTTGATCATTTGGTTGATATTTGCGACCATGAGCTCCGATGGTTTGAATACATTGAATGAAGATGCTCCACGTTTACTGTAAAATTTTGCAAATGTTGGGCTAAAATTACTCATTTCCTTCTTGAGATTTTACTATGATTACAACCAAATGAAAAAAGGAAGAAGAAAAACTACCTTTCTGAAAGTGTTGCTAAAATCTGATCATTTGTGTGGTTGAAATATCTTTATAAAATTGCCAGATGTGAACCGTACAGATAATTAAATCTTGACATTATCAATGAACTTTTTTCTCATTATGATAGCACATATAAGTACTCTTTCTATCCCTCCCCCTTGCAGTTGTATCTATTAGATTTCTTTATCGAATACTAAAAATGTTTTTCCTGTTTTTCAGTTAATGTTTCATTTCTACGTGCTGTGGATAATGTCCTTCAGCTTTTCCAAATGCTTCTCCTTAGACTCGATTACTGCTGCGAACAAAACTTCCCTTCTCTTGGGTTCCGAGATATCTTATTGGAACCTCATAGGTTGTGACTTTGCAAAGCTGGAGGAAATGAAAGAGCAGTAAAGGAACTGTTGATGTTTCTATCTTTCTGCGATAGTTTGCTAGTGGTGTTCATGATGCAAGAAGCTCCAAAATTTGTGCCTGAACATGAGCTGCCCAATAAATTTAATTATGGAACGACTTCTAGTCAAGCCTAGAGGTCTGCTTAGAAGCTAAAGAGTTGAGACATGTCTAGAACATACAGCCCATTCCATTAGTGACGCAGAAAGTTTTATTTGTCTCTGCCTCTGGTACCACATTGTCGATCACATTTCAGAGTGTTTGCTACGTTTATACCAGCAAGAAAATGTAGCCTTTGCTGCCTTCCTGTGCATCCCCTGATAGCACTAGAATTCAGGATTATAGCTAATGTCTATACTTGTTAGTTAATCAGCCACAGATCCATTTGCATGTATTTCCAATTTCTTCTAGTATGATGTCACTGTTTGATCCATGTTCAAGAGGAGGATAGAGCCAAACTGGTGAATTCATAATTTTCTTCACTCAATGGTGGTATTTTTGGTTTCTTGAAATTGAATGAACTATAACCTCATGATGTGCCCTCATCTTTATCTCTTAAGACACTTTGAAATCACCTGTTTGCAATTCGTTGACACATTTTTCACTTTTGATGACTATTGTCTCAGGAAAACGAAATGTTGGACTGAAAATCGGAATAGGTAATTATATCCAGATTTTCTCTTCCACTTCTCTACATTTTTCTCTGCAATTTGTTCCGACTTTTTGATAGTAACTTGCATAGCTGCTCAATGGAATCAATATTTCTAATTCTTAGAAGCCTCAATAATGTGATGAAGTGAGATTGCTGTAAGAAAATATTCTGCTTTTTTAGGAATAGTTGCATCCGGAGCTGGAATTGGGATCGCCCTTATATTAATGCTTTCCTGCATGAAGAAACCAATGATAAGAAAAATTGCAGACTTCATAAAGCAGTGGAGTGAACATTTTGATGATGAAGTGAAAATTGAGGGACTCGTCTCTTCGAGAAGATACACCTACAAATACATCAAGAAGATGACCAACTCTTTTGAAGAAAAGTTAGGCGAGGGAGGCTATGGCTGCGTGTACAAAGGCAAGCTTTCAGATGGTCAACTGGTGGCGGTGAAGCTTCTAAAGAAGCTGAAAGGCGATGCGGAAGAGTTTTTCAATGAAGTTGCAAGCATAAGCAGGACTTCTCATGTCAATGTGGTTAGCCTCCTAGGGTTTTGTTTTAAAGGAAGCAAAAGAGCTTTGGTTTATGAGTTCATGCCCAATGGATCACTTGAAAAATTCATATTCAATAGAAATAACAGTTTGGAGGCAGATCAACAATTGAGTTGGGATACATTGTACCGGATTTCGCTTGGCATTGCTCACGGGCTAGAGTACTTGCATAAAGGCTGTAACACGAGGATCTTGCACTTTGACATAAAGCCTCACAACATTCTCCTCGATGGAAACTATTGCCCTAAGATTTCCGACTTTGGTCTTGCCAAAATTTGCCCAAGAGAAGAGAGCATCCTTTCAATGCTAGGTGCCCGGGGCACCATTGGATACATTGCTCCGGAGTTGATATTAAGGAACATTGGAGGGGTTTCTCACAAATCAGATGTCTATAGCTATGGCATGATGGTTTTGGAGATGGTAGGCAAGAGGAGAAATATTGAAGTCATGGTAGATCGTTCCAGTGAAATATACTTCCCTCATTGGATCCACCAACGCTTAGAGCTCCAAGAAGATCTTGGACTGTGTGGGGTCATGAACGAGGAGGACAAAGGAATCGCGAAGAAGATGATTGTAATAGGTTTATGGTGCATTCAGATCGATCCAAGAGCTCGACCATCTATGACCCAAGTTGTGAAAATGTTAGAAGGAAGTGTTGAGGTGTTGCAAATTCCTCCTAGACCAATCTGGTCATCTCCCCCAAGATCGCTCGCAGCTTGTCTAGCTGAAAGTTCGTCCCTGCAGAATTGTGATGACTCGAGTTGGGTTTAATTCAATATCAAGTAGATGAGACGGACAGTTTTTTATACAATATTAAAAGAAGCAACTGTAAACGGATTAATAATTATTGTGATCAATTGTGTAGGTTGAATTTCTATGGTATGATGCACGGACAAAAGTGAAATGTGCATCATTTCATAATATCAATAGAGTTTTTCATTCATCCCAATAGAATTTAGACTGTGCAAAATCGATTACATGTTGAACAATTTTTATTGAATAACCTCCATTCGTGCGAGTCCAATTCACATGAATTCTTGAATTGAGTAAGCCTAATCCATATATCAAGTATAATGAGAGATATGTTAGAAGATCTTACTATGGACTACGCTAGAGAACCAGTTAAGCAACAAATGTTACCCTTGCAAAAGCGCCGACTTCCTTTGTGATTAATTAAGGGTGATAAGTGTCTTAGCAATTCATTGTTGTTGGAGAAAACTTCCTTATTTATTTTGAAGCTGACAAAACGTTTCTATCAATCTAGTCTAAAGACTTGCATACTCTTTCGTCAAAGTCTGAAGACCACAGGACTGCTAGACTCAAGATTTAAAGTCTGCCCTTATTGACAATTTCTAGACCGACGAAGAAGCCTTATCCATAATCGAGTATTTCTTTAAGGATTTGATTCAAGCGGCCAAAGAAGTTCTCATGGCTGGAGATAGCATCTCAAGATCTATTATTCCTTTTGAAATTAATTTGAGTAATTTGGATCCGTTGATTGGCAAAGTATACTTGGAAGATTCTACTTATGGAAACCTAGATCTTGATTGTATAGGTGAGTATGATTGGTGGGCTATCATCACATTCTTTAAGTAGCTCAAGATCTCCTTAATTGATTTTGTCTAATGGGTAGATTGGAAGAATTCCTTTGGAAGGTGCCAACGGATATGAAGGCATGGAGGAGTATATAAGGAACATGCTCTAGTTATTCGAGGGTGTGCACGATAGATAAATTCCAAAGTCTGAAGTTTCTTGTTCTTTGCTAATTCAATTGTTGAGTGTAAATTTGTACTAAAAAAAGAGTTTAGATACTTGTGAGGCATTGAGGAAGTGTAGCAGAGTCTCTACACCGTTGAATCAAGGACATGATACTGTAATGACTCTTTTGATTCATAGTGAAATTCAGTCGGTGGGCTGTCAGTGCAGGAGAGTGGACGTAGGCTTGGCTTAAGCTGAATCACTATAAACCTTGTGTTCTTATTCTTTTCCTTAAACTCTTTTATTTTGTTCGTAACTCTATTTAATTGTTAGAGTCCGATTTCCTTTGCAAAATCTACTATTAACCAGATTCAGGTTAAAAGTAAAGTTTTACACTATATTTTGCAAAATTTGTTTTCGTACCTATTCACCCCCCTTTAGGTGCTCGTACTAGCACTTTCACTTGTCATTTATGCTAAATTAATACTTGATAACTATACATGTTCCTAAATATATTCCTCATATATATACATGTGGAATTCTCCCAGATTTCTTTTTCTAGGAGACTAATGTAATAAACAAAGCTCCAAGTCCAAGAAATTTTTGAGGTTCTACTCTTATCTTGATCTTTTGAAGTGTACTTAAGGAATATCGAAATAATACGTGGCTTCCTGGCACTCGCAATACGGCCAAAACGAAAGTCATTCTAGTAACGGTGCTAGAATCACGTAACTAAATCATGGTTATAGACACCCCAATTATTCGTTATTATCTTTTCCAAAGAGCGAAAATCTTCAAAAAGGTTGGAATTCATGAAATTTAAGAAAATTGAGCATTCGTGATATTGGTATATTAGGTTGATTTCACATACCTCTCAGACTTACACATATATCTTATTTGATAGTGCATATTCTTGATTGATTATATTTGTTGTTATGTTTATCTCATTACCATAAGTGGTCATCTTGTAAAGCTTGTAAATAGGCTCACATACTCTCTATTATTACACATTAAAATTTACAAAGATTCTTTAATTCTTATCTTCCACATTATTCTTAACTTGATATCAAAGCCTCCTTTACCGAGTCAACTCTAATGCACTGGGTGCACTTCAAACTCGCCTGGTGCATCCCATGACTTGTAACCAAATAAATCCATCCCGCTGCCCAATGGTGTTCACCCAAAGTGCACTTTGCACCTAGTGCATCCCATGAACCATAGCAAAATAAATCCATCATTGTCGCTCAACAGTGTTCATTTGAGTGTGTCATTCTCGTTTGAGAAAGCGGCATGGTGGTTGTGTTATGGAAATTTTCTTTTTCATGGAGGTATTATTTAACGCTGCATAGTAACTTTCACTTAATAAAGTCCTGCGTATATAGCTTACTATAGCCACGCTAGTCATATGGGCTACGTTTATTTGGTTATTGTTTCGACAATAAAGTCGATGGTAAACGATGCATAAATTGAAATTTTGGCACACTGTTTGAATTATTTTTCAAACTCAAGTTGATTTGTTTCAATACACCTATGTTTGAGGGATGTTAGCACTATTAGTATATTTACTTGATTATGCATATTTCTTAGGATTATGCATATGTCTTCTTGATAGTGCATATCTTTGATTGTCTATCTTATTATGGTAGACAATCATCTTGTAAAACCTACAAATAGACATTCATATTCTTTATTATTACACATTAAAATATTTAAAAATTCCTCAATTCTTATCTTCCGCGTTAATATTCTTAACTTTGAGATTTATTTTATTCTATTTTGGACCGACAAGTAAATGATTGTAAATGTAAAGGAACCGGAATGTAGGCACTTAAAATTAAACGTTGCGAGAGGAGAAATGTAGAGGAGCAGGAAGTTTAAAGTGCTGAAAGAGTAAATATGCAGGAAACTTAATGATGAAGGTAAATAGGCAAGAATAAGTGTTCTGTGAATGATTATGGGAAACTATACAAGGATTATAACGTGGGTTTTCATATTTCACTAATACTGGTAATTTACAAATAGTTATGAATTTTGACTCTATAAAGTACCAAAAAATTAGGTCTCTCGAAACTTTCTTTCATGGTAATATCCCCTTAATTACTTTAAAAAAAGAGAGAAAACAAATTTGTGATACTCATAACTATGGCAACTAGATCCAACATATAAATAAAAAATTAAAGAAAAGGAGGAAAATGAATAAAACTGGGATTCACCACTTCAAATTTTTATCGGATGATATAATGGCAAATTTGTCTCTTTAATGAAAATATGGTAGATTTAGCCCCGGGGAGGATGAAGGCCCACTACAAATAAGAGAAGAATAGTAATGGTCTAGTGAAAGGGCTAACTTCGCTATGGAAGTCTACGATCATTGTGACATCCTAAATTTCAGATTCTGATTTCGATTGGATAAGTTGGGTTTTTTTATCGATGTGACTATAGTGCTTTTCTTTGAGATGGCTACTTATGAGATAACTAGATTATTAGTTCGATTGAGATCTGTGATTAAACGTGAGTGATCTCACTACATTGTAAAATTCTTGTCGATTGAAATTAGATTGATTTTTCTATCGTTTTGGTACCATGTGTTCGTATTTGACATCTTGAGATTTTCATGACCACTGAGAGTCGCCAATGTATTGAAGAGGTTCATTGTGGCTCGAAGAAAATCGACCACGAGTCATTTGCACTAAAATTTTTTGAAAGCTACCTGGTAGGTTAGGTCACGATAAAATTGTATATGATTAAAATTAATCACGAATTTGAATCCGATTTCAGAAATTGAAAGTTTTGTCACGTCACATGTCATTTTAGGAACGTCGACTTATATTTCGAGGATTTTTCGGCGAGTTCGCTATTTTTACGGAAAATCGATTCGGATGATTCGGAAAATGAACAGAAATTCGGATCGGCCAAATGGAAGAGATTTTTGGCCTCCGGCATGAGTTACTTGGCGAAAGAAAGTTGTGTGGGCTTTTTCTTCATCCAAATTTGATCTCAATCGAAGAAGTTTGTTCATAAAATTGGATTCCGAAAAGAAATGAATTAGAATTAGGAATTGAAGGAAATGGACGTTTTTGTTGCTCGAGACTTGTTGTTTGGGGGAAATTTGGTGCAAGAAAGCAAGTGAGAATCAAGTACTTTAGCATGGGGATTTTTGGGGACCAAATTGGACTAAACAAGAACAAATGAAACCACTGCCCGTAGCAGCGTAGCTGGCTTGAGGCTCTCTCCCCCTCACAAAGGGGAAGAGTTTGAATCTCAGAGGCGTTGTTAGGAATTTTTATTTGGAGTATTGTGGTGGTGAGTCTGCAGTCGCTCCCCCAAGGTTTGCTCACCAGCTGTTGGCTTACGAGGTTCCCTGGTCACAAAAAAAAAAAAAGAAAAGAGCAAGTGGGACCAAGATTTTTGAGTTTTAGGATTTCCATTTTATTTCCTTTTCTTTTCCCCCACTTGGCCGCAGATTCCCTTTCCTCTCTCTCTCTCTCTCTCTCTCTCTCTCTCTCTCTCTCTCTTTCTCTTTCTCTCTCCCTCCCCCCACCGACGTTCCCTCTTTCTCCCTGCCGTGTCTCACTTCTCCTCCCTCTTATTTGACTTTTCTTGATTCTATCTTATCCTCTCATCCCTTTCCTTGCTTGACCGATGCGCCCCCATCCCTTTTTTCATTTTTTTTCTCTCACTCGTTACCTTGTGTCGCGATCTAAATTTTTAGGGCAATCCTAAAGTTTAGGTTAATGGATTACTAAGTCTGGAGACTTGGCGTGGACCCTCCCAAGTCCTACCAATCGCGACTTGAAATTAATCTATTTAAACATGCAATTCTATTCAATTTGGAGCCACCACTAATCAATTAGGGTTGATTAGAAATCCAAATAAAGTATGTGAGAATGCTTTATTTTTACGAATCAGAGATTCAATAAGTCCGGGGGCATGATTACGCTAGATTAGTCTAACGCCCTTTCGGTACTTTTTATTTTAATTTCAAAAATATTTAGCAGACAATGTTAATTAATTTTAACCTAAACTACTAACATGCAAATGGTGGTCATGCGGGTGCACAATCAATAAAATAACATTCAATGAAAAATGCTAATAAAAATGCATGCCCTAAACATGATTTCTAAATGACAAGACACCTAATTTTTCTTTTTTCTTTTTAAAAAAATGTCAATTATATGCAATCTTAAGCTAAATTTAATATGCATGGATTTATTTTAATGACATGCGAGATGCAATTCATATGATATGACTCAAACTTATCACTATATGTATGCAATCTAATTTATATAATCCTAAATATGCATGTGCTACGTGATATGGGATGAATGACATGGTAAATCTATATACATGTTCTTTTTATGATTTTTTTAATGATTTTATACATATATGCAACCTACACTAAACAATGATGACATAAAATGAGATTAATTATGAACTAACTTATTAGCTAACTAAACGGCTTTTGTGTTTTCTTTCTTTCTCTCTTTTTTAAAATGACAATAATTCTTATTAAAGAAAGCGACATAATGATGCAATGTTACTCTTAGGCCTTTTATTAAAAAAAAAACTACATGATGGGAATATTAAAACATTAATCTATGACCCACTAACTAGAGTGCAACATGTGGTGTGATTTATATGACCTAAATAACATTTCTTATTCTTTTTTTTAATTTTTGGTTTTGTTAAAGGAAAATCATCCTAATTCTATATGAAACTTAAAAATGCAAAGCTTTAAATATGAAATGCATATGGACCTAAGTACTTAAATTCTAGATATGCATAATATGTGAGGAGCAAATAATGATAACGCACGAAAATATAACCCATCAATGTATATCAATGACATATTTTAACGCGAATCAATTATGCAAAGCAAACCATAAATTTATCATAAAAAGTTGAAATAATAAAAAATTTAACCCGCTGTCTCGTGGTTCAATATTTTTGATTATCATGACTTAATATGACAAATTTCCTAATCGGATAATAAAAATAAATCAAAATAAATCAAGTTAGAATAAAAACAAAACATGAAATCAAATATCTAAAAATTCACCTAGTCTAACTCACGGTTGGCTTGAGGAATGGCGAGGAGTAGCTGGTGGTTCGGTGATGGGTCGCCGTTCAGAACAAGGGTTGTCCGTCAGAGCTCCGACGAGGTTCGGTAGTAATCAAACCTGCAGCAAAACAAAGGAGGCAGCAGATGGTTCTGTGCGGGCGTGGAGCCGGCGTCGGTTGTTGTAGAGGTGGGGATGCGGCTTTGACTAAGGAAGAGGCTCAGGCGCGGTGGTGAGCGACGGGCTGAACTCGACTACGGCGGGGACGCGAGCTATGGTAGCGGTGGCGGTGTTGTGGATGCGCGAGCAGAGGGCTGATCACGGTGAAACAGGCTTCGGATGCTAGTACAGGCGTGGCAGCAGGGCTTCGATGCGGCGGTGGGCTGCTACGGCGTCGACGCTCATGGGTCGTCGGCGGAATCTAGAACTCGAAGACAATGGCGCTAGCGGTCGATCATTGGGTGCGGTCAGCAACAGCGGCACTGGTGACAGGTGAGCAAAGGCGGTGGTGTCGGTCTCCGGGCAGAATCGTGGGAGCTTTGTGGGGGAGACCGGCGAAGCGTCGAGGAGTAGCAAGGGTGCGAATGTCGTTGGATCGCGAGTTGCAGCAGCAGGGGTCGTCAGGGGAGTGAAGGGCTTGGGCAAAGATGGTGGCAGGGGCCGGCGCGGGGGGTAGATCCGGAGCTGTAGTGGTGTGGTGAGCAGTGGAGGGGCTTGTTGATTCGGCTGTGCAGCAACTCGGCTTTCCGGTGGTGTCGCTGGTGATGGCAATTTGCTGAGGTAGTGCGGAATAGGGGTGTCGAGCCGGCGAAGAAAGTCTAGCTGCTGGTGTGCCGACGATAAGGAGCAGCAAAAGGGACGTGGCAAAGGAAGTCTAGAGGAAGAGGATAAACAGTAAACATTCCATCACTCTAGAGGAAAAAGATGAACAGTAAACATCCCATCATTTTGTACTTTTTTTTTCTTTGCTTTGTGTTTCTCTTCTTTCTCTCGAGGACTCCATAGATGGCTGCTTCTCTCCCTTCCTTTTTCTTATTTTTCTTACTTTTTTCTCTCACCTGACACTTTCTCTCACTCTCTACCGAAGACTTCCCCCCATTCACTTTCTTTTCTTCACTTTTCTATTTTTTTCTTCGACGAAAGACGAAGAGAAGCCCCCTCTAAATGACAGAATTTTTGCTTTGAATTTTTTTCGAATTTCTCCCCCTTAAACCGAAGCCTCGGCTTCTCTATTTATAGAGGAAAAAACTCCCGTTCATTTTTGCAGGTGAAGATTTCCCAATATACTTGCACATATTTACTCAACCACTCAACAAGAAAATGGCTCCAAAATCAAACAACTATTTTTTTTTTAATTTTGAAATGAGAATATATTTTCAACAACAAAGATTTTCAAAAACCAAATTTTATTTAATTTATTATTTTCTAAAATATTAGGTGTCAACAGCTGCCCATCTTTGAAGGGAAGCTCATAGAGGTTTCCTTCAAAAATAAATAACACCTAAATTTAGACCATGCAAAATGAATGCAAAATGAATATGAAATGCATATACAAATGTTATTTGTAATGATTTTTTTTTTTTAAGTAATGGACTCAAATAAATGCATGGTCATGCAATGCCATGTAAATGCAATGGTTTGATAAAAAAACGTAGATCTCAATGTGTCCACGCTCAATGAAATGCAAATGAAAAGAAGAACACGTACCTGTCATACTTATCTGGAGATTCAGAATAGTATTATTATGAGTGAAATGATTCCTATGAGACCTGACAAACATTTGGAAATCTCTTCAGATAATTGAAAGGCTCAAAGTCTTCAAGGATCTGGAACTCTCATTAGATCCCAAGCACTTGGAAATTACATCAGATGTTTGAAAAGACAAATACTTGGAAGTCACATCAAGCATTTAAAGATTCAAGTATCTGGAATTCATGCTAGACATTTAAAAACATTTACTAAACATCTAGAAATCACATCAGACATTTGGAAGGACAAACACTTGGTATCACATCAAGCGTTTAAGGGTTCAAATATCTGGGGTTCACACTAGACATTTGAAAATGTTTTATTAAACATATGGAAATCACATCAGACGTTTGGAAAGACAAACATAATATCTGGGGTTCACACTAGACATTTGAAAATATTTTATAAATGGGCACTATGGGCACTTGGAATTCTCATCAAGCACCAAGATGACTGAACAAACTCAGGGTTTCAAAGACAAATCCTTTGGTCTTTGACGAAAAATTCATTTCATTTTTTTTTTAATTCAATGAAGGTCCATACATAATGGCTTTTCAAACTTCCACAAGGAAAAAATATCAAGACAATTTTCACTAAGTTGTGAATCTCTTGAACATGCTAAACGAGACACTTTTGGTGTGAAAATGCTTTTTCACTCGCTCTCATTTAAGAGGGGTTATTTGTCTCGACCATTGATGCGGGAATATATCACTCAATCTTATCATTATCTTGTCGACAAGAGTTCAAATTTTCTTGCAAGTAGTACGACCTTACCAATCTGAGAGGTCTTTGACAGGTACTGTAATGTAGGCTTGGTCAATGGCTTAACAAAGGGATTCTTTGGGTCAAAGCAATTGAAAGAACAATTCTGTAATCATCTCCGGGTTTACAAGTCAAGAACCCTGCAAAATGAGAAAGAAATAATCTTGCTCGCACTTTTTCGAGCAATGCTTAGAACATATGAATTCCTATGTTAATTCAAGTGCCATAATCTGAAGAGACTTTGTAAGGGACGTAACATAGGCTTGGTTCTTGGGTTTGAGAAATGAAAGGATCGTTAGGCTCAAAGATGTGTGTAATGGGTAAGAGTTGGTGATCATTTTGACATTACCACCGGTTTTCTTCATCACGAATTGTTTTCTTGACAGATTTTTTTATTGGCTCAAGACTTTATCACTGATGCCAATGATTATTCAACTGGAGATCTTTTCTCAACATTTTTTCTTTTAAAATTATTTTCTTTGATGATGGGCATCGATCAGGCACACCGCTTTTTTTATGCCCTCTAATTCATCAGTCATTTCTCTATTCTTTTCACGGGCATTGGCCTTACTTTTACTAGGCATACTGCTTTTTCATGCCCCTTATTTTTTTGCACTCATTTTCTTTGGACTCACACAGTCTTCTTTCATCAGCATTTTAGACCATGCTATTCAAATGATTGTCTTTCATCTTGCCCCAGTGTGGGGGATGATCACCAACTAGGTTTGACATGAAATGAAATCATAGGCTCAAGTGGGCTATGCAAATGATATAAGTGTGTAGGATAGTGAAAGAAATGCTCTTCGTCATCCTAAGGCACTTAAATTACCATATGAATTCAATGTAATAGCATGACTTGAAGATTGATGCAAGTGAAAGCAAGAAAATTTCTATCCATTTCACTCTCCTTTAATGTCAACTTACCTCTATTTGCCCCGATGTGGGGTGGTCCTTGACAGGGGTAGTATGAAAGAAATTCTTCAAGTATTTGGGCTCAAAGAAGGGTTAAACAAGGGTTTACTGTAGAGAAATGAACTGCCACTCGTCATTTTAGTTGCCGTACTTCTTGCAAGAAAACTCTTCACCTTGAAACACAAAATGTTTCCATACTCACCTCACAATGTATAGACAGGGGACTGTGTATGGGATTAGGCTTGCCTTTCACACCTCATTTAGCATGCTCAAGTAACTCGACAACTTTCACTGAATTATCCATTTTGATAAATTTCAAGTGGAATTGACGAATTGCACATCATGTGAAAACATTATGAAATGATAAAAAGGCAATGCTCTATCAAATCATAAAGTCAAAGTTGTTAAGTGTCTGTGTCTTGCCCCTCTTTGCAAGAGAGCTCATAGAGGTTCCTTAAATGTGCCCAGGGCTGCACCTGAAACATAAATCAAATAATTAAAAGAAACAAACATGGTAAATTAGATGCATGCTGGAAAATTATTTTATTTTGAAAATTTTTTCAAGGGAACATGATGAAGCCCAGCCTTCAGAATTAACTCATTGCCGTTTTCTTTTGGGTAGAATTTCATCACAGGGCTAGTTTGGTGTACTTCAACATGCCCTTAAAACATGAAAATCTCCATGTATTTTATTGGATGAAAAGCAACTTACATTATTGAAATGAAGGAAAACCTAGAATTGAAAATGCAAATATGCAAATATGGAAAGCAATAAAGACTCCTGCGCAGAGGAGTGTGCAAATCATTAAAATTCTCCTACTCTTGAGTTTTGTCAGTGGCAAACACTAAATTCTCTTCGAATAGTTGAGTGCGTCATCAGAGCTCTCAATCTTTGGAGGTGCGAGATCATCGATGCCACCCCATCCATCTGGGATGATATCCCGTGGGTCGAAGTAGGAGCTGGGAGGAGCCGAATACTTTACATAGTAATCAAATTTACCACTTGGTTGCCCCAGGGTGTCCATCACTTCTGCTTCCTCATGCATTATCTAAAACATGGTGGGCTTAGCATCAAAACTGAAAATGGCATTCACAGCTTCTGGGTGGTCAGGGAGTGGGTTATTATGGATGTTCGGCTGTGCATCGCGGAATGAGACCACCTTGGCATCCAAAAGATTTTGGATTTTGTGTTGCAGCGTATAGCAATTGTCAATAGAATGCCCTACCTCCTCCATATGGTAAGCACATGTCTTGGAAGGATCATAGTTGGGGAAACGCTCGGGATTAGGTCGCTTAGGCTCCTTAGCGAGTAATCACTTCTTTTGAAGGGTTGGCAAGATCTTTGACAATGGCTTAGGAAGAGGGGTAAATTGACGCTTGGAAGAGCTTTTCTGCTGGCTAAAGAATGGTCGTGCTCCTCCTTGATGGGTGTTCGGGGTAGGGCGAGGTGGTTGCACATAAGTTGCATTAACCTCCGCTACAAGTTCCTTATCCTTCTTGGTTGAGACTCTCCCATATGAGCTGGTTTGATCAGACGCCCATCCATCATGCAATGCTACTTCAATTCACTCGCCAATAGGGATTAGCTGATCGAATGACTCGGAAGTCGATCCCAGCATTCGATTTCGATACTCAGGCGGGAGTGTCTTCATGAACAAATCCATCAGCTCCTTTTTTGTCGGCTCTGGAGTAATTTGAGCGGCAACAGTCCTCCATCTCGTGACATATGCCTTGAAAGATTTCGTCCTCTTCTTCTCAGTGTGAAGTAAATATTATACTTATATTGCTTGCAGAAAGCATCAGTCAAATCCTCCCAAGTCTCCAGTAGATTAATCTTCTTCATGATGTACCATTGCAGCGCCGGTCCTGTCAGGTTTGCTTGAAATTTTTGAATCATCAAGGGGATGTTATCAACATATTAGGTCATTCTGACCACATAAGTCTGCAGATGGATCTTCGGGCAAGAGGTGCCATCATACTTTTTAAAGTATGGCATTTTGAATTTCTTTGGCATTTTGATCTTTGCATAATGGGACAGATCAGTTGGGTCTTGGCTAAATGAACCCTGTAGTTGGTTAAGTTTCTCCTCGATTTTCGCCAAGCGTTTTTCTTGCTCAGTCTTCGGTACAGCCGGCTGTATCACTTATATCTCTTCATCAATAACAATTTGAGGTGTGTCAGTAATTTTCACCTTGGAGACATCCTTAGAGCTTGATGGGCCACTTGTGGATATATTCTTGCCTTTATCCTTCGAACCAGCTATGGAAACATGTTGTGGTAACATCGCTTCATCTTGCGGAGCTAGTGGAGAAGTGTTTGCTTGGAGAGAATCAATTTGCTTAGAGAGCTGCTCAAGAACATTTAAGACTTGCTTCATCTCCGATTCGAGGGTAGCAATGCGAGTTTGTTCAGCAACACGTGTTTGTTCGGTGTTATTAGCCATTGTTGCTCTGGAACGAGTACGGATTGTCAATCTTGGATTAGCCATGTTGTCACCTACTAATGTAAAATAATACAGTAAGTATCATAACAAATGAGATTGGTCCATGACAATGGTCAATCGCTTACTTTATTAAGTGAAATCAAATTCCAAAGACATCAACTTAAAGCGTTAAAAATAACTCCCTAGGAAATTAAATTCCTAAAACATCAATCTAAGAATTTGAAATAACATCATAAAGCCATAATTAAACTCGTAAATCTAGTGACTCTTTTCTATATACAACTGGGAAATCACAGTCTTTCGAAGCTTCTTGTTCTGTCGAACCAACTTAAAAATACGAGCTTCTTTCCTTTCCACCGTTTCTTCAAGATTTTCAATTTGTGCTTTACTAGTGGGCTTCATGGTCACTTCGGGTATCACGGGAAGTAGAGCTTGAGGGATCTCGTGATGGTGGATATAATAATCTGAGGCATGAAAAATCATCTCATTTCCTTTCAATCTTCTAGGCACCACAATTTTTTCCGGATGGCATTCATTCCATGCATTTTCAAGATGCTCGATCTCATCGAGGTATTTGTGATCCTTGCGCACGAAGCAGGCTTGAAACAGATCCATTCGGAGAGGAGGTGGGATATCTTGGAGCACTTGATACTGGCGGGCCACTCTATAAGGATAGTAAGATGTTGCACCAGTAATTCCCATAAATGGAATTGGATTATCTGTCTTGTGAGAGAAACGAGCCACGCTAACATGGAACCATTTAGCATACCATAGGAAGCCCTTGAGATCTGGATCTTTAAGAAAAGTCACCCAATCGGAAAATGATTTTCTGGTATAATTTTTTTCTAAGATTGAAAATCTTTTTATTGGGTGATCAATTTCACCTCGACGCATGAAATGATCAAACTCCTTCATGTGAGAAAGAAACCAAATCTGTAAAAGCTCAGGAGAGGCATTCATGATTTTTTCTCCATTTTGTTTAAAACGGTTGAGGGACAAAAATATCTCAGCCAAAATCATGTTTATAAAGTTCATGCCAGCGCATGTTTGTCTGACCACCCATGCAATCGAGGGATCAATAGCATTTTTTCGATGAGGAAATATCATAAGTCCAAAGAATACTAAGATGAATATCCTGCCCTTTTGACGCATTGGAGACTGATTTAAAAAATGATTAGCCAAAAAGGAGAAAGGGTATGCATTACAATTAGCTTTCAAAACTTTCTTAACCTCATCAGTTTTAATTCTTAGAAATTGAGATAAAATTGATGTGGGTTCCATACCAAGAGGTGGCCTAACAAGCTCAGTTTCAAGGGGCATTTCTATGATAACGCTATACTCTTCCAGTGTTGGAGTTAGCTCGTTCTTATCGAAAACAAATGTAGCCATCTCGGGACACCAAAAGTGTGATATAGCTTGCAAAACACCACTATGGACTCCGATATCCAAAAGGGGGATGAGCCGTCCCAGTATCGACTCCACATAATCTTGACCTTCTTTACTTAATTTGTTCCACCACCCTCTGAGCTCGATCTTGGGAGTTGGAATGAATTGAACATCGGATCTCCCAATTGCATATAAAATAAGATTGACGACAAAACCTAATGTCATGGACCAACGAAGTTGCAAGTAAGTAAATTGCAATCATAAGAATTTAAACAACTTACTTTCACTGGTAATGGATGACAATCGCATAGACACACGCATGAAATGTGGGGCTCGATTTCTATCTAGGTGGCTTAACAAAATGGAGCTAAGAGGATGATCTGATCATTGCAGTCTCGCATTAACATGTCAGGTCCTCCTAACCCCGGCTCAGTCGAATGGAATGCCTAATAATCACGCAGTCTCGCGGATATGGACAAACACATTCGACACCATGAAGAACTTTCGGGGAAGAGAAGGTCAACCTCTATATAGCAGTCTCGCTTTAGAGGAAGTATCATTCTCAACACCATCCTAAGAATCCTATCGCAGCCCAGGTTCGGCAGCAAGTTGTGTGTGCAATAGTGTAGTGCTAAAAATAATAAAACATGCACACCAGTTTAATTGCAAACAACACTTCTATAATTTAATTCAACCATTCATCCTTAACTCCAACTTGCAAAACAAGGGTTAGCAAAGACTACTCGCCTTATACCTCCCATCTGCAAAAACATTTAACACTTTATGTTAGGAGCATACCTTGTTTCCATGCTGCCAAACAAAATATTTTAAAAAAAAGAAACAGCCCTATGTCCACTATGAGTTTTAACTCTGTCCCCAGCGAAGTAGCCAAGCTGTCGCAACCTAAATTTTCAGGGCAATCCTAAAGTTTAGGTTAATGGATTACTAAGTCTGGAGACTTGGCGTGGACCCTCCCAAGTCCTACCAATCGCAACTTGATATTAATCTATTTAAACATGCAATTCTATTCAATTTGGAGCCGCCACTAATCAATTAGGGTTGATTAGAAACCCAAATAAAGTATGTGAGAATACTTTATTTTTACGAATCAGAGATTCAATAAGTCCGGGGGCATGATTACGTTAGATTAGTCTAACGCCCTTTTGGTACCTTTTATTTTAATTTCAAAAATATTTAGCAGACAATGTTAATTAATTTTAATCTAAACTACTAACATGCAAATGGTGGTCATGCGGGTGCACAATCAATAAAATAACATTCAATGAAAAATGCTAATAAAAATGCATGCCCTAAACATGATTTCTAAATGACAAGACACCTAATTTTTGTTTTTCCTTTAAAAAAAATGTCAATTATATGCAATCTTAAGCTAAATTTAATATGCATGGATTTATTTTAATGACATGCGAGATGCAATTCATATGATATGACTTAAACTTATCACTATATGTATGCAATCTAATTTATATAATCCTAAATATGCATGTGCTACGTGATATGGGATGAATGACATGGTAAATCTATATACATGTTCTTTTTATGATTTTTTTAATGATTTTTTTTATACATATATGCAACCTACACTAAACAATGATGACATAAAATGAGATTAATTATGAACTAACTTATTAGCTAACTAAACGGCTTTTGTGTTTTCTTTCTTTCTCTCTTTTTTAAAATGACAATAATTCTTATTAAAGAAAGCGACATAATGATGCAATGTTACTCTTAGGCCTTTTATTAAAAAAAAAAAAACTAAATGATGGGAATATTAAAACATTAATCTATGACCCACTAACTAGAGTGCAACATGTGGTGTGATTTATATGACCTAAATAACATTTCTTATTCTTTTTTTTTTTTTTTTTTTTGGTTTTGTTAAAGGAAAATCATCCTAGTTCTATATGAAACTTAAAATTGCAAAGCTTTAAATATGAAATGCATATGGACCTAAGTACTTAAATTCTAGATATGCATAATATGCGAGGAGCAAATAATGATAACGCACCAAAATATTTTGTGAAGTCAGTTTCTATTAGTGCCTCAAAGATCATATGGTCGGTAGACCCCAAGAATTTGTATGGAGAAAACTCAATTTGATTGAATGTGATCCACTTGTTTCTTTTGCTAGAAATTCGATGGTGCCGTACTTGTTTTGTCTTCCTCCAACTAAGAATGTCATGCAACAAGGATGGCTTTTTCATGACTTTTCTTTTTGGTGGTGCGAAGCAAGAGCAAATCTCAAGTTATTTATTGCTTGGGGATGAATTTTTCATGAGAGATATTAGAATATTTAAATAATAAATCACGCATTCATTGAATAGCTTAAACTTTAAGAATAGCTAATAATGATCATGCAAAATCTCATATGATATCGGAGTTATTGCTTTTATGTTCAAATTTTTCCAAGCCTTATTTTGTCTCCACAATTAAATTTCCACGATTAGTACTAGGCAAAAGACAAGATTAAGCGTGAGGAAGAGTGTTAGAATATTTAAATAATAGACCATGCCTTCATCTAATAATTAAAACTTTTAGAATAGTTGGCAATTATTTCACAAAATCTCACGAGAGACTCATTTTCACTGACTAGTCACGAAGATTTGTGTAACGGGAGGTTTGTTCCTAATTGTAATTTAGAGGTCCCTTTTACTAGGAGTTTCATGGTTTGATCTTTAGGATTTTGTGGAGCAAATTTTTCGCAAATATTCTTCATTGGTTGTTTAAACAATGCATGCATCAGTCCACATTCTGCCTCACTTGGTATTTGCTTCGAAGTTGAAGAACTAGCACTTGACAGTGATGGGAGTTTGGACCAAAACCAACTCCATTTGATGCTTCCACAAATGCTTTCCACACTCTCTCTTGCCTCTTTCTCCTATCCTCTGCGATCCTCTGCCTCCTTCCGATCCAAATGAATCACCAAAAGTTCGTCTTCAACAGAAGTAATGCTTTGGACATACATCAACAATTGAGTTGGGACACATTATACTTGATCTTGGTCGGCATTGCTCATTGGCTAGAGTACTTACATAGAGGCTACCGAATGAGGAACTTGCACTTTGATATAAAGCCCCACTACATTCTTCTGGTCCAAAAATATAGTCCCAAAATTTCTGACTTTGGTCTTCCCAAAATATGCCCTAAACAAAAGAGCATCATGTCAATGCTAGGTGCTCAAGGCACCCCCGGATACATTGCTCCAAAGCTGATCATGAGGGACATTGGCAGGGTTTCTTACAAATTGAATGTCTATAGCTACGTTATGATGGTTCTCGAGATGGTTGGTAGGAGGAAAAATTTCAAGTCACAATAGATCATACTAGCCAAATATACTCCCTTCATTGGGCACACCAATATTTGGAGCTTTGAGAAGAGCTTGGGCTACATGGGATCACGAATGAGAAGGATGAAAGAATAGCGAAGAAGAGGATTGTAATGGGCTTATGGTACATTTAGAACTATTCAAGAGCTCGACCATCTATGACCTAAGTTGTAGCGATGCTAAAAGGAAGTGTTGAAGCCTCACAAATTCCTCCTATACCATCCTTGTCATCTCCCTCAAGATCGCTCACTACTTGTCCGAGTGATTGTTTGTATCTGTAAAACAATAGTGACTTGAGTTGGGTAAATCCAACATCAAGTACACGGGACTGACATAGTTTGTAATAATAGTATATAAAAGAAGATGTACCAAAAAAAAAAAAAGTGAAAATGGCATGATTTCATATTATAAATTGAGTTTGTCATTTGTCCAAATATGAAATAATTTGTCATTTCTCATGAACTCTTGAATCGAATAGGCCTAATCCATTTATAAGCATAATAGAGAGATATGTCATTTCATATAATTCTTATTATAGACTACACTAGAGAATTACTCAAGCAACAAATGTTACAATTGTAGACGCACTAACTTCCTCCGTGCTTAAGTGTGATCAATTCATCGTCTTGCGCCAAACTTAGACAAGTTTGAAGCTCAATTTAGGCCGACATAACTCGGCCTAATCTTGATTTCTCTCGATCACACGGCCCTATCCATTTTCAACCATACCCCACTCCCCCAGCTCTCTCTCCTTCAAAATAGCAAGGAATGATAGGTGAGGCTTGTCCCGACCTACCTCTCGATAGGGAGGAAAGTAGGCTTAGGAGTATTGCTTAAAGGACGGGCCTTTCGCCCATGATTTAAATGTGGGCTCTCTCAAACCCATACTTCACATGACGTCGAGTGTTCAAATTGATGTTATAAGAATTCTTTTAAAAAATGAGTCGCCACTAGTCTATAAGAGTCAGCTAGAAAGCTAGTGAAGTGTGGGAGCATTTTTCACTTCCTACATAACCAAATGAAAGGTCAGGGACTTGATTACGCAAATTAGTGCTCTTTTTGCATCTAATTTTGTTCGCTTCAAAAAAAGATTTTCATCAGGCCGTTCATATTGATTTTATACTTATTCATTAACTTGTGAGGTGATTACACGAGTGCTTAATCATTAACATAATAATTAGTAATCCAGGAGTGCATAAAAAATAAATTGCATGGATAGCAAGGACCTAACACTAAGGAATAAGATAAATGCTAGTCCTAACTAAGTAAACTAAAATCAATGTATTGATATTGGGCAACCAAAGGCAATTGTCCTTAAGGACAATCGAAACTCTAAAGTAAAGCCTTAAGGGTATGTTCAATTTTTTAGCACAAATTTAGAGTCAAAAGGCTTCAGAATTTTTGGAATTTTTTAAATTAATTTTAATTATTTTGTTTAAGAAATCTTCACAAATTTTGTTGTTCTCCAAATTTTCTGAATTTTAAAGATTTTTCTGAATTTTTTGAATTTTTTTGAAAATTTATTAATCGTTTAAAATAATTTTCAGAAATTTTGAATTTTCTAAAAAATTTCGAATTAGCCCATTTTATGATTTTTTAATATTTTTTCTTATTATTGTTTAATACTCTTTTTCTTTTCCTTTTAATTTTTTAATCTTTTAATCTTTAATATTATTATATTCACGAAACTGGTTTTGATTGGGCTTACCCGATTTGACCTGCTAACCCAATCCTCTGACCCGAATCCAAACTACTCAAATAAAACCTCATTCTTTAATACATTTTTTTATATTCCATTTTTTTCTTTTTTTTCTTTTTTTTTTTTCTCTTATTTTTTTTGGTCTTCTTCCTCTTTGTGCGGCTCCTTTTCTTTCTCGACGGCTTCCCCTACACCGAAGCCACACTACCGCCCAGACGAGCCCTCGCGGGCGTTCGAACCATTGCTAGACCACCACCCAATGTCGGTCCTCTGGCCTGACTAACACCCACCATTGTCGGCCACTAGGGTAGCGCATGCAAACGTTTCTGTTTCTCATGGTTTCTGTTCTTTTGTTCCCCGGAACAAAAAAAGAACCGAAACTTGTTTGCTAACACCACATTGTTTTTTTGTTCCCGGGAATAAAAACTTAGCCTGGGAATAGTTTGGGAACAGAAACAAGAAGCAAAAAAAAGTTGCTTCTTGTTCCCAGGAACAAAAATAAGAACCAATTTCACTCCTCACGGCCCTTCTCTTTTTTTCTCCCTTCTCATCTCAACTCACGGCTCAAATTTTTACGAACCCTAACTTCTCTTTCTCCCTTCGTCCGCTTGCCTCTCTTCGATCTCATCATCTCTGGTTGCCTCTCTTCGGTTCCGTTGCTGCCGATTTGTCGCCGCCGGTATCGTGGCCCCGAGTAGCCTTCGGTCGACTCTCTCTGGTCTCCTGCTTGTACTCCCGTTCGTGCCGTGCCGACCCACGATTTCGGTGACCCGTTGCCGCCCGACGCCTCCCCGTGCCGCGCGACCCAAGATCCTGCTGTTCGTTCCCGCCGGAGACCGTCTTCACCGCCGCTACAACTCAAAGCCCGCTGCAACCAAGCCTGACGCCCCCGCTCGCTTGAGTCAGTCCCGCACCAGCAACCAAACGCTGCTCCCCGGCCTCGCCTGAATCGCGACACCTGCTTCTCGGAGCCAAAGACCCACCTGCTGTTCGGAGCCGAAGACCCGTGCGTCGCCCGTCGCCCATCCCCCAAAGTCCGAGCCCTCGCCTCGCACCTGCTTCTCGGAGCCAAAGACCCATCTACTGTTCGGAGCCGAAGACTCGTGCGGTGACGCCTACCTGCTGTTCGGATTCGAAGACCCGTGCGTCGCCCGTCGCCCAGCCTCCAAATCAGGTTTGTTGGTTTGATTTTTTCTCAAATTACCTGTTCTAGTGGTGATTGGGGCCTTTTCTGAAGGTTAAGGTCGCTTCGCTTTGGTCGCGTTGCCTCTGGTTGGGTTGCCTCTCTCTGATTCCACCGCCTGCACTCTCTTCGCTCCAGTTGGCTCGCTTTGGTCGCGTCGCCTCGTGGTCATCTTGCCCTAAATAGGTATGTTGCTTTGATTTTTTCTCAAATTATATGTTCTAGTGGTGATTGGGGCCTTTTCTGAAGTTGAAGGTCGCTATGGATTGGTCGCGTTGCCTCTGGTTGGGTTGCCTCTCTCCGATCCCACCGCCTGCACTCTTCGCTCCGGTTGGGTCGCTTTGGTCGCGTCGCCTTGTGGTCATCTTGCCCAGGTTTGTTGGTTTGATTTTTTCTCAATTAACCTGTTCTAGTGGTGATTGGGGCCTTTTTTGAAGTTGAATTCGCCACCTGCAGTGCCATCGCTTCTGATCGCGTATTTCCGATCCTGTTGCCTCTAGTCCCGTCGCCGCTAGTCACCTTTCTCCGGTCGCATTGCCTCTAGTTGTGTTGCCTCCTCGTCGTCTTGCCTTAAATCAGGTTTGTTGGTCTCGCGTGACTGTTTTGGTGCGGGATTCTGGGATTCTGGGGGGATTTGGGTAAGATGCGATTCTTTGGATGTGGTCTCCCCTGCTCTGGCTCATTGTTGCTGGTTAATGCCTTTTTTTTTGTGGGGTGTGATTGGTCTCCCCTGCGTGGCTCGATGTTGCTGGTTAATGCGTGTTTTTGTTGTGGGGCGTGATCAGGGTTATGCTTTAATATGGTAACACAGGCATTGCTCATGGAAGAATGAAGGCAGCATGTTATGCTGAAGCATCTTTCGCTGTAGTTTCTTGTCTTTCTATGTTTTTTCATTCTCTGGCAAAGTCCTTCAATTCCGAGCTTGTGATAAAAGCATTATGTAAATACTAGAAAATCTTAAGTGCATAACCATATTTAAAAAAGAACAGATATGTTAGAACGACAATAGCTTGGTTTTACAAAATCCTTAGCTTTATTGTACATTTCTTATATAATCGATGTTTGTTTTACTTTCCTAACGACAACTTTATATCGGAGTTGCCACCACAAAGAGAGTGTTCAGACTAGATAAAGGACATAGAACATACTGCACGTGATTTGTTTACTTGCTCTTCCCAAGTAAATCCATTCATCAATCATCGAAGAGATAGAAACTGAGACTTTCCATTAAAATTTTGCTATAGATTTCTTCTAAAGAAACAATACCAAACAAAACACTCAAGCATTATAACAATGCTTTGTAATGGCTGAAAAAACAGCATTCAGGAACAATATATATATATATATATATATATATATATATAGATAAATGGCTTGAGTTCCCAATTTTGGAAGTGAAATTGTCTATGATCTTTCATTTCTCATCTCTCAAGTAAATCCACTAACAATATCAGCTTAGTAGACAATAATTTTCATCCTCTAGAAAATGAAATAGTTGCTGGTGAATGTGTGTTCTTATTGTGTTCTTGTTGTGAGTGCCTATATATTTCATCCTTTGTGTATGTGTGTGTGTGTGCATGAGTAGTTGCAGTTGTCGATGCTCTGTTTTAGCGATAGGTTGTGATAAAGGCTCCGTTTTAGCCAATGAAGTTGCATGTTGCACTCTCTTTTAATTGTCTTGAACTCATATTATGCTCAACTAGTGAAGGATACATGGCATCCCAAAAAGAGGCATTCATTGCAAAGTGGACTGAATCTTTAACCAATTTGTACGTCAATTTGTTGGTAGAAGAGGTCAAAAAGGGAAATCGAACCTCTTCTACTCTCAATAAAGCAGGGTGGAATTCCATACGGACATAATTCAATAAACGAGTAAAACTTCAATATACTCAAGTACAGTTGAAGAACAAGGTTAACAAATTGAGAAAGCAGTATGGTAGTTTCAAGAAGCTTCTTTCACAATCTGGATTTGGCTGGGATAATGTGAACAAAAAAGTTGTTGTTGATGATCCAAGTATATGGGAATTGCACATCAAGGTATGTTTTAACCTTTGATCATTTTGGTACGTGCAATATGTTTAATTGTATTACTGATATATGTTATCATTGTGAAAATTGCAGGATAATATTGAGTGGGCAAAATTCAAGAAGGATGGGTTTCCTCAATATCCCGACTTGTGTATTGTATTTGGAGATACATATGCTACTGGGGATTATGCGGAGGAAATGTCGAAGGTTTTATGATGTCAGATGAAGTTGACATTGGTGGTGATGATGTAGACAATGGACTAGAGGACATTGGACCAGAGGACGTTGGTGAACCCCATCTTGATGAGGGGGTTTTTACGTCTAACAAAACTCCTACTCCAGGTCATGACAAACATAGGATGGATAGAACTCCAAATAGTAAGAGGAGAAGAAGGAGTGAATCATTTGGCATTGCTAGCATCTGCAAAGCCTTACGAGAGATGATCCAGAGCAGGGCTAGTCAATTTGTGAGTGGTTCCATCAACTCACAAGTCACATCACCACCTACAGACCCATTCTCCGTATCTATTGTGATTGATCTTCTATTGGCCATTCCTATGTTGGAGCCGGATCTTTACAACAAAGCAGTGGAACGAGCCTGTGTTAATCCCACATGGAGGGAGGCTTTTATCAAAACCCCAGCTGACATGAGATATGGACTTCTCCAATATCTTTAGTGGATGCTAGGAATTGCATGGAGTTTTAGTAGACTATGTTTTTTATGTTGCTGGTTGTCATTTTGTTGTTGAAGATATTGATGTTGAGATTATATTTTTTATTTTGTTTTGTTGGTTTGGATATGACGGATTGTGATGGATTGTGTTGACTTTCTATATTTGGTTTGCTTTCATGATATTGGTTTCTATTGTTTTTTATTTTTATTTTTACATATATCTATATTGATTTTCTTGTATTTGTGTGATGACATAGGTACTATAAAAGATGAATCAAATAGTGTATCCAATGAAGAAGTAGCAGCAGTTGAATATTATATGGATGAGTTTGATATTGACCTAACAATGGGATGGTTATTATTGGAAATTTATAACAAGTCTTTGCATACAAGATAGCCTATTAGGAACAGTAAATTATCAGGAGCCGAATGGGTAAGGGAAATTGTTTACGGACATTCAGATAGGATATATGAAGCATTCAAGTTAGAGAGACATGTTTTTCTTAACTTATGTGATTTAATGAAGGCAAGAGGTTGGCTGAAAGATATTCGAGATATAATGGTAGATGAATAAGTTGGGATTTTTTTATCTACGGTTGGTCACAAAAACTCCAATAGAGATTTATGTGAGAGATTTCAACGTTCGGGACAAACAATCAGTAAGTTTTTTACTCTAGTGTTGAAAGCATTTCTCGAATTAGCAAAAGAAATTATCAGGCCGCCTTCTTTTGATATTGTTCCAGAAGAGATTCTTCTTGATCCTAATCATGGACGTTACTTTAAGGTATGCTTTTTATATTAATTTTACATTATTAAAATATATATAGCCGATAATATTGTCTAACGCTATACTTTCATAAAATCATAGGACTACATTGGTGCTATTGATGGCACCCACGTTAATGCATCGTCCCTATATCGAAACAAATCCCATTTAGAGGTAGGAAAGGGACTACCACTCAAAATGTGCTGTGTGCTTGTTCGTTTGATATGAGATTTACTTTCGTATATGCTGGGTGGGAAGGATCTGCCAATGATTGTCGGGTTCTCTCAGCAGCACTCGAGACTCCTCGATTGCAATTTCCTCGACCACCACCAGGTATTTGCTTTGTTATATCATGTGATTTTTTTTTTTTTTATAATTGTATAGCTATTGTACATCATAATAAATTTATGTATATATTATTGTAGGAAAATATTATGTAGTTGATTCTGGTTATGCAGAACTTCCAGGATTTTTAACTCCATTCAAAGGTGAACGGTATCATTTGAATGATTATAGGGGTAGAACGAGACGGCCCAGATCAGCAAAAGAATTGTTCAACCATAAGCATTCTTCATTGAGAAATATTATTGAGAGGTCATTTGGGGCATTAAAAAATCGCTTCCCAATTTTGAGACACATGCCTCCATTTTCAATTCGAAAGCAAGTATATATTATAATCGCATGTTGTACTCTCTATAATTATATTCAAGACCAAGACAAGATGGACAAGAACTTTGCCTTATATGGAGATCCGGAGTTTCCGTTTGGACCTACACAAGACGATGTTGCGGATGATACATTACGTGATGAAGCGGCTGAGATAAACATGATCAGGAAAAATATTGCAAATATGATGGCAAGGGATCACAATATGCAAGAGATTCCATGACTTTTTATTTCCGACTTTTGCGATGTGTTTTTGTTTTTTGGTGAAAACTTTTGCGATGTGTTTGTAAACTATTATAAATATATTTCTATTAAATAGTATTAAAGTCATCCAATTCTATCTCCATGAGCACAAATGCCATTGAATGTATCATAAATGTGGACAAACAAAAGAAAAGCAAATTGTAAGCTATTGTATAGTTGACACTTCAAGACATACAAACCACCATCCGAAGCTTACATCCTATTCAAGAAAGAAAAAAAGCAAAAGAGGAGAGGAAAAACATCTCCTTTCATCAAAATTAACCAAAACCTTATAAGGTTATGTGAAACACGAAAATAAAATAGTTTGTAATTTAGAAGAAGATGGGTAAAAAGTAGTATCAAGATGGGAAATTTCCAACCCCAACCCGACATCCATATCAAGATTACAATACTAAAAATTCCCAAGCCACGCATGCACTCGAATTACAATTTTTTTTAAAAAGAGTAAAAACTTAGTCCCAAGGAAATTACTACAAATTCAATATGCCTTGTGCTTTTTTTTTTTTCGTAATATTTGATATACCAAACAGTAAAATTCGCAAAAATAAAATATATTAATCTAATAATATTTTGATCTTGTCAATTCTACGTAATATCTAATATATTCCTTTTTCTTATTTATTTTTTATTTTTTTTAAATTAAAATTTGGAATAGAAATTTTTGCGGTTATCAAACGGGTTTTTATTTTTCTTCCCGAAATAGAAATTTTGTACAGTTATCAAATAGGTTATTTTGCTCAGAAATTGTTCCCCGGAACAGAAATAGAAAAGAACTATTTCTGAAAAAAAAAACACTTCCTCGGAATAGAAACGTTTGCATGCGCTACCTAGTTGGCCGGAGGTCATAACCATTGTAGGAATACTTCCAAAGAAAGGTTTTCAAGCCCTAAAATTTCATATGACCAAAACTCTAATGATTCAAGTACTAACACCAGCATGAGCAAACGACACAATGGAACGGACTTCAATTTGAACAAAGACGACACCACAGAAACGAACCTCAGAAAAATCATTTCTGAATCTCGTTTTGACATTTCATCAAATAGATAGAATGCATTGGCTAGAGGGAGGACCTAGGCTCATTCGGAATTTGGGTTTAGGCAAAGATTGGTCATACTAGATAAGATTGACACTCGAGACTAACTTAGGGACGAATCTTCAGCATTTAGCTCCAGTAACCTTAAAATCACAAATCTCGGCCAAAACAAATCACATGAACCCAGACCTCACTTATTTTAGCGAACAACTATTGTACACTACTGAACAAGGGACTTTGGACTTGCTAGGGACTTAATCGCGGACCAAAACTCCTAACGACGCACGCTAGGACACAAAGCAGCATTAATGGAAGACGGACGGTATCGAAGTTCGTGCGAACTGGTCGGTCGTGAGCTCCGGGCCGAAGCCCCAAAAACAGGGCACAAGGATTCGGCAATGACCTACCTGGTTCGGATGCAGCACTACGAGGGATGACGAGCAACGAACGGACCTCAGGCAATGGTGAGATACTCTTTCGAGCTCGCTTTTCCTTTCTCTTGAGCTCACCCTCTCTCGGTTGTTCTCTTTGGGTTCTAACTAGCAGAAAAACAGAGCTCCTCCTCTCTCTCTGCCTTCTCTCCCTTAATCCCTCTCTCTGCCTTCTCTCCCTTAATCCCTCTCTCAGCTTTTCTCTCTCCTCTAGGGCGACGCCAGCTAGCCTCGTACCAGACTACCTTCCCTACGTTGGTGTCCCGCGCAACGCTCGTCGCCAACGTCCTCGCCGTCCTCGCTTCACATACAGCCATCGTCCTTCCCCGTCTGTCGTCGAGCTAGCGGCCAGAGGTAGAGAGGGGAAAGGAGAGAGAGGCTGGGCCGGCAGAGGAAAACCTGGGCCACGTGGATTAGGGGGGAGGAAGAAAAGAACAAAAGAGGAGCGGGCCGGGCTTGGAAGGAAGAGGCGCTGGGCCGGCCCACTTGGGAGAGAAAAATGAAGAAGCATCGGGTTGGGCTGGCCTCGAGGAAAGAAGAAACGGAAGGAAGAGAAGAGAGGGCCGAGCAGGCCTATCCCTGGCTCGGCCCTTTTCGCTTTTATTTTACAATAATAATTTTTTTAAAGAAAATTATAATTTAAGCCATGTCATCGCCACATACGAAAGAGAAAGTATTTAAAAAAGCCACGTTAATATTTACCATTAGTCAAATTGACAATGTTAAATTTAGGACTTGATTGAATCAATTTGATAAGTTTTAGGATTTAATTACACTTTTTGTAAATCTTAGGACTCAATTACGCTTTCGTCACAAGTTTTAGGACTTAACATATCCCTAAATTAAAATACAAAGTTCAAAGCCTCTCCTGCCAATGGAAGAGAAGCCAAAATAATGACTTTCTATAGTAGCTTTTTCTATTGGAATACTAAGGAATCAAGTAAATCAATATATATATAAATGTATGTTCTAAATATTGATCAATCTGAAAAATATTTTGAACTTGTCAAAACATTTAATAAAATTTTTTGAACATAAGTAAATAATTAACTTTGTAAGTTTCTAACCCATTGCTCAAATGTAACCATCCCATCAATCCATCCCATAAGCATAAACTTCTTGCACATAACATTGATCATAAACAAATTCCTACATATTAATAAATGCAGAAATTTTCTTGATACCACATATTCAATGTAGGCAAAACGAAACTTCTTGTGCAAGATCTCTCGCCATCAACTTCTTTGAAATCGAGAATTGAGCGTTCGAATCATTGTAGACCTTAACTTCAAGAACCAAGGCATAGTCAAGTTCCCTTCAATCGTTAGTCGTCCATTTATTGCACAAGGATTTCGATTGCTAAGATTTTTTGATTTATGCCAATCGTCAATCGACAATCAACGTGGCATTCCGGGCATTTTCCAACTCGCGTAATTTTCAGGAAAATCAGTTCATCAATTTACTTTGCTACTATCGTGAGTATCGGCTGCTCGTGCCGTTGTCAATCTATGCCTTATGACCATATGGCTCCTTCTAGAGAGTGATGAAGCTTCAATTGCAATAAAATTACTTGGCATTTTGAGATATCACTCTTGTAGACATAATTTAGATCGAGATTAGTGATATTTGGGGACAGAGTGAGAGAGTGTGTGTGTGGGTTTGAAAACGTCACAAAATGATCCCTTCATTGAAGGCAGGTTACAGAGAGAGGAGCATTTACTTATTGGCAAGGTACAATGCAAAGGCAATTGGCTCCATCCTCGCTACAAAGCCCCCCAGCCCCAGCCACCCTGGTCTTATTATTGCAAAAGTCGATGCACGCTTGACCATTGCACCCAGGAAGATCATAATGCTCAAAACATGGACCCACTAGAGGCTGTGCCGCTATCACCTCGCCTTCATGCCCCCACCCCCCCAAAAAAAAAATTATAAAGAAATTAGTTTGGCTGAAAATCATGCATGTGTAAACAAATATAATCCTTATGATTTCAGTACGTAAATCTTTAAAAAAGAAGAAGAAGAAGCATACGTATCGTGAAGAGGAAGCTTCGTATTGTGAAGAGGAAACTTACTTGTCGTTAAGAACAGAAAGAGCACAAGGATTGTTGCAACTTGAAAGTTCTTCATCCTTCTTTTGTTTCTTTTTTCTTTTTATTGGGAGTTCAAAGCTATTTGGTGTGTGAGATAGGAATTGGGTGTGAATTGTGTCAATTTATCTACTGAAGGAATGAAGCGATATGCGACCAAGTATGGGAAGGTCCAATATTCAGCTTATGGAGCAGGAAGTTCAATTGGGGATTATCTTCCCGTTCTCGCTGGAAATTGGGGATTACCTTTCTGTTCTCACGGAAAATTCAAATGGGGATTACCTTCCTATTCTCGTAGGAAATTGGGGATTACCTTCCTGTTCTCTTTTTCTTGCATTGAATGTGTTGAAATTAATGGTACTAGAATTTAGTTGGCAACCTGTTATGCAGATTTTTGTATAAGATTCCTAACAAATTGGTCACATAAATCACATATAATGTTGGGAATGTATGAAACACTTAGAAATTTGACTAATAGCTATAGATTACCATTGAATACTTGTCTAAATTTACTAACTGAAAAGATAAAATGAAAAATTATAGATCAGTGCGAATACTAACAGATTGGATAGATTTAAATCATTTTCAAGTTAAGAATTTACTAAAGAACAGTCTAGAAAAATACAAATTGCTTATAGGAATAAACTTACTTTCATGATCATGGAAGTAATTTTCCCACATATCGAAGTAAACTTTCAATGTGCATAAAAAAATTTAAATGGAAAATACCTAGTTATATCAGTAAGTTTTTCTTACTAGGAATACCTATAAATGATTAACGATGTAAAGAAGTTCTCAATATGCTTAGTAAGATTTCATATAAAAAAATAAAATATGTAAATTTAGTCAGTACCTTTTCATTTACCGATAACGTATATATGTGGTTAGTGATTTTCATATGCATCAAAATAATTTTGGATATGCTTAGCAACATTTCCTATAAGAAACTAATAAATTTTATGGACTAGTGATATTCATTATACTTGGTAAAATTTAGAAAAGTATTAAAATCAAAGTGGATAGTAAATTTCCATTTATTAATAACATTAACAAGTGATTGGTGATTCTTTATCGTATATTGATGTAATCTTTGTATATCTTATTTCCTTAACTCTCCACGTGGCAATAGCAAAAAAATTGGAAAAATGATGCAAATAATTCATGGATTTTGATCAAATGTGTAATTTTTAATTTATTTAATGTGATCTCTAAATTTTATTTTAATGTGTAATATAATTCATAAACTTTTAATATATAAAAATGTTCGATATCTTTTTTACTAAAAAAAATGTTCGATATTGATAGAATCAGATTCCAAAATTATATATTAGACTTAAATTCAAATGCTATCTGTTTCTCTAAAAATTTCGGATAAACTCGGTGGAGAAACCGACTAAGATCGTGCTCTTCCTAGAAGAAGAAGAAGAAGAAAAAGGAAGAATCCTTATAGCGGATCGGGCCGGGCAAGCGGAGCTGTTCGAGCTCGACAATGCGACCATGCGGGTGAAGATCGCCAACCTCGGCTGCACCATCGCCTCGCTCTCCGTTCCGGGCAAAGACGGTTCGTCGCTCATGATCGTGGTCTCTGTTCATGGTCGGAATCGTTGCTGATGACTCGATCGTGTCTGCTTGTCTTTTTTCTTCGTTGCTTTTAGGGAAACTGGCGGATGTGATCCTGGGTTTCGACTCCGTCGAGCCGTATCTGGTGAGAAAGTTCGTTACTTTTTGGCCTCCTGCGCTTGTGGTGATGTGTCGGCGATCGCGCATTTCTTCGCTTTAGTGGCTCTTGATCTTCTGAAAATTTCGAAACTTTATGGTCAATTGGGCTGTTTTCGTTGGTTTTGATGTGGGATTGAGCTTTGGAAGATTTGGTTGATGAATGACTTTTGTTGGTCGATTTGTGTTTTCTGTGCTACGCAGAAAGGTGCTGCGCCGTTCTTCGGCTGCATTGTGGGGGCGGGTCGGGAACAGGATAAAGGAGGGTGATGGATTTATGAGATGGGCTTAAGGCCCATCCGCTCAAGTTGGGCCCAAAAGGCTCAGCCCACGGGAATAGGGCCCGTGGAGGGGAAAGGTATAAAAGGGAGGAGAGAGAGAGAGAACACACCTCTTGGGAAATCAGAACGTACGTACATTCCTTTCCCTCTCTCCCTCCAAGAAAAAGAAAAGAAAAACGCTCTCTTTTCTTCCAAACGCTCAAGGCGACGCCGTTCTCCTTTTCAAGTCAAATTGACATCATCGGGACCAGAATTCCTTCCTCTTCTTCGGCATTGGTGTTTAATCTGTGGCTAACAAGGTACGCTCGAATCCGTGGTGTGCTTTACGATCGGTGATGCGTGTTTTCCCGGGCTTCGTCTTGCGCATTGATTTAGGGGTTCGATTCGGTGTCGAATCCGGTTTTCGGGGATCCGTTATTCCCAACATTGGTATCAGAGCCTTAGTTCACGTTTTTCCCGATCAATTCTGATGTTTTTGATTGATTTTTCGTGAAATCACTTCGGCCGTACGGAACCGGGCGAAAATCCCGACACCCGAGCGCTTTTCGGCTATTTTTCCGAGTTTTCGTAAGTCAAAATAACATTGTGATTGCATAGGAAGAAGGGCGACGTCGAGACGAGTCCGGCGATGTGTCAACCGCCGCCGGGCGCCGCCGCACGCGCCCACATGCGTGGCCGGAAGGTGCTGCGCATGGGCGCGACGCGCCCGAAGCGCTGGCATTGGCCAGTGCGTGCGGCGCACGCGCCGGTCGGCGAACCAGCGCGTGCACGCCGCTGGCGGGCGAACCAGCACGCACCGGTCCGCGGACCGACGCGTGCTAACGTCATGTGATGACGTCATCGTGACGTCATCCAACGGTCGGTAACCGTTTGGATGACGTTACCAATGACGTCATCACCGATGACGTTTCGTCGGACGGTCACCGGCCGGCGACCCGACCCGACCTGAGACACGACCCGACTCGCTGACGAAGGCACGTGCCAGGCGCGTGTGGATGACGTCTGCGTGACGTCATCCCCCGCACGCGCGCGGCACGTGCGTCGGTCTGCGCGAGCAGTCCGACCGGCTCGACCGGTCCGACGACCGTTGACCGTGGACCGTTGACCCTCTGACCGTTGACTGTTGACCGTTGACCCGAAAAAAAAAAGAAAAAAAAAGAATTTGTTTCTTTTTCAGTCATGCCTATGTGGGTTATAAGTAATCCATTTTTTTTTATTCTGCATTTATTGCATGAATTTTGGAAAATTATGTATTTTCCCTCATATATATTATGGATTATAAGTGATCCATTTTTTAGTTCTGCATTTGTTGCAGGAACTATGATGCGTTATGCAAGGATACCTGCAATCCCGAGAACGGACGAGGGAAATGCAAGACTTAAGAGGCTGATGACAGAGTTAGCTGATTATCGGTGGCATGACGGTGATTTAGTATCACATGTGGTCAGGGTCAATCAGATAATACAGGAAATCATCTGAAATGGTTATCTTATGCCGTATTTTCAGAAGGTGCCGGCTTTAATGAACACTCTTCCACCTGAATGGCAAGCAGTGTTGGATCGGCTATGGGAGGTCAACGTGGTCCCGGGTTATAGAAAGCTGGTGGAAGCTTTTGTGAGAGAGCACTATAGGATTGAGTTGGCCAAAAATTCAACCCTTAGATTGAGCGCCACATGGCACCGAGTGAATGCGCCTTGGAGGCGACATGAAAGCTCTCCAAAAGTTTTTCCATGGTTGGCAAATGTGCCTTCAAATTTCTCAGACATTATGGCTGATAGATTAGAAGGGACATTCCCTATTTATTTCTTTGATTAATTTTGTAATGTTTACTACCTGATTGTTGTTTGTAACAACTGATATGTTAGTCGTATCATGTGAAAGCATTGTTATTTTATTGGATATTAGATTTTATTTGCTTTCTGTTATTGCTGGTTGCTGTGGATAATTAGCTGTGGGTAGTAATAGAAGTTTTTGTAACTTCATAGAATTGATTTTGCATATGATAATCATATTAATGATAGTTTTAAGTTAGGATTTTTGGAGGATGATTGGAAACATAGTAGCCTTTTGATTCTGAAACCTTACTTGAAATTATTCATTAATATGATAGGTCTATGCAAATAGGGATGCATAAATGATAGGCATTAATTATTCGTGCATGTATGTCTGATGTGTTCAGAACGATGGTTCAAAGCAACTAAGAATGTAATTGCTGATATGAACGGCAACAATTGTGAAATATTGAATATGAAGATTCAATATGTGCTAAAAAAGCAAGAAGCACTAGAAGCTCTTGACCATGTTATGGAAGATCTTAAGGATGCCATGCGCCACCTTGAGCTGGTAGAGGACCGTTTGACGGCATTTGAGCCGAAAATAGATATTTTCAATGCTGGTTCTAGCTCATAAAGGGCTTTGAGCTCTAAGCGCAAATGTATTGATTCGTTCAATATGTGGGAATGCAAAGGATCAAGTCCTTATTGCAAGAAATCAAGAATTAACCAACAAGAGAGAGGAAAACGTCCTCAAGTGAAGAAAATGTTAAGGGTGAGATGTTACAATTGTGACAAGAGAGGTCACTATGCTCGCGACTGTCGTGAGCCAAATAAGTAATACACCTCATGTACATTTGAGAACTTTGCTTATGTGTCAAGTTTTGAAATATTGGCTGAATCTAATCCTATGTGGACTGTAGATTCATGAGCGATAGACCATGTAGCGAAGGATAGAGGATCCTTCGTGGAATTCCGACGATACCAACTGGAACTAAGTGGATCTATATTGGAAATAACTCCAGAGCTGAAGTTAAAGGGATTGGCACCTGCCAATTGAACATGCATGGTGGACGCATCTTGATGTTCAATATGCTCTGGAGATTCGTCGAAATTTAGTGTCCGTCTTAGTGTTGGTCAAGCTTGGTTTTGGTATGAACTTCCATAATAAATGTGTAGATTTGTGTTTAGATACAAACTACTATGGTTGTGGTCACTTACTGAATGGTTTTATTGTACTAAATGTTGACTGTGGTGATGTCAATATGTTATTCCCTTGTTTCACATCTTCTACCTTATATGATAATGATGTGAATATGATGGCATGCTAGACTTGATCATATGGGCCAACAACATATGAATAGACTAGCCAAAGAGGGCTTGTTGGGCAATATTGAAAAAGTCGATTTGTCCATATGTGAGCATTGCCTAGTAGGGAAAATGACAAAGAAACCATTTGGAAAAGGTAAAAGAGCTGAATTCCTCTGCATTTAATCCATTTGGGCATCTGTGGTTCAATGAATGTGAGCGGAAGGCAATGGGCTATTTGTTTCATCACTTTTATAGATGATTCTACTTGATTCGGATATGTCTATTTGATTTCTCATAAATCTGAAGCATAAGTTGTTTTAGAAGGTTTATGAACCTGGTAGAAAATCAATTAGACAGGAAAATAAAGGTATTTAGATCCGATCGAGGTTGAGAATATTTATCTGATAAGTTCAGAAAATTATGTGATGAAAAAGGAATAAAAAGATAGTTGTCTATTCCATATACTCTTCAACAAAACGGTGTTGCGGAGAGAAGAAACAGAACCCTACTGGAATGGTTAGGTCCATGATGGCGCATGCTAACTTACCCATCACTTTTTGGAGTGATGTGTTGTTAACTGCTGCCTATATACTTAACCGGGTGCCTTCTAAATCGGTTATTTCCACTTCATATGAGTTATGGACAGTTACAAAATCGAACTTAAGTTTTCTTAAGCCATGGGGTTGTGCTGCCTATATTCATGAGTCCTCTCACAAGTTTGGGAAATTGGATCCCAAAGATTATAAAGAGTATTTTCATGAGATACTGCGAATACTCAAAATGGTATGTGTTCATAGGTGAGCAGGAAAGTGGGTGTATAACTGAATTTGAATCACGGGATGTCACATTCTTAGTGGATGAATTTCCTAAGATGGGCGAAATAAGGGAAAATTACTCCCTATTTGAAACCTTGGATCAAGATAATGATGTCAGTGGAGTTCGTTCAAGTGGGAGTAATATGAGATGTAATGAATTGAATTCAACTAATTCTCAATTGCAACCACCTGGTGTAACGACATCATCATTACCTAATCCAAGTGGGAGCATGATGGGGAATAATGTGCTAAGTGTACAATCTCCCATGCGGTGAACAAGTCGCCAAAGTATTCCCCGTCGATATTTTGACATTGAAAGGGAAACTTTTATGGTTGCTCCACAAGATGAGGATGAGCCAATAAATATTAATGAGGCTCTGAATTGCCCTAATAAGGAAAAATGGATTCATACAATGAAAGATGAAAATGAGTCAATGAAATCAAACCAAAGTTTGGGAACTTGTTGATCTTCCAGAAGGACGCAAAGCTATTGGGAACGAGTGGGTTCTCTAAATAAAGCGAAAGGCTGATGACTCAATAGAAAAGCATAAGGCTCGCCTTGTGGCGAAGGGGTATAATCAACAGGAAGAAATTGATTATGAAAATACATTTTCTCTTGTGGTGAGATTTACCTTGATTCGCATCATTTTGGCAATAGTGACTAGTATAGATCTTGAGTTACATCAAATGGATGTAAAGACTGCTTTCCTCAATGGATAATTAGAGGAAGAAATATATGGAACGACTTGCTGGTTTCATAATGAAAGGCCAATAAGAAAATGTATGTCGACTTTGGGGGTCGATATATGGCCTTAAGCAGTCATCGAGACAAAGGTATATATATTCTCATAATGCCATAGTGGCATATGATTTTACAATGATTGACGATGATCATTGTGTATATATCAATAGATCCAATGATCAATTTGTGATTATATCATTATATGTTGATGATATACTAATTGCCGGAAGCAATATGGAGTTGGTTAATACTGTCAAGAGATAGTTGTCTTCTAACTTTGAGATGAAGGATATGGGTGAGGCTGCATACATTCTTGGAGTTAAGACTTCAAGAGATCGTTTTGAAGAGATCATTGTCTCTTTCGCAAGAAACCTATATAAATAAGGTTCTTGAACGATTTCGTATGCAAGACTGTAAACCCATAGACACTCCTATTGCAAAAAGGTGAAGGATTGAGCTATAGTTTGTGTCCAAGGACTTCACAAGAGAAGGAACAAATGAAACATGTTCCTTATGCTAGTGCTATTGGGAGCTTGATGCATGCTATGATGTGTACAACACCCGACATATGCTTTGCAGTCGGAATGGTGACAAGATACCAATCCAATCCAGGTCAAGCACATTGGAAAGCCGTTAAGAGAATACTGAGGTATCTGAAGGGAACTGCTGATTATATGCTGAGTTATTAAAGAAAAGGATCTACAACTCAAAGGCTATTGTGATACTAATTGGAGAGGAGATTTAGATGAAAGAAAATCTACCTCTGGATTTGTTTTCTTACCGAATAATGGCACCATATGTTGGAGCAGTAAGAAACAGAAGTGTATAGCCTTGTCCACGATAGAAGTTGAGTTCGTGGTATTATCAGCAGCAGTATAAGAAGATGTTTGGCTTAAAAGATTTTTTGGATCATTTAGGTGTTATTGGAAGTGCTGCAGATTCTTTGTTGGTTAACTGTGGTAGTCAAGCAGCAAAAAACGTATACCAAAGATCCAAAATATCATGGCAAGACCAAACATATAGATACCAAGTATAATCTTGTCAAGGAAATGGTTGCACGAAAAGATGTGAACTTAGAGTACATACTACGCATAGAATGGTAGCAGATATGTTTTGTGGCCATATGAAATCTCTAGGATTGCGTAGAGACTGATGTACTGAATATTGTATTTTCCCTAAGTGTTCACAATTTGATGAATTTGTGTTTTCATCATTAATGCCTATGAATTTTTGTTTGATATTTATGCATCTTAATGCTTAGTGCATTACTTTAAGTTGAGAAGTGTGTCGGACAGATATGAGATTAACCCACTCACACGGGTAATCGCCTCTATTTACTGTGTGATAAATGGAGATGGGACTGTTTTAAAGCTTATTATCTAGGTGATAATCGAGAGCTCAAGCTTAAAACACGTATGTCGCCTTAATTGGGTGTTAAGATGAGGATATAATACTTACTATGTCCGAAAGTAAAAAAATACCCCACATGTTTTACTTTATCTGTCTAAGATGCCAGATGTGAGTTCTGATGAATTTTGTGAATGAGTAGATACGTGAACTCAAGTTAGACATTGGGTATGTCTGAACTATCATCTGTACGGTATTGAAAGGTGTAGACATACGCTCCATGGGAAATGAGTTAATACCGTAATACATATTTCATACTACGTATGCATGAGACGACCGATAAGAGTGGCAAAAGTTTGATCTCAACTTTTATGACGTGTGAGACTCTTGAGGAAAAGAGTTCCTCAATTTCTTAGTCCCCTCATGACTCTTACTTATTCTCAAGATTTCTATTTAGTGTTTGCTATCTTAGGATGTTGCCAATGGTCATGAGTGATTCGATCTAATGGGGCATTTCTAGAAAAGCAAGCTGGACTGAAATTGAGAGTTTGAAGGAAAGAGGAAGATCGATTTTGGAGAATCACATTGTAGTTTTGTATTCACCGGTTAACCAATTATGACTGTCTTTGTGATAATCATAATTGTGAATACAATATATATATCATTGTTTAAAAGAGATCAAGAGAGATATAAATGTGATCGATCGATCTAGGGTACTGCATACTAAATCTACTCGGAGTGTGATGCCCATTATGAGCTGCTATATATTCCTAACAGATGTATAGCAACGAGCTCTCAAAGTATGCTGGTCACACAGATTATTCACCGGTATGAATGTTGAAGAGTGGAAAAGAGGATTCTATTCGGCCCACCATGTTAAGTGAGAGTCTATGCTGGATTTTTTCTTTGATGGGGATGAGTATGGCCTGTCCACCCATGTTGGTTTTGGACCACCATGTGCGAGTGGGAGATGATGGATTTATGAGATGGGCTTAAGGCCCATTCGCTCAAGTTGGGCCCAAAAGGCCCGGCCCACGGGAATAGGGCCCGTGGAGGGGAAAGGTATAAAAGGGAGGAGAGAGAGAGAGAGAACACACCTCTTGGGAAATCAGAACGTACGTACGTTCCTCTCCCTCTCTCCCTCCAAGAAAAAGAAAAGAAAAACGCTCTCTTTTCTTCCAAACGCTCAAGGCAACGCCGTTTCCCTTTTCAAGGCAAATTGACATCATCAGGACCAGAATTTCTTCCTCTTCTTCGGCATTGGTGTTTAATCTGTGGCTAACAAGGTACGTTCGAATCCGTGGTGTGCTTTACGATCGGTGATGCGTGTTTTCCCGGGCTTCGTCTTCCACATTGATTTAGGGGTTCGATTCGGTGTCGAATCCGGTTTTCGGGGATCCGTTATTCCCAACAGAGGGGAAGTTCACTCTCGATGGCGTTGAATACTCTTTGCCCATCAACAAGCCTCCGAGTAGTCTTCAGTTCACGGTTTGAATTGTTAATGATCAGTGGTTGTAGTGTGGATGTTGCTCGAGCTGACGAGATCATACTTAATGACGCCTCGAGCGAATTGATCGTCTTTGTGATCATGTCAGCCTTCTGTATGTGTTTGACTATCGATCTGCTTGTGCAAATGCATTATTTATGTTGTGCCTTTGGCATCTGCCGTCTCTCTGTTTGATCTGGATAGGTGGTGCCGGGAATCGAATTGTGTGAGAGAGTTGTCGAATCATGAATTAATCACACAATGACGTTGCTGCACATCCTGCCTCTGTGGGAGCTTGAGGATTTGTAGCACTTCAGTTTAAATTTTATGCTTGGCTGATCAAGTATTGAGGGAATTTAGAGTCCTTTTCCCCTTAATTGAAAATTACACTGGGGAAAGTGTTCTTACATTGTGGCTTAATCACCTCAGCTCTAGCTGTATTGTAACTCATGTAGAGTGGTGGCAATGTGATACCAGCAACTCACCCAGCCAAGGTCGTTGGACAAGTTAAGTGGCGAGGAGGAATAACGTAGATGGGCAATATCATATGCTGAGACACATCCCCATCTGCTATCTAGTACATGTAGAAGGACATTGTTAAGGAAGATTTTGATCCACAAATATACATCTATTTAGTTAAGAATTTACGCACCTGGGTTGTTTGTACCAAGGACGTGTCAGTCACAATTCTATCTCCAAAAAAGAATCGACTCAATTCGAAGTATGTGTATGTCAACAGAGCGAATTGGAACTGCAGATGTTTCCACAATAAGCTCTCCACTAATTGGATCTGACAGAGCACACTGAATGGACATCTTTCCAGTCACTCGAAAACCACCTGTACATCAACATCTTCCTCATAAGAAGCTGGATCAGGCGAATGCATATTTGCTTTAGATATAGCAGCAAAACCAATGAGACTTTTACAATTGATTATAGCAGAACTTGTCCATCCTGTCGCTTTTAATCCAAATATGCATGAGCAAATAAATAAGCGTATTACAATTTTCTATCTGACCAATTGACTATAGTTCAGAATTATGCTAGAGACTGAAAGATAGATACTTATAGAAGTTTGCCTGATTTCAACTCAGGAAGCAATGGATGTCTTTGGGTATCCTGAGTAATGTAAAAGATAACCATCTCAGGAGAAGCTGGTTGATCAAGAAGCTCAGCTGAAAAAATTAACAGAGGAAGCACTGGATTGGATCCTTCCCGCAAGTTATCATTGCCAAAATTGATTTAGAATCAATGAGGAAGCATGTCATACCCTTATCAGTTTCTAATATGAACTCCATTGTGGCACATAAGGATTTGTGTAGATACCCTCTTGTTACATCTGCAGTTAGCAAGTACTGTAACAGATTTAATGAATATCAACCATGAAAGCAGCCCCTAAAATCTTTTAAAAATTGGTCATTTAGATCGCTTGAAATAATTAGTCAATAGAAAATATTTTCATTATTAACAATAATTTATATCTAAACATCTTTGTGAATGATAAAATTTATTTATTTCATTTATTCATTCATTTTTGTAAGTGATATAAGTGACTGTATTTTAGAAAAATACCTTTTAAATTATTCATTTTTTGCAAAATAAATAGAACTAGTATCATCATTAGAAAATTCCCAAAAATGAAATGTAAATGAAAGGATAATATGGGTAGAGTGCAACGGAAGCCCGATACCATCATCTAAGCATATGCAAGAGGGAGTCCAATCCGATATTGGTCAATATAATTAGTTCAACCCACTTTCAATTGAAAGATTAAGTCAAAAAGTTATATGTCTAGATACGATTATTAATCGTATCGCACCAACTAATTCTTCAATTTGAAATTTTTCTATGTTTGTAAAACTCGATAATAAAAATGCCTCGGGTCTTGTCCCATTCGTGTTGTCCTCTCCTCACATTGTTGCGCTTTCGTTACAATCGTTTCACTTTTGTAACCCCAGGAAAGGGTCTACATGGACATCGGATACCGTGTGAATGTGTCTGTTTGTCTTCTCCTTTTCTTGCCTCTTTTTAATTAGTGAAAAGGAAGCACCAACATATATTGCCCCATAGTATAACCCTAATCAATCGGGTACTTCCGGCTCCAAATTAACAAAAACTCATTATATAAACTGAAGAAACACCAAACCCTATCTGACATTGACCGACCCTTTTTTTGATGCCCTAAATAATAATATCTTATGAGGCATTAGATCTTTGCATGTGAGGTATTTTAGTGAGCTTACCCGACTCAATGATAATATATTTTAGGAATAAGTGCACCAAAAGTTTTAAAACTTGTCATGAAAATACAATTAAATCATAAAACTTACAAAATATGATATCAAGTTTTAAAAAAAATCAAATTGGTGAAATCAAGGGCTTTCGTTAACTCTATTCAACTTGATTAATAGAAATTGCTTACGTGACTTTTTTTCTTTGTCAAATGGTGCTAACATGGCTAAAACGACATCGTTTTAGTCCAAATTTAGTTTTTCAATCGAAGTTGTATTTAAATTATCTTAAAAAATAAGCCAACTTTAAAAAAAAAATCTAGTCGGTGGGGGCTTTCGCCGCCCCATCATCACTGAGAAGGGTCAATGATGGTAAAGGATTGCCGGCCAGCATCTAGTGACATTTACCAATCGTAAGCGAGGGCCGGTAGGCCCACCCCTAGATTGGGCAAGGGTTGCCGACCCTCGCCGACTCTTGGTTGACTATCCCCCACCATCACCGACCTTTCTTGGCAGTGGTGGGTGGCCACGGTGAAGGCCCTATAGGCGCTTATCATTTTGCCTTCTTTCCTTTTTAATTTTTTCAATCTAATTAAAATAATATTTAGAAAAAAAAAATCATATTTGGACCAAAATGAAGTCACTTTAGCCCTATCCTTCGTGTATTAGTCATGATAGCGCCGTGTATAAGAGAAAGAAAGAAAAAAAAAACCACGTCAGTAATTTTCCTTAGCTAAATTGGATATAATTAACAAAAAGACTTGTAGTACTAATTTAATAAATTTTACGATTTGATCACAATTTTTGAAAGTTTTAAGGACAAGTTTTAGGACGTACAGTACACTTATTTCTTAAAATTAGATGGAAAACTTATGATTTTGGATCGGAAGCCTTCTACTCAGTCTCAAATATTTGTTAATATTGAAAGATAATGGAGAACGTGTAGGAATATCTTATTAGGGACTAATGTGTAGGAACAGGACCCACCTCGAGCGCATCAGTGAACTAGCTATGTATACTTTTTGAGGTTGATGACGGAGGATCAGTTTGACTTTTATTTTTGGGTCCAAAGGGTCGGTTTGACTTGAACAATTCAGATAATTTAGGATCCTAGTAGTGATGGCAGTTGTTAGCAAATGTAAGATTAAATTTCAATATCTACAAATATCTACAATATATATATGATTTATCAAAAGTCAGTGCAACTAAACTGACTTGAATCCCCCTGGTAACAGTCAGTGGACCCACAGTAATAAAAATTGGAATTAGGATCATTATTTAATCCCCCTTCTTTCCCTAGGTTCGAAGCAGGACTACTGACTGTGATAATTGGAAAGTCAATTTTTTTATAAAAAAAAATGTGAAAAAAAAATTCTTCACTGGCGTGCTGCAAATCGTTGGCTGGCTTCCCAAATTATTTATCGAACCATGAAAGAATTCAACAAATGGCACTGGAAGAGGACAAAGGCCGGTTTGAGCCATTCCACTTGGGGCTGCTTAACTAAAAGGAAATTAGGTATGTTAATTAAGTGTTCCAGGGTTTAGGAATTTCCACTTGCCATGCAATGAAGAATGCAATTTTTAGGCTAGGACTAAATTCTTTCTCGCTAAAAAAATAAAAATACAATCTATGTTTGTCCAGCTTTAAATCATAAACTCTCTCTCCATCATTCGATCTTTTGAAAAGATTATATGTTTCTCAATCAAGTGAAAAGTACATGACATAAACCTAACGGGCCAATTTCATAAAAAAACACGAACTTTAGGTGTTGTCCCAAATCTAGCCCGAACTTTATTTTGTCTAAAAAAAAAGCACGAACTTTAGGTGTTGTATCAAATCTAGCCCAAACTTTATTTTGTCTAAAAAAAAGCATGAACTTTAGGTGTTGTCCCAAATTTGGCCCAAATTTTATTTAAGACAAAATAAAGTAAGTCTATTACAAATAGGCTTCACATATCTATTTAACTATAATATGCACACGCTTTTAAAATCTCGCTTTAATGCAATGTAATCTTCTACTTTCAACCCAGCTTCTGACATTGCAAACAACTTGCCAATTGTTAATTGATATAATGGCCCTAGCTATGTGCCTCATCCCCCGAAACTGAAGTTGCTGAATTATTTTTCCCATGAGAATCATTTGTAAAGTTCACCTCATTGGAGGGCAAACTTAAATTTAGCACTTCCTCCAAACACTTGAATGTAGCATTGTTTTGTTGTATTGGATATTATTGCTGACGTGAAAATGCTACGTCGGATGATTGTGGAATGAGGGTTAACGGAAGGCCAGATTTGGGATACAAGTGAAAAGTTTGTGCTTTTTTTTTTAGACGAAATAAAGTTTGGGCCAGATTTGGGATAACACTTAAAGTTCGTACTTTTTTTTTTAGACAAAATAAAGTTCGGGTCAGATTTGAGATAATACCTAAAGTTTGTGCTTTTTTATGGAATTGACCCTAAACCTAATTTAGCAAAAAGCACTGAAGCACATCTTGTCCTTCTTGTCTTTTCAATGGCTATTGAGACAACATAGATTGACTGGCAAGTTTTTCCCTCACCATTGAATTTTTGTATTAGACATGTACATTAAACATGTCCTAATCAAGGTGACATGCCCAAATTGAAGCATTAGCTTCTCTTTGATCTTACTATTATATTATGTACTTAATTGATGAGATAATTACCAAACAAATTCTAAAATTTATTGTACAAATATCAATTCATTTCTAAATTTTTCAATTTGACTAATTTAGTCATTAACTTTTTGACATTTTACTAATATAGTCTCTCTGACCAATTTTACCCTCCAGTGGTCGATAAATATAAAAGCGCAAAATAAACCCCACTTTGATTCTAGGGCACAAACTTCTAAAGTCCCAAAAAGGTTACTTGGTGTAATATTTCTTGAAAATGACTTGCATGCGGGTTATATTTTTTTAGGGCCAAAATATGTATGGACGGCTAGGATTTGATGATCATGCTGCATGTCCCCCATTAGCACTACGGTGCTAGGAACAACATTTGAGTGGTGGACACATATGTATTAGGTGGTCCATTCATGGGCAAGAAAGAGAAGGGCACATGAGTGATGTAATGACTAATGTTGATTTTGGGGATAGAAGATGGTGAGGAACCCACAATTTCTCTGGCTCTCTCTCTCTCTCTCTTTTCTCTCTCTCTTTCTGAGTCTTCATTTGGTGGGACTTCACTTCTGAGTTTCTGAAACTGAAGGGAACATACATCAACCATCAACTTCAAATTAGCATCATCCACACAGCATATTCTCAACCATATTCTAGAATAACTTCACCCCTCAAATTGTTTTCAAGGGAAAATAGTGCAATTTTTAGCCATCAGCATCAGGTGGTGAGCCCCATGATGGGCTCATAATTTGCAAATTCCTGAAGGGAGCTTAGGATGTTGGGCCATCTGGGAAAAAAGAAAGAGCGACTTTTTAAAATTGGGAATTGGTTTTGTGGATTGTTGGTGGTAATCCGATGGTCTAAAGGTCGATCACACGGTTCACCCAATGCTTATTGTACCTAATCTTGGACGACTCGGTTTTACTACCTCGTGAACGATTCTTTCATACTAATTAATAGTGGATTGTCCCACAAAAATTGGTTGAATTGGCCCAAATTGAGGAAAAAAAATGAATTGGCTGAAAATCGAACTGACGCCGGGTTAAACCGCCAGTCCGGTCCGATTATCAAAACAATGATTTTTTTTTTCTGTCGTTTTAAATCGAAGTCTCAAACACCTTTATTTGCTCATACTGGACAGTCTAGGCCATTGAATGCCTCCTTCGTGGGCCGGAGTCTATGGGGCCCAATCACCCATAATTCTTGCTTCCTAAGGCCCACGTTTCCTCCCTTTCTCATCTGCAATGACCTCAAGAAATTTATAGCACAGTGCGAATAAACAATAACATGATTGATTTGACCGTGTGTTTTCATCCTTTACAGTAAATGATCCGAAAACGTGATGTTTTTACAAAAAAAAAAAAAAAAAAAGAAAGCAGATTTAACTGAACTTTATTAAGAAAAATGTAACGTAAAAGCTGGAATGTTTTATCTATTTAAAAGATTATGAATAAGTTTTAGATTCATATTAGTACGTGTATCTATTGATAAATGAATATCTTTCTCAATATCCTCTTATCACTTATACTTAAAATAGTAGAAATATCAACCTGATACAACTTTTAATGAGGTTTTACTTTTACTATTATATAGGTCACAAGTTAAAATATAATTATATGGAACTATCGTAATATTTATAGCTACCGAAAAGATAAAAAATCTAATAGAAAGAATAATTTTGTTGATCTAGGAAATAGATTGAAATGAAAATATATTATAAAATCTAGGAAATAATGTAGTTATGCAAACTTGTGGGTAGTATTAAAAGATTAATTTGACTTTATTATGAAAAGCTAGGGACTAAACTGAACAACAATGAAAGTTAGGACTAGATTGCACATTTCGTAATAGTAGTGACTAGATTGCACATTTTGCTATAATATGGGGGCTTATGATGACTATCTTTTTTGTTTGATTAAACAAAAGGATTAGATTGAGCATTTAAGAATATTTCAAGGACCACATTAAATAAATTAAAAGTTCAATGACAACAATGCCCATCAGGCCAAAATTTAAGAACTTTAGTTAAACACACGTCTTTGGTATGGCAATTGGACATTTATTTATTTATTTATAGTTATTCAATATTTTTGTGCCACAAAACATTAAACTCGAGAAGTCTAGAAGAGGAAAATACTGTAATCACTTAAGTACTTGATTACATGTGAAGTTTTTATTCAAAATGTTTTTAGACCGTTAATGTTTTAATCTCATTGTATTCACAGATAAAATACGAGCCACCGAATCAAAACTCTAACGAGTTATGCACTTGTTAAAGACTGAAAGTGTGAAAATTTCTATCACTGCTACTGTATTTATTTGATACTGAAATAGTATAAAAATTTAATCATGACAAGTACACTAAATTTAAGTCCCCCGAATGTTTTTCTCGAAACTTTAATTAAAGTCTAACTTTTTTTTAATATAAAAAAGTGCATCAAGCTCAAAATCGCCCCCCCTTCCCCTCTTTTTACTCTAAAGAAAATGGATATGAGAATGAATAAAAGACAAAAAAAGGAGTTATGATCTAATGAAAGGGCTAACTTCTCTATGAAAGTCCCGAGTCATTTTCAAAGTTTTCAATCAATTACACCAACCCAAATCGCTCCTTGAACCTTAAACGAAAATTCCATGGTCAGAAATTATCGAGCTGACGGTAAAATATTTTACTAACATAATAGTCCTATCAAACAAAATACGAGTCAAATTAAAGCGAGCAAGTCATGATGATTTGTGTTTATTTGGTGATATGAAAAATAGGTTGTGTAGCTGTGTGGGCTTATATTTCCATACAATACAGTGACACGTAAAATTTTTATAGGCTCGCATAATTATTCGTCGTTTCTGCATCTATTCTCTACCCAAACTGATATAGTCAATTTAACACTATGAACGCATTGCTATTTAGCCGTTATTTACCAAATTGCCAGAGAATGACCTTCTTCCTCACCAATACAAGAACAAAGAAAACGCCAAACCATCACCTTCTCTACTCTCTCTCTCTCTCTCTCTCCTCCTTCTTTGGGAGCTTCCATTGGGTCCACTCCATCTCATCTAGATTCCGGCTCATCCTTGTCCCAATGTAGGGAATTCGATGTATGCCCTAAAGTTACCATATAATAATTACATGTTAAGGATTTCAGTTGTATTGTCAATCTTATTATTTAATTAATGGTAAAGATGTATTCATTCTTTTGCTCAATTATTTACATATATGAATAATTTCATAAGATTAGTTGTGACTGGACCTATTCTGGAAACGTTAAGAATATGCATGATGGGTTCACAATAGACTGAACTTTAAACCGTTCCCGATCAATGAGCACATATTAATGATCCTATTGAGACTAATGTGTTCTTAGCTTTACCATTAAGTATTGGATGCTTAGGATAATGACAATTCATGAGTCATTGGATATTATGATGCCCGAGTTAGAACATAAGTGCTTATAGTAGACAAGTTCATTGAACATGGCACGTATAGAACGATTAGCGACATGAAAGCTTTTGGCGTGGTCAATGTCTAATCATTCATGCTCTAATCTTATGTAAATAATCCTTAGACCTGTCACGACTTGAACTTCGGGCACATGCACATCCCTTAATGGTCGATTGAAAGTTTGTAACATCCTAGGAATTGTTGCCGACCCATTCATTATTTTGCACATTCGAAAACGTAAAATAATCTCCATACAACAAAGTAGTATGAAAGAAACGTAGAATAATATTTTTTTTACAAGCCACGCCTACAATACCGTAATACTTATGTATATAGACTAGTTTAACACCTCAAGATCCGATACAAAAAGGTGAAGTTGTTTGGTTGCCCACGAGCTAAGCTTCTATTTACAAGACTGGAGTTCATTACTACACTACCATACTTCTTGATCTCTCTGGGGTGAGCCATCACCCTACATCCAGGTTCGACGGAAGACCCGTCATCACCTGGAAGGAGATAGCGAGAGTCCTACTCTTCCTTTCCTGCAACCGACTGTACATGACCTGGCCTTCCTCCATCTAGGGACTTGAAAAATTTTAGCCCACAACGGGGTGAGATCACACCCCTAAATCCCAAATAGGAGAAAGGTACACTCCACGTGCAATCTAGTCACGTTTCTTACAATTCTTTTAATACCAGCATGTTCCGGCATATTAGTGTCAATCAAAACATACCTAACAGTATCAAGTTCACACATCATAGGAATACTTTAACGTGAGTACATGCAAGGACATAAATATAAATGTAAGCATACAGGTCACAGTCAATACAACAAATATCATTCTTTCGGTATCACCGGGCATCGCCTTGCACCGTCGAACGTGGCAACGTTTACCTCTATACGACATTTCGATTAAGAGCATTGATCTAGAATCCACTGCGATTGATATCTGTTGACTTAGAGCATTTCCGAAGGAGTATCGTCCGGCCCCAAAGGCTCGTGACGGGTTCTCATGTCGTATATGCATTCACTCAATGTCACAGTTCAATGCTCATTTGCACATTTTATTCACAACATCAATTAAACAATTTTCCAACAAGAAACACCTCAAAACAGTTATAAACTTCTATTGACCAGAATTGGTAAAAACTGCCCAATTGTGCATTTTTTGGTTCAAGACTAGAAACTAATTCATATGAGTTTGAAAAATTCTCAAACTTAAACACATGCTAAAAGACATGTAAAAAAACATTTTTTTATGAAGACACGAAGCCCAAATCTCTCTAGATTCGGCCTAATAATTCACTCAATCCAGCACTAAAATCGAGTCCGTTTCCAGTGGTTTTGTTTTCCGAAATTAGCTTGGTTCGGGGTCCAAAACAGGTCCGTTTAATTTGAAATTCGAGTATGTTAAATTAGAAGACATAAAGAACAACTTTTGTGAAGAAATAGTTTGAAAATTCGAACTCTAAATGTTAGTAAAAACCCGTAGAATCCTTACAGGTCAAAATTTTATGTGTTGTCTAACTTTCTGTTTAAAGCTAACGAAGCTAAAATCATCTTCTTTTTAATTTCTAAAAATTCTAAGAAAATTTATATGTTATACTTGAAGATGTGTAGAACATTTCTTCAGAAGGACTTAACTTCAAAATCGCAACACATGTTAGTCCACAAAAATAATAAATTGTACACGTCCATAAAACAGTTTTAAAGAACATCCCTTGTTTTTGGCCCAATTGTCATCTACGGTTCTTATCTTGCTATTTTAACTAACAATAAGCCTTTCTATAGCTAACCTAACATTTATAAACTAATATTAACTATATTTGATCTCATCTAAACATTTCTCAACTAATTTCAACCCTTAAACAGAGGTACACAACTCCTATTTCAATTTTAGAAGAACAACTCACATATTTAAAAGTAATGGCGGCTCTTGTTGATGGCTAGATGCAACACAGAGACAGACCTTGGGTCTTTCGGTGATGGGGTTGAGCCGAAACAACAGAGAGGTGTGCTGCGTTGTGACTGCAACAGCAACACACGAAATTACAAAATTTTCGGTAGAGAGAAACAAGCGTGGTGTTTGGTCGGCTGCGCTGTTCTTCTGTTGGTGAGGAGGTTTTGTTGTCACTTGAACTCCAAGACCAAGAGATATAAAACATGGTGGTAGTTGGGTTGAAGTTTCTGTGGGTTCAGGAATTTTGTAACGTCAAGATCATGCCTTTCTCGGTTTTCTTAGTCGCTGGTTTGTCATCCAAGAGGGAGCAGGAACAGGGATCGCACGTTTAAAGAAGAAGAAAACAACAGCTTGCACGGTTGAAAAAGAAAAGGGAAAAAGAAGAGGAACCAAAAGAGAAAGAGGGAGACAGGCGCACGGCAGTAAGGGAGAAGAAATACGCGCGGAAGAAAAAGAGATAGGGAAAAGAAAAGACAAGCTTTTCGGCTGAGAGAAAAGAAAGGAAAGGTAAATAAAGAGAAAGGGGGAGAGAGAAGAGAGTAGTCGTATGGTGCCAAGGAGGGGAAGGGGATTGCATGGAGGGGGAAAGGAGAGGGAGGAGAAAGGACCATGAGGGTCCCTCTTCTCACATTTCCATAGCCTTTTTGCTTTTCCACAAGAACTTTAGTATTTTTTTTCCATGGAAAAACTCACTCCTTTCATTGTTGAGAGGCCCACCCCACCTAAACACACTTATCTCTTCCAAATGAGACACAAGTGGTGGTAGAATCCATCGTAATGTGTAGGCATCCGAATTTGGAGCTCATTCCCATAACTTTTCCATGGAAAAACTTAATCCTTTCATTGTTAAGTGCCCCACCACACTCAACAAGCTTATTCCTTTCAAATAATATTCAAATGATGCCGAAATTCCCCTTGGTTCCCAAAGCTCCGAATTTGCATGATTTCTAGAAGCTCTCTCTCTCTCTCTTTCCATTTTAACATTTCACAATTCTAAATAATAAAGATAATCCTCATTTAAACCTCTATAATTCTTTCTCCCATTGTTTCACAATAAAGGCCCAAAACTTATTTAAAATGTGGCATTTCCTTTATTCTTTTAATTTGCTACTCTTGCCCATTTTTCGCTAATAATTCTCGTCGTCCATAAACTTTGAAAAGATGCAACAACATTCCCCGGGATTAATTGTGACATGTGAAAGTTCTCAATTTCTGAAATCGGCATTATTTCCTCGGTTAATTTCAGTTAAATGTGATTTTAGCGCAATCTAAACTATCGGTTAGTTTTTGAGAATTTTCGATGCAAATGACCCGTGGTCGATTATTCCCGAGCCACAATGTACATCTTTGACGCATTGGTGACTCTCGATTGTTGTGAAAAATCTCGAGGTTTCAATTAGGGATACAGGGTACCAAAACAACAGAAAAATCGGTTTAGTGCGAATCGACTAGAATTTTGTAACTAGATGGAATTACCCATGCCTAATTATATCTTTATCGAATCGACCTATTTCCGGTCTCTAATAGATTTTTGACTGTGCCGAAATGATCCTTGTAGACTAACATGATCGAGGAGTTGATTCCTGGTCGAATTCTCAAGTTTGTTGCATCAAAATCCTTTAATAACTTTCTCGACTAGTCTAGTTATCTCATAAGTGATCAGCTCAGAGAATAGCACTATAGGCACATTGACGAAAAGCCCGATTTATTTAATTGAAAACAGAAGTAAAAAATCAGACTGTTACAAGACCTGAGACATGATGTTGATTTGTATGTTGGACGGTTATGGTTTACAAGTGTGCATTGTGGTGGCTCATTGATTAGTGTCTAACTTGATGATCATAGTTCAGTCTCTAACTTGATGATCATAGTTCATTAATATACGAAGTTACACACGTGTGCAATATGGAATCAGTCTTCTTATTACATGCAAGGTATAGTAATGATGTCCTATGTAATCTAATTATGACATTACATTGAAATTCTTGGCCGGGATTGTAACCAAGAATGAATTGTTAATGTCTCGTATAAAATGCAAGTTGATTGGGTTTTTGTATATGATCGAATTGGTGACTTGGTAAATATTCTATGGTTTTTGTTCAATCGAGACATAGTAAGATAGAGGGATTGAATTACACTATAACAAAAGCTGACAGGTTCATTATGTTCGTAAAACATTTGTACTGTTTGGGTAGTCATGACATATTACTAGATATTAATCATGGCTCGTAGGATCTAAAGATTGATATGGACAATCAATTCTCTTGGGAGTATTAATGTGTTAGTGCACCTTTTACTACTAGCTCAGTGATGAACCTAGGAATGTTACACATTATAACCAATTCACTCAATCGGCCATAGTCCATTCACGAGAGCCGTTCTCTCACTCACCCAACTTCTAGAGGAAGTAATCAATAATTTCTTTGAGAGGTTAAATACTAGTTTTAAAAGAAGTAATCATTTAACTTTTTTGAGATGTTAAAGAATAGTTTCTGGAGGAAGTAATCATTTAATTTCTTTGAAAAGTTAGAGACCTGTTTTTGGACGAAGTTAAATGTTGACTTCATTAGGACTTTTTATAGAGTAGAGAGAGGGTGAGTGGGTTAGAGAAAAAGAGAGAGGATTACATGGTTAGCAACGGTTACTGATCACGTGCACAGGATTATCTCCACGAGATTGTTAGCACAATCATAGTGGCAATTACCTATGAGTTCTTTTCCGTTCAAGCTCTGTTGGTAGTGCATCTGAACTAGAGGTCTGGCGTTTGATGCTCGAACTGAAGAGCATCTGAATCAAGTCGTTTAAATTGCGCTTCGAGAGGTAATCCGTATAATTTCAATTGATATTTTGATTTTTGATTAAAACGCATGAATAATATCCATCTGGACCGTTGGCAATGCCGCCGTACCTAGAGGTTGCCTTAGCCTCAATTGCTCGTTTGGCTCCGATTACCCAGGCCTCTCTCTTCTGGACAACACCAACTTCGTCACTGAAAAAGACATTGACGAGATAGGACAAATTACAAACTAAAAGAACGGTCTTATACTTAATGGGGGTGGTTGTTTAGTTTGTTCGCTGGGAATTAATTGTGAGGCAGATGGGTAGCGATCGTTTTTTTTTTTTTTTTGGTAACCGATGGGTAGCGATCTTTTGAGCTTAGGAATGAGCTAAAAAAACTTGTTAATTAGGGAGGGAGGGTTGCGTGTACAAATAGTTATATGGGAATGAATACTAGTCCAAATCCCAAGTCAAGGTCTAGGTGCTTTCGTGGCTCATCGCGACCACTTCTCTCTCGATGTGGATGGATCTTGCAAACCTAAGGAAGCAATGCAACTTCAGTGTCCTTGTCCCGGATTTTCAAGGGAAGCTGTGGGACTCCACCTTTGGAGGAAGACGACGACCATAGGGCTACTATTTGTGAGGTCCTGAACAAAGGCCTTGAGATCGCCTGGATTGCCGACACATCTTGGTGCAAAAATTCGCAAAGGGAAGATGTGGGTATAGCTGGACGAAGGCAAGAATTCAATTATTTTTGCCTTGATGGAGCCTATTCAACGATCTGCTACGTCAACGAAAATTGGCTTTCTCTTTGTTTGATTATTTCTCCAAACCCTCAATTTGAGTTCCATTTCCTCTTGCGGGTGCACTTCCTCTTTCGAGCACCCGCATTCCCGTTTCTTCGTGACCCACCATGTCTCTTTCTTGAACAAAGCGTTGAGATCGCCTGGATTGTGGACACATCGCGGTGCAAAAAATTTGCAATGGGAAGATGCGGATATGATTGGAAGTAGGCAGGGATTCAATTATTTTTGCCTAGATGGAGCTTATTAGGATATTTAAATATTAAATTGTGTCTTGATCTAATAATTTAAGTTTTAAAACAGTGAATGGTGGTCTCATAAAAATCTTACATGCCATCGAGTTGGATGTCTTGAATTCAAATATTTTCCGATCCTATTTGCCTCCCTAATTAAATATTTTCATATTTAGTACCAGGTTAAAAAAAAAAAAAAATAAGCCTGATGGAGAGTGTAATAAACTAGATTAAACATGAGAGGAAGTGTTAGAATATTTAAATAATAAATTATATATTCATTTAATAATTTAAAAAATTTTAGAACCATTCTCCACGAAATTTCCCAGAACCTACTAGTGGCCTGCGATGCAGACCGCCCGGCATCAAAATGCGTTTCTTTGATTTTTCGTATGTTCAGATTGAAAATGAGTCAAAAAGAAAATTTTTCAGAGTAAACGGAAAATGGCCCTCTCTTTCTTGGATTATTTCTCCAGACCTTCAATTTGCGTTCCACTAACCCTTTTTCTAGCAACCGCATTCCCATTTCTTCGTGAATCACCATGTCTCTTTCTTGGGTTCCTTCTCCATCTCCTGCTCGTATTCTCCACTTTTTATTCCCACTGTTCTTGATCTTGATCAAGAGTCCTCGTTCCCTAGGCGAGGATCATTACTCGAGCTGCAACGGCACTTTCAGCTGTGGGGACGTTGAAGGCGTCGGCTATCCCTTCTGGGGTGGCAACAGAGCGAGCTCTTGCGGGTATCCCGAGTTGGAGCTCAATTGCGAGAACGGAGGCAACACGACCATCGTGATGCAGGAAGTGAAGTACCGAGTTCTGGGCGTGGATCCGGTACTGAGAATCGCGAGGGATGACTATATGCAGGGAATCTGTTCCACGAATTTCCTCAACACGACTCTCGACCCGTCGCTGTTCCAAATCACCGATGGCTACACCAACTTCACTTTACTCTACGGTTGCCAATCGGTTTCCCCAACTTCCTTGGGCCAATTCTCGTGCCCTGTTCAGGGGGTTCCGTACACGGAGGGCTATGTGTTTTCAGGGTCGAGTGTTGACAGTGGAGCGTGCTTCAAGAGCGTGGTAGTCCCGGTTTCTTCGTATTTTTGGAGTTACTTGGGGAATACCTCGTCCAGTTTAAGGGACTTGCTGCAGCATGGTTTTGAGGTTCAGCTGAAGGTGGATAGTGAAGCATGTGTTGAGTGCACTCAATCGAACGGAGTTTGTGGTTACGATCTCACTGCCAAGCAGACCACTTGCTATTGTCCTGACCAGTTCTTTGGTTCCAAAACTTGTGGTTCATCAACATCTGCTGCGACCCCAGAGGCAACAACTGCTACGTCTAGACAAGGTGGTTCGTCTTGACTTTTCCTTATCACTCATTTTACTTTGCTGAGCAATTTGGGAGTGACGAAATGGGATGGAAAGCGAAGGGTAGAGGAAAATATGGGGGAAAATTAATAAGTCATTGTTTGGCAGAAAGAAAACGACCAGAGAATAACGCGGAGACAAAGTATTTAATTGGATCCCACAAGAAACAATCTCAAATGAGGCCACTCTCGTCGCCTAACATGTGGTTTTCAGTTAGCTGAAGTTGTTCAATGAGAGGGATTGCTGCACATACTCTTTCCTTTGCTTGTTAATTAGGCAACGACCCACTCATGCCCCTAAAGCTTGACAATCTCATTTTGCTGGGCATATCCTTCGTTGTAATGGATTGTGGTCATCCTCGCTATGACAGACATGATCATGTTACTATTTAGACTCTTAAAACCTTATCATCCTATTTTCTGTTTTGATCATTTGGTTGATATTTGCGACCCATGAGCTCCAATGGTTTGAATACATTGAGTGAAGATGCTCCACATTTACTGTAAAATTTTGCAAATGTTGGGCTACTCATTTCCTTCTTGAGATTTTATTATGATCACAACCAAATGAAAAAAGGAAGAAGAAAAACTACCTTTCCGAAAGTGTTGCTAAAATCTGATCATTGGTTTGGTTGAAATATCTTTATAAAATTGCCAGATGTGAACTGTACAGATAATTAAATCTTAACATTATCAATGAACTTTCTTCTCATTATGATAGCACATATAAGTACTCTCTTCTATCCCCCCCCTTGCAGTTGTATCTATTAGATATCATAGAACTTTTAATTATGAAGGATCTTCTTTATTAAATACTAAAAATGTTTTTCCTGTTTTTCAGTTAATGTTTCATTTCTACGTGCTGTGGATAATGTCCTTCAGCTTTTCCAATTGCTTCTCCTTAGACTCGATTACTGCTGCAAACAAAACTTCCCTTCTCTTGGGTTCCAAGATATCTTATTGGAACCTCATAGATTGTGACTTTGCAAAGCTGGAGGAAATGAAAGAGCAGTAAAGGAACTGTTGATGTTTCTATCTTTCCGCGATAGTTTGCTAGTGGTGTTCATGATACAAGAAGCTCCAAAATTTGTGCCTGAACATGAGCTGCCCAATAAATTTAATTATGGAACGACTTCTAGTCAAGCCTAGAGGTCTGCTTAGAAGCTAAAGAGTTGAGACATGTCTAGAACATACAGCCCATTCCATTAGTGACGCAGAAAGTTTTATTTGTCTCTGCCTCTGGTACCACATTGTCGATCATATTTCAGAGTGTTTGCTACGTTTATACCAGCAAGAAAATGTAGCCTTTGCTGCCTTCCTGTGCATCCCCTGATAGCACTAGAATTCAGGATTATAGCTAATGTCTATACTTGTTAGGTAATCAGCCACAGATCCATTTGCATGTATTTCCAATTTCTTCTAGTATGATGTCACTGTTTGATCCATGTTCAAGAGGAGGATAGAGCCAAACTGGTGAATTCGTAATTTTCTTCACTCAATGGTGGTATTTTTGGTTTCTTGAAATTGAATGAACTATAACCTCATGATGTGCCCTCATCTTTATCTCTTAAGACACTTTGAAATCACCTGTTTGCAATTCGTTGACACATTTTTCACTTTTGATGACTATTGTCTCAGGAAAACGAAACGTTGGACTGAAAATCGGAATAGGTAATTATATCCAGATTTTCTCTTCCACTTCTCTACATTTTTCTCTGCAATTCGTTCCGACTTTTTGATAGTAACTTGCATAGCTGCTCAATGGAATCAATATTTCTAATTCTTAGAAGCCTCAATAATGTGATGAAGTGAGATTGCTATAAGAAAATATTCTGCTTTTTTAGGAATAGCTGCATCCGGAGCTGGAATTGGGATCGCCCTTATTTTAATGCTTTCCTGCATGAAAAAACCAATGATAAGAAAAATTGCAGACTTCATAAAGCAGTGGAGTGAACATTTTGATGATGAAGTGAAAATTGAGGGACTTGTCTCTTCGAGAAGATACACCTACAAAGACATCAAGAAGATGACCAACTCTTTTGAAGAAAAGTTAGGTGAGGGAGGCTATGGCTGCGTGTACAAAGGCAAGCTTTCAGACGGTCAACTTGTGGCGGTGAAGCTTCTAAAGAAGCTGAAAGGCGATGCGGAAGAGTTTTTCAATGAAGTTGCAAGCATAAGTAGGACTTCTCATGTCAATGTGGTTAGCCTCCTAGGGTTTTGTTTTAAAGGAAGCAAAAGAGCTTTGGTTTATGAGTTCATGCCCAATGGATCACTTGAAAAATTCATATTCAACAGAAATAACAGTTTGGAGGCAGATCAACAATTGAGTTGGGATACATTGTACCGGATTTCGCTTGGCATTGCTCACGGGCTAGAGTACTTGCATAAAGGCTGTAACACGAGGATCTTGCACTTTGACATAAAGCCTCACAACATTCTCCTCGACGGAAACTATTGCCCTAAGATTTCCGACTTTGGTCTTGCCAAAATTTGCCCAAGAGAAGAGAGCATCGTTTCAATGCTAGGTGCCCGGGGCACCATTGGATACATTGCTCCGGAGTTGATATTAAGGAACATTGGAGGGCTTTCTCACAAATCAGATGTCTATAGCTATGGCATGATGGTTTTGGAGATGGTAGGCAAGAGGAGAAATATTGAAGTCATGGTAGATCGTTCCAGTGAAATATACTTCCCTCATTGGATCCACCAACGCTTAGAGCTCCAAGAAGATCTTGGACTGTGTGGGGTCATGAACGAGGAGGACAAAGGAATCGCGAAGAAGATGATTGTAATAGGTTTATGGTGCATTCAGATCGATCCAAGAGCTCGACCATCTATGACCCAAGTTGGGAAAATGTTAGAAGGAAGTGTTAAGGTGTTGCAAATTCCTCCTAGACCAATCTAGTCATCTCCCCCAAGATCGCTCGCAGCTTGTCTAGCTGAAAGTTCGTCCCTGTAGAATTGTGATGACTCGAGTTGGGTTTAATTCAATATCAAGTAGACGAGATGGACAGTTTTTTATATAGTATTAAAAGAAGCAACTGTAAACGGATTAATGAATATTGTGATCAAATGTGTAGGTTGAATTTCTATGGTATGATGCACGGACAAAAGTGAAATGTGCATCATTTCATAATATCAATAGAGTTTGTCATTCATCCCAATAGAATTTAGACTGTGCAAAATCGATTACATGTTGAACAATTTTTATTGAATAACCTCCATTTGTGCGAGTCCAATTCACATGAATTCTTGAATTGAGTAAGCCTAATCCATATATCAAGTATAATGAGAGATATGTTAGAAGATCTTACTATGGACTATGCTAGAGAACCAGTTAAGCAACAAATGTTAGCCTTGCAAAAGCGCCGACTTCCTTTGTGATTAATTAAGGGTGATAAGTGTCTTAGCAATTCCTTGTTGTTGGAGAAAACTTCCTTATTTATTTTGAAGCTGACAAAACGTTTCTATCAATCTAGTCTGAAGACTTGCATACTCTTTCGTCAAAGTCTGAAGACCACCAGACTGCCAGACTCAAGATTTAAAGTCTGCCCTTATTGACAACTTCTAGACTGACGAAGAAGCCTTATCCATAATCGAGTATTTCTTTAAGGATTTGATTCAAGCGGCCACAGAAGTTCTCATGGCTGGAGATAGCATTTCAAGATCTATTATTCATTTTGAAATTAATTTGAGTAATTTGGATCCGTTGATTGGCGAAGTATATTTGAAAGGTTCTACTTATGGAAACCTAGATCTTGATTGTATAGGCGAGTAGGATTGGTGGGCTATCATCACATTCCTTAAGTAGCTCAAGATCTCCCTAATTGATTCTGTCCAATGGGTAGATTGGAAGAATTCCTTGGGAAGGTGCCAACGAATATGAAGGCATGGAGGAGTATATAAGGAAGACACTCTAGTTATTCGAGGGTGTGCATGATAGATAAATTCCAAAGTCTGAAGTTTCTTGTTCTTTGCTAATTCAATTGTTGAGTGTAAATCTGTACTAAAAAAAGAGTTTAGATACTGTAACGACTCTTTTGATTCATAGTGAAATCCAGTAGGTGGGCTGTCAGTGTAGGAGAGTGGACGTAGGCTTGGATTAAGCTGAACCATTATAAACCTTGTGTTCTTATTCTCTTCCCTAAACTCTTTTATTTTGTTTGTAACTCTATTTAATTGTTAGAGTCCGATTTCCTTTGCAAAATCTACTATTAACCAGATTCAGGTTAAAAGTAAAGTTTTACACTATATTTTGCAAAATTTGTTTTCGTACCTATTCACCCCCTCTAGGTGCTCGTACTACCACTTTCACTTGTCATTTATGCTAAATTAATACTCGATAACTATACATGTTCCTAAATATATTCCTCATATATATATTTGTGAAATTCTCCCAGATTTCTTTTTCTAGGAGAATAATGTAATAAACAAAGCTCCAAGTCCAAGAAATTTCTGAGGTTCTACTCTTATCTCGATCTTTTGAAGTGTATTTAAGGAATCTCGGAATAATACGTGGCTTCCTGGCACTCGCAATGCGGCAAAAACGAAAGTCATTCTCGTAACTGTGCTCGAATCACGTAACTAAATCATGGTTGTAGCCTTGTAGACACCCCAATTATTCGATATTATCTTTCCGAAGAGCGAAAATCTTCAAAAAGGTTGGAATTCATGAAATTTAAGAAAATTGAGCGTTCGTGATATTGGTATAGTAGGTTGATTCCACATACCTCTCATGCTTACACATATATCTTATTTGATAGTGCATATTCTTGATTGATTATATTTGTTGTTATGTTTATCTCATTACCATAAGTGGTCATCTTGTAAAGCTTGTAAATAGGCTCACATACTCTCTATTATTACACATTAAAATTTACAAAGATTCTTTAATTCTTATCTTCCACATTATTCTTAACTTGATATCAGAGCCTCCTTTACCGAGTCAACTCTAATGCACTGGGTGCACTTCAAACTCGCCTGGTTCATCCCATGACGTGTAACCAAATAAATCCATCCCACCGCCCAATGGTGTTCACCCAAAGTGCACTTCGCACCTAGTGCATCCCATGAACCGTAGCAAAATAAATCCATCATTGTCGCTCAACAGTGTTCATTTGAGTGTGTCATTCTTGTTTGAGAAAGTGGCATGGTGGTTGTGTTATGGAACTTTTCTTTTTCATGGAGGTATTATTTAACGCTGCATAGTAACTTTCACTTAATAAAGTCCTGGGTATATAGCTTACTATAGCCACGCCAGTCATATGAGCTACGTTTATTTGGTTATTGTTTCGACAATAAAGTCGATGGTAAACGATGCATAAATTGAAATTTTGGCACACTGTTTGAATTATTTTTCAAACTCAAGTTGATTTGTTTCAATACACCTATGTCTGAGGGATGTTAGCAATATTAGTATATTTACTTGATTATGCATATTTCTTAGGATTATGCATATGTCTTCTTGATAGTGCATATCTTTGATTGTCTATCTTATTATGGTAGACAGTCATCTTGTAAAACCTACAAATAGACATACGTATTCTTTATTATTACACATTAAAATATTTAAAATTCCTCAATTCTTATCTTCCGCGTTAATATTCTTAACTTTGAGATTTATTTTATTCTATTTTGGACTGACAAGTGAATGATTGTAAATGTAAAGGAACTGGAATGTAGGCACTTAAAATTAAACGTTGCGAGAAGAGAAATGTAGAGGGCCAGGAAGTTTAAAGTGCTGAAAGAGTAAATATGCAGGAAATTTAATGATGAAGCTAAATAGGCAAGAATAAGTGTTCTGTGAATGATTATGGATTTTCATATTTCACTAATACTAGTAATTTACAAACAGTTATGAATTTTGAATCTATAAAGTACCAAAAAATTAGGTCTCTCGAAACTTTCTTTCATGGTAATACCTGCTTAATTACTTTTAGAAAAAAGAGAGAAAAAAATGTGATACTCATAACTATGGCAACTAGATCCAACATATAAATAAAAAATTAAAGAAAAGGAGGAAAATGAATAAAACCGGGATTCACCACTTTAAATTTTTGATATAATGGCGAATTTGTCTCTTTAATGAAAATATGGTAGATTTAGCCCTGAGGAGGATGTAGGCCCACTATAAATAAGAGACAAAAATAGTAATGGTCCAGTGAAAGGGCTAACTTCGCTATGGAAGTCCACGATCATTTTGACATCTTGAATTTTAGGTTCTGATTTCGATTGGATAAGTTGGGTTTTTCATTGACGCAACTATAGTACTTTTCTTTGAGATAACTACTCATGAGATAACTAGATTATTAAGTAAAGTCATTAAGAGATTTTAATGCAATAGACTTGATGATTTGACCAGAAATCAGCTACTCGACTGTGCTCATATGTAGAGATCATTTTTGCACAGTAAGATCAATTAGAAATCAAAGATAGGTTAGTTCGATTGAGATCTATGGTTGAACATGGGTGATCTCACTAAATTGCAAAATTCTCGTCGATTGACACTGGATTGATTTTTCTATCGTTTTGGTACCCTGTGTTCGTATTTGAGACATACCAATGCGTTGAAGAGGTTCATTGCGGCGGTTGATAGTGATGGTCGGCAGTTGTGCGGCGGTTGTGCAATGATCGGTCGTGCGGTTGTCATACGACGATCGTGCAGCAGTCGTGTGGCGGTCGTGCGACGATTGAGGCATTGCTGGATACATTACTCCAGAGCTGATCATAAGGAACATCGAAGGGGTTTCTCATAAATCAAATGTCTATAGCTACGGCATGATGGTTTTGGAGATGGTCAGTAGAAGGAAAAACATCGAAGTCACGGTAGATTGTACTAGTGAAGTATACTTTCCCCATTCGGTCCACCAATGTCTAGTGCTTCGAGAAGATCTTGGGCTGCACGGGATCATGAATGAGGAGGGAGAAGGAATCGCAAAGAATATGATTGTAGTAGGTTTATAGTGCATTCAAATCAATCCAAGAGCTCGACCTTGTATGACTCAAGTTCTGGAGATGCTAAAAGGAAGTGCCGAGGCCTTGTCAATTCCTCCAAAACCATCATTGTCATCATCCTCAAGAGTGCTGGAGGCTTGTCCATGTGAAAGTTCTTCTTTGCAAGAGAGTAATGACTCGAGTTGTCGTTATTCAATTTCACTTATAGTAGACTAACATAGTTTGTAATAGAGTATATAAAAACATTGAAAAAGGCTGTCAACATTTTAATTAATGACTATTGAGCTTTTCATGAACTTGTGATCAAATGTCTAGATTAAATTCCTATGAGTATGATGGAAAAGCAAAGAAGTGAAAAGTGCATTATTTCATATTATCAATATAGTTTGCCATTTATCCAAATAGGAATTATATCGTGTGACGGTCGTGCGGCGGTCGTCCGACGATCGTGTGGCGATCGTGCGATGATTGTGCGGTGGTTGTGCAGCAGTCGTGCGGTGGCGGTTGGCAGTCGGCAGTCCGTGAGTAAGAAGAAAAAACAAATAAATACAAAAGCCATCATAGGTAATCTGTTAAATCATTCAAGATTTATTTGATAAGCATTTGTGTCATGGCACGGAAACATGGCAATTTGGGGACAAAAGTCATCATAGGTAATCCGTTAAATCATGTTTTTCGTTGACTCTTTTCTATAAAGATTCCCAACTTAGAAGTCTTGATAAAGTAATGAAGTGAGATTGCCGTTTTGGAATGTTCTATGTTTTTTTAGGAGTAGCACCATTAGGAGTTGGAATTGGGATTGCCCTTATTTTAATGCTTTCATTCAAGAAGAAACCAATGATAAGAAGACTTGTGGCTTTGATAAAGCAAAGGAGTGAATATTTCGATGGCGAAAAGAAAATCGAGGGATTCATCTCTTCGAGAAGGTACACCTATAAAGACATCAAGAGGATGACCAACTCTTTCAAAGAAAAGTTAGGCTAGGGAGGCTATGGTTGTGTATACAAAGGCAAGCTTCAAGATGGCCAACTTGTGGCAATGAAGCTTCTAAAGAAGTTGAAAGGCCATGTCGAAGAATTTTTCAATGAAATTGCGAGTATAAGTAGGACTTCTCATGTCAATGTTGGCAACCTCTTGGGATTCTGTTTTGAAGGAAGCAAAAGAGCTTTGGTTTATGAGTTCATGCCTACTGGATCCCGTGAAAAGTTCATATTTAATAGGAGTAACACATTGGAGTTAGATCAACTATTGAGTTGGGACACATTGTACCGGATTTCCCTTGGCATAGCTCAGCTGATCATAAGGAACATCGGAGGGGTTTCTCATAAATCAGATGTCTATAGCTACAGCATGATGGTTTTGGAGATGGTTGGTAGAAGGAAAAACATCAAAGTCATGGTAGATCGTACTAGCGAAGTATACTTTCCTCATTTGGTCCACCAATGTCTAGTGCTTTGAGAAGATCTTGGGCTGCACGGGATCACAAATGAGGAGGAAGAAGGAATCGCAAAGAAGATGATTGTAGTAGGCTTATGGTGCATTCAGATTGATCCAAGAGCTCGACCTTGTATGACTCAAGTTGTGGAGATGCTAAAAGGAAGTGCCGATGCCTTGCAAATTCCTCCAAAACCATTCTTGTCATCATCCTCAAGATTGCTGGAGGCTTGTCCATGTGAAAGTTCTTCTTTGCAAGAGAGTAATAACTCGAGTTGTGGTTATTCAATTTCACTTATAGCAGACTAACATAGTTTGTAATAGAGTATATAAAAACACTAAGAAAGGCTGTCAACATTTTATTAATGACTATTGAGTTTTTCATGAACTTGTGATCAAATGTCTAGATTAAATTCCTATGAGTATGATGGAAAAGCAAAGAAGTGAAAAGTACATTATTTCATATTATCAATATAGTTTTCCATTTATCCAAATAGGAATTATATTGTGCAAAATAGCTAACATGTTGAACATATTTTATTGAATGACCTCCATTATGAACTCTTGAATTGGATGCGCCTAATTCATTTAACAAGTATAGTTGAGAGATTTGTCATTTTGTTTAAAGATTTTATCATGGATTGTTCTAAAGAATTAGTTAGGCAACAAATGTTAAGAGTTGTAAATGCACCGACTTCCTTCTTGATAAAGTGTCATCAATGTGTTAGCAATTCCTCGTTATCTTAACCAGCGATCTTAAGGCCAAGCAAGGTAGTCTCCTTTTCGTGTTGATGTTAAACCGAACCCTTTTTGGTCAAGCCTGGTCGTCTCCTTTCCATTCCAATGTTAGAACGCACTCGATGATATGGGAAGATGCAATATCAGCTTGCAGGAAGTTTTGAATCGAGGGTTTGATGTTCAGTGTGGTAACCAAGCCGAGTGGTCAGCGTGCACTTTTCTAGCGGTTCTTGCGGCAGCAACTCCTCTCCTTCAACATCAGTGTCACGTGTTATTGCATGGCAACCCTACGCTCGTACCTACAGTGACCACGCACGTTCTTTTAGTTGCATTCCCGGGTGAGCTTTCTCAACTTTATTAGGCAGGTTCTTGTTTCTATAAGTGCATCGAATTCTATTATCAACTAAGTAGAATATACACAAAATCACTAAACCTTAAGCTTTTGTGAAGTCAGTTTCTATTAGTGCTTCAAAGATCATATGACCGATAGACCCTGAGAATTTGTACGGAGAAAACTCAATTCGATTGAATGTGATCCACTTGTTTCTTTTGCTAGAAATTCGATGGTGCTGTACTTGTTTTGTCTTCCTCCAACTAAGAATGTCATGTGACAAGGATGACTTTTTCATGACTTTTCTTTTTGGTGGCACAAAGCAAGAGGAAATCTCAAGTTATTTATTGCTTGGCGATGAATTTTTCATGAGAGATATTAGAATATTTAAATAATAAATCACACATTCATTTAATAGCTTAAACTTTGAGAATAGCTAATAATGATCATGCAAAATCTCATATGATATCGGAGTTATTGGTCTTAAGTTCAAATTTTTCCAAGCCTTATTTTGTCTCCACAATTAAATTTCCACGATTAGTACTAGGCAAAAGACAATATTAAGCATAAGGGAGAGTGTTAGAATATTTAAATAATAGACCACGCCTTCATCTAATAATTAAAATTTTTAGAATAGTTGGCAATTATTTCACAAAATCTCACAAGAGAGACTCGTTTTCGCTAACTAGTCACGAAGATTTGTATAATGGGAGGTTTGTTCCTAATTGTAATTTAGAGGTCCCTTTTACTAGGAAGTTTCATGGTTTGATCTTTAGGATTTTGTGGAGCAAATTTTTTGCAAATATTCTTCATTGGTTGTTTGAATAATGCACGCATCAGACCACATTCTGCCTCACTTGGTATTTGCTTCGAAGTTGAAGAACTAGCACTTGATAGTGATGGGAGTTTGGACCGATTCAAACCACCAACTCCATTTGATGCTTTTGGAAATGCTTTCCACACTCTCTCCTGCCTCTTTCTCCTATCCTCTCCGATCCTCTGCCTCCTTCCGGTCCAAATGAATCACCAAAAGTTCGTCTTCAACAGAAGTAATGCTTTGGACATACATCAACAATTGAGTTGGGACACATTGTACTTAATTTTGGTTGGCATTGCTCATGGGCTAGAGTACTTACATAGAGGCTACCGAATGAGGAACTTGCACTTTGACATAAAGCCCCACTACATTCTTCTGGTCCAAAACTATTGTCCCAAAATTTCTGACTTTGGTCTTCCCAAAATATGCCCTAGACAAAAGAGCATCATGTCAATGCTAGGTGCTCAGGGCACCCCCGGATACATTGCTCCAAAGCTGATCATGAGGGACATTGGCAGGGTTTCTTACAAATTGAATGTCTATAGCTACATTATGATGGTTCTCGAGATGGTTGGCAGGAGGAAAAATTTCAAGTCACAATAGATCATACTAGCCAAATATACTTCCTTCATTGGGTACACCAATATTTGGAGCTCTAAGAAGAGCTTGGGCTGCATGGGATCACGAATGAAAATGATGAAAGAATAGCGAAGAAGATGATTGTAATGGCTTATGGTACATTCAGAACTATTCGAGAGCTCAACCATCTATGACCTAAGTTGCAGAGATGCTAAAAGGAAGTGTTGAAGTTCACAAATTCCTCCTATACCATCCTTGTCATCTCCCTCAAGATCGCTCGCTACTTGTCCGAGTGATTGTTTGTCTTTGTAAAACAATAGTGACTTGAGTTGGGTAAATCCAACATCAAAAATACGTGACTGACATAGTTTGTAATACTAGTATATACAAGAAGATGCACCAAAAAAAAGTGAAAAGGGCATTATTTCAAATTATAAATTGAGTTTGTCATTTGTCCAAATATGATATAATTTGTCATTTCTCATGAACTCTTGAATCGAATAGGCCTAATCCATTTATAAGCATAGTAGAGAGAGATGTCATTTCATATAATTCTTATTATAGACTACAATAGAGAATTACTCAAACAACAAATGTTACAATTGTAAACACACTAACTTCCTCTGTGCTTAAGTGTGATCAATTCATCTTCTTGTGCCAAACTTAGACAAGTTTGAAGCTCAACTTAGGTCAACAGAATTTGGCCTAATCTTGATTTTTCTCTCGATCACACGGCCCTATCCATTTTCAACCATACCCCACTCCCCCCCAGCTCTCTCTCCTTCGAAATAGCAATGTCCCGACCTACCTCTCGATAGGGAGGAAAGTAGGCTTAGGAGTATTGCTTAAAGGATGGGCCTTTGGCCCATGATTTAAATGTGGGCTCCCTCAAACCCATACTTCACGTGACGTCGAGTGTTCAAATGGATGGTATAAGAATTCTTTTTAAAAAAATGAGTCACCACTAGTTTATTAGGGTCAGCTAGAGACCAAGTGAAGTGCATGAGCATTCTTCACTTCCTACTTAACCAAATAATCTCAGGTCAGGGACTTGATTACGCTAATTAGTGCTCTTTTTGCATCTAATTTTGTTCATTTCAAAAAAAGATGTTCATCAAGCCGTCTGGATTGATTTTATACTTATTCACTAACATGTGAGGTGATTACACGAGTGCACAATCATTAACATAATAATCAGTAATCCAGGAGCACATAAAAAATAAATTGCATGGATAGCAAGGACCTAACACTAAGAAATAAGATAAATGCCAATCCTAACTAAACTCAAGGGAAGCCAAAATTAATGTATTGATATTGGGCAACCAAAGGCAATTGTCCTTAAGGACAATCAAAACTCTAAAGTAAAACCTTAAGTATGTTCAATTTTTTTAGCACAATTTTAGAGTCAAAAGGCTTTAGAATTTTTGGAATTTTTTTATTAATTTTTTTTTTTTTTTTTTTTAGAAATCTTCACAAATCTTGTTGTTCTCCAAATTTTCTGAATTTTAAAGATTTTTCTGAATTTTTTGATTTTTTTTGAAAATTTATTAATTGTTTAAAAATAATTTTCAGAAACTTTGAATTTTCTAAAAATATTGAATTTTCGAAATTTTTAAACCCATTTTATGATTTTTTTAGTATTTTTTATTATTAATGTTTAATGCTCTTTTTCTTTTCCTTTTAATTTTAAATTTTTTTAATCTTTTAATCTTTAATATTATTATATTCAAGAAAACGGGTTTTGATTGGGTTTACCCGATTCGACCTGCTAACCCGATCCTCTGACCCGAATCCAAACTACTCAAATAAAACATCATTCTTTAATACATTTTTTTCCCTTTTTTCTTTTTTTCTTTTATTTTTCTGGTCTTCTTCCTCTTTGTGCAGCTCTTTTTCTTTCCCGATGGCTTCCCCTACACCGAAGCCACACTACTGCCCAGACGAGCCCTTGCGGGCATTCGGACCATTGCTAGACCACCACCCAATGTCGTTCGTCTGGCTTGACTAACACCCACCATTGTCGGCCACTAGTTGGCCGAAGGTCATAACCATTGCCGGAATACTTCCAACGAAAGATTTTCAAGCCCTAAAATTTCGTATGACCAAAACTCTAACGATTCAAGTACTAACACCAGCATGAGCAAACGACACAATGGAATGGACTTCAATTTGAACAAAGACGACACCACAGAAACGAACCTCATAAAAACCATTTCTGAATTTCACTTTGACATTTCATCAAACAGATAGAATGCATTGGCTAGAGGGAGGACCTAGGCTCATTCGAGATTTGGGTTTAGGCAAAGATTGGTCATACTAGATAGGATTAACATTTGAGACTAAATTAGAGACGAATCTTCAGCATTTAGCACCAGCAACCTTAAAATCACAAATCTCGGCCAAAACAAATCACATGAACCCAGACCTCACTTAGACATTTTAGCGAACAGCTGATGCACACTACTGAGCAAGGGACTTTAGACTTGCTAGGGACTCAATCATGGACCAAAACTCCTAACGACGCATGCTAAGACACAAAGCAGCTTTAATGGAAGACCGAAGGTACCGAAGTTTGCGCGAACTGGTCCACCACGAGTTCCAGCCCAACGCCCCCGAAAAACAGGGCATGAGGATTCGGAAAAGATCTCCCTGGTTCGGATGCAGCACTACGAGGGACAGCGAGCACCAAACGGACCTTAGGCGACGGTGAAACACTCTTTCGAGCTTGCTTTCTCTTTCTCTCGAGCTCACCTTCTCTCGGTTATTCTCTTTGGGTTCTAACCAGCAGAAAAACAGAGCTCCTCCTCTCTCGCCGCCTTCTCTCCCTTTATCCCTCTCTCGGCTTTTCTCTCTCCTCCAGGGCGACGCCGGCTAGCCCCGTACCAGACGAAATTCACTACGCTGGCGTCGCACGCAACGCTCGTCGCCAACGTCCTCGCCGTCCTCTCTTCACGTGCAGCCGTCGTCCTTCCCCGTCTGTCGTCGAGCCATCGGCCGGAGGGAGAGAGGGGAAAGGAGAGAAAGAGGCTGGGCCGGCGGAGAAGAAACTGGGCCGCGTGGATTAGGGGGAGGAAGAAAAGAACAAAAGAAGAGTGGGCCGGGCTGGGAAGGAAGAGGAGCTGGGCCAGCCCACTCGGGAGAGAGAAAAGAAGAAGAAGAAGTGCGTTGGGCTGGCCTCGTGGAAAGAAGAAACGGAAGGAAGAGAAGAGAGGGCCGGGTAGGCCTATCCCTAGCCCGGCCCTTTTCGATTTTATTTTACAATAAAAATTTAAAAAAAAATTTCAAAGATTTTGAATAGCTAATACTAGTAATGTAAATGTTCCTAACGTCCATATGCAATGCAATTTAATGGAAATTATTTTTCCATTGGTTAAAAATTAATCCATAATTTTTTATGCAATTAAGTCTTAAGTTGAAATGAAAAATTTAAGTGTTAATAGGGCTAACTTGAAATAAGGGTAATTTTTTTTGAACCAAAAAAAAAAAATAAAATAAGGGTAAGTCGAGCTAGACTAGGAAAGGAATCACCTTATAAAAGTAAATGACGCGGGAGTTGTTTTTTGAATTTGGAGAGAGAGAGTCTCACAGTTCACAAAATAGTAAGGCAAAATGGGAGCAAGCCTTCATTTCTTTGTGGGAGAGAGAGATCATGGGAAAAGAAGGGGACTCAATCGATTGCAAAGTCGCTCCTAGTTTTGGACGTTCCTCAACCCTGCTCCCATCCTTCATCTTGCTTAGCGCGATGAGCAATTTTGCCTCTGTACTTCTACAATTCAAATTATTTTGTGATGTGAGTCCACTAATAGTTTCTTGCCTGTATGTAAGTATATCTATGCCTCGATTTTATCTATAGTTCTTGAATCCAATACTTGATCCTGAGGACATAGGAACTCTGTAAAACCTAGTGGAAACATCTTGTAATTCTTCATCGGGTAACTAATTAGGCGTCCTTTTTGCTTTAGGTCATAAATGTTTAAATGATATTTCCGTGTGCGTACAATCCTGTTTTGATGTGACCAATAGAGGAAGGACATAATTTCGTAGTGATATTTGCTTGGAATCGCTCGTTTGTCACCTTGATTTGATCATGCATATGTGCTTTGGGTAATCTATTAGTGTCGGAGTAGCGCCGTTCTAGTTTCACCGAGGCATGAATTAGAGATGTTGCAAGGTCCACAAGTGGGCTGAACGCTCATTGTCCCGATCGCTCTTCGATCTGAACAGCAAGCGTTATTTAGCCCACTCACGCCTCTCCGAGCCAGTCATTGCTGCCATTACTTATTCATTTTAGCCTCGCATAGCACGCAGTCACGCATATGGGGGTCCGCTTTTATCAGATTTTAGCACTGATAATATGAAATGTTGATGGCTTATCCGATATTCAACTCATGACTCGAACATTCAGGTTTGAGTCGGATCGGGGCATGCTAAGCGTCCTTTGTGCGTTCATTTGTTATATCCTTAGATACATTCATATTCATTTGGATTACCCTTTTTCTCGGGACATATAAAAGTGACCTTGAATAAGTGTCAATTCTGTCAATATCATTTTCCACTTCGGATATCTTCATTTTCTCATTGTATTTTTTGCATTTAGATTTAGGATTTTTAATCTTCAAATAGTATCATTTCAGAAGAGGGGGAGTGGCGGCTAATGGTGGGTGCTGCTTCTCATTTATTATTCAAATTTATTTCTAGACTAAAATTTGCTTCAGATATAGAAAAATAAAATTGCGTTACTGAACGGATTTATGTTTTGATTTTATTTTGGAGAACTAAAAAAAAAAAAAAGGTTATCATATGCGTCCTCAAGCAGCGGAATACCAAATTTGGTGATGCACATGGGGATGTCTTCCTAAAAGGTTACCAAAATATGCAGGGGCGTTTGAAAAATGTTCCCATCCGATTGGAAAAAAAAAATTGTTCCTACTTACAGAGGTTTCTCTAAGGGTGCGTTTGGTAACGTTTCTGTTCAAAAACTGTTTCAGGGAACAAAAATAGAAAAAAATGTTTATGTTCCGGGGAACAATTTTTGACCAAAAAGATGCGTTTGGTAAACTTGTTCCGGGAATAAAAAATGAATATAAACACGTTTGGTAAATTTATGTTCTTTTTTTGTTTCTTTCAATTTTTTAATATTTTTATTTTATTTTTCATTTTTTCCTTTCTTTTTTATTTTTTCTTCTTTTGGCCGGTCGTTGGCCTCCGGCGACCAGCGGACGGGGCCGGCAGCCTCGCCCAGCCACGGCGAGGCTCGCCGGCCCCCGGCAATGCTCCAACGAGGCTCGTCGGCCCTCGGCGATGCTCTGGCGAGGTCGCCAACCCTCGACAGCGTCGCCGGCCCTCGACGGACGGTCGCCGGCCATGGCCGAGGCTGGCGACCGGCCAAAGAGAAAAGAAGAAGAAAAGAAGAAGAAAAGAGAAGAAAGAGAAGAAGAAACAAGAAACAAAAAATCGTTTCTTCAAAATCATTTCTGGAACAAGAAATAATTTTTTTTTGTTTCTCATTTCTGTTCTTTTTTGTGTTCCGGGAACAAAAATCCGATTTTGAACAAAAACGCAAACAAATGCGTTTCTGTTCTTTTTTTATTTCCGGGAACAAAAAAACAAAATTTCTGTTCATAAACACAAAAAAAGAATGAAAACATGCAGGCCCTAAGTGAATGGAGTTGATGAATTTACGAGGAGACAGGGAGCGAGGGATTTTCATTTTTTATTTGGATGAGGGATTGGTTTGGCCGATCTAAGTACTGATAAAGTACTATTCTTGCATATGCTACGCCGGTGCCTTGTAAGTAACATAAACACGGGATGAAGGGACGCCACAAGCGCCCGTTTGTAGCATCTACGCTGCATTTCGGTAGGAGCCTAATCATTATTCCCTAGAGAGCAGAGATGCAGAGCCCGTCCTCTTTCTACACGGTGCAACTTGGTTGAATTGGCATAAAAAATCAAGCATTAAGTTTAACATGGGGAAACAAAGTACATGAGTTTCGTCCTCGATGACCAAGACCATTCGTCCTCAATGACCAATAACGAGTAAGCCGACCTTGACTACAATATCCATTCATCGACTCGTCTATGGTAACCAATACCATTTGTGACGAGATCCAGTTGATCTTATTTCTAAAGGCAGATAAGAAGGAAAAAAAAATAGCCTTATTTATTTTTTAGAAGTTTTCCTTTGTACACATAGGATTATCAAACATAGCATGCAACAAAATACAAATTCAAACTAATATATTCTTGAGGGGAAAATTATCCAAAAAATCAAATACCCAAATTGGTATTGAACCTGTTAAGTTTATTAATTGAGTTCTAAATATTTTCACGTTTGACAATTGAATATATTTGATCAATTTTGGTTGAAAATTACTAACATAGATGCTAGTCACTCTACGTGATACAATCGATATTGACGTGATATTTTAACATTTATTTATTTCTTTCCTTTGTTCCTTTGTTTCTTTCTTTCTCTTCTCCTTCTTCATTGTTTTCTTACTATGGCTAGTGAAGGTCATCAACCCTCATTGGCTACAAATGAGGGCCGAGATGCCATTGCCTAATTGGGGGAGGGGGAGGGGGAGGGGGAGGGGGGGGGGTGCATCACGTGGCCATGAGCAAGGCTAGCCTTGTTGGCCTTGCCCAAATGTAGACAAGGTTGCCTCACTTGTGGCCAATGAGGTACCTTTGCCCAAATCCAGGTGAGGTCGGTCGCCTATGGCCACAATGGCCTTGCCTAGGTCCAAGAGGGGCCAGTTGAGGGTCAGAACACTTGCTCGAACCTAGGAAGGGGTTCGCTATAAGAGGCTAGTAAGGGCCTAGTCAAGTAAGAAAACACTAAAGAAGGAAAAGAGAAAGAAAAGAAAAAATTAAAAAAATTAAAATATCATAAAAGATTTTCTACAATGTCGGTTGTGTTATATAGGATGACTGATATCTATATTAGCGATTTTTGGCCAATTGGTCATTATCATCATCTTCACCAACTTATTCTATCTGACTCTTATCGGATGATGCACGACACGAGGCCTCCACGCCTTAGAATAGCAGATACCAGCCAAATAGTAGCAGCTAGCCTTTCTTATTGTGGCAATTCGAATTTCGAGATTACTTGCAAAGAGATATACCTTGTCTTGACTTTCTAGGACAGGGGGTTCAATAACAAGGATATCTTCTATGTGCGCAATTCATTCCTCCTGTTTAATGCCCCATGTACTCGAAATCTTGTGATGCTCCTCAGCGAAATATCAGCCTTGAAAGATGGCCTTTCAATCTTAGTTCCACTAATGCCAATTTCTTCTTCTACTATAATTGCATCCTCGCAGCCAACAAGTTTTTACATATTTAATGGATTGTGCTAGCAACTAAACCCACCATTCTTTTGCCCTTTCTTCCAAGGAAGCATTGTAGGAAATGGATTACTATTCTGCTGTCAGCTCTTGCTACTCTGTAGTTAGTATACCTAGTTAAGTAAATGCCAATTTCCCTAGCCCTGATGTCTATGGATTACAGTGAGATTAAGAAGGGGTTCCTATTGAACTGGATTGCAATTAATGCAGCAAGTGTGAGGGAAGTGAGGGACGGTGTGGATTCAAGAACACTAATTTTGTTTGCCTTTGCCAAGATGCTCCTCATCCTCATAGCTGCAATAATGGTAATTGCCTGGGGGATTCCGTTTTTTGCTTTTGCTTCTTGACTAAGATTTTATATCAACTGCTTTGCTTGATCTTTTATTTTTGCATGTGGAGGGAAGGTGTAAATTAGAACTTCACCTCAACCTTCTCCGCCTTGACTGTCTGATCTTGAGGTTGCCATCTGCATTCCACAAGATCCAATTGTTTTAAAGTATTGAGTGAAGATGCGCCAAATTCATGGTAAAATTTGCAAATGTCGGACGAAAGCAACTTGATTTTCTTTATGGAATTTTGTTGTGTGCGCAACCAAACAGAAAAAAGCTTCCACCTCCACTAGTGATGCTAAAATCTGACCAGGCGTGTAGTTGAACTATAAAACGTTGAGAACTCTACATATAAAACTGTTCTTTTAGGTGGATCGAAGCATGAGCACATGTTTCCATTTGAGATATATGCACGGTCTATCGCACTGTAGGAAGCACTATTTTACTAGTTTCATCCCAAGTTCGTTCGGGATTTATTTGATAAGAATTTGTGTCCTGGCAGGGAATGTCACGCCCCAAGCCTTGAGTGCGTGCCTATCCTTGCCTGGTCAATAATAATTTGCGACTTCCCAGGACGAGTCGCCGACCTTTTTCATTTTATTGCACATGCGGAAGCGAAAAGAAATCTCTTGACTGTAATCATCTCGGGATAGAAAAGCAGGACAACAACTTCACAGACTGTCTTTCCAAAGAGAAATGGTCATAGCTGACCTATACTTTAGATTGCCTCCTCTCGGCTCCAAGTCTTCCACTCAACAAGCCTGAAAATTTTGCCCACAACGGGGTGAGATATAAATTTCAGCGAGTTCACGCTCTAAACCCCAATTATGAGGGGAAGATGCCCAACAGCGTCCTAACCATGCAATCATACAATTAGCATAGAGGACTTACCTCACCTCAGTTCCACCTGATAGGTCAGCACAATCTAAACACATTATGCATAAAATCAATGCACACCACAATTGAAACGCATTACTCAACTCAATAAATCACAGGGGTTTTGATTATAGGGTCAAATTGTTATGACACATCCCATACCATATCACATAATTTTGTCTCATAATCTGGTACATCAATTCCACTCAACATACGTTTCAATTGGCAATTACTCCCACTCCAGGGCACAGCCTACTCAAAGTTCGGCGATCTACTAGCATAGCCAGGCATTGTCTCACCCCATTGAGCACAGTTACATCTTTCATATGACTTTCCCAAATGAGTATAGGTCTAGAATTTATTGCGACCCAAATCCCACTAAGTGGGTATCCCATATAGGGTAACCTCCATCCAATACAGTTCGGGGATGGGTCCTCTTAATCAGTACACGACCATTCAATCTCCACCTAGGACACTGTGCATTGCACTCAAATGTTTTAATTAAAATAGTGATCCTGGCCTATTTACTTCGTATTAAAAACACATAGTGAAAATAGTTGTGTGTGGATACACGGTCAGATTGGACCCGAAAAATTCATAACATTCTTTTCAAAATCCCATTGGTTCATATAGTATATAAAACCATTTTCGGTATTTAAAACTTGACACCTGGGATTTTCTAGATAAATATCGAAATTCACAAATTTTGGAATAATTAACCATATTTTCAATCAGCACTCAATTTTTACAATTTAACACTCGATTGCAGAAATTAACCACACAAAAATTCCGGAAAAATAATTAATAAATAATTAATTTCGAAAATTAATTAAATAAATCAATTTAATTTCTAAAAATACTAACCTAGGCCAAAATTATTAAATTAAATACCAATACGGACTTGGAAAATTCCCGAACCCTTCTAAACAAATAGTGCAATTTATCTAGGCCTTATCTAAACCATGCTAACCACCTAACATGCTCAATTAAATAATTAAAATTTTAATTTAATCTAACTAACCACCTAATTCCTAATTAAATAAATCTAAACACCCCTTAAATGTCATTAGCCTACGAAGAAGAGTTTAGAGTATAAATTCACTGGTGTATAGTGAAAACCGGTTCACCACGACGACGATGCGATGGCGGCCGAAATTTGAGTTTGCGCCGGCGACAACGGAGCTTGAACCGGGCTTAGAACCGGCCAAACACAACTCAGCAAGGCTGAGTTTCGGTCTTGGGCTTCTGCAGGGCTGCTGGTCTCGGGCTTAGGCCTTCTTCGTGGGCCCAAAATGGGCTGAACTTCAAATGGGCTGAAGAGAAGATGGACTGAACTAAACCCAACTAATGGGCTAGCTTGTGCGGGCTTTGCTGGGCTATGGACGCTGAAGACGCTGGAGATTGGGCTGCTGCAGGCTGCTGGTTTGCGTGGGCTGATGGGCCAAACTGAAGATGAAGGTGGGCTGAAGACATGGGTCCAACTACTCACCAAAATTCGCTGGCTTCGTGGACGATGGTGCTGCCTTGCTTGGACTTCGGTGGTGCACGAGGAAAGCAGCTACTGGCGGTGAAGATGAAGACGCGAGGCAGGAGCTGTTTCGGTGGTCTTCAATCTTTGTTGGGCTGCTGGCGGTGCAAAGAATTGAAGATGGCCGCGTGGACAGAGAGAGCTCGGTGGAGTCGAGCTTCGCTTGCTTCGTGAACTCGAGGAAACGGAGGACACGGCAACTGACGGCTTCGGTTGGTGGTGTCGGATGCTGGGGTTGTTTTCGTGGAGATGAAGACTCGAGGGGCTGCTCCGGATAGTCGTCGACGCTGGACTAGTGGCAGAGATGGGGGAAATCGTTGGATGATGGGTTGTTTATGATGATGGGGAGAGACGTGAGGCGTGAGAGGGGGCAGAGAAACGTGGAGATGTGATGATGGAGAGAAAAGAATATTAAAGATGAAAGCAGAAGAAAGAATCGGTGAAGGAGAGTTGAGGCGTGCGAAGGAAGAGGCCGGCAGTGAAGTTTGTCCGAGAAGGCTTGAAGAGAGAGAGACAAAAGTCCAAAATCTTAGCCAATGTCTTAAATGCTTGGTCCCCTTAGAGTCCTCATACTTATCCCACTTGTCCAATAATACTTTCCAAGCTTTATCTTCACAATTAATCCCATTTGATGCCCAAAAATACACTCATTTTCCTAATTCCGAATTTCACAATTTTTGGTCTTGAATTTCTTAAAAATTTCCCAAATTCGACGTCCAATTTTGATGTAGAAAAAGCCCACATAATTTTTATAAGTCCCCTTCGCCATATAGCTTGGTTTGCAAGTCAAAAATCTCTTCAATTTGGCCGATCCAAATTTTCGTTAATTTTTCTGCGACGTCCGAACGATTTTCTATAAAATCTCGGAATCTCCGAAAATTTTTTGGAGGATGAGTCGACGGTCCTAAAATAGATCATGACACTATAGAATTTTCAATTTATGAAATCTTGTTCAAATTCACGGTTAATTTCAATCTAACATGCTCTTAGCGTGACCTAGTTTACCGGGTAACTTTTGAGAATATTTGGTGCAATTGACCCATGATCAATTTATCTCGAGTCACAAAGTAGATCTCCGGCACATTGGTGACTCTTGGTTGTCATGAAAATCTCAAGATTTCAATTACGGACACCGGGTATAAAAATGACAGAAAAATCGGTTTAGTGTCGTTTGACGAGAATTTTGTAATTAGGTGGAATCATCCACGCACTAATCACATATCTCAATCGAATTGACCTATCTTCGGTCTCCGATCGATTTTTGACGATGTTGTAATGATCCTTACAGATCAACATGATCGAGCAGTCGATTCCTAGTCGAATTCTCAAATCTATTGCATTTAGATTCCTTAATTGTTTCTCCAGATAGTCCAGTTATTTTGTAAGTGATCAGCTCAGAAAATATCACTATTGGCACGTCGATGAAATGCCCGATTTATTTAATCGAAAACAAATTCTGAAAATTCAGGCTATTACAGGGAAACATGGCATTCTAGGGACAAAAACCATAATAGGTAATCCGTTAAATTGTGTTTTTCATTGTCTATTTTCTATAAAGATTCACAAATTAGAAGCCTCGATAAAGTGTTGAAGTGAGATTGCTGTTTTGAAATATTCTATGTTTTTTCAAGAATAACAGCATCAGGAGTTGGAATTGGGATCATCCTTATTTTAATGCTTTTCTTGAGGAAGAAACCAATGATTAGATGAATTATGGCTTTGATCCAGCAAAGGAGTGAACATTTCGATGGCCTCCTTATCCATAGTTGAGAAACCTATTTTAGCGGGTAGATTTTGGGTGAAATTTGTACATAATCTCGAATTGCTCTCCTTATCCACAATTGGATATTGAAGAGAGAGGAGAGGGTTGGGGGGAGGTTAAAAGCGGTGAATTGAAATTTTCAGATAAAAGTTGGTGCAGCTCAAAAATTGAAATTTTCGTAGCGAATGGGGGGACGGTCAATTTGAAGTCACGATGTTCGTCTCATTTTGAAAAAAAATCACACCTTTGTCTCCGGGATTTCCAAACACTTATAAATAGAGACTCCAGGGACCACTCGAATGGGGGGAACGATCAACAAACACAAGCGCTCAAAGAATTTTCATAGCGAAGCTCTCTCACCCCTCTCATCTCTCTCTCAGCGCGTCTATCGAAGCTCCGGTGCATCCCATCCATTCAGCCGCGTGCAGGAGATTTCTCTACCAGCGACTCCTCATCTTGGCAGTCGTCCGGTAGTGGTCCTTTCTAGCAGTGCCAATAAGCCGCCATTTGAATTCCTCGCGCTCACGGTGTTCCTGCAAGTTCTCTGGCGAAAGCCCAGCACTTTCGCTGAGCCTCCTGCGACCTTGGCGAAAGATAACGAATGAGGTAGGAATTAATCGAATTATGCACCGAATAAAGAGAGAGCATTCATGAGATATGTATGTGAAAAACTAAATTAACGCACGGAAGTGCCTTTTGACATAAGGGCAAAACTTTGCTGCCTACTTGTACGCTAAACAACAAAATTGAGACTCAATATAGGATGGGTTAAAGCGGACAATACTTAATTCGGGGATGTCGTAATATGGTATTAGATCAGGACCCTCTACAATATACAGTTTGGGAATGAACTGAGTTGAAGCTGGTGGGCCTATAAAGAATGGGTGACAACCTAGGAAATTGCCCGTTTGTATGCCAAAATACAAAATTGTAAGCTCGGTATGGGATGGACTAAAGTAGAAAATGCAGATAATATCTCCTCAGTGAGTTAATCTAGAGATATCACAACATCCAGCAAGACCAGTTGCTGTGCCCTATCATTGCTGGTGATTCCACCTCGAGACCAGTTGAGCCCCTCATCATCCTAGCATTCTAGCAAGTTTCTTACGAAATGTCCAGCAACCGCCGCCAGCTCCCTCATCGCCACCAGAGCCTCCACCGATCTGTCCAGCAACTTCGGCAATATTCTAGGTTGCACGACCAATCCCGACGCCTCAGCTAGCTCCTGACCACCGCATATAGCCTCGTCGCCAGTCCAACACGTTGATCCGTACCCAAACCTCCACCTGTGCCCTCACGGTTACTTTGCCTTTCACACTTTTTCCTTCAGCAGCACACCTCGCCTCTTTGTTTCGCTTGGGACATCTTGACAAAATAAGGTGAGTTGAGGTTCGTAGTATCCGTGCTTTAGTAGATGGCTTTGATTGCATGAAGCTTAGGTCCTACATGGCAACTTTTCAATTTCATTATTTTTTTTTGTTCTTTCTTTTTCAGAATAAAAAAAAAGAATAGAAATCTATTTGGTAATGCTAACTAATTTTTCTATTCCTCATAATAGAAAAGTAACCAGGGATTAGATTTGAAATAGAAATAAAAAGTAAAAAAAAGTAGCTTTGTATTACCGGGATAATTTCTAGAAATAAGTTTTTTTTTTCTTTTTCCTTTTTTTTCCTTCTTCTTTCCCACCATCTGCCACATTGACTGCTCACCACCACCGATTGCCAGCTACAGCTGCTACCGTTGCCCCCACTGGTGGCGGCAGCGGCAGCAACAGCTAGAGAAGGAGCAAGAAGAAGAAGAAGAAAGAGGAAAAAAATTATAAAAAAAATTTCCAAAAATTTAAAAGAAATTGTGAGTCGTATCAAACACATTCCTATTCTTTTTCTATTCCAAGAATAGAAATTTTATATAGTTACCAAACGTGTCTTTTTACTTAGAAATTATTTTAGGAAGTAGAAATAGAAAAAAAAATCTATTTTTGGAAAAAAAATTATTTTCCAAAATAGATTTGTTACCAAACGTATCCTTAATGTTAAATTATAGTTATATCATACATATTAGGGCTAGGACTTTTAAGCCCAAAAGTCCCCATCCTTAGTATGTTCTCATGTCTCGAATGTGGTTTATTATATGATTTATTATGCATGATGGACTATATAAATTTTGGCCGTTTAGAATGATGTCCTCTTCGAATTATCTCAATGAACCTTTAGATGATGAGAGTCATGTGCTCACTGCACAGAGCGAGGTGGCAAATTGTATGCAACCGACAATAGATACCATATCAACATCTGTGCTATGATTCTGTATTGTTGGGAATAACGGATCCCCGAAAACCGGATTTGACACCGAATCGAACCCCTAAATCAATGCGGAAGACGAAGCCCGAGAAAACACGCATCACTGATCGTAAAGCACACCACGGATTCGAGCGTACCTTGTTAGCCACAGATTAAACACCAAACGCTAAAGAAGAGGAAGAAATTCTGGCCCCGTTCGATCCGATGACGACTTGAAAGGAAGGAAAGCGCACCGTATGCTTACTGCCTTTTCCTTTTGGGAGAGAGAGAGCGTGAGAAGAGAAAAGACATACGTTATGTTCCAAAATGTTATCTTCTCTCTCTCTCTCCTCCCTTTTATACCTTCCCCATCCACGGGCCCTATTCCCGTGGACCGGGCCCTTTTGGGCCCAACTTGAGCGGATGGGCTTTAAGCCCATCTCATAAATCCATCATCTCCCACTCGCACATGGTGGTGCAAAACCAACATGGGCGGACAGGCCCTACTCAGCCCCATCAGAGAAAAATCCATCATAGACTCTCACTTAACATGGTGGGTCGAACATAATCCTCTTTTCCTCTCTTCAACATTCATACCGGTGAATAATCAGTGCGACCAGCATACTTTGAGAGCTCGTTGCCATACATCTGTTAGGAATATATAGCAGCTCATAATGGGCATCATATCTTGAGTAGATTTAGTATGCAGTACCCTAGATCGATCGATCACATTTATATCTCTCTTGATCTCTTTTAAACAATGATATATTTATTATATTCACAATTATGATTATCACAAAGACAGTCATAATTGGTTAACCGGTGAATACAAAACTACAATGTGATTCTCCAAAATCGATCTTCCTCTTTCCTTCAAACTCTCAATTTCAGTCCAGCTTGCTTTTCTAGAAATGCCCCATTAGATCGAATCATCTCATGACCATTGGCAACACACTAAGATAGCAAACACTAAATAGAAATCTTGAGAATAAGTAAGAGTCCTGAGGGGACTAAGAAATTGAGGAACTCTCTTCCTCAAGAGTCTCACACGACATAAAAGTTGAGATCAAACTTTTGCCACTCTTATCGGTCGTCTCATGCATACGTAGTATGAAATACGTATTACGGTATTAACTCCTTTCCCATGGAGCGTATGTCTATACCTTTCAATACCGTACAGATGATAGTTCAGACATACCCAATGTCTAACTTGAGTTCACGTATCTACTCAATCACAAAATTCATCAGAACTCACATCTGGCATCTTAGACAGATAAAGTAAAACATGTGGGGTATTTTTACTTTCGGACATAGTAAGTATTATATCCTCATCTTAACACTCAGTTAAGGCGACATACATGTTTTAAGCTTGAGCTCTCGATTATCACCTAGATAATAAGCTTAAAAACAGTCTCATCTCTATTTATCACACAGTAAACAGAGGTGATTACCCATGTGAGTGGTCTAATCTTATATTTGCCCGACATACTTCTTAACTTAAAGTAATGCACTAAGCATTAAGATGCATAAGGATTAAACAAATATTCATAGGCATTAATGATGAAAACTCAAATTCATCAAATTGTGAACATTTAGGGAAATTACAATATTCAGTACATCAGTCTCTACGCAATTCTAGAGATTTCATATGGCCACAAAACACATCTCTAGGTATTGGCTTTGTCATAGGATCTGCTACCATTCCATGCGTAGTATGTACTCTAAGTTCACATCTTTTCGTGCAACCATATCCTTGACAAGATTATACTTGGTATCTATATGTTCGGTCTTGCCATGATATTTTGGATCTTTGGTGTACATTTTTGCTGCTTGGCTATCACAGTTAACTAACAATGAATCTGCAGCACCTCCAATAACACCTAAATAATCCAAAAAATCTCTTAAGCTAAACATTCTCTTATACTGCTGCTGATAATGCCACGAACTCAACTTACATCGTGGACAAGGCTATACACTTTTGTTTCTTACTACTCCAACATATTGTGCCATTATTCGGTAAGAAAACAAATCCAGAGATAGATTTTCTTTCATCTAAATCTCCTCCCCAATCAGTATTAGAATAGCCTTTGAGTTGCAGATCCTTTCCTTAATAACTCAACGTATGATCAGCAGTCCCCTTTAGATACCTTAGTATTCTCTTAACGGCTTTCCAATGTGCTTGACCTGGATTGGATTGGTATCTGCTCACCATTCCAACTGTAAAGCATATGTCGGGTGTTGTACACATCATAGCATACATCAAGCTCCCAACAGCACTAGTATAAGGAACATGTTTCATTTGTTCATTCTCTTGTGGAGTCCTTGGACACAGGCTATGGCTCAATCCTTCACCTTTTTGCAATAGGAGTGTCTATGGGTTTACAGTCTTGCATACGAAACCGTTCAAAAAACTTATTTATATAGGTTTCTTGTGAAAGAGACAACGATCTCTTTAAAACGATCTCTTGAAATCTTGACTCCAAGAATGTATGCAGCCTCACCCATATCCTTCATCTCAAAGTTAGAAGACAACTATCTCTTGACAGTATTGACAAACTCCATATTACTTCCGGCAATCAGTATATCATCAACATATAATGATATGATCACAAATTGATCCTTGGATCTTTTGAGATATATACACAATGATCCTCATCAATACGTTTATACCATTGTCTCGATGACTGCTTAAGGCCATATATCGACCCCCAAAGTCAACATACATTTTCTTCTTGGCCTTTCACTATGAAACCAGCAGGTAGTTCCATATATGTTTCTTCCTCTAATTCTCCATTGAGGAAAGCAGTCTTTACATCCATTTGATGTAACTCAAGATCCATACTAGTCACTATTGCCAGAATAATGCGAATCAAGGTAAATCTCATTACAGGAGAAAATGTATTTTTATAATCAATTTCTTCCTGTTGATTATACCCTTTCGCCACAAGGCGAGCCTTATGCTTTTCTATTGAGCTATCAGCCTTTCGCTTTATTTAGAGAACATACTTGTTCCTATAGCTCTGCGTCCTTTTGGAAAATCAACCAGTTCCCAGACTTGGTTTGATTTCATTGATTCCATTTCCTCTTTCATTGTATGAATCCATTTTTCCTTATTAGGGCAGTTCAGAGCCTCATTAATATTTCTTGGCTCATCCTCATCTTGTGGAACAACCATAAAAGTTTCCCCTTCAATGTCAAAAATATCGACGGGAAATACTTTGGCGACTTGTTTACCGTATGGGAGATTGTACACTTAACACATCATTCCCCATCATGCTCCCACTTGGATAAGGTAATGATGATGTCGTCACATCAGGTGGTTGCAATTGAGAATGAGTTGAATTCAATTCATTACATCTCATATTACTCCCACTTGGACGAACTCCACTGATATCATTATCTTGATCCAAGGTCTCAAATAGGGAGTAATCTTCCCTTATTTCGCCCCTCTTAGAAAATTCATCCACTAAGGATGTGACATCCCGTGATTCAAATTCAGTTATACTCCAACTTTCCTGCTCACCTATGAACACATACCTTTTTGAGTGTTCGCAGTATCTCATGAAAATACTCTTATTTTCTTTGGGACCCAATTTCCCAAACTTGTGAGAGGACTCATGAATATAGGCAGCACAACCCCATGGCTTAAGAAAACTTAAGTCCGGTTTTCTAACTGTCCATAACTCATATGAAGTGGAAATAACTGATTTGGAAGGCATCCGGTTAAGTATATTGGCAGCAATTAACAACACATCACTCCAAAAAGTGATGGGTAAGTTAGCATGTGCCATCATGGACCTAACCATTCTAGTAGGGTTCTGTTTCTTCTCTCCGCAACACCATTTTATTGAGGAGTATATGGAATAGACAACTATCTTTCTATTCCTTTTTCATCACATAATTTTCTGAATTTATTAGATAAATATTCTTAACCTCGATCGGATTTAAATACCTTTATTTTCTTGTCTAATTGATTTTCTGCTAGATTCATAAACATTTTGAAACAACTTATGCTTCAGATTTATGAGAAATCAAATAGACATATCCGAATCAAGTAGAATCATCTATAAAAGTGATGAAACAAACAGCCCATTGCCTTCCTCTCACATTCATTGAACCACAGACATTAGTATAGATTAAATGCAGAGGAATTCAGCTCTTTTACCTTTTCAAATGGTTTCCTTGTCATTTTCCCTACTAGGCAATGCTCACATATGGACAAATCAACTTTTTCAATATTGCCCAACAAGCCCTTTTTGGCTAGTCTTTTCATATGTTGTTGGCTCATATGACCAAGTCTAGCATGCCACAATATTCACATCATTATCATATAAGGTAGAAGATGTGAAACAAGGGAATAACATATTGACATCATCATAGTCAACATTTAATACAATAAAACCATCCAGAAAATGACCACAACCATAGTAGTTTGTATCCAAATACAAATCTACATCTCTATTATGGAAGTTCATACCAAAACCAAACTTAACCAACACTAAGACAAACACTTAAATTTCGACGAATCTCCAAAGCATATAGAACATCAAGATGCGTCCACCATGCATGTTCAATTGGCACGTGCCAATTCCTTTACATCAGCTCAAGAGTTGTTTCCAATATAGATCCACTTAGTTCCAATTGGTATCGTCGGAATTCCATGAAGGATCCTCTATCTTTTGCTACATGGTCTGTCGCTCCTGAATCTACATTCCACAAAGGATTGGATTTAGCCTATAATGCAGAACTTGACACATAAGCAAAGTTCTTAAATGTACAAGAGGTGCATTCCTTCTTTGGCTCACGATAGTCGCGAGCATAGTGACTTCTCTTGTCATAATTGTAACACATCACTCTTGACATTTTCTTCACTTGAGGACGTTTTCCTCTCTTGTGTTGGTTAACTCTTGATTTCTTGCAATAAGGACTTGATCCTTTGCATTCCCACATATTGAACGAATCAATACGTTTGCGCTTAGAGCACAAAGCCCTTTATGAGCTAGAACCAGCATAGCAAATGTCTATTTTCGGCTCAAATACCGTTAGGCGGTCCTCTACTAGCTCAAGGTGGTGCACGGCACCCTCAATATCTTCCATAATGTGGTCAAGAGCTTCTAGTGCTTCTTGCTTTTCCAGCACATATTGAATCTTCATATTCAATATTTCACAATTGTTGCCGTTCATATCAGCAATTACATTCTTAGTTGCTGAACCATCGTTCTGAACACATCAGACATACATGCATGAATAATTAATGCCTATCATTTATGCATCCCTATTTGCATAGACCCATCATATTAATAAATAATTTCAAGTAAGGCTTCAGAATCAAAAGGTCACTATGTTTCCAATCATCCTCCAAAAATCCAAACTTAAAATTATTATTAATATAATTATCTTATGCAAATAAATTCTATGAAGTTACAAAAACTTCTATTACTACCCACAGCTAATTACCCATAGCAACCAGCAATAACATAAAGCAACAGATAATTGACATACAATTAAAAAATCAATAATGCTTTCAATTAACACAATTATGTAGTAATCATTACACAATTAATCAAAGAAATAAATAGGGAATGTCCCTTCTAATCTATCAGTCAAAACATCTGAGAAAACTTAAGGCACATTTGCCAACTATGGAAAAAACTTTTGGAGAGCTTTCATGTCGCCTCCAAGGCGCATTCACTCGGCGCCATGTGGCGCTCAATCTAAGGGTTGAAGTTTTGGCCAACTCAATCCTATAGTGCTCTCTTACAAAAGCTTCCATCAGCCTCCTATAACCCGGGACCACGTTGACCTCCCATAGCCGATCCAACACTGCTTGCCATTCAGGTGGAAGAGTGTTTATCAAAGCCAACACCTTCTCAAAATCTGGCATAAGATAACCATTCCAGATGATTTCCTGTATCATCTGATTGACCTTGACCACATGTGATACTAAATCACCGTCATGCCACCGATAATCAGCTAACTCTGTCATCAGCCTCTTAAGTCTTGCATTTCCCTCGTCTGTTCTCGGGATTGCAGGTATCCTTGCATAACGCATCATCGTTTCTGCAACAAATGCATAATTAAAAATGGATCACTTATAATCCATAATTAATATAAGAGAAAATACATAATTTTCCAAAATTCATGCAACAAATGCAGAATTAAAAATGGATTACTTATAATCCACATAGGCATGACTGAAAAAGAAAACAAATTCCTTTTTTTTTATGGGGTCAACGGTCAAAGTCAACGGTCAACGGCCATCGGTCAACGGGTCAACGGTCGGTCAACGGGTCGAGTCAACGGGCGCGCGGGTCGGACCGGTCGGATCGGTCGGGCCGGTCGGACCGGCTGTGCCGGTCGGACGAACCGACCACATGTGTCGCGCACGTGCGTTGGCTAACGTCACGCAGACGTCAGCCGGCACGTGCCTCGCGCGTGAGCGTGCCGACGTCACGCAGATGTCAGCCGCACGTGCGCGGCATGCGCCAGGCTGATCGGGTCGGGTCGGGTCGCCGTCGGGTTGGGTCGCTGGCCGGCCAACCGTCGTCGACGCTGACGTCATCCCTGACGGTTATCGACCGTTGGTGACGTCACGATGACGTCATCAGGTGACGTCAGCATGCGTCGGTCCGCGGACCGGCGCGCATGTGCCGGTTCGCCACCAGCGCGTGTGGCACACGCGCTGGCGAAGCCAGCGCTTCCAGGCGAGTCGCGCCCACGCGCAGCGGCTTCTGGCCACGCGTGTGGGCGCGTGCGGCGTCGTACGGTGGTGTGCGACCAGTCACCGGACTCGTCTCGACGTCGCCTTTCTCCCAGTGCCTTCAGAATTTGATTTCGACTTATGAAAAGTCAGAAAAAAGGCCGAAAAGCGCTCGGGTGTCGGGATTTTCGCCCGGTTCCATACGGCCGAAGTAATTTCGCCAAAAAATCAATCAAAAACATCAGAATTGATCGGGAAAAATGTGAACTAGGGCTCTGATACCAATGTTGGGAATAACGGATCCTCGAAAACCGGATTTGACACCGAATTGAACCCCTAAATCAATGCGGAAGACGAAGCCCGAGAAAACACGCATCACCGATTGTAAAGCACATCACGGATTCGAGCGTACCTTGTTAGCCACAGATTAAACACCAAACGCTGAAGAAGAGGAAGAAATTCTGGCCCCGTTCAATCCGATGACGACTTGAAAGGAAAGAAAGCGCACTGTATGCTTACTGCCTTTTCCTTTTGGGAGAGAGAGAGCGTGAGAAGAGAAAAGACGTACGTTATGTTCCAAAATGTTATCTTCTCTCTCTCTCTCCTCCCTTTTATACCTTCCCCCTCCACGGGCCCTATTCCCGTGGACCGGGCCCTTTTGGGCCCAACTTGAGCGGATGGGCCTTAAGCCCATCTCATAAATCCATCATGTACACTGGGCTCCTCGCTTGTGGTCACAGCACATCGACTCCATTAGAGCAGTCGACCGTCACCCAAAGGTTCCGTATAAATGAAGTGCACGCAATCCCGAGAAACAGAGGGATTGAAGAAAGTGAATGGCACTATAGAGTAGATGAAACTACTGGATTAATTTTATGTAGTCGTTTTAGCTAAAGAGATCTATGACAGTCTGTTTATTTTGCGGAAAATATTTTTTGAAAATATTTTTGAAAATATTTTTGAAAAATATTTTTATTTTTATTTTCCGGTGTTTAGTTCATTTAGGAAAATGAGTCAATGGAAAATGTTTTCCTATTAAAATTTAAATTCAAAAAAATAATTTCCTCTTTGAAATAATCAGAAAACATCTTCCAAAAAATAACCAAGTATCGATGCTTTTGCCTGAAACTTTATGCTTGGACATGGAAACCCTAACATTAATGAAATCAAAGATTCTTTTCGACTCCCAATAACCTCGACACTTTCACATGCTACTGGACTAAGCTGCATTACTCCATGACCATAATTCATTACCACAAGATGCTCCATGAGCCCATTCTACTTGCATGGTGTCCAAATTATATCTCAGCAACTAGTCAAACCTGACTATAGCTAGTTTTTCCCCTTTCTTCCACTTTATTTCAACTAACTGAAATTCTACAAACGCAGTTCAAGGCTCTATTGTGCTACTCTGATAAAATCTCCCCATGAACATTCTTCCTCCGATTGGGGCAAGGTCGGTTCAATTCCCGTCCCTTTCGCCATCCTAATGACGTCCTAGCTGCAATAGTGGTGTTTATGCTACCTTAGACTTTCACTGACGATCCCTCACCTGATGGTCATGCTAGTCATCATCACAGCACGTTCTAGCCATACCCGGACACTAGATTTATCTACGCTTCCTTCCATACTTTTGGCACCCATCTGGTAAGTCTTCTATCTCCTGTCAAGTGACAACATGCACTCTTTCTAGTTGTCCCATCGGTCTACTAAGACCACTCCTAACCATATATCCCCATTGACTACACTCCAAACAATTTCTGGTCCTAGGAAAGACATAAGACCAATCTCCATCATCACGTCTGAAACAACATGATCCATTTGACTCGGTGTTGACCCGATTGTCCCACCGTTCTCATTGGGTGGAATAGAATACTTCTCTCTTGACCTCAATCTTCTCCCTAACCGATTTTCATTTCTACATGTACTGAATCTTAACTTAGATACTAAAGTCTGATCCCTGACCACCAATCCAAGTTGGACCTCAATAGATGTAGTAACAGTAGCGACTCAGTCTAGAGCTGGCTGACTCAACCAATTCCTAAGGAACACTAGCGCCTGAATGATCCCGCCGAACCTAGGATCGCTCAATGCTGCTACTCTAGTACCGGCCTACAACGGTACTCTTACACTCACGCTGGCCTAAGCCGGCGCTCAAGCTCAACCACCTTGGGCACCGATCCTCGTTGGCTCCTAACCACTCATGGTTCAGCCTTTATACTAAAACTTGTCTTCCAAATCCACATCGGATTAGAAGATGAGCGATCCATACACACCAAACAATTCTACCAATCAGTTACTAATGACATGCACCAGCATGAATTTAAAGATCTTTTCTACTACTATCCTAAGACCCATCGCTCCTTATCACTCCAATCTTAAACTTCACTCTGATACCACTTAAACGGGGATGTCACACCCTGATCCTCGAATGCGTGCTCATCCCTCACCCGGTTGATGTACTTCGATGTACTTCGATGATGTACTGCGACACATGGACGATGTACTTCGATGATGCCGTTAACTTAGCTGGGTCTGGTACTGGGGCGGTCCTTATTTCCCCAGATGGACAACACTACCCTGTCGCCGTTAAATTGACATTTCCTTGTATGAATAACATCGCTGAATATGAAGCATGCATTCTCGGTCTCCAAGCCGTTGTTGGTATGAAGATTCGGAAGCTGCAAGTTTATGGTGATTCAACCCTTATCATCTTACAGACCGAAGGCAAATGGCGAACACAGGATTCTAAATTGATTCCATACCATGAGTTCCTTGGGAAGTTGATAGAAGAATTCCAAAAAATATCATTCGAATACTTACCAAGGTCTCAAAATCAGTTCTCTGATGCCTTAGCTACCTTATCTTCGATGTTGCAAGTAGCTGGGGGCTTGGACATTGAACCGTTGAGAATTGAAATCCTTCGGCGCCTGGCTTATTGTATGACGGTTGAAGAGGAACCAGATGGACAACCTTGGTATCACGACATCTTGAAGTATCTACAGAATGGTGAATTCCCCGAAAGAAGTGAAGCAGCAGACAAAAGCATTTAATAAAGTTAGCATCAAAATTCTTCACCAGTGGAGATGTCCTCTACAAAAGGTCATTTGATTTGACATTGCTAAGGTGTGTCGATGCCAAAGAAACCAATCGTTTGATGAAGGAAATACATGAAGGGGAGTGTGACCCCCACATGAATGGTCACCTCTTGGCGAGAAAGATCATGCGACTCGGCTACTACTGGTTGACAATGGAATCTGATTGCATACAACATGTGCGATGTTGTTACCAATGTGAAATTTATGGGGATAAGATAAACGCTCCACCAAATGAGCTTCACAAAATGTCCTAATCTTGGCCCTTCTCTATGTGAGGAATTGACGTGATCGGGCCCATCAATCCCAAGGCGTTAAATGGACATCGATTTATTTTGGTGGCGATCGACTACTTTACGAAGTGGATTGAAGCCAACTCGTACACCACTGTCACTGCCAAGAATGTGGCCAAATTCATTCGCCGCAATATTATTGCCCGTTATGGGGTACTGGAGGTGATCATCACTGACAATGGGTCCAACTTAAACAACAAAGTTGTAAATGACTTGCTTGATGAGTTTCGAGTTCGCCATTTGAACTCATCACCATATCGTCCTCAAATGAATGGGGCAGTTGAAGCAGCAAATAAGAACATAAAGAAGATCTTGGAAAAGACGGCTGAAAATTATCGTGATTGGCACGAAAGGCTTCCTTACGCACTGATGGCATACCGAACATCTATTCGCACATGCACAGGGGCAACTCCTTTTTCGTTAATGTATGGAATGGAGGCTGTCCTGCCTATAGAAGTTTAGATTCCCTCGTTGAGGGTCCTTTCTCAGTCGAAGCTCGATGAAGCCGAATGGATACAGCAGAGGCATGACCAGCTAAACATGATTGATGGGAAGAGGCTGAAAGCAATGTGTCATGGTCAATGCTATCAAAAACGGGTCGCGAAGGCCTTCAATCGGAAGTTTCATCCTAGGCACTTTGAGATCAATGACTTGGTGCTAAAAAAAGTGCTGCCAATCATCCCTGACCCTCGTGGCAAGTTCGCCCCGAACTATGAGGGGCCTTATGTCGTTAAGAAGATCCTCCCAGGTGGTGCTATGGTTTTAGTTGAAATGGATGGTCGTGAGCTGTCTAAGCCTGTAAATGATGATGTTGTAAAGAAATATTTCCCATGAATGAGATCAAGGCTGTAGAGCCATTTTGCGCATAATCCGAGTCACATGGCATCATGCATGTCATGCATACATCACATACATGCATATTTATCTGTATTTCAAGTATCCAACCCACTTGATAAAGTTACAACAGAATGGAAGAAGTTGATCGTTGCCCCTGAAAGGTTGATTCGAATGGCTACCCAACCTCTGCAAAGGCAGTCGGGTATTCCTTGTCATGTTTATATATATATATATATATATAATCGAAAATGATGAAAGAGATGAGTGAATGAAAAGTAGAGCACCTAGTGTCATTCATATTGTCGATTCAGTTGTTGTTAGTTGTGTCTTCATGAGGGGAACTTCATATGAGTGATTTTGACAAAACTAAAAGGGAATGTTAATCATGCCAAATAAGAAGTGCTTAGAATGAAGAAAGGTAAGCCATTTCCAAACACGTCCTTCAAACACTTTTGAGAGTTGAGTGGAAAATGACTTCCTCTAAGGACGAAGGATTCATTTGCATTGAGCGCAAAGATCGAAATGATAAAGGCATTTCATTCATCAATCCCAAGCACTGAACTGACATCTTGCTAACACCCTTTCGGCTAAATAAAGATGATCCTTCAAAGTACCCCTGTTGAGAACAACCTTACATTGGGGCAGCATAGGAGGTTGCAAGCGTGTTGTAGAGCGAAAGATTGATAAAGATTCTATTTCTTTCACTTGCATCAATCTTCTGGTGATAGCTTCAAAGGAATTCTCATCAAAGCTTGATTTATCCTAAGGTGAAGAAGAGCATATCCTTCTTTACCCAAACATTGATACCTATTGCTTTAACCAATTTGGGCCTGATTATTCATTTCCGAACCCTGAGTGGTGATCATCTCCCTTCACTGGGGCAAGGCATAAGAATTGACCAAATACAATTGACAATCACGAGAAAATGTGAAAAGTATCTCGAAAGTCATAAGAGCTCCAAAAGTTCAAAGAGCAAAAAGTTTGAGAAATTTGGGGGCATGAAAAAGCAGTGTGTTTGGTAAGAGCAAGGCCAATGCCCGTTAAGAAAAAGAGCCAAAGGGTTGCATCTTATAAGGAAAAAATTATCAAATCTAAGTGCATGCGCAAAAAAAAAAAAAAAAAAATCCATCGCAAGAGCAAAAGACATTAGCAAAATGAGCAAAGCTCCCATGCATAAATGATTAGTCAGGGGACTTTTGAAATGTGCTGTGTTTCAAAAGCCAAATGCTTTCGAAAGGTCGAGTAACCTAGTTATGATGCCATGATGATCACCGACTCTTAAAAACCCTGTTGAAAATTTTAAGCCTTTTGAGCCTCACCCAAGCCAACATTACAACCCTCTTCCAAAATCTCTTCTGATTGGGATGGTTTGAGTAAGGATGAGAATGCCACAAAGAAGTTACTGCCAGAAGAAGTGGAGATAATTTTATCTTTTCTTATCTTCCAAGTGCTCGACTCGTAAACCTGATGAAGATAATGACAAATGTTCTTTTATTGGTCTCAAAGCAATAATTCCTTTGTGTAAGCCCTAACCAAGCCTATATTGCGGTCCTTTCAAAAGACCCTTTTGATCGATCATATTGTGCTCATTACGAATGTTTATGGAAGCCTTCGACATAGGTTATGTGAGATACCCTCAGCAACCGGTTATCTCCCACATGAATGGATGAGATCAAATAGCCATTTTATTGAGAGTGTGTGAGAAACTCTTTCTGACTAAGAAGCTGTAGTTTGGCATGATTAATGATCCTTTTTCATGAGTTATAGTCATTCTAATGAGAACTTGTTTCCTAGAAAATTTGATGATTAATGATGCATTCTCGAGCAAGATGACAACTTTGCGTCACATGATGATAGCTGACATTGAATGTTTCTCAAGGGAATCAGACTTAACTCAATTAGCTTGTTCAATTAATGTTGTAATAGTGCTCACACGTCTCTTAATGATGTCTCTAACGACATTTGCTCAAGTTGAGTTTAACAGGATTCCTTAGTGAAGTCATGCGGTTTTCAAGGGGTGAGTGGATGCTTCCCCAAAAATCAAAGGTTCATGGTCAACCTCAAACCTTGCCATCTCCAAAGGTTCGTGGGTTTATCCTTAAACCACAAGGTTCGTGGGTCTATCCTTAAACCACGAGGTTTGTGGCTTTCCTAAACCACATGGTTCGTGGGTCTATCCTTAAACCACACGATTCGTGGGTCTATCCTTAAACCGCACGGTTCGTGGGTTTATCCTTAAACCACAAGGTTGGTAGGTTTATCCTTAAACCACGGGGTTGGTGGCTTTCCTAAACCACACGGTTTGTGGGTCTATCCTTAAACCACACGGTTCGTGGGTCTATCCTTAAATCACATGGTTCGTGGGTTTATCCTTAAACCATAGGGTGGTGGCTTTTCCTAAACCACAAGGTTCGTGGGTTTATCCTTAAATCACAAGGTTCGTGGGTCTATCCTTAAACCACAAGGTTGGTGGGTCTATCCTTAAACCACGGGGTTGGTGGCTTTCCTAAACCACACGGTTTGTGGGTCTATCCTTAAACCACACGGTTCGTGGGTCCATCCTTAAACCACACGGTTGGTGGGTTTATCCTTAAATCACAGGGTTGGTGGCTTTTCCCAAACCACAAGGTTGGTGGGTCTATCCTTAAACCACGGGATTGGTGATTTTTTCCTAAAGCACACGGCTTGCAAATTCATCCGTAAATCATGCTTGTCTGCATCCGGTCGAAACCCATTTGTACATGGTGAGACCTTTCTTACAGTCGAACTCATTATCATACAATAAGATTTTCCCATCTTAGTTGAAGGTTTTTTTTTTTTTTTACAAAGTAAGGTTGTCCTTTTATCCCCTTTTCTCATCGGTGGCCCTTGATTGTCATCATCCATGGACAAAATTTAGGTGTCTCTCGTCTTTGAAAGGAATCTCTTTGAGCTCCCGTTCAAAGAGGGGTAGCTGTTGACACCTAAATTTTGGCATTATGAGCATTTGCGTCACTAGTTTTAAAATTTATCAAAAAAAAAATTATTACAAAAAAAATTAAATAAAAAATTAGAAATTAAAATATATATATATATATATATATATATATATATAAAGAAAAAAAAAAGAGAGAAGAGAAAAGAAAAGTAAAAAAAATCATTAAGGTATCGTGTTTTCATCATTGCACGGCATATGGAACGGTCTTTATTTCTCCAAAATTGTCAAAACAAAAAAAGTTTTAAAAAAAAAAGAAAAAAAAAAGATCCATTAAAAGGTATAAAAATCGAATGAGGCTGAGTATATGGGTCTTTCTTCGCGCATGGGCTCACCCACATATCTCTCTTCCTTTTCTTTTTTCGCACTTGGGCTGGCCCATCTCCTTTTATTTCAACCCGGCCCGTGCGCATATCATCTTCCTCCCCTCACAACATCCATGCTTCTGCAAAAAAGAGAAAAGAGGAGGGTACAAACAGAGGAATAGAGGATCACAAGGCTAGAAGATTGCGAAGGCAAAGGATGGCGTGATCCTAAGGTCGGAGATCAAGCGGCCGCAACAGGCTGGCGGTGGCAGGAGCCATGCGCGCCTGTTGTTAGCCAAGCTTTTAAAAGGAAGAGAGCAAATAGTAAATGAGGGGGGGTTCTCGACTGGTTTCTTGGTGGAGAGAGAACAAAGAGCATTGAAGAGCGAGCTCGAGAGAGGGAGAGACGATCAGGGAGAGAGCGTCACACTGGAGAGCGAGCTTGAGAGAGGGAGAGACGATCGGGGAGAGCGTTTCGCCGTCACCCGAGGTCTGCCCATTGCTCGCCGCCTGAACCAGGTAAGCCTTCCGAATCGTAGGTGCCCCGTTTGAGAGGTGTCGGGCCAGAGCTCGTGAACGACCAGTTCGCGCGAGCTTCGGCCTTGCTGATCTTTCGTGGTTGTTTCTGCGTGTGCTGGCATTTTCGACAGTCTAGAAACTGTCAATGAGGATCGACTTTAAATCTTAAGTTTGGTGGTCCGGTGGTCTTCAGACTAGACTGATGGAAACGTTTTGTCAGCTTTAAAACACTCAAGGAAGTTTTCTCCAACAATCTCCCCCTTTTTGATGGTGACAAAACTAACCAGCAGATTTGGATATCTTTGACTTGCAAAACAATACTCAAGCAAACATGGATATCTCACAAAAGATAATTAGCTTAGTAAAAACAACATTAAAATCTGCATCCATAGGAAATAAGTTAGTCCTGTAAATGAGCAACTATCTTTGCCATGAAATACCAATAGTGCTTAAAATAAACAAACGATCAAACAATCCAAATCCAAATCTAGTCACAACCAAACAGTCAAACAAAAGTAAAGTCTATCAAAAAAGTCAAGAGTTAGATCTCAAATCTCAAATTTGCACAACATCTCTCCCCCTTTTTGTCAGCATTAAAAAGGTAGAGACAAAAAGAGAATGGAATTAGGATTGTTTTGGAACATGAACAAGCTAGAAATCTCCCATTGACTAGACAATCCCTTCCAGTTTTTTCAAATCCTCCTTCAATTGAGCCATATCTTCACACTTGGCATTTGCTTGAACTTGAAGAGCAAGGGCATGAATTTGATCATGCAAAGAAGCTGAAGAGGCTTGACCTGCATTCTGTAAGTTCTGAACTTCGCATCCCAGAGCATAAATTTGGCCTCGCATCTCCATAAGAACATTAAGCCCTCTGTGAAAGTCTGCTGAATTATCAGTCTGAGTACTGGCTTCTACACGATCAGTAGGTGTATTGGTAGATGATGGCAAGTTAGCACGATCACTCAAATTTGGCAATGAAACCTCATGGGCTTCCTCAGGAAATTGAGAGGCATAGATGTCTTCTGGATCTGCAGGTGAACGACTTACTCCTTCACTAGTAGCAGCAATTGAAGATGTACCTCTTTTCTCAGCATCTCCCCCTGTTTCATTGCCTTCAGGCGATGAGAAGTACTCTTCATGCTCTGTTTCCTCTTGTTCACCTATGCCTTCTTTTTCTTCTTCCGCAATCCTTTCTTCCTCTATTTCTTTCTCCATTGATTCTCTCTCTCAAGTCCTCTATTCGATCTCTTCCTTGTCTTGATCATGTCTCTCCTCTGTCTCTGGAACAGAACGACTTAAGTTTTTCAATGCAAGAGCAGAAATTGTGATATCATCCTCATCCTCTTCATCTTCTAAGATGAGTGCTCTTCTTTTCTTGGATGGAGCAACCATAGGCTCCTTCCCTTTTTGTTTTGCGGCCGAAGAGACTAGGTGAGTCTTGACAGGGGTTTTCTCATTGAATTGCTCCAAAGCCTTGTTAAGTTCCTTCATACGCATTTTGGAGACCATTTTCAGTCCCACCACCATTTGATCGCATGTTCGAACACATAGAATCCTGGGAGGTTGAATGTTCAAATGTCTGGATAACTTAGTGATAAGTGCTGAGTAAGGAAGTTGATCATTATCTTTCACCATTGTTCTGTATATGTGGAATATGATAGTGTGTGGAAGAGGGAACTTTTTGCCAGCGTTAATGGCATACATCAGTTTTGCCTCCGAGTTTGAAATATCGGTCTTCGAAGTCGATTTGGGTCTGAGGTAGTTGATCACTATTTTGTGAAGCAAAATGTTTGAGGCATTCACCCTCAAATGTGAAATCTTTCCTTCCGCCATTCTATCTCGAACAAGCTCTATCGTCGCACGTCCAATAGACACACTGATTGGTTGGAATTTCCCTCTTTCAACCCCAATCACATCAGCCAATGTATCCATGTCAACTATATAGTCCTGATCTTGAACACTGAAAGAGAATCTATTTGCATTCAAGAAACTTAGATTAGAATAGAAGTAAGCAGTGAGTTCAGCATGAGCCTTTGTCGTTTCAAAACAAAACCGTTCTAGTTGAAGAAGATTGAATTTCTCTCGCAGCTTAACATTAAGAGAATCAAGAAAATCAAAGTCCACACTTCTAGGGTTAATCACACCACGCTTTAGCAACTTAGAGTACAATCGCTTATGTTCCTCCAAGTGAAACAAATCTGTCATTTTGTTTCGGATTTTCATCGCAACACCCATTTTAGGCTTAAAATGAGTATACATCATATCATCATCATTCCCATCAGGTTGACTCAGCCCTCCAACACATGGATCACTTGGGATATTTGCAAATGCTTCTTTTGTTGACCTCGTGGGAGCAATTCCCAATCGTTCCATTGTGCGTAAAAAGTGGGTTTCATTTTGATACCCTTTCTCTTTCAAGAATTCATCAATATAGTTCAAGGGAGTACCATCCTTCTTCAAAGTACAGTAAAGCTTAAAAATAAAAGCTGGCTTTTGAGTTCTTACATGTTCTGCATTTTCGATGATTTCTTCTTCTTCTCGATGTTCAATATTCTAAGGTCTAGATGGAGAAGATGGACGCTGCTGAGAATGTTGTGGGCTCTGTTGCTGTTTAAGAGATTCTTCTTCCTCGATGAGGTCAAAATGTGTAGGACACTCACGCATTTGCTATGGTCCCTTGTTTGCGATTCTCGAAGACTTTCTTTGAGACGACATTCTTCACAGTCTTTGAGAGATTTTAAGCTTGTTTCACATTAAAGGTGAAAAATTTCCGAGGATTAAACAAGAGAAGATTAGAGAGGTTGAAGATCTGTGTTTTCTTAGGGTTTTGTGAGTAGAACTAAGAAAAACCAATAGTATATAAAGCAATCGAAGCGAGGCATACAAAACGACGTAAAAGGAAAAATAAATATGCCTTTTCAAAAATAACTGTCTTTTTGAAAATAAATAGATAACCGTCATTTCAAAAGTAACTTCTTTTTCGAAAAGGAATGATTGCAATAATCACGAAGACTGGGGAATATAACGTCAATCAATTACGGATTAATAGATGATCGTACATTTTCGAGATTTTATCCGAGAGATAAATTTCTAAAATAACTTACAGTCGTGAATCTTGATCGTTTGAGTCTGAGTGTCTTTAGACTTTTAGCCCTGAGTCTGAACTTTCTCAGACTTTAAGATATTGAGTCTGGAACAAATAACTTCAAACTGATTTTTCTCCAAAGACTTTGTAAAAATGTCCGCCGGTTGATTCTTTGAATCAATAAACTGAATCGAGGCTTCTCCATTTTGAACATGATCTCTAATGAAATGATGTTGAATCTCTATATGCTTTTCTCTTGAATGAAGGATTGGATTCTTGGTAAGATCGATTGCGCTGGTGTTGTCACATTTGATCTCAATGCATGAATCTTCAATTCCAAAGTCTCTTAGTTGTTATTTTATCAACAGAATTTGTGAATAATAACTTCCAAGAGCTACATACTCTACTTCTACTGTAGAAATGGCTACGATACTTTGCTTCTTTGAAAACCAAGATACTATCATGTTACCAAGTAGTTGACAAGAGTTTGAGGTGCTCTTTCTATCAACTCTGCATCTTGCTAGGTCTGCTTCTGAATATCCAAGAAGAGTAAAGTCTCATTCTTTAGGATACCAGAGACCTAAATTTGAAGTTAAGACAATGTATTTTATAATACGTTTTGCAGCACTTAAATGAGATTTTTTGGGGTCTGATTGAAATCTGGCACAAATACAAACACTAAGCAGAATGTCAGGTCTAGAAGCAGTAAGATAAAGAAGTGAACCAATGATACTCCTGTATAACTTTTGGTCAACTTTCTTTCCTCCATCTTTGTCCAGCTTCAAGGAACTCGACATTAGTATATTAGTCTTTTTGCAATTCTCTAGTCCAAACTTTTTGACAAGTTCTTTAGCATATTTTTCTTGGTGAATAAAAGTTCTCTCCTTCAGTTGTTTCACTTGAAGCCCAAGAAAGAAGGTTAGCTCACCCATCATGCCCATTTCAAATTCATCCTCCATAGACTTTGAGAATTTTTTGCACGGATTTTCTTTAGAATATCCAAAAATAATATCATCAACATAAATTTGAACAAGTAAAAAGCTTTTGCTTTCTCTTTTGATAAACAGTGTAGTATCTACTTTACATGTAACAAAGCCATTTTGGATTAAAAACTTACTTAGTCTGTCGTACCAAGCTCGAGATGCTTGCTTTAAATCATATAAAGCCTTTTTTAGTCTGAATATAGAGTCTGGTTTCCTTAGGTCTTCAAAACTAGGAGATTGTTCCACATAGACTTCTTCTTGGATAAATCCATTTAGGAAAGTGCTTTTGACATTCATTTGGAATAACCTGAAATTCTTATAACAAGTAAAAGTAAGTAATAATCTAATTGCTTCTAATCTTGCTACTAATGCGTAAGTCTCATCATAGTCTATCCCTTCTTCTTGCGTATATTCTTTGGCCACGAGTCTTGCTTTGTTCTTTACTACTTTTCCTTTCTTGTTCATCTTGTTCCTGAAAACTCATTTAGCTTCAATGATAGATTTGCCTTTTGGTTTAGGAGTCAATTCCTAGACATCATTGATGCTGAATTGTCTAAGTTCTTCTTGCATAGCTTCAATCCAGCTTTCATCAAATAAAGCTTCTTCTATACTCTTAGGTTCTATTTCAGAAATAAGAGCCACAACACTAGACTCTTCATGCATTTTGGATCTTGTGCGGATTCCTTCATTAATATCACCAATAATAAGATCTTTGGGATGACTGGACTTGTGCTTCCAATTGCTTGTTGATTTGTCAAATTGTTGATCTTTTTCTTCATTTGGTTCTTTAATGATCATTTGTTGCTGGTCTTTTGAAGTCTGAGTTGCTTTCAGAGATTTAGACTTTGTAGAGTCTGGAGCAGGTTCAGATTCTTCAAGTTAAGTCTGAATCAATTGATTTTGCATAAAGTCTTGAAATTTGACATTCATCGATTCCTCCACAGATTGAGTCTTTTTGTTGAATACTCTGTAAGCTTTGCTGGTGATTGAATATCTAAGGAAGATGCTTTCTTCTGATTTTTTTTCAAACTTACCAACTCAATCATTTGCATTTTTCAATATAAAACATTTATATCCAAACACATGAAAATACGAAACAATTGGCTTCTTTCCTTTGAATAACTTATAGGGAGTTTTGTCCAGAATAGGCCTTAAGAAGACTCTATTAATAATATAACATGCTGTAAAAACTGCTTCAGCTTAAAAACGAGAAGAAATATTACTTTCAATTAAAAGAGGTCTAGCCATTTTTTGTAACGATTTATTCTTCCTCTCCATAACTTCATTTTGCTCTAGAGTATATGATGAAGAGAACACACGCTGAAAGCCAGATTCATCACAGAATTTAGCAAAGTCTTGATTCTCAAGTTCACCTCCATGGTCTATTCGTATACTTGAAATAACATATCCTTTCTCATTTTGAACTTTCTTAGCAAATTTTATGAAATAATAAAATGTTTCAGACTTACTTACCAAGAAATATACCCATGTGAATCGTGAATAATCATCCATAATTACAAGGTAATATTTCTTACCTCCAATGCTCTGTGTTCTGGTTGGTCCAAAGAGATCCATATGCAAGAGCTGCAGTACACGATTAGTGGATACTTGATTTATTGGTTTGAATGAATTTCTTACCTATTTTCCCAACACGCATGGTGTGCATAGATCAAACTTTTGGTATGTCAGTTTGGGTAGTCCACGAACAAGCTTATTTGCTGAGACTTTGGCTATTTGCTTCATGTTGATGTGCCCAAGTTTTCTGTGCCATAAGTTTGTTTCCTCTTGAATTGAGATTAGACATTGGGCTTTATCTGGTTTGATATCCAAGAGGTAGATATTCTCATGTCTTCGCCCCGTGAAAGTCTGAGAGGAATTTTTACTGGTTCCTGAACATATTCCTTTTTAAAAGTTGATTTTAAAATCGGTGTCACATAGCTGGCTGATACATAGTCCTTCTACTAAGGAAACGTTATTGATCATAAGACTTCCAATCTTTACAATTCCGTATCCCATAATTCTTCCTTTGCTATTTCCTCCAAAAGAAACTTTTCCACTATTAACTTGTATAAGCTTTATGAAGCAGTTTGAGTCTTTTGTCATATGTCTTGAGCATCCGTTATCCAAGTACTATTTAACATTTTTCTTGATAGTGACCTACATTTAAAAAAAAAAACTCAAGCTTTCTTTGGTGCCCATATTTTCTTGGGTCCAGTGGAGTTAGTGTGATATACAGTCTTTGCCCAAACCTTCTTCATAGGTTTTCAAACCATAGGACATTCTTTCTCAAAGTGTTCTGAGTTGTTACACTTATAATATTTAAGAGCATTGGGACCTACAGCTTTTACAAAAAAAAATTGGAAATGATTTTTGTAAGAATCTTTTGTAGGTCTTTGTTTAATTCTTTCATTTACTTTAGGAAAATCAATTAGAGGAATGGTTTCAGCAGTCATTCCCAAACCTGATTTGTTGAAGTAAGGTTTTTGTGCTGAAAGAATTTTGTCCAGTTTCTCAGGTCCTATAGAAAACCTTTTAGAAATGCTTGAGATATCATTTTTCAAGAATGCATTTTCTTTTGAAAGATTATTTGCATTTTCTTTCAAAGTAGTAACACTTTTGTTTAAACTTTCAACCTTTTCTTTCCAAACAATTTCCTGCTGTTTTAGTGCATAATTTTCCCTTTTAAGTTTGGAAATCCTTTTGAGAGAGGTTTTGAGACTAAGACACAATTCATCAATATATTTAGAGACTTTAGTAGGAATTTTAAAATTACTTACCTCGATTTCACTGTCTGAATCTGAGTTTATCTCAGAGTCTGAATCTGATTTTGAGTGTGCCATGAGACAAATATTGGCATAATTATCACCACTTTCTTCACACTCGGTATCACTCTAAGTTTCTGCTTTAAGTGCCTTTCGATATTTCTCAGCTTTTCCTTACTTTCTCTTCAACAAGGGACAGTTGGGTTTGATGTGTCCCTTTTTCTTGCATTCAAAGCATACTACATCCTTGTTGGATTCATCATCCTCAGCAGATTTATTTTGTAGCTTTTGAGAACTTTGTTTCTTTGAATTGAATTTTCTCCCATTTTTGTTAAGTTTTCTGAACCTTCTAATCATGAGAGCAAGCTCTTCATTGTCCATATTGTCTTCAGAATCTATGACATCAGAATCATCATTAAATTTTAATCCAATAGATTTCTTACCTTTAGGATCTTCATCTTCGTTAATTTACTCCACTTCATAAGACTGAAGAGTGCCAATCAATTTGTCAATAGAGAGTGGCATGATTCTTTATGTCTCCCTTATTGAGATTTTTATGTGATTCCAATCTTTGGACAGTCCACGCAGTAACTTGTTAACCTTCATGGGTCTAGAGATTGGTTGACCTTAATACTCAAGACCATTCACGATTTCTGTAAAACAACTAAGCATGTCAGTGATAGATTTTCTTGATTTCATCTTGAATGCTTCATATTGATCGAGCATAATATTGATTTTGGTTTATTTCACTCGATTGGTTCCTTCATAGATGATGTACAATCTATCCCAAACTTCTTTAGCTATTTCACAAGAAAGTATTCTATTATATTTAGTAGGAGATAATGCATAATATAAGGAATAAATTGCTTTTACATCAAGAGCTTGTCTCTTTATTATCTCTTCTTGAGTCATTTCACTAGACTCAACAGCTTCTTTTCCTCTTTCTGAGACTGTTGTCGCTTTAGGAATGATTCATTTGTCTATCACGTCCCATTCCAAACGATCCTTTGATCTTAGGAATGCCTTCATCTTGTTTTTCCATATGTTGTATTCCTTTCCATCAAAATAAGGCGGTCTAGTATTTTTTGCCCTTCAACCGGACCTAGAGCCAACGTACTAGCCATGGATCTTTAACTCTGAAGTAAAAACACTTCAACTTAAGTGAGTACACAGGCTCTGATACCAATTGTGAAAGCTAGTACGAACACCTAGAGGGGATGAATAGATGCGAAAATAAATTTTCTAAAGTGAAGTGAATAATTTTACTTTTAAACCAACTCTATTTAGCAATAGATTATGAAAATGAAATTAGACTCTAATAATCAAATAGAATTACGATCAAAGTAAAAGAGCTTAGGGAAGAGAATAAGAACACATGGTTTATAGTTGTTCGGCTTAATCCAAGCCTACATGCACTCTTTTGCACTGACAGCTCACTGGCTGGATTTCACTAAGAATCAAAAGAGTTGTTATAATATAACTCTTCCTTGATTCCATAGTGTAGAGACTTTGCTACACTTCCTTAAGGTCTCACAAAAGTATAAACTCTCTTTTGAGTATAAGTTTTCGCTTAACAATTGAATTGACAAAGACCAAAGAGCTTTAGACTTTGGAATTCTTCTATCGCACACACACTCGAATAACTGGAACGTCTTCCTTATATACTCTTTCATGCCATCCTACCTGTTGGCACTTACCAAAGGAGTTCTTCCAATCTACCTGTTGGACGGAATCAATTAGGGAGATTTCGAGTTATTTAAGGAATATGACGATAGACCACTAATTCTGCTCGTTCATACAATTAGGATCTAGGTTTCTATAAGTAGAATTTTCTAAGTATACTTTGCCAATCAACGGATCCAAAATCCCTAAATCAATCTCAATTTAAATAATGGATTCCGACATGCCATATCCAACCAAGAGATCTTCTTCAGTGGATAGGATCAAATACTTAACGAAATACTCAGTTCTAGATAAGTCTTCTTCGACGGTCTAAAAACTATCAATGATGATAGACTTTAAGTCTTGAGTCTGGCGATATGGCGGTTTTCAGACTTTGATGAAAGAGTCTAAAAGTCTTCAGACTAGACTGATGAAAACGTTTTGTCAGCTTCAAAACACTCGAGGAAGTTTTCTCAAACATGCATGACGTCTTTCACGTGTTGAGGTTGAGAACATATGAACCTGACCCGACTCACGTGCTAAATTTTGAAGAATTAAACATGGACGACAGAATGTTGTATGTGGAAAGCCTGGTTCAGATCATGAATCGAAAAGGTCGAATTCGGTGAACCAAGAGAGTCCCCTTGGTCAAAGTGGTCTGACAACGCCACAGGACTGAAGAAGCAACCGGGGAAAGTGAGACTAGATGAGACGACGATGCCCCCACCTTTTTGTTTAAGGATTGGTAAATGTTTAAATTTTGAGGACGAAATTTTTATAAAAAGGGAAGAGTTGTGACATCCCAGATTTTCAACCCTGTTTTCTACTAAATAAATCAGGTTTTTCATTGACGCGTCTATATGACTATTCTCAGAGCTTATCATTCTCGAGATAACTAGACTATCTGGGAAAGCCATTAAGGATTTTAAGGCAAATAGACATGAGAATTTGACTAGGAATTGGCTGTTCGACTGTGTTCATCTGCTGAGATCATTATGGCACATACGTAAATTGATTAGAGATCAGAGATAGGTCAATTCGACGGAGATGTGTGGCTAATCGTGGGTGACACCACTAAATTGGAAAATTCCCGTCGACCGACACTAGAATGATTTCTCTATTGTTTTGGTACGTTGTGTCCATATTTGAATTCTCGAGATTTTCACGACAACCGAGAGTTGTCAATGTGTTGAGTGGGTTCATTGTGGCTCGAAAAAAAATCGACCACGGGTCATTTACACTTAAAAGTTCCGAAAACTACCTGGTAGCTTAAGTCACGCTAAAAAAGCACCGAATGGAAATTAACCGCGAATTCAAGTCCGATTTCAGAAATTGAAGATCCTTTCATGTCACAATAAATTCTAGGAGCATCGACTTAGTCTCAGAAGATTTTTCTGACACCCGACACTTTTTAGGAAAAAGTCATCGCTGGGTCGTTTTTGTGTAGAAAAAGCCGAGGGTTGTTTTTGATGGAAAAATTGAAAAGTAAGATGGATATATGGGTGAGGAAAAATGCTAAGATGATCGATGGATGATCAATTGAGTTTATCAAAGCCAATTGAGATTTAATCAAGTGAAGAATGGTGTCTAATTGAGAGAGTTGAGTGCTAAATTCGTATCTTCCCTAGGCCTAGTCTTTTTAGACCATTTCAAAGGTCCTAAGGCAAGTGGTGTTAGCTGGTTTTGAGCTAAGAGAATATGCATGGACTAGGATGAAACTTAGTGGGCAAGTTGTGGAAAAAAATGGACCAAGGGTCCCTCAATCTCTCACTCATCTCTATTCTCTCTCTCTCTCTCTCTCTCTCTCTCTCTCTCAACCCTCCTCTCCTCTCCCTCTTGCTTTGTGCGAAACTAGCAAGGAAGAAGAGGAGCCGGAGTAGCCCGCTTGGACACCAATCGCGTCGCTCGCCGCCGTCCGCTCCACCGTGCACTGCCCGTGTGCGCGCTGCTAACCCCGCGTGCCATCGCCCCTTGGCCGCCTCCCTCTCGCCCATCAGCTGTTGTCCAATTTTGTTACAGCTTAGCTAAGGCTGTCCATAGCCATTTCTTTGCCGATAACCCTCATTTTAGGCCCGGTTTGGCCTATTCTTTCATTCTCGAGCAAGTCCCGCCTAAACCGAGCTGTTTTCTTTGCATTTCCAACCAAGAATAGAGAGTTTCGAAGTGAGTTTCCAGTAGGCTTGTGAGGCCGTTTTGAGGTGTTTTTGAGCCCCGAACCTAGGCCTACTTTGGAGTTAAACGTCCCTCGCAACGTTCCCAATGTTTTAATCCGAGCGGATTGTAAAACGAGTGAGTTTAGCTCCCTAATCCTTTCTTAGTTTGCTAATGATACTTAAGAGTTTATTAGTATTAATTAACTAGGATTAAGTGATTAGATTAGAGTAAATTAGTGATTATTAATTAATTATGATGCATGTTAGGCATTTGACTAGTGTAATTAGCTAGAGGATAGCCCATATTATTTATGGAATGCATCTTGGGATTTTTTCCAACCTGTCTCAAGCTCTAATTAGGCATTACGGGCTTAAATTGGATTTTTAGTATTTATTTATTAATTTTCGATATTAATTAATTAATTATTTTTCAAAAATTAAATTGTGATAGCTGACGACCGAAATTTTATGTTGATTGTCGCGGTACAGTCCATTTATTTTTTTGAGCTCTATTTTGTGTTGAATTGAATTGACTGTGCAATTTGAGCAATTATTCCTAAATTGATTGAAATTGAGTAATTGATTGGTAGATGACCGAGTATGATTGTTTAACGCCAATAATGCTTTGATGGTCTATTAAGTGGAGAATATTATGAGAGTGAACTGAATATACTCTTGGCTAAGACCAATCGAGTACATTAATATCGAGTATGGTAAAGATGGGAAAGAAATAGTTAGTGCGTGACTCTATGATGAAGTATATCACCCTGGCGAAAACGACGCTCGAGAGTATGCACGTAAATTGTTTATATCACCTTGGCAAAAACGGCGCCTTGGAAAAGACTCGTGGCTCGGTGATCAGTATGTCACCTTGGCGAAAACGGCACCTTAAAAAAATGCACGTGGCTCGGTGATTTGGTATATCACCTTAGAAAATGCCCGTGGCACGGTGATTAGTATATCGTCTGGGCGAAAACGACGCCTTAGAAAATGTACGTGGCTTTGTAATTAAGTATATCACCCCGGTGAAAACAACGCTCAAGAGCATGCACATAAAGTGTTTATTATACATCACCTTGGCGAAAACACGCCTTATAAAAGACGCGTGGCTAGGCGATTAGTACATCACCTTGGCAAAAACGGCGCCTTAGAAAGTGCACGAGATTGGTGATCGGTACATCGTCTTGGCGAAAACGGCGCCTTAGAGAATGCACGGGGTTGGTGATTGGTATGTCATGTGGCGAAAATGGCGCCCGAGGGAATACACGTGGTTTGGTGACTAGGTATACCATTTGGAAATTATAGTATGGATGGAAATGACCTGGAGATGGTCCGACTAATATGTAATCAATTAAGTCGATTGATTAATGCTTTGATATGATGTCGTGAATTGATTGAATTGAAATGACCTGGAAATGATCGGATTGACATGTAATCGACTAGGTCGATTTGATCGATGTTTCGATCTGTTGTGATTGTTTGGGTGTCTATTTGAATTGTACTAACTTGCAAGGAGAATCTGAGGCCAAGGTAAGTCATCCGACCTGTGTGTGCATAGGCAGCCCATAGTGTATTGGTTTACTAATCGGATCTTAGGGGGTAGAATTCGCTGAGATATTGTCTCACTGGTTATTATATAACCATTTTAGGCCCGTAGATCACAGTACCTCTACCTCCTCCCATGTGTCTTGGTTTACCGGAGGAAATCACCGAACAGAAGTTCCACGCGCTGATGCCGGGGCATGTCGAAGAATTGGAGTACGTAATGGTGAAATCCATTATCTGGGTTGATGTGGGTAAACCCCAGAAGGTGCCCCATCAATACTGGGCTTGGTATCAATACTATAGCGATGGGTGAAGGATGGGCCCGATACCAAAATTTGAGGTGCCTAGGTATGCTTTGGAAGTAGTGTATGGAGAGGGCATTGCAGAACCCAGAGGTGGAGAGGTGATTGACCCGGTGAACCCTGATCTTGAAGGCCAGTGTGCTGCGGTAGGCTCCAGTGGGAACATGGAAGGAGGAGAGTTCGTCAAGCAGGAAGAGAACCCAAATGAGGACTCAGCGAAGGACTGAAACCCCACCCCTGTTTTTAGACTTCATTGTTGAACAAGCTTGAGTAGGACCAGACTTAGTAGTTGATCTTGTATATATTTGCATAATGAATTGCAATGTATATAAGTGTGTGGGTGTTTCCAGTTTCAAGCTTTATTTTTAATCCTACCATTCTATCACATTGTTTTAGGGTGCGTTTGATAACGTTTCTGTTCAAAAACTGTTCCAGGGAATAGAAATAGAAAAAACTATTTCTGTTCCAGAAAACAATTTTTGACCATAAAAATGCGTTTGGTAAACTTGTTCTAGGAATAAAAAATGAATAGAAACACGTTTGGTAAATTTATATTATTTTTTTGTTTCTTTTAATTTTTTTAATATTTTTATTTTATTTTTATTTTTTTCCTTTCTTTTTTCTTTTTTCTTTTTTTCTTCTTTTGGCTGGTCACCGACCTCCGGTGACCAGCCGACGAGGGCCGGCAGCCTCGCCCAGCCACGGCGAGGCTTGTTGGCCACTGGCAAGGCGAGGCCGAGCGTCGCTAGCACGGGCGAGGCCAAGCGTCGCTGGCGCGACCGAGGCTTGGCCTCACCTTGGCTAGGCGAGCTTGGCCTCGCCCAGATCTGGCGAGGCCGAGCGTCGCCGGCCCTCGACTGCCAATTGCTGGCCATGGCCGAGGTCGGCAACCAGCCAAAGAAAAAAGAAGAAGAAAAGAAGAAGAAAAGAGAAGAGAGAGAAGTGTTTCTTCAAAAGTGTTTCTGGAATAAAAACTAACTTTTTTTGTTTCTCATTTTCGTTATTTTTTTGTTTCAGGAACAAAAGAACGGATTTTAAACAAAAACACAAAAAACGCGTTTCTGTTCTTGTTTTGTTCCCGAGAACAAAAGAAATAAAAAATCTATTCTTAAACGAAAAAGAAGAAGTGAAAACATGCACGCCCTTATTGTCTAGGGATTTTATTTTATGCTTTCGCATGCACATATGTAATAAGAGGGTCGGCGATGCGTTCTAGGACGTCACTATTAATCGACTAGGGGCGAGATGGGCATGCATTCGAGGATTGTGGCATGACATGAACTGCATGGGATCACGTATGAGGATGATGAAGGAATTGCAAAGAAGATGATTTTAATAGGCTTATGGTACATTTAAATGGATCCAAAGCTCAACTAGGAATGACTCAAGTTGTGGAGATGCTAAAACGAAGTATTGAGACCTTGCAAATTCCTCCTTAACCATCCTTGTCATCACCTCAAGATCACTTGAGACTTGTCCATGTGAAACTTCGTCTCTACAAGAGAGTAATGACTCAAGTTGGGGTTATTTAGTCTCAATTATATCATAATAACATAGTTTGTAATAGAGTATTTAAAAGCAACTGTGAAAGTATTAATGACTATTGAGCTTTTCATAGATTTGGGATCAAATGTTTAGATTAAATCACTATAAGTATGATGCAAAAAAAGAAAGTGAAAATGCGTTAATTCATATTATCAATAGAGTTTGTCATTTTCCCAAACAGAATTAATATTATGCAAAATAGATGACATGTTCAACAAATTCTATCGAATGACCTCCGTTCAAGTGAATCCAATTCACATGAACTCTTGAATCGGATTGGCCTAATTTGAAATAGTCAACCTATGGCAGTGAAGTTGCTAAAGACGCTGAAAGTTGGGTTGGGACACATTGTACCGGATTTTGCTAAGAATAGCTTATGGGCTAGAGTACATGCATAGCACATGCAAAACGAGGACCTTGCACTTCAACATAAAAGCCTCATAACATTCTCCTTGACGCAAACTATTATCCCAAGATTTCCGACTTTGGTCCCGCCAAAATATGCCCAGGAGAAGAGAAAATTGGGCATTGCTAGATACATTGCTCTAGAGCTGATCATGAGGAACATCGAAGGGGTTTCTCACAAATCGAATATTTACAGCTACAGTATGATGGTTCTAGAGATGGTCAATACGAGAAAAAGTATCAAAGTCACAGTAGATCAAACCATCAAAGCATACTTCCCTCATTGGGTACACCTAGAGCTCCAAGAAGAGCTTGGACTACTCGGGATCACAAATGAGGAGGACAAAGTAATCGTGAAGAAGATTATTATAACTGGCTCATAGTGCATTCAAATCAATCCGAGAGCTTGACCATGTATGACCCAAGTTGTGCAAATGCTAGAAGGAAGTGTTGATGCCTTGTAAATTCCTCCGAAACCCATTTTGTCACCACCCTCAAAATTGCTTGCAGCTTGTCCATGTGTAAGTTCGTCTCTACAAGAGAGTAATAACTCAAGTCAGGGTTATTCAATATTAATTATATGAGACCAACATAGTTTGTAACATACTATTTGAAAAAAAAAAAAAGCAATTGCAAAATTAATGATAATCGGGTTGTTTATAAATTTGTGATAAGATGTCTAGGTTGAATTTCTACAAGTGTGACTGAAAAAAGAGTGAAAAGGGTATTGTTGACATATAAATTTTCACATTTGGATCTCCGTAGCATTTCTATCAATATTAGGGATCTAATTTATGACATAAATTGGCCCCCTAACCCAAAAAAATTGCATGTATCATTTAGTAATCACATTGCTTGCTACTTCTCATCACGATTAGGGACACTTTGATTTTAAAATTTTCACATAGGCATAACTATAATAAAAATAATAAGTTGAAATAAATAAAAAATGAAAAATTATACCATAATAAAAGGGAACGAGGCTTACGGATCATTTTATATTTCACAAACACGTTAAGCTTGTCATACCAATTAAGGCCCTCCCGAGTGGACTGGGGCGCGAAACAAGTGGATGGGCTTCAAAATGAGGCCCGTTTTTAGCCCACGAGAGAGCTTTGGTAGCTGTCCACACCCTCTCAAACGGAGGTGAATGCATTGGCCATCCGTCTGAACTTTTGTCGACTCAAACAAGGAGTTCATTTCCTTATTTGTTTCTTTTCTTTCTCTGACCCAATCAACAAGTCCGCACTATTCCTTTTCTTTATCGTTTTCTTTTCACGGTCAAAATCCTATTCCACTTTGACTCCAACGTGAAAAATGTTGAAGTGGACTTTAGCGCTGAAGCAATTTCCGAACATGTAAGATTCGGCTTTCAACTTTGAAGCTTGTAGACGACCTGGGAAACACGGTTGTCTGCGACGACCAAGACCAAGACATTCCTTCACCGCCAAACTTTTTTTCCCATGCGATGCATATTACATATACAAAGTTGAAAGCGAAAGAAATAGGAGTTCATTTCCTGTTTGTTTCTTTTCTTTCTCTGACCCAATCAACAAGTCCGCACTATTCCTTTTCTTTATTGTTTTCCTTTAACGGTCAAAGTCCTATTCCACTTTGACTCCAACGTGAAAAATGTTGAAGTGGACTTTAGCGCTGAAGCAATTTCCGAACATGTAAGATTCGGCTTTCCACTTTCAAGCTTGTAGACAACCTGGGAAACACGGTCGTTTGCGACGACAAAGACCAAGACATTCCTTCACCGCCAAACATTTTTCCCCATGCGGCGCATAGTACATGTACAAAGTTAAAAGGGAAAGAAATAGGTCAAAGAATAACGCTAAGTATGCTGGATGAATAAAAAAATTACTTATGTAGTTTGGGACATCACATAGTAATTAATTTAATGGACCGAATTTAATTTACCTAACGTCACCTCATCATATGAATATTCACATAGGCTAGCTACCATATACAAGAATACTAACATCCTCTATTATATTATGGCTGTTAATTGCATTGATGCATGGTGCTAATGATCATGGATTTTGAGCTTCAATACTTTCTTATGCTGTGGTATTAATGCTCTTCATCTATAGTGTTCTATGTGTTTGGCATGATGATTGGACCTTTGCTCTGCAATAGTTTTTCAATATTATTGTATTATACTCAAGAATTCTAGAAAATGAAGAATCCTCCACTGCCGCTCTTTTCCTCAGCCTTTTCCACTTTCAAATCCGTTCGTATAATTCATGCGCAACTTGGGAAACACGGTTGTTTGCGACGACCAAGACCAAGACATTCCTTCACAGCCAAACATTTTTCCCCATGCGGTGCATGCAAGTTGAAAGGGAAAGAAAAAAATTGAAGAATAACGCTAAGATACCAGATAACTGAGAAAATTACTTATGTAGTTTGGGACATCACTTAGTAAATTAATTTAATGGACCGAATTTAATTTACCTAACATTGCCTCATCATCTGAATATTCACATAGGTTAGCTACCATATACAAGAATATTAACATCCTCTATTATATTATGGCTGTTAATTGCTTCAATGCACGGTGACGATCATGGATTTTGAGCTTCAATACTTTCACGTATATGCTGTGGTAATAACGCTCTTGATATACAATGTTCTATGTGTTTGGCATGACGATCGGACCTTTGCTCTGTAATGTTTTTCAATATTATTGTATTATACTTGAGAATCCTAGAAAATTAAAAATCCTTGACAGTGTAGTCCTCAATTACACATGAAGTTTTATTCGTCCATGATTTAAGATGATTAATCCCTTAATCTCACTATAGCCACATATATAATACAAGACATTGATCTCACTCCATCGAGTTATAATCTTATTGAAGACAAAGTATAAAAGAGAATATATGAAAATTACACTACGAAAATTTTTGTTACCACATAAAAAACTAATAAATACTGTGATTCAAGACACTTACCGTGGGTGTTCACTAATCCCATAACTACATTTGGTTATAAATTACATTAAAGGGAGCGGGAACTCCGAAACGGGACAATAATTTCAATTTAAATGCACAATATAATTAAACAATTAATTTTTGTTAGCACTAAAGTTTTGTATATTGGAAGAAAAGAAAAAGAAAAATTATACAATTGATTTGGGCCACTTAGTAGGAATTGTATAATGGGAGGTTTGTTCCTAAGAGTAATTTAGAGGTTCCTCTAACTCGGAAGTTTCATGGAATGTGGAAGATCATCAATTTCAACATTTCAACACGTTGGCTGGTCCTCCAACCTAATTATAATTTAGAGGTCCCGTTGACTAGGAACTTTCATGGTTTGTTCCTCAAGAAATTTCAGGGCAAAGTTTCCGTGTGGGTCGTTGATACATCAACATTGGCTGCTCGAATAATGCAGGCATGCGAATTCAATTCACATGAACTCTTGAATTGGATAGGCCCAATTCATTTGACAAGTATAGTTGAGATTTGTCGTTTCATTTAAAGATTTTATTATGGATTAAGAACTAGCTAGGCAACAAATGTTACGGTTGTAAATGCACCGACTTCCTTTGTGATTAAGTGTGATCAAAGTTTTAGCAATTCCTTATTATCTATGCTTAATCAGTGGTCTTGAGGTTAAGCACGGTTGTCTCCTTTCAGTGTTGACGTTACATCGAATCCTTTGTGGTCGAAGCCAGGACAAGCCTGGTCGTTTCCTTTCCATTCCGATGTTAGAACGAACTCTTCATGGTCCAAGCCTAGTCAAGCCTTAGATCGGGCAAAAGTCCAGCACAAGTGCCATAACTTGGCACGCCGGGACACTTAAGTGCCATAACTTCAAAACGGTACACTTAAGTGCCACTTTTTTTTTCGAGTGGGACACTTAAGTGTCACCTCCGGCGACCCTTGCCGGAAATCCTACGTAGCAATATTTTATTATTATTTTTTGCCTATGTGGCTCACCGGAGCTCCAAATCAGCATAAAAATTAAAAAAAAAATTTTAAAAAGAAAATTTTAAAAAATTAAAAAAAATTTAAAAATAAGAAAATTTTAAAAATTTTAATTTAGAAAAAAAGGGGGGGGGGGAGGTCGAACGGGCGGCTGAGGGCTGAGCCCTCGCCGCCGCCGCCGCCCCGCCGTCGCCGGGAAGGGCCGACGACGGAGGGGGGAGGGTCGTGACCCTCGCCCCAGATCTAGGCGAGGGCTTGCGGGCCCTCGCCGCCGGTCGGCCGGCCTCGCCGGCCCTTGGCCAGGGCTCGGCAACCCCGGCCAGGGCGAGGGTCGCGGCCCTCGCCCAGATCCGGTGAGGGGTCGCGGACCCTCGCCGCCTCCCCGCCGCCGCCGGGAAGGGCCGGCGACGGAGTGGGGAGGGTCGGCCGGGGTCGCCGGGCCCTGGCCAGGGGCCGGCGAGGCCGGCCGACCGGTGGCGAGGGCCCTTCCCGGCGACGGCGGGGAGGCAGCGGCGGCGAGGGCTCAGCCCTCAGCTGCCGGTTCGACCTCCCCCTTTTTTTAAAAAAAAATTTTCTTAATTTTTAAAAACTTTTAAATTTTTCTTAATTTTTTTAATTTTTTTTAATTTTTCTTATTTTTTTAATTTTTTAATACTTTATAATTTAATTGATTTTTATATTATTATTTACACGTAGACACGAAACGGCGTCGTTTTTACGTTTTCTTCGCCACGTTAGCGTGCAAAACGACGCCGTTTTGGACTAAACTCGCCGGAAAATTGCCACGTTAGCCATTTGACCGGATTTTCGCCGGAGTGGCACTTAAGTATCACATTTTACTCCGATGATGGCACTTAAGTATACCATTTTAAAGTTATGGCACTTAAGTGTCCCAGCGTGCCAAGTTATGGCACTCCAGGTGTCCTCACCTCCTTAGATCGAAAGCCAGATTAGTTCGCACTATGCATTGATGCAATTAATAACCATGGCCAAAGTGAATATTCAAATGATGAGGTGATGTCAGGTATATAATGACTGGTCCATTATTTTGATTTATAAAGTACTGTCCCGAACAATATTAGCCACCATTGCCTAGTATGCTATTTCTTTCCCTTTCTTTACCTTGCGGGAGAGAAGGGAAAACGATCCAGCATGTAATTTATCCTAGAAAAGAAGACACAAGCAAAATTATCGATTCATGTTCCAATGATTTATAAATTAATAAGTATGCTACAATGACATCACCAGTCTTATTTGAAGCAATACGAGTAATTATTTTTTGGAAAATATTTTTATAAATCATTAATTTTTCACAAAACAAAACCTCAAAATGCCAAAAGGGGGATTTTCATGCTGAGGAAGTAATAACCCCATTAATCTTTTTCACACTTCAGTATGGAAGAAGTGAAAAGTACTAGGAAGTTTCTCCAACCTCAGAATACCTCCTTCGACTCCAAAGCCTCATTCCAATAAAAGTTCTCCCCCAATGAGAACATGAACTTTGCTCAAGTTAACGACATCTATCTCTTTCACACTTCAGTTCGGAGAAAGTGAATGAATAAATAGAGAATTTCTCCATCGTCAGCTTGCCCCCCTTAACTCTAAACCCTCATTCCACTTAATATTCTCCATCCATGAGAGCATAAACTTACTCAAATGGGTGATACAGCCACTCTCCTTTTCTCCTTCCCCTTCACACTCCATCCTCATCTTCATCCTCGTTATCCTCATCATTTCACAAGTTCTTTTATGCGAGGGAGATGACGATGTCCGCTATATTGATTGCCGCCACTCAAGTGTTATTTTCAATACTTGAGGCATGAGCAATTTCTGTCGTGAAAAAGATGGCAAGCTATTGCTTCCTAGTGAAAGATCCACTGTGGGTCATCATCATTGTAAATCACACGAGATGCGCCTGATTTGGCTTGGCTGAGGAGTCACGGCCCTTTTGACCCACTGATTTTTCCCAAGTTGCAATTTGAGCTTGTTAAATTAATGTCTCAAGTTTGAATTCAGCTAACAATTTGTTAAAACAGAATTTGTTGATAAAAATTTTCCAGGCAAATTTCAACTCAGATGAAGAAACTCTTCCTTTGTTGGACTCCTTCTGGCTACACAAAAGAAAATAAAAGAAAGAAGTTGATCTACCAGTACAACACAAAAGAGGAAATAATAAAAGATAAAGTAAGGGTTTCACTTTTACCTACAGAAGAGCTCACGGAGGGCCCAGGTCAAATTTTTGACCTTGGGCACACAAATAAAAAGCAAAACGTGTTTCTTTCTTCAAGTGGAGCCGCGAAAATCTAAAAGTGCCGCACGACGAAGAAAAAGGCAAAAGCCGCACATCTAGAAGAAGCATCACGCCGCGTGAAGCCTTGAACAAGAACGCGAAGGCCATACGTATGTAGAGAAAAAGACGAAACATTGAAGTTCTTGTTTTTTAGGTACATAGAGCGTTTTATTTTAAGCTTGAGCGAGCGGTAATTTTGTGCCGTGAGTTTACATCCAAGTAAGTTATTTATTTGTGAACACTTTAGGTTTGAACTTAAATATATGTACGAAAAACACTCAAGTGTGTAAGCGATTGTTAACTATGATTCTCCGATTATAGTGAATTATTTGCTATTGGCTCTCCCCGTGAATGTAGGTACCGATACTCGGACCAAACTACGTAAATTTATAGTTCCTTATTATTTCTCGTTTATTTATCTGGTGATTTCATGTTAACATAAATTGCAAGATCTTCTCGTTTCCGTGCATTATATTTCAACAATTGGTATCAGAGCTTCAAATCGGATTTCTTGATTGTGATTTGGGGCATTTGCATGTCTAATTATTATTTAGAAATTGTGTTATCGCAATTATGTCTGAGTCTAAATCTAAAATCGAGAAGTTTAACGAGAGGAACAATTTTGGGTTATGGCACATCAAGATGCAGGCATTATTAACAACCCAAGGCTTGGCCAAGGCATTGAATAATGAAGACGAGTTGCTGATTATAATGAAAGTCTTTGAGAGGCTAGAGCTATTGGAAAGAGCAAAGAGCAAGGCACTGAATGGTGAAGACAAGTTGTTGATTATAATGAAGGCTTCTAAGAGGGTAGAGTTATTGGAAAGAGTGAAGAGCACAATTTTGTTTAACTTGTTGGATGAAGTTTTAATAAAGGTGGCCAAGGATAAAGATGCCATAGCATTATGGGCAAAACTTCAAGCATTGTATGTTAAAAAATATTTGAACAATCAATTGTACATGTTGAAAATAATGTTTTAATATAGATATACTGAAGGTACATCTATCAAAGCCCACCTAGATGAATTTAATAAACTCATGATGAATTTAAAGAACGTCGGTAAGATACTTGACGATGAAGAATAGGGCTTGATATTGTTAGCTTTTTTATCATAGTCATGGGAGTACTTTACTGATTTACTATCATAGAGGCGTGCTACAATTACCTTAAAAAAGTAAAGTCAGCCTTGTTCTCTAAGGAGTGGCACAAAGAGTTCTGACATGACGATCTAGCATAAAGAGTAGCGCAAACATTGATGATTTGAGGTAAAGAACAACATTGAGGGCCTAGTAGCAGCATAGGTAAAAGCAATGCTTACTACAACACCCGATCATACCATTAATACTATAACTCGGCAACAAGGTAGTCTTTCTCTAGAAAATAGAGACGTGGAGTCTTCCCTCTTTGACATGATGCAGCTTGATGTACGTACATATAAACTCGGGCCTTAAGTCGAACATGGTGAAACATAACACAAAATTTTCCTTTTTGGATGATGACAGCAACTTATTCAATGATGCTAATTTCCAAACGTAAATAATCATCATAATAGACATTAGATAGACACATATAGTTTTAGAGTTTTATAAACTTGTGGGTGATCAAGTCGAAGAGTGAGATCCTTGACACCAAAACTACTTGTGAAGAGACCCAGTTGATCTATTTCTATGGGCCAAAAAGAAAAAAGAAAAACCTTAGATGGAACTAAAAGTCCTAAGATTCATCACACACGGTTTCTAAATCGTCAAACCAAGCTACATCTCAACAACCATTCTCTCAAGTTGGAATTTGTTTTATTCTTTTATTTTTCTTCTTTTGACTTCTTTTTTGTGTGATTTTCTTTCATATCCATAAAACACATGATTGTGTCATCGTCTCTGTCTTTTTTCCTTAACTTTTTATATGAAAAGGATGTGACAATTTTTATTAAATCTAACAAATCGGGAAACTTTCTCTTGAGGAGTCATGGAAAGAAATTTGTCTTGTTCATCAGAGTGGGAAAGAAGGAAGTGTTCAACATGCTCATATGTCCATAATATCCTCGTTGAAAAACACATCTTATTTAAGACCGAAGGACCTAATAAATCACTACCCTCTTCTTCAAAAAAAAAGAAAAAAGATTAAAAAAAAAAGGAAAATTACGTTAGGTTGCTGATTGGAAAGTGCTTGCACGCCACGCCAATCAATAGGTTCTCCAAGTACACCCTATTTTAAATAAGATTCCGAAATGATCAATTTAGTTTCAAATAAGTCTCAACCTCATTGGCTGGTGACACTCTCATGAAATAATAGGCTCATTTCAGGTTATTTAAACATTTTTTCCCTTCCAACTATGGTAATCTCATAATTTATGGCAAGCAAAACTTTACATGTCACACACAAATCTTAATAACCACCTGAAAGTCCTCCTTTTCTCGAAATGCGTGTTGAATATTTTCTATAGGACCCCCCCCCCAATGAAATTCATCTCTAAACAGAAAGTTTATCGTCCATTGCCATTTTAAGGCGTGATCAAATTGTCTTGTCGTCTAATCAATTGTTTAAAGAGGGACTTTAACAGTCTCTCCGAATGTCGTGTTTCGTGGAAATTCTTTCAACATAAAGACAAACGTGGAGGAATCTATGTTAAGTTCACACATATCTTTGTTTGTTTGTTTTGTTTTGTTTTTTTTTTTTTTTTGAATATCCAAAATGAACGTGGAGGCCATGGGCCCTTCCATTTATTTAATGCAACTCAAGCAGGGAAAGTGTAAAAAAATCCCTAATTTTTTTTGCGTTGATAACAATTTAATAATAAACTTTTCATTGATGTCAATTTAGCTCTAAACAATTTGACTTGATGTCAATTCAGTCCTTCCAACTAATTTTAGTCAAAATTTGCTAACGTGTATGCCGGTCGACTAACATGACATGGCTAGTGCTAACATATACAACTTTCTATAAAATTATAATATTTTTTTTCAATTTTTTGTTCTTTTTATTTTATTTTTTCCTTTTCCTCCTCCTTCCTCTAATCGGTCACCAACGGCGACTAGCTAGGGAATGGCTAACGAGGTCAAGGTCAATGTTGCCGGCCACTGGTGGGCTCAAGCCCTTGCTAGAGGCTACAAGGCTCGCCAGCGTATGGCAAGTTTGCCTTGAGGCCGCAACGGCTAAACCTTGCTGGTCATGGGCGCGGCCCAACCTCGCTAGATCTGATGAGGTGGAGGCCTTGCCAGCCTCTGGTGTGTTTGGCTCGAAGCTACCCAAGTTGCTAGGGCAGTCACACGCTAGGCGGGCAAGGGCTCGGGCCCTTGCAGGCACAACCTCGGCATCTAGCGAGGGCTCGAGCCTTGCTCCTTAGCAGCTAAAGGAAGGAGGAGGAGAAAGAAAAAAGAAAAAGAAAAGGAAAAGGAAAAATAAAATAAAATAATAAAAACCAAAAATTCAAAAAAAATATATTATTAAAAGTTATCCACATTAGCATCGATTGTGCCACATCGGCCAATCGGCGTCCACGTCAGCAAAATCTAGTCAAAATTAGCCGAAAATACTAATTGACACCAAGTCAAACAGTTTTGGACTAAATTAGTACCGAGAAAAGATTTAGCACTAATTTGATACCAATGTAAAAAGTTTATAACTTTTTTGACACTTTTCCCCAAGTCGAGCAATACACATATCTAGGAGTAATCTCTTGAGCTATTTTTTATGCTTGCTTCGTCACCCAAAAGCAAAACAGAAGCCCAAAAAAGAAACAAAATAACAAAAAAAGAAAAAGATAAAAAGAAAATACTTCAAAAGTTGCATTTGCGCTGATTTGAAGTAGTCAAAATGAAAAAAAAAAAAAAAAAGAGAGAGAAGTAGTCAAAATGAAAACACTGCAACCATTATAGAGTAAGATATGAGCCATCTTATCACTCTCCATCAAGTTATGATCTTTATAAGATCATAAACTATAAAAGAGAGAACTAAATAGTTGGTTTGAATTGTAGATGTCATTGAATTTTGTGGTAATTTATCGTATTAGATTTGAATCACAACCACCATTAATTTCCTCATTATATTTTGGGGTAAGTACACTATTAGTGCCAAAATTTGCGTATGGCGCTCACTTTTGTGCCAAAACTTTATTTTGGATCACTTAAGTGCCAAATAGGAGGAAAAACGATCACTTTGGTGCCACCGGCGAGAGATTCCAGCCAAAATGATCACGTAGTTTTTCTATTTATTAAAAAAAAAAAAATCGACATGGCTTTTAAACGACTTCATTTTCTGTCCTCCTTAGGAAAACGATGTCGTTTTGCCGTCATAAGTGGATGGCCTCACAAAAATGACGCCACATAGCTCGTTTGAGATTGAAATTAGGGTTTTTTTGTCTGATCCTCGCCCAATGCCGACCTAGCTCGCTTGGCCACCGTCGCTCGGCTTCCATCGTAGTTGCTCGACTAGGTGAGTAAGGAGAGGCTGAGGTTGTTTCTCAGGCAAGAAGTGACAGGAAGAATAGGAGGTGAGGGCGGAGGAGGAGGAGGAGGAAGAAGGAGGGTCAAAGGTGGAGAGAGAGAAGACAAGGAGGGCGAGGGAAACAAGGAGGCGGAGTTGTGCCGATGCCGGTGCCGGTGCCGATGCCGTTGCAAATGTCGCTGCTAGTGCTAGTGTTGGTGTTGTTCTTCGTTGCTAGTGCTAGTGTTGCCATGCCTTCTCTCTCTCTCTCTCTCTCTCTCTCCATTTGGGAATTTAGGGTTTTGACTTAGGGGAAAGATGCCAAATGACGTCGTTTTGTGGTCTAGATACTAACTATACTCTCTGACGAACCACATTAGCTTCAAAAATTAATAAAAAAAAGTGTCACGTTAGATTTGTAATCAATCATATCGAAGTTGGCACTAAAATGATCATTTTTCAAAAATTTTGGCACTTAAGTGATCCAAAATAAAATTTTGGCACCAAAGTGAGCGTCGTACACAAGTTTTAGCACTGATAATATACTTATCCCTTATCTTTTGACGTACCAAAATGCCAATCACCATTACTTTATTTGTTAAAGACTGTATTCCATCATGCGAAATCACACTAGATTAAAGTCCCCTAAATGTTTTATTGAATGTGCAATTGAATTCTGAATGTTTCAAAGACGTGTATCGAACTCTAAATCTTACCCTTCTTTCAAATAAAAGACAAAAACAGCTGTGGTCCAAAGACGTGTCTAACTTCTTTATGGAAGTCCATAGTCATTTTCAAAGTTTCAATACATTGAAAGCATCCGCACAAGAAAATTACCAATTCTACAATAACCTTAAACGAATTCTTAATCGCACTCAGTGGCTTTTGTCTGAAACTTCATGCATCGAATTATTACTGCAATTTACTTTTAAGACTGATCAATAAATACCTTACTAACTGTGTGCACCATCTAGAAGTAATCCCTGGAGCTATTTTGTGTGCTTGCTTCGTTGGCCTCCACATGCAAAACCAAAAAGGAAGCCCAAAAGAAAAGGCAAGAAAAAGATTCTTCAAGAGCTAAGTGTACACGCTGATTTGAACGAGTCAAAATGAAAACACTTACAACGATTATAGTTGCATATGAAAGTTTACTCACAATGTTTTAAGATCATTTATCACTTAATCTTGTTGTGGTTGCATATATAATACGAAGTATTGAATCAAACTCCGTGGAATTATAAACTTAGTGAAGACTAAAACTATAAAGAGAATATGGCACGTTGAGTTTGAATTTCAAGATTTGTTGATTTGTCCAGTAATTTCTTCCTTTTTGTGTTAGATTTGAATTGCAAGATCAATCAACTTGTTCAATATTTCTCAACATAGAAAATGCCAATAACCACTACTTTAATTGTTAGAGATTGTAATTTCATAAAATTTACTCATGAAAAATTACACTAAATTAAAGTTCCCTAAATATTTTATAAAAGGGTTAATGCCCTGAAAAACTCAAAACTGGTACACTTGTGACAAATTTACCCCAAACTATTTTTTTGACTACCAAAAACCCAAAACTGGTATACCTTTGACGAATTTACCATAAACTGATACACTTGTGACAAATTTACCCTATGTTAGTTTTCATTAAATTTTATTCTCAAATTAGTAAGTTAAATGACACGTGACAATTAACCGGTATACTAATTTAAGATTTTACACTCCGTTTGTCATAATTTACAATTTTTGTGATTTTTTTTTTTTGAGGTATTAATCCAATTTAGCAGAGAGTATATTTGTAACAAATTTATCAGTTTACGGTTTTTTGCTATCAAATAAATTAGTTTGGGGTAAATTTGTCATAAATGTACCAATTTATGGTTTTTTATAGTCAGTCGGGGTAAATTTGTCACAGGTTTACCAGTTTGGGGTTTTTCATGATCAAAAAAATAATTTTGGATAAATTTGTCACAAGTGTACCAATTTGGGATTTTTCAGGGTATTAACTCTTTATAAAAAGTGTAGCCAAGCCCTAAACTGTTTTTTTTTTTTTTAAAAAGAGGGTAAAATTATCAAAGCGATCCTAAATTTATTGTTATTTTTCCAATTCAGTTCTAAATTTTTAGCAAATTCAATCTTAAATTTTTTGCATTTGTACAAATTCAATTCCCCCATCAATTTTGGTCGGCCAACACTGATGTGGACACTAGCCAACACCAGCTATCTAGTTGATGCCAGTGTGTCAAATTTTTAATAGTTTATTTACTTTTCGATTTTTTTCCTTTTGTTCTCTTTCTCTATTTTTTTTTGGTTCTTTCCTTCTTCCTCCGATCGATCACTAGACCGACTAGAGGCAAGGGATGGGAAGGTCAATGTTGTTGGCGACTAGGGAGGTTCGCCCTTGTTGGCACCAGTGACAACCAGCCTCAGCCACCCCAAGTGAGGCCTCGCTCTTGCCATCACTAGGCGAAGCTCAACCTCACCAGCCATCGGCAAGGGGGAGCCTCAGCCACCACTCATGAGGCTGAGCTCGACCTTGCTCGCAAAATTAACAACGCATGACCTCACCAGATCTGGCGAAGCCTCATCGACCAGGACAAAGAAGGAAAGAAAATATATATATATTATTAGTTGGACAATTGGTGTTCACATTAGCGTTGACTAGTCAAAATTGGCTGGATAAATTGAATTGACACAAATACAAAATATTTATAATTGAATTGACAAAAAAAAATTATGACTGAATTAGAAAAATTGTAATAAATTTATGAAAAGGTGTTTTAGGCTCTAAATCATTCCTTTCGTTTAAAAGAAAAATGGATATTAGAATGATAGACGAAATAGGAAAAGTTATGGTCTAGTGAAGTTTCCAATTTCTTACTTAATTAAACCAACCGTGAGACTACATACAAAGTGTGTGTAAAGACCGACACGTAAAATTTTACACGCTAGAGCACTTATACGTTATTTTTTTTGGCACTGACTTATGACCATAGCAAATCGTTATTAACGTATTAGAACAAATTTTCCACGTAGGATTACTCGAACGTTGCCCGCAAAAAATATGTCTAAGTCAAATTTGTGTAGCCTTTGACCAGAAAAAATAAAATAAAATTCTGCAGCCTTTAGTCCCAATGTAAGACTTTGAACGCGTTACTATATAGTTATGGGCGGTCCATTCTAAATTGCCAGACGATTATCTTCTTCCTCACCAAGAAGAGAACAAAGCAAATGCCAAGCCGCCACCACCTTCTCTGCATTCTGTCCCCTTCCCTCTCCCTCCTCTTCTTCTTCTTCTTCTTCTTGCTGAGCTTCCATGGCGTCCACTCCGCTTTCCCAACCATTTGCGAATCGCAGTCTCAATGCGGAAACATCTCCATCAAGTATCCATTCTCGACCGTCAGCGACGCCCCCGTATACTGCGGCTACCCACAGCTCAGAATCAGTTGCCCGGATGTCGATAATCCCCCGACCATCTCTCTTCCGGGCGACACCTACTTCGTCGCCGAAATCAACTACGGCGAAGAAACCCTGACTCTCGTCGACATCGACGTCGCCGACCGGATATGCCCCAGGGCCAGCCATAACCTCACGATCAACTCGCTCCCGCTCGGTTACAACTCCGCCGATGTCAATCTCACCTTCTTCTTTAACTGCAGCACCCCTCCGTTAGCGCCCAACCCCGCCAGGGCCATCCATTGCTTGCGATCTGGTGATAATCAGTCGTATGTGTTCGTGGACATGAGCCCCGATGAGGCGGCGGCGATACGTGAGGCGTGGGGCTGCGAGGAGGCAGTGGTGGCGGCGGTGAAGCGGACGGAGGTGACGGCGGCGAACGGGGGGGACGAGCTCGCTGGGGCGATGAGCGAGGGGTTCGTGCTTGACTGGGCGGCGGTGAGGGAGTGCGGCGCGTGCGAGCACTCCGGCGGGCGGTGCGCGTTCAACCAGAATGAGCAGTTGCTGTGCTTCTGCGAGGACGGGTCATATCACACGGATGGCTCGTTTTGCAAAGGTAAGATTGAAGTTTGTGTCTGTCCGTTTCCTCTCTTTCTTCATAATTGGTTTTGCATCTTGTTTGCCAATCACCATGATTGCCTTTTTCGATGCTTGTCACTTCTGAGTTGCGCATGATCTGATTTCTGGCATACTTCGATGTTTCAGCAGCTTTTAGAATTAGAAAATTATATACTTAAGTTCGTCAATTTCTTAATCAATGCTCTTCAAAATTTGAATGGTAGTTACACCTACTAGTATAAGCCGTGCAACAGGTCCTATATGAAAGCTTAAATTAATAAATAGAGCAAGATTACTCTTATATATATATATATATATATATATATGGATTCATAGACAAACAAAACTATTACTTTAGTACCATTCTCTCATGGAAATTAGAACCATGCATAGAATTTAACTAGTGAGGAATGGTACATGCGAAATAAATGAGTAAACTGGAATACCTTTTTTAATGTCCAATCCAAAAACTTAAATTAATAGGTGAATGAAGATTACGTGCATAAAGTTTAATATAAATTCTGTAGACAATATATGTGAATTACTTCGATGCCCTAAGCTAAAGTGAATTTTCTTGTGATATTTAAAGTGTAAAGATTCGCATGTAGCAAATTGAAGTAATAAATTTTTTGGTTGGGCAAAATTTAGCAAGTATCTTCCTTCTACTCATTGCAACTCACAACTTGGAGTATGGTCTATCATTACAAGGTGGCGGTTTTTTTTAGAAAAATTTCTTTTTCGCTTTTCTGGCTATTATTGCTTTGATTATAATCATTTTCCTCCTGAGGAATTGATGCCTAGAAAGAGTTTTTATTTTCATTGCTTGAGACTTGAATGATTGATGGGCCTTAGTAATCTCTGTCAAGAAAAAGATGGCAACCTTTGCTTATTGCTTCCTATAGCTAAAGATCCCAATGTAGATCATCATCGTAGATCACAAGAGATGGCCCTAGTTTGGCTCGACTGAGGAGTCGAGGCCTTTTTCAATCCACTGATTATACCCATGTTGCAGTTTGGGCTAATGATATGTTGATATCATGAGTCAAATCAATGGACAAAATTAGCGATAATCGGTTCAAGTCTGATTCGATTCCAGGTGGGAACTGAAAACTCCTAAAACCGGGAACCGAAAGATATCGGTCTAGTCCGGTTTAGAGAACCGGTCAAATTTTAAAGAAGAGAGTGGCATTTAAAAAACAAAAGAAGAAAAAGAAAAAGAGCGCAGCTTGGTCGCCACTTCCAGTCCCAACTGTCTGATGTCTTTTTGTGACATTATTTTACTTCCTAACAAGTCTCTATCCCATCAAAGACATTTATGTTTATTCATTCTATCTCCACTCTCTCTCTCTCTCTCTCTCTCTCTCTTTCTAAGGGCGCATTTGGTAATGTTTCTGTTCAAAAATTGTTTCAAGGAATAGAAATAGAAAAAACTATTTCTACTCGGGGAACAATTTTTGTACAGAAGAAGACATTTGGTAAACTTATTTCGAGAATAAAAAATGAACAGAAATATGTTTGGTAAATTTGTATTCTTTTTTTGTTTCTTTTAATTTTTTAATATTTTCATTTTATTTTTCTTTCTTTTTTTTTCTTCTTTTGGCCGGTTGCCGGCCTTGGCCATGGCCAGCGACCGGTCAATGAGAGTTGGTGACCTCGCCTTGGCTAGGCGAGCTCGAGCTCGCCTAGCCACTGGTAAGGCTCGGCCTCGCCGGGCCACCGCCAAGCCAGTGAGCCTCGCCAGTGGCTAGGCCAGCGAGCCCGAGCTCACCCAGCCAAGGCCTCACCTTGAGGCTGATGACACTCTGACGAGATCGCCGGCCCTTGACGGCTAGTCGCCAATCATGGCCTAGGCCGACGACCAGCCAAAGAAAAAGGAAAAAAAAAAAAAGATAAGAAAAAGAAAGGAGAGAGAAAATTTGTTCTTAAAAATTGTTCCAAAAATAATAAACATGTTTTTCTTATTTTCTCTTTTTATTCCAAATATGTTACTAAAAACAAAAAAATAAATTTTGAACAAAAACGTAAACATACGCGTTTTTATTATTTTTTTCACATAAATTTTGTTCAAAAACAGGAAAAAAAAAAAAAAAAAAAAAAGGATGAAACAAACAGGCCATAGGTCACCGTGAGTCAGTCCCTCCTGTCCCATCTCCATCTTTCTCTCTTCTCCGCGCAAAGCCCACTTCCCCTCCTCCTTCCCCAAAAACCACTGTGACTTAGTCTCCCCTGTCCCATCTCCATCTCTCTTCTCTGCGCAAAACCCACTCTCCCTCCTCTTTCCCCAAAAACCACCGTGACGTGTCCGCCATTTTAGAGAGACGATAAGGACACCTCCAATTCGCTCCGAGCTCGCTCTCAGCCCTCATGGATCCTCGTGTCTGTGGTGTCTTCCCCCTCCTATCTCCTCCGCATTGCCCCACCGGCCCCCCGCAACTCCATGGGGGTCAGATAAGCTCCAACTCCATCCTCGTCGCTCTCCTCAACTCGACTCCCACCACACCGAGCTCGTCGAGAAGGCCCTCCTCCTCCAGACGTTGGACGACGCTGTCCTTCGCCATATAGAGAGGGAAGAACGAGCATGAGGGGTTCCGATCCGGGCGGTTCCATCTTTGGAATCGGGAATCAGACCAAAAATCATTAGTTCCATTTTTATGAACCAGAACTGGAGCAGCCCCTCCGGAAACCGCCTAGATTCAGGCGGTTCGATCTGATCTGGGCGATTCCTAGTCTAGGCGGTCTTTGTGGCTCACCCCTAGGCAAAATTGAGAGAAACTCGTCCAGATGACAGTTTAGTCGTCTTAGTTCTGAGGCTGCAATCCCTTCTTTTTTCTAGTCCAGGCGATGGCCCTGCATGCCGCTAACTATGTTCTCGAGGTCCTTATTGAAGTGTCCTCGATTGAATTGTCAAGGAGATTGGCCAAGCTCGTTCACTAGTTGAGGGCCGCGTGTACGAATCGTAAAATGGGTAATAATAGTCCAAGTCGTCCTTACGTCAAGTCTACAGCTAGCCAGCAGCTCAAGCTACTTGGCTTTGTTTTCCACACGCCTTGTTCTTCTTATTTTCTTCTCAGCCTTTGTCTCAATGCGCCAAAGTCCTGGTCTTCCGGGAGGCCAAATCAAGTGGCTCTCACTGGTGCATTGGGTTCAAATCATTCTCAAAGCAGCATTGTCCCTATCCTCTGCATCCTCTTCATTTACATTTACCCTTTCCTTGTTTTGCTCCAACACCATCTCCCTCCGAATGGACCCTACCATGTCGTGTTCATCTCTGTTCTTGCTCTTCATCTTCACCCTCCATATTCACTTCCCGATGCCAACTTCCGGCAAATTCCTGCCATTCCAACAGTGCGCTCCTTTTGTTTGCGGAGATAAAAAAAATTAGCTATCCTTTCAAGCATAATGAGCGACCGAGTTACTGTGGGTATCCAGCCTACGAGCTTGACTGTGATGGAGGTAACCTGACCCTTCTGTCCATGGAGTCCCTGGAGTATCAGGTGATCCACATGGATTGGAGTGAGCAGATCCTTAAGGTTGCGAGGATGGATTTATTGAAAGATATATGTCTTGGAACACATGTCAACACCACTTTAAACTTCAGTCTCTTCAACTACGCTTCCAATCACCTCAATTCTGCCTTACTCTACAATTGCAACTCAACGTCAACCCCTCAACCTGATCGGTTCTCTTGTCCTGCGTCTGGAGATGGCTACTTTGCTTACAAAGTGGACCCCGCAAGCAAACTACATGAGCTATGCAACTTCAGTGTCTTCGTCCCATTTATACCAAGTGGAGCTCCAGGTCAACCACCAACATTGGAGGGCAGCAAGAGCGCTACCATTAGTCGTGCTACTGTTAGAGACATCCTGAAAAAAGGCTTTGAGATTACTTGGATTGCCAACAAATCTCTATGTGAAAATTGCACTAAATCAGGGGAAGATGCGGGTATGGCTGGACAAGGCAAGAATTCAATTGTTTTTGTCCTAATGGAGCCTCTACGACAATCTGCCATAAATTGCCAATACCGGCAAGCGTCCCTCCGCCAGCACCAACAATCGTCCCTTCAAGTATCTATGCTTACTCTCACCCAATATGTGGTTTTCAAATAGCTGAACTTGTTCGATGCGAAGGAATGTTGGATTATTCTTCCCTTTGCTTGTTCATTGGAAAAAGATCCGCCCATGCCCCTAAAGCTTCACATTCTCATCTTGCTGTGCATACCCTTCCCTCAAACGAAGTGCAGTCATTCACGCTAAGGCATAGACGATCGTGTTACAATTTACAATCCGAGTTGGGAAAACTTTATCTTCCCATCCTCTGCAACCTTCCTTGCCTTGAATGCTCGATCATTTTGTCGGTATCTATGATCCGCAAGATCCTAGGGTTTAAATACAGTGAGCGAAGATGCTCGGAGTTTATTGTAAAATTTCTCATCATTGATCAGTAATTCAAAGCAGAACGCGTTAGTCGATAAGTCAATCAACCTAAAATTTAGGTTTGACTTGTTCTTTACTTTCCACAACATCAACTCCTGACCCCTCATATTGGCTAGACTTTTTCCACAGTGAGAACCTTAAAAAAGGTTTCACTTTACAATTTCAACTACATAGGAAGAACTTCGGAGGAAATTGCTTCGCTTGTTTCCTCTGTATTCCTCATCACTTCCACCCCGAGACCCAATTTCAATGCTCGATAGCCATCCCTTTGATGTCCCTCCTCCACGAAATACCAGAAGACTAATACTGGTCTTGGTCAAAGTCGATGGTCAGAATAGCTTTCTCTATTATACTGAGGAAGAATTAACAACATTCATCTCTTTCATACTTCAGTCCAAAGAAAGTGAATACAAAAGAATTTCTCCATCTCAACTTGCCCCTTCGATCTCTAAGGCCTCGGTCCACAATTTATTCTCCACCCGTGAGAGCATGAACTTATTCAAATGGGTGACGCAGCCCCTCTCCTTCTCTCCTCCACTTCACACCCCATCCTAGTCTTCGTCCTTGTCGGCCTCATTGTGCTACAAGTTCTTTTATGCAAGGGAGATGACAATGTCCACTATATCGATTGCCACAGCTCTTTTAATTGCGGAACCATCGCAAATATAACTTATCCTTTCTGGGGAGAGTGCTATGAGGACGAATTCCCTATCTTTGAGTACCAATAGCAGAAGTCTTATTTTCAATGCTTGAGGCCTAAGCTATTTATGGACCTAAGCAATTTCTGCCATGAAAAAGATGGCAAGCCTGTTGCTTCCTATTTAATGTGGGTCATCATCATCATAAATCACGAGAGATGGGCCCAATTCAGCTCGGCCGAGGAATCATGGGCCTTTGGGATCGACTGATGTTAACCAGATTGCTTCTTTGGGCTGATGATGCGTAGATATCATTAATCAAATCAGTTCAAAAAAGATGACTACGCAAAGCTTAAGAGAAAATCATCCACATAACAGCTTAGCCGCCTCAGTTTTGAGGGTCCAATCCCCTTCTGTTTTTTAGTCTAGGCGATGGCCTTGCGTCTGTCTAGAACACTGCTAACTATGTTCTTGAGGTCCTTATTTAATTGTCCTCGATTGAATTGTCTACGAGATTGGCAAAGCTCGTTGATTAGTTGGGGCTGCGCCTGCGTGTAGGAATTGGGAAATGGGGGAAAACTATTCCAAGTCCTCCTCAAGTCAAGTTCGCAATTAGCCAGCGGCTCAAGCTACTCGGCTTTGTTTCCATGTGCCATGTTCTCCTTTTCTTCTCAGCTTGTCTCCCTGCGCCAAAGTCTTGGTCTTCGGGAGGCCAAATCAAGTGATTCTCGTTAGTGCACTGGGGTCAAGCCGTTCCCAAAAGCAGCATTATTCTTTATCCTCTGCATCCTCTTCTTCTATATGTACCCTCCTTTTTATGCTCCAACACCATCTCCCTCCAGGTGGATCTTACCATGTTGTGTTCCTCTCTCTCCTTGCTCTTCTTCATCATCTCTCTCCATCTTCACTTCCCTGTACCAGCTTCCGGCTACTTCAAGCCGTTCCACGAGTACCTCTAAGATCATATGACTAATGGACCCTGAGAATTTGTCGAGAGAGAACTCGATTCACACGAATGTGATCCGCTTGTTTCTTTTGTTGGAAATTCTTTTGTTGGAAATTCTATGGTGCCATACTTGTTTTGTCTTCCTCCATCTAAGAATATCACGCGAGAAGAATGACCTTTCTATGACTTTTCTTTTGGGGGCGCCAAGCAAGAAAAAATGTCAAGTTAGCAACTGCTTGGCTATCAAGTCTTCATGAGAGAGACTTGTTTTCGCTGACTAGTTGCGAAAGTTTGTATAACAGGAGGTTTGTTCCTAATTGTAACTTAGAGGTCCCTTTGACTCGTTTTCGCTGCCTCACTTGGTATTTGCTTCGAAGTTGAAGAACTAGCACATGACTGTGATAGGAGTTACGACCAATTCGAACGAACGCCATTTGTTTTCCGCAAATGCTTTCCACACTCTCTGCTACCTCTTTCTCCTATCCTCTGAAATCCTCTGCCTCCTTCCGATCCAAATGAATCACCAAAACTTCATGTGTGTAGCTAATTGTCACCAATTCGTTCTTATCATCATCTTCACCGACTTAGTCTATCTGGCTCTCTCCGATGATGCACAATACAAGGTCTGCATGCCTCGGAATCCTGACTTTCTCGGACAGGCAGTTCATTGTCAAGGATATCTTCTATGCGAACAATTTGATCCTTCTCGTTAATGCCCGTGTACCATGAATCCTGTGATGCTCCACCGTGGAATATCAGCCTCAAAAGGATGCCTGTCAATCTCAGTTCCACTAATGCCGATCTGTTCTTGTACTATAGTTGCACCTCGCAGCTGACAGGTTTTTACATATCCAGGGGACTGCGCTGGCTACTCCACCCACCATTTTTTTGCTTTTTTTCCCCAAGGAAGAATTGCAGGAAATGGATTACATTTCTGTCATCAGCTTCTGCTATTCTGCTCTTAGCATTCCTCTTTATGTTGATGCCGATTTCACTAGCTCTAAGAAAAAGTTCCTATTGAACTGACTGCAACTACTGTGATTAATTGTTAGATCTTTAGGTCGGTCTCTGCGACCCACGTGATCAAATGGTTTAAATATATTTAGTGAAGATGCTCCAACTTTACTGTAAAATCGTGCAAATGTTGGGCTAAAACTACTGGGTTCTTCTTGGGCTCTTATCATGAACACAACCAAATAAAGAGAAACACTCCGTCTCCGTAAGTGGTGATAAAATCTGATCATTTGTGAAGTTGAAATACATTATTGATGAGGTGAAACGTGCACTTAATTATATCTTTACACAAATCTGATCATTTGAGTACTAACACTGTTTTTCCTGATTTTCAATTGATCTATCATTTCTTCCTGCTGTGAATAATGTCCGTATGCTTTTCCAATTTCTTCGCCTAAGCTTAGACCATGGACTCGATTACCACTGCAAACAAAAACTCTCCGGTCTCTTGAGTCCCAAGAGATCTTATCGGTCAGACCGAAAAAAAAAAAAAAAAAAAAAAGAGATCTCATTGGAACCTAGTTTGCGAGTTATCACTTGGGTCTTTACGATTCAAGACACTTGAAAATCATCGCCTGAACATGAGCTGCGCACTTGTTTTATCTGTGGAAAGACTTCTAATCAAGTCTATAGGTCCGCTTAGAAGCCAAAAGAGTTGAGACATGTCTTCGACCTAAGAAGCATGGACACTCTTCAGGAACTTCTGTGTTCATGTCGGACACCTCGACATGTGTCTGACACTCAGTCAATGGGTGTTGGACATCCTATACACAGTTAACTCTCCCAACAAGCCAATGACACATGAGTCTGGAATCTCGACATGCGGTTCGACTTGCACGGCGTCAATTTTAAAAATTTCAATAAATTAGGGGTCAAAATGTAAATATATAAAAATATAAAATAAAATAAAATAAGATAAGGGAGAAAGGAATCCAATCTTATGATAGTGAAATGTGGATTTTTTTTCGACTTACTGTTAGATGTTATATTTAATAGTGGAATGTGAATTTTTTTTTTCCAAGTTTTAAGGAATATTGGAATGGAATATAGATGAATTTCTCATATTGAAACAATGAATTATTTTAACAAATTGTGGATTAATATTTTTATTGTAAATTCATTCTAGACTTTTTTTTATTATTTATTTATTTTTTAATTTGAATCAAATGAATTTCACTAAAATAATCGTCAAAATGTATAAAAATATACATTTAATATAAAATATGTCCAAATGCGTCGAAATTCTCTATTTTTTGAAAAATGACGTGTCAGCATATTATTTCATGTTGTGTTACATATCACGTGTCAGTATCGGTATTACTTAGTCTAGAACATACCACCTATTCAATTAGTGCCACAGAATGTATGGGTGCATTTGTTTGTATTTCTGTTCAAAAATTGTTCCGGGTAACAGAAATAGAAAAAAAAAATTTATGTTCCGGAGAACAATTTTTTACCAGAAAGACGCGTTTAGTAAACTTGTTCCGGAAATAAAAAACAAATAGAAACACGTTCGGTAAATTTATATTCTTTTTTTGTTTATTTTAATTTTTAAATATTTTTATTTATTTTCTTTCTTTTTTCTTTTTTCTTCTTTTGGCCGGTCACCGGCCATGTCAAGGCTGACAACCGATCGACGGGGTTGGCAGCCTCGCCCAGCAATGGCGAGGCTCGGCCTCGCCTTGGCTGGGCGAGCTCGAACTCGCCGGATCTAGGCAAGGCTGAGCGTTGCCGGCGTGGGCGAGGCTCGGCCTCGCCTTGGCTGGGCGAGCTTGGCCTTGCCTAGATCCGGCAAGGCCAAGCGATACCGGCCCTTGACGGCCCGTCGCCGGCCATAGCCGAGGCCGGCGACTGGCCAAAGAAAAAAGAAGAAGAAAAGAAGAAGAAAAAAAAAAGAGAAGAAAAGAAAGGAGAGAGAAAATTTGTTCTTCAAAAGTGTTTCTTGAACAAAAAAAAAAATGTTTCTTATTTCTGTTCCAATTTTGTTCTAGGAACAAAAAAACAGATTTTGAATAAAAATGCAAACAAACGCATTTTTGTTATTTTTTTGTTCCCGGGAACAAAAAAAAAAACAGAAAATTTGTTCTTAAACAGAAAAAAAAAGAGTACAACCATGCAAGCCCTATATATCTGTCTTCGCCTCTGATGATCATCATATTGCAGAGCACTTGCCACTTCTATAGCAGTAGAAATTAATTTTGCTTTTTATCTTCCTGTGCATCCCCTGATAACTGTAGAACTGATAACTGTAGAACTGAGGATTTTAGCTAGTGTCTATCTTTGTTTGTCAATCAGCCATAGATCCATGTGCATGTGTTTCCAATTTCTCTGGAAAGATGTCACTAATTGATCCACGAAAAATGTTCAAGAGGAGGATAGAGCCAAACTGGGGAGGTTGTAATCTTTTCACTCTACCGTGGTGTCTTTTCTTTCTTGAAATGGAATGTGCTATAACCTCATGATGTACCCTGATCTGTATATATCTTAGACACTTTGAAATCATCTGTTTGCAATCTGTTGACACATTTTTCACTTTGATGATGACAGTCCCAGGAAACAAAAAGATTGGTCTCAAAGTTGGAATAGGTAATTAATTCAAGACTCTCTCTTCCACTTCTCTACACTATCCTCTGCAATTTGTTTCGATTTTTGATAGTATGCTTCCCTCATTGCTCAATGGGACCAATGTTTCCAATATAATCTTTGAAGCCTTGATAAAGTGATCAAGTGAGACTGTTGTTCAAAAACATACTTCGTTTTCTTAGGAATGGCTGCATTAGGAGCTGGAATTGTGGTCACCATTATCTTAATGCAAGCTTTGAAGAAGCAGAGGAGCAAATATCTCGATGGCGAAATGAAAATTGAGGGACTCATCTCTTCCAGAAGATACACCTATAAGGACATCAAGAGGATGACTAACTCTTTTAAAGAAAAGTTAGGCCAGGGAGGCTATGGCTCCGTGTACAAAGGCAAGCTTCAAGACGGTCAACTTGTGGCAGTGAAGTTACTAAAGAAGCTGAAAGGCGATGCAGAAGAATTTTTCAATGAAGTTGCAAGCATAAGCAAGACTTCTCATGTCAATGTTGTCACTCTCCTAGGGTTCTGTTTTGAAGGAAGCAAGAAAGCCTTGATTTATGAGTTCATGCCCAATGGATCACTCGAGAAGTTCATATTCAACAAGAGTAACACTTTGGAGCTAGATCAACAATTGAGTTGGGACACATTGTACCAAATTTCACTCGGCATAGCTCACGGGCTAGAGTACTTGCATAGAGGATGCAAAACGAGGATATTGCACTTCGACATAAAGCCTCATAACATTCTCCTTGACACAAGCTATTGTCCCAAGATTTCTGACTTTGGTCTTGCCAAAATATGCCCAAGAGAAGAGAGCATCGTGTCATTGCTTGGTGCTAGGGGCACTGTTGGATACATTGCTCCAGAGCTGATCATAAGGAACATCGGAGGGGTTTCTCACAAATCAGATGTCTATAGCTACGGTATGATGGTTCTAGAGATGGTCGGTAAGAAAAAAAATATTGAAGTCACAATAGATCGAACCAGTGAAGCATACTTCCCTCATTGGGTCCACCAATGCCTAGAGCTTCAAGAAGAGCTTGGATTGCTTGAGATCACAAATGAGGAGGATGAAGCAATCACAAAGAAGATGATTATAATAGGCCTATGGTGCATTCAAATCGATCCAAGAGCTCGACCATGTATGAGCCAAGTTGTGGAGATGCTAAAAGGAAGTGTTGAGGCCTTGCAAATTCCTCCTAAACCCATTTTTCCATCATCCTCAAGATCGCTTGCGGCTTGTCCATGTGAAAGTTCGTATCTACAAGAGAGTAATGACTCAAGTTGGAATTGTTCATTATCAATTATACAAGACCAACATAGTTTGTAACAGACTAAGCAACTACAAAATAAATGATTATTAAGCTTTTCATAAATTTGTGATTAGATGTCTAGGTTGAATTTCTACAAGTATGACTCAAAAATAAGTGAAGAGTGTATCGTTGACACCTAAATTTTCATATATGGGTCTCTATTGCATTTTATCAATATTAGGGATCTAATTTATGACATAATTGGCCCCCTAACCCAAAACTTGCACATTGCCCCCCCCCCCCCCCCTCCTTCTTCCTCTCTCTCTCTCCAGCCACATTTGTGTAGGCTAGGCGATACTTTTTCCTTGATTTTCCATCTCTTATAATGATACCTATATCTAAGAGCTTCTCCATATCTTTATTTGATTATGCAAATCTGATATATTATCATAGATAGGTATTTCATAAAACTTATAAACAGGCTGCATACTTCATTATGATACATCCAATAATAGAAATTCCACAATTTTCTGCTCTGCATATATCTAATCTGCTATTGTGATTTGAAGGAGCTCGTCTTGGCAGAAGTATTAATGGTAAGATCGATGTACTTATTTTGTATCAATCTTTATTTCCTCGATTCATCCTCATTAGAGGTTAAGCTTCGGAGTTCAAATTCGAATATGAGCAAAATGTCATGGTCTTACAAAGTAATAAGCTCCTTTTTGATAAGATGTTATGCGTTTTAACGTCGAGGAGCAATATTATCTTTGGTAGAATCAGTCTTTTTTTCATTTTATGTTGGTTAAAAAAAAAAAAAAACTACATTTCGGTTTGTCTCAAGGTTAATGCCTGTCGGTATTTTAAATCCTAATATATCCCAGTGCAAAGCCATGAGTTCCTCATCATCTTTGTTGAATCTTCATGTTCCCTTATATCATTTCAGCTCATTTAGCGAGTATTTATCTTTAAGGATAGCATACAACAGCTCCATTTTGTATTTCGTGCTATTTATGTCCAATTTTGTGTTTAAATCCATCTCATTTGCTCGCATTTAAATTCTGTCAAGCGTCATTTTGTTCTTACTTATTATGGTTTTGGATCTCATTTTGATAGCATTTACATCACATTTGTCTATATGTTGGTGTATGCATGCACAGTAGCTTACTTCGATTTCTAGACGTTCGGGCGTGATTTTTTGCTCATTTATGAGGTGTTACATGGTCACATGTCGCTGTCCATGAGGCCTTGTTTGTTCCATACGGCGAGCTCCGAAGCCAACCCTCGCAAGTCTCCATGGTCCGGGGTAGTGTCGGGTTGATCGTTAGTCCCTTTCGTGTAATTTTCGGACTCCAGGCAAACCTTAATGCTTGCTGTCCGTCTTCGGGCTGTTTCGTGTAATTTTCGGACTCCTAGTGTACCTCGTGCCCGTCCTTAACCCAAGACATTCATTTAAATTGGGTTCCAAACTTGTCTCAAGAAAATAACAGACAATTTAAAACCAAATTATCTAATTCTCTCTCTCTCTCTCTCTCTTTTTGTGTGTAAATAAATATGATAGAAATTATAATAACATAGTGTGTATTTTAGAAGAATAATTATGTTTTTGGAAATAAGCTAATCGAGGTCAAGAAGGTACATGTCAATTGCATCCTCAACGATTTGGGAGAAAAGGGTACATCTTAAACGCATCTTAATTCCTATAGGGCTTTCTAAACGGGACGATAATCTTGTTCTAGCTCAAAACTCAATTACATAACCTCACAAGATTTTTCAACGAATTAAGAGTCCAAGTTAATCCCATTCAACGCTTCCCTTGGAAATCAAAGACTCTAAAGCCTGCCCTCTTCTTCCGAGACACAACTGTTTGTGTATATGCTTCAAGATATCGATTGCCATATAATGCTGCCCAAACACCGGGCGTGCAATTATGTATGTTTTTATCACCTATGAGGTAGGCCTTATCTATGGTCTAAGAGTGCAATTTAGTTTACCTAGAAAACACCACAAGATACAACTTTTTGATGGATGTGCATCAAGATTTCAATTGTCATATACTCGAGCGTTTCAGTTTAACAAGCTAAAATGTTACAGAGATGTCCTGTTTTGAGCGGGAACGTTTTCCTGAATCCAGTTGCTGCACCCCACCACTCCTCTTCTCCCCAACTTTCGATTTGTCGCAACGGGATATGGCCCTTCCATAGGGACAATGATTGTGTTGTACTTAACATTCTTCTTTCACATGGATCACTCTAAATAGTACCGACATTGATGCACAATGCGTGACACGATACACCACGACTCATTCTCATCAGATCGGTGATTAATTCCGTCCATGATAGACAAAATTATCAGGGGCTCGATTCTATTTACAAGATGAACAGCATTTGATAACTCAAATACTCGATCTTTTATGAATTAATTTTGGATGAAATCTCCCCATTATATATGTATTAATATTATTCTTAGCAGAATATATCATTAGAAAAAACCCCAAGAAATACGCTACATAAAAAGATAATTATCCAATCAGTCATAAACTTATTATACGAATATGAATTTAGTCATAAGTTTTTCAATTTTGCTAATATAATTGTAAATATTTACATGATACTTCAATATAATCCTTCTGAGCAATTGATGCCTCAAATTGTTGATGTGACGTACAATCATCATCGATCATCTTAAGTGGCAAGCTAACATTGACAACTTACAGATCGCCATATCAGCAATTTTTGACAGCAATTGGTCAGAAAAAGTGTATTGGAATTTCTAGCAAAGATTAAAGAGTATATTAACAAATTTGAAAAATTTAGGACCGAATTGACACTCATATATTAAATTTAGAACTGAATTGGTAATTTTCTTAGGATTTGTTAAATGTGAGATTTTGCTTAAAAGTTTCATGGATTGTTCCTAATGGTTAGGCAGATCATCATCAATGTCAACATTTCAACACCTCGGTCGGCCCTCCGGCCTAACTGTAATTAAGAGGTCCTTTTGACTGAAGTTTCATGGTTTGTTCCTCAAGATTTTCCAGGGCAGATTTTCCATTGCAGACAATGATGCATTTACTTTGGGTGCTTGAATAATACACACATAGGACCGCTTTCTGCCTCGCTTGCCATTTGAGTTAGGGCCAATTCAAACCAACTCCATTTGATTTCTCACCCATCTCGCTCTGCCTCCTTTTTCTAGTCCCAAATGAATCTCCAAAGCTTCATCTACTGAGTTAGTTGTCGCCGCTTAGTCCTCATTGTCGTCTTCGCCACATTAGTCTATCAGGCTGTAGCAAAGGATGTGCAGTACAAGGCCTGCGTGCCTCTGAATTGCTGATATGGCCCAAACATCAGCTACCCTTTTTGGATTTTCGGCAAGCAAGAGTCCTATTGTGGCTATCCGAATTTCTAGATTACCCGCAAAGATACATACCCTATCCTGACTTTCTTAGACAGTGAGTTCATGATCAAGGATATCTTCTATGCGAACTATTCGTTCCTTCTGGTTAGTGCCCTTATGTATCTGGACTCCTGTGGTGCTCGGTCACGTAATACCAGCATTGAAAGGACGTCTTTCAATCTTAGTTATGCAAATGCCGATTTATTTCTTCCACTACAATTGCACCTAGCAGCCCACAGGTTTTACGTATCCGTGGACTGCGCTAGCAACTCCACCCACCACTCTTTTGCATTTTTTCCTGAGGAAGCATCGCAGGAAATGGATTTGTATTCTACCGTCAGCTCCTGCTACTCTGCAGTCAGTGTACCTGTTGATGTCGATCCAAATATCACTAGCTTGAGGATTATGAATTACAGTGAGATTACGAAGATGGGGTTCCTTTTGAATTGGATTGCAATTAATTGCAATAACTGCAAGGGAAGTGGGGGAAGATGCGGGTTCGAGAACAATAATTTTGTCTGCTTTTTCCCAAACAGTCCTCATCATCAAGCCTGCTATGATGGTAAGTGCATGGGGGAGTTTTTTTCTATTTTTTCTTCTTGACTAAGTTTTCATATCTACTATTTTGCTTGATCTTTCATTTCTATGTGCTGAGGTTGATACCTATGTCCCACAAGATCCAATGGTTCAAATGTATTGAGTGAGGCTGAAGCTACACTAAATTCACAGTTAAAATTTTCAGATGTTGGACCAAAACACTTGCTTTTCTTTGTGGGATTTTTTTGTGCACATGATCAAAAAAGAAAGCTTTCGTCTATACCAGTGGTGCTAAAATATGATGAAGTGTTCAGTTGAAATATGTAACATTCATAGATTTGAAATGTAAATATAATCGACTCCATCATGCTATAGGTTTTCATCGCGACATGACCTTATTTATTATTAGCATAAGCACTATAATGAATGTGGATCTAAGCATGGGCCATACATGCTTCCATTCAATACATATGCACCCTTTAGACCACTTTTTGCCACGCCTGATATTGGCTTTAAAGTTGAAGAACTAGCACACAACAGTGATAGGAGTTAGGACCAATTTAGACCAACTCCATTTGATACTTTTGCGAATGCTTTCCACGCTCTCTCCTACCTCTTTCTCCTATCCTCTGCAATCCCGTGCCTCCTTCTAGTCCAAATAAATCACCAAAACTTCATGTGAGTAGCTAATTGTCACCAATTGATCATAATTATCATCTTCACCAACTTAGTCTATCTGGCTCTATCGGATGATGCACACTGAACATCAGCTACTCTTTTAGGATTTATGGATCAGATTCTGTACATGACTTAAATTGGAGACATAATTTATTGTGTCAATGCACAATGCCAGCAGTCCAAATTTTGAAATTCAATGCTTTCATGTGTATCATATGCATATATGTATTTGGTGTGATGTTTAGACCTTTTTTCTCTAGCAGTTTTTGGATTATTGTTTCGTAAAGTATTATAATTGAAAATTTTAGAAAATGAAAATAGTACAACCTTATAGCTCTTGATTACATATTAAATTTTGCTCGTAATGATTTTTTCTCAAATATATACTACAAAAAAAAAAATTCCCCGCATGGGCCTAGGCCCCGGCCCCTTCTTTTCCTTCTTCTTTTCCAAGCCCGTCCCAGCCTTTCCCTCCACTTGTAAGCCCGGTCCTCTCCTCCTATTTCCCTCTTTTCCTTACGCATTCTGCTACAGTGAAGAGGAAGGACGCTGGGTACGAGCAGAGGAGACGACAGAGGCAGAGGAGGCAGGGGGAGCGTTCGACTGGAGTTGGTGGTCGGGGAACAGGCCAGCAGAGACGGCTGGCGTCGTAGGAAGCCATGCGCACCAGCCGGGTAGGTTAAAACGGAGATGGGAGCGGGGGAGACAGAGAGGGGGATAGGAGACCGGGATAGAGAGAGAGAGAGGAGATTCGAGAGAGGGAAAGAGAGCCCGAGGGAAAGGAACTGAGAGAACGACTGAGAGTGAGAAGGAATTCTTCGGTCGCTTGGCCACGCCGGAGTCCCGTTCGATGACCCCGGTCGCTATCCTTGTCGTCCCGACTTTGCTTTCCCGATACCCACATATCCGGTAAGTGTCCTTTCAGTCCGAACTTCCATAGCCCCGAGGATTTTGACTCGGAGACACCAAGGCGACTGGCCATAGCTCAGCTCGTCTCGAGCTCGTTGCTATATCTAGTATTCATGGATTTGTCTTCAAACAGCCTGTATCTGTTGTTTTTTAGCTTTGTTTGTCGATATTCTCGAGTGCAAATGTGAGTTCAAGTTCTGAAGATAGGTCTAAGTTTTCTTATCCATCCGTGTCCACCATGTGTTCGAAGCAATGCCCGAACTAAAACCTTTCGTTTTAGTCTTGGATTCCTACTTATGCTGATGATTCAAAGATGTGTCTTTTTCTTCTTCTTTTTTTTGGGCGGTATAAGGCTTCTAAAGTCTGTGGGATATATTTCAAGTCAAGTTTCATTTCTATCAAGTTTGATTCTCCCCAAGTTCTTGGTTGCCTTTTGTTTTGTGTTTTGGTATGTTCTATGAAGACTCTTTGCAGTGGTGGCGTGGCCATGGGGGTGAGTTCTAAACGAATGATGATGGGGATTGTTGTTGAAGGGCAATGGTCCGATAACTGGTGGTATCTTGTGTTGGGGATCTGGGGATATACGCATTTGCGTGATCTCGTCTGAGATGGGTGGACGTCGGTGAGACTTGGCGGAGTCTCGGGCATGGGAGTGGGAGAGAAGCTGCTGTTCAGGGGATGGGATTAGTCCAACTTGGACTCAAGACGTGGGGGGCCTTGTGTTTGGTTTGGGCTGAATTTTGTTGTTGGGCTTAGGTTAGTTTATTGGGTTTAAGGTTATTTTCATGTCTAAGAAGGAGTTTGTGGATAGGTCAAGTAAGTGGGCTAATTTCGGAGCCGGGCTAATTTTGGACGTGCTGAAAGTTGTTTTAAAGTGATCGTAGTGTTTTCCTTTGATAAATTTGGACTTGATCTTGGCCCTTTTCCGAATGGGTTTAAGTCATTGAGCCCACTTCTCCAATTAGGCTTTTAGTGTTCATGACCCAAACCCATGAGTCCTTACCCGACCCACATTTGAATCGGGCCGAGGGCGCGGCCTGAGTTACAATTTTCGGGATAAAAATTTGCAAATATATATATATATATATATATATTCAAATGTTTTTATTTTTATAAAATCTAAAAAAAATTAAAAAATTAGTTTTTGAATAATTTTCTCTTAAAGTGTGGGAAAATCATCAACAAAAATGGGGCTCAAAATTGAACAAAATCTTAGGGCCTTGCAATAGGGTTCTAATATTTCCCCTTTTGAGACAAAGTATCAAATGATGGCACACTTTCAATATATTGATTGTGATTTCCTTTTAACCTAGTTAGGAATGTCATTTTTCTTATTTTTTTAATGTTAGATTGTTGCTTTTCCTTGTAATTTATTTAATACTTTTTTGGTTACTAATTGTTATTTTAATGATTACGTACCCACATGATCATATTATATGTTAGTGGATAAATTTAAAAATCAATACAGACTATCTGATTGTTGAAATGAACAAGATTAGATATCGAAATGGCACTAATTAGTTAGTTAGCATAATCAAGTCTTCGACCCTGGTTTTTCTAATTGTGTAAGAAGCGAGGTACACTTTCATACCTCACTTGGTTCCTAATCGACCCCAATAAGCTAGTGGCAATTCCTAATTGCGAAATTCTTAAAAACACCCCCAATATCATGCAAGGTATGGCCTTGGGAGAGCTCTTACCTAATCATGGGTCTTAGGTCCATCATTTAGGCAATATCTCTTAAACCTATTCCCTCCCCCCTGCAACTAGTTATTAGCTTACTAATTACTAAAAGTGTAAAAGAGAACATAAAAAATGCCAACCCCTGCAACTTTCCGTAGGCACTGTATTCTATAAAATTTAATCATGAAAATTTTGCTACCACAAAACTTACTAATAATAACTAAGATTTAAGACACTTAAACACGGGTGTTTACTAACACCATGACAGCATTGGGTCATAGGCTACATTAAAGGGAGTTGCAACTCCGATGTGGGACAAAAATCCCAAGGAAATATGCAACATAAATTATTATTATTATTATTATTATTATTATTATTATTATTATTATTATTGCTAGCACTAAAATTTGCATAATGGATGAAATGATGAAAAATGAACAATTTTTTGCGTTGCTTAGTAAGAATTGTGGGATAATTACCTAGTCAATCCCAAATTTATTGTCTAAATGCTAATTCTGTCATACATTTATCAATTTTATCAATGTAGTCATAAACATTTACTCGAAATTTCAAAGTAGTTCTTATGAAAAACTAACGTTGGAAATTGTTAGTATGGTATCCAATCATCACATCAACAATTTCCGATAGCAATTGGTCGAAAAAACTACGTAGGAATATCTCATCAAACTTATAATTATATTAATAAATTTGAGAAATTTAGAACTGAATTGACACTCATATAATAGGTATAAAACTGAATTGATACTGTTTTCTTAAGATTTTTGTAACGGGAACTTTGTTCCCAAGTGTAATTTAGAGGTCCCTTTGACTCAGATGGTTCAAGGTTTGTTCCTAACGATTTGGTAGATCATCATCAATTTCAACACTTCAACACGTAGGCGGGCCCTCCAATGTAATTGTTATTGAGAGGTCCCTTCGACTAGGAAGTATCATGGTCGGTTCCTCAAGACTTTCTAGTGCAGATCTTTTGTGTAGGACAACGATGCATTTACATTGGGTGCTTGAATAATGGACGCATGGGACCAATTTCTACCTCGCTTGGCATATGCTTCGAAGTCGATGAACTAGCGCACGACAGTTATCGGAGATAGGACTAATTCAAGCTAACTCCATTTGATTTGTCTTATATCCTACTCTGCCTCCTTCCGTTCCAAATGAATCTCCAGAGCTTCAACTGTGGAGCTAGTTGTTGTTTGTTGGGCCTTGTCATTGTCTTCACCATCTTAGTGCCTGTATGGTAACGTTTCTATTTTGTTTGGTAACGCCAACTTATTTTTTTATTCCCTAAAATAAAAAAGTGGCTGGGAAATAGATTTGAAATAGAAACAAGAGAAAAAAATAGCTTCTTGTTCCAAGGAACAATTTCTAAAAATAAGTTTTTTTTTCCTTTTCTATTTTTCTTTTGTTCTTCTTCCTTGTTGTGGCCACCGTCAGCTACTTGCCAACCATCGGCCACCTCCTGCTGCTCGCGGCCACCGTCGATAGTCAATCGCTGGCGATGGTTGCCGCCGCTCATAGCCCACCAACTGACGACCACCACTATTTGCCGGCAACTTGCCGTTGCCAACCACCGCACGACCACCGCCTTGTGGCACCCCCGAATGGCCCTCGATTCGTTAGGGTCACCACACATCACTACCTTTTTCTTGACCTGGAAGTCAATTTCTATGATATCATAAGATTTCAGTAAGTTCTTGAGTTCTGGGGGTCTATATCTTTTATTTATTTTTTGGTCCCAGTGCAAAACATGGCGGAAGCATATCCAACAACTCCCTGTCCTTTATTCAAGAACGATGCACACCAACTAAAAATTTTATAAGTTAAAGCTGAACATTTTTTTTTTATTTACATAATCCCGATAGACATCATCAGTTGGTACATCAAAATTTGCCATGGTTTCCTACACCTAGCTATACTTCAAAAGTGGTCTGACGACCTCAGCAACCACTTACTAAATGTCCATCTTTCAATGCCGGCGTTCCAAAAGTTTCCTTCCTCTGCAGTTCTCTTTCCCATGGTCACACCCAGTTAGTTGGTTCGTTTGCTACTGGCGGTGGCAGCAGAGGCAACTTGTCTAGTTTGAAATGTTAGTCCCCAAACGGGGTGAGTACAGCCACTCAGCAGTAAAAGATTTATCAATCTATGTCAAGCAGTATCGTCACTATCAAGATTTATGCAGGATAGACAAAACAGGTAATCAAAGGATAAATGTGCATCAAAATCATGAAATTCTTTAATGCAATGGCAAATGCAATTTTAAAAAGAATCAAGATGCATCATGTCCAGTTACCCAAGTTCTGATCATAGGGCCAAACTGTGATGACACATCCCATTCCATGCCAAACAAATTTAGTCCTATAACCAGACCACACTCACACTCAGTAGAATCCTCTGTTTTAACATTCAAAAGTTTCATCCCCTAGAGGACCAATGTTTGCGTCCCTCCGGGCATTTGCATCCACCATGGCATTGCGAAAGCCTTCGGCATTCAGTCACTAGGGCCACCGAGCATCCGGAGCATATCACACCTCTAGGCATCTCGTACCCCACCTGACATCATGAGGAAACCCTCCGAGACTCACCATGAGAATGGTTATCCTAGCCCTCCAGATTTACGTACCAACTAGCATACAATCGGGCATCCCGAAGCTCCTAGGGAAAAACCTCCGGCATTTAGCCAATGGGGCCACCGGGCATCCACAAGGCATCGGCTCATTTGATCCTTTGGGCCTCCTGACTCCCGGGGCATCGTTGACCCAAGGGTCCAACTGTAACAACTAATATCTTAATTTCCAAAAACATATTCAATGCTATGACAATTGGAAATCACATGAGTTTTATTGAAGTCTTCACTATTGAAAGCCAAAAACCATAATATCCAATAACAATTCAAGATGCACTCTCTTTTCGGAGCAAATTCGGAGTAAACAGTTCAAAAACCAGAATGCACGGTTTTAATAAAAATTTTGGAAAAATCCCTAAATGAACTCAGAAATTCTAAATTTTTGGTATGTTATAGATGAGACTTAAAGGAAGAAGTTTTGTGAAGAACACTAAGCCAAAATAGTTATGTATAAAGAGTAACGAATTTCACAACTCGGTTCCAGATTTTCTATAATATAGGATAGTTAGTATTTAAAAGCTCCAAAATTCTGCAACACCAAAAATCTAGAATTATAGTATAAACCAAGTGCAACCAAAACTTTGAAGGAATGTCAAATCCACGTAGGCAGACACATTTCGTAAAAATCAAGATTTTTGAGCACTAAATCGATCATGATCAAATTCATGGTTTCATCCCCGAAATACCTTCGAAGCTCACATGCATGGACTTCAATCATTTGCAAATTTCATAAGTTCATAATCTCCGTATAAAACAGTTCGTGTATAAAGCCAAAAAATTTCTGCAATACCAAGGTCAGAAACTCACGGGTCTACAAAACAAAATTTGACCATAAACAGCACGTACTCCTCTCCCGCTTTAGGTTTAAATTCGTGGTCACCCAAAAAAAAAGAACAACATTCAGCTTTCAATTTCAATATATCCTCAAGTCTACTCGCACTACACTAGACAGTCACAGCATACAGATTGATGAACTTCTGCTTGCCTCAATTCCTAACTCGATCAGCCAACAAAAACAGAAACTTGGGACTTTGAACACGGCTCAATCAGTGGCGAAGACGGGCGGCGTCAACGGCGGCAGCTCGAGCACGACCACGGACTCTCTCTCTCTCACTCGCGGTTCTCTCCCTCTCTCTCGCTGTTTTGCTCGGTCACTCTCTCTCTTCCCCTCTTTTACGAGCATTTCCTCGATTCACCGCTTGTCGACTGTCCTAGTCAACAAAGAAATGCGGTGGCTTCATTGATCGAAGACAGCTGAGCGGGACGTGTAATTCAGCATGTCATTCGGTTGCCTTTGCATGCACTGACGTGTCCGTTAATGGGTGCCTCTCGGTCAATTGTTCTTCATTTGTTGACCAGCGGACGTGACTCCTTCTTCGCTGGCCACCTAGAAGCAACGTGGCCTTTTTGGTCAACAATCTTCAAAGTTTGTTGACTCCTCTTGGCGACAAATAAAAAGAAGATGCGGGGTCACTTGGGCCAGCAATTAATGGCCGCATGGTGGTCGAGATAATGTGTACTGGAAATTCGGTTAGTAGGGTATGAATGTAGGGGGAAGAAGGTCTCAATCGCGACGCTACATAGGGATAATTTTCGACGGTCGGACCATTACCAAGAGTAACGTGTCGGTCCAACAATAATACTAATCGATGTTTGTAAATTGCACCGAGGACATAGTCCGACAATACTTCTGTTAGCCAGTCACGGACTGTCGCATATTCGAGGGTCATCAAAAATTTTGGATGCCACACGCTTGTCGCTGCATGACTACTGACTATCGCCACCGTAGGATCGCCACCCACAGCTCACCGGCCACCACCCCCTCCTGCAGCCGGTGGGCTGTGGGCAGAAATCCTGCAACGGCGGTCAGCGGTCGTGCGGCAATCGTGCGACGGTCGTGCAGCCGTCGTGTGGCTGTCTTGCGGCAGCAAGCAGCGATCGACAATCCATGAGTAAGAAGAAAAACAAATCAATACAAAAAATTTTAAATTTTTACCAAACACATTTTTATTCTTTTTATATTCCAAGAATATATATTTTGTATAATTATCAAACACTTTATTTTACTCATAAATTGTTCCCAAAGTAGAAATAAATAAATAAACTATTTCTGAAAAAAAAAACAAAAAAAATAGTTCCCCGGAATAGAAACATTGACATGCGCACCCTTAATCTATCAGGTTATATCCAAAGATGCGTCGTATGAGGCCTGCACACCTCGGAACTGCGGATATGGCTTGGATGCCAGCTACCCTTTGACAAGATGCTCCTCATTTAGCTGCAATAATGGTAATGGCCTTGGGGATTCAGTTTTCTGCTTTTGCTTCTTGACTGAGATTTCATATCTACTGCTTTGCTTGATCTTTCATTTCTATATGCGGAGAGAAGGTGTAAATTAGAACTTCACCTCAACCTTCTTTGCTTTGATTATTTGATCTTGAGGTTGCCATCTTCGTCCCACAAGATCCAATTGTTTTAATGTATTAAGTGAAGATACGGCAAATTCACGATAACATTTGGAAATGTCAGATTAAAGTTACTTGACTTTCTTTACGGAATTTTGTGGTGCTAGCAACCAAGCAGAAAAAAGCTTCCGCCTCCATTAGCAATGCCAAAATCTAACCACGCATGCAATTGAAAAAAATAACATTGATAGATTTGAACTCAGCATATAAAACAGTTCTTTCAGGGTGGATCCAAGCATGAGCACATGCTTCCATTCAAGATATACGCATGATCTATCGCACTCTAGGAAGCACTCTTTTACTAGTTTCATCCCAACTTCATTCAGGGTTTTATTTGATAAGCATTTGTGTCCTGGCATGGAAACGTGGCATTTAAGGGACAAAAGCCTTAATAGGTAATATGTTAATTTGTGTTTTTTGTTGTCTATTTTCTATAAAGATTCGCAACTTTGAAGCCTCAGTAAAGTGATGAAGTGAGATTGCTGTTCTAAAAGGTTCCATGTTTTTTCAAGAATAGCAAAATTAGGAGCTAGAATTGGGATCACCCTTATTTTAATGCTTTTCTTAAAGAAGAAACCATTGATCAGAAGAATTATGGCTTTGATCAAGCAAAGGAATGAACATTTCGATGGCAAAATGAAAATTGAGGGACTTGTCTCTTCGAGACGATATACCTACAACGACATTAAGAGGATAACCCTCTCTTTTGAAGAAAAGTTAGGCTAGGGAGGCTATGGTTATGTGTACAAAGGCAAGCTTGCAAATGGTCAGCTTGTGGCAGTCAAGCTTCTAAAGAAGCTTAAAGGCAATGCTAAAGAATTTTTCAATGAAGTTGCGAGCATAAGTAGGATTTCTCATGTCAATGTCGTCAACCTCCTAGGATTCCATTTCGAAGGAAGCAAAAGAGCTTTGGTTTATGAGTTCATGCCCAATGGATCCTCAAAAAGTCTATATTTAACAAGAGTAACATACTAGAGTTAGATCAACTATTCAGCTGTGACACATTGTACCTAATTTCCCTTTGCATAGCTCATAGGCTAGAGTACTTGCATAGAGGTTGCAACACGAGGGTCTTGCACTTTGACATAAAGCCTCACAATATTCTTCTTGACGCAAACTATTGTCCTAAGATTTCCAACTTTGGTCTTCCTAAGATATGCCCAAGACAAGAGGGCATTGTGTCAATGTTAGGTGCTCGAGGTACCCTCAGACACAATGCTCCGGAGTTGTTCATGAGGAATATCGGAAGGGTTTCTCACAAATTGGATGTCTATAGCTACAGGAGGAAAAAATTGAAGTCGCAGTAGATCATACAAGCAAAACGTACTTCCCTCATTGGGTCCACCAACACCTGGAGCTTCGAAAAGAACTTGGGCTACACAAGATCACAAATTAAGAGGATGAAGTAATTATCAAGAAGATGATTGTAATTGGCTTATGGTTATTCATATTGATCCAAAAGCTCAACCATTTATGACCCAAGTTGTGGAGATGCTAAAAGGAAGTGATGATGCCTTGCAAATTCCTCCCAAACCATCCTTGTCAGTACTCTCAAGATCACTCGCAGCTTATCCATGTGAAAGTTTGTCTCTACAAGAGAGTAATGACTCAAGTTGGGGTTATTCAATATCAATTTTATGAGACCTACATAGTTTGTAACAGATCATTTGAAAAGAAACAAGAACTATAGAACTAATGATTATTGAGCTGCTCATAAATTTGTGATCAAATGTCTAGGTTAAATTTCTACAAGTATGAAGCAAAAAAAAAAGGAAAAGAAGTGAAAAGTGCATTGTTGAAACATAAATTTTCATATATGGGTCTCCATTGCATTTGATCAAAATTAGGGACCTAATTTATCACATAAGTTGACCCCCTAACTCAAGAAATTTTGACCCCGTAAAATTTAGTATTCACATTGCTTGGTACATCTCATCATGATTAGGCACATTATGATTTCAGAATTTTCATTATGGTGTGGATGATCCAATTCACAGATAACAACTAAAAAGAAAAATAGAAAGATAAATATAATAATTTAAAATAGATATAACAAATAAGAAAAATTTAATAATAGAAAAAAGGGAAACAAGGCTCGCGGATCATTTTATACTTCTTCTTTTTTTGGTCAGTGATCATTTTATACTTCACAAACACATTAAATGTGTCATACCAATTAACCACGAAGAACGGCCCTCATTTTGAAGCCCATCCAGCCCATGAGAGAGGCCCTTAATTTCGGCCCACGAGAGAGTTTTGGTGGCCGCTCACATGCTCTCAAATGGAGGAGCATGCATTGGCCCCTCTCCCTCCAATGTATATGAGGTGTTCCATGATCACATGTGGCTGTCCATGAGGTCTTGTTTGGTCCCGTTTACCTCAAAAATTGATCTAACTTTTATTTATTAGTGACATGTGATAGACTTAGTAGCTGACAACAGGTTTTAGTCATTTATAAGCAAAATTATTGACAACTTAAAAAATCGATAACTTGAAGAATTGACAAATTAAAGGAATTGACAAAAACTTGAGTCAACAATCTCGGATGCAACCGTCAATGTAGTAGAATAAAACAACTGTCAAGATAGCATAGTAAAAAAATCATTAGATCGTTCAGATTGTGTTGTCAGTGTAACCGTTCGATAACTATTTATAATCTCTACTTGTAACCTCCGTTGGTAATGGTTGATAGTAAGTTTTAAATAGCCACACCCTACTCTTCGAAGACCCTCACCTTGCACCCAAACAAATAAACATATTATCTTTCCATTGCTACATTGTAGCTATAGTTTTTAGGTTCACGTCTTCAATTATATTCCAGCGTGTTTCTTAGCTATAGATTCCAAATTCACATTGTCGATTAAATTTCGACGTTTATCTTTGCTGTTGTCTTTGGGTGCCTCGTCATCAATTAAATCTTGGCATTGAATCTTTATGTTCTTAGGCTTTGTCATCTATTAAATTCTAGCAAAGTTTGCATACACTCTGTTTAGTTTGAAGCAAAGTTATTACTTTTATTGTGTACCTATGAATATTTCCTATTTGGAATCGCTGCAAAACCTATCTTCTTAATTAAAAAAACCAAAGAACAACTTACGGTGAAATGTATCTTGTCACAAAGTAGAATTTCGATATAACATTTGTTTGGCACGTCCTATGGGACAACCTGCGGTTCGCTTTAGGGAAATTCAATTCCAAGAACAATGAATCATGAAAGCTTGACAATGCCGTAGGTAACAATCCCATTGGTAGTGACAGGTTGTGCATCTCAAATTTCAGCCGTTAGCTGAGAGGCAAAAGAAGGCCAACGCAAGGTGGTAGACCTTTCTCGACGTCTCACTAAAGAACAATTAAAAAAAGTTGCGCCAAATCATCATATGTTGGCCACCATGAAGAGATTGTTCAAAGAGTAGGGAAACAATATAGCCAATTATATTGTGAGTCACATATAAGATGGGATCAAGCCAATCATCATCAATGCCATGAATGATATTTTCTTGAGGCTAGGATCGTTCAATCAACTACCATTATCTAATCCAATGGTAACAAGGTACTTTCACAGTCTGTCATTATTTATTGATGCCAACAATGTTAGTCAGAGTAGTCAATCCCTATAAGAATAATGTAAAGGCCTGAATCTTCTAATCAAGGTTACAATGATGAGAATAATCAGGCTGATGTTGGTCGAAATAATCAAATTAATGACAATAATTTGGCAAATCAAACTGGTCAACATATCAGTCATCTGCCAAATGTTGAAGATGTAAGGCTAGTTCCACCCAATATAAATATTCCTATTAGGTATTAACATTTACAATCCGGCAAGACCAACATTACCGCCTAGGAGGCAAAACGGCCATCTATATCCAAAGTTGAACATAACACTGTTTGTCGGAGAAGTTTGACGACAATTGGGATTAGACAGGGGTGTTATCATACCTATTTTCAAGAAATCACATTTATGAATGAGTCAATAACCAGCATTTTCCTAGAGGTTTGAAATCTATGAATTTTCCATTTTTAATAACAAAGATGACCAACCAACCATTGAACGCATTAGTTGATTTATAGGCTAGTGCATAGAAGGAGGGACAAACAAGTTCTTAAAACTTAGAGATTATTTCCTTTATCTTTGTCAAAAATGCTTTTATCTGGTATACTGATTTACCACATAATTAATGTGTAATTGGATAGAGATGAAGGGACAATTCCATTATCAATTTTATAAAACGATATTTGATATGTTGATTGCTGACTTGACCACCCTTTATCATTACAATAACGAGTCAATTGATCAATTTGTTGCTTGATCTAATAAAATTTGAATAGACATCTTATTTAACTTTCAGAGAAATGATTCGCAAAAGAACGCCAATTTAGTCATTTACTAATCCAAAACAGCGTGGTTCCGCCTTGCCCCAAATCGTTTGTTTGCCCTAATTGTTTTTGAACCCTCAATTGTTGGCCCAATCATTTCTTTTCCACGAATCAAGGGTTTATGCCCTAAATCATAGACTTGGAGTTCTCTTTTTCATTGATTGCAAGTTCATGCCCTTCCTCTTCTCTTCACATGTCGGTCTTCTTGTGTTGGGGAGGAGACGATCCAAAAGAGCATCAAATCCCTTCTCAATTCATGCAACTCGTCTCGTGGGAGCCTTCGTGGCATTGAGCAATATCGATGGTGTTAAGATTTGGCACACAAACACAAAAACATAGAGAGTAAAAATGAGAAAGAGCAATTCGAAATACAAGGTTTTTACCCTGATTCATCCTTAAACTAAGGTTACATCCAGCAAAGGATTTAACAAGCGGGATTTCTATGCCTTCATGTTGGTAGAGAGTATAAATTACACTCCAACAGATGGTGGAGAGGACAATAGGGACAGTCTCGAAGCCACTCACCTCCTCACAGGTATCGCATCTCTACACCTGTGCTGATGTTTGCACCTTTCAATCTTAATTCAACCTAGGGTGTTGATTTGGTATAACGTTCAAGTCCTTTTCTGTAGATTGCTGTAATTTGTATTCTTCCTTCCAGACCTCTTCTTCGTTTGAAGGAAAAAGACTTTCCAATCCAGATTGCCATTGACGGAGCTTGTAGGCATCGTGGGGTATAAACAATTTTCGTTTTCTTTATGTCGGGTTAATCGTTAGTCATTTTCGTGTAATTTTTGGGGAGTTTCGTGATGATCTTGTGTGGCCCGAATGGAACCCTTTAGGGGCATTATGTGTGTCCAGTCATGTTTCCTTCACTTTTCCGTAAGTTGGTGGCCAATTTAGTTCAATTTCCAACATTGTGTTCAGTTTTAGGGGCATCACATGTAGTCTCGATTTATATTTAACTCATTGTTATTATGTGGGAAAAATCAACAATAAAAAAAAAATAGAGTTGCATTTATTTTATTTTTTTGGTTGAAGAGTTGCATTTAGTTAAGAATCACATTTTTAGGACTTGGTTAATTCATGCTTACCCTAGTTTTTATTTGGTTCAATTTTTTTTTTTTTTTTTTGGGTTCATCTAGTCTTGGAAATCGAATTCAATAGCTAGGTCAATGGCATGTTTAATTTTATGCATTACTCACAGGGTCCTTCCCTGGGTTTAATAATAAGGCCATAAATTCCTAATACGGCTCGTGTTTATCCTTTATCGTACTTTATCTTACATTGACATTATTATGTTTTGTTTGACTTTGTTTTGTTTAAATTTGATTGTATAAACACCCTGTTGACACCTAAATTTTGGCGACCCATTTCTTCATTTATTGCATTAAAAAATTAGGGATTAATTTTAACCCCTAAAAAAATATAATTTAATTGCATAACATATGGTCATTATGAGCATATTTCATTTAATTGCATATTTGCTGGGCCGGCGGTGAATGGATTTTGGTGAATGGCTTTGAATATTGAAGCCCACAAGAGCATTAAACTTTGGATAAGTCGATAATTCGTCCATGGTGATTGATATTACATGGGTGTCCTAAATTATTAAAAGTCAATTAAGAAATTTCCAGCATAGTGGCACTGACATACATGCATTTAAGGGAACGAATGCAAAGGAAGGACAGCGTGTAAGCGGCCACCAATTCGTATATGGAGAAGCCCATCCCCGTGAAGGAAAATTATGCGCTTAGCCATAATTCGGTCAACGTGGGGAGCAAGAAATTGACCAGCATTATTTTAAGAGGAAAGAATTTACGCATGATTCTCTGGTCCGATTCATACAATATGCACAAAGGAAATTCGAAAGATCAGCATGAGAAGGGAATGTCGGGCATGTTCCACACTGCGGGCACATGGATTTGCGAAAAAGATATATCCCTGTAGAGAAGGCATTCAGTCAATGAGGAAAAGAAAAGGAAATAGAATATATTTCAAAGCATGCACAGAAGGAAACAAAATATGCTTTCTCTCCATGATAGTTCAAACCCTCTCCCTATAAAGGACCTTCGCAGACGAAGAATAAAAGGAGGCCACACAATTCCATACACGGCCACATTGAGAACGTATTGAAAGACACACGTGAGAGGGGAAGAGAGAGTTCCTTTGCTTTTTTCATTGCAGGCCAACACTGAGCTGCCGTGCCCCACGTTTGTTCTTGCCCGACCATCGTCGGCAATTTTAGGGAGAACACATTGAAAGAAACGTCACTGCTGCACCGCAAGCCCTTGGTGATTCGCCGCTACCTTCTTGCACGGTTGCCAAGCTTTCAGTGACGACCAGCTGCTGCTGGACCTGCCACTGAGAGCTGCTCAGCCAAGACAACTAGCGAATCCAGCAAACCTTAAAGGAGTCCCAGCGCACTCCTGCATCTACGACGTGTCTGTTCTAGATGATCCCAGCAAGAAGCCGACACCTTTCCGAGAGCTATTCTTCAATTTCTAGCGATCCCACGATCACCTTTCAGTCCTTCCCATTGGGATTTGATTCAGTTTTGCAGTGGCACCATCAAATGGTCGAGAGTTGGTAGAAGAGAAGAAGACAAAAGTCAAGTGGTGGATTGAATATTAAAATAAAGAAGTCCAAGAGCATTCCGTCGCCAGTAGATAAGCTGAAGTTCTCGGATAGAATTCCAAAGTACTCGGTCTTGTGGAACACGTCCAACGATTACCGAGCAACCGTGCATGCTACTGATCGCCGGTCTTCCTCACTGTGATTTCCGTGACCCATCATCCATCCAAATTTGGAGACGTCACCCGCATGACATCGTGAATTAGGTAAGACTCTCGATCAATTTGATTTTCATATATCTCGCTGCCTAATTCGTAATATCACAATCTTTCTTTGAATGCTTGATCGATATTGCCCTATCTAAAAGATCTCTTTATCCCTCATGAATTGGGAAATCTTCATAATTTCGCAACGTACATATGATTGACGGTCCGATTTCACGCTCGAAATATGACCCGCAATCGTACGGAAAAATCACCAATCCGATCTCACGCTCGAGATACGATTCGTGATTTTATTTAAAAATTGGTCAATCCGATCTCAAGCGCGAGATACGATTCGTCAATTTATTTTCCAAAATTAAATGGACGTGCTTGCTTGATTTGGTGCCATGTTGTTCTCAATTCCTTATTTGTTTGCTTTTGTAAAGGAAAAAATATTTGAGTTAGATTAGATGCATGTTAGGATATTACTTGTTTTAGGTTATTTTGCATGTCTAGAATAGGAAATTTATTTATTTCGAATTTCTTAAATAAAAATGCCAAAAACATAATTTAAGGATGTTAGATTTCTGTTTCACTAGTTTAAGTTGCATGTTTAATTATTTGGCAATTTTAATTTCGAATTTCATAATAAAAAAGAAAAAATTAGAATTAGGGCATTCTTTGCACTTCATTGCATATTATGATAGATTGCATGCTTATTAGGAAAATAAAAATCATGTGCACATCATATAGAATTAGATTCATACAATGCACGTCATTTAGTGATTTTTGTTAGGTTCATTTAATTAGAAATTGTCCGTCATTAGAATTAGGTCATTAGATTAATTTAGATTGCATATTTAAGTGTTGCATTTCTTTAATTTCAAATCTCATGGAAAATACAAAAAATTATTTTTTAGAATAAATCCATCTCATGCTTCAAGATAGATTACATGCTTATTTATGTCATCTTGCTTAGGTCATATAGCTAAGTCATGTTGCCATGTCATATCATTTCATGTTAAATTAGTGGCATGCATTGCATAAAGCATGACTCTCATTAATTAAGTGAAAACAAAAGAAAAAAAAAGAAATTGTGTGCTAATTAGAAATCATATCTAGGGTTGTTGATGTGAATTCTGATCTAACAATGCAGATGCTTTCGTTGCTATGAGGTAAGTCCCGCATTTTATTTATTACTTTACTTGGGTGTTAAATTGATAGTTTGCGCACCCGCATGACAGCCTCACATATTATGAAGATAATTTAAAATCAATTCAAGCTGCTTGCCAAACATTTTTCAAAATAAAAGAGAAATGTACCGAAAGGGCGTTAGAGAAATCTAGCGTAATCAAGTTCCCGAACTCATGAATCTCTAGTTTGTAAAAGTAAAGTAAATCTTCCGTTACTTTACTTGGGTTTCTAATCGACCCACTGAAAATAGATTAGTGGCGACTCCTAATTGAAAATCATTTGCATGTTAAGAACTTGAACTTAAGTCGCGAATTGGTATGGGCTTGGGAGAGCCCGGGCTAAGTCTAGGCTTAGCAATCCATTAGCCAAACCCTAGGTGGTTCACACCCAAAAATTTAGTCGCGACACACCCTTTGCTTGATTATATAGAGTGGCACATTTCAATTTTTTAGGAAAATATAAAAGTAAAAGATAAAAAAAGATTGCATGATACATTATTTTTAGCAAAAATTGAAGAGAGAGAGAGAGAGAGAGAGAGAGAGAGAGAGAGAGAGAGAGAGGAAAAGATACTAATTTAGGGCGTTCAATAAGTATTTGGCGTAATTAAGTCTACAACCCAAATCTTTGGTTGTAAAACAAACTCCCTCATATTACTAGATCTTTAATCTACACATAATAGATTACTAGAAACTTTGAAGAAAAGCAATTTGCATAGTAAGCACCACATCGAGAGGAACTATTTGTGCTCACTTGGTTACTTGACAAACCCCTCGAAAATTAAGCCCCTTTGGAATGTCACAACATGCATCATTTCATATTATCTGTAGAGTTTGTCATTTATCCATATAGGATTTAGATTGTGCAATATTAATCATATGTTAAAACACAATTTACTCAATAAATTTCATTCATGTGAGTCCAATTCACATGATCCCTTGAATCGGATTAGTCTGTGAGCAAGAAAATTGGTAAGAAGGATGCAAAAATAATTCATACAAAGAAAAAGGAACCAAGGAAGTTACAAACTAAGGGCAAACTATTGTTGTACACACTACATCGATTTGTAAGTGACACAAACATATGTTGAATGAATACAGCAAAACCCAGTCGTAGCATTGACACTACAACCTAGCAGCAACGTAATCTTTCCCTAGAAACTAGAGACGCGAAGTTTGCCCTCTTTTAAATGATGCAACTTGATATTCATGCATCTAGATTTTAACTAGCATAAACTCAAGCCTTAGTTGAACATGTTGAAACATAACACACAAGTTTCCTTCTCGATGATGATAGCAACTTATTTAATGATGCTAATCTCCAAAAGTAAATGATCATCATAATAGACATTAGATAGACACATATGGTCTATGTCTTATGGTTTATAAACTTGGGGGTGATCAAGTCAAAGAGTGAGACCTGAGTAAAAGTCTTAAGTTTCATCACACGCGGTTTCTAAATCGTCAAACCAAGCTACATCTCAACAACCATTCTCTCAAGTTGGACTTTCTTTTATTTGTTTGTTTTTTCTTCTTTTTTTTTTAACTTCTTTTGTGCGTTATTTTCCTTCATAAAGCACCCGATTGTATCATCATCTCTCTCTTTTTTTCTTGATTTTTTTATGAGAAGGATGTTATGACTTTTACCAAATTCAATGAATCATGAAATTCTCTTTTGATATACATACATTTGCTTGTATCTTGATTTATGCATGCATGGTAGTTAGTTTATATACATAAAATCTTGTTTGGTCCCGTTCACACCAAAAAAATGATCAACTTTTTTTATTAATTAATGCCATGAAAAATATCAAACTAGTGCAGTTAAATAAATTACCCAAAATTAATTTTTTGACTATCAAAAATCTCAAACCGGTACACGTGTAATAAATTTACCATAAAAAATCTACAACTGGTACATTTGTGATAATTTACCTTTCATTACTTTTTGTTAAGTTTAAAAATATCACCAAAAACACAAATCTAGTACACCTGTAACAAATATAGGGTGAAACCCAAAATCGGTACACTCATTAATCATCACCTATCATTAAACTCAACAATTTGACGGTAAAATATAATGAGAACTAACAGAAGACAAATTTACCACAAATTTACTAGTTTGAGATTTTTTATGGTACTAACTAATTATTTATTATTGACATATGATATAATTAGTCAATAATAATAAAGTTTGATCATTTATTAAAAAAAAATTATTGACAACTTGAAAATTCAATAACATGAAAAATGAACGGCTTGATGAGTCAACGGCTTGAAGAAATCGACAAAAAGTGGAGTCGATAATCTCATATGCAACCATCAAAGAAGTATCAATCAACATAGTGAAATAAAGCAGTTGCCAAGATAGTATAGTTAAATAAATCATCAAGATAGTGTATTGAATGTAATCGTTTGATAACCATTTATAACCTCTATATGTGATCTCCATTGGTAATTGTTTATATTAAGCTTTAAATAGCTACATTGTACTCGCCGGAACCCTTCCCCATAGACAAACAAACAAACAAACAAACATGTTATCTTTCAATTGCTACATTGTAGTTGTAGTTTCCAAATTCGCGTTGTTGATTACATTCTAACTTGTTTCTTAGTTGTAGATTATAGATTAACATTGTCAATTAAATTTCGACATGCATCTTTGCTGTTGTCTCTAGGTGCCTCATCATCGAATAAATTTTGGCATTGCATCTTTACATTCTTGGACTTTGTTGTCCATTAAATTCCAGTAAAGTTTGTGTACTTTTGGTTTAGTTTGAAGGAAGGTTATCGGTTTTATCACGTACCTGTGATATTTCCTATCTAGGAACTAGACCGGTCCCTATGAGAACCACTGATTTTGGGTGGGTTCAGTTCAGTTTTGGGCAATTCGGGCAGTTGCTCGTTCTTTGCACACCCCTAACTCATGGGGTCCTTCTCGAGGCTTAATAATGAGGCTATAAATTCCTAATACAACTCATATTTATCCATTATCGTATGTTATTTTACATTAACGTTATTATGTTTTGGTTGACTATTGTTTTCTTTAAATTTGATTGTAGGAACACCCTTTTTTTTTTTTTTTGGTATTATATAGAGCTGCACATTTCATTTTCTAGGGAAACATAAAAGTAAAAGCTAAAAAAGATTGCATGATACGTTATTTTTACAAAAAAATAATAATAATAATAATAATAATAATAATAATAAATAAATAAATAAATAAATAAATAAATAAAAGTAAAAAAGGAAAAGATACTAATTTAGGGCGTGCGATAAGTATTTAGCGTGACTTAGCCTTTAGCCTGAATCTTTGATTGTAAAACAAACTCTCTCATATTGCTAGATCTTTAATCCACACATAATAGATCGCTAACGACTTTGTAGAAAAACCAATTTGCATAGTAAAAATGAATAAATCAATGATTCTATCGGTAAGCCTGGAAGAGCCCTTACTAAGCATAAGCGCTACCTAGAGGGGAACTATTTGTGCCCACTTAGTTACTTGATAAACCCCTTGAAAATTAAGCCCCTTTGGAACGTCACAACATGCATTATTTCATATCATTAGTAGCATCTATCCTTTATCCATAGAGGCTTTAAATTGTGCAATATTAATGGCATGTTAAACACAATTCACTGAATAAATTTCATTCATGTGAGTCCAACTCACAAGATCTTGACTCAGATTAGTATGTGGGAGAAATAAAATCCCTAAGAGAAGAAGCAAAAATAATTCATAAAAAGAAAAAAGACTCAAGGAAGTCAAATAATGAAGAGCGAACTATTGTCGTGCAAGCAACGTCAATTTGTAGGTGGCTTAAATATATGATGGGTGCATATTGCAACACTCGGTCGTAGATTAACACTACAACCCAGTAACGGCGTAATCTTTCACTAGAAAATAGAGGCATGAAGTCTACCCTCTTTGACATGATTCAACTTGATAGACATACATTTAGATTTTTACTGGCATGAACTTGGGCCTTAAGTTGAACATGGTCCCCTTTGGAACGTCATGACATGTATTATTTCATATTATCAGTAGAGTCCATAATTTATCCATATAGGTTTTGAATTGTGCAATATTAGTTAAACACAATATACTGAATGAACTTCATTCATGTGAGTCCAATTCACATGATCTCTTGACTCGGATTGGTACGCGCAAGAAAGAAAATTGGTAAGAGAAGAAGCAAAAATAATTCATACAAAGAAAAAGGAATCAGGTAAGTTAAACAATTAAGAGCGAACTATCATTGTGCAGGCAATGGGTGACATAAACATATAAACATATGATGAATGCTTACTACAACACCTAATCGTACCATTAATATTGCAACTCGGCAACAACGTAGTCTTTCTCTAGAAAATAGAGACGTGGAGTCTTCCCTCTTTGACATGATGCAGCTCGATGTACGTACATATAAACTCGGGCCTTAAGTTGAACATGGTGAAACATAACACACAAATTTCCTTTTGGATGATGACAGCAACTTATTCAATGATACCAATTTCCGAAAGTAAATAATCATCATAATAGACATTAGATAGACACATAGTTTTAGAGTTTTATAAACTTGTGGGTGATCAAGTCAAAGAGTGAGACCTGAGTAAAGCAAACCTTGACACCAAAACCATTTGTGAAGAGACCCAGTTGATCTATTTCTATGGGCCAAAGAGAAAAAAACAAAAAACCTTAGATGGAACTAAAAGTCCTAAGATTCATCATACACGATTTCTAAATCGTCAAACCAAGCTACATCTCAACAACTATTCTCTCAAGTTGGAATTTGTTTTATTATTTTATTTTTCTTCTTTTGACTTCTTTGGTGTGTGGTTTTCTTTCATATCCATAAAACACATGATTGTGTCATCGTCTCTCTCTTTTTTTCCTTAATTTTTTTTATTTTATGAAAAGGATGTGACAATTTTTACTAAATCTAACAAATCGGGAAAATTTCTCTTGAGGATTCATGGAAAGAAATTTGTCTTGTTCATCAGAGTGGGAAAGAAGGAAGTGTTCAACGTGCTCATATGTCCATAATATCCTCGTCGAAAAACACATATCTTATTTAAGACCAAAGGACCTAGTAAATCACTACCCTCTTCTAAAAAAAAAGAAAAAGGAAAATTACATCAGGTTGCTAATTGGAAAGTGCTTGTGCGCCAATCAATAAGTTCTCTTAGTACACCCTATTTTAAATAAGATTTCGAAATGATCAATTTAGTTTCCAATAAGTCTCGACCTCATTGGCTAGTGACACTCTCATGAGAAAATAGGCTCTTTTCAGATTATTTAAACGTTTTTTCCCTTCCAATTATGGTTATCTTATAATTTATGGCAAGCAAAACTTTAAATGTCACACAAAAATCTTATTAACCACTTGAAAGTCTTCCTTTTCTCGAAATGCGTGTTGAATATTTTCTATAGGACCCACCAATGAAATTCATCTCTAAACAGAAAGTTTATCGTCCATTGCCATTTTAAGGCGTGATCAAATTGTCTTGTCGTCTAATCAATTATATAAAGATGGACTTTAACACTCTCTCCGAATGTCGTTTTCCGTGGAAATTATTTCAACATAAAGACAAATGTGGAGGAATCTAAGCTAAGTTCACACCTAACTTTGTCTTTTTGTTTTTTTGTTTTTTGTAATTTTAATATCCAAAATGAACGTGGAGGCCATGGGCCCTTCTATTTATTTTAATGCAACTTGAGCGGGGAAAGTGTCAAAAATGCCCTAAACTTTTTACATTGATATCAATTTAGTCATACATTTTTTATTGATGTCAATTTAACTCTAAACAATTTGACTTGATGTCAATTCAATCCTTCTGGTTAATTTTAGTCGAATTTTGCTAATGTGAATGCTAGTCGACTTACATGACATGGCTAGCGCTAACGTAGACAACTTTTATAAAATTATAATATTTTTTTTTTCAATTTTTTGTTCTTTTTCTTTTTATTTTTTACTTCTCCTCCTCCTTCTTCTAGTCGGTCGCCAATGGCAACTAGCTAGGGAATGGCTAATGAGGTCAAGGTCGATGTTGCTGGCCACTGGCAAACTCGAGCCCTTGCTAGAGGCTGCAAGGCTCGCCAGCATATGGCAAGTTTGCCTTGAGGCCGCAACGGCTAGACCTCAATGGTCATGGGCAAGGCCCAACCTCGCTAGATCTAATGAGGTCGAGCCTTGCCAGCCTCTGGTGAGTTTGGCTTGAAGTTGCCCAAGTCGCCAGGGTGGTCACACGCTAGGCAGGCGAGGGCTTGGGCCCTTGCAAGCACAACCTCGGCCTCTAGCGAGGGCTTGAGCCTTGCTAGCCAACAAGGTCAGACCTTGCTCCTTAGCAGCTGGAGGAAGGAGGAGAAGAAAAGAAAAAAGAAAAATAAAGAAAAAGAAAAGGAAAAGGACAAATAAAATAAAATAATAAAAACCAATAATATATATTATTAAAAGTTATCCATATTAGCATCGATTGTGTTACGTTAGCCAACCGACGTCCACGTCAGCAAAATCCAGTCAAAATAATACTAAATTGACACCAAGTCAAACGTTTTATTACTAAATTGGTACCAATAAAAGATTTAGCACTAATTTGATACCAATGTAAAAACGGAAGCCCAAAAAAGAAACTAAATAACATAAAAAGAAAAAAAAAATTCAAAAGCTAAGCATTTACGCTGATTTGAACGAGCGAAAATGAAAACACTGCAACCATTATAGAGTAAGATATGAGCCATCGTATCACTCTCCATCGAGTTATGATCTTTATAAGATCATAAACTATAAAAGAGAGAATCAAATAGTTGGTTTGAATTGTAGATTTCATTGAATTTTCTGGTAATTTCTCGCATTAGATTTTGAATCACAACCACCATTAATTTCCTCATTATTTTTCGACATACCAAAACGCCAATCACCATTACTTTATTTGTTAAAGACTGTATTTCATCATGCGAAATCACACTAGATTAAAGTCCCCTAAATGTTTTATTGAATGTGCAATTGAATTCTGAATTTTTCAAAGACGTGTATCGAACTCTACATCTTACCCTTCTTTCAAATAAAAGACAAAAACGGCTGTGGTCCAAAGACGTGTCTCACTTCTTTATGGAAGTCCATAGTCATTTTCAAAGTTTGAATCCATTGAAAGCATCCGCACAAGAAAATTACCAATTCTACAACAACCTTAATGGAATTCTCAATCGCTTTCAGTGGCTGTTGTCTGATACTTCATGCATCGAATTATTACTGCAATTTACATTTAAGACTGATCAATTTCTAACCACGAAATACCTTACTAACTGTGTGCACCATCTAGAAGTTATCCCTGGAGCTATTTTGTGTGCTTGCTTCGTTAGCCTCCACATGCAAAACCAAAAAGGAAGCCCAAACGAAAAGGCAAGAAAAAGATTCTTCAAGAGCTAAGCGTACACGCTGATTTGAACGAGTCAAAATGAAAATACTTACAACGATTATAGTACTGGTTGCATATGAAATTTTACTCACAATGTTTTAAGATCATTTATCACTTAATCTCGTTGTGGTTGCATAGATAATACAAACTATCAAATCAAACTCCATCGAATTATAAACTTAGTGAAGACTAAAATTATAAAGAGAATATGGCATGTTGAGTTTGAATTTCAAGATATGTTGATTTGTCCGGTAATTTCTTTCTTTTTGTGTTAGATTTGAATTGCAAGATCAATCAACTTCTTCAATATTTCTCAACATAGAAAATGCTGATAACCACTACTTTAATTGTTAGAGATTGTAATTTCATAAAATTTACTCGTGAAAAATTGCACTAAATTAAAGTCCCCTAAATATTTTATAAAAAGTGTAGCCAAGCCCTTAACTATTTAAAAAAAAAGGGTAAAATTATCAAAACAATCCTAAATTTATTGTTATTTTTTTCAATTCAGTCCTAAATTTTTTTGGCCAATTCAATCCTAAATCTTTTGCATTTGTACAAATTTAGTCCCCTCGGCAATTTTGGCCAGCCAACACCGACGTGGACACTAGCCAATGCCAACTATCTGGCTAACGCCAATATGTCAATTTTTTACTATTTTATTTACTTTTCAATTTTTTTCCTTTTTTTCCTTTTTTTTTTTCTTTCCTTCTTCCTTTGGTCGATCACTGGACCAACTAGAGGCAAGGGTTGGGAAGGTCAACGTCGCTAGCGACTAGGGAGGCTTGCCCTCGTTGGCACCAGTGACAGCCGGCCTTAGCCACCCCAAGTGAGGCCTTGCTCTTGCCATCACTAGGTGAAGCTCAACCTCCCCAGCCACTGGCGAGGGTGAGCCTCAGCCATTACTGGCAAGGATGAGCTCAACCTTGCTCGCAAAATTAACAAGGCATGACCTCACCAGATTTGGGCAAAAAACCTCACCGACTAGGAGAAATAAGGAAAGGAAAAAAAATAGAGAGAAAAAATGAAAAAAACCTTGCTCGCAAAATTAACAAGGCATGGCCTCACCAGATTTGGGCAAAACCTCACCGACTAGGAGAAATAAGGAAAGGAAAAAAAAATAGAGAGAAAAAATGAAAGAAAATGAAAAGTGTGTGTGCACCAGATTTGGGCAAAAAACCTCACCGACTAGGAGAAATAAGGAAAGGAAAAAAAAAAATAGAGAGAATAAATGAAAAGAAAAACCTTGCTCGCAAAATTAACAAGGCATGGCCTCACTAGATTTGGGCAAAACCTCACCGACTAGGAGAAATAAGGAAAGGAAAAAAAAATAGAGAGAAAAAATGAAAGAAAATGAAAAGTGTGTGTGTGTGTGTGTGTGTGTGTGTGTGTGTGTGTGTGAATTGACATGTCAATGTTAGCCAGGTGATCGGTGTTCACATTAGCACGACTAGTCAAAATTGATTGGATAAATTGAATTGACACAAATACAAAATGTTTAAAATTGAATTAACAAAAAAAAATGACTGAATTAGAAAAAAATTAATAAGTTTATGAAAAGGTGTATTAAGCTCTAAATCATTCCTTTCTTTTAAAAGAAAAATGGATATTAGAATGATAGACGAAATAGAAAAAGTTATGGTCTAGTGAAGTTTCCAACTTCTTACTTAATTAAGCCAACTATGAGACTACATACAAAGTACTTGTAAAGACTGGCATGTAAAATTTTACATGCTAGAGTACTTTTATATTATTTTTTGGCACTAACTTATGACCATAGCAAATCATTATTAACGTATTAGAAAATTTCCACGTAGGATTACTCGAACGTTGCCCGCAAAAAATATATCAAAGTCAAATTTGTGTAGCCTTTGACCAGAAAAAAAAATAAAATAAAATTGTGCAGCCTTCAGTCCCAATGTAAGACTTTGAACGCATTACTATATAGTTAAGGGCGGTCCATTCTAAATTGCCAGACGATTATCTTCTTCCTCACCAAGAAAAGAACAAAGCAAATGCCAAGCCGCCACCACCTTCTCTGCATTCTGTCCCCTTCTCTCTCCCTCGTCTTCTTCTTCTTCTTCTTGCTGAGCTTCCATGGCGTCCACTCCGCTTTCCCATCCATTTGCGAATCGCAGTCTCAATGCGGCAACATCTCCATCAAGTATCCATTCTCGACCGTCAGCGACGCCCCCGTATACTGCGGCTACCCACAGCTCAGAATCAGTTGCCCGGATGTCGATAATCCCCCGACCATCTCTCTTCCGGGCGACACCTACTTCGTCGCCGAAATCAACTACGTCGAAGAAACCCTGACTCTCATCGACATCGACGTCGCCGACCGGATATGCCCCAGGGCCAGCCATAACCTCACGATCAACTCGCTCCCGCTCGGTTACAACTCCGCCGATGTCAATCTCACCTTCTTCTTTAACTGCAGCACCCCTCCGTTAGCGCCCAATCCCGCCAGGGCCATCGATTGCTTGCGATCTGGTGATAATCAGTCGTATGTGTTCGTGGACATGAGCCCCGATGAGGCGGCGGCGATACGTGAGGCGTGGGGCTGCGAGGAGGCAGTGGTGGCGGCGGTGAAGCAGACGGAGGTGACGGCGGCGAACGGGGGGGACGAGCTCGCTGGGGCGATGAGCGAGGGGTTCGCGCTTGACTGGGAGGCGGTGAGGGAGTGCGGCGCGTGTGAGCACTCCGGCGGGCGGTGCGCGTTCAACCAGAATGAGCAGTTGCTGTGCTTCTGCGAGGACGGTTCAAATCACACGGACGGCTCGTTTTGCAAAAATAAGATTGGAGAAAATATTGGGTACCCTAAAGGGACCACGTCATCGGTGCTCTGAACGAGTCAGGCTTCGACACCTGTCCGCTGGCAGGTCCACGTCTGCTTCCCCTTCTCGTCTCGCTTCTTTCTCTCTCTCTCCTCTCTCTTTTCACTCTCTCCCAAATAACTCTCGGCTCGGCTGGTGGCTCGGCTCGGCTGGCAGAAGAAAGGACGGACGGATGGGTAATAAATGCGCAACACTCTCCCGCTTAAAATTTCTCTCTCCTCACTCGAATTTTCTGGTTTTGTCTCTCTCTCCTCGTGGAAGAGCAGACAGTCTTCTCTCTCCTCTTTGCTCTCTCTTCCTCCTCCGATGCTCCATCCGGTCTAGCGATTCCTCCGACGACCGTCGCTCCTTCCCGACGACGGCCTTTCTCTCTCCGCTCGACGGCATCATCTCAGGGCTGCATTCTCTCGGCGCACTTCTTCCTAAATCGCGCTCTCTCCCAACGGCCGATTTCGCTCGCCTTTCTCCGTCCCCCGACTCGCGACCGAGAAGCAATCGCTCCGCCCTGCTCGAAGCAGTCCCTCGAGAAGCCCTAAATCTGCGACCGCAAGTCAAGTTCGATTTTACTTCCCGAGTTTTTATATTCGCATCTTTGTTTTGGGGGAGAAAGGTTGGCCTAAATTTGCGACCAGAAGTTCACTGGTTTATTGCTTCTGATTCTAAGCGCAGCAATGCGAGAAGTGAAACTGCGACTGTCTCTCTCTCTACCCTTGTCCGGTTTTTCCGTTCTTGGCAAATTCGAAGATGAGCCCACTTCTGGATACATGATCTTAGGCCGACCCGTCAAGTCGAAGCCCGACGTAATCTCGTTGCTTCGCTCCACCGAGCTGTTGAATCGCTTGTGTCCGGGGGTTTCAAGATTTTCCCCTGGGGGGGGCACAATCGCCTGTTCCGTCATTGCAGACTTCCAGGCGAGAAGAAATGTGCCCACAATGATCACCCCAACGCCGAACCGCCTCCTTTGTCCTCTCTCGGTATGTCGTCATCCCTTCTCTGCTTTCGTTTTTTCCCTCGTCGTTTGGTTTCAGGAAGTGGTGGGGATGTTATAAGTCAAAGAAAGGAATCGGGCCGTGAGGTTTCGCCTGAATTGTGAGAGATTAACGCGGGAGTGGTCGACCCCACGTCCCGTATATGGCGAACGGTATGATTTTTGAATGAAAGCGGGTTCGCATGAGCTATGAGCGTTGGTGGGAAACGGGCAAGAAAGTGGGTTTTGCTGAAAATTTTGATCTTGTTGAAGTTGGATTTAAGGGTAGGGATTTTCTTGGATTTTGGGCTCTCTCTCTCTTTCTTGGTCGCGCGAGCATGATCTTATGCGTGGAAATACTTGTGTTGATCCGTTCTTTTCTTTCAGTGGGACTTTGATTGTGTATTTTCCCTTTGGAAATTGTGACTGGACTTCCGATTATATGTCCCTTCGCAAGCTGGACTGTGGACCCAATTTTGCCGCACGAAGTGGATTTTTAGATCAGGCTGCCGTAACAAAATCATGCACGGGTATCTATCTGTCTCGATTATTGACAAGTTGGGAGTCACGGCATTTCTGTTTGTTGAAAGCTAGTTAATCTTAGATGCTGTTTTTCAAGAAAAATTATAGGAAGAGTAGACACTGAACTAATGTGACTCTTTCGATGAACTGAAGCTGATATTACTTGAGATCTCTTGGAATAGTTGGTGGGTGTATCTAGATTCATGAACACCCTGGAATTGAATTAAATGGTTGCATTTCTTCTATCGATAAGCATTTTCTGCTCAACTGCTCATGCTTTGTATCTGACTTTAGTGTCCATTTTTCTTGTTTTCTCATTCTCTTTTTTGGTTTTTCCGTAAAGGGAATTAGTCGAATTGCTTGTCATCAATTATTGCGGTTAACCTTTTGACCTTGTTTTTGCTCACACTCTGTCTTGAGTTAGTTTATCTTTTTAATTCCGTCGGTCTTACTGAGATCATGGGACTTGGTGGTTCAAAGATTTTAATCTTATAATTTTCTCAATTTTGATTGTTCATATGGGTTCGTGCGTTGTGCAATATTATCTGAGAAGGCCATGCCAGAATGGTTAAATGGTTTATTTGTACGGATTTGTCACCTGACTGCACCTTTATGATTCAGCACTTCTCGTTACTCCTTTCCATGTGCTGCACGAAAAGCTTTTTGACTTTGGTTCCGTTTAGCTATTTTAACTTTCTCAGTATAAGCAAAGTATCAAAACTAACGTGTTTACTTCTTAATATTGCTTGCATTCAATTGTTACTTGGGTCACTTATGTGAGAATTTAGTGAGCATGGCAATTATTGGCTTTCATTTGATTCCACTGTGGAAGTACTCCATTTAGGATGTCATGGCATATTTGCTTCTTTTGACAAAGAGGATCACTACTCTAGAGTGTCCTTGCCAAATGAATCTTTCATATGGTGCATGATCAGAAAAATTTCGTTCATGCTGTAGTTATATTGGATTCATAGCTTTTAGGCCGATAGTGAGAGTTCTTTGCCCATCATATGCCAGGTGCATAATTTTGCAAAATGCACTATCAGTTTTAAATCATCGTTATTTTTTCTCTCTGTAGAAAGCAATCTTTGTTATGGATTGATGAAGGCATGAGTTGAAGAAATCCTTGTTGTCCCAACTGCTCAACAGTGCTTCCGTGGATGGCAAAAGCTCATCTGAGTTGAGCCTTCCCTGGTTCTGGATTATTTGAGCATTTGGCAAAATTCGAGCAAGGTAAGCCATCCCTCTTGCATGGTATTCACCTTCGACAGTAGCATTTTTCAAGTTTTGGTCCACTTTCTCATCATTTTTGTTGGGCATTCATATGGTTTATGCTTTTCAGGTATCATTAAAGCGGCTCCAGAGTTACCTGCTCGCTTGGGAAAAATTATGGAGGAAGTTGTTTCTTTGAGATGCTTGGAGGATTTATGTGGCCCTAGAAATGGAAGCATGAACAGTACTTGGTCCTCATTGGGATCAAAGGCGAAAATCGATACATCGAAGAGCTGCAAAAATTTCCTACAGTAAATGTTCCATAATGTGAGTTCTAATAAATGATGCAGTGAAAATGTGTTTTCTTTTCTTCATGACATCTTTCCACTGGTTCTGTTCTAATGAGTGCTGAAGTTCGGTGTCTATTCCCCTGTTTATGAATTTGTTATATCTTAGGGCTCTGCATCTGATCTTGAAGTGACTGCAAATGAGTTGTTCAAATGGGACCTTCACTCATTTTTAACGCACAAGAGAACCTCTGTACCAGAAACTGCTCTAGAGGAGGTAAGCAGATCTTTCATCCAGTGCTGTCTATCTTCATGATATCCTCTTTCATTCAGGTTTAAATTGGTTTTTTTCTTGTTTTTTGGCAGCTGAAAGATACAATACTTGCAGGTACCCATCCACATGCTGATTTAAAAAAAAGGAGGGTAGATTGGCAGATGTTTGTCATTTGAATAGGACCGTCATTCATAAAGGTGGACATACTGGACTTACATGTGCGCCTGATGTGGGAGACACATATGCTCCTAACACAGTTGATGAACCAAACTTGGTTTCTCGATCCTCCAATCATGTGGAGCCCTTGGTAGGAGATGACGGTATTAGGAAGTGTCTTCCCACAAAGAGGAACCATACTGATGTTCATGCTGAAAATATTGAAAGGAATTGTAATCAGGATCAACATCATGATGCTCGTTCAGATGCTAAAAGGGCCAAACAGCAAGATTCTGATGAAATAAAGGACAGAGAAGAATCACCAGTTGTTCTAACTGGAAGATTAGGTTTCGAGAGAAATGATGGATGTTCTGATAGAGAGGTGGCTAACCTTGTCAAGGATCATATGGGGCCTGTGGATGACGACCAGTCGTTAGAGGGAGATGGGAGGCATTATGTTCAGCCAAGGACTTGTGATGTACTTTCCGATGGAATGGAGTGGGGGTTTTCTGTTGATTATCCCAAACGCGTCCATGACTCCATACAAAAAACAAAGAACAGTGAATCAGCTTGAGCATCGGAATGGGGGCAGACTTTTACCAGTCACGCAGAAGATTACGTGGTCCACGTTGTTGGGGAGGATATGTCCAGTGATGGTGATGAATAGAAAGGAGCAGACAGCATCCTATAACATTAATGTTTTCAAAAACACATTTTGGTGATTTATATGATCCGATGTCCGGGATTTGAGGATTCATGATGTCTTCTTTACGAAAAAGCAATAACTTGTTAGTACTGTCTCGTCAATAATCATTCATGTTGTCTATTAAAGAATGTAAACTAGTATTCTCGAAAGATTGCCAACTATTGAATCCGGGAAATTTCAGGACGACTTTTTGATGGCAAGTATTCTGTTTAGTTTAACATGCCCTGAAGTTGAGGTTTCGTTTTTTCCTTTTTAAGTTTCTTTTTATACATTAGTTGCTGAATAATTTTGATGTTCACTTTCTCGCCTAAATTCTTCTCCAATTTGCTGTTCTTCGAGGAGTGCAATGATACGTTGTTGATTACTTACCTGGCCATGCTCGCCAATTGCTCAAGGTATGAACAAACTCTTGAATTATTTACTTTTGACATATTTTGAGTATGTCCAGGAGTCATGATTTAGGATGAAAATATTGCTTTGGACCATCTTCTAGGTGATAATGCTTGAGGATTGTGTATATAAATCAAACCACACCAGTCATGTGCCTGAAAGCTTATCCAATGATGCGAGTTATTAGCTGAATCTAGAAGAATATATACTATAAGTTGAAATTTTCATCGGGAACAATTCGACTGAGATGACATCTCCCTAGTATTTGACTTTTTGTGCAATCTACTTGTTAGGAATTGCTCCTAGCAGACATGGTGTTGGGAAAACCTTCTCCAATATTTGGCTTGAGCAACACAATGCATTTGTTCTTTCACAAGGTTTCAAGTTAGTCTGTCCATAAGAAGCCTTGGAACACGATAAACCTTTGGTACGAGTCAGCTAAGCTTTGGGGAAAGTAGCAAAGCCGAGAGCTTTCTTTTGTGAAATATGCTTAATTTTGGTTTGTTCGCTTTATAACTTAGAAGTTTCTATGGTGCACGAACAAATTGATAATGACTGGATTGATATTAACCTGTCAATGCGTGGGTTTGCTCTCGACATTGCGAGGCTTCATTTCAGAAACTCAGATAATTCTTCTCCTTTCTGCAGCAAAATGAACGAGCTAATTGACAAATTGAACACTGCTCATGACAGACACAGTAGGAGGGGAGGAAGGACCCCCTTTGTTTGACAGATTCCTTATTTCTATTAGACCACCTTCAATTGATTATGGTTCTGCATCTCTCCCGACATTGCGCTTGTGCATGACGCAAGATCATGGCTAACACATATCAAGCAAGTTTCTTTACCAAGGCCTATACCACATAGAAGATGGGATGAGGGAGATGAAATCAAAATCTAATAGAAATTCTTATACATCCCCATTTTATTGGGGTTATCTCACTATTTGCTTGAGATGTTCCACCCTTCTGGGCATTTCGTAGTTCTTGGGGCTAACCAGAGTGAACTAGGGAACCTTGCTACAAGATTTTCATATTTTATAGGCATGTTTTGACCTTTTGGTGTTGCCTGAGATGATGGTCCTGGTATAGCTTTTAAAACATAAACGGTGTTTGTATTTAAAACATAAACGGTGTGATTTGTATAAATGAACAAATGTGTACAAACTTCATTTTCGTTTTATTTCAACTCTCATTGGGAGTATTTTACGACATTCATCATATAACAAGCTTGGAATTTCTTGCCCGTTGGCTTTGACCACTACCAAATGTGAAATCAATGAGAGAAGGAAACAAATTGCAAATTGGCAAAGTACAATTTCTTGTTGAGGCGCTCCGGAAAAAGCTCTCTTAAAGATTCATACAGATGGTTCAGTGGAGACAGCAATCCCATCGCCATCTGCATACAACCCTTTTTCTGAAGTAGAATTGCAATTCTCATATGAACGTGCACAATCAACACGAACGCATGGGTTAAGTCAGTCATTACATGAAAAAGCAATGTACTTTTAATGGGAACATGACACGTTTGTGGACAATAGCAATAGCTGCTTTGAAGCTTCGATGGGTCTCTTATGAGCTTTATTTGAATGTTGCGAAGCAGATTTGTCTTTGAACATCTTTTGGCTAAGCGCATTCAGCATTGCTCTCGACTACTGGCATGAAGCCATTTTCCAGTCCATGCCTGTTTTCATCATGGCCTTGAATTCATCATAACTGATTCAACCGTCCTGGAATACATCCACCACAGAATGAGCACTCTATTTCATATATGAACAAGATATACACAGATTCCAAATTGCAAGTTGTTCTGGTCATGATTACCTGTCTGTGGATCAACATCGAAAATGATGTCTTCAATAAATTTTTCGTTGTTCGAACCAAAATTGTCATCTATCAAAGCTTCTTTCTACTCATCAAATTCAATATATCCAGTTCAATTCTTGCCAAAGAATTCAAAAGCTTGAGTAAGGTGGTCATCGTTGCCAATCCTTCTCAAATGGATTGACATAGTCACAAACTCCTTTAAGTTCAGCGTTTCGCTTCCATCTTCATCAGCCTGTTCTCATATAAGATGGAGTTCTATTTTTAGATGTTAATACAAGAAATCGTGACTCATCAAATTATCAGAAACCCACTTGATTTTGCAAGAAGTTCTATCAATTATGTGAAATGGTGATACAACCTCACGATCAAATCTTTGACTAACTGATGAAAAACATATTTCCGTGTTATGTAATCCGTCCTTAATCTTCCAAATGCCTTGCAATTTAAGCAAAATCATGCACTTCACAGCATACAATGCATCGACATGGAAGAAGAAAACATAAACCATGTCCAAAACAAAATGTGCTAAGCTGTTGGATAGGTGATCTTGCTGCATCCATCAACATCTGCACATCAGGATCAGCAACTTGCTGTCCATATTTGTGCAGGCCATGTTTCAACTCTTCAAATGTTAGATCTCCATTTTTATTGGTGTCCATCACGTCGAACAGCTCTTTGATATGATCCGCTTGCTCATCAGGCAAATTGCCTGCTACTACCTACATTAACAATGCAGGAAACACAATTCGAGTTTAACTTTGCACTAAGAACAACAATGAAATCCAACAAGGCAATGTTCAAGGACTCACTCTGAGAACTTTCTTCTTGAACCTATTCATCAAAGAGAATTGCTCTATCCTCGTTCAGACATTTTGTCCTAGTGAAACGTTGGGAGCCCTGTCCACATTCTGTATCCACTTATGCTCTGCACGAATCAATTAAAAATACAACCTTAAAACTATTTGTCGCAACGACCACCTTACCAGCACCTTCTGGCGTGGGTTCAAATATCTTTGCTTGAAGATCTGTAGGCAAATTAGCATATATCGGGCATATAATGAGTTCGGCAATTTTAGAGCCAAAACCCCTTACCTATGCTTCAAAAGCTCTTCCACTGCTTCAATTTCCTCGAGTGACACTTGCTGTTTAGTGATGCAAGAGCAGACATCTTAAGTCAAAAACACTAACCCTTTCCAGTACATCAAAAGCTTTCTTCCTTAGCACAGCATCCGATGTGTACATGATGACGTTCTCAATCCCCTAGATTTTGCACTTTAATGATAAGAAGAATATAGAAAATGAAATGGCATAAAATCAACATCTTTCACTATAATAGCTGCAAGGCAGCAAAATGACTAGGAACAAATGATGAGAAATCTAGAGTTTCACTCTCACCCTCCTGTGAGATATCTCCTTCTGTGGTGCAAAGCAAGAACTCAATGGCATATTTCTCTAATCTCCAAGGTAGAGAAGCTGAACAGAACATGCCTTAGCATGCCAACTGCTTGCCACCTTCTGGTTTGACTACCCCGAATTTCATTCTTTACAGCAGTTAAATCCTCCTCAGCATTATGAGCAACAGTTTATTTGCATTTTACTAAACAACATGTCAAGATAAATATGTCTCAAAAGAGCCAGGGGCAGCGAACAACGAAAATAAAAACGCTCTATTAAGACATTGTGGTTGCTCTGATATGTAGTACGTCCATCACCAATTAGCTGTGAACATGTAACAATTAAGCATATGATCGTGTCACTAGTCATCTTACTCTTCTCATTGTAATAGCAGAACATAGTGCTCCCATCACTTTACATGAATAGGCTGGATGCATCTTTCCCATTTTAAATTCAACTCAGATCTGTAGCTTCTTCCTTGACCAATACAATTATCCATTTCAAATCACAAAAAGTTCATTTGCTCTTTGTAAATTGGGCATTGCATTGACATGACAAACATTAAAAATTACAAAAGCCTCACAAAACACTAACATTATAGCTTTAGTGAGATAATATCATATGAGAAGCGGCATTACTTGCAAATTTTTTATTCTAAAACTTCATACCATGCACCCACCATCGTATGTTATAAACCATCAAGAATCGCTCCCTACTAAGGAGATTATTTCACATAGGAACTAAAAGTGATAGACATTCCAAGTAGGGCTAAATTATGGTTCCATGAGAGAAAGCGCAAGTTATATCTGACTCAAAATGGTTCCGTGAGATTTACTATGGTACTCCAACATCTATTCATAAGAAACCATTAACAATAAACATTAAAATATTAAAAACAATATGAGATAACATTAGGATCTAAAATGATTTCATAATAAGCACCTGATTAGTGAATGGGAAATATCCATTCATATTCCCTGGCGGCATAATATATGGGTATTGCATCTACATAAAATAAATGATATGCTATCTATAGTTGTAGAAAGGCATGGTCCATTATAGATAAATTAATACATCAAATTACTAAATAAACCTGATTAGGAAATGGGCAAAACCCATTCATAATCCCTAGAGGCACGAATGAAATATGGTGGCTGCTGCACCTATATAAAAAAAAATTAATAAATTAGTAAGATGTAAATACAAATTGAGAATTAATAGTAATATACTTGACTGTGAAAATTTAGATTTATTGAAGGACCGCCGACATTGCTAGGATAAAAGGCACTTCGAGATTGATTTGCATTACTCGATGAAAGAGGATATCATGAAGATAGACAGCACTGGATGAAAGATCTGCTTACCTCCTCTAGAGCAGTTTCTGGTACAGAGGTTCTCTTGTGCGTTAAAAATGAGTGAAGGTCCCATTTGAACAACTCATTTGCAGTCACTTCAAGATCAGATGCAGAGCCCTAAGATATAACAAATTCATAAACAGGGAATAGACACCGAACTTCAGCACTCATTAGAACAGAACCAGTGGAAAGATGTCATGAAGAAAAGAAAACACATTTTCACTGCATCATTTATTAGAACTCACATTATGGAACATTTACTGTAGGAAATTTTTGCAGCTCTTCGATGTATCGATTTTCGCCTTTGATCCCAATGAGGACCAAGTACTGTTCATGCTTCCATTTCTAGGGCCACATAAATCCTCCAAGCATCTCAAAGAAACAACTTCCTCCATAATTTTTCCCAAGCGAGCAGGTAACTCTGGAGCCGCTTTAATGATACCTGAAAAGCATAAACCATATGAATGCCCAACAAAAATGATGAGAAAGTGGACCAAAACTTGAAAAATGCTACTGTCGAAGGTGAATACCATGCAAGAGGGATGGCTTACCTTGCTCGAATTTTGCCAAATGCTCAAATAATCCAGAACCAGGGAAGGCTCAACTCAGATGAGCTTTTGCCATCCACGGAAGCACTGTTGAGCAGTTGGGACAACAAGGATTTCTTCAACTCATGCCTTCATCAATCCATAACAAAGATTGCTTTCTACAGAGAGAAAAAATAACGATGATTTAAAACTGATAGTGCATTTTGCAAAATTATGCACCTGGCATATGATGGGCAAAGAACTCTCACTATCGGCCTAAAAGCTATGAATCCAATATAACTACAGCATGAACGAAATTTTTCTGATCATGCACCATATGAAAGATTCATTTGGCAAGGACACTCTAGAGTAGTGATCCTCTTTGTCAAAAGAAGCAAATATGCCATGACATCCTAAATGGAGTACTTCCACAGTGGAATCAAATGAAAGCCAATAATTGCCATGCTCACTAAATTCTCACATAAGTGACCCAAGTAACAATTGAATGCAAGCAATATTAAGAAGTAAACACGTTAGTTTTGATACTTTGCTTATACTGAGAAAGTTAAAATAGCTAAACGGAACCAAAGTCAAAAAGCTTTTCGTGCAGCACATGGAAAGGAGTAACGAGAAGTGCTGAATCATAAAGGTGCAGTCAGGTGACAAATCCGTACAAATAAACCATTTAACCATTCTGGCATGGCCTTCTCAGATAATATTGCACAACGCACGAACCCATATGAACAATCAAAATTGAGAAAATTATAAGATTAAAATCTTTGAACCACCAAGTCCCATGATCTCAGTAAGACCGACGGAATTAAAAAGATAAACTAACTCAAGACAGAGTGTGAGCAAAAACAAGGTCAAAAGGTTAACCGCAATAATTGATGACAAGCAATTCGACTAATTCCCTTTACGGAAAAACCAAAAAAGAGAATGAGAAAACAAGAAAAATGGACACTAAAGTCAGATACAAAGCATGAGCAGTTGAGCAGAAAATGCTTATCGATAGAAGAAATGCAACCATTTAATTCAATTCCAGGGTGTTCATGAATCTAGATACACCCACCAACTATTCCAAGAGATCTCAAGTAATATCAGCTTCAGTTCATCGAAAGAGTCACATTAGTTCAGTGTCTACTCTTCCTATAATTTTTCTTGAAAAACAGCATCTAAGATTAACTAGCTTTCAACAAACAGAAATGCCGTGACTCCCAACTTGTCAATAATCGAGACAGATAGATACCCGTGCATGATTTTGTTACGGCAGCCTGATCTAAAAATCCACTTCGTGCGGCAAAATTGGGTCCACAGTCCAGCTTGCGAAGGGACATATAATCGGAAGTCCAGTCACAATTTCCAAAGGGAAAATACACAATCAAAGTCCCACTGAAAGAAAAGAACGGATCAACACAAGTATTTCCACGCATAAGATCATGCTCGCGCGACCAAGAAAGAGAGAGAGCCCAAAATCCAAGAAAATCCCTACCCTTAAATCCAACTTCAACAAGATCAAAATTTTCAGCAAAACCCACTTTCTTGCCCGTTTCCCACCAACGCTCATAGCTCATGCGAACCCGCTTTCATTCAAAAATCATACCGTTCGCCATATACGGGACGTGGGGTCGACCACTCCCGCGTTAATCTCTCACAATTCAGGCGAAACCTCACGGCCCGATTCCTTTCTTTGACTTATAACATCCCCACCACTTCCTGAAACCAAACGACGAGGGAAAAAACGAAAGCAGAGAAGGGATGACGACATACCGAGAGAGGACAAAGGAGGCGGTTCGGCGTTGGGGTGATCATTGTGGGCACATTTCTTCTCGCCTGGAAGTCTGCAATGACGGAACAGGCGATTGTGCCCCCCCAGGGGAAAATCTTGAAACCCCCGGACACAAGCGATTCAACAGCTCGGTGGAGCGAAGCAACGAGATTACGTCGGGCTTCGACTTGACGGGTCGGCCTAAGATCATGTATCCAGAAGTGGGCTCATCTTCGAATTTGCCAAGAACGGAAAAACCGGACAAGGGTAGAGAGAGAGACAGTCGCAGTTTCACTTCTCGCATTGCTGCGCTTAGAATCAGAAGCAATAAACCAGTGAACTTCTGGTCGCAAATTTAGGCCAACCTTTCTCCCCCAAAACAAAGATGCGAATATAAAAACTCGGGAAGTAAAATCGAACTTGACTTGCGGTCGCAGATTTAGGGCTTCTCGAGGGACTGCTTCGAGCAGGGCGGAGCGATTGCTTCTCGGTCGCGAGTCGGGGGACGGAGAAAGGCGAGCGAAATCGGCCGTTGGGAGAGAGCGCGATTTAGGAAGAAGTGCGCCGAGAGAATGCAGCCCTGAGATGATGCCGTCGAGCGGAGAGAGAAAGGCCGTCGTCGGGAAGGAGCGACGGTCGTCGGAGGAATCGCTAGACCGGATGGAGCATCGGAGGAGGAAGAGAGAGCAAAGAGGAGAGAGAAGACTGTCTGCTCTTCCACGAGGAGAGAGAGACAAAACCAGAAAATTCGAGTGAGGAGAGAGAAATTTTAAGCGGGAGAGTGTTGCGCATTTATTACCCATCCGTCCGTCCTTTCTTCTGCCAGCCGAGCCGAGCCACCAGCCGAGCCGAGAGTTATTTGGGAGAGAGTGAAAAGAGAGAGGAGAGAGAGAGAAAGAAGCGAGACGAGAAGGGGAAGCAGACGTGGACCTGCCAGCGGACAGGTGTCGAAGCCTGACTCGTTCAGAGCACCGATGACGTGGTCCCTTTAGGTACCCAATATTTTCTCAATAAGATTGAAGTTTGTGTCTGTCGGTTTCCTCTCTTTCTTCATAATTGGTTTCGCATCTTGTTTTGCCAATCGCCATGATTGCCTTTTTCGGTGCTTGTCACTTCTTAGTTGCGCGTGATCTGATTTCTGGCATACTTCGATGTTTCAGCAGCTTTTAGAGTTAGAAAATTATATAATTAGGTTCGTCAATTTCTTAATAGATACTTTTCAAAATTTGAATGGTAATTACACCTACTAGTATATCCAGTACAACCGGTCCTATATGAAAGCTTAAATAAATGAATAGAGCAAAATTACTGATAAATATTTAATATGAATTTATAGACAAACAAAACTGTTACTTTAGTACCAGTTTCATGTGGAAATTAGAACTACATATAGAATTTAACTAGTGAGGAATGGTACATGAGAAATAAATGAGTGCAGAGTCTTATTGTAATACCTTATTCAATGCCCAATCCAAAAACTTAAATCAATAGATGAAAGAAAACCACGTGCATAAAGTTTAATATAAATTTCATAAACAAGATACGTGAATTACTTCGATGCCCTAAGCTAAAGTGAATTTTCTTGTGATACTTAAAGTATAAGATTCTCATATAGCAAATTGAAGCAATAAATTTTTTGGTTGGGCGAAATTTCCAAAGTATCTTCCGTCTACTCATTGCAACTCGCAACTTGGAATAGGGTCTATCATTATAAGGTGGTGGTTTCTTTTTAGAGAGATGTCATTTTCGCTTTTCTAGCTATTATTGCTTTGATCATAATCATTTTCCTCCCAAGGAATTGGCGCCTAGAAAGAGTTTTTAGTTTCATTACTTGAGACTTAAGCGATTGATGGGCCTTAGCAATCTCTGTCAAGAAAAAGATGGCAACCTTTGCTTATTGCTTCCTATAGCTAAAGATCCCGATGTGGATCATCATTGTAGATCACAAGAGATGGCCTTGGTTCGGCTTGACTGAGGAGTCGAGACCCTTTTCAATTCACTGATTATACCCATGTTGTAGTTTGGGCTGACGATATGTTGATATCATGAGTCAAATCAGTTCAAAAAAACATGATTGGACAAAATTAGGAATGATAAGTTCTAGTCCTATCTGATTCCAAGGTGGAATCAAAAACTGAATTAGAGATGGGGACTGAGTGCGCATGATAAAATTTCTAGAACGGAAATTGATTTACGATCGAAAATTGATTTTTCGATTTTTATTTTAGAATTTAAGAAATTAAAATTTTAGTTTTAATTTTTTTTTCAAATCTATTTTTAAAATAGAAATCTGTTCTAGAAATTAAAAAATGAAATTTTATTACCAAACGAATTTCTGTTCCAAACTTGTTTCGAATGATAGAGAAACATAAAAAATAGAGAAGTATAAATTTTATCATGCGTGTTCTAGACCGATTGATCTTAAAATTAGGAACCAGATTAGACCGGTCCAGTCCATGGTACCGGTCAAAATTTAAAGAAGAGAGTGCGTCTGAAAGAAAAAAAAAAGGAAAAAGACCGCAGCGTGGTCGCCACTTCCAGTCCAGCTATCTGATCTCTCTCTATGACATTTGATTTACTTCCTGACAAGTCTCCATCACATCAAAGACATTTACTTTTATTCACTCCATCTCCTCTCTCTCTCTCTCTCTCTCTCTAAGTCACCGTGACTCAGTCCCTCCTGTCCCATCTCCATCTTTCTCTCTTCTCTGCGCAAAACCCACTTCGCCTCCTCCTTCCCCTAAAACCACCGTGACTAGTCCTCCATTTTGGAGAGACGATGAGGACACCTCCAATTCGCTCCGAGCTCGCTCTCGAGCCCTCATGGATCCTCGCGTTTGTGGTGTCTCCCCCCTCCTATCTCCTCCGCATTGCCCCACCGGCCTCCCGCAACTCTATGGGGATCAGATAAGCTCCAACTCCATCCTCGTCGCTCTCCTCGACTTGACTCCCACCACACCGAGCTCGTCGAGAAGGCCCTCCTCCTACAGACGTTGGACGACGCTGTCCTCCGCCATATAGAGAGGGAAAGAGACGTGAGAGCCTAGAGAAGAACGAGCATGAGGGGTTGCTGTTCTCTGAATATTTTTAAGAAATAACCATTCTTAGAAACGGGAACCGGACCAGCCCCTCCGAAAACCGCCCAGAACCAGGCGGTTCCGGTTTGGGCGGTCTTTATGGCTCACCCCTGAGCAAAATTGAGAGAAACTTGTCCAGATGACAGTTTAGTCGTCTTGATTCTGAGGCTGCAATCCCTTCTTTTTTCTAGTCTAGGCGATGGCTCTACATCTGTCTGGAACGCTGCTAACTATGTTCTCGAGGTCCTTATTGAAGTGTCCTCGATTGAATTGTCAAGGAGATTGGCCAAGCTCGTTCACTAGTTGAGGGCCGCGTGTACGAATTTTAAAATGGGTAACAATAGTCCAAGTCGTCCTTAAGTCAAGTCTGCAAGTAGCCAGCAGCTCAAGCTACTTGGCTTTGTTTCCACGCGCCTTGTGCTTCTTATTTTCTTCTCAGCTTTTGTCTCAATGCGCCAAAGTCTTGGTCTTTCGGGAGGCCAAATCAAGTGGCTCCCTCATTGGTGCAGTGGGTTCAAATCATTCTCAAAGCAGCATTGTTCTTATCCTCTGCGTCCTCTTCCTTTACATTTACCCTTCTCCTTGTTTTGCTCCAACACCATCTCCCTTCGAATGGATCTTACCATGTCGTGCTTCTCTCTATCCTTGTTCATCTTCTCCCTCCATATTCACTACTTGGTGCCAACTTCCGGCGAATTCCAACAGTTCCGAGAGTGCGCTTCTTTTGTTTGCGGAGATCAAGAAATCAGCTATCCTTTCAGGCATGTTAGGCAACCAAGTTACTGTGGGTATCCAGGCTACGAGCTTGACTGTGATAGAGATAACCTGACCATTCTGTCCATGAAGTCCCTGGAATATCAGGTGATCCACATGGATAGGGGCAAGCAGATACTTGAGGTGGCGAGGATGGATTTATCAAAAGATATATGTCTTGGAACACATGTCGACACCACCTTAAACCTTAGTCTCTTCAACTACACTTCCAGTTACCTTAATTCTACCTTATTCTACAATTGCAACTCATTGTCAACCCATTCACCTTATCGGTTCTCTTGTCCCGCGTCTGGACATGGCTACTTTGCTCTCGATGCGGACCTTGAAAAGTTGCCTCACGAGCGATGCAACTTCAGTGTCTTCGTCCCAATTTTACCAATTGAAGCTTCAAGTCCACCATCAACACCTGAGAGCGGCAGTAGTGCTAACATTAGGGATATTATTAGAGATATCTTGAAAAAAGGCTTTGAGATCACTTGGATTGCCAACACATTTCTGTGCGAAAATTGCACTAAATCAGGGGGAAGATGCGGGTATGGCTGGACGGGACAAGAATTCAATTGTTTTTGCCGTGACAAAGCCTGTCCAACGACCTGCCCCGGACCTTCAGGTATGTATGCTAAAGTCACGGTTGCTAATTTGTGGTTTTTTATGAGCTCAAGTTGTTCCATGGGAGGGATTAGATTGCTGCGCATACTCTTTCCTTTGCTTGTTAATTGGGAAACTACCCACTCATGCCCCCTAAAAGCCTGACAATCTCATTTTGCTGGGCATGCCCTTCCCTCTAATATAATGAAGTGCGGTCATCTCATCTTCACTATGACATGGTCATGATACAATTTAGAGTCCAAGTCCCAAAACTTTATCACGCCAAACGGTTGGATCATGAGGTTGGTATCTACATACCCTCAAGTTCCAACAGTTTAAATACAATGAATGAGGATGCTCTGAATTTACCGTGAAATTTCACATCGGGAAAAGATAATTTAAATCGGAATGTGTTGGCCGATAAGTCAATTAACCTAAAATAGGTTTTACTTGTCCTTTACTTCTCACATACACGAACTCTTGACCCCTCGAATGGGCTAGACCTTTTCATGTTGAAAACATGAAAAAAAAAAAAAAAAAAAAAAAAAAAAAAATCTACTTTCGATTTCAACAACATGGGAAGAAATCCGGAGGAAAATGCTTTGCATGTTTCCGGGCCACATCTTCCTCTTTACTTTCCAGTTTCAAGATATATCAGAAGACTGAAACTGATACCGGTCAAAGTCCACGGTCAAATTAGCTTCCTCTATTATTCTGAAGAGGAATTAACCACATCCATTTCTTTCACTCTTCAATCCGAAGCAATTGAATAAAATAAGAATTTCTCCATCCTCAGCTTGCCCCTCTGAACTCTAAACCCTCATTCCACATGATATTCTCCACCCATGAGAGCATGAACTTGCTCAAATAGGTGACGCAGCCACTTTCCTTCTATTCTCCACTTCACACTCCATCCTAGTCATCGTCCTCGTCGGCCTCAACGTTCCACAAGTCTTTTATGCGAGGGACATGATAATGTCCACTATACTGACTGCCACTGCTCTTTAATTCGTGGAATCGTCGCTAATATAACTTATCCTTTATGGGGAGGCTACCGACCCCAATTCTGTGCAAGATTGAATGCTATGAGGACGATTTCCTCATCTTTGAGTACCAAGAGCAGGAGTCTTATTTTCAATACTTGAGGGCTAAGCGATTTATGAACCTGAGCAATTTCTGTCGTGAAAAAGATGGCAAGCTTATTCCTTCCTAGCTAAAGATCCAATGTGAGTCATTAGCATCATAAATCACGAGAGATAGGCCCAATTCAGCTTGGCCGAGGAATCATGGGTCTTTGGGATCCACTTATGTTAACCAGGTCGCTTCTTTGGGCTGATGATGCATCGATATCATCAATCAAAACAGTTCAAAAAAGATGACTACGCAAAGCTTAAGGGAAAATCATCCACATAACAGCTTAGCCGCCTCAGTTTTGAGGGTCCAATCCCCTTCTGTTTTCTAGTCTAGGCGATGGCCCTGCGTCTGTCTAGAATGCTGCTAACTATGTTCTTGAGGTCCTTATTGAATTGTCCTCGATTGAATTGTCTACGAGATTGGCAAAGCTCGTTGATTAGTTGGGGCTGCGCCTGCGTGTAGGAATTGGGAAATGGGGAAAACTATTCCAAGTCCTCCTCCAGTCAAGTTCGCAATTAGCCAGCGGTTCAAACTACTTGGCTTTCTTTCCATGTGCCTTGTTCTCCTTTTCTACTCAGCTTTTTTCTCCCCACACCAAAGTCTTGGTCTTCGGGAGGCCAAATCAAGTGATTCTCGTTAGTGCACTGGGGTCAAGCCGTTCCCAATAGCAGCATTATTCTTTATCCTCTGCATCCTCTTTCTTTATATGTACCCTCCTTTTTATGCTCCAACACCATCTCCCTCCAGGTGGATCTTATTATGTTGTGTTCCTCTCTCTCCTTGCTCTTCTTCATCATCTCCCTCCATATTCACTTCCCTGTACCAGCTTCCGGCTACTTCAAGCGGTTCCACGAGTACGCTCCTAATTGCGGAGATCAAGAAATCAGCTATCTTTTCAGACATAAAGAGCAACAAAGTTACTTTGGATATTCAGGATACAAGCTCGGCTGTGACAAACATTACCCGACCCTGTCCATGGAGTCCCTGGAATATCGGGTAATCCACATGAATATGAGTGCACAGATCCTTGAGATGGCAAGGATAGATTTATGGGAAGACATATGTCGTCAAACATATAATGAAGCCACTTTAGACTTGAATCTCTTCAACTACACTTCTAATGACCTCAATTTCACCATACTCCACTGCGACTCATGGTCGACCCCTCTACTTTATCAGTTTTCTTGTCCTGATTCTCAATATGACGACTTTTATTTCGGTTTGGACCTTGCAAACCCACTATCCAAGTCATGCACTTACATGTTCGTGTCCCGATTTCAAAAAGCGCGGCTCACGCTCTACCATCACCTTGCGCAGGCAAGGATGATAGTGGTGCTATTAGTGAGGTCCTGAAGAAAGGCTTTGAGATCACCTGGATTGTTAATACATCACAGTGTCAAAATTACAATAAATTAGGGGGAAGATGCAGGTATGGTTGGACAAGGCAAAATTTCAATTGTTTTTGCCATGACGGAGTCCATTCAACGACTTGCGGCAAACAGGGTATTTACGCTTACTCTCGCCTAATATGTGGTTCTCAATTAGCTAATGTTCTTCCATGGGAGAAATCGCTGGGTTTGCTTGTTATTTGGAAACGACCCGCTCATGCCCCTAAAAGCCTGACATTCTCATTTTGCTGGGCACGCCCTTCCCTCTAATTAAATGAAGTGCAGTCGTCTCATCCTCGCTACAGCATGATCATGTTACAGTTCAGACTCCTAAGTCCTAAAACTTTATCACTTATTCTCAACAACCTTCCTTGCCTCAATTGTTGGATCATTAGGTCAGTATCTGCGAACCCACCAGATCCAACGGTCTAAATACAGCAGGCGAAGATGCTCCGAGCTTAACGTAAAATTTCACCTCATGGACAAGTATTTTAAATCGGACATTAGCCAATAAGTCCAGTAATGAAAAAATTAGGCTTGACATATTCTTTACTTCTCATGACACGAACTCTTGACCCCTCAAAGGGCTTGATTTTTCAGTGAGAACCTAGGAGAAAGTTTCCACCTTTCGATTTTAACAACATGGGGAGAAATCCGGAGAAAATTGCTTTGCATGTTTCCGGGCCGCATCTTCCCCATCACCTCCTCTGCTAGAGCCATCTTTTTTCATTTCCCTCTTCCATGTTCCTTCATATGTACCCCTCCATGTTTTGTTCCAACACCATCTCCCTTCAGATGGATCTTACCACGCCATTTTCCTCTCTCTCCTTGCTCTTCTTCGTCTCCCCCCAAATTCACTTCCCCGTGCGAGCTTCTGGCAACTTCTTGCCATTCCAAGAATGCGCTCCTTTTGTTTGTGGAAATATGCGAATCAGCTATCCTTTTAGGCGCATAGAGCAACCAAGCTTCTGTGGGTATCCAGGATACGAGCTTGGCTGTGACGGCTATACCCCGACCCTGTCCATGGTGTCTCAGGAATATCGAGTGATCTACATGAATAGGAGTGTGCAGACCCTTGTGGTGGCGAGGTCAGATTTATCGGACAATATATGTCTTGAAACTTATAACGAAACCACTTTAGACTTAAATCTCGCTACACTTCCAATAACCTCAATTCCACCTTAATTTACAATTGCGACTTGTGGCCAACCCTTCCATCTTATTATCGGTTCTCTTGTCCCAAGTCTCAATTTGGCTACTTTGTTCTCGGTGTAAACCTATCAAACCCACTGCACAAGCCATGTAGTTCGATTGTTCATGTCCCGATTTCAAAAAGTGAACCTATAGATTTACCACCACCTTCGGCGAGCATCGACTTTGGTGATGATATTTGTAATATTATGCAATAATGTAATATTATGTTAGTGGGCCCCAAAAGAAGAAACTAAAAAAGAAACCGAAAAGTTAGTAAAACAACAAGGAGAGGGGAGAGGGCTCGGCTAAATAGAAGCTGAGGGGTCCTCTACCAAAAAAAAAAAAAAAAAGAAAGAAAGAAAAGAAGAAGAAGAAGAAGAAGAAGAAGAAGAAGAGAAAGGGGGAATAAAGGAAAGGAATCTTGGCACGTGCACGTCTCGGATGCCTTGCTAAGCCGACTCGACTCCATAACACAGCACCCGGTAAGAGATCAAGCTCTCGTTTGTCGATTGAAGTAGTTTTTGGATTTAGGATTTAAATTCGAAGTTTTTGGAAAACTGAGCGGCGAAGTCTAATTTTGGAGTCGTTGAGCCGCGTATTTTTGCAAGAATGGTAATTTAGGGTGTTGTGGAGCCGTGGGATTTTACGGATCGTGATTTGAGCTTATGGTTTGTCCGAAACAAAATTTCAAAGTTTCCCGCGCACAATGAACAGTACCCGTCCAGCAGCTTTGGGCCCGTATTTTGTCATTTTTCGGCTTAATTTTGGGACGGTCAAGTTGAGATTCTTGTGATATGTTTCAAGGGCTCTCTATTGAATATAAGTACATTCGGATCGGAGTTCGGAAGAGAAAGTTAAGGCGCAATCAAGTTTTGCATTTAAATTTTGTGTTGCGAATGGCTTGAACAATCGCTTTGGTTATGCGATTTGTTAGCGCGTAGAAGTCCTTTTGTTAGAGTTAAGGTGTAATGTAGTCGTTTCGAAGTAGAGACAGAGTTTTATTAGATTTTAACATTTTTCTCGGCTATTTGATAGGACCTTGAATTCGACGATATGAGTATCGTTCGTCGTTTGGTCGTCGATGACGAGGTGAGTGGTACTATATCTTCTTTGGTTTTACAAAATCATGTCTTGAAGTATATATATGTATAAATATTGAATTGAGAAGAGCATTTTTATTGCATAAAAGTCAGATCGAGCAATTGCTACCCTTTGGTTGATTGTGAATCTTTGAAAAACATGTTATACAAGGTTTGTGGAGAAACATATACGAAATTGCTTTGCGACTGATTTGTGGAAAGATTTATGATGATTTGAGCAACAAATATGAAAATGGATGAAGGTTTGTTTGATTTGAGATATTGATTTTTGGATTGGATTTCTGGTATTGGAGAATGGTTATTTATGCTCAATATGACTGTGAATCCAGTGATGGGTTTTTGGGGTATGCATACCAAGTTTAGGATATCCTTCTGGGCCTAGCCACCGGCTTTGTAGGTGGAGACCTTACCAAGGGGGGAATCTTGGTCGCCTTGTCACAAGGCGTTGTGTCGTGACCATGGTTAGTTATTGAGCAAAAGATTGATCAATGGATAGACCATTGATATGTGTTTTTGATGGAGATTATTCAATGTATTCGACCATTGATACTAAACTTTTGATGGCGATTTAAATGAGTTTTCCATATTAGTATAAAGCTTTGATGATGAGAAATAACTTTTATATGATTCTATTTGTATTTTATATATTGAATCGGCATTATGGAATTTGGTATCGTTTTGTATACATGCATAGTGGTTGTTCGATCTGCTTAGAAGATATGTACTACTCACTGAGCTGTGGTTGCTCATCCCATTCCTCCTTTAATCTTTTCAGGCTCCTCGCTAGCGGCGATTAGAGCGAGTGCATAGTCGGTGGGAGTTTTTGGGAGTTCTATTTTGTTTTTGGTATGGTTCAAGGAAGTGGTGCAAATAATATTTACTAGTAGTTGGATCGTCGAGTTTTAAACATATATCTCTTTTTCTTTTGGTGGATTATAGAAACTCGATGTTGCAACCAATTTTTTTTGGTTTATCGATATATATATATATGGTTTGAGATATATATAAGTTGATATCAGTTTATTGGTTGTATTTGAGGCTGCGTTCTTTGTAAAGAAGGACGGCCATGTCATTCCCATTCTTTGTGGTTTTGGGGTGTGACATTTTTGGTATCAGAGCCTAAGTTTTGATCTTTTTGGGTGTAATTATGTGACGTTGTGAGGTTGTGTGATAGATTTTATTTTTGCGTTAGTCTTTTAGATTCTAAGGTGTAGTTTCATTCTTGGATTCAGGTGATCATGAGTACCGACTCTGAGACACTTGCCTCACTTCGTAGGAGTCGCAAAGGCAAGCGAGTCGCTACCCCTGAGGCTAGAGACATGCCTCAAGCTTCTCGAGGTGCGTCTTTGAGAAGGAGACTTGAGGACCACTATGATAGGAGTCCTGACTTGCACGAAGTCAGAGAAGAGGATCAAGAGCCAACCCGTTCAACTGAATTTGAACAAGCAATGATCCATTGGTATCGCCAAGCAAAGGAATTAACTAGAGATGGAGCCACTGGTTCAGGCACTTTTGCCCATTTTAGAAAGGCGAAACCACCCACTTTTGATGGGAAAGCTGATCCTCTTGCGGCTGAGCGTTGGATTAAAAAGATTGATGGGATCTTTGAAGCTGAAGAGGTTCCCGAGGATCGGAAAGTTAAATTTGCCACCCAATACCTGGAAGGTGAAGCAGAGTTTTGGTGGGATGGAATGAAGCCAAGTCTTGGAGGTAGGGATGTTATTATATCCTGGGAGGACTTTAAAAAGGCGTTCAATGCTCAATTCTTCCCAAAGTCATTCTAGGCAAAGATGAAGGGTGACTTTGTACATGTATCTCAAGGTGACTCCACAGTTTTGGAGTATTCAGTCCGCTTTAATCAATTGAGTAGATTTGCGGAGCACTTAGTAGCAAATGAGGAAGATAAGGCTGACCATTTCCTAGGAGGGCTCCGACCTGAGATTAATTCCGCACTTGCACCTTTCGTATTAACAACTTATAAGGATGTGTTAGAACGAGCAATCAAGGTGGAACAAAGTATTCTGAAGCACGGCACACAAGGAGCACCTCAGCCCAAAAGGTTTAAGCCCACAAATGTGCAAGGTAGCCATACTGATGGTAGTGGAGGGCGAAGAGGCTTCAACCGGCCAGGACAGTTCAAAAATCCAAGTAACCAAGGCCCTTGTAATACATGTGGAAATTATCATCACGGTGAGTGTTATCGGAAAATAGGAGTATGCTTCTCATGTGGGAAAGCAGGACACATGATGCGAGATTGTCCTATACGAAGGAATCCTCCTATTGGCAATAGATCATGTAATCTATGTGGGCGACAAGGGCACCTAGCACACCAGTGTTTCAGGCGGAGGAATGCCCCTTTTGTTGGTAGGCCCCAAGAGAACCAACAAAGACAAAGTACAAGCGGGAAAGTTTTTGCAATGACGAAGGAGGATGCGGCAGCATCTAACGCAGTGGTTGCAGGTAATATTTCTATTGCCTCGCATTGTGCTTATGCGTTATTTGATCCTGGTGCTACGCACTCCTTCATCTCAACTGAATTTGCAAGGAAGCTTGATGTGTTGCCTGACCCTCTTGAATGTGAATTGTGTGTTGATACTCCTACTGGCGATTTCTTAGTTGGTCATCATGTGTTCAAGAGATGTGTGATTCGGATTAACAATGTTGAAATGCCTGTGGATCTAGTGGAGTTAAATATTCGAGATTTCGATGTTATTATAGGGATGGATTGGTTATCTACCTATCGTGCTATTGTTGATTGTTTTTCAAAGAAAGTTATATTTAGACTTGTGAATCAACCCGAATTCTCTTTTTCGGGAAGTTGTGAAAACACGTCTCTAAGGTTGATCTCGGCTTTGCAAGCGAGGAAACTTTTGAGAAAAGGTTGTTGTGGTTATTTAGCTTGTGTAAAAGACACAAGTAAGGTTGTAGTAAAGTTGGAAGATGTTCCTGTCGTTAGAGAGTTTCCAAGTGTATTTCCTGAGGATTTACCAGGCTTGCCTCTTGATAGAGAAATTGAGTTTTGTATTGAATTGATGCCCGGTACAGCACCAATCTCTAAGGCACCATATCGAATGGCACCCACTGAATTGAAAGAATTGAAAACGCAGCTACAAGAGCTTTTGGATAAGGGTTTCATCAGACCCAGTGTTTCACCTTGGGGAGCTCCTGTTCTATTTGTGAAAAAGAAGGATGGTAGTATGCGGCTTTGCATAGATTATCGAGAGCTTAACAAGGTAACGGTCAAAAACAAATATCCTTTACCTCGGATTGAGGATTTATTTGATCAACTTCGGGGAGCTCGGGTATTTTCCAAGATCGACCTTCGTTACGGTATCATCGATTGAAGATAAAGATAGATGATGTGCCTAAAACTGCTTTCAGAACAAGGTATGGCCATTATGAATTCCTCGTCATGCCTTTTGGATTAACAAATGCGCCTGCTGCCTTCATGGACTTGATGAACAGGGTGTTCAGGGAATATCTAGACAAATTCATTGTGGTGTTCATTGATGACATCCTAGTATATTCAAAGAGTTTAGAGGAACACGAACAACACTTGAGATTTGTCTTGCAGACTTTGCATGAAAAGAAGTTGTATGCCAAATTTAGTAAGTGTGACTTCTGGCTTGATCATATAGAATTCTTGGGTCATGTGATCTCGAAAGATGGCATATCAGTGGACCCAAAGAAGGTCGAAGCAGTTGTTAAGTGGAATCGTCCAACAAATGTTACAGAAGTGAGAAGTTTTCTTGGGCTAGCCGGCTACTATAGACGATTTGTAGAGGGGTTCTCAAAGATTGCTGGTCCACTTACTCGTCTAACTCAGAAAAAAGTTAAATTTGAATGGTCAGACCAATGTGAACGTAGTTTTCAAGAGTTGAAGAGACGGCTGGTGTCGGCTCCTATTCTAACTCTACCGTCTGGAAGTGGTGGCTTCGTAATTTACTGTGACGCATCCAAAGAAGGTTTGGGTTGTGTTCTTATGCAAGATGGCAAGGTTGTTGCCTACGCTTGAGACAATTGAAATTACATGAGAAGAATTACCCCACTCATGATTTGGAGTTAGCGGCGGTTGTGTTTGCCTTGAAGATATGGCGGCACTATTTGTATGGTGAAAAATGTGAAGTCTTTACCGATCACAAGAGTCTGAAGTATATCTTTACTCAGAAAGAACTAAACATGAGACAAAGAAGATGGTTAGAACTTTTGAAGGATTATGACTTATCCATTAATTACCATCCGGGTAAAGCTAATGTGGTAGCAGATGCTTTGAGTCGTAAATCATCTGGAAATATGGCAGCTTTGCTTACTTCTCGAAATCTATTCTTGAAGATATGAGGAAGTTAGACTTGGAGGTGTTGGTGCAGCAGCTTGGTGCTCAATTAGCTAATCTTCAAGTACAACCTATGTTGATTGACAGAATTAAGGTTAAACGGAATGAAGATCCACAATTACAAAAAATTAGAGAAGGTGTGGAAGTTGGAAGACAAGCGGATTTTGGTTTACACATAGATGGATCCTTAAGGTTTCGTGGTCGACTATGTGTTCCTGAGGACTCAAATTTGAAAAAGGAGATCCTGCAAGAAGCTCACAGTACTAGATTTTCAATTCATCCGGGAAGCACTAAAATGTATAGGGACTTGAGAGAAAACTTTTGGTGGATCAACATGAAAAATGATATTATAAAATTTGTAGATCAATGTTTAGTTTGCCAGCAAGTGAAAATTGAGCATCAGAAACCAGGTGGGCAGTTGCAACCTCTAGAGATACCTAAATGGAAGTGGGAGCATATTGCCATGGACTTTGTAGTCGGTCTACCGAGGACGCCAAGTGGTAAGAATGCTATATGGGTGATTGTTGATCGATTGACTAAGTCCGCTCACTTTTTGTCATATCGATTTGGCCTTTCAATGGAAGATATGGCAAAGCGATATGTTAATGAGATAGTGAAGCTTCATGGAGTTCCGGTAAGCATTGTTTCGATAGGGATCCTAGGTTCGTGTCTAACTTTTGGAAGAGTTTGCAAGGAGCATTGGGCACTAAACTCAACTTGAGTACAGCTTTCCATCCACAAACAGATGGACAGTCGGAGAACGATCCAGACATTAGAGGATATGTTGAGATCATGCATCATTGACTTCGGCGGTTCTTGGGAAGAACATCTACATTTGGCAGAATTTTCTTATAACAACAGTTATCACTCCAGCATTAAGATGGCACCCTTTGAAGCTTTATATGGCCGAAAATGCAGAAGTCCTATTTGTTGGGACGACGTTGGTGAGAAAAGACTAACTGGCCCTGAGTTCATTCAACGATCGAAGAGAAAGTTAGGTTGGTTCGGGAACGTCTTAAAACGGCTCAAAGTCGTCGAGAAAAGTTATGCGGATCTGAAAAGACGCAAGTTAGAATTTAATGTGGGGGATCACGTATTCTTAAGAGTTTCTCCTACGAAGGGTGTAATGAGATTTGACACACGTGGGAAGTTAAGTCCAAGGTACGTGGGACCATTCTTGATCTTAGAGAGAATTGGTGAACTCGCTTATAAATTGGCTTTGCCACCGGCATTATCAGGTGTCCATAATGTGTTCCATGTCTCTTTGTTGCGGAAATATGTTCCAAATCCTGAACATGTGCTAGACTTTACACCACTGAGATTACGGGAGAACTTGACATATGAGGAACAGCCTATTCGCATTGTCGATAGGAAGGATCAGGTATTGCGGCGACGAACCATTCCTTATGTAAAAATACAATGGCAAAACCATACCGAGAGGGAGGCCACTTGGGAACTCGAGGAGGAGGCAAGACACAAATACCCTCACTTGTTTCATGATTAAAGTACATGTAAATTTCGAGGACGAAATTTTTTTAAGGATGGTAGAATGTAATATTATGCAATAATGTAATATTATGTTAGTGGGCCCCAAAAGAAGAAACTAAAAAAGAAACCGAAAAGTTAGTAAAACAACAAGGAGAGGGGAGAGGGCTCGGCTAAATAGAAGCTGAGGGGTCCTCTACCAAAAAAAAAAAAAAAAAAAGAAAGAAAAGAAGAAGAAGAAGAAGAAGAAGAAGAAGAAGAGAAAGGGGGAATAAAGGAAAGGAATCTTGGCACGTGCACGTCTCGGATGCCTTGCTAAGCCGACTCGACTCCATAACACAGCACCCGGTAAGAGATCAAGCTCTCGTTTGTCTGATTGAAGTAGTTTTTGGATTTAGGATTTAAATTCGAAGTTTTTGGAAAACTGAGCGAAGTCTAATTTTGGAGTCGTTGAGCCGCGTATTTTTGCAAGAATGGTAATTTAGGGTGTTGTGGAGCCGTGGGATTTTACGGATCGTGATTTGAGCTTATGGTTTGTCCGAAACAAAATTTCAAAGTTTCCCGCGCACAATGAACAGTACCCGTCCAGCAGCTTTGGGCCCGTATTTTGTCATTTTTCGGCTTAATTTTGGGACGGTCAAGTTGAGATTCTTGTGATATGTTTCAAGGGCTCTCTATTGAATATAAGTACATTCGGATCGGAGTTCGGAAGAGAAAGTTAAGGCGCAATCAAGTTTTGCATTTAAATTTTGTGTTGCGAATGGCTTGAACAATCGCTTTGGTTATGCGATTTGTTAGCGCGTAGAAGTCCTTTTGTTAGAGTTAAGGTGTAATGTAGTCGTTTGAAGTAGAGACAGAGTTTTATTAGATTTTAACATTTTTCTCGGCTATTTGATAGGACCTTGAATTCGACGATACGAGTATCGTTCGTCGTTTGGTCGTCGATGACGAGGTGAGTGGTACTATATCTTCTTTGGTTTTACAAAATCATGTCTTGAAGTATATATATGTATAAATATTGAATTGAGAAGAGCATTTTTATTGCATAAAAGTCAGATCGAGCAATTGCTACCCTTTGGTTGATTGTGAATCTTTGAAAAACATGTTATACAAGGTTTGTGGAGAAACATATACGAAATTGCTTTGCGACTGATTTGTGGAAAGATTTATGATGATTTGAGCAACAAATATGAAAATGGATGAAGGTTTGTTTGATTTGAGATATTGATTTTTGGATTGGATTTCTGGTATTGGAGAATGGTTATTTATGCTCAATATGACTGTGAATCCGTGATGGGTTTTTGGGGTATGCATACCAAGTTTAGGATATCCTTCGGGCCTAGCCACCGGCTTTGTAGGTGGAGACCTTACCAAGGGGGGAATCTTGGTCGCCTTGTCACAAGGCGTTGTGTCGTGACCATGGTTAGTTATTGAGCAAAAGATTGATCAATGGATAGACCATTGATATGTGTTTTTGATGGAGATTATTCAATGTATTCGACCATTGATACTAAACTTTTGATGGCGATTTAAATGAGTTTTCCATATTAGTATAAAGCTTTGATGATGAGAAATAACTTTTATATGATTCTATTTGTATTTTATATATTGAATCGGCATTATGGAATTTGGTATCGTTTTGTATACATGCATAGTGGTTGTTCGATCTGCTTAGAAGATATGTACTACTCACCGAGCTGTGGTTGCTCATCCCATTCCTCCTTTAATCTTTTCGGGCTCCTCGGCTAGCGGCGATTAGAGCGAGTGCATAGTCGGTGGGAGTTTTTGGGGAGTTCTATTTTGTTTTTGGTATGGTTCAAGGAAGTGGTGCAAATAATATTTACTAGTAGTTGGATCGTCTGAGTTTTAAACATATATCTCTTTTTCTTTTGGTGGATTATAGAAACTCGATGTTGCAACCAATTTTTTTGGTTTATCGATATATATATATATGGTTTGAGATATATATAAGTTGATATCAGTTTATTGGTTGTATTTGAGGCTGCGTTCTTTGTAAAGAAGGACGGCCATGTCATTCCCATTCTTTGTGGTTTTGGGGTGTGACAATATTAGCGACTTTCTCAATAAAGGCTTTCAGATCACCTAGATTGCCAACACATCGCTGTGCGAAGATTGCGTTATATCAGGGGGAAGATGCGGGTATGACTGGACAAGGCAAGAATTCAATTGTTTTTGTCGTGATGCAGCCTATCTGGCAACCTGCCAGAGAACGCAATCCTGGCAAGCATCCCTTCAATACCGCCAGTACCGACAATCGTCCCTTCAAGTATGTATGCTTACTCTCATCTAACATGTGGTTTTTCGATTAGCTAAAAATTGTTCAGTGAGAAGAATTGCTGGGCATGTCGTTCCCTCAAATGAAGTGCAGTCATCCTTACTGTGACATGCACGATCGTGTTACAATTTAGACTTTTAAGTCCTAAAACTTTATCACCCCATTCTCAAGAACCTTCCTCACCTTAACTGTTGGATCATTAGGTCAATATCTGCAAACCCATGAGATCCGACGGTTTAAATATGACAAGCGAAGATGCTTTGGGGTTATTGTAATTTAAATAGGAATGTGTTAGCTACTAGGTCAATCCACCTAAAATTTACCTAAAATTTAGGTTTGACTTGTCCTTTACTTTCCACAACAACTCTTGACCCCTCAAATGGGCTGGACTTTGTCTACAATGAGAACCTTGAAAAAGGTTTCACTTCTCAATTTCGACTTCATAGGAAGAACTCCGAAGGAAATTGCTTCGCATGTTTCTTCTATCTTCCTCATCACTTCCACCCCCAGACCCAGTTTCAACGTTCGATAGCCATCCCTTTCTTTGATTTCCATCCTCCACGAAATTTCAAAAGACTGAAACTGATCTCAGTCAAAGTCATCAGTCAGAAAAGTTTCCGGCGACATCAAGCCGTTCCAAGAGTGCGTTCCCTATCCTTGCGGAGACCAAGAAATCAGCTATCTTTTCTGGCATAAAGAGCAAAAAAGTTACTGTGGGCATCCAAGGTACGAGGTCGGCTGTGACAGACATTACCCGACCCTATCCATGGAGTCCTTGGAATATCGGGTGATCCACATAGATTGGAGTGCGTAGATCCTTGAGGTGGTGAGAAAGGATTTATCAAAAGATATGTCTTCAACTGTCACACCCCGATTCACAAGAAGGGGCATGACACGGCCGTCCTTTTACCAAAGGACGCAACCTCAATGTAACCAAATTCAACCCGATATCAACATATATATATATATATATATATATATATATATATATATATATATATATATATATATATATTTGACAAAAAGGAGCACTTAGTTACAATATCAGAGTATATCTATAATCCAAAAAAAAAAAAAAATCAAAACATAAACCTTCTACAAAGACTAATTATAAATCTATTAATTATGCACAACTCATACCAAAAAGTTTCCACCACAAAAGTCCTCCCCAAACGAATGCTCACACCTACTCGTGATTCACTAAAAAACCTGAAAAACAAGTATAAGAGAGGAGTGAGTTACCACAGCTCAGTGAGTAACACATTTCTTCTAAGCGGATCAAGAAATCACTATGCACATTTAAAACATAACTCAAATACATAATCATAATTCAAATACTGAAGATACCAATGGTCCAGTCCATTCGTCAATATCATAAAACATATGTCATTGGCCTATTCCATTGATTAACTTTATCAAATTACATCGATGGTCTATTCCATCGACAAACTCAAATTACATGTCAATGGTCCACCCCATTAACCAATTCATACTCAAATGTCTAACCATGGTCACGCGTAATGCCCGTGACAAGACGACCAAGATTCCCCCTTGACAAGGTCTCCACCTATTATTAGTCGGTGGCTCAGCTCACAAAAATATCCTATAATAGTATGCGCGTACTCACACCCCTCAAGGTCCACAGAGACATTGAGCACCAACTACCAATCACAATATCCAGTAATTCAACATCAGAAATGAAGTCATATCACAACTCAAAATTTGATATATAAATATTAAAGCATTTTCCAAAACATTTCAAGATTCTTTCACAAATAATTTCAAAAATCATTTTTCAAACAACAATTCAAATCGAAGTCGGAATATAATTTCATTCGAATAATAAAAATGGTAGTAATAGCTCGATCCTGTTTTATGCAACAAAATGTTTTTTTATCAACTCATGGAATATATAATCCATCACGTTTCTCAAAACATAAGTTTAAAATACAATGAATAAATAATGTCATTCACCTGGGAAAAACCAAAAATCAATTATGACGCTCACTTGAACAAACGCATTCGGATTCTTAACAATTAACAGAAAAACAATATCAAAAGGCCGAGTAAAAATGATATGCGCATAAAGACTCGTCTATACTAGACCTATTTGTCGATAAAACGACATCTATGTGCCACAAAAGCTCTCATATATCGAAAACCCATCATTTCCCGCTAGGTGTAGCCCATGCACCAACTTCATCATGCCATAACTTCCTCCACAAAATTCCGTTTCAAGCCGTCTTATAGTCTTTAAAAAGCTCTCTTAACGTACAACAACAACCCCAACTCAACCACCCCAAAACAATACTGAAAAAAAAAAAAAAAAGGTTTGAAGCTACTATTCGCTACAATACCAGAATGCACCCCTAACTTCAAAATTCCGTTATGGACAAACCGCAAGCTCAAATCACGATCCGAAAAATGCTATAGCTTCACAGCATCCCAAAGTACTATTTCTATAAAAATATATAGCTCGACGACTAAAAAATCAGGCTTCGCCACACAAATATCCAAGAAATCTGAATTTCGAGCCATAATTGGGCGATTGCTTCAAGTAGGTGATTAAATACTTCGATTTCTTACTGGCATTGCTAAACACACTTGAGTCGGCTTGATGAGGCGTTCGGATCACGGGTGCGCCAATTTTTTTTTCCTTTTTCCCTTTTTCCTTTCTCTCCTCACCTGTTTCTTTCGCTGCTGCGCATGCTCTTCTTTCTCTTTCTCTCTCTACTTTTAAAGCACAACCGAAGGTTCCACAAATATCCTTCAACTTCTTTTTTTTTTTTCTTTTTTTTCAACCATTGGGGATTCGCCCCAGTGGCCACCCTTCCAACTTGGAAGGGAGAGGTGAGGGGTTCAAATCCCCACTTTCTCAGGGCGGATTGGGGTAGGGACGATTTCATTTTAGGATTGAGTTTCAACTCCCACGCCCTGTAAGGAGGCAGGGCAAAAGTCTGTGAGTGAGTGTTAAAGTAGGATTAGAATATGATCAACTAAAAAAAAAAAACTCTTTCTTTTCTTTTTTTTTTAAAGCCCATCTATTACATCAACCATTTGTTAACACCACCTTAGACTCGAATCTCTTAAACTACATTTCCAGCGACCACAATTCCACCTCATTCTACGATTGTGATTCATCATCCATCCCTCAACCTTATGGGTTCTCTTGTCCCAAGTGTGGAGATGGTTACTCTGCTCTCTATGCTGACCTTGCAAAGCCACTACACGAGCTATGCAATTTCAGTGTCCTTGTCCCAATTCCACAAAGTGAAGCTCCAGGTCTATCACCACCACCACCAGAGGACAGTGGTGATAGTGCTTTTATTATTCATGCTGCGATTAGTAAGATTCTGAATGAAGGCTTTGAGATCACCTGGATTTTCGACGCTTCGCAAAGCGAAAGTTGCAATAAATCCGGGAGAAGATGTAGGTACGACTGGACAGGGCAAAAATTCAATTGTTTTTGCCCTGACGGTGCCTATCCAACGACCTGCCACGGATCGCCAATACCGGCGAATTTCCCTTCGAGAATCGTCCCTTCGGGTACGTATGCTTACTCTCACCCAATATGTGGTTTTCAAATCGCTAAAGCCGTTCAGTGAGAATGATTGCTGGGCATACCCTTCCCTTCGCTTGTTAATTGGAAAACGACCCGCCCCTGCCCCTAAAGGTTCACAATCTCAATTTGCTGTGCATACCCTTCCCTCAAACGACGTGCAGTCATCCTCGCCATGGCATACATGATCGTGTTCCAATTTAGACTCCCAAGTTTAAAAAACTTTATCATCCAATCCTCTGCAACCTTCCTTGCCTCAATTGTTCGATCATTTTGTCGATATCTGTGACTCCCAAGATCCGATGGTTTAAATACAATGAGCGAAGATGCTCTGAGTTTACCGTAAAATTTCACATCTTGGACCAGTAATTTAAACTGGATTGCGTTCCAATAAGTCAATTAACCTAAAATTTTGGTTTGACTTGTTCTTAAATTTCCACAACATCAACTCTTGACCCCTCAAATGGGCTAGACTTTTTCAGCAGTGAGAACCTTGAAAAAAGGTTGCACTTCTCAATTTCAACTACGTAGGAAGAACAGGGGAGGAAATTGCTTTGCATGTTTCGTCTGTCTTCCTCATCACTTTCCCCCCACCCCCAGTTTCAATGCTCGATAGCCATCCCTTTGATTTCCCTCCACGAAATTTCAGAAGACTGAAATTGATCTCCGTCAAAGTCGATGGTCAGAATAGTTTTCTATATTACACTGAGGAAGAATTAACGACATCCATCTCTTTCACACTTGAGTCCGGAGAAAGTGAATACGAAAAGAATTTATCCATCCTCAGCTTGCCCCTCTGAACTGTAAACACTCGTTCCACAATTTATTCTCCACCCATGAGAGCATGAACTTACTCAAATGGGTGACGCAGCCACTCTCCTTCTCTCCTCCCCTTCACACTCCATCCTCGTCTTCATCCTTGTTGTCCTCATCGTCCCACAAGTTCTTTTATGCGAGGGAGACCACGATGTCCACCATACCGAATGCCGCTGCTCTTTTGATTGCAGAACCATCACAAATATTACTTATCCTTTCTGGGGAGGCGGCCAACCCCAATTCTGTGGACTTCCAGCATTAAGGGTCGAGTACTATGAGGAAGAATTCCCTATCTTTGAGTACCAAGAGCAGAAGTATCGAGTCCTCAAGATTGATCAACATCTTCGTACGATGACAATCACTAGGATGGATCTGATGGAGGGTATGTGCTTGCACGAGTTTAGGAATACTAGCGTAATGGATTCCACTCTCTTCCATATGACCCCAGCCGCTAAGAGCCTCAGCATCTTCCACGGATGTTTGGACACAATGAAGAACATAAGCAACGAGTTCAAGTGCTTCTATGATGTCGTCAGGAAGTCAGCCTTCTTCATGGATGACATCTTCTTGGACACAGAGCAACCGTTTGATGTTTCCAGCTGCATCACAAGTATCAAGGTTCCCATTCTTCAGAGCGCGCCAGCTTGCAGGAAGCTCTGAATCAAGGGTTTGATACTCAGAATATTGACCATCCTGAAACCCGACTTTTGCTTCTTCTGGCGGGTTTTGCAGTAGCAATTCCTCTTCTTCACCATTTAGTTTCACGTGTTATTGCTGCAACCAACCCCACGCTCGTACCTGCAATGACCCTGATATGTTCTTTTGGTAGCATACCCAGGTGATCATTCTCAGCTTCATTTGGTGGGTTCTTGTTTATATCAGCGCATGAGATTCTACCGTCAACTGTGTAAATTATGCACAAAATCGTTAAACCTTGAGCTTCTGCGAAGTTAGTTTCTCTTAGTACCTCGAAGATCATATGGCCAATGGACCCTGAGAATTTGTCCAGAGAAAACTTGATTCGGTTGAATGTGATCCACTCGTTTCTTTTGTTGGAATTTTGATGGTGCCATACTTGTTTTGTCTTCCTCTCCATCTAAGAATATCATGCAACAAGAATGACTTTGTTGTGACTTTTCTTTTTGGGGCGCTGAGCAAGAATTTTTTTTTTTAAGATAGCCACTCCTTGGCCATGAAGTCTTCATGAGAGAGACTCGTTTTCGTTGACTAGTCGCAAAGATTAGTATAATGTGAGGTTTGTTCATAATTGTAATTTGGAAGTCCCTTTTGAGATAGCTAGTATAAGCACCCAGAGGAGGGGTGAATAGGTGTAAAAACGATTTCTCGAGATACCACAACGGTACTAGGCAGACAATAGAAAGGAAGTTCTCTTTTGATTAACAAAATGAATTATGATAAAAGTAAAGTAAGGAGTAGGGAAGAAAAAATTAAATACAAGGTTTATAGTGGTTCGGCTTATCCCAAGCCTACGTCCACTCTTCCGCACTGACAGCCCACCGGCTGAATTTCACTATGAATAAAAGAGATGTTACAGCACAGTTCTTCCTTGATTCCACAGTGTAGATATTCTACCACACTTTCTCAAGGTTTCTCACGAATATAAACACTCTTTTGCGTACAAGATTTTGTTCAAATGAATTGACTAAAAACAAGAAGCTTCAGACTTTGGAATTCTTCTATCGTGCACTCTCTCGAACAACTAGAACGTCTTCCTTATATACTCATTTATGCCATCATACTCGTTGGCACTTACCAAATGAATTCTTCCAATCTACCCGTTGGACAGAATCAATTAGGAAGATCATTCGAGCTATTAAAGGAACATGTCGATGGCCCATCAATCTTGTTCACCCATACAATCAGGATCTCGGTTTCCATAAGTAGAACCTTCCAAGAATATTTCGCCAATCATCGGATCCTTAATCTCCGAATTAATCACTATCAAATAAAGGACTCTGTTATGTTATATCCAACCAAGAGATATTCGTATACCCTTTGGCCACGAGTCTTGCTTTGTTTCTTATGACTTTTCCTTTTTCGTCCATCTTGTTCCTGAAAACCCATTTAGTACCAATAATAGATTTACCTTTTGGTTTAGGAGTAAACTCCCAAACATCATTAATGCTGAATTGCCTGAATTCCTCTTACATAGTTTCAATCCAGCTTTCATCAGCCAAAGTTTCTTCTATGCTTTTGGGTTCTATTTCAAAAATAACAGCCACAGCACTAGACTCTTCGCGCCTTTTGGATCTTGTGCGAATTCCTTCATTGATGTCGCAAATAATAAGATCTTTGGGATGACTGGACTTATGCTTCCAGTTCCTGGTTAAATTTGTCAGATTGATGGTCACTTCCTTCACTTTCATCTTCAACAGTCACTTGTTGTTGGTCCTTCAAAGTCTGAGCTACTTCTTGAGATTTAGACTTTGTAGAGTCTAGAGCAGGTTCAAGCTCTTCAAGATGAGTATGAATAGATTCATTTTGCATAGAATCTTGGAATTTGACATTCATTGATTCCTCCACGAATTGACTATTCTTGTTATAGACTCTATAGGCTTTGCTTGAGGTTGAATATCTAAGGAAGATGCCTTCATCTAATTTTTCTTCAAACTTGCCAACTCGATCATTTGCATTTTTCAATATAAAATATTTGCATCCGAACGCATGAAAATATGAAATAATAGACTTCTTTTCTTTGAACAATTCATAAGGGGGTTCTTTTTTTCTAGAATAGGCCTTAGAAAAAATCTATTGATAATATAACAAGCTGTAGAAACTACTTCAGCCCAAAATCGTGAAGAGATGTTGCCTTCAATTAAAAGAGTTCTAGCTATTTCTTGAAGCGATCTATTCTTTTTTTCCACAACTCCATTTTGCTCTGGAGTATATGGAGAAGAGAACACATGCTGAAAACCAGATTCATTACAAAATTTTGTAAATTCTTGATTTTCAAATTCACCTCCATGGTCTGTTCTTATATTTGAAATAACATACCATTTTTCATTTTGAACATTTTTAACAAATTTTTCAAAATAAGAGAAGTTTTCAGACTTACTTACTAGGAAATATACCCAAGTAAATCGTGAGTAGTCATCCATGATTACTAGGCAATATTTCTTACCTCCATTGCTCTGTGTTCTGGTTGGTCCAAAAAGATCCAAATGCAGAAGCTGCAGTACACGATTAGTGGAAAATTGATTTATTGGTTTAAATGAATTTCTTACTTGTTTTCCCAATATGCATGGTGTACATAGATCAGACTTTTGGTATGATAAATTTGGTAGACCACGAACAAGCTTCTTTACCGAGATTTTGGCTATCTGTTTCATATTAATGTGCCCAAGCTTTCTGTGCCATAAGCTTACTTCGTCTTGGATTGAGATAAGATATTGCGATTCATCTGGTTTCATATCCAATAGGTAGATATTTCCATGTCTTCTACCCATGAATGACTGAGTAAAGTCTTTACTGGTTCCTGTACATATTCCCTCTTGAAAGTAAATTTTAAAACCGGTATCACACAGCTGACTGACACTGAGTAGATTGTAGTTAAGTCCTTCAACTAAAAAAACATTGCTTATTGAGAGGTTTCCAATCTTTACAGTTCCAAATCCCACTATTCTTCCTTTGCTATTTCCTCCAAATGAAACTTTTCCACCATTCACTTGAACAAGCTTTATGAAGTAATTTGAATCTCTTGTCATATGTCTTGAGCATCCACTATCTAGATACCATTTTACATTTTTCTTGATAGTGACCTGCATTTAAAAAGATACTTAAACTTTCTTTGGTACCCATATTTTCTTGGGTCTATTGGAGTTAGTATGATATGCGGTTTTTGCCCATACTTTCTTAACAGGTTTCCAAACCATAGGACATTCTTTTTCAAAATGATCTGCACTATTGCACTTTGAACATCTGATAGTATTGCGACCTACTAGTTTTACAAAGATCTTTTTAAAATGATTTTTGTAAGTATCTCTTATTGGTCTTTGCTTAATCCTTTCTTTAACCTTTGTAAAATCAATTAAAGGAATGGTTTCAGCAATCATTCCCAAACCAGATTTGTTGAAATAAGGTTTTTGAACAGAAAGATTTTTTCCAGTTTTTTAGATCTTATAGAAACTTTTTTTGAGATATTTGAGATATCATTTTTCAATAGTGCATTTTCTTTCGAAAGATCATCTTCACTTTCTCTGAGAGAAGAAACATTCATGTCTAAACATTTCACATTTTCTTTCAAAATATTTTCTTGTTGTTTTAGAGCAGAATTTTCTCTTTTGAGTTCGGAAATCTTTTTAAGAGAAGTTTTAAGACTAAAATACAACTCATCAATGTATTTAGAAACTTTAATAGGGATTTTGAAGTTACTTATCTCAAATTCACTGTCTGAATCTGATTCTGTCTCGGAGTTTGAATCTGAATCTGATTGTGCCATTAGACATATATTGGTATAATCATCATCACTTTCTTCACGCTCTGTATCACTTCAGGTTTCTGCTTTAAGAGCATTTCGATACTTTTTGGCTTTTCCTTTCTTCTTCCTCAAAAGATGACAGTTGGGTCTGATGTGTCCATTTTTCTTACATTCAAAGCAGACTACATCTTTGTTTGATTCATCATCCTCAACGGACTTAGTATGTTGCTTTTGAAAATTTTGTTTCTTTGGATTGAATCTTCTTCATTTTCTGTTCAGCTTTCTAAATCTTCTTATAATGAGAGCAAGCTCCTCATCATCCATATCGCCTTCAAAATCCGTAACGTCATAATCATCATTGTATTTTAATGCAATGGATTTCTTACCTTTAGAGTCTTCGTCTTCATTGATTCGTTCCACTTCATAAGACTGAAAAGTCCCAACCAACTCATCAACAGATAGTGGCATGATTCTTTAGGTCTCCCTGATTGAGGTCTTTATGTGATTCCAATCCTTGGAGAGTCTACGCAGTAACTTGTTTACCTTCATGGGATCAGAAATTGGTTGACCTTGATTTTCAAGACCATTCACGATTTCTGTAAAACGACTAAACATGTTAGTTATAGATTCTCCCGATTTCATTCTAAATGCTTCGTATTGACCGAGGAGAATGTTGATTCTAGTCTCTTTCACTCGATCGGTTCCTTCATAGGTAATATGTAATCTATCCCAAACTTCTTTAGCTGTAACACAAGAAGATATTCTGTTATATTCAGTAAGAGATAAATCACAATATAAAGAATAAATTGTTTTTGCATCAAGAGCTTATCTCTTGGTTATCTCTTTTTGAGTCATTTCACTAGACTCCACAGTATCTTTTTCTCTCTTTGAGACAGGTGCAGCTTTAGGAGTGATTCTTTTTTCTACAACGTCCCATTCTAGATGATCCTTTGATCTTAGGAACACCTTCATCTTGTTTTTCCATATGTTGTAATAATTTCCATCAAAGTAAGGTGGTCTGGTATTGCTTTGCCCTTCTACCAGCCGTGGAGCCAACATACTAGCCATGGATTTTTAACACTGAAGTAAAACACTTCAAACAATGTGAGTACACACGCTTTGATACCAATTGAGATAGCTAGTATAAACACCTAGAGGGGGGTGAATAGGTGTAAAAACGATTTCTCGAGATACCACAGCGGTACTAGGCAGACGATAGAAAGGAAGTTCTTTTTTGAATAACAAAATGAATTACGATCAAAGTAAAGTAAGGAGTAGGGAAGAGAAAATTAAATACAAGATTTATAGTGGTTCGGCTTATCCCAAGCCTACGTCCACTCTTCCGCACTGACAGCCCATCGGTTGGATTTCACTATGAATAAAAGAGATGTTACAGCATAGTTCTTCCTTGATTCCACAGTGTAGATATTCTACCACACTTTCTCAAGGTTTCTCACGAATATAAACACTATTTTGCATACAAGATTTTGCTAAGATGAATTGACTAAAAACAAGGAGCTTCAGACTTTGGAATTCTTCTATTGTGCACTCTCTCGAACAACTAGAACGTCTTCCTTATATACTCCTTTATGCCATCATACTCGTTGGCACTTACCAAAGGAATTCTTCCAATCTACCCGTTGGACAGAATCAATTAGGAAGATCATTCGAGCTATTAAAGGAACATGTCGATAGCCCATCAATCATGTTCACTCATACAATCAAGATCTCGGTTTCCATAAGTAGAACCTTCCAAAAATATTTTGCCAATCATCGGATCCTTAATCTCCGAATTAATCACGATTAAATAAAGGATTTCGTTATGTCATATCCAGCCAAGAGATCTTCTCCAGTCGATAAGGTCATATCCTTAGTAAAACATCTAGTTCTAGATAGCATTTCTTCAACGGATTAGAAACTGTCAATGAGAATAGACTTTGAGTCTTGAGTCTGGTTGTCCGGAGGTCTTCAGACTTTAAATGATAGAGTCTGCAAACCTTCAGACTAGACTGATGGAAACGTTTTGTCAGTTTCAAAACATTTCAAGAAGATTTCTACAACACCTTTGACTCATTTCCGCTACCTCGCTTGGTATATGCTTCAAAGTTGAAAAACAGACACATCACTTGTAATAGGAGTTAGGACCGATTCAAACCAACTCCATTTGATGTTTCTGCAAATGTTTTCCACTCTCTCTCCTACCTCTTTCTCCTATATTCTGAAATCCTCTACCTCCTTCCGGTCCAAATGAATCATCCAAACTTCATGTGTGTAGCAAATTGTCACCAATTGGTCTTTATCATCATCTTCACCAACTTCTATCGACCTCTATCGGATCATGCACAATATAAGGGCTGCATACCTCGGAACTGCATACATGGGCCGAAAATCAACTACTCTTTTAGGATTTATGGCGAACAAGAGTCCTATTGGGGCTATTCGAATTTCAAGATTACCTACAAAGAGACATACCCTGTCCTGACTTTCTCGAATGGGGAATTCACTATCAGGGATATCTTCTATGCGAACAATTGGTTCCTCCTGGCTAATACCCGTGTAGCAGTAATCCTGTGATGCTCCACCCCATAATATTAGTCTTGAAAGGACGCATTTCAATCTCAGTTCCACTAATGCTGATTTGTTCTTCTACTATAATTGCACCTCACAGCCAACAAGCTTTTACAAATCCAGCGGACTGTCCTCGTTTTTTTTTTTTATTCGGTCGAAATTGTCCTCGCAACTTCACCCACCATTCTTTTACTTTTTTTCCCGAGGAAGCATTGCAGGAAATTGATTACTATTCTGTCGTCAGCTCCTGCTATTCCGCAGTTAGCATTCCTCTTTACATTAACGCCGATTTCACGGGCTTGAAGAAGGGTTCTTATTGAACTGAACTGCAGTTAATATTTAGCTCTTTAGGTCGGTATCTACTACCATAACATCAAATGGTTAAATAAATTGAGTGAAGATGCGCCGACGTCACTGTAAAATTTTGCAAATGTTGGGCTAAAACTACAAGTTTCTTCTTGGGCTTTTATTATGAACACAACCAAATGATCATTTGGGTAGTTGAAATATGTTATTGATAGAGGTGAACTGCGCACTTAATTAAATCTTGCACAATCAATGAAAATTTTGTTCATGATGATAGTGGGGAAATAAATACTGAAAATGTTTTTACTGTTATTTAATTACTGTATCATTTATACGTGCTGTGAATAATGTCCTCAAGCTTTTCCGATTTCTTTGCCTTAGCTTAGACTGCAAACTTGCTACCGCTGCAAACAAAACTCTCCGATCTGTTGTGTCCCAAGACATCTTATGGGAACCTCATATTTTGATGTTTCTATCTTTCTGCAATAGTTTGCTAGTTATCAATTGGGTGTTCATTCTTGCCTGAACATGAGCTGCCCACTAGTTTTATATGTGGGACGACCTCTGATCAAACCTATAGGTCCGCTTAGAGACTAAAAGAGTCGAGACATGTCCAGAATATACCGCCCATTCAATACACATAAAGTTTTATCTGTGTCCGCCTCTGATACCACATCGTCAATCATATTGCAGCATGTTTGCTACTTCTAAACCAGCTAACTTTTTTTGCTGTCTTCCTGTTCATCCCCTGATAGCTCGAGAATTAAGGATTTTAGCTAATGTCTATACTTGTTAGTCAATCAAGCGCAGATCCATTTGTATGTGTTTCCAATTTCTCTGGTAAGATGTCACTAATTGATCCAAACTGGTGAATCTGTAATATTTTCACTCGATCAGGGGGCTTTTTTTTTTCTTCCTTGAAACAGAATGATCTATTACCTCATGATGTGCCTGATCTTTATTTGTCTTAGACACTTTGAAGTTATCAGTTTGCAATTCGTTGACACATTTTTCACTCTTGATGACTATTGTCTTAGGAAAACAAAAGGTTGGACTGAAAATTGGAATAGGTAATTATTTCAAGACTTTCTCTTACGCTTCTCTACATCTCCTCCGCAATTTGTTGCAACTTTTTGGCAGTAATCTTGCATCGTTGCTCAAAGGAATCAATATTTCCAAAATATCCTAGAAGCCTTGAAGAAGTGAGATTGTTGTTCAAAAATATTCTCCATTTTTTCAGGAATGGCTGCATCGGGAGCTGGAATTGGGATCACCCTTATTTTAATGCTTTCCTTTAGGAAGAAATCAGTGATCAAAATTATTATGGCTTTGATAAAACAAAGAAGCGAAAAATTCGATGGTGAAATGAAGATTGAGGGACTCGTCTCTTTGAGAAGATATACCTACAAAGACATCAAGAGGATGACCAACTCTTTCAAAGAAAAGTTAGGTGAGGGAGGCTATGGCTGCGTGTATAAAGGCAAGCTTCGAGATGATCAATTTGTGGCAGTAAAGCTTCTAAAGAAGCTGAAAGGCAATGCTGAAGAATTTTTCAATGAAGTTGCGAGCATAAGTAGGACTTCTCATATCAATGTTGTTAACCTCTTGGGGTTTTGTTTTGAAGGAAGCAAAAGAGCTTTGGTTTATGAGTTTATGCCCAATGGATCTCTCGAAAAATTCATATTCAACAGGAGTAACACTTTAGAGGTAGATCATCAATTGAGTTGGGACACATTGTACCAAATTTCCCTCGGCATAGCTCACGGGCTAGAGTACTTGCATAGAGGATGTAATACAAGGATCCTGCACTTCGACATAAAGCCTCACAACATTCTTCTTGATGCAAACTATCGTCCCAAGATTTCCGACTTTGGTCTTGCCAAAATATGCCCAAGAGAAGAGAGCATCGTGTCATTGCTTGGTGCCCGAGGCACCGCCGGATACATTGCTCCAGAGCTAGTCATAAGGAACATCGGAGGGGTTTCTCACAAATCAGATGTCTATAGTTATGGCATGATGGTTGTAGAGATGGCCGGTAGGAGGAAAAACATTGAAGTCACAGTAGATCATACGAGTGAAATATACTTTCCTCATTGGGTCCACCGACGCTTGGAGCTCCGAGAAGAGCTTGGCCTACATGGGATCACGAATGAGGAGGATGAAGGAATTGCAAAGAAGATGATTGTAATAGGCTTATGGTGCATTCAGATTGATCCGAGAGCTCGACCATCAATGACTAGAGTTATGGAGATGCTAAAAGGTAGTGTTGAGACCTTACAAATTCCTCCCAAACCATCCTTGTCATCACTCTCAAGATCACCCGAGGCTTGTCCATGTGAAAGTTCATCTATGCCAGAGAGTAATGACTCAGGACAATTCAATATCAATTACATCAGACTAACATAGTTTGTAATAGAGTATTTACAGGGCTCAACATATCTATTGCTTCTGACCTGGACTTGCATATATTTCGAGTGCCTTTTAGTAGAGACGTCCTCGACTTCTTTTAGAGAATATATTTGAGCCCTTCCTTTTGCATATATTCAAAAGAAGCACCTTCTTATCCTGTACGTAATAGGGGTGAGCGTGGTTCATGGATAGAACCAGGAATCAGAGAACTGGACCGGAGGGTCCAGTTCGGTTTCCGGTTCTAAGAAGACCGGTGCCGGTTCTTGGTTCCCTTTTTCTGGGAACCGGCAAAACTGGAACCGGTTAGATTTAAAAAAAAAAAAAAAAAAACTCTAGAGCACCCCACGTGATTTCCCCCTTCCCCTTTCTTTTTCTCTCTCTCTCTTTCTTTTCAAACATTTTTTCTCCTCACGTCACTACCTGCTCCCCCACCCACTTTTTTCTTTTATTTTCTCTCTCTCTCTCTCTCTCTCTCTTTTAGAGAATATATTTGAGCCCTTTCTTTTGCATATATTCAAAAGAAGCGCCTTCTTATCGTGTATGTAATAGAGGTGAGCATGGTCCATGGGTAAAACCGGGAATCGAAGAACTGCACCAGAGGGTCCAGTTCGGTTCTCGGTTCTAAGAAGATCGGTGCCGGTTCCCGATTCCCTTTTTCTAGGAACCGGCCGAACCGGAACTGGTTAGATTTAAAAAAAAAAAAAAAACTCTAGAGCACCCCACTTGATTTCCCCCCTTCCCTCTCTCTCTCTCTCTCTCTCTCTCTCTCTCTTTCTTTTCAACCATTTTTCCTCCTCACGTCACTACCTGCTCCCCCACCCACTTTTTTCTTTTCTTCTCTCTCTCTCTCTCTTTCTCTCCCCCTTTCTCGGCCGAAACCCCCTTCTTCTTCTTCTTCTTCTTCTTCTTCTTCTTCCTTCTTTCCTCTTGCTGGCTGCTGCTTCACCCACCACCACACTACCACCCCACGCCCTACTCACCACCACCTCTTGGCCACCGAACCACCACCACCCACTGCTCGTTCGACGAGTTGTCTCGCTGTTGAGCCTGACAAGCTAACGTGCCGTCTGCGCCGCTGCTTGCTGCTAAGAGCCACCGCCACCGTCCCCAAGCCACCATCACCACCTCTTGCCGCCGCTCGCTCGGCTGTCCAAGCCGTCGTTGCTCCAAACCACCACCACCTCCGTGCGAACTGAGCTCTTCCCCCCTTAATTGCGAGTTGAGCCGTGACCGCCGCCGTCTTCGCTGCGCTGTTGGTGTCGCCGTTGGTGCCGTGAGACTCATGTCTTTGTCACCGTTGCTGCATGCTTGCCGTCGCTGGACCTCTCTCAACATCGCCACCAGATGCCATCACCCCTCGCTTGCCTCATCGCTCAGCTGCTTGCCGTCGACGTCACCGTTAGATGTCGCTTGTCCCCCTAGCGGAGGTTGCTTGCTTGCCCAACCGCCCCAATGTTGCTCGCCACTCACCCAGCCACCTCAACGCCGCTTGCCACTTGCCTACTCGCCTTGAAGCCGCTTACTGCTCACCTAGTTGCCCCAACACCACTCGCCGCTTGCCCAGCCACCCAATCAGCCTTAACTCTACACCCCTTCGCCTCTGCCTCCACCTCCACCTCCACCTCCAGCTCAGTCGCACCCCCACTCTCTCTCTCCTTCCGCCTGTCTGGTTGGGGGCGACGCAGGACGCCTTTGGAGACTCCAGCGGGGGCCTACCGGCTGATCGACGACGAGATGGTAGGGTTTGATTTATCTCATTTTATTTGGATTCTTAGCTTGCAAAATGTTTTTGTAGGACATATGACAGTTGAATTTAACTTAAGTCATTTAACTCGACCATGTTATGTTCATGTTAATGACAAGTGGACCATATTTTGCTCATTGAGCCTTCAGTATGTAGACCTAAGATTTGTTAAAAAAGCACGCTTCTGAAGTGAGAGAAGCTGAGTCCAAGTTGTTCTTGTCTACTATGTTTATGCAATTTCAAGGGAGTATGGCATTAATGTAACTTTAGTATTTTACCTTTTGATTCTATTGTAAGCTTCTATTTCATTTCACAAATCCCAACAAATGGAGCTGGTTTGATTGAGTATATATGCCATCCTTTCCGGTCCTAGAAGTATTGTCCGTCGCATGAGCATGACAACACAGCTCGATGTTGTTGTTGCGAGCGTTTGAAGGTAGTGGTCTAGGCTAGCAAAAGTAAATGCAATGCCATGCTTTGTTCCCACAATCTTGCGGATAGTATATTTTAAATGTGTTGAAGCAACTCTACTCATTTTTTTGTTTTTCTTTCTTTTGATATTTATTTTACCTACCGACAGTCGTGGAACACAACATACATATCTTTGGGAGATGGACAAAGTTTATGCCTTGAGTGCATGGAATCTACTATCATGGACACTGGTGACTATCAACCACTTTATCATGCAATCAGAGACTACTATGAAGGAATGAACATGAAATTGGATCAGCAAATTCCAATGCTTTTGGTTGAAAGACAAGCACTTAACGAGGCTATTGTTGGAGAAAAAAATGTTCGGCATGGTATGAGGTTTGGGTTTTCTTTCAAAGTTGGCGCACCATTCCTGATGCTAGTTTTTCTGCAGGGCCACCATCATATGCTTGAGACAAGAGGTTTCTGTCTTTTCGAGGAGCAAACTGTGTCCAGTGTATGATATTGGACATCTACTAATTTTGCTTTCAGAAAATCCAGAGTAAATCCTTAAGCAAGATTCACCTGTTCAATTTTACACTCGCTTCATTGCTTTTGTATTTAGGTTCACAGAAGGCCCAAACTTGGGGGCCACAGGCTTGTTGGAATGAAAACTCAACCCCAGAAATTGACAAGGAAATGCAAGGGAGAAGTACACTAATGGTGCCATAAGTTGTGTACGGCGCTCACTTTGGTGCCAAAAGTTTCCGTCGGATCACTTAAGTGCCAAAAATTTTGAAAAATGATCACTTTGGTGCCATCGCCGATTTGGTTGGCCGGAAATCCGACGTGGCAGTTTTTTATTAATTTTTGACGCCGACATGGATCGCCGGAGAATACAATCAGCATACAAAGAACAAAACGATGCCATTTACTGTTTTTCCCCAAATAAGAAACCCTAAATCCCCAATTTCGATTAAAACCGGAAGTTGAAAACCCTAAATCCCCAATTCGATCTTCGAGTACATACTTCGATTTTCTCCCAAAGTTATCAGCTTGCTCTTGCAAATGGAGGACAAAAGCTTCAACAGCGGCTCACATTCCTATAAGAAAAGTGAATTAGATGGTGAGTATTACTGTTATTGTGGGTTACCGAGTCCGAGAAGAACATCTTGGACTCGGTTGAATCCCGGGAGAAGATTCCATGGGTGTGGCAGATATAGAGAAGGCTCGAAGTGCCAATATTTCAAATGGATTGATAGAAAATTCTTTGATCGAGCGACAGAGGTGATATTAGAGTTACTTGAAGGCCGAAATCAACTTCCACCTATGTTAATGGACGAGTTGGAGGATGTCGACTCAATGCAAGCTCAAATGAAGGGTTTAACATCTTTGGTGGACCATTTGAAGAGGAAGGTTTCAAGGCTGAAAATCGAAAGAAACTTTTATCGAGCGTTGATTGTGTTCTTATTCTCTTGGGTAGTTTATTCAAATGTAAAGTGAGTAATGAGAAGAAGTTTGTATGTCTACCATAGTCAAAGACATGGAATATGCACTTGTATTAGATTGTTTATAAGTAAAATGTGTTTTTTGGTTTGCTGCTTGTATGGAGCATAATGTTTTGTTATTGTAATCTATGGGTAGAAATGCAAGGTTGGACTTGGAATGCATTAGTTGTGAGCACTTAAAAGTTTTGTTGTTTAGTTGTGTATTGTCAATGTTTGTTTTGGTTAGTTTTTGCTTCAAATATAATGGTTTGCTGCATTTTTTATTTGGTAATGGTTTGCTGCATTTTTCTGTTTGGTAATGGTTTGCTGCATTTTTTTATTTGATGATGGTTTGCTGCATTGTTTTATTTTATGATGGTTTGCTGCATTTTTTATTTGGTAATAGTTCGCTAGTTTGCTGGTTTGCTGGTTTGCTGGTTTGCTAGTTTGCTGGTTTGTTGGTTTGCTGCAACTGCAAACCATGGCCGAAATTAAAGAATGGTGGCAAATTCACGATTGACCATTTCAGTGTCATAAGTTGTAAATAGTGATCACTTGAGTACCGAGTTTTTATGAAAGTGATCATTTAAGTGCCAAGTTTTTATGAAAGTGATCATTTAAGTGCCAGTCGCGATTACAAAGTGATCACTTACGTTGCACAAGTTTTTTAAAAAGAACATGTTAGTGCCAAACGTCACATTCCAAATGCACCTTGTTCTTGCACCAGTTGAGTTGCTGGTGCATCTTTTTACACCAGCTCAGATGCAACAAGATGTACCAGCACCCAAAGTGTTCTTGTAACAATACATATAATCAGCAACAATGCATCACAGTAACAGTGCAGCAATGCTGACAGCAACAAATTCATTATAATTCACAACTTTAACCAACAATGCTGACAGCAATAGTGCAGCAACAGCAACAGTGCAGCAACAGCAACATTGCAGTAACAACAAAAATAAAATATACAGCAGCAGTAGCATAACTGACTTGCTAGCATTCTAGCCGAAACCAACACAAGGGAAAATGAATAGTCATTCCAGTACTTGCCATTAACATTGATTGATTGTTTACAAAAGAAAAAGAAAAGCATGTCTAACTTCACTCCCTAAGCATCGAGAGTTCAACACTCTCTTAAAAAAGAAACAATGGCATTGCAGGCAACAATTACCATCAATCCAGCACACTCCTAAAAAAAGAAGAAAACAAGAAAAAGACCATGTCCAGTATCACATGAAAAAAATCATGTCCAGCATCACATAAAAAGAGACCATGTCCAGCACCCTCCCTCCCATCAGTCAATATTGACAACACCTTGATCTCCTTTTCCTCTTGGAGCTTTGAATTGATTCATAATCCGAGCATTCTTTCGAATTGGTTGTGCAGGTTCTTTAGTTGGGCTTTCTATCACCTCCTTTTCCTTGTCGTTATTTTTGACGGCGGCTATTTTTGTTCTACCACGTGTCATGTGTTGGTCCATATCATCACTACTACTCCCAATCGTTGGTTGAGATGGAACTGGTGCTGGGTTCTTTTTGGTTGGCTATTTCGCAGCTGTACCCGAGGTCTTCTTCTTTGGAGCACTCTTCTTTGGCTGCGCCCTTGATTCTTGAGTTGGCCCACCTTGAGAGAGAAGTACCTCCGAAGTTCTCCCAGGCTACAAAAACATAGTGATATTGTCAACCAAATGAATTGAAATACAACAAATTAAATGCATGAGGCCTATAAATCTTACATTCAAAATGGTCATTCCAGTACGTTCATCTGTGTAAATCCCATAACCATATTGCCTTAATCTTTTCCCAAGAGCCCCTCTTGTTTGTTGTGGTGCATCATTTTCAGCAGCAATAATCCTTGTAGCAACCTCTGCAACTTGTGCAGTTGCTCGTCTTCTAACCTGAGAAACACATAACAAATGTAAATTTTAGCCTATAAAAGACCAAACACAGCGATGTACAACTTACAGGATATTTTTTTCTTGTTTGCTCAACAGTGGACTCAGTTGTTGTTGTTGCTGTCCTGCCCATTCCAGTCCCTATCCCTGCACTTGAGCCTACAACAGGGCCTTTTTTTTGGCCCTTTAGTAGGCCTTACAACAATGTACTATATTAGGATTATGACCAACAGTACTATCGAATAAGAACTGTAAAGTTACTAAGACCAAGAGGATACTTACCTTGCAACATGACTTTCTGTTTGCCCTTCAGTAGGAATTACAGCAGGGCCTTCTGTCCTCCCTTCAATAGGCCCAACAAGAGTTTCTTCAGTAGGTCTTGTCCCTGGCACTGAATCAGCCATTACATCTTGCTGTTGATGCTGCTTTTTCAGCTCACAACCTTTCTTATTGTGCCCTTCCTTGCTGCAATAGGAGCATTTCATCTTTGATCCAGTCCTACTCATCCTTTGACTTGATGCCTCTTCCTGCTGCATTCTTCGTCTCTTTTTTGGCCTTCCTATTTGCTTCTTCAGCGGTAAAGGTAGAGGACTTTCATGATTTGTTGGCTCCCAAAATTTGCTGCTTCGGATAGGCTGCATCATGAATTGGTATGAAGCAAGGTATGAGCTTTTTTTGTACCAATCATGTAGGTAATCATCTGGGTTTTCTTGCTTCATCTGAATAGCACAAATGGCTTGGACACAGGGAATTCCATTCAGTTGCCAGGCTCGGCATGAACACTTTCTTCTATCCAGGTTGACAACATACTTATATTGATTTTGAATAATCTCATATCCATTATCTCCATTCCAAACTGGATGGCAGAACCTACTAGCAGCAATATTTGCATCCAATCTCTTCACAATCCTAGGGCCACAGTCTCTACTCCATTTTGTAGCCTCATCTCTTTGCCTATGCAGTCTAGTCATAACCATAACTCGAATATCATCAAGCATGCTGATGATTGGTTTGCACCTGGCCTCTAAAATTCTACCATTAAAAGCTTCACTGAGGTTGTTATCAATGATATCGCATTTGAACTCTTCGCTGAAGAAGGCTCGACACCGGTGCTTAGCTTCTGTATGGAAGAGTGCATCAAAACCGTCCTTTGTCAACTGCAACAATCCTTGTTTGGCTAATCTGAAATCAACCATATTCGTACTCTTTGCTATCTGCCAGAACTGCTTCTGCAGCCTATCTCCTTTGAAGTTCCTTGACCAGTTTGCATATATATGCCTCGCGCACATTCTATGCTCAGCATGTGGCATCAATTCAGCCAATGCAGGAATAAGTCTCTACAAAAATTCAAACCAATAAATACAAGTCAAGAAAAATATGCAAGTGAATTTTTTTTTAAAAGGGAGTATATTATAATTGACAATGAAATTACCTTCTGTTGGTCGCTCATGAATGCCCATCCTCCCCCATCGGTTATCTCAAGGTCAGCCATTAAATTTTTTAGGAACCAAGACCAAATATCCTTATTCTCTATTCTTACCACTGCCCAAGCTATCAGAAACATTTGATTATTGGCATCTCTCCCCATAGCAGCCAAAAACTCCCCATTGCATAAACCCTTTAGAAAGCATCCATCCAATCCTATAACTCTTCTACAGCCAGCCAAGAAGCCCCGTTTGCATGCATCAAAACAGACATAAAATCTATCAAATCTAGGCCCAAGATCAGGGAGTGGCCTCTCCACAACCTCTACATATACCCTACTAGATGGGTTTTGAAACATACATTCACTAGCATAATCCCATACCTGTGCATATTCTTCCTTATACCCACCCATCAATATCTTCATCACCCTCATCTTTGCTCTCTTACATTGATTCCTCGACACATTAACCCCCACTTGCTCCTTCATTAACTGTTGAAATTGAGGACTCTTGATCTCGAGCATTGCTTTGATAGTATTGAAAAAATGCTTTGATAACCACACACTTGTTACCATTTTATTGTTAAAGATAATTGGACAAGTATGCTCCTCCTGAAAGGACCTAATCTGGAATGACCCATTCTTACTAAGCGCAAAGATAGAGTTTCCACGAACAATTAGCTTGTGAGCACTTAGCTCTCACAAACTCCTTCGTGTTTCTAATGAATTTAACGCTCCTCTGTTCACCAATTGAGTTCTTTACAACAGCTTCCTTGAACTGTTTGGCATCATCAAATCTCATGCCCACCGACAAAACAGGTTTATCAACAGTCGGATCATAACAAGGGTACTTACTTTTTCTTCGAGGAGCAGGTTCTTCATCATCATTGTCAAGCTCATTGTCGGAACCAACAACTTCATTGCCACAACTTTCTTCATCTTCACTTCTATTTACTGACTCGGGCCTTCTTGCTGAAGCTGCAAGTTTTTTTCTCAGAAATTCCCTTTACTTGTGTCTTGACTGTGCGAGTTCATCATCATCTTCGTCACTTGCGAAATTTACTACAACCAAACATTCATCTTCCAATTCACTAGATAAAGCAATTTCCCATTCTAATCCAATGAAGTCTTCATCCAAGATTTCAGGACATCTCCCTCTTTGTTCATCTCTATCAATATGACTTATCTCCCTATCATTTTGCCTTCCATCTAACCTAAACTCATCCCCAATCTAATTACTCGCTTGAACAGGATCCCTCACTTCTCCTCCTTCAGTGGTGGTCTGCTCATCCCCATCCTCATCCTCATCCTCATCCTCATCCTCATCGTCACTATAATACTCAACATATACCTTAACTTCTTCACCGTGAAGATAATGGTAAATGATATCCTTAATACCATTATCGTCATTAAAAAATCTCAAGCCATCCTTCAATTCTTTCCCAGGAACACAGTAATGTAGTTTTTGCACTTTGCATCGTAAAAAATATACCAAATCCCTCATAAAATCAATATATGATGGCTTCCAAACATTGACATAAATAGTACCTTCATTTCCACCACTATATTCCCAATCTTCAGTGCCAATAACAAACTCTCCACCATAGCAAACAATGACGCCTACCTGATTTGCGTCCATGTCGATGCTGCACCTAATGGAAAAAAAGAAAAAGAGTTATTGTCGTTTTGTTGGGAACACATGACAGAATCGACAACTTTACATGCAAGTTCTTGTCGTTTTGTTGTCAAGGAACAAATGCGACTAAATTCTCCCCAATTCGGTGCATTTACAGAAACAAAAGAAACCGAATTAAATAAACAAAGTGAGGTCCCCCACCACCCATTTTTCAATTTCATCACATTCACATTCGGTCCCCAACAAAAGCAGTCCAATTAATTAAATAAACAAATTCGGTCCCACCACTGTTTCCATCCGAGTCAAGCCCTTCAGCACCCTGTTTTTCTATTCGGTCCCCACAACAGAAAGCGAGCGAACGAACGATGGAAGAATCAATTTTTCTATTACATCCCCATAAAAGTGGCATCCCCACCACTTTTCCCACTACTTTCCCCCTAAGCCGAGCCCTCAATTTGCCCTCCGTGCCCTAACTTGCCATTCGGAACCCTAAATTTTTCGCAAAATTGATCCACATAAAGAACGTGACAAACCTGAACGATCGTGAACGATGGTGCAACTACAGCGATGGCTGAGCGACGGTGGGCGAGCGAACGGCGGTGGGTGAACGACGGTGGGTGAGCAAGCTACGGACGGCGTCGAGGAGAACCGTATACAAACCCTATTTTACTCCCTCTGCAACGACGTCGTTTTTTGCTATGGAGCAAGGCGGCGTCGTTTCTTATGTGAATCCACGATGGATGGCAAGAAATGACGTCGTTTCTTACGAAGAAAGGACAACGGCGTCGTTTTATGCTATCCACCGTGGACAATCTTAAGCCACGTCGATTTTTTTTATTAAATATAAAGGCCACGTATTTATTTTGGTCAGAATTTCTCGCCGGTGGCACCAAAATGATCGTTTTTCCTCCGAATTGGCACTTAAGTGATCCAACGGAAACTTTTGGCACCAAAGTGAGCGCCGTACACAACTTATGGCACCATTAGTGTACTTATCCCGAAATGCAAAGTTACAACCATTATTGTTCTTTACGGTCTACCAAGGTAAGTGTGATTAAACAGCTCTTGTTTCACAAAGTAATGAATATATTTATTAAGTACACAATAGCTCTTCCTATACATGTTTCAAAAATTTGTAGGTTAGAAAGACTTCTTGAGGATGAGTTGACAAATAATTGCATATTTGATGGGTCTTCCTAAGTAGACGATCTGACTTTTCCAATGCATAGTTGTTAGAAAGTCCCATTGAGCTGTAACAGAGAGACTTTCCCAACATAGAGCTTCTAAAAAATGGTCTTATGCTAATGAAACTTCTTGTATAGTTCAATGGATGCTTATACTTCATTTCGGAGTGATGGCATTATGGGTCCTGTTATGGAGAAGTACGTCTTGGAAGTGAAAGTGTCGTGATAAGTCGGCGTAGCTATTTCTCAAGATAAGTATTGTGAAAGATTTGCTTAACTAAAGATGAAAAAAGAAGAAGAAGAAGAAGAAGAAGAAGAAAGAACCTACAAGAACCTGGAATCGACCCTAAAACTTGTAATAGGGTAAGTTCCAAATTCCAAGTTTCAAGTTCCAACGGGTAAGTTCCAAGTTCCAAAAAATTAGGAACCTGTACTCGATAGTAGGTTCCAGGCTCCAGATAGAACTTGTAAAAAACCTAGAACCGCTCACCCCTAGTACGTAATATAATGAAAATATAAGAAGTCAAACTGATCAAATATGTCCTTCTCCAACAGAAAAGAAAATCAACATCCACCACCCCAAGAATCAGATTTGATTTGGATTAAAACAACGAGGATTTAGATTTTGAAAAAAAATCAATAAATCCTCCAAATGGATCAAATTCTGTACATGACTTAAAATGGAGACATAATTTATTGCGTCAATGCACGGTGCCGACAGTCCAAATTTTGAAATTCAATGCTTTCATGTATATCATAGGTATATATGTATTTGGTGTGATGTTTAGATCTTTTTTCTCTAGTAGTTTCTTAGGATTATTGTTTTGTAAAGTATTATAATCGAAAATTTTAGAAAATGAAAATACTACAACCTTATAGCTCTTGATTACGTATTAAATTTTGCTCGCAATGATTTGAGATCATTAATCTCTTAATCTTAGCCATGTATGTTGTTAACACCTAATTTTTTCTCAAATAGACACTTAAAAAAAACGCCTTTCCTTCCTTTCCCCGCATGGGCCTGGGCCTCGACCCCTTCTTTTCCTTCTACTCTTCCAAGCCCGGCCCAGCTTTTCCCTCCACGCGTAGGCCCGGCCCTCTCCTCCTCTTTCCCTCTTTTCCTTACGCATTCTGCTACGGTGAAGAGGAAGGACGTTGGGTACGAGCAAAGGAGACGACAAAGGCAGAGGAGACAGGGGGAGCGTTCGACTAGAGTTGGTGGTCGGGGATCAGGCCAGCAGAGACAACTGGCGTCGTAGGAAGCCATGCGGACCAGCCTGGTAGGTTAAAACGGAGATGGGAGCGGGGGAGACAGAGAGGGGGATAGGAGACCGGGATAGAGAGAGAAGGGAGATTCGAGAGAGGGAAAGAGAGTCCGAGGGAAAGGAACTGAGAGAACGACTGAGACTGAGAAGGAATTCTCCGGTCACTTGGCCACGCCGGAGTCCTGTTCGATGACCCCGGCTGCTATCCTTGAAGGAATTCATGGATTTGTCTTCAAACAACCTGTATATGTTGTTTTTGAGCTTTGTTTGTCGATATTCTCGAGTGCAAATGTGAGTTCGAGTTCTGAAGATCGGTCTAAGTTTTCTTATCCATCCGTGTCCACCATGTGTTCGAAGCAATGCCTGAACTAAAACCTTTCGTTTTAGTCTTGGATTCCTACTTATGCTGATGATTCAAAGATGTGTCTTTTTCTTTCTTTCTTTCTTTCTTTTTGGGCGGTATAAGGCTTCTAAAGTCCATGGGATATATTTCAAGTCAAGTTTCATTTCTACCAAGTTTGATTCTCCCCAAGTTCTTGGTTGCCTTTTGTTTTGTGTTTTGGTATCTTCTATGAAGGCTCTTTGCAGTGGTGCATGGCCATGGGGGTGAGTTTTAAACGAATGATGATGGGGATTGTTGTTGAATGGTAGTGGTCCGATAACTGGTGGTATCTTGTGTTGGGGATCTAGGGATATACGCATTTGCGTGATCTTGCCTGATGATGGGCGGACGTCGGTGAGACTTTTGGCGTTGGCGTGGGAGTGAAGCTGCTGTTCAGGGGAGGGGATGAGTCTAACTTGGACTCAAGACGTGGGGGGCCTTGTGTTTGGTTCGGGCTGAATTTTGTTGTTGGGGTTAGGTTAGTTTATTGGGTTTAAGGTTATTTTCATGTCTAAGGAGTTTGTGGATAGGTCAAGTAAGTGGGTTTAAGGTTATTTTCATGTCTAAGAAGGAGTTTGTGGATAGGTCAAGTAAGTGGGCTAATTTCGGAGCTGGGCTAATTTCGGCCGTGCTGGAAGTTGTTTTAAAGTGATCGTAGTGTAAGTGGGCTTAAGTGTTTTCCTTTGATAAATTTGAACTTGATCTTGGCCCTTTTCCAAATGGGTTTAAGTCATTGAGCCCACTTCTTCAATTAGGCTTTTAGTGTTCATGACCCAAACCCATGAGTCCTTACCCGACCCACATTTGAATCGGGCCGAGGGCGCGGGCCGAGCTACAATTTTCGGGATAAAAAATTGCAATATATATATATATATATATATATATATAAATTCGAATGTTTTTATTTTTATAAAATCTAAAAAAATTAAAAATTAGTTTTTGAATAGTTTTATCTTAAAGTGTGGGAAAATCATCAACAAAAATAGGGCTCAAAATTGAACAAAATCTTAGGGCCTTGCAATAGGGTTATGATATTTCCCTTTTTGAGACAAAGTATCAAATGATGGCGCACTTTCAATATATTGATTGTGATTTCCCTTTAACCTAGTTAGGAATGTCATTTTTCTTATTTTTTAATGTTAGATTGTTGCTTTTCCTTGTAATTTATTTAATACTTTCTTGGTTACTAATTGTTATTTTAATGATTACGTATCCACATGATCATATTATATGTTAGTGAATAAATTTAAAAATCAATCTAGACTATCTGATTATTGAAATGAACAATATTAGGTATCGAAAGGACACTAATTAATTAGTTATCGAAATCAAGTCTTCGACCCTGGTTTTTCTAGTTGTGTAGGAAGCGAGGTATATTCCCATACCTCACTTCGTTCCTAGCCAACCCCAATAGGCTAGTGGCGACTCATAATTGTGAAATTCTTAAAAACACCCAAATATTGTGCGAGGTATGGGCTTGGGAAAGCTCTTGCCTAATCATGGATTTTAGGTCCATCTTTTAGGCAATACCCCTTAAACCTATTCCCTCCCCCCAAGAAATAGGTTGCGACATATATAATACGAGCCACCGAGTTATTAGCTTACTGGTTACTAAAAGTGTAAAAGAGAACATAAAAAATGCCAACCCCTGCAACTTTCTGTAGGCACTATATTCTGTAAAATTTAATCATGAAAATTTCGCTACCACAAAACTTACTAATAATAATTGAGATTTAAGACACTTAAACACAGGTGTTTACTAACACCATGATAGCGTTGGGTCATAGTGATGTGGACATCGAGCCATATTGAGGAGGAGGTGCTAAAGACCCATTGTCTATTCCTACCGGTTCGATCACTCGAGTGCGGGCCAAGCAATTTAGGCAAGTTGTTGGTGTCATGGTTCGTGATATTTGGCATGGAGATGACCTTGGATCAAATCTTGAAGAATCTTGAAAATTTTGGCACAATTTGATTATATGGTCACCAAATATTTGACCAAGTCAAATAGGAATATTCTTCTCGTTTAGGAATATTCTAGAATATGACGCATTAGATTTTTATGGTTTGTGTGGCTGCTAAAAGACCTATATATTAAAGACTGACCGAATTTCTTTGTGACAAATAGATATATTTTATTTTTGAGGAAACGAATTAAGACGTTCTCTTTTACTCTTCTTTTGAGGACTTGACCTAATCAAGATTCTTTTGCGGCGGTCAATTCGACTTATCAAGCGAGATAGCAAATTCTTTCGCTCGTGGCGTCTATAACATTGGTTGGTTGACACGTGTTCATCAACATGTCACGTTCATACCGAGGTTGCCAATCATATATTTGATTGGAGGTCGAGGTTTGCAATTCACACCATCTGGGCCTTCATAGAACGATCCTTCCGCAACGATTCACATCAGTTGGTATCAGAGCTTGTTTCTACAAGGTCTATTTATCTTTAATTTTCTGTTTACATTAAGCAATATGAAATTTATTGAGCTAGGGTTTCGATTCTAGCTTATTTAGGAATTTGAATGCTTTTGCTCTTCCATACATAGTTGTTTATTGTTAATTTTAATTTATTTTTTCTAGCATCTTAAATTGTATTTGAGTTCGTAAAAAAAAAAGAAAAAAAAAGAAAGTTCGTCAAAAAAAAAAGAAGAGAAAGAAAACGCACACAAAAAAAGTGCACAAGAAAAAAAAAAGATTCAGCAAAAAAAAAATTAGCCGAACAAAAAAAAATCAAGAAGGCGACTCGTTTGTTAGCAGACTGAATTGAAACAAAATCAGTAGTGATTTGTGTTTCAATTGGAATTTTGAAAGTTGTATTTGTTGGTTTGAAATTGTTACTTGCTAAAACAAAATCAATAGTGATCTAATCTTGTTTGATTAGTTTGATTGATTGTCGTGAGGGGGTTGAGAGATAGGTTTTGAGTCCAATAAAGAGCTTGTGAAAAGAGAATACGAGAGGGAAAAAGCAAGAGTGTGTAAGCTTAATTGAGGGTGAAAAAAGCCTAGACTTGAGTTAAACACGAGGGGAGTGACAAACACCTTGACAGAAACACATGAGGGAGCGATTAGTGAAGATTTTTGTGACTAACATTTACTTGCAGGTCTAAAATATGTCGTGCAAAGAAAGTGTGAATCAAAGGGAGGTTGACTCCATATGAAGGGATGAAGCGCTCGTGGAAAGCATCCAGCAATTGAGGGTTTTCGTGGAGGAGTTTAGTGGCCGAATGATGGGGAATGGCACGAGAGTTGATGGTGACCGAGAGCTACTCGAGGAAGGCTGCAACATCAGCAAGACACCTCTAGAACATGACATAGAAGGCAGCGGCATTATGATGATGATGAGGCCGACATGGAGGATGATCGAGATGCTCGATTTGGAAGGTGAAATGGAGCCCGAGGGTTTAGATATCGAGAAGATAATGAACTTGGCAATACCAATATGAAAATTGCTTCTTTCCAAGGAAGAATGATTCTGATGCGTATCTAGAATGGGAGAAACGCATGGAGATGGTATTTTATTGCCAACAATACTTCGAGCTCAAAAAGGTAAAAATTGCAGCTATTGAATTTATTGATTATGCCATAATTTGGTGGGATCAACTTGTGACTAGTAGGAGACGCAATGGTGAAAGATCGATAGAAAATGTGAGAAATCCGAGGGCTAGCGTAGTGTGTTTGAGACTCGAGGAAAATGAGAGGCCGAGAGAAGAAATGTGGTAAAAACCGAGGGAAAAGAAGAGAGGAAAGAAAATAGACAAAATAATTTTTATGCAAAATCGAATGAGGTGAGGAGAGCTTTAGTTCTAGACTGACCGATGCTTGTACTTTTGTACAAGGAGATTTTGTTTTCTACTAACGATCTTGACCCAAGTTTGCCTAGTCCTATTGTGTCTTTATTGCAGGAATTTGAAGATATCTTACCTGATGAACTTCCTGGAGGGATACCACTGATTCGAGGCATAGAACATCAAATTAACTTGATTCCTGCTGCACCATTACCTAACTGACCTACATATTGAAGCAATCTTGAGGAGACAAAGGAACTTCAGCCGCTAGTTAGCGAACTATTGGAGTGAGGATATGTGAGAGAGAGTCTTAGCCCGTACGTTGTCCCTGTTTTGTTGGTGCCAAAGAAGAATGAAACTTGGCGAATGTGTGTCGATTGCCAAGCAATCAATAATATTATGGTAAAGTATCGACATTCTATTCCTAGATTAGATGACATGTTGAATGAGTTGTATGGTTCTTACATTTTCACTAAGATTGATTTGAAAAGTAGCTATCATCAAATTAGGATGAAAGAAGGTGATAAATGGAAAATTGCATTTAAGACCAAGTATGGATTATATGAGTGGTTAGTCATGCCATTTGGATTAATTAATGCACCGAGCACGTTTATGCGACTTATGAATCATGTTTTGCGTGCTTTTATTGGTCGATTTGTGATTGTCTATTTCAATGACATCTTGATATATAGCCAAAGTCTTAATGATCATATTGAGCATGTGCGAGCTGTCTTGCAGGTTTTAAGGGCCGAGCAATTATATGCAAATCTAAAGAAGTGCTCTTTTGTTACTAACAAATTAGTATTTCTAGGATTTGTTGTTAATGCTGATGGTATATAGGTTGATGAAGAAAAGGTTAAAGCAATTCATGAATGGCCAACGCCTAAGACCATAGGAGAGGTGCGTAGCTTTCATGGATTGGCAAGTTTTTATCGACGATTTGTGAGAAATTTCAGCACCATTGCCACACCTTTAACTGAAGTTATCAAGAAGCACGTGGGTTTCATGTGGAACGAAGAGCAAGAGAAAGTATTTAATTTGCTAAGAGATAAGTCAACTAATACTCCTTTGTTATCTTTGTCGAATTTCAATGCTACTTTTGAGATAGAGTGCGATGCTTTTGGTACGGGAATTAGAGCCGTGTTAATGCAAGGAGGCCGTCCCATAGCTTATTTCAGCGAAAAATTGAGTGGAGCAACATTGAATTATCCTACCTATGATAAGGAGATATATGTTTTAGTGCGAGCTTCGGAGACTTGGCAACATTATTTATGGCCAAAGGAGTTTGTGATCCACACCGACCATGAGATCTTAAAGTACTTGAAAGGGCAACAAAATTTGAATAAAAGACATGCCAAATGGATGGAGTTCATCGATACTTTTCCATATGTGATCAAGTACAAGAAAGGTAAGGAGAATGTGATAGCCGATGTTACTTTAGAAGCAAAGTGTTTAGGTTTTGAGCATATCAAGGACTTATATACTAATGATGATGACTTTGGGAGAGTATTTAAAGCATGTGAACATACTACATTTGATAAATTCTATAGGCATGAAGGTTATCTTTTCCGTGAAAATAAACTATGTTTGCCTAAGTGTTATTTGCGTGAATTGTTGGTGCGAGAAGCACATAGTGGTGGTTTAATGGGGTATTTTGGCATTAATAAGACTTATGAAGTGCTGCATGAACATTTTTATTAGCCACATATGAAGAGAGATGTCACACGTGTTTGTGAGAGATGCATTACTTGTAAGCAATCGAAGTCTACAACTAAATCGCATGGCTTGCATACACCATTACCTATTCCAACGCATCCTTGGACTGATATTTCTATGGATTTTGTGTTAGGAGTGCCTAGGTCTAAGTATAGTAGAGATTCTATTTATGTGGCTATTGATCGGTTTTCAAAGATGGCTCATTTTATACATTGTCATAAAACTAATGATGCATCTCATGTTGCCAATTTGTTCTTTAAGGAGGTTGTATGTTTGCATGGCATGCCTAGATCAATTGTTTTAGATTGAGATTCTAAATTTCTTAGCTACTTTTGGAAAACATTGTGGAAAAAACTAGGAACACGGTTGTTATTTTCTACTACTTGTCATCCATAAACTGATGGTCAAACCGAGGTAGTTAATAGAACTTTAGGGGTATTGTTGCGTGCTATTATTAAAAAGAACATAAAATCTTAGGAAGATTGTCTTCCACATGTTGAGTTTGCCTATAATAGGAGCATGCATTCTGCTACTAAATTTACACCATTTGAGGTTGTCTATGGTTTTAATCCGTTAACTCTGTTAGATGGAGCAAAGAAAGCTAAATTTGTCAAGGCGTTGCATGAGAAAACGTGCGCAAATATTGAGCACAAGACTGAGTAATATGCAAGGCAAGCCAACAAAGGACGCAAGGAAGTGGTGTTTGAACCCGACGATTGGGTTTGGGTTCATATGCGCAAAGAGAGATTTCCTGAGCAGCGACATTTTAAGTTATTATCGCGAGGGGATGGACCATTCATGGTTTTGAAAAAAGTTAACAATAATGCCTACAAACTTGATCTTCCAGGTAAGTATGACGTTAGTGCCACATTTAATGTTTTTGACTTGACTCTTTTTTATGCCAGTGATGATTTGAAGGCAAATCCTTTGCACGGGGGAGGGAATGATGTGGACATTGAGTCATATCAAGGAGGAGGTGCTAAGGACCCATTATCTATTCCTATTGGTTCGATCACTTGAGTGTGGGCCAAGCAATTTAGGCAAGCTGTTGGTGTCATGGTTTGTGGTCTTTGGCGTGGAGATGACCTTGAATCAGATATTGAAGAATCTTGGAAATTTTGGCACAATTTGATTATCTGGTTATCAAATATTTGACCAAGTCAAATAAGAACATTCTTCTTGTTTAGGAATATTCTAGAATAGGAATATTCTAGAATGTAACGCATAAGATTTTTAGGGTTTGTATGCCTGCTAAAAGGCCTATATATTAAAGACTGATTTAATTTCTTTGTGACAGATAGATATATTTTATTTTTGAGGAAAAGAATTGAGAGGTTTCCTTTTACTGTTCTTTTGAGAATTGACCTAATCAAGATTCTCTTGTGGCAGTCAATTCGACTTATCGAGCAAGATAGCAAATTCTTTTGCTCGTGGCGTCTGTAACGTTGGTTGGTTGACATGTGTTCATCAACAGGTACGTTCATACCGAGGTTGCCAATCACAGGTTTGATTGGAGGTCGAGGTTTGCAATTCGCACCATCTAGGCTTTCGTAGAACGATCTTTTTGCAATGGTTCACATCACATAGGCTACATTAAAGGGAGTTGCAACTCCGATGTGGGACAAAAATCCCAAGGAAATTGGCAACATAAATTATTATTATTTTTTTTGCTAGCACTAAAATTTGTATAATTGATGAAATGATGAAAAATGAACAATTTTTTGCGTTGCTTAGTAAGAATTGTGGGATAATTACCTAGTCAATCCCAGATTTATTGTCTAAATGCTAATTATGTCATACATTTATAAATTTTATCAAAGTAGTCCTAAACATTTACTCGAAATTTCAAAGTAGTTCTTCTGAAAAACTGACATTGGAAATTGTTAGTATGGTATCCAATCATCGCCGATCGTACTATATGTGGATCATCACATCAATGATTTCCGACAGCAATTGGTCGAAAAAACTATGTAGGGATATCTCATCGAACTTATAATTATATTAATAAATTTGAGAAATTTAGGATTGAATTGACACTCATATAATAGGTATAAAACTGAATTGATGTTTTTTTCTTAAGATTTTTGTAACGGGAACTTTTTCCCAAGTGTAATTTAGAGGTCCCTTTGGCTCAAATGGTTCAAGGTTTGTTCCTAACGATTTGGTAGATCATCATCAATTTCAACACTTCAACATGTAGGCGGGCCCTCCAATGTAATTGTTATTGAGAGGTCCCTTTGACTAGGAAGTATCATGGTCAGTTCCTCAAGACTTTTTAGTGCAGATCTTCCATGTAGGACAACATTGCATTTATATTGGGTGCTTGAATAATGGACGCATGGGACCAATTTCTACCTCACTTGGCATTTTCTTTGAAGTTGATGAACTAGCGCACGACAATTATCGGAGCTAGGACCAATTCAAACTAACTCCATTTGATTTGTCTTCTATCCTGCTCTGCCTCCTTCCATTCCAAATGAATCTCCAGAGCTTCAACTGTGGAGCTAGTTGTTGTCTGTTGGGCCTTATCATTGTCTTCACCATCTCAGTGCTTGCATGGTAATGTTTCTATTTCTCGTGAATTCTGTTCTTTTGTTCCCCGGAACCAAAAAAAAAAAAAAAAAACAGAAATCTGTTTGGTAACGCCAACTTATTTTTCTATTCCTTGGAATAGAAAAGTGGTTGAGAAATAAATTTGGAATAGAAACAAGAAAAAAAAAAAGTAGCTTCTTGTTCCCATGAACAATTTCTAGAAATAAGTTTTCTTTTTTCCTTCTCTATTTTTCTTTTGTTCTTCTTCCTTGTTGTGGCCACCGTCGGCCATTTGCCAATCGTCGGCCACCTCCTGTTGCCTGCGGACACCGTCAATAATCAATCATCGGCGACAATTGCCACCGCTCATAGCCCACCGGTCAACGATCGCCACTGTTTGCTAGCAACTTGCTGTCACCAACCGCCACACGATCGCCACCTATCGCCGCATGACTGTTGACTATTGTCGCCGATTGCCACCGCAGGATTGCCACCCACAGCTCACTGGCCACCGCCCCCTCCTACGGTTGGTGGGCTGTGGGTGGAAATCTTGCGACGGCGGTCGGCGGTCGTGCGGCAATCGTGTGATGGTCATGCGGCCGTCCTGCGGCCGTCGTGCAGAGGCAGACGGCGATTGATGGTCCATGAGTAAGAAGAAAAAACAAATCAATACAAAAAATTTTAAATTTTTACCAAACGCATTTCTATTCTTTTTATTTTCCAAGAATAAAATTTTTGTATAATTACCAAACATCTTATTTTACTCAAAAATTGTTCCCAAAGTAAAAATAGAAAAAACTATTTCTGAAAAAAAAAATAGTTTCCCGCAATAGAAACGTTGACATGCGCACCTTTAGTCTATCAGGCTATATCTGAAGATGCGCCATACGAGGCTTGCACACCTCAGAACTGCAGATATGGCTTGGATGTCAACTACCCTTTGACAAGATGCTCCTCATTCTTATAGCTGCAATAATGGTAAAGGCCTTGGGGATTCAATTTTCTACTTTTTCTTCTTGACTGAGATTTCATATCTACTGCTTTGCTTGATCTTTCAATTCTATATGCGGAGAGAAGGTGTAAATTAGAACTTCACCTCAACCTTCTCTGCCTTGATTGTTTGATCTTGAGGTTGCCATCTACGTCCCACAAGATCCAATTGTTTTAATGTATTGAGTGAAGATGCGGCAAATTCACGGTAACATTTGGATATGTCAGATTAAAGCGACTTGACTTTCTTAGTGGAATTTTGTTGTGCTCGCAACCAAACAGAAAAAAGCTTCTGCCTCCATTAGTAATGCCAAAATCTGACCACGCGTGCAGTTGAAAAGAATAACATTGATAGATTTGAACTCAGCATCTAAAACAATTCTTTCAGGTTGGATCCAAGCATGAGCACATGCTTCCATTCAAGATATACACATAATCTATCGCACTATAGGAAGCACTCTTTTACTAGTTTCATCGCAACTTCATTTAGGGTTTATTTGATAAGCATTTGTGTCATAGCATGGAAATGTGGCATTTAAGGGACAAAAGCCTTAATAGGTAATCCGTTAAATTGTGTTTTTCGTTGTCTATTTTCTATAAAGATTCGCAACTTAAAAGCCTCAATGAAGTGATGAAGTGAGATTGCTGTTCTAAAAGGTTCCATGTTTTTTCAGGAATAGCAGCATTGGGAGTTGGAATTGGGATCACCCTTTTTTTAATGCTTTTCTTAAAGAAGAAACCATTGATCAGAAGAATTATGGCTTTGATCAAGCAAATGAGTGAACATGGCGAAATGAAAATCGAGGGACTTGTCTCTTCGAGATGATATACCTACAACGACATTAAGAGGATGACCATCTCTTTTGAAGAAAATTTAGGCCAGGGAGACTATGGTTATGCGTACAAAGGCAAGCCTGAAAATGGTCAGCTTGTGGCAATCAAGCTTCTAAAGAAGCTTAAAGGCAATGCTGAAGAATTTTTCAATGAAGTTGCAAGCATAAGTAGGATTTCTCATGTCAATGTCGTCAACCTCCTAGGATTCCATTTCGAAGGAAGCAAAAGAGCTTTGGTTTATGAGTTCATGCCCAATGGATCCCTAAAAAAGTCTATATTTAGCAAGAGTAACATACTAGAGTTAGATCAACTATTCAGATGGGACACATTGTACCTGATTTCCCTTTGCATAGCTCATGGGCTAGAGTACTTGCATAGAGGTTGCAACACGAGGATCTTGCACTTTGACATAAAGCCTCGCAATATTCTTCTTAACGCAAACTATTGTCCTAAGATTTCCAACTTTGGTCTTCCTAAGATATGCCCAAGACAAGAGAGCATTGTGTCAATGTTAGGTGCTCGAGGTACCCCCGAACACATTGCTCCGGAGCTGTTCATGAGGAATATCGGAAGGGTTTCTCACAAATTGGATGTCTATAGCTACAAGAGGAAAAAAATTGAAGTCACAGTAGATCATACAAGCAAAACGTACTTCCCTCATTGGGTCCACCAACGCTTGGAGCTTCGAAAAGAGCTTGGGCTACACAAGATCACAAATGAAGAGGACGAAGTAATCGCCAAGAAGATGATTGTAATTGGCTTATGGTGTATTCAAATTGATCCAAAAGCTCAACCATGTATGACCCAAGTTGTAGAGATGCTAAAAGGAAGTGATGATGCCTTGCAAATTCCTCCCAAACCATCCTTGTCAGTACTCTCAAGATCACTCGCAGCTTATCCATGTGAAAGTTCCTCTCTACAAGAGAGTAATGACTCAAGTTGGGGTTATTCGATATCAATTATATGAGACTTACATAGTTTGTAATAGACTATTTGAAAAGAAACAAGAACTACTGAACTAATGATTATTGAGCTGCTCATAAATTTGTGATCAAATGTCTAGGTTAAATTTCTACAAGTATGAAGCAAAAAAAAAAAAAAAGGAAAAGAAGTGAAAAGTGCATTGTTGCAACATAAATTTTCAAATATGGGACTCCATTGCATTTGATCAAAATTAGGGATCTGATTTATAACATAAGTTGACCCCCTAACTCAAGAAATTTTGACCCTGTAAAATTTAGTATTCACATTGCTTGGTACATCTCATCATGATTAGGCACATTGTGATTTCAGAATTTTCACTATGGTGTGGATAATCCAATTCACAGATAACAACTAAAAAAATAGAAAGATAAATATAATAAGTTAAAATAAATATAACAAATAAGAAATTTAGTAATAAAAAAAAAAAAAGGGAAACAAGGCTCGCGAATCATTTTATACTTTTTTTTTTTTTTTTTTGGTCAGTGATCATTTTATACTTCACAAACACATTAAATGTGTCATACCAATTAACCACGAAGAACGGCCCTCATTTTGAAGCCCATCTAGCGCCCAGCCCATGGGAGAGGCCCTTAATTTCAGCCCACAAGAGAGTTTTGGTGGCTGCACACGCGCTTTCAAATGGAGGAGCATGCATTGGCCCCTCTCCCTCCAACGTATATGAGGTGTTCCATGGTCACATGTGGCTGTCCATGAGGTCTTGTTTGCTCCCGTTTACCTCAAAAAATGATCTGACTTTTATTTATTAGTGACATGTGATAGACTTAGTAGCTAACAACAGGTTTTAGTCATTTATAAGCAAAATTATTGACAACTTAAAAAATCGATAACTTGAAGAATGAACAACTTGAAGAATTGACAAATTGAAGGAATTGACAAAAACTTGAGTCAACAATCTCGGATGCAACCGTCAATGTAGTAGAATAAAACAACTGTCAAGATAGCATAGTAAAAAAATCATTTGATCGTTCAGATTGTGTTGTCAATGTAACAGTTCGATAACTATTTATAATCTCTGCTTGTAACCTCCATTACCAACGGTTAATAGTAAGTTTTAAATAGCCGCACCCTACTCTTCGAAGACCCTCACCCTACACCCAAATAAATAAACATGTTATCTTTCCACTGCTACATTGTAGTTATAGTTTTTAGATTCACGTCTTTAATTATATTCCAGCGTGTTTCTTAGCTGTAGATTCCAAATTCACATTGTCGATTAAATTTCGATGTTTATCTTTGTTGTTGTCTTTGGGTGCCTCGTCATCAATTAAATCTTGGCATTGAATCTTTATGTTCTTAGGCTTTGTCATCTATTAAATTCTAGCAAAGTTTGCATACTCTTGGTTTAGTTTGAAGCAAAGTTATTAGTTTTATTGTGTACCTATGTATATTTCCTATTTGGAATCGCCACAAAACCTATCTTCTTAATAAAAAAAAAAAAACCAAAGAACAGCTTACGGTGAAATGTATCTTGTCACATAGTCGAATTTCGATATAACATTTGTTTGGCACGTCCTATGGGACGACTTGTGGTTTGCTTTAGGGAAATTCAATACCAAGAACAATGAATCATCGAGAGCTTGACAATGCCGTAGGTAACAATTCCACTGGTAGTGACAGGCTATGCATCTCAAATCTTCAGCCGTTAGTTGAGAGGCAAATGAAGGCACATGCAAGGTGGCAGACCTTTCTCGACGTCTCACTAAAGAACAATTAAAAAAAGTTGCGCCAAATCATCATATGTTGGCCACCATGAAGAGATTGTTCGAAGAGTAGGGAAACAATATAGCCAATTATATTGTGAGTCACATATAAGATGAGATCAAGCCAATCATCATCAATGCCATGAATGATATTTTCTTGAGGCTAGGATCGTTCAATCAACTACCATTATCTAATCCAATGGTAACAAGGTACTTTCACAATCTGTCATTATTTATTGATGCCGACAATGTTAGTCAGAGTAGTCAATCCCTATAAGAATAATGTAAAGGCCTAAATCTTCTAATCAAGGTTACAATGATGAGAATAATCAAGCCGATGTTGGTCGAAATAATCGAATTAATGACAATAATTTGGCAAATCAAACTGGTCAACAGACTAGTCATTTGCCAAATGTTGAAGATGTAAGGCTAGTTCAACCCAATATAAATATTCCTATTAGGTATTAACGTTTACAATCTGGCAAGACCAACGTTACCGCTTAGGAGGCAAAATGGCCATCTATATCCAAAGTTGAACATAACACAGTTTGTCGGAGAAGTTTGACAACAATTGAGATGTGGCACCCCCGGACAGCTAAGGTCGCCACAGCTACCTATCGCTCCACCAAATGAATACTAGTTACATATCTTTAATATAAAGAGGTTTAAAGAAAGACCGAGGTCCATAGGCATTTTTATTTTTTTTTGAAAGAGTTTAGCGTAGCTCATAGCAAAATTGAAGATGAGTCTCACCATCCCTCTACTCTCTTAATGATGGTATAATGCACACTTACTACACATCGAAGGAAAAACATAAGCCGAGCCACTTTTATTTACATTTTTAAGATGGACATCTTTGGGTCGGTACAACCAAAAAGCCAAGACTTTTAGCTAAACTCAACTACAACTCAAAAAGAGATCTTGACCTCATATGTCGATCATGTATAACCCTCCATCTATAAGTGTCGGCTATCCCAAAAAGTAAGCTCCCTCTCCTCACGCGGGCCATCACACCCATCCAAGTGCATCGAGCGGTGGTGGCAGCAACATCCCCCGCATCACTCCGTCACGGCGCATGTGGATAAACAAGAACTCCTGGATGATCGGGCCCCTAGCCAGGCCCACATTATACATTACCAGCACTCGAACCCGTACGAACGTCAAACCAGGGATGGTGACACTATCAAGCTTCACACAATCGACCTCCACGTTAGATGGAAGGCTATAAAAGGTACCCTGTGTGACCGGAGCGAGAGGCATCTGTCTATTATGAAATGTTGGTTCCCAAAGGGGTGAGTACAACCACTCAGCAGGTAAAAGATCTATTAAACTACTCAATCCATCAAACGGAACAATCATAACATCATAGTAGAGTACATATCATTCATGCCATAGGTGCATATACAACCATGCACTCATTATCAAGCATTCATGCATATCCATTCCTTATGTGCACATACCACCATGCACTTATCCATATTATATCATACGGCCATGCATACATATCATCACACCATGCATGATTCAATTTCAACTTTTTTTATCTTTCAATTGGGTCACCACATTTTTCTTTCCCGGGACCAATAATTTGCATCCCACATTTTATCGCTTGCACCCAACCTAGCGTCATGAGGAATCTCGGGCACACACGTCCGGGCATCCAACACACACCTCCGAGTATCCAGAAACTCTTGAGGACATCCGACACACACACTCCGGGCATCCGACACCCACCTCCAGGCATCCCGACACTCCCGGGGCATCGTCAGCTCACACTTCCGACGATATCCTCATTTATCATAATTCATATTCACATTTGTGTCTCAATATCAACATGCCACATGATGTAATGGCAACAATGTCAAATTCAGCTTTTGAAATTTCATACAATCCAGCTTGCACAGTTTTAGAAAACATTTTAATTAAATACCCAAATGACCTTAAAAAATTATGAAATTTGAATATGTGATATTCAAGACATAAAGGTAGATACTTCATGAAAAATACTACACCAAACGATTCCCATATAGCTCAATACAGAACACGCATCACAGCACTACTAATTCTGTCCGTTCCACTTGCACAGTTTTTGAAACATTTTTGGTTAAATATACGAATGAACTTCAAAAATTATGAAATTTGAATATGTTGTAGGCAAGACATAAAAAAATATATTTCATGCAGAAAAATTTTCCAAAAGAATCTCGTACAAAACGGTATAGACCACGCATTGAAACATTACCAAGTCAGAACACATCAGATTACACAGTTTTAGAATTTTTTTTGATTAAATACCTAAATGACCTTAAAAAATTATGAAATTCAACTATGTGATAGCCAAGACCATAAGGTAAATACTTTATGGAGAAATCGAAGTCAGATTCGTCCTAGGTAATGAAATATAGGCAGTTGAAACTTCTGTTCTTAGTACCGAAATTTCCAGATCTAACCATCTCCGAAAAACCACGATTTTACCTACCTATACTTGTTTCTTTTGTCCCAAATTTGAGTATGTTATACTCCAAGAAGTCCTTAACAACTTTTATTTAGAAGTCAAAGCAAAAATCCAACTCAAACATCACATGCAAGTCGCTAGAACATCCAAGGTCCAGCTGTTTTCTCAAGAACAGTACACTAGGTTAGAGCACCACCCTTATAACTTCAATTTTCCACATTCTAAACCTCCGAAATTGTCACCATTCAATCACACACACTAAACACAGCATGCAAGAATAGATCAAGAGATCCCACTTGCCTCTAGACCGAGTGAATGGCGAACACAAACAGAGGGCGAGGCGGAATTGACAGCGAGACACGGCGGCGACGAGCGACGGTGCACTGCCCTTCTCCTTCCTCTCGCGCACGCACAGTCCCTTCTTCTACCTTTCTTCCTTCTCTCTCTCTCTCTCTCTCTCTCTCTCTCTCTCTCTCTCTCTCTCTCTCTCTCTCTCTCTTGGACGAACCCTCCTCTCTCCCTCTCTTTCTTGCTTAAGCCGGCCATCATTTCCCCTAATTTTCTTCCCATCATCATTAGCCATCACTAGATGTGCATGGGTGACACTTGGCTAACTTCAAAGGAAAAGTGGGGGAAGCATGCAAAACCGGTCTCTTCCCCTCCCTTCTTTGCGCGGTCGACGGCCCCTCATGGGCTCTATGGGCTGGCCATTTCGGCCCATCTTAGGCCCAACACTCTTGGGCCTAAGACCCAAGCTTAAATAACCTAAGATTAACCCTTTAAAAAAATAATTAAATCCCTATTAAATCAAAGTACTAAATTGCAAATTAAATGGCTATACACTTGCAATCATAAATCCATAAGTTCTAATTTATAATACATATGGCTAAAGATAAAACTTTCTTTCCCAAAATTTATCCTTTAAAAACTTGGCCATAAATCTCTTTTGAATCATGGATCAAAAGGCTACAAAAATACATTAACGATGTTTCCATCGCCTATCCATGGCTCATGGCATATTTAAGGCTTTTCATGAAATTCTAGGATGCCACAATTCTCCCATCTTTAGAGAATTTCGTCCTCGAAATTAGACATCACTCATGTCTCTTGAAACAAGTAATGATACTTTCTCTTCATCTGATCTTCATTCTCCCATGTGGCTTCCTCCACATCATGATGTCGCCATAATATCTTGACCAAAGGAATCTTCTTAGTCCTAAGAACGTGCTCCTTTCGATCCAATACTTGCACAGGCTCTTCGATGTACCTCACTTTCTCATCTACTTTGATGGCTTCATGATCGAGTATGTGACCAAGATCCGGCCGATACTTTCTCAACATCGACACATAAAACACATCTTGTAATTTTCCAAATTTAGGAGGCAATGCCAAACGATAAGCTACATCTCTTATTCTTTCAAGTGTCTCAAAAGGTCCAACAAATCTAGGGCTCAGTTTACCCTTCATTTCGAATCGAGATATTCCTTTCATAGGAGATACCTTAAGAAATACGTGATCTCCCACATTAAACTCTAAAGGCCTTCTACACCTATCAGCATAATCTCTCTGCCTATTCTGGGCTGTCTTAAGTCTTTTCCTGATTATTTCCATCGCTTCTATAGTAACTTGTACTATCTCCGGTCCTATCAATTTTCTTTCACCTACTTCATTCCAACAGATAGGGGTCCTGCATCGTCTTCCATATAATACCTCATATGGAGCCATGCCTATACTTTTCTTAAAACTATTGTTATAGGCGAACTCTATCAGGTGTAAATTCTTATCCCAATTTCCTTTAAAGTCAATGACACATGCTCTCAGCATATCTTCTAGAGTCTGAATCACTCTTTCTGTTTGTCCATCTGTTTGAGGATGAAAAGCAGTACTAAATTGAAGCTTTGTCCCTAAGGCATCTTGAAGACTTTGCCAAAAATTTGAAGTAAACCTAGAGTCTCGATCAAAAGTGATCGTTACAGGAATACCATGCAAGCGTATTACCTGGCTTACATACATCTCAACAAGTTTACTCATCGAGTAATCTACATGGACAGTTAGGAAATGAGCAGACTTCGTCAAATGATCCACTATTACCCAAATAGAGTCGTGACAATTTGATGTCCTTGGCAATCCTTGCACAAAGTCCATCGTTACATGTTCCCACTTCCATTTTGGTATATCCAATGGTCTCAACAGTCCTGCAGGTTTGCAGTGTTCCGCCTTTACTTGCTGACACATTAAACATTGAGAGACATGCTTAGCTATATCCTTCTTCATGCCATTCCACCAAAATTGCTGACGCAAATTCCTGTACATCTTTGTACTTCCTAGATGAATACTATAATTACTCCTATGTGCCTCCGACAAAATTTCCTTCTTCACTTCTTCATTGTCGAGAACACAAAGTCGTCATTGGCATCTTATCACACCATCTTCAGAGACTTGAAATTATGGTCTTTTCCTTAAAGACTGCATCTTTTACTTTCATAATCTCCGGGTCAGATTCTTACAAGATCTTAACTTTCTGAATAATTTTGGGTTCAATCCTTAATGCAGTAAGCATACCAATAAGGCAATCCATTTCCAATTTAAAGTCTGAATCCACAATAGACTTTAACAGATTCCACTCTGTTATTCTTAGACTAGCCATGTCCATAGCCGACTTTCGACTAAGGGCATCTGCCACTTTATTTGCCTTTCCTGGTGATATCGTATCTCACAATCATAATCTTTCAACAACTCCATCCACCTCCTTTGTCTCATGTTCAATTCCTTTTGTGAAAATAGATACTTTAAGCTCTTGTGATTTGTATAGATTTCAAACTTTTCTCCATACATATAGTGTCTCCATATCTTCAAAGCAAACACTATAGTTGCCAAGTCTAAATCATGCATTGGGTAATTCAACTCATGAGGTTTCAATTGCCTTGATGCATAGGCTATGACCTTGCCATGCTGCATCAAAACACATCCCAATCCTTTAATCCTTTGTGAGATGCATCACTATACACCGTAAAACCATCAGATCCAACCGGTATAGTTAAGATTGGAGCTGAAGTCAATTCTCTTTTAAGTTCCTGAAAACTCCCTTCACATTCCCCACTCCATTCAAACTTCGCATTCTTTCAAGTCAATTTTGTTAAAGGACCTGCTAATCGTGAAAACCCTTCAATAAACCTTCTATAATAACCAGCCAGTCCTAAGAAACTCCGTATTTCAATAGGTGTCGTCGATCTCGGCCAATTTATTACCATCTCAACTTTTGCCGAGTCCACTGAAGTTTCTCCTCCTGATACCATGTGTCCTAGAAATGCTATCCGATTCAACCAAAATTCACATTTGCTGAATTTAGCATACAACTTATGATCCCTCAAAGTTTGCAAAACTATACTCAGGTGTTGCTCATGCTCTTCAGGTCCTCTAGAATATACCAGGATATCATCAATGAAAACAATCACAAACTGGTCCAAATAAGGCTTAAATCCCCTATTCATTAGATCCATAAATGTAGCTGATGCATTTGTCAATCCAAAAAGCATAACTAAAAACTCATAATGTCCATAACGAGTCCTAAATGTAGTCTTAGGAATGTCTTCTTTCTTAATCCTTAACTGATAGTATCCCGATCTCAAGTCAATTTTAGAAAAGATTGAACTTCCTTGCAATTGATCAAATAAATCATCAATTCTAGGCAAATGATACTTATTCTTTATAGTCACTTGATTCAACTATCTATAATCAATACACAGATGCATCGACCCATCCTTCTTTTTCACAAGCAAGACTGGTGCACCCCAAGGTGAAGCACTTGGCCTAATGAATCCTTTATCAAGCAACTCTTGTAGTTGCACCTTCAATTCCTTCAACTCGACTAAGGCCATCCTATACGGGGCTTTTGATATAGGTCATGTTCCAGGCATTAGTTCAATTTCCCACTCTGGTGGTAATCTAGGCAACTCCTCAGGAAATACATCTTGAAATTCATTAACCACTCGAATTTCATCAAGCTTAGACTCTTCCTTAGTATAATCTTTAACCATGGCCAGGTACCCTTGACATCCTTTGTCAAGTAACGCACAGGCTTCTATTGCTGAAATAAGTGCTATAGATAGCTTGGTCTAACCTCCCAAAAATTCACAACTAGACTAATCAGGCAAAATAAGTTGGATCACTTTTCTATAACAATCCACCTTAGCCCTATGCTTATGAAGCCAGTCCATCCCTATGATAACATCAAAGTCATACATAGCCATTACGACTAAGTCTATTTTCATATTCTTTCCTCCCATTGTTATCTTACATTTTCCACACACCAACGTAGACAATGCCATATTCTTTAAAGATGCCATATTCTTTAAAGGTGTAGAAACACAGAAAGGCGTCTCAAGAGACGTAGTTTCTATTTTACTCAACTGTTTATATCTTTCAAACACAAATGAATACGTAGCACCTGTATCAAACAATGCATATGCCTTTTTTTTTTTTTTATCATTTATAAGGATCGTACCTGAGATAACATTTTTAGAAGTTTCTGATTCCTCTTGGGTGACCGCATACACCCTTCCTTGTGCTAGTGGCCTCTGAGGATTCCTTGGTAGGTTTGGTCTAACAGCACTCTACTAACAGCACTCTACTGTGTCCGTTGCACCGAGCCAACACTTATTTGCGACCTTTCTTGTGGGCAATCTCTCTTAAGGTGTCCCACTTGCCCACAACCATAACATCTCAGTTGTCCATTGCAAGGTCCTAGGCCATGTTGCCCATCACACCTTCGACATTCTTCATTTCGATAAGGTGCTCTTCCAAAATTTCCAAAATTGCTCTTTTTCGTCGCATTCCAAGTTTGACCTTGACTAGGATAGGGTCTCTTACCCTTTCTCACATCACTAAAGTTCGGCTGTCTCTTAAACTCCGATCGCTCTCTCACCAGCTCTTGCTCCACTAACTGTGCCCTTTCATAAATCTCATGATAATCCCTTATACTCAAAGGCACCAGTTGTTTCCTAATATCAGTCCTCAATCCATTCAGAAATCTCTTAGCTTTCTCCTTACGATCCTCAATCAATCTAGGAGCATACTTAGACAATTTAGAAAATTTTGCCTCATACTGATCCACTATCAGCTCCTTTTGTTCCAATTGAACAAATTCAGTGATTTTCTTATCCTTAGCACAATCAGAGAAATGCTTCCTATTGAAAACTCTCACAAACTCTTCCCAGTTCACATCAGTACCTGGTGGAAAGATTGTATCCTTCGAAACTCTCCACCAAAACTTTGCATTTCCCTCCAGCTGGTACTCTGCCAAAACTATTTTCTCAGCTTCACTATAGTCCAACAATCGGAAAATTCGCTCCATTTCATCAATCTAATGTTTCACCTCCTCAAGACTTCCCATTCCACTAAACTTAAGTGGCTTTAACTTTAGAAATTGTTCCACCAGTCCTTGAGGGCGACATTCTATTCCAAGTTGTTGCTACGCTTGCTTATCCATCAGATTTAATGCCTGTAGGATGTTTTCCATTCGGGGCTCAGCCCTTACAGTAGAGGCTTCAGCTCTCAATGGATGAGCACTTCCAACTCACACCATGACTTTCCTGCAATTTCCAAGCATTGCCTCAGGAATAATCTGAGACTCACTATCTCTATTCAAAGCAACTACTACTACATAAGTAACATAAGCATGTTACTGGTATCTAAAAGCAACTCATAATAAACTACTAGGGATCGACGAGTGAATATTCATCACCCGTTATAAAAGGTTAACCAATTTTTCCATTTAATACCCTATGGTGTGCATTGTCATCATGTTCCTCAATTCCCAAATGAGGCTCCTTATCACTCCAATCTATAACCATTGCTCTGATACCAAAACCTGTTGTGGCGACCACCGGCTATGGCACCCCTAAACAGCTAAGGTCGCCACAGGTACCTATCGCTCCACCAAATGAATACCAGTTACATATCTTTGATATAAATAGGTTTAAAGAAGGACCGAGGTCCATAGGCATTTTTTTTTTTTTAAAAGAGTTTAGCGTAGCTCATAGCAAAATGGAAGATGAGTCTCACCATCCCTCTACTCTCTTAATGATGGTACAATGCACACTTACTACACATCGAAGGAAAAACATAAGTCGAGCCACTTTTATTTACATTTTTAAGATGGACATCTTTAGTCAGTACAACCAAAAAGCCAAGACTTTTAGCTAAACTCGGCTACAGCTCAAAAAGAGATATTGACCTCCTATGTCGATCATGTATAACCCTCCATTTTTAAGTGTTGGCTATCCCAAAAAGTAAGCTCCCTCTCCTCACGCCGGCCATCACACCCATCCAGGTGCATCGGGCGGTGGCGGCAGCAACATCCCCCACATCACTCCATCACGGTGGATGTGGATAGACAAGAACTCCTAGACAACCGGGCCCCCAGCCAGGCTCACATCATACATTACCAGCACCCGAACCCGTACGAATGTCAAACCAGGGATGGTGACACTATCAAGCTTCATACAATCGACCTCCACGTCAAATGGAAGGCCGTAAAAGGTATCCCGCGTGACCAGAGCGAGAGGCATCTGTCTAATCTGAAATGTTGGTCCCCAAAGGGCTGAGTACAACCATTCAGCAGGTAAAAGATCTATTAAATTACTCAATGCATCAAATAGAACAATCATAACATCATAGTAGAGTACATATCTGTCACGACCTTCCCGAGGGTGAATTACCTAAAGAAGGCTAATGGATTACTAAGTCCGAAGAATTGGCAAGGACCCTCCCAAGTCCTACCAATCGCAACTTGCTATTAAGAAATTAACTCATTTAAACATGCAATTTTATTCAATTTAAAGCCGCCACTAACCAATTAAGATTGGTTAGAAACCCAAGTAAAGTATGGGAGAATACTTTACTTTTGCGAACCAGAGATTCAATATGTCCGGAGACATGGTTACGCTAGATTAGTCTAACGCCCTTTCAATACCTTTTATTTTAATTTCAAAAATATTTTGTAGGCAATGTTGATTAATTTTAACTTAAGCTACTAACATGCAAATGGTGGTCACACGAGTGCACAATCAATAAAATAACCATCAATAAAAAATGCTAATAAAAATGCATGCCCTAAACATGATTTCTAAATGACACCTAATTTTATTATTATGCAATCTTAATATAAAATTAATATGCATGATTTTTACTTTAATGATATATGAAATGTGATTTATATGGCATAATTTGAAGTATTACCATATGTGTGCAAACTAATTTATATAATCCTAAATATGCATGTACTACATGATATGGGATGAATGACATAATAATTCTATATGCATGTTCTTTTTATGATTTTTTTAATGATTTTTTTTAAGGATGCAACCTACATTAAACAACTATGACATGAAATGGGATTGATTATGAACTAACCTATTAACTAACCAAATAAATGACCTTTTGTGTTTTCTTTTTTTAATTACTTAATAATTCCTATTAAAACAACATAATGATGCAATAATAATCTTTGGCTTTTCTTTATAAAAAAAAAAAAAAAAACTGCACAACAGGAATATTAAAACATTAACCTACGACCCACTAACTAAAGCGCAACATGTAGTATGCACATTATGAAATCTATATAACCTAAATAACATTTTTTTTCTTTTTTGTTTTTGGTTTTATTAAAGGAAAATCATCCTAATTCGATATGAATCTTAAAAATGCAAAGCTTTAAATATGAAATGCATATGGACCTAATTACTTAAATTCTAGATATGCATAATATGTGAGGAGCAAATAATGATAACGCACCAAAATATAATCCATCAATGTATATCAATGACATTTATTTTAACGTGAGTCGATAATGCGAAGCAAACCATAAATTTGTCATGAAAAGTTGAAATAACCAAAAATCTAACCCGTTGTCTCGTGGTTCAATATTTTTGATTATCATGGCTTAATATGAAAAATTTCCTAATCAGATAATAAAAATAAATCAAAATAAATCAAGTTAGAATAAATAAAAAAAACATGAAATGAAATATAAAAATTCACTTAGTCTAACTCATGCTTGACTTGAGGAATGGCGAGGAGCAGCTGGTGGTTTGGTGATGGGTCGCCGTTTGGAATAGGGGTGGTCGTCGAAGCTCTAGTAAGGTTCGGCAGTAACTAGACTTGCAACAAAACAGGGGAGGCAACAGGTGGCCTTGTTCGGGCGTGCAACAGCGTCGTGTGCAGTAGGGAGGCGCGGAGCGAATGCAAAATTGTCACATGGAGGAGGGGGCGTCGGACACCGAGCAGTCGCAGATGGAGGTGCTGTAGAGGTGTCGGGTACCGAGCGGAGGCAGAGTAGCGCGAGCTACTGGTGCGATCGTCGAGCAAAGGCGTAGGCAGCAAGCTCACGGGTGCAGAGGCGGCAACAAGCGGCGAAGGGCTCAGGCAGAGACGGTGGCAGGGCATCATGGGTGCTGGTGCTCGGGTGGAGACGGAGCGGCTGCTGGCGTCAATGACCAAATCAAAGGCGGCAGGAGGCGTTAGGAGCGAGATTGAGCAGTTGTTGCAGCGGTGGTCGTTGCAGTAGGCATTCGGAGCGAGGTCTCAAGCAGTGACGGCAGCATTGGGCACTAGGGATGCAACTTCAGTGCATGGCAGCATGGCAAGGTGGCAGCAGGCAGCAAGGGTGTAGCTTCAGCAGACGCTAGTGAGGGAGATCGGCTTCACGAGTTCCACGGACGGCGACCGGCGAGGAGGAGCTGTCGGTCCGATGACGATGTGGGGGCTTAGGAGCAAAGGCAGCAGTCTTGGCAGCGTGGAGGAAACGGACACTGAATGGGAGCTCACGAGGAAGATGAACAGTGGTCCATCTTTTTTTTACTTTTTCTCTCACCTGACACTCTCTCTCACCTGTTTCTCTCAGTCTCTGCCGAAACCTCTCCCACTCTCACCTTTCTCTCAGCCTCACATCATCTCTCTCTCTCTCTCTCTCTCTCTCTCTCTCTCTCTATATATATATATATATATATATATATATATATATATATTTGCCTCTTTTCACTATTTCACTTTTTACTTTTTTTTGACGAAGAGAAGCCCCCTTGGTTCCGAAACCTTGCCCTTTATTTATAAAGGGAGGCTCGAAGTTGTTTTTGCGAGTGAGATATTCACTCAACAACTCCAACAATAAAAAGGCTCCAAAATCAAATAAAAGCTTAATTGTTTTTTAATTTTGAAATGATGATATATTTTCTACAAGAAACATTTCCAAAACTGAATTTTTATTTTATTTATTATTTTCTAAAATATTAGGTGTCAATAATATCATTCATGCCATATGTGCATATACAACCATGCACTCATCATCAAGCATTCATGCATATCCATGCCTTATGTGCACATACCACCATGCACTTATCAATATTATATCATACGGCCATGCATACATATCACCACACCATGCATGATTCAATTTCAACTTTTTTTATCTTTCAATTGGGTCACCGCATTTTTCTTTCCCGGGACCAGTAATTTGCGTCCCACATGTTATCACTCGCACCCAACTTGGCGTCACAAGGAACCTCCGGCACACACCTTCGGGCATCCGGCACCCACCTCCGAGCATCCCGACACTCCCGGGGCATCGTCGACTCACATCTCCGACGGTATCCCCATTTATCATAATTCATATTCACATTTGTGTCTCAATATCAACATGCCACATGATGTAATGGCAACAATGTCAATTTCAGCTTTTGAAATTTCGCACAATCCAGCTTGCACAGCTTTAGAAAACATTTTAATTAAATACCCAAATGACCTTCAAAAATTATGTAATTCGAATATGTGATAGTCAAGACCTAAAGGTAGATACTTCATGAAAAACACTACACCAAAAGATTCCCATATAGCTCAATACAGAACAAGCATCACAGCACTACTAATTCTGTCCGTTCCACTTGCACAGTTTTTGAAACATTTTTGGTTAAATAGGTAAATGAACTTCAAAAATTACAAAATTTGAATATGTTGTAGGCAAGACAAAAAAAAAAAAAAAGAAGATATTTCATGCAGAAAAATTTCCCAAAAGAATCTCGTACAAAACGGTATATACCACGCATTGCAACATTACCAAGTCAGAACACATCAGATTACACAGTTTTAGAAACATTTTCGATTAAATACCTAAATGACCTTAAAAAATTATGAAATTCAAATATGTGATAGCCAAGACCATAAGGTAAATACTTCATGAAGACATTGAAGTCATATTCATCATAGGTAATGAAATATAGATGGTTGAAACTTCTGTTCTTAATACCAAAATTTCCAGATCTAACCATCTCCGAAAGACCACGATTTCACCTACCTATACTTGTTTTTTTTTTCCCCAAATTTGAGTATGTTATACTCCAAAAAATCCTTAACAACTTTCATTTGGAAGTCAAAGCCAAAATCCAACTCGAACATCACATGCAAGTCACTAGAACATCGAAGGTTGAGATGTTTTCTCAAGAACAGTACACTTGGTTAGAGCACCACCCTTATAACTTCAATTTTCCACATTCTAAACCTCCGAAATTGTCATCATTCAATCACACACACTAAACACAGCATGCAAGAGTAGATCAAGAGATCCCACTTGCCTCTAGACCGAGTGAACGGCGAACACAAACAGAGGGCGAGGCAGACTCGACGGCAAGACACGGCGGCGACGGGCGACGGTGCACTGCCCTTCTCCTTCCTCTCGCGCATGCACAGCCCCTTCTTCTTCCTTTCTTCCTTCTCTTTCTCTCCTCTCTCTCTTTCTCTCTCTCTCTCTCGGACGAATCCTCCTCTCTCCCTCTCTTTCTCGCTTAAGCCAGCCATCATTTCCCCTAATTTTCTTCCCATCATCATTAGCCATCACTAGATGTGAATGGGTGACACTTGGCTAACTTCAAAGGACAAGTGGGGGAAGCATGCAAAACCGGTCTCTTCCCCTCCCTTCTTCGCGCAGTCGACGGCCCCTCATGGGCTCTATGGGCCGGCCATTTTGGCCCATCTTAGGCCCAACACTCTTGGGCATAAGACCCAAGCTTAAATAACCTAAGATTAACCCTTTTAAAAAACTAATTAAATCCCTATTAAATCAAAGTACTAAATTGCAAATTAAATGGCTATACACTTGCAATCATAAATCCATAAGTTCCAATTTATAATACATATGGCCAAAGATAGAACTTTCTTTCCCAAAATTTATCCATTAAAAACATGGCCATAAATCTCATTTGAATCATGGATCATGGATCAAAAGGCTACAAAAATACAATAACAGTGTTTCCATCGCCTATCCATGGCTCATGGCACATTTAGGGCTTTTCATGAAATTCTAGGATGCCACATGGGATTAGACAAAGGTGTTATCATACCTTTTTTTTCAAGAAACCACATTTCTAAATGAGTCAATAACAATTTCCTAGAGGTTTGAAATCTCTGAATTTTCCATTTTTTAATAACTAAGATGACCAACCAACCATTGAACGCATTTGTTGATTTATAGGCTAGTGCATAGAAGCAGGGACAAATGAGTTCTTAAAACTTAGAGATTATTTCCTTTATCTTTGTCAAAAAATGCTTTTATCCGGTATATTGATTTACCACCTAATTAATGTGTAATTGGATAGAGATGAAGGGACAATTCCATTATCAATTTTATAAAACGATATTTGATATGTTGATTGTTGACTTGGCCACCCTTTATCAATACAATAACAAGTCAATTGATCAATTTGTCGCTTGATCTAATAAAATTTGAATAGCCATTTTATTTAACTCTCAGAGAAATGATTTGCAAAAGAACGCCAATTTAGTCATTTACTAATCCAAAACAGCGTGGTTCCGCCTTGCCCCAAATCATTTGTTTGCCCTAATCGTTTTTGAACCCTCAACTATTGGCCCAATCATTTGTTTGCCGCAAATCAAAGGTTTATGCCCTAAATCATAGACTTGGAGTTCTCTTTTTCATTGATTGCAAGTCCGTGCCCTTCCTCTTCTCTTCACATGTCGGTCTTCTTGTGTTGGGGAAGGAGACAATCCAAAACAGCATCAGATCCCTTCTCAATTCATGCAACTCGTCTTGTGGGAGCCTTCGTGGCATTGAGCAATATTGACGGTGTTAGGATTTGGCACACAAACACAAAAACATAGAGAATAAAAATGAGAAAGAGCAATTCGAAATACAAGGTTTTTACCCTGATTCATCCTTAAACTAAGGTTACATCCAGCAAAGGATTAAACAAGCGGGACTCCCGTGCCTTCCTATTTCCTGTCGGTAGAGAGTATAAATTACACTCCAACAGATGGTGGAGAGGATGATAGGGACAATCTCGAAGCCACTCACCTCCTCATAGGTATCGCATCTCTACACTTGTGCTGATGTTTGCGCCTTTCAATTTTAATTCAACCTAGGGCATTGATTTGGTATAACGTTCAAGTCCTTTTCTGCGGATTGCTGTAATTTGTATTCTTCCTTCCAATCCTCTTCTTCGTCTGAAGGAAAAAGACTTTCCAATCTAGATTGCCATCAACAAAGCCTATAGGCATCGTGGGGTATATACAAATTTCTTTTTCTTTATGTCGAGTTAATCATTAGTCATTTTCGTGTAATTTTTGGGGAATTTCGTGATGATCTTTTGTGGCCCGAATGGAACCCTTTAGGGGCATTACATGTCTGGTCATGTTTCCTTCACTTTTCCGTAAGTTGGTGGCCAATTTAGTTCAATTTCCAACATTGTGTTCAGTTTTAGGGGCATCACATGTAGTCTCGATTTATATTTAACTCATTGTTATTATGTCGGAAAAATCAACAATAAAAAAAAAAAAAGAGTTGCATTTATTTTATTTTTTGGTTGAAGAGTTGCATTTAGTTAAGAGTCACATTTACTTGGTTAATTCATGCTTACCCTAGTTTTTATTTGGTTCAAAAATGTTTTTTTTTTTTTTGGGTTCATCTAGTCTAGGAAATCGAATTCAATAGCTAGGTCAATGGCATGTTTAATTTTATTCATTACTCATGGGGTCCTTCCCTGGGCTTAATAATAAGGCCATAAATTCCTAATACGGCTCGTGTTTATCCTTTATTGTACTTTATCTTACGTTGATGTTATTATATTTTGTTTGACTTTGTTTTGTTTAAATTTGATTGTATAAACACCCTTTGCTTGATTATATAGAGTGGCACATTTCAATTTTTTAGGAAAATATAAAAAGTAAAAGATAAAAAAGATTGCATGATACATTATTTTAGCAAAAATTGAGAGAGAGAGAGAGAGAGAGAGAGAGAGAGAGAGAGAGAAGAGAGAGAGAGAAAAGATACTAATTTAGGGCATTCAATAAGTATTTGGCGTAATTAAGTCTACAACCTAAATCTTTGGTTGTAAAACAAACTCCCTCATATATACTAGATCTTTAATCTACACATAATAGATTACTAGAAACTTTGAAGAAAAGCAATTTGCATAGTAAGCACCACCTCGAGAGGAACTATTTGTGCCCACTTAGTTACTTGACAAACCCCTCAAAAATTAAGCTCCTTTGGAATGTCACAACATGCATTATTTCATATTATCTGTAGAGTTCATCATTTATCCATATAGGATTTAGATCGTGCAATGTTAATCATATGTTAAAACACAATTTACTCAATAATTTTCATTCATGTGAGTCCAATCCACATGATCCCTTGAATCGGATTAGTTTGTGAGCAAGAAAATTGGTAAGAAAGATGCAAAAATAATTCATACAAAGAAAAAGGAACCAAAGAAGTTAAAAACTAAGGGCAAACTATTGTTGTACACACTACATTGATTTGTAGGTGACACAAACATATGTTGAATGAATACAACAAAACCCAATCGTAGCATTGACACTACAACCCAGCAGCAATATAATTTTCCCTAGAAACTAGAGATGTGGAGTCTACCCTCTTTTACATGATGCAACTTGATATTCATGCATCTAGATTTTAATCAGCATAAACTCAAGCCTTAGTTGAACATGTTGAAACATAACACACAAGTTTCCTTCTCGATGATGACAGCAACTTATTTAATGATGCTAATTTCCAAAAGTAAATGATAATCATAATAGACATTAGATAGACACATATGGTCTATGGTCTTACGGTTTATAAACTTGGGGGTGATCAAGTCAAAGAGTGAGACCTGAGTAAAAGTCTTAAGTTTCATCATATGCGGTTTCTAAATTGTCAAACCAAGCTACATCTCAATAACCATTCTCTCAAGTTGGACTTTCTTTTATTCTTTTTGTTTTTTCTTTTTTTTTTTTTAAACTTCTTTTGTGTGTTATTTTCCTTCATAAAGCACCCAATTGTATTATCATCTCTCTCTTTTTTTCTTGATTTTTTTTTTTATGAGAAGGATGTCATGATTTTTACCAAATTCAATGAATCGTGAAACTCTCTTTTGATATACATACATTTGCTTGTATGTTGATTTACGCATGCATGGTAGTTAGTTTATATCCATAAAATCTTGTTTGGTCCCATTCACATCAAAAAAAATAATCAACTTGTTTTATTAATTAATACCATGAAAAATATCAAATTGGTGCAACTAACAAAATTACCCAAAATTAATTTTTTGACTATCAAAAATCTCAAACCGGTACACATGTAATAAATTTATCACAAAAAATCTGCAATTGATACATTTGTGATAAATTTACCTTTCATTACTTTTTGTTAAATTTAATAATATCACCAAAAACACAATCTGGTACACCTATGATAAATATAGGGTAAAACCCAAAATCGGTACACTCGTTAATCGTCACCTATCATTAAACTCAACAATTTGACGGTAAAATATAATGAGAACTAACAAAAGACAAATTTACCACAAGTTTACTAGTTTGAGATTTTTTATGGTACTAACTAATTATTTATTATTGACATCTGATATAATTAGTCAATAATAATAAAGTTTGGTCATTTATTAAAAAAAACTATTGACAACTTGAAAATTCAATAACATGAAGAATGAATGGCTTGATGAGTCAACGGCTTAGAGAAATCAACAAAAAGTGGAGTCGATAATCTCATATGCAACCATCAAAGAAGTATCCATCCACATAGTGGAATAAAGCAGCTATCAAGATAGTATAGTTAAATAAATCATCAAGATAGTATAGTGAATGCAATTGTTCGATAACCATTTATAACCTTTATATGTGATCTCCGTTGGTAATTGTTTATAGTAAGCTTTAAATAGCTACATTGTACTCGTCGGAACCCTCCCACATAGACAAACAGACAAATAAACAAACATGTTATCTTTCAATTGCTACATTGTAGTTGTAGTTTCCAAATTCGCATTGTTGATTACATTCTAACTTGTTTCTTAGTTGTAGATTATAGATTCACATTGTCAATTAAATTTCGACATGCATCTTTGCTATTATCTCTAGGTGCCACTTCATCAAATAAATTTTGGCATTGCATCTTTACGTTCTTGGACTTTGTTGTCCATTAAATTCCAGTAAAGTTTGTGTACTTTTGGTTTAGTTTGAAGGAAGGTTATCAGTTTTATCACGTACTTGTGATATTTCCTATCTAGGAACTAGACCGGTCCCTATGAGAACCACCGATTTTGGGTGGGTTTAGTTCAATTTTGGGCAATTCGGGCAATTGCTGGTTCTTTGCACACCCCTAACTCATGGGGTCCTTCTTGGGGCTTAATAATGAGGCCATAAATTCCTAATACGGCTCATATTTATCCATCATCGTACGTTATTTTACATTAACGTTATTATGCTTTGGTTGACTATTGTTTTCTTTAAATTTGATTGTATGAACACCCCTTCTTTTTTTTGTATTATATAGAGCTGCACATTTCATTTTCTAGGAAAACACTTAAGTGCCAAAATCAAAATAAATCCGTGAAAATTTTCCGATGAAAAAAGATTGCATGAAAGAATTTAATATAAAATTTAATTTAATTTAATTTAAAACTAAATTTATTCAAAACATTTAAAATTTAAAAACATTTAAAATAAAAAAATATTTACAAAATTAAAAATTAAAAAAAGTAAAAAATAATTTAAAAAATTAAAAATTAAAATATTTAAAATTTAAAAATTAAAAAATTAAAAAAAATTAAAAAAATTAAAAAAAAAAGGGAAAAAGGAAAAGATAAATTATATTATTAAAATTTAATTTAATTAATTTTTGTATTATATTAAAATTCAAATTATGCCAAAATAATGTCGTTTTGACCTATTTAAGGTCTGCACCCGAAACGACGTCGTTTTGGTGCTAAAAATTTAATATAAAAATTAATTAAATTTAATTTTAAACTAAATTTATTTAAAAAATTTTAAAATAAAATTTTAAAATTTTAAAAGTTAAAATAAAATTTAGAAAAAAGGAGGCGGCTTTTTTTTAAATTTTTGTAATTTTTTATTGTTTGTAAGTTTTTAAATTTTTTTTGTAAGTTTTTTGAATTTTTTGTAAGTTTTTAAAATTTTTTGTAAATTTTTTAAAGTTTTTAAATTTTTTAAATTTATTTTTTAAACGTTTTAAATAAATTTAATTTTAAATTTAATTTAAATAATTTTTATATTATATTAAAATTCAAATTATGCCAAAACAATGTTGTTTTAGCTAGATCTTTAATCCACACACTAATAGATCACTAACGAAATATTAATATTTTAATAAAAACATCAATTTGCATAGTAAAAATGAATAAATCAATGATTCTAAAACATAAAAGTAAAAGCTAAAAAAGATTGCATGATACGTTATTTTTACCAAAAAAAAAATAATAAAAAGAAAAAAGGAAAAGATACTAATTTAGGGCGTGCGATAAGTATTTAGCGTGACTTAGCCTTTAGCCTGAACCTTTATTGTAAAACAAACTCTCTCATATTGCTAGATCTTTAATCCACACGTAATAGATCCAAAACCAATTTACATAGTAAAATGAATAAATCAATGATTCTATCAGCTAAGAGCCCTTACCAAGCATAAACACTACCTAGAGGGGAACTATTTGTGCCCACTTAGTTACTTGATAAACCCCTTGAAAATTAAGCCCCTTTGGAAACGTCACAACATGCATCATTTCATATCATCAGTAGCATCTATCCTTTATCCATAGAGGCTTTAAATTGTGCAATATTAATGGCATGTTAAACACAATTTACTGAATAAATTTCATTCATGTGAGTCCAACTCACAAGATCTCGACTCGGATTAGTATGTGGGAGAAATAAAATCCCTAAGAGAAGAAGCAAAAATAATTCATACAAAGAAAAAGGACTCAAGGAAGTCAAATAATGAAGAGCGAACTATTGTCGTGCAAGCAACGTCAATTTGTAGGTGGCCTAAATATATGATGGGTGCATATTGCAACACCATAGATTAACACGTGTAATCTTTCACTAGAAAATAGAGGCATGGAGTCTACCCTCTTTGACATGATTCAACTTGATAGACATACATTTAGATTTTTACTGGCATGAACTTGGGCCTTAAGTTGAACATGGTCCCCTTTGGAACGTCATGACATGTATTATTTCATATTATCAGTAGAGTCCGTAATTTATCCATATAGGCTTTGAATTGTGCAATATTAATGACATGTTAAACACAATATACTGAATGAACTTCATTCATGTGAGTCCAATTCACATGATCTCTTGACTCGGATTGGTACGTGCAAGAAAGAAAATTGGTAAGAGAAGAAGCAAAAATAATTCATACAAAGAAAAAGGAACCAGGGAAGTTAAACAATTAAGAGCGAACTATCGTTGTGCAGGCAATGGGTGACATAAACATATAAACATATGATGAATGCTTACTACAACACCCGATCGTACCATTAATACTGCAACTCGGCAACAACGTAGTCTTTCTCTAGAAAATAGAGACGTGGAGTCTCCCTCTTTGACATGATGCAGTGCAGCTCAATGTACGTACATATAAACTCGGGCCTTAAGTTGAAAGTGGTGAAACATAACAAACAAATTTCCTTTTGGACGATGACAGCAACTTATTCAATGATACTAATTTCCAAAAGTAAATAATCATCATAATAGACATTAGATAGACACATAGTTTTAGAGTTTTATAAACTTGTGGGTGATCAAGTCAAAGAGTGAGACTTGAGTAAAGCAAACCTTGACACCAAAACCATTTGTGAAGAGACCCAGTTGATCTATTTCTATGGGCCAAAGAGAAAAAAACAAAAACCTTAGATGGAACTAAAAGTCCTAAGATTCATCAACACGGTTTCTAAATCGTCAAACCAAGCTACATCTCAACAACCATTCTCTCAAGTTGGAATTTGTTTTATTATTTTATTTTTCTTCTTTTGACTTCTTTTGTGTGTGATTTTCTTTCATATCCATAAAACACGTGATTGTGTCATCATCTCTCTCTTTTTTTCCTTAATTTTTTTTTTTTTTATGAAAAGGATGTGACGATTTTTACTAAATCTAACGAATCAGGAAACTTTCTCTTGAGGAGTCATGGAAAGAAATTTGTCTTGTTCATCAGAGTGGGAAAGAAGGAAGTGTTCAACGTGCTCATATGTCCATAATATCCTCGTTGAAAAACACATATCTTATTTAAGACCAAAGGACCTAGTAAATCACTACCCTCTTCAAAAAAAAAAAAAAGGTTAAAAAAAAAAAAAAAAGGAAAATTACGTCAGGTTGCTAATTGGAAAGTGCTTGTGCGCCAATCAATAAGTTTTCCGAGTACACCCTATTTTAAATAAGATTTTGAAATGATCAATTTAGTTTCCCATAAGTCTTGACCTCATTGGCTAGTGACACTCTCATGAGAAAATAGGCTCTTTTCAGATTATTTAAACGTTTTTTCCCTTCCAATTATGGTAATCTTATAATTTATGGCAAGCAAAACTTTACATGTCACACAAAAATCTTAATAACCACCTGAAAGTCCTCCTTTTCTCGAAATGCGTGTTGAATATTTTCTATAGGACCCACCAATGAAATTCATCTCTAAACAGAAAGTTTATCGTCCATTGCCATTTTAAGGCGTGATCAAATTGTCTTGTCGTCTAATCAATTATATAAAGATGGACTTTAACACTCTCTCCGAATGTCGTGTTTCGTGGAAATTATTTCAACATAAAGACAAATGTGGAGGAATCTATGCTAAGTTCACACCTAACTTTGTTTTTTTTTTTTTTTTTTGTAATTTTAATATCCAAAATGAACGTGGAGGCCATGGGCCCTTCCATTTATTTTAATGCAACTCGAGCGGGGAAAGTGTCAAAAATGCCCTAAACTTTTTACATTGATATCAATTTAGTCATAAACTTTTTATTGATGCAAATTTAGCTCTAAACAAATTGACTTGATGTCAATTCAGTCCTTCCGGCTAATTTAGTCGAATTTTGCTAACGTGAATGCCGGTCGACTTACATGACATGGCTAGCGCTAACGTAGACAACTTTTAATAAATAATATTTTTTTAATTTTTTGTTCTTTTTCTTTTTCTTTTTTCCTTCTCCTCCTCCTTCCTCTAGTCGATCGCCAACGGCAACTAGCTAGGGAATGGCTAATGAGGTCAAGGTCGATGTTGCTGGCCACTAGCGAACTCAAGCCCTTGCTAGAGGCTGCCAGGCTCGCCAGCATATGGCAAGTTTGCCTTGAGGCCGCAACGGCTGGACCTCGACGGTCATGGGCAAGGCCCAACCTCGCTAGATCCAATGAGGTGGAGCCTTGCCAGCCTCTGGTGAGTTTGGCTCAAAGCTGCCCAAGTCGCTAGGGTGGTCACATGCTAGGCAGGCGAGGGCTTGGGCCCTTGCAAGCACAACCTTGGTCTCTAGCGAGGACTCGAGCCTTGCTAGCCAACAAGGTTAGCTCCTTAGCAGCTGGAGGGAGGACGAGGAGAAAAGAAAAAATAAAATAATAAAAACCAAAAAGTCAAAAATATATATAAATTATGAAAAGTTATCCACATTAGTATCGATTGTGTCGCATCAGCCAACTGGCGTCCACGTCAGCAAAATCTAGTCAAAATTAGCCGGAAATACTAAATTGACACCAAGTCAAATGTTTTATTACTAAATTAGTATCAATAAAAGATTTAGCACTAATTTGATACCAATGTAAAAACGGAACCCCAAAAAAGAAACTAAATAACATAAAAAAAAAAAAATACTTCAAAAGCTAAGCATTTACGCTGATTTGAACGAGCCAAAATGAAAACACTGCAACCATTATAGAGTAAGATATGAGCCATCGTATCACTCTCCATCGAGTTATGATCTTTATAAGATCATAAACTATAAAAGAGAGAATCAAATAGTTGGTTTGAATTGTAGATTTCATTGAATTTTCTGGTAATTTCTCGCATTAGATTTGAATCACAACCACCATTAATTTCCTCATTATTTTTCGAAATACCAAAATGCCAATCACCATTACTTTATTTGTTAAAGACTGTATTTCATCATGCGAAATCACACTAGATTAAAGTCCCCTAAATGTTTTATTGAATTTGCAATTGAATTCTGAATGTTTCAAAGACGTGTATCGAACTCTAAATCTTACCCTTCTTTCAAATAAAAGACAAAAACGGCTGTGGTCCAAAGACGTGTCTCACTTCTTTATGGAAGTCCATAGTCATTTTCAAAGTTTCAATCCATTGAAAGCATCCGCACAAGAAAATTACCAATTCTACAACAACCTTAATCGAATTCTCAATCGCTCTCAGTGGCTGTTGTCTGATACTTCATGCATCGAATTATTACTGCAATTTACTTTTAAGACTGATCAATACCTTACTAACTGTGTGCACCATCTAGAAGTAATCCCTGGAGCTATTTTGTGTGCTTGCTTCGTTAGCCTCCACATGCAAAACCAAAAAGAAGCCCAAACGAAAAGCAAGAAAAAGATTCTTCAAGAGCTAAGCGTACACGCTGATTTAACGAGTCAAAATGAAAATACTTACAACGATTATAGTACTTGTTGCTTATGAAATTTTACTCACAATGTTTTAAGATCATTTATCTTTTAATCTCGTTGTGGTCGCATATATAATATGAACTATCGAATCAAACTCCGTTGAATTATAAACTTAGTGAAGACTAAAACTATAAAGAGAATATGGCATGTTGAGTTTGAATTTCAAGATCTGTTGATTCGTCCAGTAATTTCTTCCTTTTTGTGTTAGATTTGAATTGCAAGATCAATCAACTTCTTCAATATTTCTCAACATAGAAAATGCCGATAACCACTACTTTAATTGTTAGAGATTGTAATTTCATAAAATTTACTCATGAAAAATTGCACTAAATTAAAGTCCCCTAAATATTTTATAAAAAGTGTAGCCAAGTCCTTAACTGTTTTAAAAAAAGGGGTAAAATTATCAAAACAATCCTAAATTTATTGTTATTTTCCCAATTTAGTCCTAAATTTTTTGGACCAATTCAATCCTAAATCTGTTGTATTTGTACAAATTCAGTCCCCTCGGCAATTTTGGCCGGTCAACGCTGACATGGACACTAGCCAATGCCAACTATCTGGCTGACACCAATATGTTAATTTTTTAATATTTTATTTACTTTTCAATTTTTTTTCTTATTTTTTTCCTTTTTTCTTTTTTTTTTTTTTTTCTTTCCTTCTTCCTTTGGTCATCACTAGACCAACTAGAGGCAAGGGTTGGGAAGGTCAACATCACCGGCGACTAGGGAGGCTTGCCCTCATTGGCACCGGTGACAGCCAGCCTCAACCACCCCAAGTGAGGCCTCACTCTTGCCATCACTAGGTGAAGCTCAACCTCCCTAGCCACTGGCAAGGGTGAGCCTCAACCACTATTGACAAGGCCGAGCTCGACCTTGCTCGCAAAATTAACAAGGCATGACCTCACAAGATTTGGGTGAAACCTCACCGTGAAAAAATCGTGTGTGTGTGTGTGTGTGTGTGTGTGTGTGTGAAAATGAAAAATCTATATGTGTCGGAGAAATAAGGAAAGGAAAAAAAATAGAGAGAAAAAATGAAAAAAAAAAAACTATGTGTGCGTGCGCGCTCGTATGTTTGAAAATGAAAAAACTAAGTGTCGGAGAAATAACGAAAGGAAAAAAAAAAAATAGAGAGAAAAAAATGAAAAACTATGTGCGCGCGTGTGGGAAAGAATGAAAAAAACTATGTGTGTGTGTGTGAAAAAAATGAAAAAACTATATGTGTCGGAGAAATAAGGAAAGGAAAAAAAATAGAGAGAAAAAATGAAAAAAGTAAGTGTGTGTGGCTAGACGATCGGTGTCCATATTAGCGCCAACTAGTCAAAATTGATTGGATAAACTGAATTTTGTGTGTGTGTGCGTGTATGTGTGGCTGGACGATTGGTGTTTACATTAGTGCCGACTAGTCAAAATTGACTGGATAAACTGAATTGACACAAATGCAAAATGTTTAAAATTGAATTGACAAAAAATATATATATATGACTGAATTAGAAAAGTTATAATAATTTTATAAAAAGGTGTATTAAGCTCTAAATCATTCCTTTCTTTTAAAAGAAAAATAGATATTAGAATAATAGATGAAATAGAAAAAGTTATGGTCTAGCGAAGTTTCCAACTTCTTACTTAATTAAGCCAACCATGAGACTACATATAAAGTGCTTGTAAAGACCGACATGTAAAATTTTACACACTAGAGTACTTTTACATTATTTTTTGGCACTAACTTATGACCATAGCAAATCATTATTAACGTATTAGAAAATTTCCACGTAGGATTACTCGAACGTTGCCCGCAAAAAATATATCAAAGTCAAATTTGTGTAGCCTTTGACCAGAAAAAAAATAAAATAAAATTGTGCAGCCTTCAGTCCCAATGTAAGACTTTGAACGCATTACTATATAGTTATGGGCGGTCCATTCTAAATTGCCAGACGATTATCTTCTTCCTCACCAAGAAAAGAACAAAGCAAATGCCAAGCCGCCACCACCTTCTCTGCATTCTGTCCCCTTCTCTCTCCCTCGTCTTCTTCTTCTTCTTCTTCTTCTTCTTCTTGCTGAGCTTCCATGGCGTCCACTCCGCTTTCCCAACCATTTGCGAATCGCAGTCTCAATGCGGCAACATCTCCATCAAGTATCCATTCTCGACCGTCAGCGACGCCCCCGTATACTGCGGTTACCCACAGCTCAGAATCAGTTGCCCGGATGTCGATAATCCCCCGACCATCTCTCTTCCGGGCGACACCTACTTCGTCGCCGAAATCAACTACGTCGACGAAACCCTGACTCTCGTCGACATCGACGTCGCCGACCGGATATGCCCCAGGGCCAGCCATAACCTCACGATCAACTCGCTCCCGCTCGGTTACAACTCCGCCGATGTCAATCTCACCTTCTTCTTTAACTGCAGCACTCCTCCGTTAGCGCCCAACCCCGCCAGGGCCATCGATTGCTTGCGATCTGGTGATAATCAGTCGTATGTGTTCGTGGACGCGAGCCCCGATGAGGCGGCGGCGATTCGTGAGGCGTGGGGCTGCGAGGAGGCAGTGGTGGCGGCGGTGAAGCGGACGGAGGTGACGGCGGCGAACGGGGGGGACGAGCTCGCTGGGGCGATGAGCGAGGGGTTCGCGCTTGACTGGGCGGCGGTGAGGGAGTGCGGCGCGTGCGAGCACTCCGGCGGGCGGTGCGCGTTCAACCAGAATGAGCAGTTGCTGTGCTTCTGCGAGGACGGGTCAAATCACACGGACGGCTCGTTTTGCAAAGGTAAGATTGAAGTTTGTGTCTGTCCGTTTCCTCTCTTTCTTTATAATTGGTTTTGCATCTTGTTTGCCAATTGTTTGCCAATCGCCATGATTGCCTTTTTCGATGCTTGTCACTTCTTAGTTGCGCGTGATCTGATTTCTGGCATACTTCGATGTTTCAGCAGCTTTTAGAATTAGAAAATTATATACTTAGGTTCGTCAATTTCTTAATCAATACTTTTCAAAATTTGAATGGTAATTACACCTACTAGTGTATCCCATGCAACAGGTCCTATATGAAAGCTTAAATTAATGAATACATATTTAATATGGATTCATAGACAAACAAAACTGTTACTTTAGTACCATTCTCACGTGGAAATTAGAACCACACATAGAATTTAACTAGTGAGGAATGGTACATGTGAAATAAATGAGTGAATTGGGATACCTTATTTAATACCCAATCCAAAAACTTAAAGTAATAGGTGAATGAAGATTATGTGCATAAAGTTTAATATAAATTTCGTAGACAAGATACGTGAATTACTTTGATGCCCTAAGCTAAAGTGAATTTTCTTGTGATATTTAAAGTACAAAGATTCGCATGTAGCAAATTGAAGCAATAAATTTTTTGGTTGAGTGAAATTTCGAAATTATGTTCCATCTACTCATGCAACTTGCAACTTGGAATGGGGTCTATTGTTACAAGGTGGTGGTTTCTTTTTAGAAAGATGTCTTTTTTGCTTTTTTGGCTACTATTGCTTTGATCATAATCATTTTCCTCCCAAGGAATTGAGTGCCTAGAAAGAGTTTTTATTTTCATTGCTTGAGACTAAGCATTGATGGGCCTTAACAATCTCTGTTAAGAAAAAGATGGCAAACTTTGCTTATTGCTTCCTATAGCTAAAGATCCCAATGTAGATCGTCATCATAGATCACAAGAGATGGCCCTGGTCCGGCTCGACTAAGGAGTCAAGACCCTTTTCAATTCATTGATTATATCCCTGTTGCAGTTTTGGCTGATGATATGTTGATATCATGAGTCAAATCAGTTCATAAAAGGATGATTGACAAAATTAGGAATGATTGATTCTAGTCCTATCCAATTCCAAGGTGGAATTGAAAACTAAATGGAGGGGATCGGTCCCCAAAATTGGAGATGGAGACTAGGTGCGCATAATAAAATTTTTGGAACATAAATTGATTTCAAGTGATTTTCTCGATTTCTATTTCAGAAATGGAGAAATTAAAAATTTTAATTTCTGATTTTTTATTCAAATCTATTTTTAGAATAAAAATATGTTCATAAATAGAAAAATCATATTATATTACTAAATGGATTTTTATTTCAGACATGTTTTGGAGAAAGAGAAATAGAAAAATAGATAAAGTAAAAATTTTATCATGCGTATCTTAAATCAATTAGTCTTAAAATCAGGAACCGGTTCGGACCGGTTCAATTCATGAAACCGGTCAAAATTTAAAGAAGAGAGTGGCGTCTGAAAAAAAAGGAAAAAGAGCGCAGCGTGGTCGCCACTTCCAGTCCCAGCTGTCTGATCACTTTCTATGACATTTATTTTACTTCTTAACATAAGTCTCTATCACATCAAAACATTAATTTTATTCTCTCTCTCTCTCTCTCTCTCTCTCTCTCTCTCTCTAAGTCACCGTGACTCATTCCCTCCTGTCCCATCTCCATCTTTCTCTCTTCTCCGCGCAAAACCCACTTCCCCTCCTCCTTCCCCAAAAACCACCGTGACGAGTCCTCCATTTTAGAGAGACGATGAGGACACCTCCAATTCGCTCCGAGCTCGCTCTCGAGCCCTCATGGATCCTCGCGTCCGTGGTGTCTTCCCGCTCCTATCTCCTCCGCATTGCCCCACCGCCCCCCCGCAACTCCATGGGGGTCAGATAAGCTCCAACTCCATCCTCGTCGCTCTCCTCGACTCGACTCCCACCACACCGAGCTCATCGAGAAGGCCATTCTCCTTCAGACGTTGGACGACGCTGTCCTCCACCATGTAGAGAGGGAAAGAGGCGTGAGAGCCGAGAGGGAAGAACGAGCATGAGGGTTGCTGTTCTCTGAATATTTTTAAGAAATAACAAAATAAATAAATAGAAAGAGTCGGTCCGGTCCGATCCAGGCGGTCCATCCTTGGAACCGGAACCAAACCGAAAATCATTGGTTCCATTTTTATGGAACCGGGAACCAGACTGGCCCTCCGGAAACCACCGGAACCAGGCGGTTCCCGGTCTGGGTGGTCTTCGTGGCTCACCCCTAGGCAAAATTGAGAGAAACTCGTCCAGATGACAGTTTAGTCGTCTTGGTTCTGAGGCTGCAATCCCTTCTTTTTTCTAGTCTAGGCGATGGCCCTGCATCTGTCTGGAACGCTGCTAACTATGTTCTTATCGAGGTCCTTATTGAAGTGTCCTCGATTGAATTGTCAAGGAGATTGGCCAAGCTCGTTCACTAGTTGAGGGCCGCGTGTTCGAATTGTAAAATGGGTAATAATAGTCCAAGTCGTCCTTAAGTCAAGTCTACAACTAGCCAGCAGCTCAAGCTACTTGGCTTTGTTTCCACGCGCCTTGTTCTTCTTATTTTCTTCTCAGCTTTTGTCTCAATGCGCCAAAGTCTCGGTCTTTGGGGAGGCCAAATCAAGTGGCTCTCATAGGTGCGTTGGGTTCAAATAATTCTCAAAGCAGCATTGTTCTTCATTTACATTTACCCTTTTTTACCCTTCTCCTTGTTTTGCTCCAACACCATCTCCCTTCGAATGGATCTTACCATGTCATATACCTCTCTCTCCTTGCTCTTCATCTTCTCCCTCCATATTCACTTCTTGGTGCCAGCTTCCAGCTACTTCAAGCCGTTCCAAGAGTGTGTTCCCTATCGTTGTGGAGATCAAGAAATCAGCTATCCTTTCAGGCATAATGAGCGACCGAGTTATTGTGGGTATCCAGGCTACGAGCTTGACTGTGATGGAGGTAACTTGACCCTTCTGTCCATGGAGTCCCTAAAGTATCAGGTGATCCACATGGATAGGAGCGAGCAGATCCTTAAGGTGGCGAGGATGGATTTATTGAAAGATATATGTCTTGCAGCACATGTCAACACCACTTTAAACTTCAGTCTCTTCAACTACACTTCCATTACCTCAATTCTACCTTATTCTACAATTGCAACTCATTGTCAACCCATTCACCCTATCGGTTCTCTTGTCCCACGTCTGGAGATGGCTACTTTGCTTTTGATGCGGACCATAAAATCCACCTACACGAGGTATGCAACTTCAGTGTCTTCGTCCCAATTTTACCAATTGAAGCTCTAGGTCTACCAATATCGAAGGTCCACAATAGTGCTACCATTAATCGTTCTATTATTAGAAAGATCCTGAAAAAAGGCTTTGAGATCACTTGGATTGCCAATACATCTCTGTGCGAAAATTGCACTAAATCAGAGGGAAGATGCGGGTATGACTGGACAAGGCAAGAATTCAATTGTTTTTGCCCTGATGCAGCCTATCCGGCGACCTGCCACATAACACCAATACCGGCTAGTGTCCCTTCAATACCGCCAGTACCAGCAATCGTCCCTTCAAGTATGTATGCTTACTCTCATCTAACATGTGGTTTCCACTTAGCCATAAGTTGTTCAAAGAGAAGAATTGCTGGGCATGTCCTTCCCTCAAACGAAGTGTAGTCATCCTCTTTGTGACATGCATGATTGTGTTACAATTTAGAGTCCCAAGTCTTAAAACTTTATCACCCCATTCTCAACAATCTTAACGAATGGATCATTAGGTCGGTATCTGCATACCCTCAAGATCCAACGTTTAAATACATTGAGCAAGGATGCTCTGAATTTACCATGAAATTTCACATCGGGGAAAGGTAGTTTAAATCAGAATGTGTTAGCCGATAAGTTTAGGTTTGACTTGTTCTTTACATCTCACGTAACAAGAACTCTTGACCCCTCAAATGGGCTAGACTTTTTCACATTGAAGACCCAAAAAAAAAAATTTCGCCTTTCGATTTCAACAACATTGGAAGAACTCCGGAGGAAATTGCTTTGCATGTTTCCAGGCCGTATCTTCCTAATCACTGTCCAGTTTGAACGTTCAATGGCCATCTTTTCTATTTCCCTCCTTCACGAAATTCCAGAAGACCGAAACTAATCTCGGTCAAAGTCCATGGTCAGAATAGCTTCCTCTATAATACTGACAATGAATTAACCACATCCATCTCTTTCACACTTTAGTCTAGAGAAAGTGAGCAATTAAAAGGAGAATTCCTTCATCCTCAGCTTGCCCCAACCCTCAATCCACGTGATATTCTCCATCCATGACAGGATGAACTTACTCAAGTGGGTGACGCAGCCACTCTCCTTCTCTCCTCCCCTTCACACTCCATCCTCGTCTTCGTCCTCGTCGGCCTCATCGTTTCCACAAGTTCTTTTATGCGAGGGAGACGACGGTGTCCACTATACTAACTTCCGCCGCTATTTTAATTGCGGAACCATTGCAAATATAACTTATCCTTTCGCTCTTCCAAGTCTTATTTTCATTATCTTACCAAGAGCAGAAGTTTTATTTTCAGTACTTGAGGCTTGAGCGATTTATGGACCTAAGCAATTTCTGTCGTGAGAAAGATGGCAAACTTGTTGCTTCCTATCTAAAGATCCAACATGGGTGATCATAATCGTAATTCACGGGAGATAGGACCAATCCGGCTTCGGCCGAGGAGTCGCGGCCCTTTTCGATCCACTGATTTTACCCACGTTGTAGGTTGGGCTAATGATTAGTCGTATCATCAGTCAAATCACTTCAAAAAGATGACTGGGCAAAGTTAAAGAGAAACTCATTCAGATGAAAGTTAGCCGCCTCAATTCTGAGGCTCCAATCCCTTCTATTTTCTAGTAGTCTAGGCGATGGCCCTGGGTGCATCTAGAACGCTGTAACTATGTACTTGAGGCCCTTATTGAACTGTCCTCGATTGAATTGTCTACGAGATTGCCAAAGCTCGTTGATTAGTCTGGGGCTGCGCCTGCGTGTAGGAATTGGAAAATGGGGAATACTATTCCAAGTCGTCCTCAAGTCAAGTTCACAATTAGCCAGCAGCTCAAGCTACGTGGCTTTGTTTCCACATGCCTTGTTATCCTTCTCTTCTTCTTAGCTCGTCTCCCCGCGCCAAAGTCTTGGTCTTCGGGAGGCCAAGTCAAGTGATTCTCGATGTGCATTGGGGTCAAGTCATTCCCAAAAGCAGCATCATTCTTTATCCTCTGCATCCTCTTTCTTTATATGTACCCTCCTTGTTTTGCTCCAACACCTTCTCCCTCCGGACGAATCTTACCATGTCGTGTTCCTCTCTGTCCTTGCTCTTCTTCATCATCTCCCTCCATATTCAGTTCCCTGTGCCAGCTTCCGGCGACTTCAAGCCGTTCCAAGAGTGCGTTCCCTATCATTGCGGAGGTCAAGAAATCAGCTATCCTTTCTGGCATAAAGAGCAAAAAAGTTACTGTGGGCATCCAAGGTACGAGCTCGGCTGTGACGAACATTACCCGACCCTGTCCATGGGGTCCTTGGAATATCGGGTGATCCACATAGATTGGAGCACGCAGATCCTTGAGGTGGTGAGAAAGGATTTATCGAAAGATATATGTCTTCAGTCATTTGTCAACACCACTTTAGACTTGAATCTCTTCAACTACACTTCTAGTGACCTCAATTCCACCTTATTCTTCGGTTGTGTCCCATTGCCGATCCCTCGACCTTATCCATTCTTTTGTCCCGCGTTTAGTTGTCACTACTTTGCTCCCAATGTGGACCTTGCAGAAACGCTACACAAGCAATGCGTATTCAGTGTCCTTGTCCCAATTTCAAGAGAAGCTCTAGGTCTACTACCACCACATTCGGAGGGTGGTGACCATAGGGCTGTTCTTAGTAAGGTCCTGAACGAAGGTTTCGAGATCACCTAGATTGCTGACACATCGCATTGCGAAAATTGCAACAAATCAGGGGGAAGATGCGGGTATGGCTGGACAGGGCAAGAATTCAATTGTTTTTGCCCTGATGGAGTCTATTCAACGACTTGTGGCCAACAGGGTATGCATGCTTACTCTCCCCTAACTTGTGGATTTCAATTAGTTAATGTTCTTCCATGGGAGGGATTGCTGGGTTTGACTGTTATTTGGAAAAACGACCTGCTCATGCCCTTTAAAGCGTGACAATCTCATTTGGCTGGGCATGCCCTTCTCTCTGATATGATGAAGTGCAGTAATCTCATTCTCGCTATGACATAATCATGTCAAAATTTAGACTCCCAAGTCCTAAAACTTTATCACCCCATTCTCAACAACCTTCCTTGCCTTAACTGTTGGATCATTAGGTCTGTATCTGCAAACCCACAAGATCCAACGGTTTAAATACGACGAGCGAAGATGCTCTGATTTTAGTGTAATATTTCACATCATGGACCAGTAATTTAAATCGGAATGCATTTAGCTGATAGTCAATTCACCTAAAATTTAGGTTTGACTTGTTCTTTACTTTACACGACATGAACTCTTGACCCCTCAAATGGGCTAGACTTTTTCCACAGTCAGAACCTTAAAAAAGATATCACTTTACAATTTCAACTACACAGGAAGAACTCTGGAGGAAATTGCTTTGCATGTTTCCTCCGTCTTCCTCATCACTTCCAACCCCAGACCCAATTTCAACGTTCGATAGCCATCACTTTCTTTGATTTCCCTCCTCCACGAAATATCAGAAGACTGAAACTTGTCTCGGTCAAAGTCGAGGGTCAGAATAGTTTTCTATATTATACTGAGGAATTAACGACGTCCGTCTCTCACACTTGAGTCTGAAGAAAGTGAATGCAAAAAAAAATTTCTCCATACTCAACTTGCCCCTCTGAACTCTAAACCCTCGTTCCACAATTTATTCTCCACCCATAAGAGCATGAACTTACTCAAATGGGTGACGCAGCCAACCACTCCCCTTCTCTCCTTCCCTTCACGCTCCATCCTTGTCTTCATCCTCATCGGCCTCATCATCCCACAAGTTCTTTTATGTGAGGGAGACGATGATGTCCACTATACCAAATGCCGCCACTTTTTTAATTGCAGAACCGTCACAAATATTACTTATCCTTTCTGGGGAGGTAGCCGACCCCAATTCTGTGGGCTTCCAGAATTCAGGGTCGAGTGCCACGAGAACAAATACCCCATCTTTGAGTACCAAGAGCAGACGTATCGAGTCCTCAAGATAGATCAACATCTTCGTATGATGACAATCGCAAGGATGGATTTGATGGACGTTTCGTGCTTGGGCGAGTTTAGGAATACTAGCATGATGGATTCCACTCTCTTCCATATGACCCCAGCCGTTAGGAACCTCAGCATCTTCTACGGATGTTTGGCCAAGTCAAAGAACATAAGCAATGAGTTCGAGTGCTTCCATGATGACTTCAGGAAGTCGGCTTTCTTCATGGATAACATCTTCTTGGACAGACCACTCCCGGTTAACCTCACCAGCTGCCTCACGAGCATCAAGGTTCCTGTTCTTCAGAGTGCGCTCGATGAGCTTGGAAGAGGCAATATCAGCTTGCAAGAAGCTCTGAAACGAGGGTTCGAGGTTCAGTACAGTGACCAACCTGAGTGCTCAGCGTGCGCCTCTTCTGGCGGCTTTTGCGGGAGCAACTTTTTTCATTCACCATCTAGTTTCACGTGTTATTGCCGCGACAAACCCCATGCTCATACCTGCAATGACCCTGGTACGTTCTTTTGGTAGCATTCCCAGGTGATCATTCTCAACTCCATTTGGTGGGTTCTAGTTTATATCGGCACATGAGATTCTATTATAGACCACGTAGATTATGCACAAAATCACTAAACCTTGAGCTGCTGCGGAGTTAGTTTAGATTAGTTCCACAGAGATCATATGGCCAATGGACCTGAGAATTTGTCCAGAGAAAAATCCAATTCAACCGAATGTGATCCGCTTGGCGCTACTTTTTGTTTTGTCTTCCTCCATCTAAGAATATCATGCGATAAGAATTAAGACTTTTCTTTCCTTTTTCTCTCTTTGGTGGCCCAAAGCAAGAGGAAATTTCAACTTAGCTACTGCTTGACCAGCAATTCTTCGCGCGCGCGAGAGAGAGAGAGAGTCGTTTTCGCTGACTAGTCACGAAGGTCCGTTGGGAGCCAAACACGTCCCAATGTTGAATTGTCAATGGTCAACGGAGGAGGAGCTCCTGAGGAAGGCAATTTAGATTGGACTTCCTTTTAGCCCCGATTTGACTCTTGATTCAGGCCCATGAAAGGGAGCCCAAAATGGGCCCATTGATGTGGATTTGGGCCTACAATTTAGACTATAGGATTATCGAAGTCAACATCCGTCGACTAATTCCAAGACTTAGTTGGGTCGTAAGCTATGCATAGGGTTGTGGGAACTTCGACGTTAGATAAGAATCCAGGGAAATGTGATTAATTTTTCATTCGCACTAAAGTTTGGTATCGGAAAATTAAAAAAAAATAAAAAATAAATAAGATCAACAACCAATAATTAAGTTGCATTGCTTAGTTAGGATATGTTCTTAATGATTAGGTAAGATCATCAAAGTCAACATTTCAAAAAAAAACGTTGGTGCGTCCTCCAACCGAAGTCCTCTTTGGCTAGGAAGTTTCCTGGTTCGTTCCTCTTAAGGTTTTTTTTTCCAGGGGCGCAAAAATTCCCCCCGGTAAGCCATGGGGCGTTTGACTAATGCGCGGCCCGGAGCCACTTTCCGTCTCCGTTCGGTATTCCTCTCTTCAAAGTCGATGAACCAGCCTGGAGTTCTAGGACCAGTTCAAACCAACCCCATTTTGACTTTTCTGAAAATTGCTTTCCACACCCTCTCCTGCCTGTTTCTGCAATCCTCTCTGCCTCCTTCCAGTCCCAAATGAATCTCCATAGCTTCATCTGCGGAGCTTGTTCTTGCCGCTTGGTTATTGTCGTTGTCCTCGCCAGCTTAGTCTATCGGGCTACAGCGGATGATGCGAAGTATGAGGCCTGCGCACCTCAGAACTGTGGATATGGCCGGAACATCAGCTACCCTTTTTGGATTTCGGGGGAGCAGGAGTCTTATTGTGGCTATCCAAACTTTGAGATTACTTGTGTAGAGAAATACCCTGTCCTGAATTTCCCGGAGGGTGAGTTCTTCATTAAGGAAATCTTCCATGCGAACCATTCTATCCTCCTGGTTGATGCGCTCGTGTACAATGACACCTGTGGTGCTCCGCCGCATAATATCAGCTTCGAAAGGATGCCTTTCAATCTGAGTTCCACTAATGCTGATTTCTTCTTCTACTATAATTGCACCTCGCCGCCACCGCCAAATTTTGCATATCCAGTGAACTGTGCTAGCAACAACACCAACTATTCTTTTGCTCTTTTCCCCAAGGAAGCATTGCAAGATATAGATGTGTATTCTGCCGTCCACTCCTGCAGTTCTCCAGTTAGTGTACCTGTTTATGTTAATGCAAATACCACTAGCTTGGCAACTATGAATTACAGTGAGATTATGGAGATGGGGTTCCTTTTGAACTGGACTGCAATTGATTGCAGTGACTGTGAGGAAAGTGAGGGACGGTGTGGATTCGAGAACAAAGATTTCGTTTGCTTTTGCCAAGATGGTCCTCATTCTCAAACCTGCAATGATGGTAAATGCATGGGTGATTCGGTTTTATTTTTTTTTTCTTGACTGAGTTTTTGGGTCCATTGTTCCGCTTGATCTTTCGTTTCTACGTGCTGTGGATAATGTCCTTGAACTTCTTCAATTTCTTCGCCTTAGCTTAGATTCTAGACTTGCTTACTGCTGCAAATGAAACTCTCTGATCTCCTGGGTTCCAAGATAACTTATTGGAACCTCGTAGATTTTGATGTTCGCGAACCTGGAGGAATTGAAAGAAAGAGTAATGGAAATGTTCGTGTTTCTTTCTGCAACAAATTACGAGTTATCAATTGGGTGTTCATGATTCAAGAAGCTTGAAAGTTCTTGCCTGAACATGAGCTGCCCACTTCTTTTTATCAGCAGAACGATAGTTCTGCTTAGAAGCCGAAAGTTTTGAGACATGTCTAGAAACATACTGCCGATTCAATTAGTGGCACAGAAAGCTTTATCTATCTCCGCATCTGATACCACATTGTTGATCATATAGCAGGGTGTTTGCTACTTTTATACCAGCAAGAAATTTTATTTTCCTGTCTTCCTGTTCATCCCCTGATAACTCCAGAAATTCAGGATTTTAGCTAATCTCCATACTCGTTAGTCAATCAGCCATATATCCATTTTTATGTGTTTCCAATTTCTTCTGGTAACATGCCACTAATTGATCCGTGAAAAGTTCAATAGGAGGATCGAGCCAAACTGGTGAATTTGTAATCTTTTCACTCAATCATGGCATTTTTTCTTTCTTGAAACTGAATGAGCTATAACCTCATGATGTGCTCTGATCTTTATTTCTCCTAGACACTTTTAAATGACCTGTTTGCACTTCATTGACAAATTTTTCACTTTTGGTGACTACTGTCTCAGGAGAACCAAATAAAAGAAAGAAACTAGTAGTAGGTAAATATTTCGACTCTCTTCCACTTCTCTACATTCTCCTCTGCAATTTGTTCCAAATTTTTTACAGTAAGCTTGCATCATTGCTCAATGGAATCAATATTTCTAATGATGTGCTCTCTCTCCCCTAAAATCAGGTTTTGCTTCAGCAGGTGGAACAGCAGGCGGAATTGCAATCGTAGCAATTATTATCTTCATCTATCGATCTCACCAAAGAAAAAAATATAACCAGTCATCCTTTGCCTCAAGAAGCACCTCCTCAATTTACTTCTCCAGGACAGATTCTGAGAAGGGCAATGTCTACCATGGACTGCCCATCTTTGACTACGACGAACTTAAGAATGCTACCAACAATTTCGATCCAGCAGCAGAACTTGGTGATGGAGGCTTTGGCACCGTTTTCAAAGGTAAGAGCAACACTAAAACTGTCCATAGTCAGTGAACCCGTCATCAATGATTTTGCCATAACCTTAACAAGTTTTGCAGGCAAACTTCAAGATGGGCGTGTAGTTGCAGTCAAGAGATTGTATGAAAGCAACTACAAAAGAGTTGAGCAATTCGTGAATGAAGTTGAAATACTTGCTTGCTTACGCCACCCAAATCTAGTCTCACTGTATGGCTGCACCTCCCGGCAGAGCCGTAGACTCCTGCTCGTGTATGAATATGTGCCAAACGGCACGGTGGCTGATCACATTCATGGTGATTTAGCTAAACCCGGCTCGCCTCCGTGGTCCACCCGTTTGAACATAGCCATAGAAACCGCAAATGCATTGGTGTATCTCCACGCATCTGTTGTAATCCACCGAGATGTGAAGACCAACAACATCCTGCTGGACGAGAATTTCAGTGTCAAGGTTGCGGATTTCGGTTTGTCACGCCTCTTCCCATTGAATGCCACTCATGTTTCAACTGCCCCTCAAGGGACACCAGGTTATGTCGATCCAGAGTACCACCAATGCTACCAATTGACTGAGAAGAGCGACGTATATAGTTTTGGAGTAGTCTTGATGGAGCTCATATCTTCCTTGCCAGCCGTTGATATCATGAGGCATCGCCACGAGATAAATCTATCCGCCCTGGCCATTAACAAGATCCAAAGCCACGCGTTGCACGAGCTTGTAGATCAAAATCTTGGGTTCGATACAGACTATAGGACTAGAGAAATGATTACTGCGGTGGCGGAGTTGGGGTTCCAGTGCTTGGAGCAAGGCCATGACATGAGGCCATCGATGGAAGAGGTATTAAAAACACTAATGGAAATACAAAACCGCGGCCACGATATGGAGAAGTTAGACCAAACGGATAATATATCGGATGATGCTGTTCTGTTGAAGAACAATCCGTTAACATCTTCGCCAGTTTCAGTCACAGCGAAATGGGTTAGCAACGATTCAACGCCCAGTGCTAGTGGTTAGGTTGCCATTTTAGGAGACGAGATCTTCTGAAGACTGCCGATATGTACAGTAGTGAGGTAATGTGTATGAGTGAGGTAAAGAAGACAGCCACATTATGGTATTTTTCCTTTGTTTGTTAGCATATTCTTCCATACCGGGCATCTTTACTGAGATGGGAATATTATGTGTATGAGACATAGTAGTTGGCACACTTTCGTCTTTGTTTTCTCTTCTGAATTGAGCATGAGAGCTTAGCCTCTCTTTTTGGGTAGGTACGTGACCACGAAACGGTTCAACATCGACTTCTGTAGTGTGCTGAATATCTCGTTTGTACCATCCACTGCATTGCCTGAAAAGCTTTGTTTGGATTTCTGCCTAAAACAATACGTGGACCAAGAGCGATATGATAGAATAGCCATGGCTTCTGTTCTTCCTAGTTTTTCCATGGAAGTAATTGCAGGAAATGGATTACCGATGGTTTTAATTATTAGTGTGATGAGCCTAAGTTGGCCCGTCTGCCCATGTTGGGCCTAAAAGCTTGACCCACAATATTAGGGCCTATGAAGGGACACGTTTCTTTTTGGAGGTGACGTATATAAAGGGGAAAAGAGAGGGAGGAACGCACCTTTTGGCAGTATGTACGTTCCTCCTCCCTCTCTCCCTCCAAAAGAAAGAACAAAGAAAAAGAGACGATACTCTCTTCCCTTCAAGGCCAATTGACGTCATCGGATCGAACAGGATCAATTTTTCTTCCTCATATCGGCATCGGTGTTTAATCTGTGGACAATAAGGTACGCTCGATTATGTAGTGTAACTTTCGATCGGTGATACATGTTCTTCCTGGGCTCGTCTTTCGCATTTGTTTTAGGGATTCGATTTAGTGTCGAATCTGTTTCAGGGAATCCGATAGACCCAACATTGGTATCAGAGCCCTAGTTCATATTTTTCCAACCCCTTTCATGTTTATGAATGATTTTTTATTGATTTTTCGTGAAAAAATCGGCCAACACCGATAAGGGGCGGAAAAATCCCGACACCCGATTCTGTTCACCCCGTGTTTTGGTTTTTTGTAAGTCGAAATTTTTTTCTAAAAGTGTAGGATTGAAGCCCTCGTCAAGATGAGAAAAATGAGTGGTGGATCGCCACTGGAGGCCACCGGACGCGCCGCCATGCGTATTTGGAATGAACGGGGGTCATCAGCGCCTGCAACGCACGCGCCGATTCGGTCCCCCTCAAGCACGTGCGACGCACACGCCGTTTCGGCCGAAGGCGCGTGCGACGCACGCACGCGGTGTTGGCGCCTGCCGCGCACGCGCCGGATGACGTCATCGTGACGTCATCCAGGCACACGCGTGGCACGTGCCGATCGGCTTATCAGAATGGGCCGCATGGTCCGTCCGGCCCGACCGGTCTGACCCGACCCGTCCAGTCTGACCCAATCGCCCGTTGACCTCGACCCGGCTGACTATTGACCGTTGACTTTGACTGTTGACTTTGACCGTTGATTGTTGACCTAAAAAAAAAAGAGGAAAAAAATGTGTTTCTTCTTCCAATTAAGTCTATGTGGATTATATGTAATCCCTTATTTGTTTTGCATTTGTTGCAAGAATAATGCCTCCCCTTAGGTTGCACACACCTATTCGTGCTATTACCGATGAACAAAAGGAAAGGCTTTCTAAGTTGATAGCTGAGCTGACTGATCATCGATGGGAGAGTGGCAACTTAATTGATCACATTCTTGAAGTCAACGGGAAAATACAAAAGGTCATATGAAATGGTTGTCCCATGCCACAGTCTGAGATGATGCGATTTTTCATAAACACTCTTCCACAAGAATGACAATAAGTGTTGAATCGCGTGTGGGAAGTCAACAGAGCTGCTTCGTATAGGAAAATTGTGATGGATTTTATAAATGATTATTACTGGATTGTCACAAGGGAAAAGATCAAGAAATTGAACAAAAGAGGATCTTTTCCAGTTCGTGTATTGACTTGGTGTTAGATGTATTGGTTGGTCTTTATTTAGTGTGCTTTGTGGACATCTTATGTAATGTTTATTACCTGATTGTTGTTGATGTAGCAATTGATATGTAAGTTGTATTATGTGAAAGCATTATTATTCTATTGTATGTCGAATATTATTTGCTTTCTATTATTGGTGATTGCTGTGGGTAGTTCATAGAAGTTTTTGTAACTTCATAGAATTTATTTTGCATAAGACAATTATATTAATGATAGTTTTAAGTTAGGATTTTTGGAGGATGATTGGAAACATAGTGACCTTTTGATTCTGAAACCTTACTTGAAATTGTTCATTAATATGATGGGTCTGTGCAAAATGGATGCATAAATGATAGGCATTAATAATTCGTGCAAATATGTCTGATATGTTCAGATCAATGGTTTCAGCCACAAAGAGCATAGTTGCTGAGCTGAACAAAAGTGAAAAGCTTAATGGCGACAACTATGAAATTTGGTATATGAAAATCCAATATGTGTTGAAAGAGCAAGAGACACTAGAAGCTCTTAACCTGACCATGGTAGAACCTGAAGAAGGAAACACTGCACAGCACAAGAGAGATAAGGAAGCATTTGCTGCATGGAAAAGAAAGAACTTTCTTACTCACATTACGTTGTTGAGGAGCATGGAAAATGACGTCATGCGAGAGTTTAGGCGGTTTGAGAATGCCAAGGAAATGTGGAAAGCATTAGCAGCAAGATTTGGTCATACTTCGGTGACCAGAATGAGATAGCTCACTATTAGGTTTGACTCTTATAAGAAGCCTCATGGTCAGACCATAAAGCAACATTTTAGAAAGATGTCAAACATGATTAATGAGCTGAAAAATGCTGCCTATGTCCTGACTAAGGAGTAGCAAGTGCAAGTAGTGATTCGTTCATTGCCTCAAAGTTGGGAGCATATGAAGGTGCACCTAACCCATAATGAAAATATCAAAACCTTTGAAAATGTAGTGCGTCATCTTGAGCTGGAAGAGGACCGCCTCTTGGCGGCTAAGCTGGAAGCTAAAATCTATCATACTGGTTCTAGCTCACATGGAGCTTCGAGCTCCAAGCGCAAATGTCCTAACTGATTTGATAAAGGGAAAGGCAATGAAGCAAGTCCTTTAGGGAAGAAACCTAAGCTTAACCAACATAAAAGAGGAAAGCGTCCTCAAATGAAGAAGCTTATAAGGGTAAAATGTTACAATTGTGACAAGAAGGGTCACTATGCTCGCGACTGTTGTAAGCCAAAGAAGGTATACACCTCTTGTACTTTTCAGAACTTTGCTTATGTGTCGAGTTCTGTATTTTTAACTGAGTCTAATCCTTTGTGGACTGTAGATTCAGGAGCGACAGACCATGTAGCGAAGGATAGAGAATCCTTTGTGAAATTCCGACTAGTACTAACTGGAACTAAGTGGATCTATGTGAGAAATAACTCTAGAGCTGAAGTAAAAGGAATTGACACCTGCCAACTGAACATGCATGGTGGACGTACTTTGTTCCAATATGATGTATTGTATGCTCCAGAGATTCGTCGGAATTTAATGTCTGTTTTAGTGTTGGTCAAGCTAGGTTTTAATATGAACTTCCATAATAGAGGTGTGGATTTGTTTTTGGATACAAATTTCTATATTTATGGTTATTTTCTGGATGGTTTCATTGTATTAGATATTGACTATGTTAATGCAAATGTTTGTTATTCCCTTTTCACGTCTCCTAATTCATATAATAATGATGTGAATGTGTGGCATGCTAGATTTGGTCATATTAGCCAACAACGTATGAATAGACTAGCCAAAGAGGGCTTGTTGGACAACATTGAAAAAGTTGATTTGCTCATATATGAGCATTGCCTAGTAGGAAAAACGATAAGGAAACCATTTGAAAAAGGTAAAATAGCTGAATTTTCTATGCATTTAATCCATTATGACATCTGTGGTCCAATGAATGTGAGAGGAATGCATGGGGCTGTTTATTTCATCACTTTTATAGATGATTATACTCGATTCGGATATGTCTATTTGATTTCTCATAAATCTGAAGCATTAAGTTGTTTCAAAAGGTTTATGAACTTGGTATAAAATCAATTAGACAAGAAAATAAAAGCATTGAGATCCGATCGAGGTCGAGAATATTTATATGATGAGTTCAGAAAATTATGTGATGAAAAAGGAATAGAAAGACAGTTGTCTATTCCATATACTCAACAAAATGGTGTTGCGGAGAGAAGAAACAAAACCTTACTGGAAATGGTTAGGTCCATGATGGAGCATGTTAACTTACCTATCACTTTTTAGAGTGATGCGTTGTTAACTGCTGCCTATATACTTAACCAAGTGCCTTCTTAATCAGTTATTTCCACTCCATATGAGTTATAAACAGGTAGAAAACCGGACTTAATTTTTCTTAAGACATGGGGTTGTGCTGCCTATACTCATGAGCCCTCTCACAAGTTTGGGAAATTGGGTCCTAGAGGAAAGAAGAGTATTTTCATAAGATACTCCGAACACTCGAAAGGGTATGTGTTCATAGGTGAGCAGGAAAGTAGAAGTATAACTGAATTTGAATCATGGAATGTCACATTCTTAGATAATGAATTTCCTAAGAATGGCGAAATAGGGGAAGATTACACCCTATTTGAAACCTTGGATCAAGATAATGGTATTAGTGGAGTTCGTCCAAGTGGGAGTAATATGAGAAATGATTAATTGAATTCAACTCATTCTCAATTGCAACCACATGATAAGACGACATTATCATTATCTAATCCTAGTGGGAGCATAATGGGGAACGATGTGCAAAATGCACAATCTCCCATATGGCGAACAAGTCGCAAAAGTATTCCCCGTCGACATTTTGACATTGAAGGGGAAACTTTTATGATTGCTCCGCAAGATGGGGATGAGCCAAGAAATATTAATGAGGCTCTAAATTGCCTTAGTAAGGAAAAATGAATTCATGCAATGGAAAATGAGATTGAGTCAATGAAGTCAAACCAAGTTTGAAAACTGGTTGATCTTCCAAAGGGACGCAAAGCTATTAGGAACAAGTGGGTTCTCAAAATAAAGCAAAAAACTGATGGCTCGATAGAAAGGCATAAGGCTCGCCTTTTGGCGAAGGGGTATAATCAACAGGAATGAATTAATTATGAAGAAACATTTTCTTCTGTAGTGAGATTTACCTTGATTCGCATTATTCTGACAATAATGGCGTATGGATCTTGAGTTACATCAAATGAATGTAAAGATTGCTTTCCTCAATGGAGAATTAGAGGAAGAAATATATATTGAACAACCTGCTAATTTCATTAAAAAAGACCAAGAAAGAAAGGTATGTCGACTTTTAAAATCGATATATGGCCTTAAGTAGTTATCGAGACAATGACATATACGTTTTCATAATGCCATAATGGCATATGATTTTACAATAATAGATGAGGATCATTGTGTATATATCAAAAGATCCAAAGATTAATTTGTGATCATATCATTATATGTTGATGATATACTAATTGCCGGAAGAAATAGGGAGTTTGTAGATACTGTGAAGAGTTGGTTATCTTTTAACTTTGAGATGAAAGATATGGGTGATGCTGCATACATTCTTGGAGTTAAGATTTCAAGAAATCGTTCGAAGAGATCGTTATTTCTTTCACAAGAAATAGGGAGTTTGTATATATCATTGTTTAAAATAGATCAAGAGAGATATAAATGTGATCAATCGATCTAGGGTACTACATATTAAATCTACTCAGAGTGTGATGTCCATTATGAGCTGCTATATATTCATAACAGATGTATGGCAACAAGCTCTCAAAGCATGCTGGTCGCACGGATTATTCACCGGTATGAATATTGCAGAGAGGTAAAGAGGATCCTATTCGGCCCACTATGTGTGAGTGGAAGATGATGGTTTTAATTATTAGTGTGATGGGCTTAAGTTGGGCCGTCCGCCCATGTTGGGCCTAAAAGTCCGGCCCATAATATTAGGGCCTATGGATAGAGGGATATGATGAAGGAACACGTTTCTTTTTTTGAGGGGACGTATATAAAGGGGAAAAGAGAGGGAGGAACGCACCTTTTGGCAGTACGTACATTCCTCCCTCTCTCCCTCCAAAAGAAAGAACAAAGAAAAAGAGACGATACTCTCTTCCCTTCAAGGCCAATTGACGTCATCGGATCGAATGGGATCAATTTCTCTTCCTCATATCGGCGTCGGTGTTTAATCTGTGGACAATAAGATATGCTTGATTATGTAGTGTAACTTTTGATTGGTGATACATGTTCTTCCTGGGCTTGTCTTCCGCATTCGTTTTAGGGGTTTGATTTAGTGTCGAATCCATTTCAGGGAATCCGATAGACCCAACAATTATTATACTCTGCAGTTAGCATACCTGTTTAAGTAAATGCCAATTTCCCTAGCCATAATGGCTATGGATTTTCTTTCTTGAAATGGAATGTGCTATAACCTCATGATGTACTCGATCTTTCTATATCTTAGACACTTTGAAATCATGATGACGACAGTCCCAAGAAACAAAAAGATTGGTCTTAAAGTTGGAATAGGTAATTAATTCAAGACTCTCTCTTCCACTTCTCTCTTCCCTCATTGCTCTATCAAGTGAGACTGCTGTTCAAAAACACACTTCATTTTCTTAGGAATGGTTGCATTAGGAGCTAGAATTGTGGTCAGCCTTATCTTAATGCAAGCTTTGAAGAAGCAGAGGAGCAAATATCTCGATGGTGAAATGAAATTAAGGGACTCATCTCTTCCAAAAGATACACCTATAAGGACATCAAGACGATGACTAACTCTTTTAAAGAAAAGTTAGGCCAGGGAGGCTATGGCTCCATGTACAAAGGCAAGCTTCAAGATGGTCAACTTGTGGTAGTGAAGCTGCTAAAGAAGCTGAAAGGTGATGTAGAAGAATTTTTCAATGATATTGCAAGCATAAACAAGACTTCTCATGTCAATGTTGTCACCCTCCCGAGGTTCTATTTAGAAGGAAGCAAAAAAGCTTTGATTTATGAGTTCATGCCCAATGGATCACTCGAGAAGTTCATATTCAACAAGAGTAACACTTTGGAGCTAGATCGACAATTGAGTTGGGACACATTGTACCAAATTTCGCTCGGCATAGCTCACGGGCTAGAGTACTTGCATAGAGGATGCAAAACGAGGATCTTGCACTTCGACATAAAGCCTCATAACATTCTCCTTGACACAAACTATTGTCCCAAGATTTCTGACTTTGGTCTTGCCAAAATATGCCCAAGAGAAGAGAGCATCGTGTCATTGCTTTGTGCTAGGGGCACTATAGGATACATTGCTCTAGAGTTGATCATAAGGAACATCGGAGGGGTTTCTCACAAATTAGATGTCTATAGCTATGATATGATGGTTCTAGAGATGGTCAGTAAGAGAAAAAATATTGAAGTCACAATAGATCGAACCAGTGAAGCATACTTCCCTCATTGGGTCTACCGATGCCTAGAGCTTCAAGAAGAGCTTGGACTGCTTGGGATCACAAATGAGGAGGACGAAGCAATCACGAAGAAGATGATTATAATAGGCCTATGGTGAATTCAAATCAATCCAAGAGATTGACCATGTATGACCCAAGTTCTGGAGATGCTAAAAGGAAGTGTTGAGGCCTTTCAAATTCCTCCCAAACCCATTTTTTCATCACCCTCAAGGTCACTTGCGGCTTGTCCGTGTGAAAGTTCGTATCTACAAGAGAGTAATGACTCAAGTTGGAATTGTTCATTATCAATTATATAAGACAAACACAGTTTGTAACAAACTAAGCAACTACAAAATTAATGATTATTGAGCTTTTCATAAATTTGTGATTAGATGTTTAGGTTGAATTTCTACAAGTATGACTCAAAAATAAGTGAAAAGTGTATTGTTGACACTGAAATTTTCATTTATGTGTCCCTTTTATCAATATTAGGGATCTAATTTATGACATAAATTGGCCCCCTAACCCAAAAATCGATCCCGTATTATTTAGTATTCACATTGCTCACTACATCCCATCACGATTAAGGACATTGTGATGTTAAAATTTTCACTACGGCATGGCATAGGCATAACTGAAATAAAAATAATAACTTAGAACAAATATAAAAATAAAAAATATACAATAAAAAAAGGGAAGGGTCGCTGATCATTTTATATTTCACAGACACATTAAGTTTGTCACACCAACGGGCCTCATTTTGAAGCCCATCCGTTGGATTCGTGCATCAGCCCAGGAGAGAGCTTTGGTGGCCACCCACACGGCAAAGCACGTACTGGCCGCTGCTCTCTCTCTCTCTTCAGCCACATCTGTGTAGGCTTTTTTTTTTTTTCGGTCGAAACATCCGTTTAGGTTAGACGATATTTTTTCCTTGATTTTCCATCTCTTATAATAATACATATATCTAAGAGCTTCTACATATCTTTATTTGATTATGTAAATCTGATATATTATCTTAGATAGTTATCTCATAAAACCTATCAACAAACTCCATACTTCATTATGATTCATCAAATAATAGAAATTCCACAATTTTCTACTCTGCATATTTCTAATCTGCTATTGTGATTCGAAGGAGCTCGTCTTGGCGGAAGTATTAATGGTAAGATCGATGTACTTATTTTGTATCAATCTTTATTTCCTCAATTCATCCTCATTAGAGATTAAACTTCGGAGTTCAAATTTGAATATGAGCAAAATGTCACGGTCTTACAAAGTAATAAGCTCCTTTTTGATAAGATTTATGTGTTTTAACGTCAAGCAGCAATATCTTTGGTAGAATCAGTATTTTATAATTTTATGTTGGTTAAAAAAAAAATACGTTTCGGTTTGTATCAAGGTTAATAGCTGTCGGTATTTTAAATCCTCATGTATACCATTGCAAAGCCATGAGTTCCTCATCATCTTTGTTGAATCTTCATGTTCCCTCATGTCATTTCAGCTCATTTAGCGATTATTTATATTTAAGGTTAGCATACGACAGCTCCATTTTTTATTTCGTGCTATTTATGTCTGATGGTTTTATTAGTGATGGGCTTAAGGCCCGTCCGCCCATGTTGGGCCTAAAAGCCCGGCCCACGGGAATAGGGCCCGTGGATGGAGGGAGGTATAAAAGGGATGAGAGAGATGAGAGAGAGGGAGAACGCACCTTTTGGCGCATAACGTACGTACGTCTTCCCTTCTCCCGCACGCTCTCTCTCTCCAACAAGAAAAGAAAAACAGTAAGCATTTTTCTTCCCTTCAAGGCGCCATCGGATCAAACAGGGCCAGATTTTCTTCCTCTTGTCGGCGTCGGTGTCTAATTTGTGGCTAACAAGGTACGGTTGAATCCATGGTGTGCTTTAGGATCGGTGATATGTGATTATCCCGGGCTTGTCTTCCGCATTCGTTTTAGGGGTTCGATTTAGTGTCGAATCCATTTTCGGGGATCCGTTAATCCCAACATTGGTATCAGAGCCCTAGTTCATGTTTTCCCGACCTGTTTGATGTTTTCAGATTGATTTTTCGCGAAAGTAATTCGGCCGTACGGATCGGGGCAAGAAATCCTGACACTCGAGCGCTGTTCGTCCATTTTTTCGAGTTTCTGTAAGTCGAAATTGATTTTTGAAGGCATAGGGTGAAAGCACTCGTCGAAACGAGTCTGGTGATATGTCGAATGCCGCCAGGCGTGGGCGCGACGCGCCCGAAGTGCTGGCATCGGCCAGCGTGTGTGCCACACGCGCCGGTCGGCGAACCGGCACGTGCGCGCCGCCGACGGCGAACCGGCACGCGCCGGTCGGCAAACCAACGCGCGCTGACGTCACCGTGACGTCACCCAACAATCGGTAACCGCTGGAATGACGTCACTGATGACGTCATCATCGACAACTGTTGGCCGGGCGGTGACTGGCCGACGACCCGACCCGACGGAGACCCGACTCGACCCGACCCGCGGACGCCTGGCACGCGCGTGGCACGTGCTGGATGATGTCTGTGTGACGTCAGCCCGCGCATGCGCGTGGCACATGCGGTCGGTCCGTTCGACCTGGTCCGATCGGCCCAACCGATCCAACCGGCCCATATGGTCCGACTGGCCCGACCAGTCCGACCGGTCTGGCGATCGACAACCCGATCGACGACCGTGGACCGTTGATCATTGACCCAAAAAAAAAAGTGAAAAGAATGTGTTTATTTTTCAATTAAGTCTATGTGGATTATATGTGATCCCTTATTTGTTCTGCATTTGTTGCAGGAACAATGCCTCCCCTGAGGTTGCATACACCTATTCGCGTAGTTACCGATGAACAAAAGGAAATGCTGTCTAAGTTGATAGCTGAGCTAACTGATCATCGATGGGAGAGTGGTGACTTAATTGATCATGTCCTTGAAGTCAACGGGAAAATTCAAAAGGTCATATGGAATGGTCGTCCCATGCCACAGTCAGAAATGGTGCGATTTTTCATGAACAATCTTCCACCTGAATGGCAAGATGTGTTGAATCGCATATGGGATGTCAACGGAGCTGCTTCATATAAGAAAATTGTGATGGATTTTGTAAATGAATATTACTGTATTGTTACAAGGGAAAAGATCAAGAAATTGAACAGAAGATGATCTTTCCCAGTTCGTGTGCTAACTTGGTGTTAGTTGTATTGGCTGATCTTTGTTAAGTGTGCTTTGCGGACATATTATGTAATGTTTACTACCTAATCATTGTTGATGTAACAACATATATATTGGTTGTATTAGTTGAAAACATTATTGTTTTATTGGATGTCAATTATCTGTTGCTTTCTGTTATTGCTGGTTGCTGTGGGTAATTAGCTGTGGGTAGTTTTAGAAGTTTTTGTAGCTTCATAGAATTGATTTTGCATGAGACAATCATATTAATGATAGTTCTAAGTTAGGATTTTTGGAGGATGATTGGAAACGTAGTGACCTTTTGATTCTGAAGCCTTATTTGAAATTATTCATTAATATGATGGGTCTTTGTAAAAAAGAGATGCATAAACGATAGGCATTAATAATTCGTACATATTTGTCTGATATGTTCAGATCAATGACTTCAGCCACAAAGAGCATAGTTGCCGAGCTGAACAAAGGTGAAAAGCTCAATGGTGACAATATGAAATTTGGCACATGAAAATCCAGTATGTGCTGGAAGAGCAAGAGGCACTTGAAGCTCTTAACCTGACCATGGTAGAACCTGAAGAAAGAAACACTGCACAGCACAAAAGAGATAAAGAAGCTTTTGCTGCATGAAAAAAAAAAAAAAAAAAAGAACTCTCTTGCTCGCATTACGTTGCTAAGCAGCATGGACAATGACGTCATGTGAGAGTTTAGGCGTTTTGACAATGCCAAGGAAATGTGGGAAGCATTGGCAGCAAGATTTGGTCATAGTTCGGTGACCAGACTGAGACAGTTCACTATTAGGTTTGACTCTTATAAAAAGCCTCATGGTCAGACCATGAAGTAACATCTTAGAAAGATGTCAAACATGATAAATGAGCTGAAAGATGCTGGCCATGTCCTGACAAATGAGCAGCAAGTGCAAGCAGTGATTCGTTCCTTGCCTCAGAGTTGGGAGCATATGAAGGTGCACCTGACCCATAATGATAATATCAAAAATTTTGAGGATGCTATGCGTCATCTTGAGCTGGAAGAGGACCGCCTCTTGGCGGCTAAGCCAGAAGCTAAACTCTATCATGCTAGTTCTAGCTCACATGGAGCTTCGAGCTCCAAACGCAAACGTCCTAACTGGTTTGATAAAGGGAAAGGCAAGGAAGCAGGTCTTTTAGGGAAGAAACCCAAGCTTAACCAACATGAAAGAGGAAAGCGTCCTCGAATGAAGAAGCTTACAAGGGTGAAGTGTTTCAATTGTGACAAGAAGGGTCACTATACTCGCGACTGTCGTGAGCCAAAGAAGGTAAACACCCCTTGTACTTTTCAGAACTTTACTCTTGTGTCGAGTTCTGTATTCTTGACTGAGTCTAATCCTTTGTGGACTGTAGATTCAGGAGCGACAGACCATGTAGCGAAGGATAAAGGATCATTCGTGGAATTTTGACAAGTACCAACTGGAACTAAGTGGGTCTATGTGGGAAACAACTCCAAAGCTGAAGTGAAAGGAATTGACACCTGCCAACTGAACATGCGTGGTGGACGCACTTTGTTCCTTCATGATGTATTGTATGCTCCGGAGATTCGTTGGAATTTAGTGTCTGTTTTAGTGTTAGTTAAATTAGGTTTTAATATGAACTTCCATAATAGAGATGTGGATTTGTATTTGAATACAAACTACTATGTTTGTGGTTATTTTTTGGATGGTTTCATTGTATTAGATATTGACTATGTTAATGCAAATGTTTGTTATTCCCTTATCACGTCTCATAATTCATATGATAATTATGTGAATGTGTGGCATGCTAGACTTGGTTACATTGGCTAACAACGTATGAATAGACTAGCCAAAGAGGGCTTGTTGGGCAACATTGAAAAAGTCGATTTGTCCATATGTAAGCATTGCCTAGAAGGGAAAACAACACGGAAACCATTTGGAAAAGGTAAAAGAGCTGAATTTCCTCTGCATTTAATCCATTCTGATGTCTGTGGTCCAATGAATGTGAAAGGAAGGCATGGGGCTATTTATTTCATCACTTTTATAGATGATTATACTCGATTCGGATATGTCTATTTGATTTCTCATAAATCTGAAGCAATAAGTTGTTTCAAAAGGTTTATGAACCTGGTAGAGAATCAATTAGACAAGAAAATAAAAGCATTGAGATCCGATCGAGGTCGAGAATATTTATCTGATGAGTTCAGAAAATTATGTGATGAAAAAGGAATAGAAAGACAGTTGTCTATTCCATATGCTCCTTAACAAAATGGTGTTGCGGAGAGAAGAAACAGAACCCTACTGGAAATGGTTAGGTCCATGATGGCGCATGCTAACTTACCTATCACTTTTTTTGGAGTGATGCGTTAACTGCTGCCTATATACTTAACCGGGTGCCTTCCAAATCAGTAACTTCCACTCCATATGAGTTATGGACAGGTAGAAAATTTGACTTAAGTTTTCTTAAGCCATGGAGTTGTGCTGCCTATACTCATGAGTCCTCTCACAAGTTTGGGAAATTGGGTCCCAAAGGAAAGAAAAGTGTTTTAATGAGATACTCCGAACACTTGAAAGAGTATATGTTCATAGGTGAGCAGGAAAGTGGGAGTATAACTGAATTTGAATCACGGGATGTCACATTCTTAATGGATGAATTTCCTAAGAAGGGCGAAATAGGAGAAGATTACTCCATATTTGAAATCTTGGATCAAAATAATGATATTAGTGGAGTTCGTCCAAGTGGGAGTAATATGAGAAGTGATGAATTGAATTCAACTCATTCTCAATTGCAACCACATGATGAGACGACGTCATTATTATCTAATCCTAGTGGGAACATAATGGAGAATGATGTGCTAAGTGTACAATCTCCTATATGGTGAACAAGTCGCCAAAGTATTCCCCGTCGACGTTTTGACATTGAAGGGGAAACTTATGATTGCTCCGCAAGATGAGGATGAGCCAAGAAATATTAATGAGGCTCTAAATTGCCCTAGTAAGGAAACATGGATTCATGCAATGGAAGAGGAAATTTAGTCAATGAAGTCAAACCAAGTTTAGGAACTGGTTGATCTTCCAAAAGGACGCAAAGCTATTGGGAACAAGTGGGTTCTCAAAATAAAGCGAAAGGCTGATGGCTTGATAGAAAGACATAAGGCTTGCCTTGTGGCGAAGGGGTATAATCAACATGAATGAATTGATTATGAAGATACATTTTCTCCTGTAGTGAGATTTACCTTAATTCGCATTATTCTGGCAATAGTGGTTAGTATGGATCTTGAGTTACATCAAATAGATGTAAAGACTGCTTTCCTCAATGGAAAATTAGAGGAAGAAATATATATGGAACAGCCTGCTGGTTTCATAGTGAAAGGTCAAGAAGAAAAGGTAAGTCGACTTTTGAGGTCAATATATAGCCTTAAACAGTCGTCGAGACAATGATATATACGTTTTCATAATGCCATAGTGGCATATGATTTTACAATGATTAACGATGATCATTGTATATATATCAAAAGATCCAATGATCAATTTGTGATCATATCATATGTTAAGGATATACTAATTGCCGGAAGCAATATGGAGCTTGTCAATACTGTCAAGAGTTGGTTGTCTTCCAACTTTGAGATGAAAGACATGGGTGATGTTGTATACATTCTTGGAGTTAAGATTTTAAGATTGTAAACACATAGACACTCCTATTGCAAAAGGTGAAGGATTGAGCTATAGACCGTGTCCAAAGACTCCACAAGAGAAGGAACAAATGAAACATGTTCCTTGTGCTAGTGCTATTGGAAGCTTGATGTACGCTATGATGTGTACAAGACCTGACATATGTTTTGCAGTTGAAATGGTGAGTAGTTACCAATCCAATCCAGGTCAAGCACGTTGGAAAGCCGTTAAAAGAATACTAAGGTATCTAAAGGGGACTGCTGATTATACGATGAATTGTCAAGGAAAGGATCTGCGACTCTAAGGCTATTTTGATGCTGTTTGGGGAGGAGATTTAAATGAAAGGAAATCTACCTCTGGGTTTGTTTTCTTACCAAATAATGGCACCATATGTTGAAGCAGTAAGAAACAAACATGTATAACTTTGTCCACGATGGAAATTGAGTTCGTGACATTATCAGCAGCAGTATAAGAAGGTGTTTGGCTTAAGAGATTTTTTGGATCATTTAGGTGTTATTGGAAGTGCTGCAGATTCATTGTTGATTAATTGTGATAGCCACGTAGCAAAAGCGTACACCAAAGATCTAAAATATCATGGCAAGACCGAACACATAGATACCAAGTATAATTTTGTAAAGGATATGGTTGCGCGAAAAGACGTGAACTTAGAGTACATACTACGCATAGAATGGTAGCAGATCCTATGACAAAGCCAATACCTAGATATGTGTTTTGTGGCCATATGAAATCTCTAGGATTGCGTAGAGACTGATGTACTGAATATTGTATTTTCCCTAAGTGTTCACATTTGATGAATTTGTGTTTTCATCATTAATGCCTATGAATCTTTGTTTGATCTTTATACATCTTAATACTCAGTGCATTATTTTAAGTTGAGAAGTATGTCGGACAGATATAAGATTAGCCCACTCACACGAGTAATCGCCTCTATTTACTGTGTGATAAATAGAGATGAGATTGTTTTTAAACTTACTATCTAGGTGATAATCGATAGCTCAAGCTTAAAATACGTATGTCACCTTAACTGAGTGTTAAGATGATGACATAATATTTACTGTGTCCGAAAGTAAAATACCCAACATATTTTACTTTATCTGTCTAAGATGCCAGATGTGAGTTCTGATGAATTTTGTAAATGAGTAGATACGTGAACTCAAGTTAGACATTGGGTATATCTGAACTATCATCTATACGATATTAAAAGGTGTAGACATACGCTCATGGGAAAGGAGTTAATACCGTAATACGTATTTCATACTACGTATGCATGAATGACCAATAAGAGTGGCAAAAAGTTTGATCTCAACTTTTATGACGTGTGAGACTCTTGAGGAAAAGAGTTCCTCAATTTTAGTGCCCTCAGGACTCTTAATTATTCTCAAGATTTCTATTTAGTGTTTGCTATCTTAGGATGTTGCCAATGGTCATGAGATGATTCAATCTAATGGGGCATTTCTACAAAAGCAAGCTGAACTGAAATTGAGAGTTTTGAAGGAAAGAGGAAGATCGATTTTGGAGAATCACATTGTGGTTTTGTATTCACTGGTCGACCAATTATGACTGTCTTTGTGATAATTATAATTGTGAATACAATATATATATATATATATATATATATATCATTGTTTAAAAGAGATCAAAAGAGATATAAATGTGATCGATCGATCTAGGGTACTGCATACTAAATCTACTCAGAGTGTGACGCCCATTATGAGCTGCTATATATTCCTAACAGATGTATAGCAACGAGCTCTCAAAGTATGCTGGTCGCACGGATTATTCACCGGTATGAATGTTGAAGAGAGGTAAAGAGAATCCTATTCGGCCCACCATATGCGAGTGTGAGATGATGGTTTTATTAGTGATGGGCTTAAAGCCCGTCTGCCCATGTTGGGCCTAAAAGCCCGGCCCACGGGAATATGGTCCGTGGATGGAGGGAGGTATAAAAGGGATGAGAGAGAGGGAGAACGCACCTTTTGGCGTATAACGTACGTACGTCTTCCCTTCTCCCGTGCGCTCTCTCTCTCCAACAAGAAAAGAAAAACAGTAAGCGTTTTTCTTCCCTTCAAGGCGCCATCGGATCGAACATGGCCAGATTTTCTTCCTCTTGTTGGCATCGGTGTCTAATCTGTGGCTAACAAGGTATGCTCGAATCCGTGGTGTGCTTTAGGATCGGTGATACGTGATTATCCCGGGCTTGTCTTCCGCATTCATTTTAGGGGTTCGATTTAGTGTCGAATCCGTTTTCGGGGATCCGTTAATCCCAACAATGTCCAATTTTGTGTTTAAATCCATCTCATTTGCTTGTATTTAAATTCTGTCAAGCTTCATTTTGTTCTTACTTTTTATGGTTTTGGATCTCATTTTGATAGCATTTACATCACATTTGCTTGTATGTTGGTGTATGCATGCACAGTAGCAAGTTTACTTCGATTTGTAGACGTTTGGGGGTGATTTTTTGCTCGTTTATGAGGGGTTACATGGTCACATGTCGCTGTCCATGAGGTCTTGTTTGGTCCATAAGGCAAGCTCCAAAGCCAACCCTCGCAAATCTCCATGGTCTGGGGTCGTGTCGGGTTAATCGTTAGTCCCTTTCGTGTAAATTTCGGACTACAAGCAAACCTTAATTCTTGCTGTCCATCTTCGGGGATTTCGTGCTAATCGTTGCCGGTACTCGATTGTTCCCTAATTTACCTCGTGCCCGTCCTTAACCCAAGACAATCTTTTAAGTTCGCTTCCAAACTTGTCTCGAGAAAATAACCGACAATCTGAAACCAAATTATCTAATTCTTTTTCTTTTTTTTTTTTGGTGTAAATAAATATGATAGAAATTATAATAACGTAGTGTGTATTTTAGAAAAATAATTATTTTTTTTGGAAATAAGCTAGTCGAGATCAAGAAGGTACATGTCAATTGCATCCTCAACAATTTGGGAGAAAAGGGTACATTTCAAACGCATCTTAATTCCTTTAGGGCTTTCTAAACAGGATCATAATCTTGTTCTAGCTCAAAACTCAATTACACAACCTCACAAGATGTTTCAACAAATTAAGAGTCCAAGTTAATCCCATTCAACGCTTCCCTTGGAAATCAAAGACTCTAAAGCCCGCCCTCTTCTTCCGAGACAAAACTTTGTGTATATGCTTCAAGGTTTCGATTGCCATATAATGCTACCCAAACACCGGGCGTGCATTTATGTATGTTTTTGTCACCTATGAGGTAGGCCTTATATATGGTCTAAGAGTGCAATTTAGTTTACCTAGAAAACACCACAAGATATGACTTTTTGATGGATGTATCAAGATTTAAATTGTCATACACTCGAAAGTTTCAGTTTAACAAGCTGAAACGTTACAGAGATGTCTAGTTTTGAGCAGTAACGTTCCTGAATCCAGTTGCTGCACCCCACCGCTCCTCTTCTCCCCAACTTCCAATTTGTCGCAACGGGATATGGCCCTTCCATAGGGACAATGATTGTGTTGTGCTTGACATTCTTCTTTCACATGGATCACTCTAAATAGTACCGATACTCATGCGCAACGCGTGACACAACACGCCATGATACGCCAATATCCCATTTCTTAAAAATAGAGAAGTATGATACATTGGAACACATTGTATATTAAATATATATTTTTATTTTTATGATTATTCCAATCAAATTAATTTGATTCAAATTCATAAACAAACAAACAAATAAAAGCCTAGAATGAATTTACAATAAAAACATTAATACATAATTTATTAATATCATTAATTGTTTCAATTTGACAAATCGAACTCCATTCCAATAATTTATAAAAACTTGGAGAAAAAAACAAGCAATGCACATTCTAGATTCGCGTGTTGGACATGTTAAAATAGTAGGCATGCCGGAAGAGGAGAAAAAAAAACTTGGGGATAAATTATATATCACAAGAAGTAAAAGTCAAAAGATGAGAGGATTAGGTTTTCTTTTTTTTCCATTTATTATTTATATATATACATTTTAACCTCTCATTTATTGATTTTTTTTTAAATTGATCCGCGTATTGAAATCACGTGTTAGAAACTTACATATCAAAATTCCTACTTGAGTGTCGGAAAAATTGATTAGTTATCAAATTTTCCGACACATGTTGATCGAGTGTCAGAGAGTGTTCAAGAGTGTTGAATACGTATCAAAATGTCCGATACAACATGAAGGCTTTTGAAAAGTGCCGATGCTGTCACGAGACTAGGTTCAAAGATAAAGGGAAGAATTTCAGAGAGGAAAATTGTGCCTCTGTTTTCATTTATTGTAATATGATGTACAATGCTGTATATAAACACAAGAAGGAATGATAATAAAAGAAAGTGTACATTTCTGTAATCCCTCTATTCCTAAGATATAAACAATTTTATCTATTTATGATATATGCAAATCTCTCAAGAATCATATCTTCCAACACTCCCCCTCAAACTAGTGGCTTGTATATGTTTAAAACGCCTAGCTTGCTTAGAAGATATGTGTGTTGCCTTTGACAAAGGGGCTTGGTAAAAATGTCCGCGGGTTGCTCCGTGGTTCTGATTCCTCTTGTCTTGATGACTCCTTTTTGAATCTTCTCTCGAGTGAAGTGACAATCAACTTCTATGTGCTTTGTTCTCTCATGAACTATAGGATTTGCTGCAAGCTTGAGTGCCGAATCATTGTCACAGAATAATGTGGTTGGACCTTTAACTTATGCCCCGAGATCTAGAAGTAAACCCCTTAGCCAAACTATTTCACAAACTGTTTTGGCCATGGATCGATATTCGGCTTCTGCTGAGGATAGGGATACGGTGGATTGTTTTTTTGTTTTCCACGAAAGTAGTGATTCCCCGAATTTTATGCAAAAACCAGTAATAGATCTGCTCATCATTGGACATGTAGCATAATCTGCATCACAATAAGCCATCATCTCCATGTTGCATCTCCGGGAAAGAAATATCCCTAATCCTGGACATGTCTTCAAATATCTCACGATTTTCATGGCCGCATTTAAATGTGACTGTTTAGGGTTGTGCATGAATTGACTGAGAGTCTGAACTGCATAACAAATGTCTGGCCTAGTCATAGTTAGATATATGAGTTTCCCAACTAGTCTCTAATATCCAGATGGATCCTTTAACAATGGGTCATCAGAAGTAGATATGCCAGAGTCATAATCAGCAGAAGTTAGCTTGACATTCTGCTCGATGGGAATAATAGATGGTTTGCAACCTGATAAACCTGCCTCTGAAATAATCTCCATTACGAACTTTCGCTGACTGAGTGAAATTCCCTGATCCGAACGAGCTATCTCAATTCCAAGAAAATACTTAGGTGGCCCTAAGTCTCTGATATGAAAGGTGGAATGTAGATATTCTTTCAGCTTTTTCACAGCGGAATCATCATTTCCCATAATTAAGATGTCGTCAACATAAATCATTAGATAAATAGACGACATACCTTTCTTCCAAGTGAATAGTGCATAATTATACTTGGATTGTTTGAAGCCAGCAGCCGTAAGAGCACTCGTAAATTTGGCATACCATTGTCGAGATGCCTGTTTTAATTCATAAAGAGATTTACGGAGACGACATACCTTAGACTTCCCCTGTCTCCTTAATCCGGGTGGAAGATCCATGTATATTTCTTCGTCTAGATCACTATGCAGGAAAGCATTATGGACATCCATCTGGTGCAATGACCAATTACGAAAAGTAGCAACCGATAGAAAAGAACGAATTGTAACGTCTTTGGCTACTAGAGAAAAGGTCTCATGATAGTCAAAACCTTCCTTTTGTGTAAATCCCTTGGCAACTAACCGTGCCTTGTACCTTTCTATAGAGCCATCTACTCTATATTTTATTTTATATACCCATTTGCATCCAATTGGTTTGCGATGAGCGGGTAAAGGTACAACATCCCAAGTGTGATTATCTACAAGGGCTTTTAGTTCTACCTCCATAGCCCGTTGCAAACGTGGGTCATGCATTGCTTCATTATAACTAGAAGGCTCATGCTCCTTAGAAATACGACTCATGCAACATAAATGCTCCGATGACAGCCTATCGTATGAAACGTAGGAAGAGATAGGATAATGAGTACCTAATGACCCAGAAGATGCACAGAAGTAGTCCTTTGTCCAAATTGGTGGACGCCTAGCTCGACCAGATCGCCTGGGTTCTTCATGCTGAGTCAAAGAGGAGTTGTCAGTGTGACTTGGTTCTGAAGAAGCTGCTATTGGGGAATCCCTTTCTGTTGATGGTTCTTCAGGTGAAGTTGCTTGAATAACCTCATTAGAAATTGTAGTTAGTGCATTGGAGAATTCCTAAAGTCTTGGAGGAGGAACAACAATATAAGATCCTCTTGGAGAAAGATCATCTTCTGATAGAAAAGGCTTATTAGATGTCCTCTCATCTTCAGAAGAATGATTCATGTCCTTGAATGGGAAAATATCTTCATGAAATATCACATCTCTACTTATAAAGAATTCTCCTTAGGATGGCTCATATACCCTATATCCTTGTTTCAGGTTTGGATACCCCATAAACATACACTGGCAAGCACGAGGTCCCATTTTATCTCTGTGCCCTACTGTAGTCACGTAGCATAGACACCCAAAAACTCTGAGATGACTCAGATCCGGCTTCCTTCCATATAATATTTCAAAAGGAGTTTTTTCCTTTAAGAATATGGGACGGCATGCGATTGATTAGATACGCTGCTATGACTATGCAATCTCCCCAAAAATTTTCAGGGATAGATCCCTGAAACTTAAGAGCACGTGCTACTTTAAGAAGGTGGCGATGTTTCCGCTCAACAACTCCATTATGCTGTGGTGTGTATGTGCAAGAGCTCTCATGTAAAATCACATTCAATGTGAATAAAGAATTACATTCACTATTAAAAAATTCTCTACCATTATCAGTGCGAATGCGTTTAATGGATTTCCCAAATTGATTTTTAGATATGGCAAGAAAAGTCCTAATGTGAGAAAGAACTTGATTTTTGGACTGCATTAGGAATATCCATGTAGCTCGCGAAAAGTCATCTATAATGGTGAGAAAGAATCGGGACCTATCATGATTCAAGGTATGATAAGGTCCCCAAATATCGATATGAAGTAATGAAAAAATTTCATCAATTTGAGAAGTACTGTTATGAAAGGAAGGACGTGTCTGCTTTGCTAATGGACAAATGGGACATTGTGGATAAGGGAATAAAGCAGAGTGACCCAGTCTTTGATTATTAAGAAAGATCTTATTATTGATAGCAGAGTTACATAAAGATTTATTGAAAAGAAATTTGAGACTCTGCGAAACATCCATCTAGAAATATAGCCCTTGGAATACTCTACCCAAGCCCATTAGTTTCCTAGTCGAAAGGGCCTGAAACAAACATTTATCAGAATTGAATAAGATTTGACAGGAATTTTCTTCACAGGCCCGGGATATCGACACGAGATTGAAATGGAAATCAGGAATATATAACACATTTTTAAGCACAATGAGTGGACTAAGGACTATTGTGCCTATCATTTCAACTTGTGTGTTATTTCCATTTGGGAGCTGCACTGATATGGAAGAGGATAATTTTTTAATATTGGAAAGTAAATTCTTATCACAAACAATGTGGTCACTAGTACCTAAGTCAATAATCCATGCACTCTTTGAAATTGAATTCATCAAACAATAAGAAGTACCTATGAAACCCCCAGTCTTGTCAGAAGTGTCAAGTTTCCTTAGTGCCTCCATCAGTTCTTGATATTGATCATGAGTAATCGTCTTGTCTGATGGTTGTCCTGACACCTGAAAAATGGTAGAAAATTTTCATTTTTCCTTTTCTCCAGGTTTCCTATGCAGCTTCCAGCAATTTTCTATTATATGATGTGGACGTTTACAATATTCGCAGTACAATTTACCTTTGCCTTTAGGATTAAAATTCCTCCCAGTCGAGATGGGCGTATTCATGGGTTGCAGGACTTGGGCCAGAGTTGGCCCATAATTATTCTCCATTCCGCTTGCTGAATTTCCGGACAAAATATCCGGCCCATACGAATTGTTTCCGCGCGGCCCGTTCGGCCCATGAAGAGTGTGGCGTCGTGAGCCATTGGATCCACTCGCTGCCAGCGACGAATGGAGACCGTCTGATCGCCCTATAAAAGGTGAATTGCTAGGGTTTCCGTTGAGGAACCCTAGCTCTCCCTCTTGCTGCCCTCTATTTCCTCCGTTCCTTGGCGGATGCCGAATCTGCCTTCTTGCAGCCAGAGCGACTCCGTCTCCCCCAGAAACCCTAAGATCCGCGGATCTTTGCTGATTCTCCTCTTGGATGGCAAGTTGGTAGATTCGATTGAGGCTCGGCATGGGTTCCATCGTTAGGATTTGAGAGCGAAACAAGAGGTGAGCCTCGTTGAGGATGAGCAGGAATCTCGTTGTCTTCTCCCTTTCTCACATGGCTTTATACTGCTGTAAAATTGGCTCCGGCTATTCGAATTTTTCCTCGGCTGCTTCGAGCTCGTTCCACAGAGCCGAGAGTTTATTGTAGACGGCTGCTATGCTCATATTCCCTTGTTTTAACTTCGAGATCTGCTGTGTTATTGTAAAAATCTTCACCTGATCAAGTTTTCCAAACATTTCTTTAATGTTATCCCACATTTGCTTTGAATCCTCCGTCGAGGGGAGAGCGGCTGCGACTTCGGATGAGATGCAATTTCCTATCCAAGTCCTGGTTAGTTGGTTGCATTTTCTCCATAGTCGTGCCATCCTCTCGTCGGCAGGTATCGAGATTGTTCCGTCTAGAAAACCCTCTTTATCTTTTGTTACTAGCGCGCGCCGGAACTCGTGCGCCCAATTTGAGTAGTTGTTGGCACCAGTTAGTTCTCTGCTGATGAGTTTTAACTCTGGTCCGTCTGCGTTTGTTGTGTGAAGTGGGTCGCCGGACTCCGGTCGACCGTCGGTAGGAAAAATGTGATATGGAAAAAATCCAGGATTGGGGTAAGGACTTCCTCCCATGCCTGAATTGTTCGGTCCTATACCCTGGTTTGATTGCCCTGCATGACCCGTACTGAGATAAGTCGAGTGGGCATTTGATCCCACCCCGACTCTCGTTGATCCGCCCGTCTGCTCTGGACTGATGGCAAGGTTTGCCCCATCGACGGTTGGTGGATCCATCAGTCCCAACGCTGCTCTGGTAGCTTCCTGGTTGTGATGAATGGAACCATGGATATGGTATCCACTGGTATGGATGGCCTATGAAGGGCTGCCCCAAATTGAACTGAGCCAGGAACTGTTGCCATTGCACGTTTTGGGTCTGTGCCTGACTGGATTGCTGTTGAGTAGCAAAAGTAACATTGGACGAATCCTGGATGCCTTGTTCTTCTGGCGTGGTCTCTTCAGCAGGTTGGTTATTTGAGGTAGAGGTAGGGTCTTGTGTTTTAGGCATGGTAAAGGTTTCTTCCCTCTATAATAACGATTCCTGTGGTAACTCTGTTTTGCAGATGCAGTTCCACGAGCGGCAATCGAGAAAAGAAGAGCGGAAGCGACTGTAGAATCAAAATTTCGTCGGCTCTGATACCATGTCATGAGACTAGGTTCAAAGATAAAGGGAAGAATTTCAGAGAGGAAAATTGTGCCTCTGTTTTCATTGATTGTAATATGATGTACAATGCTGTATATAAACACAAGAAGGAATGATAATAAAAGAAAGTGTACATTTCTATAATCCCTCTATTCCTAAGATATAAACAATTTTATCTATTTATGATATATGCAAATCTCTCAAGAATCATATCTTCCAACAGATGCTTCTTAGGGGTAATTTTTTTCCCTTTTTAGGGGTAATCATTCTGATCAATTGATACTAGAAATTGTTGGCGTGACGTACAATTATCGCTAATCATCTTAAGTGGCAAGTTGACATTGACAACTTAAGGATATCAGCAATTTTCGACCGCAATTGGTCGGAAAAAGTGTATTGGAATTTCTAGCAAAGATTAAAGAGTATATTAACGAATTTGAAAAATTTAGGACTAAATTGACACTAATACATTAAATTTAAAACTCAATTGGTAATTTTCCCAGGACTTGTAAAACGTGAGATTTTGCTCAGAAGTTTCAGGGTTTGTTCCTAATGGTTAGGCAAATCATCATCAATGTCAACATTTGAACACCTTGGCGGGCCCTCTGGCCTAACTGTAATTAAGAGGTCCTTTTGACTGAAGTTTCATGGTTTGTTCCTCAAGATTTTCTGGGGCAGATTTTCTAACGCGAACAATGATGCATTTACATTGAGTGCTTGAATAATGCACACATAGGACCACTTTCTGCCTCGCTTCACTTGCCATTTGAGCTAGGGCCAATTCAAACCAACTTCGTTTGAATTCTCACCCATCCTGCTCTGCCTCCTTCTTCTAGTCCCAAATGAATCTCCAAAGCTTCATCTGCGGAGCTAGTTGTCACCGCTTAGTCCTCGTTGTTGTCTTCGCTAGATTAGTCTATCAGGCTGTAGTAGAGGATGCACAGTACAAGGCCTGCGTGCCTCTAAATTGCGAATATGGCGCAAACATCAGCTACCCTTTTTGGATTTCCGGTGAGTAGGAGTCCTATTGTGGCTATCCGAATTTCCAGATTACCTCAAAGATACATACCCTAGCCTACTTTCTCGGATAGTGAGTTCATGATCGAGGATATCTTCTATGCGAACCATTCGTTCCTTCTGGTTAATGCCCTCGTGTACCTGGACTCCTGTGGTGCTCTGCTGCGTAATATCAGCATTGAAAGGACGTCTTTCAATCTTAGTTCCGCAAATGCCGATTTATTCTTCAACTACAATTGCACCTAGCAGCCCATAGGTTTTACATATCCTGTGGACTGTGCTAACAACTCCACCCACCACTCTTTTGCTTTTTTTCTCGAGGAAGGATCGCAGGAAATGGATTTGTATTCTGCGGTCAGCTCCTGCTACTCTGCAGTTAGTGTACCTATTGACGTCAATCCAAATATCGCTAGCTTGAGGACTATGAATTACAGTGAGATTACGGAGATGGGGTTCCTTTTGAACTGGACTGCAATTAATTGCAGCAACTGAGAGGAAGTGAGGGACGGTGCGGGTTCAAGAGCAATAATTTTGTTTGCTTTTGCCCAAACGATCCTCATTCTCAAACCTTCTATCATGTTGAGTGCATGGGGGAGTTTTTTCGGTTTTTTCTTCTCGACTAAGTTTTCAAATCTACTATTTTGCTTGATCTTTCATTTCTATGTGTGGAGGTTGGTATCTGCGTCCCACAAGATCCAATGGTTAAAATGTATTGAGTGAGGCTGAAGCTACACCATATTCACAGTAAAAATTTTCAAATGCTGGACCAAAACAACTTGCTTTTCTTTGTGGGATTTTCTTGTGCACAGGATCAAACAAAAAAAGAAAGAAAGATAGCTTCCGTGAATAGTGGTGCTAAAATCTGATGGAGTGTTGAGTTGAAATATGTAACATTCATATATTTGAATTGTAAATATAATTAACTCCATCATGCTATAGGTTTTCATCGTGACATGACCTTATTTATTATTAGTATAAGCACTATAATGAGTGTGGATCCAAGCATGGCCATATATGCTTCGATCCGATACATATGCACGTTTCATACCGCTTTTTGCCTCACTTGGTATTGGCTTTGAAGTTGAAGAACTAGCACACAACAATGATAGGAGTTAGGACCAACTCAGACCGACTCCATTTGATTTTTTTGCAAATGCTTTCCACGCTCTCTCCTACCTATTTCTTCTGTCCTCTGCAATACTCTGCCTCCTTCCGATCCAGATGAATCACAAAAATTTAATGTGAGTAGCTAATTGTCACCAATCGGTCATCATCATCATCTTCACCAACTTAGTCTATCCGACTCTATTGGATGATGCACAATACGAGGCCCGCATGCCTCGGAATTGTAGATATGGGCTGAACATCAGCTACCCTTTTAGGATTTATGGTGAACAAGAGTCCTACTGGGGCTATCTGAATTTCAAAATTACCTGCAAGGAGATATATCCTGTCCTGACTTTCTCGGACATGGAATTCACTATCAAGGATATCTTTTATGCGAACAACTGGTTCCTCCTGGCTAATGCCGCCGTGTAGCAGGAATCCTGTGATGCTCCGCCCCATAATATCAACCTCGAGAGGACGACTTTCAATCTCAGTTCCACTAATGCTGATCTGTTCTTCTACTATAGTTGCACCTCGTAGCCAACATGTTTTTACAAGTCCAGTGGACTGAGCTGGCAACTCCATGCGCCATTCTTTTGCTTTTCTTTTTTTCTTTTTTTTTTTCTCGAGGAAGCATTGCAGGAAATGGATTACTATTCTGTCGTCCGATCCTGCTATTCCACAGTTAGCACTCCTGTTTCTGTTAATGCCGATTTCACTAGCTTGAATCACTAGCTTGAAGAAGGGGTTCCTATTGAACTGGACTGCAATTAACAGTTAGATCTTTAGGTCGGCATCTGCTACCCATAACATGAAAAGGTATAAATTATGGTTTTATTTATTTGTGTTGATGGGTCTTAGAGGGCTCGTCCGCCCATGTTGGGCCTAAAAGCTCGGCCCGCAAGATAAGGGCCCATGGATGAAGGATTGAGATATGAAGAGGTATTACGTTGAGGGGATGTGTCTTTTGGAGAAGATGTATTTAAGGGGAGAAAAGAATAAGAGAACACACATTTTGGATGTACGTATGTTTTTTCTTTTCTCCCTCTCCCAAAACCAACGTAAGTTTTCTCCCCCTTGAAGCAACAGGACGCTCCTCGGTAGAACAGGATCAGAATCCTTCCTCGATCTTCAACATTGGTGTTTAATATGTGAACAATAAGATACACTCGATTTTGTGGTGTGCCTTAGGATCGGTGACTCATGATTTTCCTGGGTTTGTTTCCGCTACGTTGTTTTCTTAGGGTTCGATTGAGTGTCGAACCACTGTTTTGGGGATCCCGTTTCCAAAATTTTTCCAACATTGGTATTAGAGCCATAGTTCATGTTTCCCGATCCCCTTTTTATGTTATTGAATTATTTTTGTGGTCGAAATTTGAGAAAAGCCGTTGTCGATCGATCGGGGACGGAAAAACCCTACACCCGCATACTGTTCGCCCTATTTTGTGATTTTCTGCAAGTCGAAATTCGTTTTTGATAGCGTAGGGTCGAAGCTCTCGTCAATACGAGAAAAACGAGTGGCGGATCGCCACTAAAGGCCGCCGGACACACTGCCATGCGCGGCCGGAATGAACATTACACGCCCCGATTCGGTCCGCTGTAGGCGCGTGTGTCGCACGTGCCGTTTCGGCCCAAGCGCGTGCGACGCGCACGCGGGGTGCGGGTGCGTGCCATGCACGCGCCGGCTGACATCATCGTGACATCAGCCAGGTATGAGTGTGGGACGTGTCGGTCGGTTTGTCCAACCGGCCCGACTGGTTCGACCGGGTCATCTGGTCTGACCCGGTTCAACCGGTCCAACCCAACCGCCCGTTGACTCCAACCTAGTTGACTGTTGACTGCGACCGTTGACAAAAAAAAAAATGTGTTTCTTTTTCTTATTAAGTCTATGTGGATTATATGTAATTTCCTATTTGTTCTGCATTTGTTGCATAAACAATGCCTCCCCTTAAGTTGCGCACACTTATTCGCGCAATTACTGATGAACAAAAGGAAAGGCTTTCTAAGTTGATAGCTGAGCTGACTGATCATCTATGGAAGAGTGGTGACTTAATTGATCATGTTCTTGAAGTCAACGGGAAAATACAAAAGGTCATATGGAATGGTCGTCCCATGCCACAATTTGAGATAGTGCGATTTTTCATGAACACTCTTCCACCAGAATGGCAAGGAGTATTGAATCGCTTATGGGAAGTCAACAGAGCTACTTCGTATAGGAGTCTTGTGATGGCTTTTATAAATGAATATTACTGGATTGTTACAAAAGAAAAGATCAAGAAGTTGAATAAAAGAGGATATTTCCCAGTTCATATATTGACTTGGTGTTAGATGTTTTGGCTGGTCTTTATTTAGTGTACTTTGTGGACATCTTATGTAATGTTTTCTACCTAATTGTTGTTAGTGTGGCAACTGATATGTTAGTTGTATTATGTAAAAGCATTATTATTATATCATTATTTGATATCAAATATCATTTGCTTTCTATTATTATTAACTGTTGTAGGTAGTTCATAGAAATTTTTGTAATTTCAAATAATTTATTTTGCATATGATGTTATATTAATAATAACTCCAAGTTAGGATTTTGGATGATGATTGTAAACATAGTGACATATTTTTTATTCTGAAACCTCACTTGAAATTATTTATTAATATGATGGTTTTGTGCAATGATAGGCATTAATAATTCGTGCATATATGTCTGATATGTTCAGATCAATGGCTTCAGCCACAAAAAGTATAGTCGTTGAGCTGAACAAAGGTAAGAAGCTCAATAGCGATAACTATGAAATATAGCACATGAAAATCCAATATGTGCTGGAAGAGTAAGAGGCATTAGAAGCTCTTAACCTGACCATGGTAGAATCTGAAGAAGGAAACACTGCATAGCATAAGAGAGATAATTATGCATTTGTTGCGTGGAAAAGAAAGAACTCACTTGCTCGCATTACGTTGTTGAGTAGCATGGAAAATGACGTCATGCGAGAGTTTAGGCATTTTGTGAATGCCAAGGAAATGTGGGAAGTGTTGGCAGCAAGGTTTGGTCATACTTCGGTGACCAGACTGAGACAACTCATTATTAGCAAGTGCAAGCAGTGATTAATGAAGCAACACCTTAGAAAGATGTCAAACATGATTAATGAGTTGAAAGATGCTGGTCATGTCCTGACTGATGAGTAGCAAGTGCAAGCAGTGATTCGTTCCTTGTTTTAGAGTTAGGAGCATATGAAGATGCACCTGACCCATAATGAGAATATCAAAACCTTTGAGGATGCAGTGCATCATCTTGAGTTGGAAGAGGACCGCCTCTTGGCGGCTAAGCCGGAAGCTAAAATTTATCATGCTGATTCTAGCTCACATGGAGTTTCAAGCTCCAAGCGCAAATGTCCTAACTGGTTCAATAAAAGGAAAGGCAATGGAGCAGGTCCTTCAAGGAAGAAACCTAAGCTTGACCAACATGAAAGAGAAAAGCATCCTCGAATGAAGAAGCTTACAAGGGCGAAGTGTTACAATTGTGACAAGAATGGTCACTATGCTCGCGATTGTTATGAGCCAAAGAAGGTATACACCCCTTGCACTTTTCAGAACTTTGCTTATGTGTCAAATTATGTATTCTTAACTGAGTCTAATCCTTTGTAGACTGTGAATTCATGAGCAACAGACCACGTAGCGAAGGATAGAGAATCCTTTGTGGAATTCCGACAAGTACCGACTGGACCTAAGTGGATCTATGTAGGAAACAACTCTAGAGCAGAAGTAAAAGGAATTGGCATCTGTCAATTGAACATGCGTGATAGATGCACTCTATTCCTACATGATGTGTTGTATACTCCGGAGTTTCGTCGGAATTTAGTGTCTGTTTTAGTGTTGGTTAATCTTGGTTTTAATATGAACTTCCATAATAGTGGTGTAGATTTGTATTTGGATACAAATTACTATGATTGTGGTTATTTTCTATATGGTTTTATTGTATTAAATGTCGACTATAGTAATGCCAATGTTTGTTATTCCCTTTTCACATCTCCTAATTCATATGATAATGATGTGAGTGTTTGGCATGCTAAATTTAGTCACATTGGCCAACAACATATGAATAGACTAGCCAAAAAGGGCTTGTTAGGCAATATTGAAAAAGTCGATTTGTCCATATGTGAGCATTGCCTAGTAAGGAAAATGACAAAAAAACCATTTGTAAAAGGTAAAAGAGTTGAATTTCCTTTGCAATTAATCCATTCTGATATCTGTGGTTCGATAAATGTGAGAGGTTGGCATTGGATTGTTTATTTCATCACATTTATAGATGATTATACTCGATTAAGATATGTCTATTTGATTTCTCATAAATCTGAAGCATTGAGTTATTTCAAAAGGTTTATAAACTTGGTAAAAAAATCAATTAGACGAGAAAATAAAAATATTGCAATCCGATCGAGGTTGAAAATATTTATCTGATGAGTTCAGAAAATTATGTGATGAAAAAGGAATAGAAAGAGAGTTGTCTATTCCATATACTCCTCAACAAAATGGTGTTGCAAAGAGAATGAACAAAACTCTATTGGAAATGATTAGGTCCATAATGGCGCATGCTAACTTACCTATTACTTTTTTGAGTGATGCGTTGTTAACTGCTGTCTGTATACTTAATTGAGTGCCTTCCAAATCAGTTACTTCCACTCCATATGAGTTATGAACATGTAGAAAATCGGACTTAAGTTTTCTTAAACCATGGGGCTGTGCTGCCTATACTCATGAGCTCTCTCACAAGTTTGGAAAATTGGGTATCAAAAGAAAGAAAAGTATCTTCATAAGCTACTCTAAACACTTGAAAGGGTATGTGTTCATAGGTGAGCAGGAAAGTTGAAGTGTAATTGAATTCGAATCACGGGATGTCACATTCTTAGAGAATGAATTTCCTAAGAATGACAAAATATGTGAGGATTACTCCCTATTTGAAATATTGGATCAAGATAATAAACTTAATGGAGTTCGTCCAAATAGGAGTAACATGAGAAGTGATGAATTTAATTCAACTCACTCTCAATTACAACCACATGATGATATGACATCGTCATTATCTAATCCGAGTGGGAGCATGATGGGGAATGATGTGCAAAGTGTACAATCTCCCATACGATAAACAAGTAGCAAAAGTATTCCCTATCGACGTTTTGACATTGAAGGGGAAACTTTTATGATTGCTCCACAAGATGAAGATGAGCCAAGAAATATTAATAAGGCTCTAAATTGCCCTAGTAAGGAAAAATGGATACATGCAATGGAAGAGAAAATGGAGTCAATGAAGTCAAATCATGTTTGAGAACTGGTTGATCTTCCAAAAGGATGCAAATCTATTGGGAACAAGTAGGTTCTCAAAATAAAGCGTAAAGTTAATGGCTCGATAGAAAGGCATAAGGCTCGCCTTGTGGCGAAGGTGTATAATCAACATAAAGGAATTGATTATGAAGAAACATTTTCTCCTGTAGTGAGATTTATCTCAATTCGTATTATTTTAGCAATAAAGGCTAGTATGGATCTTGAGTTACATCAAATGGATGTAAAAACTACTTTCCTCAATGGAGAATTAGAGGAAGAAATATATATGGAACAATCTACTAGTTCCATTATGGAAGGCCAAAAAGGAAATGTATGTCGACTTTTGAGATTGATATACGGCCTTAAGTAGTCGTCGAGACAATGGTATATACGTTTTCATAATGCTATAATGGCATATGATGTTATAATGATAGATGAGGATCATTGTGTATATATCAAAAGATCTAAAGATTAATTTGTGATCATATCATTATATGTTGATGATATAACAATTGCCGGAAGCAATATGGAGTTTGTTGACACTGTCAAGAGTTGGTTATCTTCCAACTTTGAGATGAAAGATATGGGTAAGGCTACATACATTCGTGGAGTTAAGATTTCAAGAGATCGTTCGAATAGATCATTATCTCTTTCGCAATAAACATACAAAAATAGAGTTCTTGAATGATTTTGTATACAAGATTGTAAACTCATATATACTCCTATTGCAAAAGGCGAATGATTGAGCCACAGATTATGTCCAAAGACTCCATAAGAGAAGGAACAAATGTAACATGTTCCTTATACTAATGCTAGTGCTGTTGGGAGCTTGATGTACGCTATGATGTGTACAAGATCTAACATATGTTTTGCAGTTAAAATTATGAGTAGATACCAATTCAATCCAGGTCAAACACATTGGAAAGCTGTTAAGAGAATATTGAGGTATCTAAAGGAAACTGCTGATTATATGCTAAGTTATTAAGGAAATGATCTGTGACTCGAAGGCTATTCAGATGCTGATTGGGGAGGAGATTTAGATTAAAGGAAATCTATCTCTGGATTTGTTTTCTTACTGAATAATAGCGCCATATGTTGGAGCAGTAAGAAACAAACGTGTATAACCTTATCCACAATGAAAGCTTACAAGAAGGTGTTTAGCTTAAGAGATTTTTGGATCATTTAGGTATTATTGAGAATACTGCTGACTCATTGTTGGTTAACTGTGATAGCCAAGCAGTGACAGCATACACCAAAGATCCAAAATATCATGGCAAGACCAAACATATAGATACCAAGTATAATTTTATCAAAGATATGGTTGCACGAAAAGATGTGAACTTATAATACATGTCCACATATAGAATGGTAGCAGATCCTATGACAAAACCAATACTTAGATATGTATTTTGTGGCCATGTGAAATCTCTAGGACTGCGTAAAAGCTAATGTATTGAATATTATAATTTACCTTAAGTGTTCACATTTGATGAATTTGTGTTTTCATCATTGATGCTTATGAATCTTTGTTTGACATTTATGCATCTTAATGCTCAGTGCATTATATTAAGTTGAGAAAATATGTCGGACAGATAAAAGATTAGCCCACTCACACGTGTAATCGCCTCTATTTACTGTGTGATAAATAGAGTTGAGACGGTTTTTAAGCTTATAATCTATATGATAATCGAGAACTCAAGCTTAAAATACATAAGTTACATTAACTGAGTGTTAAGATGATGACATAATATTTACTATGTCCAAAAGTAAAATAACCAACATATTTTACTTTATCTGTCTATGCTGCCAGATGTGCGTTCTGATGAATTTTGTAAACGAGTAAATATGTGAACTCAAGTTAGACATTATGTATGTCTTAACTATCATCTGTACGGTATTGATGATATAGACATACGCTCCATGGGAAATGAGTTAATACTGTAATATGTATTTCATACTACGTATGCATGAAACGACCAATAAGAGTGGCAAAAGTTTGATCTCAACTTTTATGCCGTGTGAGGCTCTTGAGGAAAAAAGTTCCTCAATTTAGTGCCCTCATGACTCTTACTTATTCTTAAGATTTCTATTTAGTATTTGCTATCTTAGGATGTTACTAATGATCATGAATTGATTCGATCTAATGGGACATTTCTAGAAAAGCAAGCTAAATTGAAATTGTGAGTTTGAAGTAAAGAGGAAGATCGAATTTGGAAATCACATTCTAGTTTTGTATTTACTAGTCGACCAATTATGATTGTTTTTGGGATAATCATAATTGTGAATACAATATATCGATAATTAAAAAAAGATCAAGAGAGAGATATAGATGTAATCGATTGATCTAGGGTACCGCATACTAAATCTACTCAAAATGTAATGTCCATTAGGAGATGCTATATATTCCTAACAAATATATGGCAACGAGCGAGTTTGAGACACCTGGAGTGCCATAACTTGGTACTGAAGGACACTTAAGTATCATAACTTCGGAAAGGTACACTTAAGTGCCAACTTCGGAGTAAAATGGAACACTTAAGTGTCACTCCGGCCAAAATCTGTCTAAATGGATGACTTGGCAATTTTCCGGCGAGTTAGGTGCAAAACGGCGTCGTTTTGCACGCTGACGTTGCAAGAAAATGCAAAAACGACGTCATTTGTGTCTAATGTGTAAATAATTAATATAAAAATTAATTAAATTAAATTTAAACTTAATTTTATTTAAAATATTCTAAAAATAAAAAAATTAAATTTTAAAAATTAAATTTTAAAAACTTAAAATTAAAAAAAATTAATTTAAAAATTTTAAAAACTTTCATATTTAAATTTTAATTTTTTAAAATTTTAAGTTTTTTTAAATTTTAAGTTTTTAAATTTTATTTTTTTAAAATTTTATTTTTTTAAAAATTTTAATTTTTTTAAATTTTAAGCATTTTAAATTTTAAGTTTTTTTTTACTTTTAATTTTTTAAAATTTTAAAATTTTAATTTTAATTTTTTAAAATTTTAATTTTTTTTTAATTTTAAGTTTTTTAATTTAAGTTTTTATTTTTTAGAATATTTTAAATAAATTTAAATTTAAATTTAATTTAATTAATTTGTATATTAATTATTTATACATTAGACACAAAACGACATTGTTTTTGCATTTTCTCGCCACGTCAGCGTACAAAACGACGCCGTTTTGCACCCAATTCGCCGGAAAATTGCCACGTCAGCCATTTGACCGGATTTTGGCTGGAGTGGCACTTAAGTGTTCCAATTTACTCCGAAATTGGCATTTAAGTGTATATTTCCGAAGTTATGGCACTTAAGTGTTCCTCCATGCCAAGTTATGGCACTTGGGCTGTTCTTCTGCCGACAACGAGCTCTCAAAGTATGTTGGTCGCACGGATTATTCACCAGTATGAATATTGCAGAAAGATAAAGAGGATCTTATTCGGCCCACCATATGCGAGTGAGAGATGATGGTTTTATTTATTTATGTTAATGGGCCTTAGAGGGCCCGTCCGCCCATGTTGGGCCTAAAATCTCGGCTCGCAAGATAAGGGCCCATGGATGAAGGGTTGAGATATAAAGAAGTGTTACGTTGAGGGGATGTGTCTTTTAGAGAAGACGTATTTAAGGGGAGAAAAGAAAAAGAGAACGCACCTTTTGGATGTACGTACGTTTTTTCTTTTCTCCCTCTCCCAAAACCAACATAAGTTTTCTCCCCCTTGAAGCAACATGACGCTCCTCGGTAGAACAGGATCAAAATCCTTCCTCGATCTTCAACATTGGTGTTTAATCTGTGGACAATAAGGTACACTCGATTTCATGGTGTGCCTTGGAATCGGTGATTCATGATTTTCCTGGGCTTGCTTGTGCTACGTTGTTTTCTTAGGGTTCGATTGAGTGTCAAGCCACTGTTTTGGGGATCCCGTTTCTAGAATTTTTCCAACAATAAATAAATTGAGCGAAGATGCTCCAACTTCACTATAAAATTCTGCAAGGGTTGGGCTAAAACTACTGGTTTCTTCTTGGGCTTTTATTATGAACACAACCAAATGAAAAGGAAAACTACGTCTCCACAAATGGTGCTAAAATCTGATCGCTTGGATAGTTGAAATATATTATTGATAGAGGTGAACTGCGCACTTAATTCTATCTTTGCACAATCAATGAAAATTTTGTTCATGATGATAGTGGAGAAATAAATACTGAAAATGTTTTCACTGTTATTTAATTACTCTTTATACGTGCCGTGGATAATGTCCTCAAGCTTTTCCAATTTCTTCGCCCTAGCTTAGACTGTGGACTCGCTTACCGCTGCAAACAAAACTCTCCGATCTGTTGGGTCCCAAGACATCTTATGGGAACCTCATATTTTGATGTTTCTATCTTTCTATGTTTGTATTTTTCTGCAATATTTAGCTAGTCATCAATTGGGTGTACACGATTCAAGAAGCTTCAAAATTCTTGCCTGAACATGAGCTGCCCCCTTGTTTTATTGGCGGGACGACTTCTAATCAATCCTATAGGTCCGCTTAGAGGCTAAAAGAGTTGAGACATGTCCATAATATACCGCCCATTCAATACACAGAAATTTTTATCTGTCTCCGCCTCTGACACCACATTGTCGATCATATTGCAGCGTGTTTGCTACTTCTAGACCAGCTAATATTTTTTGCTGTCTTCCTGTTCATTCCCTGATAGCTCTAGAATTAAGGATTTTAGCTAATGTCTATACTTGTTAGTCAATCAGGCACAGATCCATTTGCATGTGTTTCCAATTACTCTGGTAAAAATGTCACTAATCGATCCAAACTGGTGAATCTGATGATTGGGGGGGGGGGGGTGTTTACTTCCTTGAAACAGAATGATCTATTACCTCATGATGTGCCTGATCTTTATATCTCTTAGACACTTTGAAGTTATCAGTTTGCAATTCGTTGACACATTTTTCACTCTTGATGACTATTGTCTCAGGAAAACAAAGGGTTGGACTGAAAATTGGAATAGGTAATTATTTCAAGACTTTCTCTTCCGCTTCTCTACATTCTCCTCTGCAATTTGTTGCGACTTTTTGGCAGTAATCTTGCATCGTTGCTCAATGGAATCAATATTTCCAAAATATCCTAGAAGCCTTGAAGAAGTGAGATTGCTGTTCAAAAATATTCTCCATTTTTTTTAGGGAATGGCTGCATCGGGAGCCGGAATTGGGATCACCCTTATTTTAATGCTTCCCTTCAGGAAGAAACCAGTGATCAGAATTATTATGGCTTTGATAAAGCATAGGAGCGAACATTTCAATGGCGAAATGAAGATTGAGGGACTCGTCCGAGAAGATACACCTACAAAGACATCAAGAGGATGACCAACTCTTTCAAAGAAAAGTTAGGTGAGGGAGGCTATGGCTGCATGTATAAAGGCAAGCTTCGAGATGATCAATTTGTGGCAGTAAAGCTTCTAAAGAAGCCAAAAGGCAATGCTGAAGATTTTTTCAATGAAGTTGTGAGCATAAGTAGGACTTCTCATATCAATGTTCTTAACCTTTTGGGGTTTTGTTTTGAAGGAAGCAAAAGAGCTTTGGTTTATGAGTTCATGCCCAATGGATCACTCGAAAAATTCATATTCAACAGGAGTAACACTTTGGAGGTAGATCAGCAATTGAGTTGGGACATATTGTACCAGATTTCGCTCGGCATAGCTCACGGGCTAGAGTACTTGCATAGAGGATGTAATACAAGGATCTTGCACTTCCACATAAAACCTCACAACATTCTTCTTGATGCAAACTATTGTCCCAAGATTTCCAACTCTGGTCTTTCCAAAATATGCCCAAGAGAAGAGAGCATCATGTCATTGCTTGGTGCCCGAGGCACCGCTGGATACATTGCTCCGAAGCTAATCATAAGGAACATCAGAGGGGTTTCTCACAAATCGGATGTCCATAGTTATGGCATGATAGTTCTAGAGATGGTCAGCAAGAGGAAAAACATTGAAGTCACGGTAGATCATACAAGTGAAATATACTTTTCTCATTGGATCCACCGACGCTTGGAGCTCCGAGAAGAGCTTGGCCTGCATGGGATCACAAATGACGAGGACGAAGGAATTGCAAAGAAGATGATTGTAATAGGCTTATGGTGCATTCAGATCGATCCGAGAGCTCAACCATCGATGACCGGAGTTGTGGAGATGCTAAAAAGTAGTGTTGAGACCTTACAAATTCCTCCCAAACCATCCTTGTCATCACTCTCAAGATCACCCGAGGCTTGTCAATGTGAAAGTTCGTCTATGCCAGAGAGAAATGACTCGACTTGGGACAATTCAATATCAATTACATCAGACTAACATAGTTTGTAATAGAGTATTTACAGGGGTCAACATATCTACTGCTTCTGACCTGGACCCGCATATACTTCAAGTGCCATTTAGCAGACGTCCACGACTTCTTTTAGAGAATATATTTGAGCCCTTCCTTTTGCATATATTCAAAAGAAGCGCCTTCTCATCGTGTACGTAATATAATGAAAATACAAGAAGTCAAACCGGTCAAAGATGTCCTTCTCCAACAGAAAAGAAAATCAACATCCACCACCCCAAGAGCCAGATATGATTCGGATTAAAAAAAATGCGCATTTAGATTTTGAAAAAAAAAATCAATAAATCCTCCAAATGGATCAGATTTTGTACATGACTTAAATTGTAGACATAATTTATTGCGTCAATGCACGGTGCCGGCAGTCCAAATTTCGAAATTCAATGCTTTCATGTATATCATATGTATATATGTATTTGGTATGATGTTTAGACCTTTTTTCTCTATCAGTTTCCCAGGATTATTGTTCTGTAAAGTATTGTAATCGAGAATTTTAGAAAATGAAAATACTACAACCTTATAGCTCTTGATTACGTATTAAATTTTGTTCACATTGATTTGAGATCATTAATTTCGCTACCTCAAAACTTACTAGTTACTAAAAGTGTAAGAGAGAACATAAAAAATGCCAATTCCTGCAACTTTCCGTAGACACTGTATTCTATAAAATTTAATCACGAAAATTTCGCTACCTCAAAACTTACTAATAATAATTGAGATTTAAGACACTCAAACGCAGGTGTTTACTAACACCATGACAGCATTGGGTCATAGGCTACATTAAAGGGAGTTGCAACTCCAATGTGGGACAAAACTCCCAAGGAAATATGCAACATAAATTATTTAATTTTTTTTTTTTGCAAGCACTAAAATTTGTATGATGGATGAAATGATAAAAAAAAATGAACAATTTTTTGCGTTGCTTAGTAAGAATCGTGGGATAATTATCTAGTTAGTCCCAAATTTATTGTGTAAATGCTAATTTTGTCATACATTTATCAATTTTATCAATGTTGTCCTAAACATTTACTCAAAATTTCAAAGTAGTTCTTCCGAAAAACTGACGCTGGAAATTGCTAATGTGGTGTCCAATCATCGCCGATCGTACTATATGTGGATTCTCACATCAAGGATTTCCGAAAGCAATTGGTCGAAAAAACTACGTAAGAATATCTTGTCAAACTTATAATTATCTTAATAAATTTGAAAAATTATGACCGAATTGACATTCATATAATAGGTATAGAACTGAATTGATACTTTTTTCCTAATATTTTTGTAATGGAAACTTTGCTCCCGAGTGTAATTAAGAGGTCCCTTTGGCTCAGATGGGTCAAGGTTTGTTCCTAATGATTTGGTAGATCATCATCAATTCCGACACTTCAACACGTAGGCGGGCCCTCCAATGTAATCGTTATTAAGAGGTCCCTTTTTTTTTTGGTCGGTCCTCCGCTAAGCCTACTCTAACACCCACTCTCAGACTTTTGCCTTGCCTCCTTGCAGGGCGTGGGAGTCGAAACCCACTCTTGAAATGAAATCGTCCCCACCCCAATCCCTCCCTGAGAATGTGCAGATTTGAACCCCTCAATTAAGAGGTCCCTTTGACTAGGAAGTATAATGATCGGTTCCTCTAGACTTTCTAGTGCAAATTTTCCGTGTAGGACAACAATGCATTTACATTGGGTGCTTGAATAATGCACGCATGGGACCAATTTTTGCCTCGCTTGGCATTTGCTTCAAAGTCGATGAACTAGCGCACGACAATTATCGGTGATGGTTTTATGAGATGGGCTTAAGGCCCGTCCGCCCATGTTGGGCCTAAAAGCCCGACCCACAAGATTATGGCCCATGGATGAAGGGGCACGATTCCTGTTTGGAGGGAACGTATATAAGGGAGGAGAGAGAGGGAGAACGCACCATTTGGCATAATTCCAACATACGTTTCCTCTCCCTCTCTCCCTCCAAAAAAAGAAAACGAGTGCTCAAGGCGACACTGTCTTCCCTTTAAGGCTAATTGACATCATCGGACTAGAATTTCTTCTTCGATCTTCAGCATTGGTGTTTAATCTGTGGCTAACAAGGTACACTCGATTCCGTGGTGTGCTTTACAATCGGTGATACATGTATTTCCCGGGCTTATCTTCCGCATTCGTTTTAGGGGTTCGATTTAGTGTCAAATCCGATTTTCGGGGATCCGTTATTCCCAACATTGGTATCAGAGCCAGGTTCATGTTTTCCCGACCCCATTGATGGTTTTTGATTGATTTTTCGCGAAAATAATCGGCCGACACGGATCGGGGCAAGAAATCCCGAAACCCGAGCACTGTTCATCTATTTTTTCGAGTTTCCGTAAGTCGAAATCAATTTCTGAAGGCATAGGGTGAAAGTGCTCGTCGAGATGAGTCCGTCGACATGTCGGGCGCCGCCGGACGACGCCGGACACGCCCACACGCGCGGCCAGAAGCCATTGCACGTGGGCGCGACGCGCCCGAAGCGCTGGCTCGGCCAGCACGTGCGGCACACGCGCCGGTTGGCGAACCGCAACGTGCGCGCCGGCGACCGACGAAACGGCATGCGCCGGTCGGTGAACCGGCGCGTGCTGACATCACCGTGACATCACGGTAACCTCCGGGATGACGTCATCGCCGACGACCATTGGCCGGCCGGCAACCCGACCCGCGCGGAGACCTGGCACGAGCCGGCTAACGTCTGCGTGACGTCAGCCCGTGCACGCGTGTGGCACATGCCAGTCGGTTCGTCCAACCCGGTCCGGCTAGCTCGATCGGTCCGACCGGCCCGTCCGGTCCGATGACCGGCGACCTGACCGTTGACCCGTTGACCCGACGATCGTTGACCGTTGACCGTTGACCTGAAAAAGAAAAAAAAGATATGTTTCTTTTTCAATTATATATGTGTAAGTTATAAGTAATCCATTTTTTTATTCTGTATTTGTTGCATGAATCATGGAAAATTATGTATTTTCCCTTATGTAAATTATGGATTATAAGTGATCCATTTTTAGTTCTGCAGTTGTTGTAGGAACTATGATGCGTTATGCACGGATATCTGCAATCCCGAGAACGGACGAGGGAAGTGCAAGACTTAAAAGGCTGATGACAAAGTTAGTTGATTATCGGTGGCATGACGGTGATTTAGTATCACATGTGGTCAGGGTCAATCAGATGATACAGGAAATCATCTAGAATGGTTATCTTATACCGGATTTTGAGAAGGTGCCAGCTTTGATGAACACTCTTCCACCTGAATGGCAAGTAGTGTTAGATCGGCTATGGGAGGTCAACGTGGTCTCGGGTTATAAGAGGCTAGTGATAGCTTTTGTAAGAGAGTACTATAGGATTGAGTTGACCAAAACTTCGACCCTTAGATTGAGCACTACATGGTGCAGAGTGAATGCGCCTTGGAGGCGACATGAAAGCTCTCCAAAAGTTTTTCCATGGTTAGCAAATGTGCCTTCAAATTTATCAGATATTTTAACTAATAGATTAGAAGGAACATTCCCTATTTATCTTTTAGATTAGTTTGAGATGTTTTTTGGGTGTGAATATCTCTTTCTATGTTGATAATTTTCTTTGTATATATTGCTTAGTGTAATGCATAGTTGTATTATGTGAAAGCATTGGTATTCTATTTTGCATAAGACAATTATATTAATAATATTTTTAAGTTAGGATTTTTGGAGGATGATTGGAAACGTAGTGACCTTTTGATTATGAAACCTGACTTAAAATTATTCATTGATATGATGGGTATGTACAAAGTGGATGCATAAATGATAGGCATTAATTATTCGTGCATATATGTCTGATGTGTTCAGATCGATGGTTTCAGCAACTAAGAACGTAATTGCTGATATGAACGGCAACAATTGTGAAGTATTGAATATGAAGATTCAATATGTGCTGGAAAAGCAAGAAGCACTAGAAGGTCTTGACCATACTATGGAAGATCTTGAGGATGCCGTGCGCCACCTTGAGCTAGTAAAGGACCGCCTAACAGCATTTGAGTCGAAAATAGACATTTGCAATGTTGGTTCTAGCTCAGAAAGGACTTTGAGCTCTAAGCACAAGCGTATTGATTCGTTCAATATGTGGGAATGCAAAGGATCAGGTCCTTATTGCAAGAAATCAAGAGTTAACCAACACAAGAGAGGAAAACGTCCTCAAGTAAATAAAATGTCAAGGGTGAGGTGTTACAATTGTGACAAGAAAGGTCACTATGCTCACAACTATTGTGAGCCGAAAAAGGTAAACACCTCTTGTACATTTGAGAACTTTGCTTATGTGTCAAGTTCTGCATTATTGGCTGAATCCAATCCTTTGTGGATTGTAGATTCAGGAGCGACAGACCATGAAGCGAAGGATAGAGAATCCTTTTGTGGAATTCCGACGATACCAAACTGGAATTAAATGGATCTATGTAGGAAATAACTTCGAAGCTGAAGTTAAAGGGATTGGCACCTGCCAATTGAACATGCGTGGTGGACGCACCTTGTTCCTACATGATGTTCTATATGCTTCGGAGATTCGTCGAAATTTAGTGTCTGTTTTGGTGTTAGTTAAGCTTGGTTTTAGTGTGAACTTCCATAATAGCGGTGTAGATTTGTATTTGGATACAAACTACTATTGTTGTGGTCACTTTATGGATGGTTTTATTATACTAAATGTTGATTGTGGTGATGTCAATATTTATTATTCCTTTGTTTCACTTCTTCTACTTAATATGATAATGATGTGATTATGTGGCATGCTCGACTTGGTCATATTGGCCAACAACATATGAATAGACTAGCCAAAGAGGGCTTGTTGGGCAGCATTGAAAAAGTCGATTTGCCCATATGTGAGCATTGCCTATTAGGGAAAACGACAAGGAAACCATTTGGAAAAGGTAAAAGAGCTGAATTTCCTTTGCATTTAATCCATTCTGATGTCTATGGTTCAATGAATATGAGAGGAAGGCATAGGGCTATTTATTTCATCACTTTTATAGATGATTATACTTGATTCGAATATGTCTATTTGATTTCTCATAAATTTGAAGCAATAAGTTATTTCAAAAGGTTTATGAACTTGGTAGAAAATCAATTAGACAAGAAAATAAAAGCATTGAGATCCGATCGAGGTCGAGAATATTTATCTGATGAATTCAAAAAATTATGTGATGAAAAAGGAATAAAAAGACAGTTGTCTATTCTATATACTCCTCAACAAAATGGTGTTGCAGAGATAAGAAACAGAATCCTACTGGAAATGGTTAGGTCCATGATGGCGCATGCTAACTTACCTATCACTTTTTTGGAGTGATGCATTGTTAATTGCTGCCTATATACTTAACCGGGTACCTTCCAAATCAGTAACTTCCACTCCATATGAGTTATGGACAGGTAGAAAACTGGACTTAAGTTTTCTTAAGCCATGGAGTTGTGCTGCCTATACTCATGAGTCATCTCACAAGTTTGGGAAATTTGGTCCCAAAGGAAAGAAGAGTATTTTAATGAGATACTCCAAACACTCGAAAGAGTATGTGTTCATAGGTGAGCAGGAAAGTGGGAGTATAACTGAATTTGAATCACGGAATGTCACATTCTTAGTGGATGAATTTCCTAAGAAGGACGAAATAGGGGAAGATTACTCCCTATTTGAAACCTTGGATCAAGATAATGATATTAGTGGAGTTCGTCCAAGTGGGAGTAATATGAGAAGTGATGAATTGAATTCAACTCATTCTCAATGGAAGAGGAAATGGAGTCAATGAAGTCAAACCAAGTTTAGGAACTGGTTGATCTTCCAAAAGGACGCAAAGCTATTGGGAATAAGTGGGTTCTCAAAATAAATCGAAAGGCTGATGGCTCGATAGAAAGGCATAAGGCTTGCCTTGTGGCGAAGGGGTATAATCAACAGGAAGGAATTGATTATGAATATACATTTTCTCCTGTAGTGAGATTTACCTCGATTCGCATTATTCTGGCAATAGTGGTTAGTATGGATCTTGAGTTACATCAAATGGATGTAAAGACTGCTTTCCTCAATGGAGAATTAAAGGAAGAAATATATTGAACAACCTGCTGGTTTCATAGTGAAAGGCCAAGAAGAAAATGTATGTCGACTTTTGAGGTCGATATATAGCCTTAAGCAGTCGTCGAGACAATGATATATACGTTTTCATGATGACATAATGGCATATGATTTTACAATGATTGACGAGGATCATTGTGTATATATCAAAAGATCTAAGGATCAATTTGTGATCATATCATTATATGTTAATAATATACTAATTGCCGGAAGCAATATGGAGCTTGTCAATACTGTCAAGAGTTGGTTGTCTTCCAACTTTGAGATGAAAGACATGGGTGATGTTGTGTACATTCTTGGAGTTAAGATTTCAAGATTGTAAACCCATAGACACTCTTATTGCAAAAGGTGAAGGATTGAGCCATAGACTGTGTCCAAGGATTTCACAAAAGAAGGAACAAATGAAACATGTTCCTTGTGCTAGTGCTGTTGGAAGCTTAATGTACACTATAATGTGTATAAGACCTGACATATGTTTTGCAGTTGGAATGGTGAGTAGTTACCAATCCAATCCAGGTCAAGCACGTTGGAAAGCCGTTAAAAGAATACTAAGGTATCTAAAGGGGACTGCTGATTATACGATGAATTGTCAAGGAAAGGATTTGCGACTCTAAGGCTATTTTGATGCTGTTTGGGGAGGAGATTTAAATGAAATGAAATCTACCTCTGGGTTTGTTTTCTTACCGAATAATGGCACCATATGTTGGAGCAGTAAGAAACAAACATGTATAGCCTTGTCCACGATGGAAGTTGAGTTCGTGGCATTGTCAGCAGCAGTATAAGAAGGTGTTTGGCTCAAGAGATTTTTTGGATCATTTAGGTGTTATTGGAAGTGCTGCAAATTTATTATTGGTTAACTGTGATAGCCAAGCAGCAAAAGTGTACACCAAAGATCCAAAATATCATGGCAAGATCAAACCTATAGATACCAACTATAACTTTTGTCAAGTATATGATTGCACGAAAAGATGTGAACTTAGAGTACATACTACGCATAGAATGGTAGCAGATCCTATGACAAAGCCAATACTTAGAGATGTGTTTTTGTGCCCATATGAAATCTCTAGGATTGCGTAGAGGCCGATGTACTGAATATTGTAATTTCCCTAAGTGTTCACATTTGATGAATTTGTGTTTTTATCATTAATGCCTATGAATCTTTGTTTGATCTTTATGCATCTTAATGCTCAGTGCATTATTTTAAGTTGAGAAAGTATGTCGGACAAATATAAGATTAGCCCACTCACACGGGTAATCGTCTCTATTTACTGTGTGATAAATAGATATGAGACTATTTTTAAGCTTATTATCTAAGTGATAATCGAGAGCTCAAGCTTAAAATATGTATGTCGCCTTAATTGGGTGTTAAGATGATGACATGATACTTACTATGTCCGAAAGTAAAATAACCCACATATTTTACTTTATCTGTTTATGATGCCAAATGTGAGTTCTGATGAATTTTGTGAATGGTAAATACGTGAACTCAAGTTAGATATTGGGTATGTCTGAACTATCATCTGTACGGTATTGAAAGGTGTAGACATACGCTCCATGGGAAAGGAGTTAATACCGTAATACGTATTTCATACTACGCATGCATGAGACGACCAATAAGAGTGGCAAAAGTTTGATTTCAACTTTTATGTCATGTGAGACTCTTGAGGAAAATAGTTCCTCAATTCTTAGTCCCCTCATGACTATTACTTATTCTCAAGATTTCTATTTAGTGTTTGCTATCTTAGGATGTTGCCAATGGTCATGAGTTTGATTCGATCTAATGGGACATTTCTAGAAAAGCAAGCTAAACTAAAATTAAGAGTTTGAAGGAAAGAGGAAGATCGAATTTGGAGAATCACATTGTAGTTTTGTATTCACCGGTTAACCAATTATGATTGTCTTTGTGATAATCATAATTGTGAATACAATATATATATCATTGTTTGAAAGAGATCAAGAGAAATATAAATGTGATCAATCGATCTAGGGTACTGCATACTAAATCTACTCAGGATGCGATGCCCATTATGAGCTGCTATATATTCCTAACAGATGTATAGCAACGAGCTCTCAAAGTATGATTGTCGCACGGATTATTCACCGGTATGAATGTTGAAGAGAGGTAAAGAGAATTCTATTCGGCCCACCATGTGCGAGTGGGAGATGATGGTTTTATGAGATTGGCTTAAGACCCGTCCGCCCATGTTGGGCCTAAAAGCTCGGCCCACAAGATTATGGCCCATGGATGAAGGGGCACGATTCCTGTTTGGAGGAAACGTATATAAGGGAGGAGAGAGAGGGAGAACGCACCCTTTGGCATAATTCCAACGTACGTTTCCTCTCCCTCTCTCCCTCCAAAAAAAAGAAAAGCGCTCAAGGCAACACTATCTTCCCTTTAAGGCTAATTGACATCATCGGATTAGAATTTCTTCCTCGATCTTCAGCATTGGTGTTTAATCTGTGGCTAATAAGGTACGCTCGATTCCGTGGTGTGCTTTACGATCGGTGATACATGTATTTCCCGGGCTTATCTTCCGCATTCGTTTTAGGGGTTCAATTTAGTGTCAAATCCGGTTTTCGGGGATCCGTTATTCCCAACAATCGGAGCTAGGACCAATTCAAACTAACTCCAATTGATTTCTCTTCTATCATGCTCTACCTTCTTCCAGTCCAAATGAATCTCCAGAGCTTCAACTGCGGAGCTAATTGTTGCCGGTTGGCCCTTGTCATTGTCTTCGCCAGCTTAGTCTATTAGGTTGTATCTGAAGATGCGCAATACGAGGCCTGCACACCTCGGAACTGCGGATATGGCCCGGACATCAGCTACCCTTTCTGGATTTCGGGCGAGCAGGACTCCTATTGTGGCTATCCAAATTTCAAGATCACTTGCATAGGGATATTCCCAGTCCTGAATTTCTCGGTCAATGAGTTCATCATCAAGGAAATCTCCTACATGAACCATTCTATCCTCCTGGTTGATGCCCTCGTGTACCATGACACTTGTGGTGCTCCACCGCATAATATCAATCTCAAAAGCGCCTCTCATTCTCAGTTCCACTAATGCCGATTTCTTCTTCTACTATAATTGCACCTCACCGCTACCAGATTTTACATATCTAGTGGACTGTGCTAGCAACTCCACCCACCACTCTTTTGCTTATTTTCCCAAGGAAGTATCGCAGGAAATATATTTGTATTATGCCGTCAGTACCTGCGACTCTGCAGTTAGTGTACCTATTTATGTTAATACAAATATCGATAGCTTGGCGACTATGAATTATGGTGAGATTATGGAGATGGGATTCCTTTTGAACTAGACCGCATTTAATTGTAGCGACTGCGAGGGAAGTGAGGGATGGTGTGGATTTGAGAATGATGATTTTGTTTGCTTTTGCCAAGATGGTCCTCATCCTCAAAGCTGAAATGATGGTAAGTGGATGGGGGAGTTTTTTCTGTTTTTGCTTCTTGACTGAGTTTTCATATCTACTGTTTTGCTTGATCTTCCTTTCGACATGCGGAGGTTGGTATCTGCGTCCCACAAGATCCAATAGTTAAAAAGTATTAAGTGAAGCTGGAGCTACACCAAATTCACAGTAAAAATTTCAAATGTTGGACCAAAATAACTTGCTTTTTTTTGTGGGATTTTCTTGTGCATACGACCAAACAAGAAAGAAAGAAGGAAGGAAGGAAGGAAGGAAGGAAAGAGAGAAAGCTCCCGTCTATTCTAGTGGTGCTAAAATCTGACGAGGTGTTCAATCGAAATAGGTAACATTGATCGATTTGAACTGTACATATAATTAACTCTATCATGCTATAGGTTTTGATTGTGACATGACCTTATTTATAATTAGCATAAGCACTATAATGAGTGTGGATCCAAGCATGGGCCATACATGCTTTGATTCGATACATATGCATGCTTCAAACCACTTTCTGCCTCGCTTGGTGTTGGCTTCAAAGTTGAAGAACTAGCACACAACAATGATAGGAGTTAGAACCAATTCAAACCAACTCCATTTGATTTTTTTACAAATGCTTTTCGCACTCTCTCCTACCTCTTTCTCTTATCCTCTGCAATTGTTGTTTTCAAAAGAATAGAGGAGTTGACAGCAAAAGCTGTATATATTATTCAGAAAACTAAAAAATGCTTAAATACATACTAAAACTTAACCATAAACCCATGTTGCCCACTTACAACTTGCCTTGTCCACAAAACCAGCAACAAACTAACAGAATAGCTAAAAAAGTATCAAAGTCACAGTAGATCAAACCATTGAAGCATACTTCCCTCATTGGGTACGTCTAGAGCTCCAAGAAGAGCTTGGACTACTCGGGAATCACAAATGAGGAGGACGAAGTAATCGTGAAGAAGATTATTATAATTGGCTCATAGTGCATTCAAATCAATCTAAGAGCTCGACCATGTATGACCCAAGTTGTGCAAATGCTAAAAGGTAGTGTTGATGCCTTGTAAATTCCTCCCAAACCCATTTTGTCATCACCCTCAAAATTGCTTGCAGCTTGTCCATGTGTAAGTTTGTCTCTACAAGAGAGTAATAACTCAAGTCAAGGTTATTCAATATTAATTATATGAGACCAACATAGTTTGTAACATACTATTTGGAAAAAAAAAAGCGATTGCAAAATTAATGATAATTGGGCTGTTTATAAATTTGTGATGAGATGTCTAGGTTGAATTCTACAAGTGTGACTAAAAAAAGAGTGAAAAGGGTATTGTTGACATATAAATTTTCACATTTGGATCTCCATAGCATTTCTATCAATATTAGGGATCTAATTTATGACATAAATTGGCCTCCTAACCCAAAAAATTGCATGTATCATTTAGTAATCACATTGCTTGCTACTTCTCATCACGATTAGGGACATTTTGATTTTAAAATTTTTGCATAGGCATAACTATAATAAAAATAATAAGTTAAAATAAATACAAAAAAAAAATTATACCATAATAAAAGGGAACGAGGCTTACGGATCATTTTATATTTCACAAACACGTTAAGCTTGTCATACCAATTAAGGCCCTCCCGAGTGGGCCGGGGCACGAACCCAGCGGATGGGCTTCAAAATGAGGCCCGTTTTTAGCCCACGAGAGAGCTTTGGTAGCTGCCCACACGCTCTCAAACGGAGGTGAATGCATTGGCCATCCGTCTGAACTTTTGTCGACTCAACAAGGAGTTCATTTCCTGTTTGTTTCTTTTTTTTTTCTCTGACCCAATCAACAAGTCCGCACTATTCCTTTTCTTTATTGCTTTCTTTTCACGGTCAAAGTCCTATTCCACTTTGACTCCAACGTGAAAAATGTTGAAGTGGACTTTAGCGCTGAAGCAATTTCCGAACATGTAAGATTCGGCTTTTAACTTTGAAGCTTGTAGACGACCTGGGAAACACGGTTGTCTGCGACGACCAAGACCAAGACATTCCTTCACCGCCAAACATTTTTCCCAATGCGGTGCATATTACATATACAAAGTCGAAAGTGAAAGAATAAGTTGAAGAATAACGCTAAGTATACTAGATAAGTAAAAAAAAAATACTTATGTAGTTTGGGACATCACTTAGTAATCAATTTAATGGACCGAATTTAATTTACCTGACGCCACCTCATCATCTTAATATTCAGATAGGCTAGCTACCATATGCGAAAATACCAACATCCTCTACTATATTATGGCTGTTAATTGCATTGATGCATGGTGCTGACAATCATGGATTTCGAGCTTCCATACTTTCATATGATGTGGTATTAATGCTCTTCATCTATAGTGTTCTATGTATTTGGCATGACAATTGGACCTTTGCTCTGTAATAGTTTTTCAATATTATTTTATTATACTCGAGAAGTCTAGAAAATGAAGAATCCTCCACTGCCGCTCTTTTCCTCAGCTTTTTCCACTTTCAAATCCGTTCGTATAATTCACGCGCAATTTGGGAAACACGGTTGTTTGCGACGACCAAGACCAAGACATTCCTTCACAGCCAAACATTTTTCCCAATGCGGTGCATATTACATATACAAAGTTGAAAGTGCCAGAAATAGGTTGAAGAATAACGCTAAGTATACTAGATAAATAAAAAAATTACTTATATAATTTGGGACATCACTTTGTAATTAATTTAATGGACTGAATTTAATTTACCTAACGTCACATCATCATCTGAATATTCACGTAGGCTAGCTAGCATATACAAGAATACTGACATCCTCTATTATATTATGGCTATTAATTGCATCAATGCTTGGTGATGATCATTGATTTCGAGCTTCAATACTTTCACGTATATGCTATGGTAATAATGCTCTTCATATACATTGTTCTATGTGTTTGGCACTACGATTAGACCTTTGCTCTGTAATAGTTTTTCAATATTATTGTATTATACTCGAGAATTCTAGAAAATGAAAAATCCTTGATATTGTAGTACTCAATTGCACATGAAGTTTTATTCGTCCAAGATTTAAGATGATTAATCCCTTAATCTCACTATAGCCACATATATGATACAAGATATCAATCTCACTCCATCGAGTTATTATCTTTTTTGGTGTAAATATGTGAATATCATTAATTAGATGAGGTACAAAAACTTAGGGGAATCCCCTAAGATTCCACAAAAACTAATTATGCAAGAAGATAGAGGAAGGAAGCCTCCATATAGTAGCCAATAAAACATTTGCATGGGAAGGCCTACACTTTTGGTAAAGTGACGCCCTATCTCTTACAATCTTTTGAATCCTAGCTAACAAAAGATGAGGTTCAATCGACATGTTTTGAAATCATTTGCGGTTACGTTCCATCCAAATGCAATAGATTGTCGCTAAGAAAGACAACTTGAGGAATCTCACTTCCAAGTTTTTGCCCTTAGTGGCCCCAATCATCTATTGAAGTTCTAAGTTCCAACCTCCTACATAATGCCAAATTCCATTTTATGCCAAAATACTACGCCATACACTACTTGTCCAGGTGCACTAAAAAAATAAGCGGTTTCTATCTTCTGTACCATTCATGCAAAAGTTACACTTAGTATCTACTGAAGACAACCAACCATGATATGGCTATTGTTGTCAATAGTCTATCTTTGCAAACAAGCCAACCAATAAAATTATGCTTGCAAATACCGCTAGTCCAAATTAATTGATACCAATCCACAGCTGGTCCCTCTTGTCTAAATTCCTCGTATACCTCTTTGCAACAGTATGTTTTGCTAGAGATAATAGGCATTAGAGCATGTCTTAGCTTGAGAATGCATCGTCAATTCCAAGCCATATTGCCCTTTATGTCAAGTTGCATAATGGGAGTACCTCCGCATTTGATATGTGAACCTAAGCACTCCATAGGGATGAGGATGGAAGATTGATGAGGCTTCAAAGCATGCAACCCATCGATACTTTATTCCACAGTTTCAGATCGAGTAGGCCTAGACCTCCCTCCTTTTTTGTGAGCATACTACATTCCATGCAACTTTGTGGGATTTGTGAGTTTTTGCATTGACATTGAGTTATTATCTTATTGAAGACTAAAAGTATAAAAGAGAATGTATTAAAATTACACAACGAAAATTTTTGTTACCGCATATAAAACTAATAAACACCGTGATTCAAGAAACTTGCCGTTGGTGTTTACTAAACCCATAACTACATTTGGTTATAAATTACATTAAAGGGAGAGGGAACTCCGAAACGGGACGAGAATTTCAATTTAAATGTGTAATATAATATAAACAATTAATTTTTGTTAGCACTAAAGTTTTGTATATTGGAAGAAAAGAAAAAGAAAAATTCTACAATTGATTTGCGCTGCTTAGTAGGAATTGTATAACGGGAGGTTTGTTCCTAAGAGTCATTTAGAGGTTCCTCTGACTCGGAAGTTTCATGGAATGTGGAAGATCATCAATTTCAACATTTCAACACGTTGGCGGATTCTCCAACCTAATTGTAATTTAGAGGTCCCGTTGACTAGGAATTTTCATGGTTTGTTCCTCAAGACTTTTCAGGGCAAATTTTCCGTGTGGGTCATTGATACATCAACATTGGCTACTCAAATAATGCGGGCATGCAAATCCAATTCACATGAATTCTTGAATCGGATAGGCCCTATTCATTTAACAAGTATAGTTGAGAGATTTGTCGTTTCATTTAAAGATTTTATTATGGATTAAGAACTAGCTAGGCAACAATTGTTACAGTTGTAAACGCACCAACTTCCTTTGTGATTAAGTGTGATCAAATTTTTAGCAATTCCTTATTATCTATGCTAAATTAGTGATCTTGAGGTTAAGCACGGTTGTCTCCTTTCAGTGTTGACATCAAATCGAACCTTTTGAGGTCAAAGCCACGACAAGCCTGGTCGTTTCCTTTCCATTCCGATGTTAGAACCAACTCAGTTTAGGAAAATTATCCAAAAAATCTTAAACCTATTGTACTTTTGCCAATTCAGTCATAAACATTTTCACTTCTTGTCAATTAAGTCCATTCGTACAATTTTGGACGGAAAATGTTGACATGGATGCCAACGGTACCATGTAGGACCACCGGTGATGATGTGGACAATTTTAATAATATTTTAATATATTTTTGAATTTTTTTCGCTTTTTTTCTTTTTTTTCTTTTTGGCTTTCTTCTTGGCCTTTTCCAATGGCCGGCTGGCCATAGAGGATGGCTGGCTAGCTAGCCTCGCTCACTAAGCAAGGCCCGACTGGGAGAGGGGTGAGCCTCATTGAGGGAAGCCCTCGCCCAGGTGCATCCCGGTAAGGGTCGCCTGAGCAAGGCCGACCCTCGCCTAGGCCAGGCGAGGCTGACCTATGCCCAAGCTAGGGCAGTCTTGCATTAGGCATTGGCTCGATGATGACGATGCCGGGTGAGGCCACCTTGGCCTGGGTGAGGGCCGGCCTCGCCAAATCTAGCTAGGGGAGTCCCCCCTAGCCAGATCTAGCAAGGCCGGCCCTCGCCTAGGCCAAGGCGGCCTCGCTAGGCATCGTCATCACCTAGCCGACGCCCAGTGAGGCCACCTTGGCCTGGGCGCAAGTTAGCCTCACCCAAGCATCCCTTCTCGAGCCGTGCCTGGTGAGGGCTCCCCTCGCCAAGGCCCACCCTCGCCCGATCGAGCCTCACCTATGGCGGGCAAGGCCAACTAGTTGGCGATGGCTAATGGCCAGCTGGCCACCGAAAAAGGCAAAGAAGAAAGCCAAAAAGAAAAGAAAGAAAAGGAATTAAAAAAAAAGGGAAAAATAAAAAATATTAAAATATTATTAAATATTATCAAAAACTATCCACGGCGGTCCTACGTGGCACCGCCAACATTCACAACATCATATTCTAGGCAAAATTGGCCAGTGAACTCAATTGGCAAAAAGTGAAAATGTTTAGGACTGAATTAGCAAAGTTAAAAAGTTTATGATTAAATTGACAAAAGTGCAATAAATTTAGGACTTTTTGGATGATTTTTCCCATCATGGTCAAAGCCTTGTCAAGCCTTAGATCGAAAACCAGATCTATTAGCACTATGCATTTATATAATGATTTGTCCATTATTTTGATTTATAAAGTAACGTCCCGAACAATATTAGTCACCTTCAATTGCCTAGCGTACTATTTCTTCCCTTTTATTTACCTTGTGGGAAAGAAGGGAAAACGATCCAGCATCTAATTTTTCCTAGAAAAGAAGATACAAGTAAAGTTAGCAATTCATGTTTCAATGATTTATAAATTAGTAAATATGCTACAAAGATATATAGTGTACTATGTTTCGTTTAAGTCCGATATCACCAGTCTCATGTATAGAGACATCTTGGGAGTAACTCAACCTGGCTGGAAAAAAAACTTCGATTTTTGACTCCTTCAAATCAGTGTAAACGCTGAACAATTAAAGTGTACTTTTCTGGTCTTCCTTTGTTTCTTCTTTCTGGCTGCCTTTCCGGTTTTGCATGTGGACGCCAGCGAAGCAAGCACGAAAGGAGCATTGACTCTCTCACTTTTGTCTTTCCATCGAGATATTTTCCACGAAACATGACATTTGCAGAGAGTGATATAATAGTCGAACTTTAAACCATTGATTAGACTTTAAAAGCTTTGGTTTATTTCACAAAAAATGAATAAATTAAAATACATTTTTATAAAAATAATTACTTATATTGTTGCAAAAATAAATAAATGAAAAATATTTATACTGTCTATAAAAGTATTTAGATATAAATTATTATTGATAATAAAATTATTTTTCATCAAATAATTATTTCAAATGATACGAACGATTACTTATTAGTTGTCAATGTATGATGACAAATGAATATGTGATAGTCGATAAAGGTATTGATTAAAAGGAGCTACGGATTACCAATTTGAGGTATCAAAAGAAAGTTGGATACCTAGAGGATGTCAAAAAGCAGTTATGAGTTTGAAATGATTGGTGAGTGAGGCAATAGGGTTCAAGAAGTCGTGAAGTAACCAAAAATGCAATTTTAAGGGATTAATCACTTGAAGACTAAATCACGGCATCATGAGAGAATGAGCCCATGATTTTCAGAGACGAGGGAACATGGCTATAACCGTAGGAGAACTAGTTAGAGATGGTTATGACACAACCACTATAAATACCATTGTTCATTTATGAAGGCCCCCCGACACACAAATAAATAAATCTACTATTCTTTAGTTATCTTTACTTTTCCACGTTGTAGTTTTATTTTCCAAACTTGCATTGTCAATTAAATTTCAGCGTATTTCTTAGATGTAGTTTCCAAATCCACATCATCAATTAAATTTTGGTATGTGTATCTCTATCCCAGTTGTCACATAATCAGTCAAATTCTATTGTTGCATCTTTGCATTCTCAAGATTTATTGTTGATTAAATTTCGGCACAATTTTTGTACTTATATTTGAAGTAAACTTCGGGTTTTTCTTGTTAATTAATGATAATTTCTGTCTGGAGTTGCCACAATACCTATCTCCTTTAATAAAAATTGAAGAACAACTTTCGATGAAAGATATTTCGTTGCAGGATCCAATTTGTGAGGAACACTAACCCAATAGATGGATCAAACAACATATGAGTCAAATCTAGTGAACGGCTCATGATAATTTGTAGAGATTGACGTAGAGACTAACATAGAATTCTATATGCTCACATATTTATATGCTATTTCTGCATTAGTGACCTATGATTATAGTATGTCATTATTACTGTATTGGAACTTTTAATACACATAGGACTGCTCGAACATGCAAAATAATTCCCCGAAAATCTTTGATTCAAGGTGCATTTACTTAAAGCAAATACCATTTAGTTAAGTGAATTTTGGTGTATTTTTGCAAAATAGTTTTTAAGTTAAAAAAAAAAAAAGTGAAACAAAGCACATAGCTACTGCTCATTATCTCCGTCTTGGAAACAAATCAATCATCGGTGAGGATCGAACTATCTAAGAGGCTAGACGAGATGATGCCAACGTCATGCAATCTCAAGCAAGGTGACACCAAGGGTCACATGACCTTGCCAATCCAACCCGCATGAACCCAGACCCCGTCGAGATGATGTGATCATCTCTTTTGTTATCGTTAATTTTTTTTTTTTTTGAGAAATATGTTTGGCCACTTCTTCTAAATTCGATGAATTGAACATTCTCTTAAGAGTCATGGAAAGAAATTTCGCCTGGCTTACCAAATTGAGAAAGAAGGAAAGTGTTGCACATGCTTATATGTCTATAATAACCACTGAAATTCACATATCTCAATGTCCCACGGACGTGATTTATTCCGATTGTCGATTATGTCTTGATACACAACAATATAATGCTTTGATTATTTGCTATGTTTTCTCTAATTCATCAGCATGATGTGGAATTTTGTATCTCCTAGAGACATAATTCTTCGAGAGGGAGAACTACCTGATCAGTCATAAATTTATTGTGTGAATGTCAATTCAATTCTAAACTTTCTAATTTTATATCTTCATAAGAAATTCCAATGTAGTCTTTTTGATCGATTTTTGCCTGAAATTGTTGACATAGCAAAGTGCCACATAAGACGGCTAGCAATAAATGGGCCACCACGTCAATAATTTCTAGCATAAAACCGGAAATACTACATTGGAATTGTGTGCAGAAGTTTATAACTAAATTGGTAAAATTGAAAATTTAAGATTAATTTGTTTTTGTACAATAATTTGAAGATTAATTGGGTAATTTTTCTTTACTTTAGAAACCCACCAAAGAGATTCACCTCTAAATAGAAGGGCAATTGTGCATTGGCATTTTGAGGCATAATTAATTGTTTAAAGTCAGACTTAACGACTATCTCCAAATGTCATGTTTCCTAGAAACTATGACTTGACGACTATCTCCAAATGTCATGTTTCCTGGAAACTATCTCAACGAAAGGGACAAAAGTGAAAGAATCTACGCCAAGTTCACACCTATATTTGATTTTCTAGCTTTAATATCCAAAATGAATGTGAAGTTCATGGGCCCTTCGTCTATTTTAATGCAACTAGAGCATTACAACGATTATAGTACCCGTTGCATATCAAATTTTACTTGCAATGATTTAAGATCATTTGTGGCTTAATGTCGATGTGGTCACATATATGACACAAGCTGTTGAATCAAACTCCATCAAGTCATGAACTTATTGAAGACTACAACCTTAAAGAGAATATGACACGTTGTGTTTGAATTTCAAAATCCATAAATTTCTCTGGTAATTTCTTCCTCTCCGTATTAGATTTGAATTGCAAGATCCATCAACTTCTTCAAGATTTCTCAACATAGAAAATGCCGACGACCGCTACTTTAATTGTTAAAGACTATAATTTCATAAAATTTAATCATGAATAATTACACTAAATTAAAGTCCCCTAAATATATTTATAAAAAGTGCAATCAAGCCCTAATTGCTTTTTTAAAAAAAAAGAAGCTGTATTAAGCTCTAAATCATGCCTTTCTTTTGAAAGAAAAATTGATATTAGAAAAAATAATAAACAAGATAAATAAATAAATAAAAATTATGGTCCAGTGAAGTCTCCAACTTCTTACTTAATTGAATAACCAAACCATGAGATTGCGGACAAAGTGCGTGTAAAGACCAACACATAAAATTCTACACAATGATGTAATTATACATTATTTTTCCACCAATGACTTATGACCATATTAAATTGTTATCAATGTATTAGAAATTTTTCCACGTAGGATTACTCGAACGTTGCACGCAAAAAAAAAAAAAAAAATATCAAAGTCAAATTTGTGTAGCCATTGACCCAAAAAAAAAAAAATTGTGTAACCTTTAGTCCCAATGCAAGACTTTGACCACTTTTATTAAATAGGCGGTCCATTCTAAATTGCCAGACGATCATCTTGTTCCTCACCAAGAGAAGGACAAAGAAAATGCCAAGCCACCACCTACTCTGCATTCTCTCCCCTTCTCTCTCCCTCCTTCTCTTCTTCTTCTTCTCCTCCGCGAGCTTCCATGGCGTCCACTCCACTTTCTCGACCATTTGCGACCCCGTTGCATCCTCGTTCCCATGCGGCAACGTCTCCATCCGATATCCATTCTGGATCGAAAGCGATGCCCCTGTGCACTGCGGATACCCAGGCCTCGGCCTCATTTGCCCGTATGGCTCCCCTCACCCAATCCTCCACCTTGGGGAAGACGCCTTCTTCGTCACCGATATCAACTACGACGACCGAACCCTAACTCTCGTCGACATCGACGTCGCCGGCCAGGAATGCCCCAGGGCCCTCACAACCTCACGATCGGCTCGCTCCCGCTCGATTACAACTCCGCCGACGTCAATCTCACCTTCTTCTTCAACTGCAGCGCTCCTCCGCCTGTGTCCAGCCACTTCGTGGCCATCGATTGCTTGCAATTTCGTGGCAAGCGGTCGTACGTGTCCGTGAACATGAGCTGGGAGGAGGAGGAGGCGGCGGACTGCGAGGACACGGTGGTGGCGGCGGTAAAGGGGACGGAGGTGACGGCGACGAACGTGGTGGAGGTTTTCGCCTGGGCGATGAGCCGGGGTTCGTGCTTGACTGGGAGGCGGCAAGGAGTGCAGCGCGTGCTAGTACTCCGGCGGGCGGTGCGCGTCCAACCAGACTGAGCAGTTGCTGTGCTTCTGCAAGGACGGGTCAAATCACACGGACGGTTCGGTTTGCAAAGGTAGGGATTGAGGTTTGTGTCCGTTTCCTCTCTTTTTTCATAAATGGTTTTGCATCAATGTTCGCCAATCGCCATGATTGCTTTTTTCAATGCTTGTCACTTCTTAGTTGCGTGTGATTTGATTTCTGGCATACTTTGATTTTTCAGCAGCTTTTAGAATTAGAAAATTATATACTTAGGTTCGTCAATTTCTTAATCAATACTTTTTCAAAATTTGAATGGTAACTACACCTACTAATATATCCCGTGCAACAAGTCCTATATAAAAACTTAAATTAATAAATAGAACAAGATCATTAATATATATATAAAGAGAATATGAATTCATAGATAAAGAAAATAAAGAAAATTACTTTAGCACCCTTCTCGCGTGGAAATTAGAACCACATACAGAATTTGACTAGTAAGGAATGCCCATGCGAAATAAATGAGAGCAAAGCCTGACTAAGATACCTTATTCAATGTCCAATCCAAAAACTTAAATCAATAGAAGACCACGTGCATAAAGTTTAATATAAATTCCGTAGACAAGATACATGAATTACTTTGATGCCCTAAGCTAAAGTGAATTTTCTCGTGATATTTAAAGTATAAAGATTCACATGTAGCAAATTGAAGCAATAAATTTTTTGGTTGGACAAAATTTCGAAAGTAGCTTCCATCAACTCATTGCAACTTGCAATTTGGAATATGGTCTATCATTAAAAAGTGGTGGTTTCTTTTCAGAAAGATGTCTTTTTTCTTTTCTTGCTGTTATTGCTTTGATCATAATCATTTTCCTCCCGAGGAATTGGCACCTAAAAAGAGTCTTTATTTTCATTACTTGAGGCTTGAGCGATTGATGGGCCTTAGCAATCTTTGTCAACAAAAGATGGCAAGCTTTGCTTATTGCTTCCTATAGCTAAAGATCCCAATGTGGATCATCATTGTAGATTACGAGAGATGGGCCTGGTCTGGCTCGTCGGGGCCCTTTTTGACTGGGTAAAATTAAGGGAAATCTTTTGAATGGCAATTTAGTCGTCTCAGTTCTGAGGCTGTAATCCCTTCTTTTTTCTAGTCTAGACGATCCCTGCACCTGTTTAGAACGCTGCTAACTATGTTCTCGAGGTCCTTATTGAAGTGTCCTCGATTGAATTGTCAAGGAGATTGGCCAAGCTCATTGACTAGATGAGGGCCACGTGTACGAATTGTAAAATGGGTAATAATAGTCCAAGTCGTCCTTAAGTCAAGTCTACAATTAGCCAGCAGCTCAAGCTACGTGGTTTTGTTTCCACGCGCCTTGTTCTTAATTTCTTCTCGGCTTTTGTCTCAATGCCCCAAAGTCTTGGTCTTTCGGGAGGCCAAATCAAGTGGCTCTCACTGGTGCATTGGGTTCAAATCATTCTCAAAGCAGCATATTCCTTATCCTCTGCATCCTCTTCATTTACATTTACCCTTTCCTTGTTTTGCTCCAACACCATCTCCCTCCGAATGGACCTTACCATGTCGTGTTCATCTCTGTTCTTGCTCTTCATCTTCTCCCTCCATATTCACTTCCCGGTGCCAACTTCCGGCAAATTCCTGCCATTCCAACAGTGCGCTCCTTTTGTTTGCGGAGATCAAAAAATTAGCTATCCTTTCAAGCATAATGAGTGACCGAGTTACTGTGGGTATCCAGGCTACGAGCTTGACTGTGATGGAGGTAACATGACCCTTCTGTCCATGGAGTCCCTGGAGTATCAGGTGATCCACATGGATAGTAGCAAGCAGATCCTTACGGTGGCGAGGATCGATTTATTGAAAGATATATGTCTTGGGACCCATGTCAACACTACTTTAAACTCCAGTCTCTTCAACTACGCTTCCAATTACCTCAATTCTACCTTATTCTACAATTGCAACTCACCGTCAACCCCTCAACCTGATCGGTTCTCTTGTCCTGCGTCTGGAGATGGCTACTTTGCTTTCAAAGTGGACCCCGCAAGCAAACTACACGAGCTATGCAACTTCAGTGTCTTCGTCCCATTTATACCAATTGGAGCTCCAAGTCAACCACCAACATGGAAGGGCAGCAAGAGCGCTACCATTAGTCGTGCTACGGTTAGAGACATCCTGAAAAATGGCTTTGAGATTACTTGGATTGCCAACACATCTCTGTGCGAAAATTGCACTAAATCAGGGGGAAGATGCGGGTATGGCTGGACAAGGCAAGAATTCAATTGTTTTTGTCCTAATGGAGCCTCTACGACAATCTACCATAAATCGCCAATACCGGCAAGCGTCCCTCCGCCAGCACCAACAATCGTCCCTCCAAGTATGTATGCTTACTCTCACCCAATATGTGGTTTTCAAATAGCTGAACTTGTTCGATGAGAAGGATTGTTGGGTTATTCTTCCCTTTGCTTGTTCATTGGAAAAAGATCCGCCCATGCCCCCACACAATCTCATTTTGCTGTGCATACCCTTCCCTCAAACGAAGTGCAGCCATCACGCTATGGCATACACGATCGTGTTACAATTTACACTCCGAGTTTTGAAAACTTTATCGTCCCATCCTCTGCAACCTTCCTTGCCTTGAATGCTCGATCATTTTGTCGGTATCTGTGATCCCCCAAGATCCTACGGTTTAAATACAGTGAGCGAAGATGCTCGGACTTTATTGTAAAATTTCACATCATGGATTAGTAATTCAAAGCAGAATGAGTTAGTCAGTAAGTTAATTAACCTAAAATTTAGGTTTGACTTGTTCTTTACTTTCCACAACATCAACTCCTGACCCCTGAAATGGGCTAGACATTTTTCCACAGTGAGAACACCTTAAAAAAAGGTTTCACTTTATAATTTCAACTACGTAGGAAGAACTCCGGAGGAAATTGCTTCGCTTGTTTCCTCTGTCTTCCTCATCACTTCCACCCCCAGACCCAATTTCAACGCTCGATAGCCATCCCTTTAATTTCCCTCCTCCACGAAATATCAAAAGACTAAAACTGGTCTTGGTCAAAGTCGACGCTCAGAATAGTTTTCTATATTATACTGAGGAAGAATTAACAACATCCATCTCTTTCATACTTCAGTCCAAAGAAAGTGAATACAAAAAGAATTTCTCCATCCTCATCTTGCCCCTATGATCTCTAAACCCTCGTTCCACAATTTATTCTCCATCCATGAAAGCCAGAACTTATTCAAATGGGTGATGCAGCCCCTCTCATTCTCTCCTTCACTTCACACTCCATCCTAGTTTTCGTCCTCTTCGGCCTCGTTGTTCTACAAGTGACGACAATGTCCACTATACCGATTGCCACAGCTCTTTTAATTGCGGAATCATCGCAAATATATCTTATCCTTTATGGGGAGAGTGCTATGAGGACGAATTCCCTATCTTTGAGTACCAATAGCAGAAATCATATTTTCAATGCTCGAGGCCTAAGCTATTTATGGACCTAAACAATTTCTGCCATGAAAAAGATGGCAAGCCTATTGCTTCCTATTCAATATGGGTCATCATCATCGTAAATCACAAGAGAGGGGCCTGATTCAGCTGGGCCGAGGAATCATGGGCCTTTGGGATCGACTGATGTTAACCAGATTGCTTCTTTGGGCTGATGATGCGTAGACATCATCAGTCAAATCAGTTCGAAAAAGATGACTAGGCAAAGCTTAAGAGAAACTCGTCCACATAATTGTTTAGCCGCCTCCGTTCTGGGGCTCCAATTGCCTTCTGTTTTCTAGTCTAGGCGATGGCCCTGCATCTGTCTAGAACACTGCTAACTATGTTCTTGAGGTCCTTATTGAATTGTCTATGAGATCGGCAAAGCTCGTTGATTAGTTGGGGCTGCGCCTGCATGTAGGAATTGGGAAGTGGGGAATACTATTCCAAGTCCTCCTCAAGTCAGGTTCACAATTAGCCAGCAGCTCAAGCTACTTGGCTTTGTTTCCACGTGCCTTGTTCTTCTTCTTTTCTTCTCAGCTTTTGTCTCCCCGGGCCAAAGTCTTGGTCTTCGGGAGGCCAAATCAAGTGATTCTCGTTAGTGCACAGGGGTCAAGCCGTTCTCACCTAATGTGTGGTTCTCAATTAGCTAATGTTCTTCCATGGGAGGGATCGCTGGGTTTGCTTGTTATTTGGAGAAAGACCCGTTCATGCCCCTAAAAACCTGACAATCTCATTTTGCTGGGCACGCCCTTCCCTCTATTATTTAATGAAGTGCAGTCATTTCATCCTCGCTACAGCATGATCATGTTACAATTTAGACTCCCAAATCCTAAAACTTTATCAGCTCATTCTTAACAACCTCCCTTGTCTCAACTGTTGGATCATTAGGTTGGTATATGCAAACCCACTAGATCCAACGGTTTAAATGCAGCGGGCGAAGATGCTCCGAGCTTAACGTAAAATTTCACATCATGGATAAGTATTTTAAGTTGGACGTGAAAAATTTAAGTTTTGACTTGATCTTTACTTCTCATGACACGGACCCGTGACCCCTCAAAGGGGTTAGATTTTCTCAGGGAGAACCTAGAAGAGAGTTTTCACCTTTCGATTTCAACATGGGGAGAAATCCGGAGAAAATTGCTTTGCATGTTCCGGACCGCATCTACCCCATCACCTCCTCTGCTAGACCCAAATTTAACGTTCGATGGCCATCTTTTGTCATTTCCCTCCTCCACATTCCTTCATATGTACCTCTCCTTGTTTTGCTCCAACACCATCTCCCTTCGGATGGATCTTACCACGCCATGTTCCTCTCTCTCCTTTCTCTTCTTCATCTGCCTCCAAATTCACTCCCCGTGCGAGCTTCCGGCTACTTCCCGCCATTCCAAGAATGCGCTCCTTTCGTTTGTGGAACTATACGAATTAGCTATCCTTTCAGGCATATAGAGCAACCAAGATTCTGTGGGTATCCAGGTTACGAGCTTGATTGTGACGGATATACCCCGACCCTATCCATGGTGTCTCAGAAACATCAAGTGATCCACATGGATGGGAGCGCGCAGATCCTTGTGGTAGCGAGGTCCGATTTATCAGACAGTATATGTTTGACATATAATGAAACCACTTTAGACTTGAATCTCTTCAAGTGCACTTCCAATAACCTCAATTCCACCTTAATTTACAATTGCGACTCATGGCCAACCCTTCCATCTTATCACTGGTTCTCTTGTCCCGATTCTCAATTTGACTACTTGTTCTCGATGTAAACCTGTCAAACCCACCGCCCAAGACATGAAGTTCCATTGTTCATGTCCCAATTTCAAAAAGTGAACCTATAGGTTTACCACCACCTTCCGCGGGCATCGACTTTGGTGATAATATTAGCAACATTCTCAATAAAGGCTTTGAGATCACCTGGATTGCCAACACATCATTGTGCTATATCGGGGGAACATGCGGGTATGACTGGACAAGGCAAGAATTCAATTGTTTTTGCCTTGATGCAGCCTATCCGGCAACTTGCCACAGAACGCCAATACCGGCAAGCGTTCCTTCAATACCGTCGGTACCAGCGATCATCCCTTCAAGTATGTATGCTTACTCTCATCTAACATGTGGTTATTAGCTAAAAGTTGTTCAATGAGAAGAATTGCTGGGCATATTCTTCCCTCAAACGAAGTGCAGTCATCCTTGCTGTGACATGCATGATTGTGTTACACTTTAGACTTTTTAAGTCCTAAAACTTTAACACCCTATACTCAAAAACCTTCCTCGCCTTAACTGTTGGATCATTAGGTTGGTATCTGCAAACCCACGAGATCCAATGTTTTAAATGCGACAAGCAAAGATGCTTCAAGTTTACTGTAAAATCTCACATCATAGACAAGTAATTTAAATCGAACGAGTTAGCTGACAAGTCAATCAACCTAAAATTTAGGTTTGACTTGTTCTTTACTTTCCACAACATGAACTCTTGACCCCTCAAATGGGCTAGACTTTTTCCACGGTGAGAACCTTGAAAAAAGGTTTCACTTCTCAATTTCGACTACATAGGAAGAACTCCGGGGAAATTGCTTCGCATGTTTCCTGGCCACTGTCTTCCTCGTCACTTCCACCCCACACCCAGTTTCAACGTTCGATAGCCATTTTTTCTTTTTGTTTCCCTCTTTCACGAAATATCATCAGATTGAAACTGATGCCGGTCAAAGTCCACGCTCAGAGTAGCTTCCTCTATTTTACTGAGGAATTAACCACATCCATCTCTTTGACACTTCAGTTCGGAGAAAGTAAGTCAATAAAAAAGGAATTTCTCCATTCTAATCTTGCCCCCTTAATTCCAAACCCCCATTCCACATGATATTCTCCATCCATGAGAGCATGAACTTACTCAAATGGGTGATGCAGTCACTATCCTTCTCTCCTTCCCTTCACACTCCATCCTCGTCATCTTTCTCGTCATCCTCATTGTTCGCAAGTTCTTTTATGCAAGGGAGACGATAGTGTCCACTATACTGACTGCCGCCGCTCAAGTCTTATTGTTGGAAATTGTGATCCATTTTCTAGAATTTCCTAGAATTGCTAAACTTCTAGAATTCTCTAGAATTCTCTAGATGAATTCTCTAGAAGAAAGAAGAAAACATTTTCTAGAAGAAATAAGAAATGTCCAACATGTAAGAAATCTCTAGAAAAACTAGAATCTAGAATTTCCTAGAATAAGCCTAAGTGGATAACATTCCCCATTGTTCTAGAATGTTGTATTTAGTCTCTATAAATAGGCATGTAAGTTCAACAAATGTAAGAGAGTGTGAGGAGCATGAGATAATACTCCATGCTCCTCCACCAACACTTCCGACACTTCCTTGTAAAATTATTTTATCCAACTAATGAAACTATTTCCCATATCCCATGTTCTTTGTCTTTCAATTATCCTAGTCTATCCCTTGTCCGTCATCTATAAACTACACCATACACTTGCACACACACCACTAACCAAAAACTATCATCTATAACTAAAACCATGCTTCCACACACATTTAAATTTTTTTTTAACACTTATCTTCAATACTTGAGGCCTGAGCAATTTCTATCATGAAAAAGATGGCAAGCTATTGCTTCCTAGCTAAAGATCCAATGTGGATCATCATCATCATAAATCACGAGAGGTGGGCTCAATTTGGCTCGGCGGAGGAGTCGTGGCCCTTTTCGACCCTGTGATTTTACTCAAGTTGCAGTTTGGGCTGATGATAATGTCAATATCACCTGTCAAATCAGTTCAAAAAATATAACTAGGCAAAGTAAAGAGAAACTCGTCCAGAGGAAGTTTAGCCACCTCAGTTCTGAGGCTCTAATCCCTTCTGTTCTCTAGTCTAGGTGATGGCCATGCTTCTGTCTAGAACGCTGCGAACGACGTTCGTGAGGTCCTTATTGAAGTTTCCTCAAAGTGAACTGTCAAGGAGATTGGCAAAGCTCGTTGATTAGTCGGGGGCTGCGTGTAGGAATTGTAAAAGGGGGAATATTAGTCCAAGTCGTCCCAAGTCAAGTTTACAATTGGCCGGCAGCTCAAGTTACTTGGCTTTGTTTCCACGTGCCTTGTTCTCCTTCTTTTCCTCTCAGCTTTTGTCTCCCCGCGCCGAAGTCTTGGTCTTCGGGAGGCCAAATCATGTGACTCTCGTTGGTGCATTGGGGTCAAGTCGTTCCAAAAGCAACATCATTCTTTATCCCTCTGCATCCTCTTCCCTTATTTATGTACCCTTCTTGTTTTGCTCCAACACCATCTCCCTCCAAATGGATCTTACCATTTCGTGTTCCTCTCTCTCCTTGCTCTTCTTCATCATCTCCCTCCAAATTCAATTCCTGGTGCCTGCTTCTGGTTACTTCAAGCCGTTCCAAGAATGTGTTCCCTATCCTTGTGGAGATCAAGAAATCAGCTATCCTTTCAAGCATAATGATCGACCAAATCACTGTGGGTATCCAGGTTATGAGCTCGGCTGTGACGGAGATAACCTGATCCTTTCCATGGAGTCCCTGAAATATTGGGTGATCCACATAGATTGGAGCACGCGCATCCTTGAGGTGACGAGGACGGATCTATGGGACGATATATGTCCTGAAACACATGTCAACACCACTTTAAACTGCAGTCTTTTCAATTACGCTTCCACTTACTCTAATTCCACCTTATTCTACGATTGCGATTCATCACCGTCCCTTCAACCTTATTATCGGTTCTCTTGTCCCCCGTCTGGAGATGGCTACTTTGCTCCCAATGCGACCACTGAAAACCCGCTACACAAGCTATGCAAAATCAGTGTCCCTGTCCCATTTTCACATATTGAAGCTCTCAGTCTACCACCGCCACCGAAGGACAGCTATGATAGGGCTACTATTAGTGAGTTCCTGAAGAAAGGCTTTGAGATTACCTGGATTGCCGACACGTCACAGTGCGAAAATTGCAGCAAATCAGGGGGAAGATGCGGTTATGACTGGAAAAGGCATCAATTCAATTGTTTCTGCCCTGATGGGGCCCATTCACCGACCTGCAATGGAAAGCGAGTTCCGGGAAGCTTCCCTTCGAGTATGTATGCTTACTCTCACCTAGTATGTGGTTTTCAATTAGCTAAAGCTGTTCAATTAGATGGATTGCTGGGCATACCCATCCCTTTGCTTGTTAATTGGAAAACGACCCGCTCATGCCCCTGAATCCTGACAATCTCATGTTGCTGGTCACGATACAATTTAGACTCTCAAGTCCCAAAACTTTATCACCCCATTCTCAACAACCTTCCTTACCTTAACTGTTGGATCATTAGGTCTGTATCTGCAAACCCACAAGATCCAACGGTTTAAATAGGACAAGCGAAGATGCTCTGAGCTTACTGTAAAGTTTCACATCATGGACAAGTATTTTAGATCGGAAGGCGTTAGCCTATAAGTCAAGTAACGAAATTTTTGGGTTTTACTTGTTCTTTACTTCTCGTGACACCAACTCCTGATCCCTTGAAGGGGCTAGACTTTTTCACAGTGAGAACCTAGAAAAAGCTTCTCACTTTTCAATTTCAACAACATGGGAAGAAATCTGGAGGAAATTGCTTCTCATGTTTCCTAACCACATCCTCCCCCATCGCCTCCTCCCCCAGACCCAGTTTTAACGTTCGATAGCCATCTTTTTCCATTTCCCTCCTCCATGAAATATCAGGAGACCGAAACTAGTCTCGGTCAAAGTCGTCACTCAAAAAAGTTTCCTACATTATACTGGGGAAGAATTAATCACATCCATCTTTTTCACACTTTAGTCCGGAAAAAAAAGAATAAAAAAGAATTTCTCCATCCTCAGCATGCCTCTCTGAACTCTAAAGTCTAAACAAACCCTCATTCCACATGATATTCTCCATCCATGAGAGCATGAACTCACTCAAATGGTTTAAATACAATAAGCGAAGAAGCTCCAAGTTTACCGTAAAATTTCACGTGATGGACCAATAATTTAAATTGGAAAGCGTTTAACCAATAAGTCAATTAACCTAAATTTTAGGTTTGATTTGTTCTTTACTTTCCGCAACACGAACTCTTGACCCCTCAAATGGGCTAGAATTTTTCCACAGTGAGAACCTTAAAAAAGGTTTCACTTTAGAATTTCAACTACATAGGATGAACTCCGAAGGAAATTGCTTTGCATGTTCCCTGGTCACTGTCTTCCTCGTCACTTCCACCCCCACACCCAGTTTCAACGTTGGATAGCCATTCTTTCTTTTTATTTCCCTCCTTCACGAAATATCATCAGACTGAAACTGATGCCGATCAAAGTCCACGCTCAGAGTTGCTTCCTCTATTTTACTGAGGAATTAACCACATCCATTTCTTTCACACTTCAGTCCGGAGAAAGTAAGTAAATAAAAAAAGAATTTCTCCATCCTCAGCTTGCCCCCCTGAGTTCCAAACCCTTATTCCACGTGATATTCTCCATCCATGAGAGCATGAACTTACTCAAATGGATGATGCAGTCACTACCCTTCTCTCCTTCCCTTCACACTCCATCCTCGTCACCGTTTCGCAAGTTCTTTTATGCAAGGGAGACGATGGTGTCCACTATACTGACTGCCGCCACTCAAGTCTTATCTTTAGTACTTGAGGCCAGAGCAATTTCTGTCATGAAAAAAATGGCAAGCTATTGCTTCCTAGCTAAAGATCCAATGTGGATCATCATCAACGTAAATCACAAGAGATGGGCTCGATTCGGCTTGGCTAAGGAGTCGTGGCCCTTTTTGAGCCAGTGATTTTACCCAAGTTGCAGTTTGGGCTGATGATATGTCAATATCACCTGTCAAATCGGTTCAAAAAAGATAACCAGGCAAAGTAAAGATAAACTCGTCCAGAGGAAGTTTAGCCGCCTCAGTTCTGAGGCTCTAATCCCTTCTGTTCTCTAGTCTCGGTGATGGCCGTGCTTCTGTCTAGAACGCTGCAAACGACGTTCGTGAGGTCCTTATTGAAGTTTCCTCAAAGTGAACCGTGAAGGAGATTGGCAAAGCTCGTTGATTAGTCAGGGGCTGCCTGTAGGAATTGTAAATTGGGGAATATTAGTCCAAGTCGTCCCAAGTCAAGTTTACAATTAGCTGGCAGCTCAAGCTACTTGGCCTTGTTTCCACGTGCCTTGTTCTCCTTCTTTTCCTCTTAGCTTTTGTCTCACCGCGCCAAAGTCTTGGTCTTTCGTGAGGCCAAGGCGAGAGGTTCTCGTTAGTGCATCGGGTCAAGTCCTCCATTCCAAAACCAGCATTATTATTTATCCCTCTGCATCCTCTTCCTTTATATATACCCTCCTCCTTGTTTTGCTTCAACTCCAGCTCCCTTCATATGGATCTTACCATGTCATGTTCCTCTCTCTCCTTGCTCTTCTTCCTCATCTCCATCCAAATTCACTTCCTGGCGCCAGCTGCCAGCGCGTTCCCACTGTTCCAAGAGTGCGCTCCTTCTAATTGCGGAGGTCAAGAAATCAGCTATCCTTTTAGGGATAATATGCGACCAAGTCACTGTGGGCATCCAGACTACGAGCTCAACTGCGATGGAGATGACCTGACCCTGTCCATGGAGTCCCTGGAATATCGAGTGATCCACATGAATACCAGCACAAAGATCCTTGTGGTGGCGAGGTTGGATTTACCAGAAGATATATGTCTTGAAACATATAATGAAACCACTTTAGACTTGGATCTCTTCGACTACACTTCCAATGACCTCAATTCCACCTTATTCTTCGATTGCGACTCATGGCCAAACCCTCCGTGGCCAACCTTTCCACCTTATCGGTTCTCTTGTCCCGAGTCTCAAGATGGCTACTTTTTTCTCGGGGTCGACCTTCCAGAGCCACTGCCTGACCCATGCAGTTCCATTGTTCATGTCCCGATTTCAAAAAGTGAAACCCTAGGTTTTCCACCACCTTGGATGGATGGCAACGAGAGTGCTACGATTAGTGAGATCCTCAACAAAGCCTTTGAGATCACCTGGATTCTCAACACTTCTTCGCAGTGCGAAAGTTGCAATAAATCTGGGGGAAGATGTGGGCATGGGTATGGCTGGACAGGGGAAAAATTCAATTGTTTTTGCCCTGATGGTGCCCATCTGGCAACCTGCCACGGATCGCCAATACCAGCAAATGTCCCTTCGACACCGCCAGCACCGAGAATTATCCCTTCGGGTATGTATGCTTACTCTCACCCAATGTGTGGTTTTCAAATAGCTATAGTTGTTCAATGAGAAGTATTGCTGGGCATACCCAATTGGAAAACGACCCATCCCTGCCCCTAAAGGTTCACAATCTCATTTTCCTCCGCAACCTTCCTTGCCTTAACTGTTGGATCATTAGGTCTGTATCTGCAAACCCGAAAGATCCAACGGTTCAAATACGACAAGCAATGATGCTCCAAGTTTATCGTAAAATTTCACATAATGGACCAGTAATTTAAATCAGAACACGTTAACATAAGTCAATCAACCTAAAATTTAAATTTGAATTGTTCTTTAGTTTCCACAGCATCAACTCTTGACCCCTCAAATGGGCTAGGCTTTTTCCACTGTGGGAACCTTGAAAAAGGGTTTCACTTCTCAATTTCAACTTCACAGGAAGAACTCGGGAGGAAATTGCTTTGCATGTTTCCTCTGTCTTCCTCATCACTTCCACCTCCAGACCCAGTTTGAACGCTCACTCCTCCACGAAATTTCAGAAGACTAAAATTGGTCTCGGTCAAAGTCGACGGTCAAAATAGATTTCTATATCATACTGAGGAAGAATTAGCGACATCCATCTCTTTCACACTTGAGTCCGGAGAAAGTGAATACAAAAGAAATTTCTAGATCCTCAGCTTGCCCCTCTGAACTCTAAAGCCTCGTTCCACAATTTATTCTCCACCCGTGAGAGCATGAACTTACTCAAATGGATGACACAGCTACTCTCCTCCTCTCCTCCCCTTCAAGCTCCGTGCTCATCTTCATCCTCATCATCCTTATCATCCCACAAGTTCTTTTGTGTGAGGGAGACGATGATGTCTACTATACCGAATGCCACCGCTCTTTTAACTGCGGAACTGTCGCAAATATTACTTATCCTTTCTGGGGAGGTGGCCGACCCCAATTCTGTGGACTTCCAGCATTCAGGGTCGACTGCTATGAGGACGAATTCCCTATATTTGAGTACCAAGAGCAGAAGTATCGAATCCTCAAGATTGATCAACATCTTCGTACGATGACAATCACTAGGATAGATCTGATGGCGGGTACGTGTTTGCACGAGTTTAGGAATACTAGCATAATGGATTCCACTCTCTTCCATATGACCCCAGTCGTTAAGAGCCTCAACATCTTCTATGGATGTTTGGACACAATGAAGAACATAAGCAACGAGTTCGAGTGCTTCTACAATGTCGTCAGGAAGTCAGCTTTCTTCATAGATGACATCTTCTTGGACAGAGGGCTCTGTAGTTTCATCACCAACTGTGTCACGAGCATCAAGGTTCCTGTTCTTTGGAGTGCACTCGATGATGTTGGAAGACGCAATATCAGCTTGCAGGAAGCTTTGAATCAAGGGTTCGATGTTCAGTATAGTGACCACCCTGAGTGCCCAACTTGTACTTCTTCTGACGGGTTTTGCGGTAGCAACACCTCTTCTTCATCATCTAGTTTCACATGTTATTGCCGAGACAAACCCCACCTCGTACCTGCAATGACCCTGGTACGTTCTTTTGGTAGCACTCCCAGGTGATCATTCTCTACTTAATTTGGTGGGTTCTTGTTCATACTTGCGCATGGGATTCTATTATCGACCATGTGGAATATGCACAAAATCACCAAACCTTGAGCTTCTGCAGAGTTAGTTTCAATTAGTTCCACAGAGATCATATGGCCAATGAACCCCAAGACTTTGTCCAGAGAAAAATCCAATTTGACCGAATGTGATCCGCTTGTTTCTTTTGTTGAAAATTCGATGGAGCTGCTCTTTATTTTGTCTTCCTCCATCTAAGAATATCTCGGGACAAGAATTTAAGACTTTTCTCTCGTTTTTCTCTTTGGTGGCACAAAGCAAGAGGAAATTTCAACCTAGCTACTGCTTGGCCGGCAATTCTTCACGAGAGAGAGAGACAGACGGACAGAAAGAGAGAGAGAGAGTCGTTTTCGCTGACTAGTCACGAAGGTCCGTTGCGAGCCAAACACGTCACAATGTTGAATTGTCAATGGTCAACGGAGGAGGAGCTCCTGAGGAAGGCAATTTAGATTGGACTTCCTTTCGGCCCCCATTTGTCTCTTAATTCAGGCCCATGAAAGGGAGCCCAAAAATGGGCCCATCGATGTGGATTTGGGCCCATAATTTAGACTATAGAATCATCGAAGTCAACGTACGTTGACTAATTCCAAGACTCCGTTGGGTCGTAAGCTACGCTTAGGGTTGTGGGAACTTCGACGTGAGTTAAGAATCTAGGGAATGTGATTAATTTTTCATTAGCACTAAAGTTTGGTATCAGAAAATTAAAAAAATAAAAAATAAAAAAGATCAAGAACCAATAATCAAGTTGCATTGCTTAATTAGGATATGTTCTTAATGATTAGGTAAGATCATTAAAGTCAACATTTCGAAAAAAACGTTGGTGGGTACTCCAACCTAAGTCCTCTTTGACTAGGAAGTTTCCTGGTTTGTTCCTCTTAAGTTTTTTTTTTCCAGGGGCGAAAAATTCCCCCGCGTAAGCCATGAGGCGTTTGACTAATGCGCGCCCCGGAGCCACTTTCCGTCTCCGCTCGGCATTCTTCGCTTCAAAGTCGATGAACCAGCACAACGACAGCGACTGGAGTTTCAGGACCGGTTCAAACCAACCCCATTTTGAATATTCTGCAAATTGCTCTTTCCACACCCTCTCCTGCCTCTTTCTCCTATCTTCTGCTGTCCTCTGCCTCCTCCTTCCAGTCCCAGATGAATCTCCAGAGCTTCATCTGCGGAGCTGGTTGTTGCCGGTTGGCCCTTGTCGTCATCTTCGCCAGCTTAGTCTATAGGGCTGTGTCGGAGGATGCGCAGTATGAGGCCTGCGCGCCTCGGAGCTGCGGATATGGCCCAAACATCAGGTACCCTTTTTGGATTTCGGGCGAACCGGAGTCTTATTGTGGCCATCCGGATTTCGAGATCACCTGTGTAGGGATATACCCTGTCCTGAATTTTTCGGACAGTGAGTTCTTCTACATCAAGGAAATCTTCTACACCAACCATTCTATCCTCCTGGTTGATGCCTTCGTGTACCACACTGACACCTGTGGAGCTCCACGGCATAATATCAGCTTCGAAAGGACACCTTTCAATTTGAGTCCCACTAATGATGATTTCTTCTTCTACTATAATTGCACCTCGCAACCGCCAGATTTTACATATCTGGTGGACTGTGCTAGCAACTCCACCCACCACTCTTTTGCGGTTTTCCATGAGGATGTATCTCAGGAAATAAATTTGAATTCTGTCATCAGCTCCTGCAACTCTGCAGTTAGCGTACATGTTGATGTCAATGCAAATTCCACTAGCTTGGCGACTATGAATTACACTGTGATTATGGAGATGGGGTTCCTTTTGAACTGGACTGCAATTAATTGCAGCAACTGCGAGGAAAGTGAGGGACGGTGTGGGTTCGAGAACAATACTTTCGTATGCTTTTGCCAAGATCACCCTCATTCTCAAACCTGCAATGATGGTAAATGCATGGGTAATTCGGTTTTTATTTTCTTGGCTGAGTTTTCGGGTCCACTGTTTTGCTTGATCTTTCATTTCTACGTGCTGTGGATAACGTCCTTGAACTTCTTCAATTTCTTCACCTTAGCTTAGATTCTAGACTCAGCTTACTGCTGCAAATGAAACTCTCTGGTCTCCTGGGTTCCAAGGTAACTTATCAGAACCTCGTAGATTTTGATGTTCACGAACCTGGAGGAATTGAAAGAAGAGTAACGGAAATGTTCATGTTTCTTTCTCTCTGCAACAGTTTTCTAGTCATCAATTGGGTGTTCATGATTGAAGAAGCTTGAAAGTTCTTGCCTGAACGAAAGCTGCCCACTTCTTTTATCAGAAGAATATAGTTCTGCTTAGAAGCCGAAAGTTTTGAGACACGTCTAGAATCATACCGCCCATTCAATTGGTGGCACAGAAAGCTCTATTTATCTCCACGTCTGATACCACATTGTTGATCATATTGCAGAGTGTTTGCTACTTTTATTCCTGCAAGAAAAAGAAATTTCCTGTCTTCCTGTTCATTCCCTGATAGCTGTAGAAATTCAGGATTTTAGCTAATATCTATACTCGTTAGTCAATCAGCCACATATCCATTTGCATGTGCTTCCAATTTCTTCTGGTAAGATGTCACTAATTTATCCGTGGAATTTTCAAGATGAGGACCGAGCCAAACCGGTGAATTTGTAATCTTTCCACTCGATCATGGCTATTTTTCTTTCTTGAAACTGAATGAACTATAACCTCATGATGCGCCCTGATCTTTATATTCCTTAGACACTTTGAAATGATCTGTCTGCAATCCGTTGATACATTTTTCACTTTTGATGACTACTGTCTCAGGAAACAGAAGGATTGGTCTCAAAGTTAAAATAGGTAATTATTTCAAGACCTTTTCTTTCCCATTTTGACAGTATGCTTCCCTCATTGCTCATTGGAATCTAATGATATGGTCTCTCTCCCCTAAAATCAGGCTTGGGTTGCGCAGCAGGCGGAGTTCTGTTGACGATTGTTGGTTTCTATATCTATCGATCTCGCCAAAGAAAAAAGTATGGCCAGTCATCCTTTGCCTTGAGAAGCATCTCCTCAAATTACTCCTCCAGGACAGATTTTGAGATGGGCCTCCATGGACTGCCCATCTTTGACTACGACGAACTTAAGAAGGCTACCAACGATTTCGATCCAGCAGCGGAACTTGGTGATGGAGGCTTTGGCACTGTTTTCAAAGGTAAGAGCAACACTAAAATTGTCCACAGTTAGTGAGCCCATCATCAAAGATTTTGCCATGACCTTAACAAGTTTTGCAGGCAAACTCCGAGATGGGCGTGTAGTTGCAGTCAAGAGATTGTATGAAAGCAACTACAAAAGAGTCGAGCAGTTCATGAATGAAGTCAAAATACTTACTCGCTTACGCCACCCAAATCTAGTCTCACTGTATGGCTGCACCTCCCGGCAGAGCCGTAGACTCCTACTTGTGTATGAATATGTGCCAAACGGCACGGTGGCTGATCACATTCACGGTGATTTAGCTAAACCTGGCTTGCCCCCGTGGTCCACCCGTTTGAACATAGCCATAGAAACTGCAAACGCATTGGTGTATCTCCACGCATCTGATGTTATCCACCGAGATGTGAAGACCAACAATATCCTGCTGGACGAGAATTTCAGTGTCAAGGTTGCAGATTTCGGTTTGTCACGCCTCTTCCCATGGAATGCCACTCATGTTTCAACTGCTCCTCAAGGGACACCAGGTTACGTCGATCCAGAGTACCACCAATGCTACCAGTTGACTGAGAAGAGCGACGTATATAGCTTTGGAGTAGTCTTAATGGAGCTCATATCTTCCTTGCCAGCCGTTGATATCACTAGGCATCGCCACGAGATAAATCTATCCGCCCTGGCCATTAACAAGATCCAAAGCCACGCCATGCACGAGCTTGTAGATCCAAATCTTGGGTTTGATACAGACTATAGGACTGGAGAAATGATTACTGCGGTGGCGGAGTTGGGGTTCCAGTGCTTGGAGCAAGGCCATGACATGAGGCCATCGATGGAAGAGGTATTAAAAACACTAAAGGAAATACAGAAGCGCGGCCACGACATGGAGAAGTCAGACCAAACGGATAATATATCAGATGATGCTGTTCTGTTGAAGAACAATCCGTTAACATCTTCGCCGGTTTCAGTCACGGCGAAATGGGTTAGCAACGATTCAACGCCCAATGCCAGTGGTTAGGTTGCCATTGCAGGAGACGAGATCTTCTGAAGACTGCCGATATGTACAGTAGTGAGGTAATGTGTATGAGTGAAATAAAGAGGACAGCCACATTATGATATTTTTCCGTTGTTTGTTATCATATTCTTCCATACTAGGCATCTTTCCTGAGATGGGAATATTCTGTGGATGAGAGGAGTAGTTGGCATAATTTCTTCTTTGTTCTCTCTCCTGACTTGAATTCGAGAGCTTAGCCCATTTCTTTACGGGTGGGTTCGAGACCACGAAAACGATTCGACATTGCCCTATTTGTACCATCCAACCACATTGCCTGAAAAGTTTTGGTTGGATTTCTGCCTAGATTCAAGAACCGAGAGCAATCTGATAGAACAGCCATGCTTTCTATTCTTCCTAGTTTTTCCTTGCAATAGTAATGCACCGGGCAGGCAGGGTTAGTCAGCGCAGTTTGATTGTCACGTTTCGACCAACCGTGACAGTTGTTATGGCAAAACAAAGGATGTATCGGATAAACAATACCATGCTTCTATCTCATTTTCAAGGCTGCTCGCTCAGAAATAGATCTACTTTAAGAAGTAACTGAGAAAACAATGTCGACACTGGAGTTTCGCTGACCATTCTCAATTGTGTGATTTAAATGAAAACTAATTCATGAGCTAGGGACATTAAAATTTAGAGACCTTGAGCACTATTATGAGAATTTCGCTTAACCGTAGGCTGGTCAACGCCGAGAGATCAAGTCAGCTTTTATGATAAAGCCCATCAGGACTTTTTCGGCCCAATTCTAGCCAATTAAACTAAATTTCTTGTCCAACAAAAAAATAGAAAAACTAAATTTCTTGGCCATCAATTTTTCAAGCATAAAGGCAGAGTTAAATGAAGATCAAGGCGAGCCCGAGCCCGAAGGACCTAGGCCGGCCTGCAAAATTGACTTGCTCCTCACCTCACTAGGACACCTCATCATCATTCCATATCACCCTAGCATCATTCCAATCTTTATACATCTTAAAAATATTGGGTGGTCCAAAAGCTCCACAGAAGCACGGACCTCTTCACTCACTGATTGAGGGTCTACCTTTTTAATTTCCAAAAATTCCTTTCTCAATCACCTTCTCTTCTTTCACAAACACCCCTCCACTTCATCTCGATCGCCTCGACAAGTCCTCCATAGTCATTCCAACGTCTAAGCTTCAAAGCTTGAAAATATCATTCTTTTGATCTTAATAAGAAAAAAGTGTCATTCATGATACGGATGCTTTCGGTTTAAAGAAGCTTGTAAACGAGCTTTGTAATTTAAGGTTTTCAAGAACTCTTGGTATTATTAGAATATTTAAATAATAAATCATGCATTCATCTAACAGCATAAACTTTTAAAATAGTCAATATTAGTTTCACAAAATCTCATACAGTATCAAAATTAGAGGTCTGAGTTCAACTCTTACTAGGCTCCATTTACCTTCCCATTAACTTTCACACTTAGTACTAGATAAAATATCATATTAAACGTGAGAGAGAGTATTAGAATATTTAAATAATAAACTACGTCATCATCCACCAGTTTAAGCATTTAGAACAATCGATGGTGGTCTCACAAAATTAAACATATACACTCTTTTGGTAACATTCCTAAGTGATCATTCTCTACTTCATTTGGTGAGTTCTTGTTCATACAGTACTGGTGCATAGGATTCTGTTATCGACCATGTAGAATATGCAAGAAATCACCAAACGTTGAGCTTCTGCAGAGTTAATTTCCCTTAATACCTCTACAATACTATGATCAATGGACCCCAATAATTTGTCTAGAGAAAACTCGATTCGATCCGAATGTGATCTGCTTGTTTCTTTTGTTGGAAATTTGACAGCACTATCCTCTGTTTTGTCTTCCTCCATCTTAGAATATCACGCGACAATGATTAAGACTTTTCTTTCGTTTTTTATCTTCGGTGGCGCAAAGCAAGAGGAAGTTTCCACTTAGCTACTGCTTGGCCAGCAATTCTGAGAGAGAGAGAGAGAGAGAGAGAGACGTTTTTGTTGACTAGTCACGAAGGTCTGTTGCGAGCCGAACACGTCCCAATGTTGAATTGTCAATCGTCAACGGAGGAGGAGATCCTGAGGAAGGCCATTTAGATTGGACTTCCTTCTAGCCCCAGTTTGACACCTTGATTCAGGCCCATGAATAGGAGCCCAAAAAGATGGGCCCATTGATGTAGGATTTGGGCCCATCATCCGTTGACTAATTTCAAGACTATGCTGGATCGTAAGCTACGCCTCGCTTGTGGTTGTGAGGACTCCGACATGGGATAAAAATTTAGGGAAATTTTTGGTATAATAATAATTAACTTATCTGCTTAGACTCCGTTTGTTTCATGGAAAATACAACGTCTTTTCGGAAATTTTCCAAAAAGTCATTTTCTAAGAGAATGTAACTATTTTCCAATGTTCATCTAAAACTTGAAAATGAACTGGAAAGTATTTTCATTGTTCTTCTCTATATATTTTTTTTTCAATAAATTTATTATTATTTTATTGTTAAAATCAAATTTTAAATTATTTTGAAGATATATATTTTAAATTTTTTAAAATCGATTTTAAATCATTTCTTTTTTTCTTTTCTTTTTTTTTATTTTCTTTTTCTTTGGCCGGCCACTTGTCATAGTGACGACCAACAACCAGCCAAAGAAGAAGGCAAAAAAAAAAAAAAGGAAAAATAAAAATAATTCAAAATTCGAATTATTAAAAAAGAAAACAAGAAATAAGGGGGTTATAAGATATGAGAGAGACAGAGAGAGAGAGAGTGAGTAAGGAAAATGTTTTCCTCAAATTGAAAAGTAAAAATATTTTCCCCTCTTTTAGAAGATTTTTTTTCCTTTAGTAGAAATTGCTTTCCACAACTAATTTATTTTCCATGAAATGAATATTAAAAATTTGAAAAAACTTTTCTGAAAATTATTTTTCATGAAATGAACAGAGTCGTAGTTAGGATTTGTTTTTAATGATTACGTAGATCATCAAAGTCAACATTTCAAAAAAAAAACGTTGGTGGTCCTCCAACCTAAGTCCCTTTGACTAGGAAGTTTCCTGGTTTGTTGTTCCTCCCAGGATTTTTTCCAGGGGCGCAAAAATTTCCCTGGCGTAAGCTATGGGGCGTTTGACTAATGCGCGCCCCGGAGCCACTTTCGTCTCCGCTCGGTGTCCTTCGCTTCAAAATCGACGAACCAGCACAGCCAGAGCGACTGGAGTTTCAGGACCAGTTCAAACCAGCCCCGTTTTGAATTTTCTGCAAATTGCTTTCCACACCCTCTCCTGCCTCTTTCTCCTATCTTCTGCTATCCCCTGCCCCCTTCCAGTCTCAAATGAATCTCCAAAGCTTTAATCTGCGGAGCTAGCTGTCGCCGGTCCTCGTCATTGTCTTCACCAGCTAAGTCTATCGGGCTGCGTCAGAGGATTCGCAGTACAAGGCCTGCACGCCTCAGAACTGCAGATATGGCCCGAACATCAGCTACCCTTGAGAATGGCAGTGTCTACCATGGACTGCCCATCTTTGACTCCGACGACCTTAAGGAGGCTACCAACAATTTCGATCCAGCAGAACAACTTGGTGATGGAGGCTTTGGCACTGTTTTCAAAGGTAAGAGCAACACCAAAACTGTCCATAGTTAGTGAACCATCATCAAAGATTTTGCCGTGACCTTAACAAGCTTTGCAGGCAAACTCCGAGATGGGCGTGGAGTTGCAGTCGAGATTGTACGAAAGCAACCACAGAAGAGTCGAGCAGTTCGTGAACGAAGTCGATATACTTACTCGCTTACGCCACACGAATCTAGTCTCACTGTATGGCTGCACCTCCCGGCAGAGCCATAGACTCCCGTTCGTGTATGAATATGTGCTGAATGGCACGGTGGTTGATCATATTCACGGCGATTTAGCTAAACCCGGCTCACCTCCGTGGTCCACCTGTTTGACCATTGCCATAAAAACCGCAAATGCATTGGTGTATCTCCACGCATCTGATGTTATCCACCGAGATGTGAAGACCAGCCACATCCTGTTGGACGAGAATTTTAGAGTCAAGGTTGCGGATTTCCATTTGTCGCGCCTCTTCCCAATTAATGTCACTCATGTTTCAACTGCTCCGCAAGGGACACCAGGTTACATTGATCCAGAATACCTTCAATGCTATCAATTAACTGAGAAGAGCGATGTATATAGCTTTGGAGTAGTTTTGATGGAGCTCATATCTTCCTTGCCAGCCGTTGATATCACTAGACATTGCCACGGATAAATCTATCCGCCCTGGCCGTGAACAAGATCCAAAGCCACGCCTTGCACGAGCTTGTAGATAAAAATCTTGGGTTCGATACAAACTACAGGACTGGAGAAATGATAGCTGCGGTGGCAGAGTTGGGGTTCCAGTGCTTGCAACAAGACCGTGACATGAGGCCATTGATGGAAGAGGTATTAAAAACACTAAAGGAAATACAAAACCGTGGAGACAACATGGAGAAGTTAGACCAAACAGAATATATCGGATGGTGCTGTTCTGTTGAAGAATAATCCGTTAACATCTTCGCGGATTCAGTCACGGTGAAATGGGTTAGCAACAATTCAACACCCGATGCCTGTTAAATTGCTAAAGTGAGGAGAAATGAGGCTAAAACTTCATCTTACGTACAAAACAACAACGTCTTTTATAAAAGACAAAATACATAACGTAAAACACACAATAACTACCCATGTTCTCCATAAAGCACTTGCCCCATTAACACCTAAAAATTAGGATAACCAACACACATGACTCCACTAACTCTAATAACTAAAAACCAAATCAGCAACATGTGAAAAAAAAAAAATAACTATTTTATCAACAATCCCTCCTTAGAATTGATGTTTGCTAACATTCAGTTTAAAGCCTTGACCATTTTCACTATGCAAACACCTAGTAACCTTCTAAGCTTCACAAATGACTCCATCTTGAGAGCCTTGGTAAATATATCAGCAACTTGATCTTCACTCCTGCAGTAGATTAGATCAATTATTCCATCATTGCTGAGATCTCTCAAGAAATAAAACTTCACATCAATGTGCTTGCTTCTTCCATGTAACACTAGATTCTTGGATAGTTTTATTGCTGAGTTATTGTCACAAAAAAATTTAGTAGGTCTCGACTGCTTGAATTGTAGCTTCTCAAGAATTCTCCTTAGCTAAATAGCTTGACAAGCACTAGCTATTGCAGCTACAAATTCAACTTCTGTGACAATGTGACAATTGGTTGCTTCTTTGATGACCACGAAATAGCACCTGTTCCAAACATAACAGCATAACCCGAAGTGTTCCTCCTATCATCTTGATCTCCTGCATAGTCACTATCAGTAAATCCCAACAAATCAGACTTTTCACCCTTTTATTGTAAAATAGCCCAAAGTCTCTAGTTCCTTGCAAGTAACGAAGGATTCTCTTGACAGCTAACAAATGCATTTGTGTGGGATTCTCCATATATCTACTGATTAAACTCACATAATACATTATGTCTGGTCTTGTTGCAGTTAAATACATCAAATTGCCCACAATTTGTTTATAAAGTGTGCTGTCAACTTTCCTCCCTTCATGATCTTTGTATAACTTTAAGCCAAACTGAACTGGAGTGTTTGCAGGATTATAATTCTTCATCTGAAACCTGTCCAAAATTTTTCCCACATATTTCTTTTGAGAGATAAAAATCCCATCATCCGATTGTACCACTTCTATGCCAAGGAAGTAATGCATCATACCAAGATTAGACATTTCAAACTCATCCATCATAGATTTCTTGAATTCTTCAAACATGCCATCACAACTTCCAGTAAATATAAGATCGTCAACATACAAGCAGACAATAAGCATTTTCCCTTTATCTCCAATCTTGATAAAAAGCGTATGCTCATAAGGACATTTTGAAAAACCAACTTTAAGAAAATAAGTTTCAATACGACTATACCAAGCCCGAGAGGCTTATTTTAGCCCATAAAGATCTTTCTTCAATCTATAAACTTTATGCTCATTTCCAATCTTAACATAACCAAGGGGTTGCTCAACAAATACATGTTTCTCTAAGTACCCATGCAAGAATGCCGATTTGACATCTAGTTGGAAAATAGGCCAAGAATTCTGTGCCGACAATGCAACCACCAATCTGATCGTGTCATGTCTCACAACTAGAGAAAAAACCTCTATATAGTCGATCCTATATTGCTACTTGTATCCCTTGACTACTAAACGTGCTTTGTATTTGTCAACTTCACCATTTTCTTTTAGTTTTGTGTTAAAGACCCACTTCACACCAATGATTTTTTGTTCATCCGGAAGATCGGATAACTCCCAAGTATCATTTCTTTCGATGGCATTAATTTCATCATCCATCGCTTTTCGCCATTTTTCTTCTTTGACAGCACTCTCAAAAGTTATAGGGTCATAGTCTGAAAATAAGGCAAAATGAGTAATTAAATCTCCAATTCCAGTTACCTCATAATCTTCCATCCAAGCAAGCTTTCTTCTAACCCGGCGAAGAGATTGGGCTTCTTCTTCATTGATTTCAGCACCTGTTAGTGAAATTCCAGCAACTATAGAAGTTGTATTTGATTAATTTTGGGGCATATAAGGTGCTAAATTTGCTCATGTTCAGCATCATTGTCATAAAAGAACTTGGGTAGGCTGCTGCCTATTCCAATCCCAAGTTCATCGAAAACAACATCCCTACTAGTCACAATCTTCTTTGTTAGTGGATTGAATAATTTATATGCTTTGGATGCTTCACTTACACCAAGAAAAACACATTTTTCAGCCTTATCATCAAGTTTCTTCCTTTTTACATCCGGGACATGGGCATACGCAATATATCCAAAGATTCTAAAGTGATATACAGCCGATCTTCTCCCACTCTAAGCCTCTTCAGGTGTCAGATTTTGAACAGCAAAAGTTGGACTTCTATTCAAAACATGAATACTCCAATTTACTGCTTCTGGCCAAAAAGTCTTTGGAACTCTTCCTCTTGCCAATAAGCTTCTCACCATGTGAGAATGGTTCTATTTTTCCTCTCTGATACACCATTCTGTTGTGGTGTATATGCAGCAGTAAGCTCTCTTCGAATACCATACTCTGCACAAAAAACACAAAAAACTTCAAATTCTTTTGAGCAATATTCACCACCACGATCTGTTTGAAGAGTCTTAATGGTCTTTCCTGCTTCATTTTCAACACGAGCTTTGAAGCTTTTAAATGTTGGGAAAGCTTATGATTTTTCCTGTAAAAAATAAACCCAAGTTTTTCTGGAAAAATCATCAATGAAGGTAATTAAGTATCTTTTACCTCCATTAGAAGATGGATTTATGGGACCGCAAATGTCCGAATGCACCAGTTGCAAAACATCATTTGCTCTTGATGCAGCCCACATTGAAGACCGACTCCCTCGACCAAGAAGATCGGCCCGCATTAAAGCTCGACGAAACTGAGAAGCCATAACGACATCTTGAGTCCATCTCGGAAGCTTGAAAGACACTTGGAAGCTCGCGTGACGCTTTTATTAGTTTATAGTTTCCATGCTCTTTACTATTTCTCCTATTTTCAATGCTCCGTTTTTATTTCTCCTAGTTTTCAACGCTTTGTCTTTATTTCTCCTAGTCTCAACGTTCTGTTTTTATTTCTTTGATGATATAAGCCAATCCCTTGTAGAAGACAGACAACTTTTGATTAATGAAAAGCTTTGCTTGAAGCAAGTATCATGAACCTTGAAGAGTTCAACCCTTGAAAACCTAGAAGAGTTTTCACTCCGTCCTTGAAGAGTTGGAGCTTTCAAAATCTGCATCCTTGAAGAGTTGCAGTCATCGATCTAGAAGAATCGGTGTCCCGTTCAACTTCCTTAGAGGCCTAGAAGAGCAACCAACGAAGTTCCTATCTTTTCCTGTTCTGTTCGTTACTTCCAACCCAATTTCGACTATCCTACAGTGCTTATTTCAGAAAACCCAAAACACAGAAATTGTAGATCGAGAAGTCTTTGTTCATTTGGCTTTGGAATCAGGTTGATCCGATCTGTATCGACAAAGATACGACCGTTCTCCTGAGCTTGCGCAGTGCTGAAATTACTGTTCGTCCCGTTTCTTGTGCGCGAGTCACTCTCCCGATCCTATTGTTTGAGAAAGCCTCCCTTAGGCTTGCATCATTTGGTATCAGAGCTTTGGAGGAGAGGACAATGCCTCCAAGACAAGCTAGGCGTCGTGGCGGCAGAACCCTTCCCCTCAATGAATTGCACACACTCGCTGAGAATATGCAACAACAAATTGACGAATTGACGCAAGAAGTTCAGCGATTGAGGGCTGAAGCAAATAATTCTCCACCCCGTTCCAGGACTGAAGGTTCCCATGGTGACTCTTCCTCTTCGGAGAGTGTTCAATCTATTCATGGTCGGAGGCATGTTCGACATCGTTTACAACATATTCGTGAGCCAGATTGGGAAAAGGAAATCAAGAAAGATGTTCCAGAATTTACAGGTAATGAGTCTCCTGATGAAATTGTTGATTGGCTAACACTTGTGAATGAGGTGTTTGAGCATCGAAATGTTCCGAAGAATCGTCGCGTTGGGATCATTGCTATGCGATTCCGAGGCAAGGCGATTGCTTGGTGGAGACATGAAAAACAAACTCGCCAAGCTGTTGGCAAAGCACAAGTTACTTCGTGGAGAAAGATGGAGGGCAAGATTCAAAAATATTTTCTCCCCAAAGGATATAAGAGAGAGCTCTACCAACGGTACCAAAATCTAACACAAGGTACGCGAACGGTGGACCAATACACCAATGAATTCAATGAGTTGGAGATTCGTAACAATATCCAGGACCCAGAGGATGTGCTTGTGAACAAATACTTGAACGGTCTTCAATTTTACATTCAAGACGCCTTGGAAGTCCTCGACATTTGGGACTTAGGAGATGCACACCAACGGGCACTCAAAATGGAGCGCTCTCATTCTCGGAGACAGCAATCTGCTAGTAAGCCTTCTACTCAACCCCATGTTTCAAAGCAACCTGCTACATCCGAAATACGTTGCTATTCTTGTGGGGAGTTGGGTCATCATGTTAGCAATTGTCGAATCAATAAGAATCGACCAGCCGGTAAAGCCTTCTTGGTGGATAATGATTCTGATGAGAATGCTAAGGATCCACATGAAGAGGAGTTGAACAATGATGAAGAAGCTGCAGATGAACATGAAGAGGAGTTGAACAATGATGAAGAAGCTGCAGATGATGAACAAATAGTGCATGTTGACACTGGCGAACTTCTTATGGTGAGGAAAATTTTTCTTACTCCTCAAGATGACACTGGAGATAGGTGGCTACGTACCAATATTTTCCATTCTGCTTGTACAATCATGGGAAAGGTGTGTCAATTAATTATTGACTCTGGTTGTTGTGAGAATATAATTTCTGAAGTAGCGGCAAACAAGCTGAAGTTGGAATTAAAAACGCACCCTACACCTTATAAAATGTCATGGTTGAAGAAAGGCATTGAGGTAACTATTTCAAAACGATGCCTTGTTAATTTGTCCATTGGTTCTGTTTATAGTGACAAAATATGGTGTGATGTTCTGCCGATGGACGCTAGTCACATTATTCTTGGTCGACCATGGCAATTCGATAAGAGGACTATTCATGATGGTTATCGAAATACATATTCTTTTGAATTTGGAGGCAAGAAGATTACGTTGGCACCTAGTAGGGTGGGAGATTCTTCTGATGATGATGACAAGAATTCGAGGATGAATTCTTTTAAAGATGGGGAGGATGATGCAGCCCACATTGAAGACCAGCTCCCTCGACCAAGAAGATCGGCCCGCATTAAAGCTCGACGAAACCGAGAAGCCATAACGACATCTTGAGTCCATCCCGAAAGCTTGAAAGACACTTGGAAGCTCGCGTGACGCTTTTATTAGTTTATAGTTTCCATGCTCTTTACTATTTCTCCTATTTTCAATGCTCCGTTTTTATTTCTCCTAGTTTTCAACGCTTTGTCTTTATTTCTCCTAGTCTCAACATTCTGTTTTTATTTCTTTGATGATATAAGCCAATCCCTTGTAGAAGACAGACAACTTTTGATTAATGAAAAGCTTTGCTTGAAGCAAGTATCATGAACCTTGAAGAGTTCAACCCTTGAAAACCTAGAAGAGTTTTCACTCCGTCCTTGAAGAGTCGGAGCTTTCAAAATCTGCATCCTTGAAGAGTTGCAGTCATCGATCTAGAAGAATCGGTGTCCCGTTCAACTTCCTTGGAGGCCTAGAAGAGCAACCAACGAAGTTCCTATCTTTTCCTGTTCTGTTCGTTACTTCCAACCCAATTTCGACTATCCTACAGTGCTTATTTCAGAAAACCCAAAACACAGAAATTGTAGATCCAGAAGTCTTTGTTCATTTGGCTTTGGAATCAGGTTGATCCGATCTGTATCGACAAAGATACGACCGTTCTCCTGAGCTTGCGCAGTGCTGAAATTACTGTTCGACTCGTTTCTTGTGCGCGAGTCACTCTCCCGATCCTATTGTTTGAGAAAGCCTCCCTTAGGCTTGCATCAGCTCTCCATGACTTTTCTTTTGAAAATTGAGAACGATGCTGTTTGCTAACAACACATTCTTCGCAAACTTGGGAAGGAACAGTAATTTGAGGAAGACCCGTCACCATGTTTTTCTGTTTGAGGGTCTTCAATCCATCAAAACTCAAGTGACCATAGTGAAAATGCCACAGCCATGAGGGATTTTTCTTTTCAGCCATCAAACAAAACTGAATATTTTCAATCATTAATGGAAACAATCTATTTGAACTCATAGGAACAACTACAATAGCACCTCTAACAGAATCATAAATTTCACAGACACCCTTCTGAATGGTGATTACATAACCATTTTCTTGTAATTGGCCAGCACTCAATAAGTTACTTTTCAAGTCAAGAACATACAACACATTAAAGATCGTTTCCACAAAACCATTCTTGGTTCTTATCTTAATATAACATTTTCCCATCACTTTCACAGTAGAATGATCCCCAAAACTCATAGTGGAATGAAAATCTTCATTTAGATAAGAAAAAGACTTACTTCCACTCATGTGGTTACTGCAACCTGTATCCACATACCAAATATCTGACTCGCGCTCTTTTTCATCTTAAACCGCCATCAATAACGTTTCTACTTCCTTTTCTTCAACAAAGTTTGAACTCTCTGTCTTTTCTTTATTATTAGGCAGCCTAGTATAACATTCAGATGCATAATGACCAAATTTATGACATCTAAAACACTCTATCTTGAATTTGTTAGGATCCCGTCCTCTGCCTTTGCCTTGAAATTGGTCATTATTAGCTTTGAAATTCCTGACAATATCTCTATTTCCTCGATCTCTCATTCCTCTACTCTACCTCTACCCCTTCCTCTAAAATTGTTGGAATGAGTATTGATATAAGCTTTCAACACTTGCTCCTCTACTGTTGAACTTCTGGTCATCTTCTATTCATGGACCAATAAGGAGCTTTGCAATTCATCAAGAGAGAGTGCATCTATGTCTTTCAACCCTTCAATTGAGCAAACAACATAATTAAATTTTGGTGTCAAGGAACGCAAAATCTTCTCCACAATGATAACATCGTCCATCTTCTCGCCATGGAATCGCATCTTGTTGCTGATCTCCATTGTTCTGGCACAATAACTAGTGACAGATTTTCCATCCTTCATCGCTAGTGTCTTAAAATATCTTCTCAAGGCTTGAAGCTGTGCACGCTTCACCCTAACAGAGCCTTAATATTTCTTCTTCATAGAATCCCAAATATCCTTAGAAGTTTCTTTGCAAAGAATAGTCTCCAAGATGGAACAATCGATAGCCTGAAAAAAAAAAATAATTTTTTGCCTTCAAGTCCTTCAACTTTCTAGCTTCCAATTCTGCTTTCTGGGGATCCGTCAAAGCCATGCCTGCTGGTGGCTCTTGAATTCCAGATTCGACAACCGATCAATACTCCTTTGATCGTAAAAAATTCTCCATCAACATACTCCAATGGTCATAGTGACCATCAAAGCATGGAATTGTTGGTTGAACAAAATTGTCGGTGGCCATTGGAAATATTGCTGTTGCAATTTTCTCACGAAAGTTTTTTTTTTTTAAACTCTCTCACGTTTCTCTTAGGCTCTGATATCACTATTAAATTGCTAAAGGGAGGAGAGATGAGGCTGAAACTTCATCTTACGTACAAAACAACAACATCTTTTATAAAAGACAAAATACATAACATAAAACACACCATAACTATCCATGTTCTCCATAAAGCACTTGCCCCTACTAACACCTAAAAACTAGGATAACCAACACACATGACTCCATTAACTCTAATATCTAAAAACCAAATCAGCAACATGTGAAAAAGAAAATAACTATTTTATCAACAATGCCACCGGTTAGGTTGCCATTACAGGAGACGAAATCTTCTGAAGATAGTTGATATGTACAGTAACGAGGTAATGTGTATGGGTGAGATAAAGATGATAACTACATTATGATGTTGTTCCTTTGTTTGTTATCTTATTCTTCCATACTGGATATCTTTCCTGAGTTGGGAATATTATGTGGATGAGAGATAGTAGTTGGGCACACTTTCTTCTTTTTTTTCTCTTCTGAATTGGATATGAGAACTTAGCCTTTCTCTTTTTGGGTAGGTTTGTGACCACGAAACAATTTAACATCGACTTCTATAGTGTGCTAAATGTCTTGTTCGTACCATCCAACTGCATTGCCCAAAAAGCTTTGGTTGGATTTCTATCTAAAATGATTCAAGAACCGAGAGCTATATGATAGAACAGCCATGACTTTTGTTCTTCCTAGTTTTTCCTTGCAATAGTAATGCACCTAGCAGGGGTTAGTCAGCGCAGCTTGATTGTCATGTTTCGATCGACCGTAACAACTATTCTAGTAGAACAAATGATATATCCGACAGGCAATACCATGAGCTCTCGCTAAGGTGAAACACTTTCTATCTTATTTTCAAGGCTGCTCGCTCAGCAAATAGATCTCTACCTTCAAAAGCAACTAAGAAAACAATGTCGACACCAAAGTTTCGCCGACAATTCTCAAATGCATGATTTAAAGAAAACTAATTTGTGAACTAGAAACATTAAAATTTGGAGACCTTGATCCCATTATGAGATTTTCACTTGACCGGTGGAAAACAATGTCAACACTAGAGTTTTGCCGACAATTCTCAAATGCGTGATTTAAAGAAAACTAATTTACAAACTAGGGACATTAAAATTTGGAGACCTTGATCCCATTATGAGATTTTCGCTCGACCGGCTGCCGATCAACACCGAGAGATCAAGTCCACTTTTATAATAAAGCCCGTTAGGACCTTTTCGGCCCAATTCTAGCCAACTAAACTAAATTTCATGCCCAACAAAAGAAAAAAGTAAAACTAAATTTCTTGGCCCGTCAAATTTTTCGAGCATAGAAGTGGGGTCAAAAGAAGTTCGAGGCGAGCCCAAGCCCGGACGACCTGGCCCAGCCCGCAAAATCGGCTCGCTCCTCAACTCACCAGGACACCTCATCATCATTTTATATCACTCTAGCATCATCCCAATCTCCATACATCTTGAAAATATTGGGTGGTCGTGAAGCTTCGCAGGAGCACCTCGTCCAAAAAAAAAAAAAAAAAAAAAAGCTCCGCAAGAGCACGCACCTATTCACTTATTGGTTGTCACATGTCCAGGTGGGGTCTACATTTCCAATTTCCAAAAGCAACCCCTCCACTTCATCTTGGTCGTCTCGACAAATCCGCCATAGTTATTCCAACGACTAAACTTCAAAGCTTGAAAATATCATTGTTCTGAGCTTAGTGAGAAAAAAGTACCGTTCGTGATATGGCTGTTTTCAGTTTAAAGAAGCCGGTAAATGGCTTTGCGTAATTCAAGGCTTCTAAAAATGCGACAGTGAAAGAACCCACTCTGTTTTTGCCATGATAAACAGAGTACTCTATGCAATGATCAGGAAGAGAACCAACGACTGGTGCACCCACCGCCACCATCGGTGAAGCCTATGGCAAAACTGAACGGATCTCCGGACATTGAAGCCTATGGCACAGATCCTCGAGAGCCCATCTTTACAGGCGGGATCGCCATCTCGGGCGCAATTGGCTAGGCTCTCCGACCGTTTGCTTAAATTGCTGAACGGGATCTTTTTATGTGGAACGCTCTGACAAGAGACGCCGCTCAGAGTCTAACGTGACTGAGGGGCGTCCGTGGAAGAAGAGCAGTCTGCGAAGGGGATTTTGGAAAATCTGAGACGCGGGATTTTCGGCAATGCGTTATTTGTCTGCTCTTTGGGCTCCTGATGACTTAGATTTGTACTTCACCGTCCAGCAATGGCCAGGGTTCATACTGTGATCTGAAATGAAAGTAGGGGCGAAATTATGTATGAACTTCAATCTACCGCAGGACTTCAAGCTGGCTTAGAACATGTTTGCCTTCACTCTTTCTGAGGGACTGCCCATTCCCGCTTGGCAAGTCGCTAAACCCTCTCCATCGAATCCCGACCTCGAGGGAGAGTCACAATGAATAAGGAGCGGAAACACAACGAAGTCATTTGGACCAAGAGTGGATGCACTAAAGACTTAATCATGTCAAGATAGAAGAATATATTGAAGTAGGAAAGGGTATTAAGGGTGCAATACTGCAGTATTGTCGTTACCTAATTCAGTTGTCGTGTAGGAATACTGCAGGAGCATAGGGATTGATTCCTGTAATTAGGATTTTTTTTGTTATAAAAGCCTACTGTTGTAATTCATGGTAGTTACCATATCATAGCTCAACTCTTCCGCTGCAATGGCTGAACCTTAAAGGTATATTGTCATTCGACAACAATGTCATTTTCTGGTGAACGGGTACTTAACGTAGTCTAAAAACATATTTCTCCAAGAAGATGAAGAATTGCCAGGATCTCAAGTAACGAAACCGAGGGCTCTGAATGAACAAGGTATGAACCGCAGACCCGAGATGCCATTTGAGAACCACAGAACAAGAGAAAGAGAACTCATTTGAGATCGCATAGATATAGCTTTAGCGATGGAGATTCATCAGTTGCTGATCAGCTTCAGGGTAAAAGAGAATGTCAACCAGCTGCTTGAAACTAACATTCACTCTATTTGACACTGAGTTATTCAAAACTGAAGCAAATTGAGTTCTTTAACTTCAAGCAAAAGCAGTATTCTATGCCTAAAATTGACAGAACAGAAAGGGAAAAGAGCATCCCTTGCAGGCCATTGCTCTAGCTGCAAAACTGAAGCAAATTGAGTTCTCTAACTTCAAGCAAAAGCAGTATTCTATGCCTAAAATTGACAGAACAGAATGGGAAAGATATCCCTTGTATGCCATTGCTCCAGCTGCAACTGCTTGCCTCACATGGCGATTCTCCCCCCCCCCAAACTACCTGATTGACTATGTACAACTAAACTTCAGTTCATCGATCTAGCCCTAATTCACCTCCCATCCATGAAAGACCTTGGAGGTGCAAGATTGTTAATATCGGATGAAGATGATGCCTCTGGGATGCTGTACCTGATGGCATGCTCAAAAGTGGTGTTCACAAATGCTGGGTTTATCTGCCAATCAGCACCAGCCCCAATCTGTATATGATTGTTTGGTGGGTAATCCTCAAAAGCTTTATCTGTCAGCTGATAATGCGTTGGGTACTGATCCTCCACCTCACCTGGATTAAAAACATCATATTTTAATTCAGGTATTAAAAAATATGGCATATACATACATACATACATACATACATACATACATACATATATACATATACATGGATTACAAAGACAAATTAGATACTATGTGGTACCTAGTGTTAGTTGAGGTGTTTCAGGGTAGTAAGGAAGCTCGATCTCCTCCAGTGTGCTCCAATTTAAGTGAGCTTGTCTGACCAAGTTCTCAATGTAGGGCTGCAAGTGCCATATTGAAGATTTATAAAATAAACCAACATGCCTCTACAAAACTTGGGCTAGGGCATAAGATAATCTGATAAGATTCAGTGCATACCCTGATGATGTTATTTGAGAGGTCCTTGTGGTTGTAGATTTGCCCATTTACTATAGCCCTTTCAACTTGGCAGATTGGATTCAAGGTGATGCTGAAGTTGGCCCCTTGGTAAATGTAGTGCTTGTTGCCCTTGTCACAGGTCCTTGCATGCTTTATGGTTGCATCCCAGATCTTCTCAGACATTCCAGGTCCCAATATCTGTTTTTTTTTTTTTTAATAAAAAGAAGTTATTAATCTCCAAATTAAAGAAGCAAAATCTGAAAGGGGAAATATAGGAGAAATTGAAAGAAGATAAAAAGAATAGGACAATTACCCTTCTAAGCTTAGATGGGTCCACAACGGACAGCTTCAAGAAATCTTGGACTGTGTGAATCCCTTCTTCACCCAGCTTCTTGTGAAATGCTCCCTCTTTCCCAATTTTCTCTAGACGCCACACCTCATCCCCTAACTGTGGTGGATAATGCTTCTTGTACACTTAAATAACAGAATAAAAAGAAGAGAAATTTTAGATAATTAAATAAATAGCAAAAAAAAAAAGAGAAAATAAGAAAATAAGGGATTACTACTTAATTAATTTTAGTTAACTCAAAGTACATAGTATTATGAGTTGATTGTTCCGAAGCATCTGACTATTCCTGGCAATTTGCCTATCTTATAGTTCCCTCAACTAGCTATTCTCGTTTGCAAGTAGAAGATAACCGACCTTCTCCGTATAATACTAAAAACTCACCTAACAAAAGATGTCATCTTCTAATGTTTCTGTCCCTTTCCATACTCATTTAATTGAAATTGCACAATAATTGACTTGCTTGATTTAAATATTTTTCCTTTAAATTAAGGCAGGACGCGGACGAGTACAATGAAACACGCGAATATGTGGGGTCACTAAAGTATCTTTTGACCTATTAATTAATGGGAAAGCTTGCTTCAACAACACTCTTCTTGCGGCTTACTTTGATAAGTCTAATAACCCTAAAAAAAAGTTTATTTGAATGGTCAAGCAACGCGTTGCCCACCGGGCCCTACAAGCCGGCGACACGACAAATGGCAAAATGATGGCTGAGTCATAGAAAAAGGAGGAACCAGAAAGATTTGTCCCCAAGTTCCACGGCTGACTTTTTTTCTTTTTCTTTTTTATTTATTTATTTTAGAATCTGGGATTTTTTTTTTCTTTTTTATTGCTAAAAGTTTGGGATTTGGGATTTGATAGGAGGATAAAAGGCACGAGCCTTGGAGAAGGGCTAGTGGGTGCTATCCACGGTTGATATCATGACCCATCATGACCCAACCATCATGATTAGAAAACTCCAAATGGATAAAAAGAAAGAAAGAAAGGAAGGAAGAAAAATCAAACTTCGACTCAAGAAGGTAATTTACGGTTTTTCTTTCTAATTAAAGATGATGATTAGGAATTATAAAAAGTTTGAGGTACTTTGGATGTCAATATTTGTTTCTAAAGAATAATCTAAATGTTTTTTTATAAATTATAATTTAATATCCAGCACCTAATCAAAACCACCCAAAACTACCCAGATTTAGGAAGGTGAGGGCCTTTAAAGTACATATACTTTGGTTTGATTAATTCCTGTCACAGAATCAAATAATTAAAGGGACTAAGAAATTTATTGTCTAATCAAAGACACTCTATGCTTAGCTCATGCACATAAATCTCATCTACCACATAAACAGTTGCACTATTATATCTAGAATATTTCACGTGGAGCGAGAAAACATATCATCATCTTAGTGACCGAAGGTAAACTTCATCATCCTTTCGCTAGATTGAGCTTTTCCCTTAATATGCTTACGATCTAATTCATATTGCAATCTATCTCAAATCAAAGAAAAGGGGAAGAAGCTAAACAGATTTATGGTGTTGGAATTGACCGCCATGCAAACTCTAATTTCATCTGCCCGTTTGAGAAATGAAGTAGGGGCACAGATCAGTGGACTGGTAGCTTCGTCTCTTCTTATTCATGGTGAAATTGCCCGGTAGTTGGACAAGGACATGGCAAAGAATTGATGGAGCCCGCATGATGCATCTCCCAGTTTTTGATTGAGTTTTATGATCAGGGTATCTATCTTAATTTGACCCTTACAGAACAAGATGACAAATTTATGTTCAGTGTGCCACCGGTGCGGGTGCTTTTGACTGAAGACCAGGATTTGATCTCTTTTGTTTACTAATCTATGATTAAAGTGATATCTATTGTGTAATAGATATCAATCTTAACAAGTAGCAACCTCAATTATATCTATAACTATATATATTCCGAACAAGATTGCATATGAACTTGAGAAAAACCTAATGAGAATCACGTTTTGGTATATATAGTTCAATAATGATCAATGGACTTCAATACCCACTATGCTAATAAAAAAGATCATGCAAACCAAAACTTATTATGATATATTATGCATGTGAATTAGTGTTCAGATGTTTTTGTGTATGTGGTTGCAGTTATGGATATCGGTAGCAACATTTCATGTGAAAAAAGTCATAATTTCATGTGGTAAGTGGCAAGTTTCTTTTTGGTCAAATACCCGATGAAATGAAAATGAATCATGTTGTGTGAATTAAAAGGACTGATTATGTGATCATATGTCTATCATAACTAAGAATAAACAATAGTGCAAGTACTTGAAAAAAAAAATCAAACAACTCACATTCTCCTCGGTGATCTTTGACAACGAATGCCTCGGTCATGGCTTCGCTTATCCTAACGCCGTGGTAGCTCCCTGGAGAAACCCTAGCACCAAGCTTGAACTTCCTGCTCCTAATCCAGCTCGAATTATCGGTCAGCTCGATATCCCCAATGGCAGCCACCCCATTGCTCCTCATGGTCACGCTCAGCTCTCCAGCGAGCAAAGGCCTCTTCCCTTGCCTCTCCCTAACGATGTTCCGATCAAATTCCTCGCTCGTCCAATTAGTGCGGTCTCCTGGAGGAAAATCACCATCGAGGACCACGATCTCAACCTTGATTGGGCTAGGGAGAGTTGTGGGGACCGCTTGATCGCCACTTGTGTCAACGAGGATGATTTGGAGCTGAAAACCTTCCGCATCCACGATTTTGCTTCCGGTGAAGATGGGCAGCGTGAGGCTTTTGCTGAACCTCAACTCAAGGCTCGAGGGTTCAGGGGCTTGGATTCTGAGCGAGGGGACTCGCTGAAGCGTGCGCGAGCACCGTACAAAGCTGCGCTCCACCTCTTCATTCACCTGAGGAAGCAACGTAGAACAATCAAACCTAAATAAATTTAAGGGTTTCGCCTATGATCATAAAATTTTATGGTCTAGGGTTTTCAGTGTATAGGTTTCAAGTGGTGAAGTAATTCATTATGAGCTCATAAACTCATAACGCAAGTTAAGTGATTTGTGACGAATGATATATTTCATTGGGTTTATTTAATCATACATGAAAATATAGCATCTGATTCTTTTTTTCGTGTCCTCTCTAATTTCTTGTTAAGATGAACAAAAGATAAACAGCGAAAGAAAATATATATTATTTTCATGATTTATGTAAATTAGAAAGAAGTTTACTTTCAAGAACATATTAATAAGTGATAATTAAGATAAAGAACCTACCACTCTTCGAAGCATCGGCTCCAGGCCCGAGCAGAAGTTCTTCAAGGAGTTCACCATCACCACTTCTCCAATTACACTGGGTCAAGAAACAGAGAAATTTCACGTTATAAGGGAATTCAAAGAAAGGTTCGTTTGCAAAAGAAAACGCAGGTCAAGTTCAATTTCAGAGACGAGGAGGAAAAAGCGAACGGAAGAGGAGGAGATCAAAGCATACGAGGAGAAAGAAGGCCGAGTTCGCATCCGTTTTTCGGACGGCGGGTCGGAGTCCGAACCGGATTCACTGAAGAACCTCTTTGCAGCCATTGATGAAGTCCCGAGAACTATTGAGAATTTGAGAGAGGGAGAGAGCTTTGGTGAAGGGAGAGGAGTGAGAATGGAAAGAGCAAGAGACAGTTGGGAAGGAAGACGAGGGTATTTATGAGAGGGAGAATGAAGAAAGAGAAGTGACGAAGATGGTGAGGTTTGATTAGAATATGCATTAAAAAGGAAAAGAAAAAAGGCGATTAAAACTATTTGGAGTGGTTTGAAGTTTCGACGAATGGTCGAAGAAACAGCTGGGCAACGGGGGTGGCTTCGTGGTGACCTACGCTTACATGATGTAACGACTTTGACGTCAACTCCCCCAAAAGTCAACTCTCTCTCTCTCTCTCTCTCTCTCTCTCTCCTACTTTGTTGCCGAAACCATGTAAATTTTCTCACACCTTTTGGGGGAGAATTTTAAACAAAAAATTATAAACTTATTGCAATTATATAAATTCTATCATAAATATTTTTTTATTAAATCATAATTTTTTTTTTTTGCATTTATGATAATTCAATCCATATGATCAATTTTGATTAGTTGAAGCTTGTATAAATGCCAATTTTCCTACGTTAGTGATCAACACAGGCATTGACAAATTTAATAATATTTTAATTTTTTGGATTTATTGATTTATTTATTTTTCCTTTTTTTTTCTTTCTCTTTTTTCCCCCTTCTCTTCATCTTCATCTTCATCCCCCAATCGATTGCCAAAACTCGGTAACTAGCCAAAGGCTAGGTTGGCAATATCGACCACTGGTGAGGCTCACCTTTTCTAGTGGCTTGTTATCGAGTTCCACGTGACCTATTAGAGCAAGAAGGGGGAAAAAAAAAGAAAGCAAAAGAAAAAAAAAGAAACATAAATAAATCAAAATAATATTTTAATATTATTAAAAATCGTCCACGATAGCACTAGTTGTAGCATGTAAAACAACAGCTGTTCACATCAGTGATGGGTAGTTCAAATTGGCATAATAGATTGAATTGGCATAAGCAAAATGTTTAAAACTTTATTGACAAAGAAAAAAATGTTTATAATTAAATTTACACAATTATAATAGGTTTAAAATTGTATTGGTAATTTTGCCCCTTCTAAGATGAGAAATACTCTCCAATTAGGATCTTTAAATTTAGATAAAATTACCCTTAAAGATCTGAACACATAAGTAGAAAGCAAATTGAATGGCACTGATTGGTTATAATTGTTGTTTTCTTTTTGCTCCCTCTTTCTTTTCCCATAGTTTGCCCTAGTTTGTTTGTGAAAAAAGGACATTAATAACGTCATTAAAATTTTCTTAAGTGCCATATTGGTTAAAAATTATTGGCTTGGATGCCGTCAGTGATTTTTCTTATCAGAAAATCTGACATTTGTGTTAATTTATGATAAGTTGGCCGACGTGACTCACTAAAGTCCAATTAGTAAAAACATAAGAGACCACGTCATTGACCCTTTGTTCTTACCCTAAAATTGATAAGTTGGGCTAAATTAGGGCCAATAAGCAAACCTTAACCCTGATCCTTCAAAATTACTTATACAATTACAAGTAACTACCTACGGGAGAACAAGCGAGAGCCCTAGAAGAAGCTGAGTCGAGATCATTGGAGTCCATCTTCGAATCCCAATCGAGGCTAGAGCATCGAAAGAAGCTCGAAGAGAGATAGGAGTCGAGGTCACCACTTGGTTCCACAACAAGAGAGCTCAATGGAAGCAAAATAAGGCATCTTCCAAGAAGGGGAATTCCAAAGATTACGAAGAGAGACGACATTGACAATTGGGAGAGCCAACAAATAATGTTGTATTGCAGTTAGAGCGAGTGCATTAAGAAGAAGGTAATACATGCATGCACCATTATCACAAATCTTCAATGAGATCGAGCTATCTATGATTTGAAAGTAAACTAAAAGTTACTCCTCTTCCTCCGCCTCTTCCTCATCGTCATCATATCACAAATCTCCAATGAGATTGGGCTGTCTATGATTTAAAATAAGCTAAGAGTTACTCATCTTCCTCCTCTCTTCCTCCGTCTCTTTGTCCTTCTCCTTATCTTCTCCTCCTCCTTCTCCTTCTTCTTTTTCTTGGTGATGGAATCAAAGAAAGAAATAGGGTGTGTATCGCAAGAGAGTCAAAGTAGCTAATCTACAATGGATATATTTTATATAAGAAATAGTCATTTCAACACTTTAAAAAAAAAAAAAAACTCATAAGATGAATGATGGAATTTGCCACCGAAGGTAATAGAGTAAATAATTATTCAATAAATGTGGCATTTAAGTGATTGGAAAAAAAATTATATCATTCAAGTGAATATTATAAGAAAATTATAACACTTATGATGTCAATATACTTACTATGCAAAGTCACTTGGTGATGATGCACAATCGAAAGACAACCATGACCACTAGCATTAGATTAATTATGAGTTTAAGTTGGTCCATACTAGAGAGTCCGAAATACGGTGTTGTCCATATGCAATGGAGAAAGATTGTAGCCCGTCAAAAATATCATAGACCAGTGTTTACTCGGCGACTTCATAGTTTCCTCCTTGACACCAAAAAAAAGGAACTTCTTGTGATTCTCAAAGTACCGGTGGGCAGAGGGAATACTTTTCGGTAACGATTAAAACAAGACAAAGACTAAATGTAACATCATCGTTTGATTGAAAGAACAAAGGATGCAGGTTGTTTGCAATTGGGTTTAACTTAGTTTGACTTTCGAATAAGATCAGACTATATATTATTGGAAACAAGTTTCAAACAAGAATTGCATTGATGTAAGCCAAATACAAAATTACAAGCGTTTTTCAAGTAGTTCAATGATCCGATTTAATAATGTTCAAAAGTTTTTTAGTCCAATTTGAGATAAATGAACTTAACTTATCCTTTTATTAAATACTAGGGTTCATATCATCAAAAATTCCAAACTGATATATTCATGTCACATTTACCTCAAGTGACAATAAATCCAAACTACTGAACTTGTAACAAATCTTCTAAAATCTTATAACAAAATTAGGGATTTTAGCATATCTTTGAAATGTGAATGAGCTCTTAAGACAAAATTAGTAGAATTTCCAATCTCAGTTTATTTTTTTCAAATCTTGCCATACCAAGACGGCGTCCTTTTAATAGATTCATTGTTGAATTCTCAAATTAGATAGACATCACCTGCCAATTATCCGAGTTGTTTGGTAATTGTGTTTCCATATTAACAATTTGACAAGAATATTGAGCAAAAGCTAATTGATGATCAATGGGGTACTTGTTTGGAACATTTTGTGACATGGAAATTAATTCAAGATAAATATGACACGGATATATTGATTGGAGATTTTTTAGTGTTTTCAATCGTTGTGATCATTCAAACCTTTTCATTTAAACCATTTATCGCAAGTGTGAACTAGATTATCTCATAGCTCAACAAATACCTGAATATTTATATGTGCGCGTCATCATCTCAACATGTATGAACAATCTAATAAATGAGTTTTCAGCTAATTTCAATTTGATTTCTTGAAAATAAGGTTAATACTATGAAATACAAACTAGCCTAAACCGGTACTTTTATGACAAAATTATTTGAAATTAATATTTTATCATCAAAAATTCCAAACAGGTACATCTGTAATAAATTTATCCGAATTAATATTTTGACCACAAAAAACCCAATTTAATAAATTTATGACAAATATGTCTTCCATTAGTTTACATTAAATTTGATTAATATCACAAAAAATCACAAATCGGTACATATATAATAAATGGAGGGTAAAACCCCAAACTGATACACCCATAAATTGTTACATATCATTTAACTAAGCAATTTGATTAATATTACGAAAAATCACAAATCGGTACATATATGATAAATGGAGGGTAAAACCCCAAACTGATACACCCATAAATTGTTACATATCATTTAACTAAGCAATTTGATGATAAAATTTAACGGAAACAAATATATAGTAAATTTATTACAAGTATACTAATTTAGAGTTTTTTATAATCAAAAAATTGATTTTAAGTAAACTTATCACATATATGTCATTTTATGATTTTTTAGAACATTTTTCTTTGAAAATAACTTTGTTCTCTTTAGTTTCCCATTTTCCGATTCTTTTTGCCTGTCGTTTATGTGGCAATCATCATGATTAATCAAATCAAATCAAATCTGTCACAGTCAAACTATGGCTCAAGGAAAGAGACGAATATTTATTTTAGATGAAAAAAACAATTCGGGTATACATTTTAATAATAGATGAAACAACACAAGATCATGACTTTTTCACCATCCGCGTAGATCGGACTACATGTTGCAATCCTAAAGATATCTAATATAATTTGCTCACTCTTTGTGATGTGTCAAAAGGTCCATTTCCGGGAAATATCTCATACCCTTTGCGGCTTTACTTGTAGTAGGTACAGACTATACAGTGAACCATACCAAGATTCCATGACTTGTCAACAAGTATAATTACCAAATATTATTGGCCTTAGAATTATTAAACTATGAACAGCAATAATAAAAAAAATAGAAGGATGCTAACTACCATATCTTGGGAAGAAGCTATAATTAATCTATCACGATATCAAAAAATACATTCGTGAATTCCAATCCTTTAATTTTTCAGTTTTGACATGATATTCAAACCGACCATTAACAATAAACCAAACAACACTTTATCGAAAGTGTAATTATAGAAAAATCATATGATTACAAGATCTACCCCAAAGAGATGGTTTACATTTCCAGGCAGCTTGACATCTTAATCTGATATTGCATCTTATCCCGATTCATTGGGGGATTGGGCCGAGGCTATCAAAGTCGAGGTAAGTCATACCCACTTTCAAACGAAGAATCTCTAACTAGTTTCGATCTCTTACAAGTACACACGAATTACAAATATTGAATTCCTTTTATTAACGAATTCAAAGATAAAAATTCAAATTCAATGAAGTCGAGACAAGTTGTACTCACTTTTAAATAAATCGTCCGTGACCCGTTTAGTCCTCTATAAGTACACACGACTTTGGAATATCTAGTTCCTTTTATTAAGGAAGCCAAAAGAATTAAGTTTCAAACCCCTTTGATCCTTTCAAAGCGGCTCTCCCCATTCCCGGAAACTCCTCGGGAGTTTCGCAGCAAAAACGTGCCTCACCTTCATCTCCCCCTTTATTCGGCCCGTTCTGGGATCCGAACCGGACCCGCGTCCGCGTCGGCCCGCATGCCACGCATTTTCGGACCACGACCGGACGCGGTCCCGGGTCGTCTTTCGCTCGGTTTTGCAAATATTATTATGCTGACAATCTTAACGACTCCCTGCAATTGGAAAAAGAAGTCAATTTTTACTGGCTGAATATCCGAATTCCTCGTAATTTCCCGTCATTTTCCTCGAACCCAACGAGGAAAAATGATTCTCGGAATTGCCCCTCGGACCAGGTGATCTGGGTCCCTTTCGTGTCGGATTGTCGCCCCCCGCGGTCTTGCTAGCGTCTTTTCCGTGAAAGCGCGGCTGCGTAAAAGGAGCTGCACTTTACACTTGGCGCTTACCATCTCCACTCTTCACCGTCGGATTATGGTTGTGAAAAATCATAAATTAATACAAATGAAAATTTTATCTCAAATTATAAAAATATTTAAATTGATACACCTATCATATTTTATCCTTGTTGAGTTAAATGACATGCGATAGTTAATAAGTATAGCAATTCGAAGTTTTATTATTTATTTGTCATGGTATTATTTTAATTTAACATAAACTAAAATAAGATAAATTTGTTATAAATATATAAGTTTGGAATTTTTTGTGATCAAAAAATTAATTTATAATAAATTTATTTCAAGCATATCAGTTTAGAATTTTTTGTGATAAAAAAATTAATTATGATGAATTTTTCATGTATGTACTAATTTGAGATTTTTTGTGATAGTATCATTTTTATTTTATTTTATTTAGGTTTTGGCTTTGGAAATTATTAAAGCCTTACGAAAGAGTTTTAATATGTAATAGCATCGATCATGCACTCAACCGTGATTTTTTATGTCATGTCGATCCGTGTGGCACGGGATTGATTAGCGACAAATGTTATCAATTGGAATTCGATGTGTCGGTCAGTACGCGTGATTTTTTTTTTTTTTCAATCGACGTGAGTCTGAAGGTAGATTGAGTTATTTTTACGTGTTAGTGTTGGTAGTCCGATTTTGTTTCTAAAGTTTTATAGAAAGAAAATAACTTAGACTTCAACGGTATGTAACGAGGAAACTGCAACGTGGCTTCCTGGAACTTTTGCAGAAATGACTTGGAGAAGGGGAGAAGAAACAGCCCTTGAATTCTCTATTCTACTCTCTCTCTCTACGAGTCTGACTCGATCGGACCGGGCAACTGTGACTGTGGAATTTTCCCCTCTTCTTCACCTCGATCAACATTGCCTTATGCCCTAGAAAAATATAACAAGGCACTTTGAAGATGAATAATATCCCCATTGACTATTATTAGTCTTGACTTTGAAAAGATCTATGTTGGATTTCATCCCTTCTTTTGGGCAAAATTTTTTTTTTAAATTATAGACTTATTATATTTATGCCGATTTGATTCTAAATATTTTAATTGTATCAATTTAATCATAAACATATCTTATCAATGAGTCTATTTGGTCAATTTAAGCCAGAAATTACTAACGTAGATGCATACAACCCTATGTGACACAATTGGTACTAACATGGATATTTTTTAATAATTTTTTAAATATTTTTCTTGTCTTTTCCTTTTTCTTTCTTTTTTTTTTTTCCTTTTTTGTTTGTTTGGATTAAAAGCCGGCGACCCTCATTAACACTAGGCAAGAGTGTTGCAGCCCTTGTTGGGCACTAGTCGAGGGCTCACGGGCCTTTGCCATGGCCCCTAGCCTATTGCCCAATTTGGGCCAAATGAAGGCACCGTAGCCCTCGCCCAATCTAAGCAAGGCCGACAACACACAGATCTGGCAAGGGCCATGAGGCCTTTCCTACCCTCAGTCCAAAAAAAGGTATAGAAAACAAAAGGAATTTTTTTAAAAAAGTTCACGTCAGCATCAATAATACCATGTAAAATAATCGACGTTAATGTCAATAATTCCCATCATAAATTGGTTGAATGAATTCAATTAACAAAACATGAAAATGTTTAGATCTAAATTGACATAATCGAAAGGTTGATGAATGAATTGGTACACATACAATATGTTTGGGATTTTTCTAATACTTTTCCTCATTTAGTTGTAGAAATATTTCACAAGAAGGATTCGGATCCTCTATATCTATCTACATTTTGAAGTTAACCTTCTTATAATGCTTCATATTTCAGCAGCCAAATAATAGATTCGCATGTACAAGCATCGCCAAAATTATCCGGTGATCTTATACAATGAAAAATCCCTAATATTTTTGGAAAAATCACAGATCCTCCAACCCGTTTCAGGCACGAATCAAGAGCATATAGTCGTTGCTCGAGGGATGAAAAAAGGCAAAATGAGGGAAAAAGAAAAGAGTCCTCTAAGACTTTGATCTGGTGATGTGTTCTGATCTAAAGAGAGTAAATTCGAGATTCAAATTCATTCTCCTAAGTTTAGAGAAATTCAATTCTTGTAGGAACGATTGCTCTGTGCATGTTATACGGCATATCAATCGGTGATACATACAGAAGCAAATCTATTAACATTGAGATTTTCCAAATACGACACCATAATGCCAATTTCATGTATCATATGCACACAAGTAACTTCATCAATTAACCTATACAACTCATGCTCAAATACTTTGGGATGAAAACATCACAAGCAATATAACTTTTGCACGACACTTATTTGAGCATCATAACTTTTTTTTTCTTTTTTCTTTTTTTCTATTGCTCAAGTGCATAATTTTAAGCTCATCCTCTCTCTCTCTCTCTCTCTCTCTCTCTCTCTCTCTCTCTCTCTCTTTCTCTCTCTCACGTCGTGGGCTGAGGGCTGGTGCTTTTGGGGCCGGTGTCAACCACTGCCTGATCGCAGCTGCGTTTGTGTATGTACTTCCCCTGTTTTTCCGTGATTATAGTTCCTAAACATAAGGCAAAATCAGGCAACAAAGGGACTCTGCTCGATGCTAATCCAATTTCATTCTCTCGTGACAGAAAGGAAAGCATCGGCCCGACTTCCATGACGCGAAATCGCGGGCAAAAACACGGCTTCGTGGATTTTCGGCTCTCCTATCCTTCTTCGTTCTTGGACGAGATGGTGCGTCCTCATTTGTGATGAACCGATATGCCGATTGGAGTTTCGCTTCGCTCTCTTCTTCTGCTTGGCTGAATGATTTTCTTCTTTGTTTCCAATTGAGCTATTTCCTTCCATCATGGCTTGTACAACAATCTACAATACATCATGGCTTTCTTTTCTTCTTCCTTTGAATCAAACAATGGAATCGACACTCGGGCATAAGAGCTCACACTCGAAATTAACATATTTTCTTCACCAAGTTCAAGTTTATCTTCAAATCCCTTTGGGGCAATTAAAGGGCCAAATCAATCATCCCTATGCATGCTTTTACTGATCTCAATTTCTCCGACGAGTCACGTTGACTTATTTGTATTAAAGTAATGCTACATTGAGATTTCCACCATAAATTACTGATAGCATTTAAGTGAACAATTTTTAACCATTGTGTCACTTAGGTAATAGGAAAAAAGGTTATGACAGTCAAGTGAACATCGTACGCAATAGTGACACTTATAGTATCCTTGTTCCAAACACTTTCTATCTTGTCTATAATAGATAAAGAGAGAGAAAAGACAAAACTCAAGAACAATTCTTACAGTGATCTCAAACGTCAAAGATCGCTACTTGCTAGCTCCCAAAGCAGGCAAATTGGAGATAGTGCAATGACAATGACAACAGGAAAAACAAACAAACAAACAAATAAACAAAAAACCCCAAAAAATCTGTACTGGAGGAAAAAGGCACACAGAGGACATGGCCCTCAAGGTCTTCAACGTCATGCGCATACTTTATTGCTCTATAAAAAATCTCATAAACAAGTACAAAAGATGGCTGCTTAACTATTCCACTTTTGCTTGCCACCTATACAACACTAATTAGGGTTATCGCTAACATTTGTCATAGGATTTGACAAATTAACCTAAGGACCTCATGACTTTCGGAGCAAATCTCAACAGCCTGTCCAAAGCTCCTATTTGAATTCCTCCTCCCAAACTTGACTCTCACAAGTGGGCAAGTAATGCTCGTCCGCATAGGAGGCGCCCTTGCAAAACTTCCTAAACATGGAGATGCATTTCTTGTCCGAGACGACCTCGGTCGCTAGTTCGAGGTCCATTTCAAACCACTAAGACCCTTTTTGCCAAGGCCGCCAACTACAGCTGCTTGCCTCACATGATGATTCCCTCATTATATGATTGACTATATATACCACCTAACTTTAGTGCATCGATGAAACCCTAATTTAGCTCCCATCCATGAAAGACCTTGGGGGTGCAAGACTGTTACCATCAGACGACGACGATGTCTCCGGGATGCTGTTGTACCTGATCGCATGCTCAAAAGGAGTGGCCGGAAATGCTGAGATTATCTGCCAATCATTACTAGCCCCAAGCTGTGCATGATGGCTCGTTGGCAGGAACTCCCCAAAAGCTTTTTCTGCCAGGTGATAATGTGTGGGGCACTGATCCTCCACCTCACCTGAATTAAATACATCATATTTTAAATTGGGTAATAAAAAAGATTATGATATTTATATGCATTAAATAGACAAATGAGATGTTATGTGATACCTAGTGGCGGTTGAGCTGTTTCAGGAAAGGAAGACTTTCAATCTCTTCCAATGTGCTCCAATGTGAGTAAGCTTCTCTGACCAAACTCTCAACATGGGGCTGCAAGTACCATATTATAAAAATCATAAATTAAACAACATGGCTCTACAGAACTTGAGCTAGAGCATGAAACAATCAAATAAGATCAATGCATACCCTGATGATGTTACTTGTGAGGTCCCTTTGGGTGTAGATTTGCCCATTAACCACAGCCCTTTCAACTTGACAGATTGGATTCAAGGTGATGCTGGAGTTGAGCCCTTGGTATATGTAATGCATGTTGCCCTTCTCACAGGTCATTGCATGCTTTATGGTTGCATCCCAGACCTTCTCAGACATACCAGTTCCCAATATCTGTTTTTTTTTTTTTTTAGAAAATAAAAAAGGAAGGGAAAGATAATAATTAATCTCCAATTAGCAAAGCAAAATTTGAAAAAAAAAAAACAAAAGAAGAAAAAAATTTAGTATTAGTACCGTTCTAAGTTTATTTGGGTCCACAACAGACAGCTTCAAGAAATCTTGGACAGTCTTAATCCCTGCTTTGTAAAGCTTCTTGTGAAATGCTCCCTCTTTCCCAATTTTCTCTAGACGCCACACTTCGTCCCCCAATTGCGGTGGATAATGCTTCTTGTACACTTAAATAACCAAAAAAATAAAGGACAATAATTTTAGATAATTAAATGAAAAGCAAAAAACAAAAGAATAGGAAAAAGAAAATAGTGATGGACTCCTTACTAACTTAGTTAGTTAACTCAATTTGCATATTGTTATGAGTTGATTGATCAATTAGAACATCCGACTAATTTCATCAATTTGTCTATCTTATACTTTCCTTAACTAAACTAATCTTGTTTGCAAGCAGAACAGAATCAAATAAAACCCTCACCATATAATACAAAATTCGCCCAATAACAAATGTCATCATCTATTTTTCTTCCCTTTTCGTCTCCATTCTCATTAAATTACATATTTATTGACTTCACTTGATTCAAAATTTTCTTTTAATTAGTGGAGGACCCGGACGGTTGCAGCGAAACACGCGAATATGCAGTCACAAATTATCTTTTGACCAATTAATTAATGTAAAAGCTTGCTTCAACAACATTCTTCTTGTCTTCACTTAATGAAACAAGCTTAATTCAATGGTCTAATTTAATACTAAAAAACCCTTAATTTAATGGTCAATCATGCGTCCCACTAGGCACTACAGCTGGCGAGACGACGAAGGCAAAAATGATTGTTAAATCATAGAAAAGTACGAGATTAGAAATATTTGTCCCCAAGTTTCATAGCTGAATTTTTTATTCTTTTTTTTTTTTTTTTTTTTGGATTTTGGATTTTATCAGACGACGAAAGGCTTAAGTCTTGAACAAGTGAAAGTGGATGCTCTTTAGGGGTGATGTCTTGACCCGTGCCCCGTAAAATCACTTCTAATTAGTGACCCACCAAAATGATTAGATAATTCCCATGAAAAAGAAAACGAAAATAAAACTTCGTAACAAGAAGGTAATTTATTGTTTTTTCTTTTTAAAGCAAAAATAAATTTTAACATTCAGGAATTATATAAAGCTTGAGGCAATTTTGAATGTTAATATTTGTTTCTTAAGAATACTTTTAGTGTGTTTAATTTAAAATTTAATATCAGCACCCTAATCAAAACCAACCCAAATTTTCAAGATTTAGGAAGCTGAGGGCCATACATTGTATGTGTGTATAGAATTAAATGAACTATAAAATTATTGTCTAATTTAGGACATTCTACATTAGGGTATGCGCATAATCTCATCTACTACATAAACAATTCCACTACTAATCATCTCAACTAATGAAAATATGCTTCATCATGCTCTCGCTAGGTCAAGCTTTTAACTTGATATCCTTATGACTAATCTATATTGTTGATCCATTACAAGTTATAAGAAAAGGGAAAGAAACTAAAGAAGCCCCCTTCTGAAATAGCTTAATTCCCAGCTTTTTTTTTATGAGGGAAACAAATTGGTAAATAGTCATTTTTGTGGATCATGGGAATCAAATAGGTCCCAAAACAGATTCAGAATGTTGGAATTGACCACATCTCCATGTTGAATGGGGGATACAAAAGCAAACCCTAATTTTATTTGCCCATTTGAGTGTTGAACTTGGGACATAGATCATGGACAGGTAGCTTCATCTCTTCTTATTTATGGTTATAGTTGGACAAGGACGTGGCAAAGAATTGACGGAACCCACATGATGCAAGACCTAGATTCTTTTAGTATTTGATGTGAGTTATATGATCAGACTATCTATCTTAATCTAGAACATGCGACAAATTTATGCTCAGTATGCCATCGGAGCAGGCACTTTTGACTGAAGACTGAGAATTGATCTCTTTTGTTCACTAAATTATGATTGAAGTGTTACGTAGTGTGTATTAAATATCAATTTTGACATGTACCAACCTTGATGATAACTATAGTGTATATTTTGGAACAGAACTGCATATGAACTCGAGAAAAACCTAATGAGAATCAGGTTTTGGTATGCATAGTTCAACAATGATCAAGAACTTTGAGACCCAAAATGCTAATAAAGAAAGATCATGCAGGCGAAAAGCTTATTATAATATCTTATGCATGTGAATCAATGATATCTTCTCTTAACAAACTACAAGTTCATGCACAAAGAATTCATCATTTCATGCGGTAAGCTGCAAGTTTCTCTTTTATCTGAATACCCTATGAAATGGAAATGAATTTCGTTGTGTGTATTGAGAGGTTTAATTATGTAATCATATATCTATACATAACTAAGATATGGATATTAGTGCAACAACTCAAAAAAAATTCAAACTCACATTCTCCTCGGTGATCTTTGACGATGAATGCCTCGGTCATGGCCTCATGTATTCTAGTGCCTTGGTAGCTCCCAGGAGAAACCCTAGCACCGAGCCTAAACTTCCTGCTCCTAATCCAGCTTGAATTATCGGTCAGCTCGATATCCCCAATGGAAGCCACCCCATTGCTCCTCATGATCACGCTCAGTTCTCCAGCGAGCAAAGGCCTCTTCCCTTGCCTCTCCCTAACAATGTTCCGATCAAATTCCTCACTCGTCCAATTAGTGCAGTCTCCTGGAGGAAAATCACCGTCCAGGACCACAATCTCGACCTTAATTGGGCTAGGAAGAGTTGGGGGGACCGCTTGATCACCTCTTGTGTCAACAAGCATGATCTGGAGTTGAGAACCATCCGCATCCATGATCTTGCTTCCGGTGAAAATAGGCAGAGTGAGACTTTTGCTGAATCTTAACTCGAGGATTGGGGGTTCCAGTGCTTGCATACGGAGCGAGGGGACCCGTGTAAGCATGCGTGAGCACCGTGCAAGGCTGCTGTGCACCTCTTCATTCACCTGAGGAAGTAATAGAGAAACAATTAGACCAAAAAAATTTAAGGGTTTTGCCTGTGATCATAATATGTTATGGTCTAGGGTTTTCAGTTGATATGTTTTAAGTGGCAAAGTAATTCACTATGAGATCATAGACTCATAGTGCAAGGTAAGTGATTGTGATGCATGAGAAATTTCATTAGGGTTTCTCCAATCATACATGAAAATTATAGCATTCACCCCACTTCCGTTTGTCCTCTCTCCAATTTCTTTTTGAAATGAACAAAGATCAACAATGAAAAGAAAATATCTTTACCAAAAAAAAAAAAAAAAAAGAAAAGAAAATATTCACCAAAAAAAAAAAACAATGAAAAGAAAATATATATTATCTTGATGAAGGATGTAAATTAGAAAGAGAGAAGGTTACTTTCAAGAACATATTATTAAGTGATAATTGAAATAAGAACCTACCACTCTACGAAGCATCGGCTCCAAGCCCGAGCATAAGTTCTTCAAGGAGTTCACCATCAACACTTCTCCTATTACACTGGGTCAAGAAATACAGAAATTTCATAAAATGAGAAATTGAAAGAAAGGTTTGTATGCATAATAAATAATACAAAAAATCAGATGGAGTAAAATTTCAGAAACGAGGGGCAAAAGCGAACAGAAAAGGAGGAAATCAAAACATACGAAGCCAAAGAAGGTCGAGTTCTCGTCCGTTTTTCAGACGGCTGATCGGAATCCGAACCAGATTCCCTGAATAACCTTTTTGCAGCCATTGATGAAGTCCCAAAAGCTGTCAAATTGTGCGGCTCTGTGTGTGTGTGTGTGTGTGAGAGAGAGAGAGAGAGAGAGAGAGCGCGCGCGTTGGTTAGGGAAAAGGAGCGAGAGGAAAGAACAATAGAGAGTTGGGAAGGGAGAGAGGGGGTATTTATGGAGAAGAGAGAGAGAGAGAGAGAGAGAGAGAGAGAATCGAAGAAGATGACGAGGTTTGATTAAGATGTTTGTAGAAAAGGTGAATAATAAAGTATTAGGTAAGCGTTTGAAATTTCGACGAACGGTGGAAGAAACAGCTGGGCAGCAGGGGCCTCGTGGTAACCTAAGCTTGCATAATGAAACGACTTTGACGTTGACTCCCCCAAAAGTCGTCTCTCTCTCTCTCTCTCTCTCTCTCTCTCTCTCTCTTACTTTGTTGCAAAGACCATATATATTTTGTATGGAACCATGGCGCGATGAGGAATGCTCTAAAATTAGGACCCTCCAAAATTAGATGAATTATTTGTAAGAGCTGAACAGATTGACTGTTTCTCATTTTGCATTTACACCTAGTATATCTTCAGTCACTGTACCCCATCGCAAGGCAACCAATACCACTAGTCATGACAACGATCGAGGCCGTGCCTTCCTCCCGATACACCGACGTCACCAGCCACTCCCTCGCCGCATGATGACACCGCCATCTCCATCTTTCATTCCCAAGCACCCACAGAGCCGCTATCTCCCCTCTGCATCTTGTCACCCAATACATAATGATTTAGTTTGGGCTCACATTATCAGATCTCATGCCGACGAACCAAAGCTTGACCTCAAGTGACACTTAGGTTATGTTTGGTTTTAACTTTGGGGAAATGTAAAGCCATTTTGTCTAGAGCAAATATCATCACCGTTGTCACTATCGTCTCTATTGATGAAAGTTTCATGTCTCCATGTGTCCATCATCCATTGGGAAAAGCTAACAATCCAGGCGACTCCAATGACCCCAGTGACCCCCGGCAATTGTTGTTGCCAGACCCTTGGCACTTCTCATCGGACCCTCGGCTGGTGTCAGGCATTGCTCGACCCTCGGCCATTGTTTCTCGAGCCTCGGCTAGTGTTGCTCAACTCTCGGCTGGCATCGCCCGGCCTTGGTCAATTTTTCTGACCTCCTCCGTGTACTCCCAGCAAAGGGTTTCAAAGTTTTTCTCAGATATGGCCACGTAAAGTCTCAGCCGGTCCTCAACTTGCGTCGCCGATCCTCGACCATTGTTGTTTGACCCTTAGCTAAAGTCACCCTTAGCGGGCGTCTTTGTCCTCAGATTTGGTTTCCAAGGGTAAAAATGGAATATGATAAAAGTAGCAAGCGCAAGATGGAGGGAAAAAATAATCATTAAACCCTTCGAATAAGATCAGACTATTTATTATTTGAAATGTTTCAAACAAGAATTATATCGGTGCAAGCTAAACCACAAAACTACATCTTCTCTCTAGTTAATTATTTTGATTAGTTCAATGATCCGAGTTAAACATGTTATAGCGTTTATTTGCCCAATTTGAATTTAGAAAATAGCTGAACTTAACTTATCCTTTACTTAAAATCAGGTTACTAAAAAAAAAAAAAAAAAATCCAAAATTGATATACACATGCCACATTTATCCAATATTAATTTTTGTGTCATAAATTTCAAATTAGCATACTCATTCCAAATTTATCTAGAACTAATCCCAATGTCAAAAAAAATAAAAATAAAAAAACCAGCACACTATGACAAATCCACTAAACTCTTAAGGCAAAATTTGAGCAAAATTAGGGATTTAAGTAGATTTTCGAAACATGAAGGAGCTCCTAGGGTAAAATTAGCAAATTTCCTAATCTCAATTCATTTTTCAAATCCGACTTATCCAAAATGACACCATATAGAAGATCCCTTTATGTTGAATTTCCATCTTAGATTTATGTCAAATGCCGATCATCCAAGTTTTTTGCCACATGTTTTTCTGCATCACCAATTTGATGGGTTAATGGACAGGAGCTAACAAAGGCTAGATTTATTGCGGATATATCAGTTTAAAATTTGTTGTGACAAAATCTGAGGTAAATATAATATGTGTATACCAGTTAAAAATTTTTTATAGTACTAACAATTATGATTATTCAGTCCTTTTTATTATCATGTAACGTGTGCATCCCCTAAATTATCTTGCAGCTCATGAAAAACAATTTTTACATGTAGGTGCGTTGTCGCCTCAATTTGTATGAACAATTTAATAAATGAGTCTACTCTCAATTCGGTTTCACTTAATGTAAATTCACATGCTTAGCCATGTTGATAAACTGATTATAACTTGTTCGCATTAGTTTCCATTTTCCGATTCTCGTCGCCTAATTGTGGCTTATCTTGTGTGGCAATGGAAATTAAGGTTAGTAACGATATCAAATTAAATCTGTCGCGGTCAGACTATGGCTCAAGTAAAGAGACGAATATTAATCTTAAACGAAGAAAAATAAATATTAATTGTGATTGCTCAGTTATGTGATGTGCCAAAACATTCATTTCCAAGAAATATCTCATTCCTTTTGCGGCTTTACTCGTGGCGAGCAAGGACTGCACAGAGAAAAATACAAGGCCATGACTTGTCAACAAGTATGACCAATTGGAAATTCATTATCCCTGGCCTTGAATTACTAAAATATGAAAAAAAATTAATAATAATAAAGACAATGAAGAAGACTTGTATGTAGATAGCTGGATACGTTAAACACATCGTTATCCCGTCCACGATTTCTATTGACAAGAATATTGACGAAATGAGTTTCGTGAAGAATTATGGTTATAGGATATAATGAGAAGATATGTCTTGCTATAATCTCATCCCACATTTTTCCACAAATTAGAGTCGATTACATAAATTGTGCAATTCAACATCTCCATCATTTTATGTCGAGCTTAGACAGATCAATTTGACTTGATTAATCGAGAGCTCGGGTCAAGTCCGACGAGCTCATGTCAAGCTATACCCTCCTTAAACAAATCATCCCGACCAATTTATTTGGAGTATTTCTTTGGCCTTTTAAATGCTTGTTGGATCACCCTAAGTTTTTAGGGCTGTTAAAATAGGTTATAAACCCAATTCTAACCAAATAGGTCATAAATGGGTTTTAAAGTTAAATTTCTAAAACATATGGGTTTAAATGGTTATGTCATAAACTCACTTTCAACTCATCTAATAATTAGGTCAGGCTCAGCCTAGTTTGTTGTTCTTCTTTGCTAGTCTCTTTTTTAGGGTAATGGCGAAGCCAAGAAAGCCAGGAACTGAAGGGTGGTTAATATGGTGGTGGACGTGTTCCATGGGGTCGCCCATTTTTCAAAGTGAAACAATCTAAGGAGAAAAAGTTGCTAAAATTGATATTTAGATCGTGTTTGGGTCGCTAAATTTGTATTGAACATAACCAGGTCAATTTAAGTCGAACCATTTTCAACCGATCCATCCCGTTCGACAGATCTACTGAATTCTTTACCTAAGAACAAGAGGCTTGTGCTACCAACTTTTTAAAGTACTCGACATTTTCGGAAACTCGGTCGGAACTTCGTAGCAACCATGGTCTTGCCTTTGCTCCGTCCTTTCTTTTTGGGCGCGTTTTGGGATCCGAACGGAACCCGCGTCTGCGTGCGCGCACATGCCACGCATTTGGACCGGGCCAAACCCGGTCGTGGGTCACACGGTCTCGCTCAGTTTTACCAATATTATAATTCAAAGGTCCTGAAATTTTAGCGACTCCCATAAAGAAATGGAAGTCCTTTTACTGGCTGAATCTCCAAATTCCTCGCAATTTCCTGTCATTTTCCTCGAACCCCGCGTTTTTAATTTTCCGGGAAAATTCCCCGGCGGATCAGATGTTTTCTGGTCTCAGTGCGACGGATTCGTCGTCCGGGGATGTTGTTAACGTCTTTTCCGGGAAAGTGCGACTATGATATCTGCACTTTTACGCGTGGCACTTCTTACTCCCTTTTCTGCGGCATAGGTATTGGCCTATAATAATCTATGACATGTATCATTTTCATCCGTCTAAAAGTTTAATTATATTGATTTTGTATTATATTGGTTCACGTCACGCGGGATCACTTAATTTTAGATGCGACCATGGTAAATGAAGGACCAAAACTTGATGCGTCAGTCGATATGAGTGATTTTTTAAAAATATAAATTTGAAAGGCAATCAGGTTATTTTGTGTAGTAATAGTCCACGGCGCTAAATTGCTGGAATTTCTTTCTACAGTTCAAAAGAAAGAAAAATAGGTTGACTTCAGAGGCTGTGAGTGAGGAAACCGCGACTTTTTTTATTTTTATTTTTTTTTTTTTTTTTTTGGTCGGAAGGAAACTGCAACCTGGCTTCTTAGAACTTTGGCAGAAATGACTTGCAGAAGAAGAAGAAGAAGGTCTTGAATTCTCTGTTTATACTCTGTGCGAGTCTGACCCGATCGGACCGAGCAAATGCGACCGTGGAAGCTGCCCCTTTTCTTTCCCCCGCTCAACATTGCCTTTTGCCCTAGAAAATGACTGAGAAACTAGGAAGAATGGGAAAGAGCCCTGTTGACTATTAGGTTCGACCTTTGAAAAGTCTGATGGATTTTCATCTCCTTTTGTTGTAGTCATTTTCTTCGAGATGGGGTATCACGTCGAGAGCAACATGGCATAAGGCGGATTTGGATTTTCTATGTATATCTTCATTTTATAGCTAACCGTCTATGGGTGTGTTTAGTTTGCTTTTCTCAAGAGATTTTGGGCTTCTCAAGTCATTTGAGAAAAAAGTTTAAGATATTTGGTAAATTCTCTTTGGACCACTTTAGAAAAATTCCAACGTTGAGAAAGTTGAGTTTTTGGCATTTTCAGAAGATAAGTAAACTTTGTTTTTTTCAAAATTGCCCTCACTAACATTTCCATTTTCTAGTCTTGCTCTTATAAGTTTACTGTTCATCTTCTTTGACATTGCAGATTCACGTTGCCAGAGGCTCGCCATCGTTGCCGTTTGTGAGGCTCATGGAAGCTGCAATTCTATTCGTCAAGATTTGCAGGTCTGATGAGCAGACCAAGCTCTACAAATTTGTCCCACCGCAAGCTCGCCGAGGTTGCGCGACCTCATAACCTTCACCTTGACTCGCAGCAGCCCTCATTCAAATCTATTCACCACGAGGCTCACGAGGGTCAATGTCAAAGAACAATACTGTATCTGCAATAGCTTCGTCGCTTAACCAATGCTACTCATGCATAAAATACTTCCCATCCAGTCAGTTGGTGAAGAGGGAGCAGAGATAAAATTTAAGAACAATAATTACAAATATCTCAAATGTCAAAGATAGATACTTGCTCCTTGCTACCTTCCCAAACGTAGGCAATTTGTGACATTTCAATGATATTGACAACGAAGACAAAACCCCAACATTTGAAATGCAGGAAAAAAGGTACACAAAGGACATGGCCCTCAAGGTCTTCAATGCCATGTGCACATCTATCACACTGTTAATAACCTCCCAGATAAGAACAAAATAAATGGTCGTGTCAATTACTCCACTTTTGCTTGCCAACTACAGCACTCGATTAGGGTTGCAGCTAACATTCGTTAATGAATTCTAAATTCGCCTTAGAAAAAGGAACAGTGGAAGCCCTAAGAAAATGTGAAACAGTACAAAAGACATAATCAAAATGGTCGATGAAAGAAGTATAAATCCATGTGTTTTTTTCCTTTAGCTTTTCAGAACCCCATGATCATTGGAGCAAATCTCAGCAGCCTGTCCTTGGACAGGAACTTCCTAGCAAAGAAGAAGCAAATACTCGTGCACTTACCATTGTACTCGCACTTCTTGCTTCCACCTCTCAACCTCTTCAAAAGCTTGATGGCCGCCTCCCCCCCTCCCCAAATAAAAAACCTGGTTGGGTGGAGCTTGCCCTTTGACTAGTCTGTAAGAATAATTGTGACACACATGACATTTTTAATTAATGGTTTAACAATGATTTGAATGTTATAAAAAAAATTAATTGACTATGAAAAGATGCAATTCTTATGAGAATGTGTAATTCTTACCCAAAAAAAAAAATGCGACTATGAAAATAGATTATGCATAGTTATTGATAACTTGTATAAAGAGTATAGTCCTCTTTTCATCCAAGATAATGAAAAGTTGAATTTCTTTCTCCATTAGATAAAAATACTTTAAAATAAAAGTGGATTAAGAGAGAAAAATCAAATGCCTTCATTTTTCTTATTTCCGCAACAATCATTTTCTCAAAGTTATTTCAATGGATAAAGATATATCTTCATCCCCTTATAGTAAATAAATCAAGAATATTTATATATTTAATTTAATATTTCTGCATAAAAAATTACGTTATTGCTTATAGTTGGTATCGAGAATATGATCTAGGATCTCATTTTTTATTATTAAATTAATATATGGTTTCGTTAATACTCTCCCATTAATGGTCGTTAAAGATATACACCGCACACACATTGATTAATAAAAGTACTTACTTAATAGAATCGCATGTAAATTATTGTTTGGGTTTAGTACTCATTGTGTATGTATATTTTCTTGTTCTCTAGCACGTTAATTGCTTTGCTATATGTATTCATATATTTATATATGAATTGATATGTATACTTAAGGCATCATAATGTACAATTTGATTCTCATACATTTATGAAAACTTTATAACAAAAAATAATTAAATATTAATGTTTAGAGATAATCAAATTATGAAATAATTATTGTGTATTACCATTTAAAATTCAATTATGAATGTTTTGTTAGTCACTAAAGTGGCCGAATCTTAAGGTATCTAGAATTTTAAAATTTTATAATGTTTTATTCAATTACCCATGATTAATCGATGATATGACTGAAATTGATATATTACACATCCTTCTTGGTGTCATGGTTATATTGATGTTCATTTATTATAAGAACTTAGAGATTCATTCAAAAGTTAATTGATTTGTTTTAAGTCATGAACATATTAGTTGGTAATTAATATGATTGTCAAATATGATTTTATATCCAAAGATAGTAAATAAACTTTAATGAGGTGTACTTATAAATATCAAATAAAAGTTATTTGCATCATTATAGTTTAATGTATGTTTGTATATCATATGATCACCCAAAGGAGTACTATAATGTACATGGGAATTAGAGTAGTAGGAGTGTCATAACTTATATAAGATGCTCACTTGATAGCCATAACATTTTTTCACTCACTCAAGTGCCACAAGTTTGAAAATTGATCACTTAAAAGCCATCAACAATTTGCTTTGATAAAAAATCTAACGTGGCATTAATTTATAATAAACCATCCAATGCAGCGTGTCAATAAGCTGAAGTCAACAATTGAAAAGGCTACAATGAAACAATTGCTTCAATTGTATCCCTAATCCATGCTACCATTATACGAAGAAAACATGACAGTTTATTACCATCGGAGCCATATGGCCAGCGTAGGAATTAATGGTTGTCGCGGCCCTTTTTCTGCAAATGTATGTTGGAGAAAAGACAGAGTTTAGAAGTATTGCCAAAGTTAAACCAATGGCCCTCGATTAGACACGGGCTCTTACAAGCCCATGTTTCGCGAAATGTTGGATCTATTTTCTTAAATATCTTTAAAGACTAATTTTTTAAAGAGTGCCACTAGCCATTTGGGGTTGGCTAGAAAAAAATGAGACATAGGAGGTTTGTCTCATTTCCTATGCAATCAAAGATCCCAAATTCAAGGACTTGATTTTACTAATAAATCTATTAACAGCCTTTTGGTACCTCTAACTTGGATTGTTGTTTACTTAAGTGACCTTGCACTATTGGTCACCAATTATCATCTTAAAGGTATCAAAACCTCCAAGTGATCATGCAAATGTTCTTGGCAAGGTTTATTATGTAATTGTAAACTAGGCTCAACCTATCTAGAGAGGAAACTAACAAGCTGAAATGGCGAAGCAGTAATGAAATAACCAAGTAATTGAAAAGCTTAAAATAGAAATGCAGAAATGAAAATCCGATATTCATTTGGTAAAGAATATACATGTTCATATTATAACCCCCACGACATCATCCCATGAGCTAAATTCAAATCAAGTTCAAGTTCCTACTTAAAAGGTTAATCTACTCGAACTAAGCTTATAAAAATGTCATCCCCAAAAGAAAAACTAAACTAAGAGTTATGCTAACTAAATAAAACAAGGCTAAATCTATTACTAAAGCTGCGCAACTAGATCAAGACCTATTTCTAAGATATTTTCTAATTTTTGGGATTTTCAATTTTTTTTTCAAAAAAAAATTTAATAACAAATTTTTATTCGGAAAATATGGAACCAAGAGGGGCTGCTGGGCTCGGTCCGCACGTATGGTCAAATGGAGCTCCAAAAATATGGTCTGAAGGTCAGCCTTGGGATCAGGCTATATGGACAAAAAAAAAGATAAAAATAAAAATGGGCCGTTATATTAGGCCCCCTCCTTGATTAGAGACAAAACCAGCCCACTAACAAACAGGCCTGATCCAGATCTAATTTCTGAGCCCAGCCCAAACTAACCCAGACCAATGAAGCCCAAATCTCACGAGACTAAATAAGCCCATGCTTTCTTTTCTCTCCCTTTGTTTCTTCTCACATTTCTTCCCTTCACCGAGGACCACCCCAGAACAGAACGTTTCACCTCCAGCCATCGGCCCCGACCCCCACCGAACGAGCCGAAGAGCCAGAGGGAAAAGAAATAATCCAACAAGATCTTGGTCACGAGGATCACCCGAAGCTTAGACCGGCATGCCCACAACACATCCTTGTCGCACACCCTTGGATGGCCAAAATCTATCATAACTATAGAAATAGCCTCTTTACTCGATCAATGGCTACTTCAATATTAAAACTTTTCCAGTAATCACTTAAATGCTTATTCCGACACTTCATCTTCCAAGGCCTTTTGAATTAAATTTTGACTATGATGTGTCTTTTTTTCTTTTTCTTTTGATCATTAGCTACTTCAATGTTAAAACTTTTTAAGGGCATTTTTGTCTTTTTATTCTGGTTTTTCCTTCTTCTTTTTTCTTCTTCTTCCCTCCGCCGGCCATGGCGGAGGGAAGCCGGCGTCCGGTCGGGATCACTTAAGTGGGAAACCCTCATTCCAATCACTTCATCTTCCAGGGCCTTTTGAATTAAATTTTGACTCTGATGTGTCTTTTTTTTTCTTTTTAGGAAAGTCGCCCGAGTTTGATGTGGACAATCTTTGGTTAATGTGGCAAAAAGGGGGGCCAAAACGACATTGTTCGGCATGTTTGTTCCCCCAAAATTGCCCTGAAAATAAAACTCTAATCCTTGAGTCTTCTCTTGGAAGACCAAAGAAGAAGAAGATTTAGGAACCATGGTTCAACCATCGAAGGAGAAGAGAGAGAAATGGAGGATTCGGTTGTTGGGATAAGATTTGGAGAAGACAACTAATTAACTCGCCAATTTACCTTCTCTTTCCTCCATCTTCTTCGTCTTCATCATCATATTCGTCCGAAGAAACAACTGGTTCGTTTAGGTATCTATGTCACTCCCCCTCCTTCCCAGCTCTTGTTCGCCCAATTCTTGATTGGAACAAGCTTAATTTGGCGAAGTTCGTTCGGTCCCTACCCTCCATTGCAAATTGAAAACCTAATTTTGCCTAAATTTCTTATTTGAAAAACGGGATTTGAAGAAGAGAAAGAATTTAGTGTCAATTCGCAAATTCAGGGCAAATAGCACACATAAACTATGTTGTTTACATTTAGGGTAATTTATGCCAACTCACCTTGTCGATGAGCCACGTCAATCAAAAAAGCATTAAACCATTGTAATGTCACGACCCAAATTGGTAAAGGCACAATAGTAGTCGGTTTCTTTTTCTTTTTCTTTTTAATAACAAATTTGGCATTTAAGTGATTACTCAAAAAAGTTTGGATACTAACGTTCCATTCGTTTCGTGAAAAATAATTTTATGGGAAAACATTTTCCGGATTTTCCGACATTTGTTTCACAAAAAATAAATTTTTTGGGAAAAACATTTTTCATGAAAGGAAAAAAGTCTTCCAAATTAGTGGAAAACATATTCCTCACTTGATCTCTCTTATCTCATATCTCTATAAATCATCACTTCCTCCTCCCCTTTCTTCTTCTTCTTTTTTTTTTTTTTTTTTAAAATTTATTAAAGGTAATATTTTCTTCAAACTTGATGCAACGAGGGGGAACAGGGGTGGTGGCGCCGGTGCAAACCGAGAGACACCGACGCCACCGGTCGGGGCTTGTGATGACAATGGATGGATGGTGGGCGTAGAGCTGTCGTCTGGACGATCAAAGAAGGCAAAACGAGGACGCGTCATAATCTACAGAGAGTAAACTCAAGATTGTAAATTTTCCTCCTAAATTTTGAGGATTCCAGTTCTTTTAGGAATGATATATGGTGAAGCAAATCGATCGACATTGAGATTTTCCAAACACAACGACGATGTCAATTTACTACATCATGCGCATACGATAACTTTATGGAAGTGCAACCGTTTTGTCGCTTAACCAATATAACTCATGCAGGAGAGTGCAGCGACATAACTAAAGAACAATTATTTTCAAGTATCTCAAACGTCAAAGATAGCTACTTGCTACCTCCCAAAACACAGACAATTTGAGACATTCCAATGATATTGACAACAAAGGCCCCAAAAAAAAAAAAAAAAAAAGGTGCACCAAAGGACATGGCCATCAAGGTATTCAATGTGAATTCCCCCACTTTTGCTTGCCACCCACAACACCCGATCAGGATTATTGCTAACATTAGCCAAATAATTTCTAAATTCACCTAAGAAACAGGAGCAATGGAAACCCTAAGAAAAATGTGAAACAAGACAAAAGACATCATCAAAATGGTCATAGAAAGAAGTATAAATCTATGTGCTTTTTTTCCTTAGTTTTTCAGAACTCCATGACCTCTGGAGCAAATCTCAGCAACCTGTCCAAGGCATTAGGCAAGAACTTCCTAGCAAACAAGAAGCACACGGTCGTGCTCTTCCCGTTGTACTCGCACTTCCTGCTCCCGCCTCTCAGCCTCTTCAGGAGCTCCACGGTCACCTGCCACCTGCCGAACCGGGTCGGGTGCGGCCCGCCCTTGGACCAGTCGACCCACGTCAAGCTCCGGTTCGAGTTCCTCCTCCAGAACTTGATGCTCACGAATGTGGGCAGGTAGTGCTCGTCCGAGTAGCAAGAGCCCTTGCAAAATCTCCTGAACACGGAGATGTATTTCATGTCCGAGACCACCTCAACCGCCAGGCCCCGGTCCATCTCGAACCACTGCGACCCTTTCCGCCACTGTCCAATCTGGATCACAGGCCGCATCCGCGAGTTGTACCGGCCCCGGCCAACAGGCCCGGGCTTGTCGTAGGCCTCGACGAATGACCTGGTCGAGCCGACGAGGTAGGAGTAGACGGTGGTGAAGTTGAAGAGGGGGATGCATGACTCTGAGAGGAGGACAAACCGTTGGTTCGAGATGTCGAGTAGTGCATTGGCGAGGAGGCGCCTCTCGGCCTCTACCATGTTGAAGTTGCCCCACTGGACCACCTGTGCGAACCAAAAAAATTGAAGTGTTAAATATTTGAGCAACTTAACTCTGCAATAATATCCCTAATCTTAAGCTTTATTATCATTATACAAAGTAAACCTGACCTCCTATGTTTAAGGAATTTAAATGTTTTTCCTTTCTCAAATGCCCTCGAACTCTCATTTACAAATTTTGATTCCATAAAAAAATATGTCGATTAATAACTGTAGTCTTCTCGGAAATTTTTATTTCAAAATTTGAGTTTTCTTCTATCCTACAACAACGTCCCATCATAACTTACTTTCCAATACCATATAGAGCTCTCATTTAACATTCATTTAAATTCATTTTCTAGAATAAATCTCTCATCCTCTTTTCCTCACGCCCGTGTGCTTTGTTGCTAGTACTTACAAATAGAAGTATAAGGGAAAATAATTTGAAAAACAGAAAAGAAGAAAAGTAAAAACAAAGAAGAAAATGGGCTTTATAGAATGAAAAGTGAGAAGGCCGACATCATAGAGAAACATGGGTAAGTGAGAATGGCCATGGGCTTGTATATATATACCCAGCAAAGTCAGAGGACATTTACCCCTTAAGTCCAGGCCTAACTAAGTTGCATCTGATCAAGCCCAACAACAGAAGCACGCATAAAAAATTTCTGCAATATCAATTGGAGATTTTTAGCTTTTTTCTCTTTCTTTTTTTTCTCCTGCTAGTTTTAATTCAAAATCTTTCCGGGTTACTAAAGAGGCAGAGATATTTTTCTTTTTTCTTTCACTCGTGCGAAAAAACAAAGTTTTTCGGTTACTATATGCATTTTATGATAACGAAGTTTGGAATCAGGAGGTTCAATTCGTAGCTCTTGAAGTTTCGGCGGCCAAATTCGGCTTTTACACTTTTGCACTTTTCACTCAGGAGACAGCGAGAAGAAAGGAATGCCGAAAAGGAAGCGAGGCATTGGAACTTCTCTCTTTTTGAGTTTCATGCAAAAGGAGTGGAATCCAAGCAAGTCTCGAATGTGGCAAATTCCATGCGATCTCCCCACAAACTCCATGTCACAAGCTCGATTTCCTCCATCAGCGGAGCGCTATCGGATCCCGTAGGCCGCCGCCCGGGCGAATCCCGCGACTTAACCGGTCACAAGCTAGCCGATTATGCATAGTAATGGCAAAGTTCTTGACTTAAATAACAACTTACTAAGATGTTTTCTTCATGTCAATAAATGTTTGGTTGACACAGGAAGGGAAAGCGGATCCGGGAACTGTTCAGAGCAGACAAAAGAACTCGCTGCTTTGGTGAAATTTCATCACCTAAAAGCTAGATAACCGCGAACATGTGTTAAGGTTTACATAGGCCGTAGCTTAGAGGGGCATAGCTTGACAGAACACAGCCTAGCTAAAGCTTAAACATAGGTTCGTTTTCCATTAAGCCTTCACCTAATATAGGGTAACTTTTCCTTCGCCGAATTCGATTGGTCCATCGATTTTGCAAAGGTATTCACAAATCAGATCACAATATATACGCAATCTTTACCAAGATTATGGAATTCACAAGGAATTGCTCCTCATGACTCGCCCCAAGGTTATATGCATGCATCGAAATTGTGTAATAAAAACCTTTCATCGTGCATCGTACTACTTGTGAAGAGCTTGTCTCACCTAATGTTTCGTATATGATGTTTCGTATATGAGTGATCGAGATTTTTATTCGTATGATATAATCAACGGTGCTTACGTGACCTAAAAGGCTAGGGCAAGGCCTAATTGAAAATGAATTGAAAAGGAAAGATTGGACGTTTAATAAAGGCTGCCCGTCACTGACCTTACTAGGAATTCTCCGGCCATGGAAGACTGATCCTTCGCTTTCCCCGCCGTCCGCCGTCGCGTTGAACTTTGGATGAGAGTGGACGTAGATGGAGAAAAGACCCTCGTGCCCTCGGAAGAACCTCTCCCACAGCGGAGCGAGCGGTAGAGGGCCTCTCGTCAAGAACAGGAAGGCAACCTTGGGGACGCGCTTGAACGGGTACTGCCGTATTTTGGGAGCCATGGACGCCCTCCAGAGGAGCTCCCTATCGTCCATGTCGTGCATGGGGGTCAGCGGGTCCAGGAAGTCGCTTACGACGGTGCGGCACCATTCCGTCGGGGTTTGGTTGAAGAGAGAAGGCGGCAGCGGCGCGGCGGGTGGTTCTGGAGGGAGAGTTGATTGTTGTTGTTGAGCTGGAGGGATAGATTGAAGGAGGAGAAGTTATTGAGAGAGATGGCGAGGGCGAGCCCGAGGGCCAAGCCGGAGGCGAAGAGGAGGAAGTAGTGGATGAGGTGGTGGAAGTGCATCTGGGCGGTGGCGGTGATGAGTTTTGACGTTGATGTGGTGGTGGTGGTGGTGGTGGTGGTTGCTGTTCATTCTTCTTCATGGTTTGCTTGAGAGAGAGAGAGAGAGAGAGAGAGAGAGAGATGGGTTGCTTTAGGGAGAGAGCTGCTCTTTTAGATTTTGGAGAAGCTAGCTGGTGCCTGTTGCCCTTGTTACTTGTTAGGAAATTCCATTTACTTATTTCCATAAATTGGGATTTAAATTGCGAAAGAAATCTACTTTTATGAATTTCTTAGGGATTGCATTTAATTCCACAAATGGGTCGGTTTTTACCCTTTTCAACAGCAAATGGATAAAAAATAAAGTATTTGCTAATTTACTATATAGTTTGCCATGTGGGAATTCGTGCATTCCCACCTGAAATGAGAAATAGAGTAATTTTTGCATGGTCATGGACAACTATACAAAAAGAATGTATGGAACGGAAATAATTAGGCAACTCTAATGTGAACTGATCAATTTATGCGTACATATAATTATAACGTGATCTAATTCTAATCTTGACAGGATTTATTATATATGGAACATACTTTGTGTCTCTAGAAAATTAAAGGGGTTTAAAATAAAGAATGGGACATATAGAATGATTGAGAGAGACTAATTAAAATTGATATTTTCTATTTCTCAACTTTGCAAGTGAAAAATGTCTCAAAAATTAGTACATCTTTGCTTTTATTGAACTAGAACTAGCAAAACAACTGGTCACTCCTCCATGGAATAGGATTTTATTTGTGGCCAAATGGTGTTCTTATGATATGATATTTAACACAGGATCATAAAAGAAGAGAAGATGATAAAGTGATCGACGGGAAAATAATGAATTTTTCAATTTTATTTGTAAATGAAAATTAAATCACGTATATTACAATAGCATTTGTGTAATTTTATAGGAAAAATAGAGGTCGATCTCTAAGAATTATCATGATTTTAATTACTTAAAAGAGAATGAAAAGAGTTATGATAATTAAAAAAAGCTAGTTAGAGAGAGAGAGAGAGAGAGAGAGAGAGAGAGAGAGAGAGATTAGAATATAGATTAAGAACAAATAATGTAAAAGTATGAATATGTCGATTACTTTTGACAAATTTATCCCAAACTGGTATACAATTAGTTTTCTTTGAAGAAAACTAAGACTCTGATTGATAAAGAGTAACTAATTTTATAAATACCCATTATCTGGTCTATTGTAATTATATCCAATTAAGAGAAATTGGAGCATATAATAATGTTTGTCCAACTATGATCTTCCGAGAAAACAATTTCATTGAAATTATTTTAAGGACGCGTGGAAAATATGAGCTAACGATGAAACAATTTCATTGAAATAATGGATAAAGCATTTTCGTCAAAAAAAAAAAAGGCTTGGTCCAATCAGGCCCACTTGGCCCATCCATCTCTCGCATAAGTTGGGCTTTGGCGTCTTAAGATCATCATCTCAAGGCCCAAAACCAAGCATTCTCCCTCCTGGCTTGGAGATATCTGTTCACGTACTCAATGGTCTCCACTCGGTTACTATTGTTACTACGGCTAAGCCAAAATAAAAATAGTGTTGCAGAAACATAGGAATCGAACTTGAGACCGATTAGCACACACAAGGGTATAGCATCGCGATCTTGTCTTAAGAAGATTATTGAGTTGGTTAAGGCTAGATTATTTAAAGGAGTGTCAACAGTTCAATTCGGTTTGGATTTTCAAGAGACTCGAACCAAACCAAACTATTTGGGTGTGCATTAACTTTAAATAGAATCGCAACCCAAACCGAAGACCCAATTTGGTTTTCCCATTTTCTTTTTTGTAACATTAAGAATAGGCGTATTGAATAAAGGGGAGAGATTGTGTAAATTGTAATATTAAGAAGAAAGGCAATTTTCAGTTTGGTTTCATTAACCAAACCAAACTAAAACTATCCAAACTGGAATAAATAACGGTTTCTTTTCATTAATCAAATCCTGGACCAAATAGAAAAAGCACGAAAATCTAATTTCAATTCGGTCCTGACAACCCTAATCATCAGTGCTTTGAGCAAGCCACGCATGCTTGTGCTCCTAAAGAGGGTCATGGGAACATGCATTCCTAGACGGTTAGTCGTGTATTAGAAGGTAGCTAATAGAGGGTTGGGAAGGTAAAAAATTAAGGCGAGCAATCATTATATGATAAAGGTTAGGCCCATGAGCTTGGCCATTGGATTTGGCCTCAAAGGTCCAATCCATTAAAAAAATTGCCGGGCCTGGGCCAGCCCATTAGGGCCTATGGGCCAACCCGATCCGGCCCGCCACCCAATGGTGGGGGCCCACGCAGCCGTGGCCAGCCCTATCTACGACCAACTCTCTCCATGTCTTCTTATCATCTATTGCTTTGGCACTGGTAAAATTCTTGCTCTTGCAATGGAATACACAAGATTGATAAGTCTAGTGGAAACACCCTTCTTTAGAGAGCTTGATAAGTTCGGTTGAAGAACATTCAATCTTTTCTTTCAGTGGACAAGTCAATATCTCTTTCAAGCTTCGCTTACAACTAAGGATTTTGCATTCGATTTGTGGGGATGATCCGTAAATTCTCTAATTTTAATGCTTTGAATCTCTTTCGTGAGCACATGCATTTTCTTTCTTTGCAATATGAGGTGTCCACATCTTTTGATTACATTTACTCTCACGAATGCAATGCAAAACTGTTATCCACTCACTGTATCAAATGAAGTTCCATCCACATGGTGGTGGGTGCGTGACTCTCGAAATGGCTTTAAGCAATGAGACGCCACTATTCAAACTTGGAATTGGACTCATCTGAAATCCTACCTAATGTTTATCCTAAAAGAAGACACATTCAAATTAAGATGGAAGGGTAGGATTCCATCTTTGTCATCTATTCTCCAGACCACTTTGGACCATAGGATAAACCAATCAATGCCCCCTAGTGAAAAAGGAAAACCCAACAACCTAATCCCGTCGAGATAATGACCATGGTGGGTCATTTTATCGAGCAAGAAAAATTATGATAACGAACCAAAAAGAAGATGTGTTGCCTCATGGGGATCTCCTCCACATGAATTTTGGTCCCCAGAAGTGGTGTTGTATCATCTTTCCCGTCCCACTTTCATCCTTTGTCGCCTTGGGGGCAAAAAAAAAAGAAGAGCATGCTTTAGATATTTACCAGGGCAAAAAGAAAAAAAAAATGGACTGACTCACCTTGCAATGTTGTCCGGATTAACATCACAACGACCACCTTCACTTGTCCAAAGTATGTACGGATAAGGTGGTGTGGTATTGCATGCCTTGTCACATGCAATTACGCAAAAGAGTGTTTCTTTTCCTTATCGAGCCTCACTAGTTTGCTTTTGCTCTTGCAAGAGAAAATGACACAAAGCCGTTGTCTTTACTTACTGTACGTAAATTTATCGACAGGAGGATCTTATGACGTCGTTACTGATGTCGTGTGTTGTCTTATTGGGCCGCCCGTTCCTCCACTAGGCCAAAGCGTGCCGGTCAAGCTCGAATCCGAAATGAGCTTTATGTCACGTTCAGCTTTCGACTTCGACCTGGGAACCCGATGATAGTTTCTTGTTTCGTACTGGCGACCAACCCTAGGATTGCACGAGAAAGAAGAGGAACTTATCAGATTCATCTGGTTGGCGTGCGTGATCGGGAGGATTCCGAGTTTATGCATTGGACGTTAACATCGCATAGATGCTCGATCCACCTGGGCTTCGCTTGCATGTACTGAAAACGAAAGTTGTGCAAGGGACGAGATCTTATTCAACCGGGTTTTATGATAATGTCAGGGTTCAGAGGTTTCTCATGTCCAAAGGATGGTGAATGATCCAAGAAAACTAGGCGAACCTCTCTTCTGCTCTCTAAAATATTCCTAGGGACGGGTAATACTGTAAATATTTATATTATTCTAGAGTGTCTTGTATTAAATGTGGATAGTTGGTAGATAGGGAAATAGAATCTCTACTTTTTAGATTGAAAATAGATCTACATTTATAATATGAGAAACATTTATATATAAAAGGGTCTTCTTCCATCATTTATATCATCTCATAAGTAATAAGAATCCAAAACTTCCATCTTTCTCTTTATAATTCTTATGAGTGTATTCTTAAGACCACACAAGTAAGAAAACGCTAGGTCAACCAACTGTGATAATAACCTATGACTTGCATGTATTGTCTTCTTTACATTTTGGTCAAAGAGAGAGGTCACTGCCTCACTGGGAGATTGTTCAATGCATTCAGAATAATATTGTTTAAAGCTAGGTTGCTAATCTCGTGGCTGGACTTTGTAGATACGTTCCATATTGGCAACTAATGGTATCATGACCATACGTCAGAAGCAACATAATTTCGATTCAAAAGCCAACTTGGAATCCAGTCCTCCTCGAAAATTTGACCATAGAGTTTCGCCTTCATCTTTCTTGAAAGATTGATACCTTCAATCGAATTTCATCCGAAATGGCATCAATAACTTCACCAACACACGTAATTGTAGAGATCACAAAACCATCGCAATAGTAGGCCCACCGCAAACTCGTAAAGAGACATAGATGTTTAGCACAACGATTCCTACCTAATTTTTCTAAAGTAGTCTCGATTTGACTATACGTTCGTGCTCACGACCCTCTTGAGTCCGACCTCAAACTAGACTACTGGAGGTTTGAAGTTGTTCACATATCAAGAAAACGTCCTTTGTACCGTAGTGCTCCGATGCTAAACTTCGATTGAAAGGACAATTAGGTCACTAAGTAAGCAATTTAGGGAAGATAATGATGTTTATTCATATGTTACTTTCACCGTCCTCAATGATTAAGTTATGTAAGATTAATTTAGTAATTTTTTGCTCTAGTGCATGTGTTGAGCTTATGTATGGCACACTTCCGATTGAATAAAGTGGGGTGATCTTTTTGTTCAAAAAAAAAAGTGGGGTGATGTTGTTAGGGATATTGGGCCATTATGGAGCATAAAGCTTGTTTCGTGGAGTCTTTATCTCCTTTTTACTTGGAGGGGAGATGCTTTATCCTTGTACTTTTAATATATTATCTAATCTCGATTTATCTTTGACCATCCTGATGGTGTATATCTAGAACCATGTAGGGATTTCATCCGTGATCTTGTGCTTTTCTCCCACCATCATCTCTTTTTTCAATACTTCGACGGTCCACAATTGAAATATAAAATTCACTTCCATTAATGTGTTCATTAGATGATTGGACTTCAAGGGAGGAAAATTTAATTTTCTTTAAAATTATCGCTTCTCCTTAATTCTCAAATATGGTGATCTAGCTCAGATCAAACAAGGTTGAACTAAAAAAATTTTATTTGATAGTTTTGAAGAGTAGGAAGTCGTATCAGAATGTTTTATTTTGAGTTATAGTTACCCCTCACTCACTCGGCATAACACATGATACTTAGAGGTTCAGGATTGGCGACCGGCCCCATCGACATTTCATCTGTCTACAACTCTCTCTCTCTCTCTCTCTCTCTCTCTCTCTCTCTCTCTCTAGAAGGAAGTAACATCAAGGAGCACACGTTGGTCAAAGATTCACCTCGTGACACGACTCAAACTTATGATTTTTCAAACGAGAGGCAAGCATAAGATCACCGAGCCAACCGGGCTCTGAGTGTTAAAGAAAGAGAGAAGCTTACAAGATACATGTTTTTAATTGCAACTGCACAACACCCCATCTTTCAAGGAGGATCAGATGTTTTGACATTTTACATTACCTTCAGACATTTTATTATTTTATTTGCCCTTTGATGGCCAAAAACAGCCTGTTCTTCTTCTTGGATAGTACAAGGTCTTTCTAGGTGAGATGGACAGAGGAATGTGGTCCACGTTAGAAACAATGTCGGGACAGATTTGCTTTAGTAAACTAAAGCTGCTTCCACCAAAAAAATGCTGATCCTCCGAGATTAGCGCATATCCCTATTTTCGAATCAATGCCGTGGATCTCATTCATCCAATGACTATATATGTTAGGACAGGTAGTTGAGAATCAGAAGAAATGGAATCGGAATTTATAGCATGACATTTCTTTTAAGGAATTAGTTCCCCCATAAGGTTGCTAATGATTATTAGCAAAAAAATTTAGAATCTCTCCAAGGGAAACTATTGGCAAGAATGTTATTTATCTTTTTAGAAAGAAGAATCGAAAAAAGTGAAAAAATTATATTAAGACGTAAAGCTATGAATATATTCATAGTTTTGCGTCTTAATATAACTTTTATATATCTTTTTAAAACCAAATGCAATCTTTAAAGACAAGCTATGTCCGAACAAATATGTTCTAAAAAAAAATGAAAAAGACATTGAAAATTCAGAATAAAAAAAAAATACAACTTTTTGAAGAGAAGAAATTATGTTAAAATAAACACAACCCTCCAAATGTTAAGAGATTATGTCTAAATAGACATAACTTTCCAAAGTTTGTAAAAGCGCCTAATAACCTTTAGGTGAAAATAATAATAAAATTCGAAGGGTACCAATTATGATCCTTTTGTGAACGAGGACAAAAAATGCTAATCTCCCACCCGCACGCCAGTATTGAGGATCTAGCTCATTATTTTCATTTAAATAAATTACAAGACATCAAGACTTATAAAGAGACCCCATACTCTTAACTTTTCTATGCGAAACAAAGTATAGCGAAGGAACATACTTCTCATATCTCGTTAACAGATCCTGATATGCATCATATGTGAACACTTCTCCCTTCCCTATATTATATGCGATTATAATTCATAAATGCTAAGAGCGCAGCACAAATTGAGATGTCAATAATGGCATAGAAGATTTATGTTTAGTACACGCAATGAAAGCATTCGATAATTTGCAAGTCCATAAATCTGGACTTGCTTTCTACGTTGGAATATCACAATTCACTAAAGAAAAACATCGTGCCCGGTTTGCCTTGTCGTTGTCGGCTGGCCGATAAGGGCGAAATTAGAGTCAAAGGCGGAAGATCTAACTAGGGGGGCTTTTCCGGAGTGGGGACCGTAGGTGGGGGAGGTGGGGCCCAGGACAAGGGGCGGTTGGGGGATCGGACGGTCCGGATGACGGATGATGGCTCGTGAGGGCGTGGGCAAGTCGGGTGGCAGGCGACCACGTGGCACGCTCCCCACGAGCACCTCGCGTGCCCGCTCTACGCCACCCGAACTCCCCCCCGACCGACCCGCCGTTGCCCGATCCCCACGTAATTCCCCTCTCTCTCAAAATCAACCTTTTACCAAACGCAACCCGCAATTTACGGGCACCGATCTCCATCCGTGCGATGTTTCTACACGTGTGAGGGCCCATGTTCCTATCGTGGGAACCGAAAAGCGGAGTCCAACGATCTATAAGTTCAATTTACAACGTAAGCGAACGTGCGTTCCCGAGCAATTCACATGGCGTTGCCTAACTACGGCATATCTCATATGGGATGACAATTCGTGTTCCTTGATCATGTTCGTGTTGCGTCGACGTATGTGTCCATTATAGGCCCGATCAACCCGAACATGACGTCTTGGGTTAATCGTGTTGGCCTATTTGACACAACGTGTGTAATATTAAGTAATGGATTGACGAGTTAATGGGATCGCATGACTTGCTATGATGCGAAATCAACCCACCAAGATGAACCCATAAAATCTATCGACCAAGTATCATCAAATCAAATGGAAAAATATTTTCGCATTCAATGAAATATAGTCTTTGCCCGATCTTGTCTAAATGCATAATCTACCGATCTAAACAAGTTATAGGACACAATAAGATTATAACTCGTTGCCTCGTAGGATGAAATTGACCCAAACTCAATTGCCCTCAATCCAAAATCACTAATTTCTTGTCATGTTAAAGTTATGTTATAATTTAGTGTCAAAAATAGCATACTCCTATCATTAACTTTTGAGTCATAAATAGTGTGAAATAGTTATAATTCATTCCATAGTGGATGTAAAATATTTATGGTAATGTCCAAGAGAGGTATCTAGCACTAATCGTTCCTTTTTCGCCATTATTAATAGTTTAAATTAAACAGAGAACCAAAAGTAAAATCAAATACCGTATAATTAATCAATTTTTCTGTCCCCAAGCCAATGAAAATCTGCCTTCCGACGTCATTCGAACGTTCTTCTATTGAATTTTTCATTTCGTTTTGCTCCGATTCATTCCGGGTGGCCGATCGCCCAAAGCTGTGGGCGCCGCGCTTTATCACTTTGATTCATTTCGTTTCGCTTTGGTCTTTCTTTCGATGACCACCCACAAAAACAAATCCTCCTGCTTTTGTACTTTTTTTTTCTATCCTGCTTTTGTACTTTACTCATAAGTGTTTTTTTTTTTTTTTGTAATCCAAGGAACCCCGTAAGTTGACACGCAAACGACAAGAACAAACGACTGAAGGACCACCACAAGTACTCCAATAAAATTCCTAATAACACTTCTGAGATTCGAACTCCTCCCCTTCGTGAAGAAGAGAGAGCCCCAAGCCAACTGCGCCGCTGCAAGCAGTGGTTACTCATAAGTGTTTCCTAATTCTAAATTAAACTAAAAAAAAAGGAATTTTCTCACACTCTCGACTCTCTTGGATAACACCTCTCAATGCTCTCTACGTATCTCGCAAGTTTTCGCACGAGTTGAGCACTCTTGCCATGCATAAGAGACCAAACTCAACCACAAATCATTCATATGCAAAATAAAAATTTATGAGCCCTCATTGAGCGTCAACACTGGCTTCATCTTCAACAAGAAGTTTGTGGGCATTCCATCTTTGCTTCACCTGCGATCCTATCGACAGGAGTCCAATGCAAATCACGGGTGGTTAGTTTCCGATTCAATCCGATTCTCAAAAATGGGAATCAAAGATCGGACTAAACCATTGGTCTAATCTAGTGCTAGTTTGATCGAGTGGAAACAGTCACTATTTTTTTCATGCTTACATCCGGTTATCTTATTGTTCAAAGCATAATTGGAAATAGACAAATCCTATGTAGGCTCCTATTTCCTTGAAAACGATAAACTAAACCCACAAGTTTTTTAAAGAAAAAATTTAAAAAAAAAGAGTATATTTAATCAGTCTAATCCAATCCTTTGGAATTGGAAACCGGGAACAAAATCGTCCGGACACTAATTTCACTTTTAGGAATTGTGAATTGGATCAATACTTCTGGAAAATCGGACAAAATTGACCAATTCTTAAATTCAGAAGATCCGTTTTGCACATCTTTAATGCAACCTTCCCCTAATACGACCCGAATTTTCTTACAAATCATCCACGCGTTGGATTTCTAATCAATTAGGAATTGCTTTCGAGTCACATCCAACGACATTAGAGGGAAGTGCGAAAACCCTTCTTTATTTATAAAGAAGCAAATGTGTACTAAACTTACAGGAATCCCCTTATTATATCCGGGCGTGACGAATGAGAGAGCAACGAAAGCGAGAAAAAGATGGACAGAGAAAATCATTATTGCTTGCACTGATTTCTGTTCACGGCTTGCGGTCCAACGTAAGAAAAAGATAGAGAGAGAGAGAGAGAGAGAGAGAGATTTCATTTCTGCCGATTGACCAGAAACCTGGTCTCGCTTTAATGCCTTGGCCATGAACGCGATCGATCGAAGTGACCTGCCAGCACCTCATTATGTCCCGTCGGTAGAACCCTCGTGAGTTCCGTGGAAGATGCACGCTTCTGATGAATGCGGGTACGGAACACTCAAAGACATTTGTATAACGTGGACCAATCAGGAAAAAACTTAAAATATTATTGTTAGTTTTTTTTTTTTTTGGGGTATATCCATTTCCAGCGAGAAGGGTAAACCTCGGTTTATCCACATCAAAAAACTTGACATTATACCCACCCGTGGACAGCACGGGTGGCATTTGCTCTCTTCCTACAATGCTCTCTTCTTGCAATGCTGCAGTCGAGAGTTCGAATCCCCTCATTGTTAACAAGATTTAAGTGACATCAGTGAGTTGCTGGGTTAGTTTCTCCCGAAATTTTACGTCCAAATAGTGACTTACGACGACATCCGATGATGCCATTGGATATTGGAGGGCGGTGTGATCCCGTAAGGGGTCTTCGGCAGTTCCTCCATCACTAAAAAACAAAAGAAAAATCTGACATTACTTATTTATAAAAATTTATATGTTGGCTAAATTTACTCCCGTGTAAAGAAAATTCAATGAATTGCAAGCCTCAAAGTTTAAGTTTCTATGATAATCTATATAAAGAAACAAGATTTCTCACTGATTTTAAAAGGTTAGTTGACACACAATAACAAAATAGAAAGAAAGAACAAAAAATCTGAATTGAGTATAGTATCAAGCTAGCATTGGAGGTCCATTTATGATTGATTGAGTTAAAATTTTGCCAACATGTTCGTGAGACATTCTTCTCGAATCTGAACAGTTTGATTTTTGCTTGGAGCTCCTTACATCAAGTTTTTTGTGAGTTGAACCAAACTTGCATTTTTTTGTGAAATTTATCATTGATCTCTTGTAAAATGTATGCATAGAATAATGTTTTTAATGTCTTTGTTGCTATGTAGGTTTATAAGAGAAGAACTTCAATCATCAATTTTTGTTGATAATGAAAATTTTGGGTAAACTCCAATCCTATGATTTTTTATCTCCTCTTATGGAGAAGGTATTGTGTAAAAAGTCGTCTTTTATTTGTGTGCTTGACATATTGCTCTGCTACATCATTTCTTATTAGGTTTGCACAAAAGGGAAGATTGTTTTTCTTCGTTACGCTAATCTAATATTGCTCGAGTTATTATATACATATATACATACATATGTTGGGAAAATTACCCAATCCGTCATAAATCAATTGTACAGATACAAATTCAATCTTAAAATTTTCAAATTTGTCCAATTTAGCCTTAAATCTTTGCTCGAATTCCAATGCTATCCTCCCGACTAATTTTCACCGGAAATCACCCAATCATCATCAGCCATCCTACTTAACATACCGCAAGCAATTTTCAACGAAAATTAATTGGGAGGGCCACATTGAAATTTTGAGTGAAGGATTAAGACTAAAATCAACAAAATTAGAAAGTTTATAATCGTATTGTTGTTTGCACAATGAGTTTACGATAGATTTGATAATTTCTCCTGCTCTATGTATATATATATGACCTCCCTTCATGATATAAGTTTTCATGTTGGATTTCCTAATGCTATATGTATTTGATATCCGGCGACAAGAACTTATTATCCACCTTTTTACGCATCGGATGCTCGGCAACATATTCAAAGCATGACCCCTCATGCAATAAGTGCATAATGCAGGGCTTTATAAACGCATGCTGGATGGATTCCTCCTGATGATTTACCTTGCGTTCTCTTCCTTTTCATCTATAATCACCTTCGATTTCTCCATTCCTTATCTCCAACAAATTCTATTGTGCCTTGATTAATTCGACACGAAAGTAGAATTAATTCTCATGCTGGGGCATGGTCTTGGAATATTCAATCCGAACGCCGTGTTGTTCTTGGAAAATGTCGAAGCTATGAATAGTGTGAACCAATCCATACATCTCTCTCAAGCTATTTAGAATAGTCATATAGGATGATTATGTTATATAAGTAACTTACGATTAAAAGTCATAATGAATGTGAAATCCTAACCATTTGATGACACCATGAGGGGCGCCAAAAAAGACCCGGATTGTGAAATCTTGAAAGCCGGTTTTTTTCAATCACTAATTGTGTCGAAATGTGTAAATTCATTTCGACAACTACAGCTAAACATGTAAATTCGTCAAAAAACTAAAAACTTCGGGTCTATTAGCTACAAATGGTATTCTAAATGCACTAAAATAATTTCTCGAAAATCAAAAATTTCTTCCTCATTAGGACCGCGCGCAAGTATATGGCTTTTCTCGAGTTCCCTCGTTTCGAATTTCCACTAGTAGTAACTTCTCGAGAAGGAACTCTTTTCCACTTGTATATGTTATGTATCAAAATTGGATGTCCACCATGTATTTCCCCCTTTCCAATTTCCCAAGTTGCGTCTCCTTCACGGCTCTCATCATCTAACATCCTCATCCTACCATAAATGTCCCGCCTCCATCTTGTAATTGGCTGAGGTTTTTCGAAAGAAAATTATATTCATTACTCAAAAAGATACAGAAGTATAAAATCTTCATGACAAAACAAAGCGAAACAAAGTACGAATATTGAAAAACAAAGCCAAATCCAAAAAATAAGAAGGATCAATGAAGTATCGGCAAAATTAAACACAAATCCGTTTTACAAGAACCGATTTGTCAAACATAATTGGCACCCGACCATTGAATCTTGTGTACATGCTGAAACTTCTTTCTCCAATAATTACTACATTGCCAGTTGCTAAGTTTAACTTCCTCTACACTATCATCATATGGAGATAACTAAAATAGGTCAAACAAACACGAATCTAACATACAAAGGAGCAAATTTTCGTAAATCAACAAGATGCCAAAACTCCTATGATCATCAATACCGAAAGCAGAGAACCTTAAACAAATAGAGCAGAGGGGCATCAGATCCGCAAAAAACATATTTATTAAACTCCATCATCTAGATCGGGAGAGTTCAAATTTTCAAATTGAAAACTAGATCAAAAAAGGAGCTTGAATCTAATTTGGGAGAGAAAAAAATATAAAAAAATAAAAGAATAATAAAATGCAAATAAAATCAACAAAAGAGAGGGGAGGGCGAGACTAGCTCAAATCCTCCCCAATGGTTGAAGGTTGATGAAGACCATGGGAAAAGAGAGAAGAAAGAGAAAAGACTTTTCGGCTCCCTCATTCGATTGACCAATTGAAATGGACATTTCGAAGCTTTTTTTTTTTTTTTCTGTTAATGTGATAGCTTAATCTGAAAATTATGGGGGTCCACATGTTATCAAAAGTTATGTGTGATAGTCTGGATAATTTAATGAATTATTATATATATTTTTTGTGATATAAATTTGAATAAAATAAATAAAAAAATTTAACGGAGGCATGTCCTTGAGTAAATGCAAGCCAGCTCCATTCACGTGACAACTTTTACTCCCTAGCGGTCCAAGAACAACGCACAAAAAAGTCAAAAGAACCATCACCCTCCCCTTCAACTTTTGACTTCTAGGGTTCCATGATCACCCTCTGGGGTCAGCGGGAAAAACAAGCGAAAAAGGAAGATTTACGACGAAGACGATGATGAGAAGGGAAGAAACCACAGTGGAAAAATCCAATCGCGAAATCCCTTTTCACCTTAACTAGTACCTTTAAAGTGTGGGGATTTTTGTCGGGAAAAAGAAGAAATCTTTAAGTTCGTTACGCGGATGAAATGCCAAACATAACTAACCCGCCGGTGCCAATACCATCACCTTCGTGTCATATTCCCATGAGACCTTGATCTTATCATCGCTGCTTTTAATGATATCGGGATCGGTCCAAATCCAACAGTGAACATGCAACGATGAGTCCGGTCATGTTATTTTCTTAACCAGCCCCATCTTTATGATTAGTTGATATCATTGAATGATCGTGTCACTTTCACCTTGCTTTCGAGAAAAGAAAAGTAAGCTGCCAATTAATTTATTTTCTTTTTAAATTTCACTAGCATGGGATTTTTGCATATATTAATAGCCTTTTTCTTTTTATAATTTCCCATCTACAATATTTAAAAATTCTATAGGTGGTTTTCATGCTGCCGCAATTCTGGAAGTTAATTGTCGTTATCTAACATTCATAACAATGGCGACATCTACGGTATTTGAAAAAATTGCATCACGCATAGATGCACGGCATCTAAGTATTTAAAAATTAGAATTCCCCTTTATTTAACATTGTAACATTTGGAATTTGTCAGTAATTGACATCCAATATTCACAGAGAGTAGGAGATTCTTTCTCTTTTTGAAATGTATAAATATGATTATTTAAAATTTAAGAAATGACAAAAAACAAAGTGTACGGTTTAGTGTTGGCCTAATTCCATAAAGAAACTCCACCTTTAGGTTTAATCCCAAATTTACCCCAAATTTCTTTTGTCCCCCCTAAAAAAAAAAAAAAAAAAAAAATCTCGACTTTCACTTTGGCTTCAAATTTGCCTACACGTCTAAAAATCACCACTCATTTCATCTAAATGATCAACATCTAGGCCAATCGAAGGTTCATTACCAGATTTAATGTCTTCATGAGCACAATCACTTTCATATGGAACAATAGTAGCCTCCCGAAGTTAATGATATAAAAAAAAAAACGAGCATTGATTTGTGGGTGTGTAAACAAATTTGGATCTAGAGTGAAAATTGAGAATTTTATTTTAAGACTTCACTCATTTCACAAAAAAATGACTTTTATGGAAAATGCTTTTTAAGAAGCCATTTTCTAGGAATGACTATATTGTTTTATGTTCGACCGAAACTTAAAAATGAACTAGTTTTTGTCATTTGATAAGGAAAATCTTTACTTGCATGCACTCATTTCAATATTTTTTATTATTTTATTTTTTTAAATCAATTTTTTTTTCTTTTTTCTTCACCTTCTTTTTTACTTCTTCTTCTTTGGCTAGTCACCGCTAGCAATTGGTCGAGGAAAAGGAGAAAGAAAGAAAAGAAACAAAAATGTTAAAACTCAATAAAAAAAAAAAAAAAAAATTGTATTTGGCGAAAGAAAGTGAAGTCTCAGAAGATATGAAGGAAAACGTTTTTCTACTTTTGAAAAAAATTTCTCCATTGATGAAAAATATTTCCTCTGATTAATTCACTTATTAGGAACTGAACTCTTAAAAATTCAGAAAATATTTTTTCGAAAATTATATTCTGCGAGAAGTCCGAGGTTGCCCAGATGCTAGCACAAGTGACCTCGTAGGTAGCCAAATCCGATGCACGGGAAGTGCCGAATTAATTTTTTTTTAACAGAATTTTTTAGTATTTCATGTTAATTTCAAGTCAAATTCCAGATACGGCGAGCGAAATCTCCCGTAATGCCTCCACGTCATCGGCAAACGAGGACGGGATCCGGCCCCCCGCACGCCGTCGACGCGACCGGACGAGTCCAATCACGTGGCTCCACGCGACGGCCCGCGCGCTGACGTCAGCGTCCGACGTGGCGGATCCGCCACGTGGCGGCAGGTCGACTATATATAAAAACGGCCTCCTCCTGCGCCCTTCCTCCTCCTCTGGCTCCGAGGAAAACGCCAAAACGAAGGTGAAGATTGCAGACGGGAAAAAAATTAAACGGAGAAGAGAGAGAGAGAGAGAGAGAGAAAGAAGGAGAAGAAAACGAGATAAGAGGTTGTAGAGAGAGAAAGCCTCTGCGGAGACTTTTAGAGAGAGAGAGAGAGAGAGGGAGAAGGTTGAGGTGAATCTAGAGAGAGAGGGAGAGCGACGGCGAAATGTCGACGCCGTTGGCGGGGAGCGGCGGCGGCGGGGGCGTGGCGGTGCTCTCGAACGCCGTCGAGGGCGGCGGCGGCGGGGGCGTGGATTCGGCCCCGGCGGGGGCAGCGGCGGCGGCGGCAGCGGCGGCGGCGATGTGCGGCCTCGACAAGCGCGAGCTCAAGTCGCCGATCCTGATCATCCTGTATTTCCACAAGGCGATCCTCAACGAGCTGGACGCGCTCCACCAGTTCGCCGTGGCGTACGCGACGGGGCAGCGCGCCGGCATCGAGCCCCTCCTCGGGCGCTACCATTTCCTGCGATCGATGTGCAAGCATCACACCAGCGCCGAGGACGAGGTACCGATTTTTTCTCTTCCGTGTTTTCTCTCGCCTTCCGATTTCGAGATATGCATTTGCGGGTGCGGGTTATGCGATTTTGTCGAACGATTTTAGCAATTGCTAATCTGAGACGGAGGTCTGTGATTAGCGTATTTGGTTTGGGGAGATGGCGATTGAGATTAGTCTGTTGAATGATTGAATTTGTCGAGAGCATTTACTTTTCCCCTCCGAGTGCTCGGAATTTCGCCTGAAGACGAGGAGAGAACTGGTAGTTTTTAGCTCCTCATTCACGCTATTGGCAAACGACAGTTTAATTTCTCTCGCGTAATTAGGAGTAATGGAATTGTAAGCTGCCGCTTCCGAGCTCGACTTCTCTCTCTCTCTCTCTCCCCCTCTGAACGTCTTTAAATGTTGTAATTGATGCGATGTGTTATGGCATTCACGTAAGGCACGCGTGCAAGTGTACACACATAGAACAGAGGGATCAGAGAAAGAGGTGTACAAATATGGTTCTCTTCAACATTCTTTGCATTTCCTTTTTCGTCATATTCGAGAAACAGTATCCTGGCTCCTTGTTCTCTTTTCTTATTTAAGGATTTACTCCGGACTTCCGTGGCACTATCGACAAAAGCAATATTTTCAAGTTCCTTTCGAGTGAGACATCAGGACCACCACTCAGTAGCTTGTGATGTCAAGTTGGCTTCTTAAGAAATTACCCACTCAGACGGCAGCACTTCACACTCAATAGCTTGCGACATCAACTTGGCTTTGCAAGAAATTACCCACTCAGTGGTGGTGTCTGAAAACCAGATTAGTCTTTGAACTGGCACTGTCAAGGACCCTGTCTTACATGGAGGAGTTGACTGGCCCTTTAACATGCTTTTTGATGAATTGCAATGAGTTGATAATTTGGTAGGGGATGGCAGTGGCACGCTTCATGATAGAACTCCTCTTCACATTATTACTATATTTGAACTTTTTTGTTCATTCTATACTAATGCATGATTTTTGCACTGTTGTGCCACTGCAAAGGCAATCATCATTTGTATGTCGGAATAACTATCTGCAATTCTATTTGCTTGCATAATAGTGAATATGCTCATGCTATGACATGTTCACTTATGAGAGGGTAGGACATTTCTCATCATGTGAGAATCCTCTGACTGAGTTCCTAGAAGTGAGAGGGTTACATAGGAGCTGGGGGTTTGATCTGTAGAAGAAACTTCTGTTTAGTTGCATTGTTATGTCTTCTGGGCTCCTTTCAATTGAAGTTGCCTCTATGGCTGATTGTATATGAGGAAATGGTGCTTGTTTGATGTTATCATCAGAATGAGATAGCTCTTCTACCACATGAGTCAGTCTCCATTCTGCCCAATCTGAAGTTATGACCAATTTTTCACTTGAGCTGCAGGTGATCTTTCCAGCTCTCGACATACGCGTAAAAAATGTGGCACAAACATATTCCTTGGAGCATGAGGGTGAAAGCAATCTCTTTGATCATCTATTTGACTTGCTAAACAATGTTGCACGGATGGATGAAAATTTTCCTAGGGAGCTGGCGTCTTGTACAGGAGCCCTCCAGACATCAATTAGCCAGCATATGGCAAAAGAAGAGGAGCAGGTATGCTCTTTGCATTCTTGTATCTAATGGTATAGACTACAGAGCGTCAATTTGTTATAAGAAAGCATGTAATTCTATGACTTGACAGCTGGGAAATAAGGTATGTAAGTTGACTGCTTAGAATGTAAGGTGTATATCCATTTGCAGCTTGTCACTCTGTATGACCTGTTTTAGCATTTTATACTTCATGATGCTTTCCACCTAGCATTTGCAGTTAAGTATGGTCTCTACCGATCCCATGGTGTTAGCAAATTTGGAAATAACCAACAACCAATTGCACCTCAAGATGCATGGTCATGAGTTTGAGTGCCATTTTAACGAAGGCAACTTTCTTGGGGCACCCGTAGTGGCCTCATGTCCTGTTAATTAGGTGCAAACATCAATTTCGTTTTATCATCTGAACCTGCCTGATTTGATCCAGTTTCTCAGCTCAGCAAATCTAAAAGTATCCTTAGGTCGGTTCAATTCCAGTTTCTGGCGTAGATACATCAGTTCAACCAGAGGACCAGACCAACCAAGCTGGTTACATGGTTGAACAATCTTTACATTATGAAAATGAAAGAGAAAACTATCCACGTCATGCCAGCAAAGAAGTGAAATTGTGACTTAAAACTTGGGGCCTCGCGCACAGCACCACTCAAGTGATAAGAGTTCATTAGTTGACTACTGGTTGCTTTTTGGAAAAAGTTAAAAACCATGAGTCCCTCAACCTAACCTCTCTTCTTTTCTCAAGTGCATTCTATCTGTCGTTTACAACAAGATAGAAACCTTACTTCATCTCTCTCTCTCCCCCCGGCTGCTGTGTCATTGTGTGTAACCTATTTGTGTTCTTGGTACTAGCGATGCACATTGGATTGGATCTCTCTGACTGCAGGTAGACAGAGGAATTTGCTGTTTCAAGGCCTATTCCCGGTCTGCTGGATTCGGTTCCTGATTTTGATTATTGAAAATTGGGACCTGTAGGGTTAGTTTCAGGTTCCAATCTTGAATTAGCCTACGCTGGAATTGATCTTCCCAGCCAATAAGTACTTGTTTGCAGTGGAAGGGGAGTTAGTGGTGACGCAGTGGTACTACTTGCTTGTAATCAGAGGCCTGAACACCCAATTATCTCCATTTAACAGGATCATTTATAAATTATTGTACTTAAATGAAATAATCTGAATCCCAAGGGAGAGTTCTTGCAGTATGGAAGCTACTATGGGTTTTTGAGACTTATATTATTTACTTTTATTTCACTGATTGTTGATTCTGTGAGAAACCACTGCTGGGCCCCAAGCTCAGGAGGGCACAGCTGCCAGTTCAAGTGGGGGTTATTTGGAATATTATATGTATTTGCATGCCACCATTTTGATGTATTGCCAGAGACAGCTTCACTGCCGATATTGGTCAAGCACCACTATTATTCTTTGAAGAATCTTCTGTAATTAGGTTGCCTCTGCTTTTGCCAGGTCTTTCCCTTGCTTACTGAGAAGTTCTCATTTGAAGAGCAGGCATCTTTGGTTTGGCAGTTTTTATGCAGCATTCCTGTGAATATGATGATCGAATTCCTTCCATGGTTGTCTTCCTCTATTTCACATGAGGAATATCAAGGTCTCTGTAAATGCTTAAGCAAGATAGTCCCAGAAGAAGAACTTCTTCAACAGGTAATGTCTCAGATTACTGTCAAGTTGACAAGGTCAATCATATATTCTTTTGGGGACCAGAGGCACCTTATTACAGTGTCTATTTGTTGAAGGTTATTTTCACTTGGATGAAAGGGAGTAATGCCGCCATTGCAGTTGAAAAAAATGCAGACGGACCTCAGGCACAACATGTTGGAGAGTACGATATCAGCACGTCGAACACTTCAAAGTGTGCATGTGACTCATCCAAGGCAGGGAAAAGGAAACACTCCGAGTCAATTGCCTTTTCTGACTCAACTTCCTCACATCCAATAGATGAAATATTACTTTGGCATAGTGCTATTAAGAGAGAATTGCTTGAAATCGCTGAAGAGGCAAGAAAGATTCAAGTATGTGGTGACTTCATGGATTTATCATCCTTTAATGAGAGGCTCCAGTTTATTGCCGAAGTTTGTATTTTCCACAGGTAGGAAATTTTAGTGTTTCATAATACAGCGGCTGTAATTTGCTATTCCATTTCATTCCCAGAAAAGCTCAGTGATGGTTATCAAGCTCCGGAAGACATCAGAAGAATAACCCTGCTAGTTGATTGATATTTTAGAAAAATTGTCAACTGGCTCATCTATTATGAAAATCAGCTCATCAAAGGGCCAAACTCTAATCTCATATCCTTTTTTTACTGTTGTGACAGTTCAGGCCTCACTGTATATCTTGTGTTGTATAATCTACCGATCATATTTCTTTTTGATTTTTGTTCTTGTCTAATTCCTGAATTTCTTATGACAATTTTTTTTTCTCTCTTGGTTGCAGTGTTGCTGAAGATAAAGTCATTTTTCCTGCCGTTGATGGGGAGTTGTCTTTCATCCAGGAGCATGCTGAAGAAGAAAGTCAACTCAATGAGTTCCGGTGCTTAATAGAAAGAATTCAAAGTGCTGGAGCAACCTCTACTTCGAGTGCTGATTTTTATGAGCAGTTATGCTCGCATGCTGATCAGATAATCGAAACCATACAGAGGCACTTCCATAGTGAAGAAGTTCAAGTGAGCTTTCATTGATACTTAATTGTTTTCTTTTGTCATCTTGAGTCTCTATTTTGAAGTCATGTGGTGACTTCTATAGGATGCAGACAACATTGGGGCGAGAAAAATGTGGTTAACCCAACAATCTGTGAAATTTTGAGGCATATTATAGGCATAAGAAGTATATGGCTACATTTACTAATATCAATTGGGTGGATAGGATTTAATGGAGTTTTGTGTCATAGTGAATCTCCTATTTCGGTACAGTTATACTTTCACTATCAGAAGATAAAATAAGATCAACTGGCTCTTTAGAGTTTCAATGACCTGATGCATGAGTAGAACCCGTTCCACCAGATAATCTGTCTCCATAGAACTCACTAAGCTACTCTCATGTACAGGTTCTTCCATTGGCTAGAAGACATTTTAGCTTCAAAAGACAACGGGAGCTTTTGTATCAGAGCTTGTGCATGATGCCTCTGAAGTTGATTGAACGTGTTTTGCCATGGCTAGTAGGTTCTTTAAGTAAAGAGGAAGCTAGGAATTTCATTAGAAACATGCAGTTGGCAGGTACCAAATGATGGACTCTGAAGTTATAGTTATGGGAAAATTGTGACATATCTGCATGAAGTTACCTAATTGTTTGAGGTTATTCTGACTCTTGATCCATTTGTGTACCAGCTCCAGCGTCAGATGCTGCTCTGGTTACGCTTTTCACTGGGTGGGCTTGCAAGGGCCATGGTCAGGGTGTATGCTTATCTCCTTGTGGAACTGGTTGCTGCCCTTTTAAAAGGTCTCCAGATATTGAAGAAGATTATATTCAACCATCTTGTGCGTGTGCTTCTGCATCGTCCGCACATTCATTATCCCCCCAAGCTGACGATGCCAAAAGACCTGTCAAGCGAAATGCAACTGTATCATGTGAAGACTGCAAAGCCCTTGATAATCCAGAAAATTTAAATGCTTGTGAACTGCCCTGCAGTGATAGGTCTTGTCATGTCCCAGGTTTAGGAGTAAACTCTAGCAATCTGGGATTGAGCTCTTTATCCACAGCTAAGTCTCTGCGTTCTTTGTCTTTTAGCTCCTCTGCTCCCTCCCTTAATTCCAGTCTTTTTATCTGGGACACGGACGGTCAATCTTCTGATGATGGATGCATTGCACGACCCATTGATACGATTTTCAAATTTCATAAAGCAATACGTAAAGATTTGGAATTTTTAGATGTGGAGTCTGGAAAGCTCAGTGATTGTGATGAGAAATTCCTCAGGCAGTTCATTGGCAGATTTCGCCTTTTGTGGGGATTGTACCGAGCTCACAGCAATGCAGAGGATGACATTGTCTTCCCTGCCCTGGAATCCAAAGAGGCTCTTCATAATGTTAGTCACTCATATACACTTGACCACAAGCAGGAAGAAAAATTATTTGAAGATATCTCAAGTGTTCTTTCTGAGCTTTCACGACTCCATGAAAAATTGAACAGAACTTCACTATTGGAGCAACGTAGTGGAAATAATGATGAAATTGCTGGTAGTGATTGTACACTTAAGTACAAAGAACTTGCGACAAAGCTTCAAGGAATGTGCAAGTCTATCAAGGTTACTCTAGATCAGCATATATTCAGGGAAGAACTTGAGTTGTGGCCATTGTTTGGTAAACACTTTTCAGTGCAGGAACAAGACAAAATAGTGGGTCATATTATTGGAACTACAGGAGCTGAAGTGTTGCAATCCATGTTACCATGGGTAACAGCTGCACTTACACTGGATGAGCAGAACGAAATGATGGACACATGGAAACAGGCGACAAGAAACACGATGTTCAATGAGTGGCTAAATGAGTTCTTGAAAGGAACTGGAGTATCATCTTTACAAGCTCAATCATCAGAGGCCAGCACATCACACAAAGGTCTGTTTCTTTTAGGGTAGTTGTAAAGAGCAGTAAGATTTTCGTTGTCTGATTGAATTAAATTAGATCTATGATGTTTCGATCGACTCTCTCTACATTATTATGCAGTTTTCCCCTAAAATTGCATGAATTTTGTCCGTAGGCCTTGAGCTTCAAGAGACACTTGACCAAAGTGATCAGATGTTCAAGCCTGGGTGGAAGGATATCTTTCGAATGAACCAAAATGAGCTTGAGGCTGAGATTAGGAAGGTTTACCGGGATTCATCTCTTGATCCTCGGAGAAAAGCATATCTTGTCCAAAATCTCATGACTAGGTAGGTCTCCAGCAGAAAAGCCTAGAAACTGCATTAAGTAGATCGTGTGTTATTAAGTTCATAAAGTATCTACAATCCTTCCTGCATACTTCTAACAAGTATTGAGTTATTGACCAATTATTTGCTTGTCATAGTCGCTGGATAGCGGCTCAGCAGAAGTCGCCTCAAGAAGTGATTGGAGAAACTTCAAATGGCAATGAAATAGGGGGGCGTTCACCATCTTTCCGAGATTCAGAGAAAGAAGTGTTTGGGTGTGAACATTACAAAAGAAATTGCAAGATTCGAGCTGCATGTTGTGGCAAATTGTTTCCTTGTAGATTTTGCCATGACAATGTCAGTGATCACTTAATTAATAGGTAAGTAGCTGCTGCCATCAGTTATCATAATCTAGAGCTTCTGTATTTGCATATACATTATATTGCTACTTGACCAATGCAGGAAAGCAACCAAAGAAATGATGTGTATGTTTTGCTTGGAGATTCAGCCAGTTGGTCCAATTTGCACTACCCCTTCTTGCAATGGAGTTGCAATGGCAAAGTACTATTGCAGCATTTGCAAATTTTTTGATGATGAAAGGTAAACTAGATACACTAAATCAATTAACGTACCACAATAGAGGTCACTTGGTAAATTCTGAGTGAACACATCTCTCTGAGGGCTACTTCATGAACCATAGTTTAGCTACTCGAGCTTTCTAAGACTAATCTATCAATATGATCTTTTATTTTTGCTTCTTTCGGATCATTCACTAAGATTGTCGTCCTTGTTTGTGACTTTAGGAATGTGTATCATTGCCCATTTTGCAATTTATGCCGTGTTGGAAAGGGTCTTGGAGTAGACTATTTCCACTGCATGACATGCAACTGCTGTCTAGGGATGAAGTTGGCAAGCCATAAGTGCTTGGAGAAAGGTCTTGAAACAAACTGCCCTATTTGCTGTGATTTCTTATTCACATCTAGCGCAACAGTCAGAGCTCTACCATGTGGCCATTATATGCATTCATCTTGCTTTCAGGTCTTTCTCTCTCTCCCTCTCCCTCTCTCTCTCTCCCCCCCCTTCCAACAACCACTATCCTTGAGGCATTTTTGCTCTGCTTGCATCTAATTATTATCATTGCCTAATCAGAAATTGAATAGCACTTTTTTAAATTTGTTAGGCATACACTTGCAGTCATTATACCTGTCCAATATGCAGCAGGTCACTGGGAGATATGGCGGTAAGAGAACTTTCTTGTACCTTTTTTCAGAGTGTGGCCTCTATACATGTATGCTCAATCCTGTATGTTTTCTTGTCAATTTCATATGACATTAACTAATTAAAAGATGAAGCATTCCTGGGTGAACTTCTTTAAGATGTCGAGACTACATGGATAAAATAGATCAGTAACATGCACCATAGTATGGAATGTTCTTTGATGTCTAAATTGGCTTAATTCTTGCGGTTTTCATGAGCTCTCTCTCTCTCTCTCAAGAAGTTGGATGCTGCCGCAAGCTTGTTTGCAACACAAAGTATGTCTTTGTTAATTTTTCTTTGCATTTTGCTCAGGTTTACTTTGGCATGCTTGATGCCCTGCTCGCTACTGAGGAGCTTCCAGAGGAATACAGGGACCGACGTCAGGTACAATTTTAACTGCATCTTCTATCATCATGAACATGGAGATCATCATATGCTAAATGTAGAGATATTCCACGTGTTTCTTCAGAAGAGGGCAAATGTGCATGCCCGACTGCTTTAGATGTATTTCTGTATTTATCAAGTTTTCGACAAAAACTTAAAAACCGAGTTGGTGTTGTCGATTCTCTTCCTCCAATTACACAAACTAAAAGTATTCACTCTGATGTGGCTACTCAGGATATCCTGTGCAACGACTGCGATCGAAAGGGATCGGCCCGTTTTCACTGGCTGTATCACAAGTGCTCAAACTGCGGTTCATACAACACGAGGGTGATCAAGGGCGCGGCGTTCGATCCCAACTGCTCGGACTCCCGTCAATAATATGCTTCTCCTCGATAGTTGCCAAAATTCGCCAGGCTTCTCTGTGTATAGTTGTACAGCAAATTCTTTTATAGCAAAAGAAACCATATTTCCTATAGGGACCAAGGAATTTTGGTGCTTTTTTGTTTTTTTCCGGTTTATGCTTTTCCTCATGAGAAGAGAGATCGTGTCTCAGCGAAAGAAAACACTACATAGCAGCGGCAATCATGTATAGACTTTTGCAGGTTCCTGATATCCAATGTTTTTTGGCATCGTGAATGCGAGAGTCCAGATGGGTTTCGATGTCATTCAACTCATCCTAATTCGTCGTACCCTACGCATCTATTCGCCTTCAATGCATGATCTCAATTTCGTTTCGACGTCCCGAGTACTACAAGGGCAGGAGGGACCGGTCCTGGGACAACGATTCTTCGGTTAACTCAACCGGCGATTTAACGGGTACACTATAGACATTTTAGCTGACTCATTTCTTTGTTCTTTTAGGGGACAAGATTGTAGGAATGAGAGCACCTGGGATGTCCTCGATGAAGGTGTCTGTCTCGAGGCCGAGACATGTCCCCCTCTCAAATCGATCACTTTGGCCAAGATATTCCCTTTTATCCCCGCTTTGGTTCCTCGTATTCCGCCCAAACTTCTCCCCTCTTCACTAATTCAAATTAGCAAATGCGCAATCTCAGCATCGAAAGCATCAAAGGAGGAACTTTGAGTAGAATCTCAATTGACCAGGTCAAAGTGCAAATCCCTATTCAACCGGAAAAAAGAGGATTGGACAATACGGAAAAGATGGGCGCCCTGTTTTTGATGTCTTCCATGCTTCCATTGGTAAAAACATTACATGTGATTCACAAATTTTTTGCATCGCGATTGATTCCGTGGCTCGCATCGTCCGACAGATTTCGAGTCTGCACTAGTTTGTCCTCGGCCTAACGTGGTTGCTACAGTGCTTTTGTAACGAGAATGAGAGGAATTGAACTTATGACAAACAACGTAATTCAGACCGGGGAAACAAGGAATCAATCCTTTTCTTTTTTTTGTTCTTCTATTCCTTGACTGTGGAACAATCCAGACAAAAGAGGCTGGCAGCCCCCTTGGAAATGCATGAAGTTGGCAAGTTCAGCACCTGAATTGTGCTCCCGTAGGACGGAGCGAGCCCATGATTCTTCTTCGACGGAGCCTTTTGGAGCCATGGATAAGGATGAGCCGTCGACGAAGAATACGAAGGTTTGGGAATGTGACTGGCTTGTCTTCTTTGTGAAGACGATCTTCTCGGAGCCGGCACTGAACCTGTTGACTTGCTTCTTGACAGGAGCTGTGATGGGAAGACTGAATTCTTGTTGATGCTACAATCAGCAGAATTGAGACTAGTGCTTCTCCTGAATCCCCAGAAAGACCGAGACCAAAGCTTTCCTTGATCTGATCCTGATCTTGATGGTGCAATTGCAACCTCTTCTGTTCTCTCTATCTTCTTGTCGTCGCCATTGCATGTCGCGGGACTAGGAAGAGGAGTCAGGAAAGGGATAGGCGCTGCGGCTTTGGATTCACTTTTGGAGGCCCTTTTCGCCGTGAGGCTTGACGCCGGCGACGAATGAGAGGACGATGGATGCAGAGGTTTGGGAACGTGACTGGCTTGTCTTCTACGTGAAGATGATCTTCTCAGAGCCGGCACGGAACCTGTTGACTTGCTTCTTGATAGGAGTTGTGATGGGAAAATTGACCTCTTCTTGGTGCAGCAATTATCAGAGTCGAGACTAGTGCTTCTCCTGAATCCCCAAAAAGACCAAGACTGAAGCTTTTCTTGATCTGATCCCGATCTCGATGGGATTAATGCAATCTCCTCTGCTTTCTCTATGTTCTTGTCGTTGCGGTTGTCCTGCATCGGGGGACTAGGAATAGAAATGAGGAAAGGGAGAGCAACTGCTGCTTTGGCTTCACTTCTGGAGGCCCTTTTCGCCGCGAGGCTTCCGCTTTGTATCCGAAATGGAAGGATCATGCCGTTGGCAAAAAGCTCGTCTGCCGAAGAAGACGTGTGCTCAAGCCCACTAGCGCTGATGCCGAACTCAAATTCGCGGTTCGAGTTTGAACGTGACGAGGATCCTGATCCTGCATTCTGCTTTTCTACGGCTTCCTTGTCCTTTCGGGGGAGATCAAGGAAGCTCAACGTGCGAGTCGGACAGGTCTCCGAGCACATTGCTCTTGTTTCGGGTATAGAAAATTTAGAGGAAGAAATCAAGAATTAGTTTTCTGATGGTTACAAGGTGAAGTGTATTTAAGCTTCAAGGACAAGTAAGTGTATTGTCTCAGTTCAAGAATGAAGGGCTAGCAGGGATAGGGATGAAAAGAATTCAAATTTGGTGGCTAGGTAGGGCACAGGAAGAATTGACAAAAGATGGGTTTTGGTCTTTGTGGGACTTGCAGGCGGATGGCTGCAGAGGATTTATACTGTGACCAGGAAAAGAAAAGTCTTTTGGAGCTGAGAAGAATGGGATGATTCTGTCAAAGGAGAAGTTTTTAAAAAGTTGTCAATCATTTGAACATGGAGTGGTAAGTTGAACTTGGCCTTTGTCGGATAAAATAAGAGAGGGCAGGCATATGAGATGCCCATTCAAGAGAATATGTAGGTTACAAGGCATGGAACAAGTCCATGTGCCCATGGCCTTTTATTAAGGAGGGAGGGAGAGAGAGAGAGACTTGTCGTCATACTAGGCAAAGGAAAATGCACAGCAACGCCCTTGCAATTGCAAATCCTAGACCAAAGCAAAGAATTGAAGCTCTGAAAAGACACCCGCCTCTGAAATTAGGTGAGTCCGGGCACTTTGCAATCAAGGGAATTGAGCCCTAGAGAGAGATAGTGCTGTAGATAACACGGCTAATGCATGTGAAACTACAAGCAATATAATCCGAAACATTTCATTTTGGATAAAAATGCTATAGATTCAGCCAGTCGAGATTAACATATTGATACCACAATTGCTTTAATCACGAAACTCAAAATTTCAAGTATAGTGTAATTGGCACATTACATATAAAAATTTGATAGCTCTCAGTGCAACAACTTTACCTGTAATGGTCATTATCAACAAGGAAAAATCAACCATCTGTACGGAGTATAATCTTCAACACGAACGAATTCTCAGCACCCATAATTGAGGGGTGGGAATGACATGTGAATCACACACCATCTCAGGAAACATTCAACACAAAACAATCAATGCTGACCGGCAAGAAGTTGACAGCTGCCTTGAGCTTGGAGGGTAATTGACTAAATTTTCAGTTGATTTCCAAAGCAGTAGCAGCAGCAGCAATCGCGGTCTTGTGAGTCTTTTCAAGCAATTAATCTGGGCTTAGTTTGTCAAGAGGGTAATCCTAACTTGGTCAAAAAAGGAGGAATCGGGAACAATAATAAAACTCCCAAACCCCACCCCCCGAAAAAAGATCTTCGTCAAAAACGACAGTCCGTTTGACCTAACTCATCTAAAACCCACCCTACATCGAGCATCGCGTGTTGTTTTTCAATTAATGGGATGTTTTTGTTGCGTCATCATGGATTAACATGCTTCTCTAGCATTGCAATTAAGAAAGGATTAAACATTAGACCTAATTTATTTTAACGTGCCAATGCCCACACGCCTAACTTCCCTCTAATTCTCCTGTATATTTGTCTTCCTTAGAAGAAGGGAATACTCTTTATGTGTTTTACATCCAGAAGATATTGAGATTCGTAATGATTTCGAATGAAGCAATTTTAGGATTTACTTAGATCTAAACCTAACTTGTATACAAAACTCATCCTACGTCGACTTTATTGTCATCAAGGATTAACAAGCTTCTTAAACATTGCGATTAGGAAAGGATTAGAGATCAAATCTTGCCCAATTCGACCAATAAATGACCTAGTTGACCTGGTATTCTTGCCCCTCAACTCAAGCACGCAAGTTCAAAAGACGCATAAATTGTTCTTTTCGGACCAAATTAGTTTTCAGTTTAAGCAAAAGAGAAAGAACAAATGAAGTTTATTTTATTTCTTTCATATTGATATACTTTCCTTTTGATAGTCGCATGTCGGTGCCACATGCAACGTTCCCATCACTGGTAACGCGGAGGAAGAATTAGACAAAATTCTCATGCACAAAATGCCCTCAAAGTTTCGTGAAATTACACCAATACCATTTTGTGAGTGTGTCGAAGCAAATCTCGGCTCATTTCGTTAGCTCCCGTCACTAACCTGAAAAGAGGAAAAATAGAGAGGGTAGCTTTGAGCCACAATCCAATTCGCGAGATTATTTTCAAAGTAATATAATTAGTTGATTGTTATTTCTTCTTTATAGGAAATAGAATATCTAGAACCAAATAAAATATTTATTTGTCATTTTTTTTAGTTCATCTCTTGACGAAGCCTAGCCTTTTTCTCTAGTTGATGATATTTTCTTTTTTTGTTTAATTATATTGTGTTAATGATGGATAAGAGTCACACGTGCTTACAACTCATTTTAACCCTTGCAGAAAATTAGAACAACTCATTTTAATTGGCCTGTCTGTTTAATTTTGCACACCTGCTTTTCTTTTTTCTTTTTCTTTTTTAATTTTCTAATATTTGATTTTTGTGTTTTAATATTGCTGGATTCTCAATGATATACCAAACGGGCCCTAGTAGGTTATCAAAATTATACTGAAAAAAAAATGGGGTCAATGCATGTTAAATGGGATTCTAGAGGTCACCCCATCTACGATCCATCCAAACAAGACCCAACTTGCCTATCTGCCACCTCTATCTTAAAACTAAAGACCTCAATTTGGTTCGGGTCTGATTTTGTAGTTTTCTTTTTACCCCAGAATGGCTTCTCAACCCAAGTTAGGTGGGGCTTAAGAAGGAAACTGCCAACCAATCTAGTCAGACTCAGAGGTGGCAAAATGGACCTAAAACCCATATTTAAACCCATATTTAATGATGTGGGTCATAAATGGATTGTCTTAAATTTTAAAAGCAAGTTTAAGTGAGTCATAAATGGATTGATTAACAATTTAATGGGCCTTACATGTATTTTAAATGGATTATAAATGAGTTGGTTATCTAACTTAAACATTGATGAACAATCAATCTCTCAGTCAAAAAATAAAAAAAGTAGGAGCTTCCAATATAATTTAGCAAAACATATGAAAGGTACATGCAGCTGACAATGAACCATGACCAAAGTTTGACCAACGACTGCGAGAGAAGAGAAGATACGAATGACGGAACAAAGTCTTCCCACAAAGGAGAAAGTTGTGTATCTCATTATTTGCAAGGAGATCTCGATTATGCTGAACCACTGTGCAATGCAATCAGTTTTATCTGTTCATAGCTACATCCAGAAGAATAACATGCAAACAAGAGTGAAGATTCCTCATCCTTCTCGTGATAGGGGAGACCCAAGAAGGAAAATGCATCTGTTGTTAAGTCGTCAGATCATAGTGCTTTTTGTGAATTAACCTCTGGATGTTTGATGTAAGTGTGGGAAGATACTCAGCTTCTAATTAGTAAGTTCTCACATACGCAACAGTTTGAGTTAACTGATGTTCACAACACAACTACTCCCAAAGAATTACTCCAGACTTCCTATTTTAAAGCATCCAAACAATGGATCACTCTTTTGTAGCTCGTTTCAGAATCCCAGAAGTGGGTAAAAGCAAACAACTATTTGTAAGCGAATTTCACCCATCAGAAGTTAAAGGCCCTCCAAAACATGTTGTTTGATCTAAAACTCTGGTAGAAATTACATGAACCCCAAACACGCTGATACCCCATCCTTCATTTCACAAAGGTAAAAACATAAAATTTCTCCCAACCAAAAGTGACTCTGTATTAAGTTTGCTTAGCTTTCATGTCTTTGAACACATCAACATAATATATGCACCCTATCTAGCAAAAAAAGTAGCCATATTATATGCACCATTATCCACTCTACCAGACATCTTGACTGAATATAGCTCCAAAATAAGTGGAGCTTTTAACACTTCTGATGGGGGAAAGTTTCTAAAATAGTGTCATTGCCATACAACTGAGGTGCAAGAACTTTAAATAGTGCATTCCAAATATAACTTTCTAATACAAGGGAAACAGATGAATTTACTTCATTTCCTCTACAAATCTGTGAAGACAATTCTGAAGCTTGATCATCATAAAACTCATTATTAGATGGAATATAATCCTTCGGCACAATAATCAATCCACCATAATCATAAAAACCTATTATGATTATGGTGGATTCATTATTGTGCCTAACGAACTTTAAATAGTGTGTTCCTAATATAACTTTCTAATACAAGAGAACCAGATGAATTTACGTCGTTTCCTCTACAAATCTGTGAAGACAATTCTGAAGCTTGATCATCTTAAAACTTATTATTAGATGGAATATGATCCTTCGGCACAATATTGAATCCACCATAATCATAAAAACACAAGGCAAGAAGAGTCCACAGGCACACCACAAAATACTCACATGAATCCACCCTAGTGGAAAAAGAGATTGCTTATCTTGAACTTCAAATATCTCTTCTTGATTTGTCGCATGGCACTGGTTTTAAACAAATGTCAGCAGGTAAAGAACAAAATACGATCAATGAAAGAATGGTGACACTAAAAATTTCCGAGATAGAGTGAATAGCCTTTATATGTTTTGCATCCAAAGGTTGCCGAGCAATCAATTTTAGGACTTACCTAGGTCTAAACCTAACTTATATATAAAGCCCATCCTACGTAGACGATGCGTGATGTTTTTCAATTAATCGGATGTTATTGTCATCATGGATTAACATACTTCTTTAACATGGTGATTAGGAAAGGATTAGAGATCAAATCTTGCCTGATTCGACCAATAAATGACCTAGTTTTTTTTGACTTGGTATTCTTACCCCTCAAGCACGCAAGTTTAGATGTAAATTCATTTGATAATGCAATTTTATTTCTTCTATATTTGGAACAATTTTTTAGTCCAAAAATAGGTTTGGAACATAAATGATAAGTAAAAATTTTCTATACCGCCACCCGCCGTTAGCCGCCGCTCCCCCTCTTCTGAAATGATATTATTTAAAGATAAAAATCCTAAATCTAAATGCAAAAAATACAATGAAAAAGTGAAGGCATCCGAAAGGGAAAATGGTATCAACAGAACCGATACTTATTCAATGTCTCCATTTTATATGTCCTAGGAAAAAAGGGTTAGGATGGATCCAAATGGACATTCGTATATGAGGATGTAACAAATGAACGCACAAAGGAAGCTCACCGACTGACCAATCTGACTAAAACCTGAACGTTCGAGTCATATGTCATCAGGATCAAGTATTGGATTCAAGAACCATAGATAAAATTGAGGGAATAGATATACCAACATAATGGCAAGAAAACGTTAGTGGGCTCACAGAAGAAAATAATTTGAATTGTGGAAGTATAGAGGCAGAATTGCTCATCGCGCTAAGCAAGATGGAGGATGGAAACAAGGTTTAGGAACGTCCAAATTCAGGAACGACTCTACTGTTGACCGAGTCCCCTTCTTTTCCCATGATCTCTCTCTCTCTCTCCCACAAAGAAATGAAGGCTTGCTCCGATTTTGCCTTACTATTTGTGAACTATGAGACCTCCCCCTCCCTCCCTCCCCCCCCCTCTCTCTCTCTCTCTCTCTCTCTCTCTCTCTCTCTCTCTCCAAAAAAAGAAAATTCAATCAAACTACTCCCGCATCATTTACTTTTGTAAGATGGTTCCTTTCCTAGTCTAGCTCCACTTACCCTTTTTATTTTTTTTTCGTTCAAAAAAATTACCCTTATTTCAAGTTAGTCTTGTTGAGGCCTTAATCTTACCTTTTTACTTAAGAGGCAATCGCGTAGAAAATTAGAAATTAATTTTTAACCTCTAACAAAAATAATTTCCATTTAATTGCATTGGATACGGACATTAGGAACATTTGCATTACTAGTATTAGTTATTTAAAATCTTTGAAAAAAATTTTAAATTTTTCTTTAAAAAAAATTATTATCCAAAAATTGTTATTATAAAAAAATCTAAAAGAGCCGGGCCAGGGCTAGGTCTGCCCGGCCCTCTCTTCTCTTCCTGCCGTTTCTTCTTCCCGCGAGGCCAGCCCAATCCACTTCTTCTTCTCTTTTATCTCCCCAGTGGGTGGGCCCATAGCCTCTTCCTTTCCAGCCCGGCCTACTCCTCTTTTCTTCTTTTCTTCCAAACACCCCCCACAACACGTGGCCCAGTTCTCTTCTCCGCCGACCCAGCCTCTCTCTTCTTTCTCCTCTCTCCCTCTGGCCGCTGGCTCGACGACAAACGGGGAAGGACGACGGCTGTACGTGAAGCGAGGACGGCGACGACGTTGGCGACGAGCATTGCGCGCGACGCCAGCGTAGGGAATATGGTCTGGTACGGGGCTAGCTGGCGTCGCCCTGGAGGAGAGAGAAAAGCCGAGAGAGGGATAAAGGGAGAGAAGGCAGCGAGAGAGGATGAGCTCTGTTTTTCTGCTGGTTAGAACCGAGAGAGGGTGAGCTCGAGAGAAAGAGAGAGCGAGCTCGAAAGAGTGTTTCACCGTCGCCTGAGGTCCGTTCGGTGCTCGCCGTCCCTCGTAGTGCTGCATCCGAACGAGGTAGGTCTTTCCCGAATGCTTGTGCCCTGTTTTTGGGTGGCGTTAGCGCCAGCTTCGGTACCGTCGGTCTTCCATTAAAGCTGCTCCATGTACTAGTATGCGTCCTTAGGAGTTTTGGTCCACGATTGAGTCCCTGGCAAGTCCGAAGTCCCTTGTTCAGTAGTGTGCACCAAGTGTTCGCTAGAATGTCTGAGTGAGGTCTGGGTTCATGTGATTTGTTTTGGCCGAGATCTGTGATTTTAAGGTTACCGGTACTAAATGCTGGTGGTTCGTCTCTAAGTTAGTCTCGAGTGTTACTCATGTCTAGTATGGCCGATCTTTGGCTAAACCCGAATCCCAAACGAGCCTAGGTCCTTCCTCTAGCCAGTGCATTCTATATGTTTGATGAAATGTCAAAGCGAGATTCGGAAATTTATGAGTTCGTTTCTGTGGTGTCGTCTTTGCTCGAGTTTAAGTCCATTCCATCGTCTTGTTTGCTCATGCTGGTGTTAGCACTCGAATCGTTGGAGTTTTGGTCATACGAAATTTTAGGGCTTGAAAATCTTTTGCCAGAAGTATTCTTGCAATGGTGATGAACTCCGACCAACTAGTGTTCAGTGGTGTGGCTTCGGTGCAAGGGAAGCCACCTAGAAAGAAAAGGAGCTGCATGAAGAAGAAGAAGACTAGAAAAATAAAAGAAAAATAGAATATAAAAAAAAGCATTAAAAAATTACTTTATTTGGGTAGTCTGGATCCGAGTCGATGGATCGGGTCAGCGAGTCGAATTAGGTAAACTCAGTCCGAACCATTTTTCATGAATATAATAATATTACAGATTAAAAGATTTTAAAAAAATAATATTAAAAGGAAAAGCAAAAGAGCATTAAATAATAATAAGAAAAAAACTAAAAAAATCATAAAATAGGTTAAAAATTTTCAAAAATTCAAAAAATTCAGAAAAATCTTTAAACAGAAAATTTGAAGAACAATAAAAATTGTGGAAATTTCTAAACAAATTAATTAAAAAATTAATTAAAAATTTCAAAATTTCCAAAAAATTAGAATTTCTCAAAAATTTTAAAAATAGACATTTCGGGGGGTTTTTTTTTTTCTTTTTTTCCTTTTAATAACAACAGAAGCCTTTTGACTCTAAAATTATGCTAAAAAATTGAACCAACCCTTAAAGCTCTAACTTAGGGTTTCGATTCCTTAAGGACAATTGCCTTCAGTTGCCCGATATCAATACATTGATTTTGGCTTTGCTTTAGTTTAGTTAGGATCGTCATTATCTTATTCCTTAGTGTTAGGTCCTTGCTATCCATGTAATTTATTTTTAATGCATTCCTAAATTGCTGATTGTTATGTTAATGATTGCGCACCCGCATATTCACCTTACATGTTAGTGGATAAATATAAAATCAATCCAGACAGCCTAGTGAAAATCTTTTTTTGAAATGAACAAAATTAGATACTAAAATGGCACTAATTAGTTAAGTAGTGTAATCAAGTCCATAACCCTAAATTCTTTAATTGTATAGGAAGTTAAGTATGCTCTCACACTTCACTTGGTATCTAGCCGATCCTAATAGATTAGTAGTGACACATTTTGAAATAAAAATTCTTATACCATCAATTTGAACACTTGACATTGCGTAAAGTATGGATTTGAGAGAACCCACATCTAAATCATGAGCCATAGGCTCGTCCTTTAGCCAATCCCCCTAAACCTACTTTCCTCCCTATCGAAAGGTAGGTCGCAACAGGCCTCAAACCAAACAACACCTAGCACCATTCCTTGCTATTTCGGAGGAGAGAGAGTAGCCATCGCGGGGTAGGGGGGCGGGGAATGGTTGAAAATGGATAAGGCGTGGGATTAAGAGAAATCAAGATTAGGTTGAGTTCTGTCAACCCAAGTTGAGCTTCAGACTTGTCTAAGTTTGGCGCAAGAAGATGAATTGATCACACTAAAGCATGAAGGAATTTCTTTATTCTTTTTTGTGACCTAGGAACCGCCATACAGCTGGTAGCCGGCGACGAAAACCTGAGGCGACACTAGCGTAAGGACCCGCCTCCCATGGCGCCACACTTAAGTCACACAATTGCACACGCAGTGACTCGAACCTCCCCCCAACCAAAAGAGGGGGGAACACCTGAACCAACGCGCCCTCAGCAGGGTGGGTAACATGAAGGAAGTTAGTGCGTCTACAATTGTAATATTTGTTGCTTAAGTAATTCTCTAGTGTAGTCTATAATAAGACTTTTATATGAAATGACATCTCTCTCCACTATGCTTATAAATGGATTAGGTCTACTCAATTCAAGAGTTCATGTGAAATGACAAACTATATCCTATATGGACAAATGACAAACTCAACTTATAATATGAAATAATGCCATTTTCACTTTTTTTTTTTTTTTTGGTGCATCTTATAGAATTCAACATTAACATTTTATCACAAATTTGTGAAAAGCTCAATAGTCATTAATACATTTACAATTGCCTTTTTATTTTCTATACACTATTTTTTTTTTCTATACACTATTACAAACTATGTCGGTCCCATATACTTGATATCAAATTTACCCAACTCAAGTCACTATTGTTTTATAGAGACAAACAATCACTCAGACAAGCAATGAGCAATCTGGAGGGAGATAACAAGGATGGTCTAGGAGGAATTTGTGAGGCTTCAACACTTCCTTTTAGCATCTTTGCAACTTGGGTCATAGATGGTCGAGCTCTCGAATGGTTATAAATGTACCATAAGCCTATCATAATCATCTTCTTCGCTATTCCTTCATCCTTCTCATTCACTATCCCATGCAGCCCCTGCTCTTCTCAGAGCTCCAAACCTTGGTGGGCCCAATGAGGGAAGTATATTCGGTTGGTATGATCTATTGTGACTTCAATTTTTTTCCTCCTGCCAACCATCTTCAAAACCATCATAACATAGCTATAGACATTCGATAGTGAGAAACCCAGCCATTGTTCCTCATGATCAGCTTCGGAGCAATGTATCCGGGGGTGCCTCAAGCACCTAGCATTGACATGATGCTTTTTTTTCTTGGGCAAATTTTGGAAAGACCAAAGTCAGAATTCTTGGGACAATAGATTTGGATGAAAAGAATGTTGTGAGGCTTTATGTCAAAGTGCAAATTCCTCATTTCATAGCCTCTGTGTAAGTACTCTAGTCCATGAGCAACGTCAATCAAAATCAAGTACAATGTATCCCAACTCAATTGTTGATCTACACCCAAAGTGTTAGTTTTGTTGAATATGATCTTTTCGTGATTCATTTGGACGAGAAGGAGGAAGGGGATTGCAGAGAATAGGAGAGGGAGGTAGGAGAGTGTGGAAAGCAGTCGTGGAAGCATCAAATGCAGTTGGTTTGAATTGATCCTAACTCCCATCACTATCAGGCGTTGGTTCTTCTATTTCAAAGCAAATACCTGCATTATTCAAACACCCAGTGAAGCAAATTTGCGAAAAATTTGCTCCACAAAATCCTAAGGATCAAACCATGAAACTTCTTAGTAAAAGGGACCTTTAAATTACAATTAGGAACAATTGTTTTAAAAGTTTAAGCTGTTAAATGAATGCATGATTTAATATTTAAATATTTTAACACTCTCCCTCACGTTTAGTCTGATCTTCTATCTAGTACTAAGCATGGAAATTTATTTAGGGAGACAAAATGGAGTCTGAAATGATTCGTACTTAAGATTTCTAACCTTGATACCATGGGAAATTTTGTCAAAGCATTATCAATTATTCTAAAAGTTTAAGCCGTTAAATGACGTGTGATTTATTATTTAAATATTGTAACATTTCTCATGAAAAATTCATGGCCAAGCAGTAGATAACTTGAGATTTCCTCTTGCTTTGCACCACCAAAAAGGAAAGTCATAGAAAAGTCATTCTTGTCGCATGATATTCATAGTTGGAGGAAGACAAAACAAGTACGGCACCATCGAATTTCTAGCAAAAGAAAAAAGTGGATCACATTCAATCGACACAAATTCTCGGGGTCTATTGGCCATATGATCTTTGAGGCACTAATAGAAACTAACTCTGCAAAAGCTTGAGGCTTAGTGATTTTGTGCATATTCTACACGGTCGATAATAGAATATGATGTGCCTATATAAACAAGAACCTGCTTAATAAAGTTGAGAAATATCAACCGGGAATGCTACTGAAAGAAAGTGTAGGGTCATTGCAAGTACGAGCGTAGGGTTGCCACGCAATAACACGTGACACTAGATGTTGAAGAAGAGGAGTGGCTGCCGCAAGATCCGCCAGAAAAAGTGCACGCCGAGCACTCAGCTTGGTCACTACACTGAACATAAAACCCTTGATTCAAAACTGCCTGCAAGCTGATATTGCATCTTCCTATATCATCGAGTGTGTTCTAACATTGGAAGGGAAAGGAGACGACCAGGCTAGGCCAAAAAGGGTTCGGCTTAATGTCAACATGAAAAGGAGACTAGCTTCCTTGGCCTCAAGATCACTAATTAAGCATAGATAACAAGGAATTGCTAACACATTGATTACACTTTATCAGGAAGGAAGTCGGTGCTTTTACAACTCTTAACATTTGTTGCCTAACTAATTCTTTAGTATAATCCATGATAAAGTCTTTAAACAAAATGACAAATCTCTAACTATACTTGTTAAATGAATCAACCCCATCCAATTCAAGAGTTCATAATGGAGGTCATTCAATAAAATTTGTTTAACATGTCATCTATTTTGCTCAATATAAATCATATTTGGATAAATGGCAAACTATATTGATATATGAAATAATGCACTTTTCACTTCTTTGTTTTTCCATCATCTCATAGGAATTTAATCTGGACATTTGATCACAAGTTTGTGAAAAGCTCAATAGTCATTAATTAAAACGTTGACAGTCTTTTTTTGTGTGTTTTTTTTTTATACTCTATTACAAACTATGTTGGTCTGCTATTAGTGAAATTGAATAACCCCAACTCGAGTCATTACTCTCTTGCAAAGACGAACTTTCACATGGACAAGCCTCGAGTGATCTTGAGGATGATGAGAAGGATGGTTTTGGAGGAATTTGCAAGGCCTCAACACGTCCTTTTAGCATCTCCACAACTTGAGTCATACAGGGTCGAGCTCTCGGATTGATCTGAATGCACCATAAGCCTACTATAATCATCTTCTTCGTGGTTTCTTCATCCCCCTCATCTATGATCCCATGCAGCCCAAGGTCTTCTTGAAGCTCCAAGCGTCGATGGACCCAATGAGGAAAGTATGTTTCGCTAGTATGATCTACCATGACTTCGATATTTTTCCTCCTACCGACCATCTCTAGAACCATCATGCCATAGCTATAGACATCGGATTTGTGAGAAACCCCTCCGATGTTCCTCATGAACAGCTCTGGAGCAATGTATCCAGGGGTACCCCGGGCACCTAGCATTGATACTATGCTCTCTTGTCTCGGGCATATTTTGGCAAGACCAAAGTCGGAAATCTTGGGACAATAGTTTGCGTCAAGGAGGATGTTGTGAGGCTTTATGTCAAAGTGCAAGATCCTCGTGTTGCAACCTCTATGCAAGTACTCTAGCCCATGAGCTATGCCAAGGGAAATCCGGTACAATGTGTCCCAACTCAATAGTTGATCTAACTCCAATGTGTTACTCCTGTTAAATATGAACTTTTCAAGGGATCCATTAGGCATGAACTCATAAATCAAAGCTCTTTTACTTCCTTCAAAACAAAATCCCAAGAGGTTGACAACATTGACATGAGAAGTCCTGCTTATGCTCGCAACTTCATTAAAAAATTCTTCAGCATCGCCTTTCAACTTCTTTAGAAGCTTCACTGCCACAAGTTGACCATCTTTAAGCTTGCCTTTGTACACACAACCATAGCCTCCTTGGCCTAACTTTTCTTGAAAAGAGTTGGTCATCCTCTTGATGTCTTTATAGGTGTATCTTCTCGAAGAGATGAGTCCCTCGATTTTCATTTCACCATCGAAATATTCACTCCTCTGCTTTATCAAAGCCATAATTCTTCTTATCGTTGGTTTCTTCTTGAAGGAAAGCATTAAAATAAGGATGATCCCAATTCCAGCTCCTAATGGTGCTATCCCTAAAAAAAAAACATAGGACATTTTGAAATAGCAGTCTCACTTCATCACTTTATCGAGGCTTCCGAGTTGCGAATCTTTATAGAAAATAGACAACGAAAAAAACAATTTAATGGATTACCTATGATGGCTTTTCTCCACATAATGCTACGTTTCCCTGCCAGGACACAAATGCTTATCAAATAAATCCTTAATGAAGTTGGGATGAAACTATTAAAAGAGTGCTTCCTACAATGCAATGGATCATGCATATATCTTGAATGGAAGCATGTGCACATGCTTGGGATCCACCCAGAAAGTACGGTTGTATATGTAGAGTTCAAATCTATCAATATTACCTACTTCAACTGCACGCTTGGTGATATTTTAGCGTCACTAGTGGAGGCGGAAGCTTTTTTTTTGTTTGGTAGCGAGGACAACAAAATTCCACAAAGAAAATGAAGTCACTTTAGTCCGACATCGGCGTGCATCTTCACTCAATACATTAAAAACATTGGATCTTGTGGGACGCAGATGGCAACCTCAAGATCAAACATTCAAGGCCGAGAAGGTTGAGGTGAAGTTCTAATTTGCACCTTCCCTCCACATGGAGAGATGAAAGATCAAGCAAAGCAGTAGATATGGAATCTCAGAAAGCAGAAAATTGGATCCCCTAGGAATTTACCATCATTGTAGCTATGAAAATGAGGAGCATCTTGGCAAAGGCAAGCAAAATTAGTGTTCTTGAATCCACACCATCCCTCACTTCCCTCACACTTGCTGCATTAATTACAGTCCAATTCAATAGGAATCCCTTCTTAATCTCAATGTAATCCATAGACATCAAGGCTAGGGAAATTGGCATTTACGTATACAGGTATGCTAACTACAGAGTAGTGGGAGCTGACGGCAAAATAGTAATCCATTTCCTCCAGTGCTTCCTTGGAGGAAAGAGAAAAAGAATGGTGGGTCAAGTTGTTAGCACAGTGCACTAAATATGTTAACACTTGTTGGCTGCGAGGATGCAATTATAGTAGAAGAAGAACTTGGCATTAGTGCAACTCAGATTGTAAGGCCATCTTTTGAGGTTGATAGTACGTGAAGGAGCATCACAGGATTCCTAGTACACGGGGGCATTAAACAGGAGGTATGAATTGTGTGCATAGAAGATATCCTTCATATTGAACCCCTGTCCGAGAAAGGATAAGGTATATCTCTTTGCAGGTAATCTCGAAATTCAAATTGCCACAATAGGACGCTTGTTCACCAGAAACCCTCAAAGGGTAGCTAATGTTCGGCTAATATTTGCAATTCTGAGGCATGGAGGCCTCGTGTCGTGCATCATCCGATAGAGCCAGATAGACAAAGTTAGCAAAGATGATGATAATGACCAATTGGTGACAATTAGCTACTCACATGAAGTTTTGGTGATTCATTTGGACCGAAAGTAGGTAGAGGACTGCAGAGGATAGGAGAAAGAGGTAGGAGAGAGGATGGAAAGCATTTGCAGAAAAATCAAATGGAGTTGGTTTGAATTGGTCCTAACTCCTATCATTGTTGTGTGTTGGTTCTTCTACTTCTAAGCCAATACCAATCGGGGCACAAAGTGGTCTGAAACGTGCATTTGTATTGGATTGAAGCATATATGGCTTATGCTTGGATCCACACTCATTATAGTGCTTACGCTAATAATAAATGAGGTCATGTCACAATTAAAACCTATAGCGTGATAGAGTTAATTATATGTACGGTTCAAATCTATCAATGTTACCTATTTCAACTAAGCACTTCATCAGATTTTAGCACCACTAGTATAGATGGAAGCTTTCTTTTTTCTTTCCTTCTTTTGTTCTTTCATTCTTTCTTGTTTGGTCGTGTGCTCAAGAAAATCCCACAGAGAAAAGCAAGTTATTTCGGTCCAACATTTACAAATTTTTACTATGAATATGGTGAAGCTTCAGCTTCACTTAATACTTATTAACCATTGGATCTTGTGGGACGCAGATACCAACCTCCACATGCCGAAATGAAAGATCAAGCAAAATAGTAGATATTAAAACTCAACAAGCAAAAATAGAAAAAACTCCCTCATCCACTTACCATCATTGCAGCTTTTAGAATGAGAGCCATCTTGGCAAAAGCATACGAAAGCATTGTTCTCGAACCCACACCGACCCTCACTTTCCTCGCACTTGCTGCAATCAATTGCAGTCCAGTTCAAAAGGAACCCCATCTCCATAATCGCACTGTAATTCATAGTCGGCAAGCTAGTGGAATTTGCATTGACATCAACATGTACACTAACTGCAGAGTCGCAGGTGCTGATGACAGAATTCAAATATATTTCCTGCGATACATCCTCATGAAAAACTGCAAAAGAGTGGTGGGTGGAGTTGCTAGCACAGTCCACCGGATATGTAAAATCTGGCGGTTGCGAGGTGCAATTATAGTAGAAGAAGAAATCATCATTAGTGGGACTCAAATTGAAAGGTGTCCTTTCCAAGCTGATATTATGCCGCGGAGCACCACAGGTGTCAGTGTCATGGTACACGAAGGCATCAACCAGGAGGACAGAATGGTTGGCGTAGAAGATTTCCTTGATGTAGAAGAACTCACTGTCCGAAAAATTCAGGACAGGGTATATCCCTGCACAGGTGATCTCGAAATCCGGATGGCCACAATAAGACTCCGGTTTGCCCGAAATCCAAAAAGGGTACCTGATGTTTGGGCCATATCCGCAGCTCCGAGGCGCGCAGGCCTCATACTGCGCATCCTCCGACACAGCCCTATAGACTAAGCTGGCGAAGATGACGACAAGGGCCAACCGGCAACAACCAGCTCCGCAGATGAAGCTCTGGAGATTCATCTGGGACTGGAAGGAGGAGGCAGAGGACAGCAGAAGATAGGAGAAAGAGGCAGGAGAGGGTGTGGAAAGAGCAATTTGCAGAATATTCAAAATGGGGTTGGTTTGAACCGGTCCTGAAACTCCAGTCGCTGTCGTTGTGCTGGTTCATCGACTTTGAAGCGAAGAATGCCGAGCGGAGACGGAAAGTGGCTCCAGGGCGCGCATTAGTCAAAGCCTCATGGCTTACGCGGGGGAATTTTTCGCCCCTGGAAAAAAAAAAACTTAAGAGGAACAAACCAGGAAACTTCCTAGTCAAACGGGACTTAGGTTGGAGTACCCATGGGGGCCGAAAGGAAGTCCAATCTAAATTGCCTTCCTCAGGAGCTCCTCCTCCGTTGACCATTGACAATTCAACATTGTGACGTGTTTGGCTCGCAACGGACCTTCGTGACTAGTCGGCGAAAACGACTTTCTCTCTCTCTCTCTCTCTCGTGAAGAATTGCTGGCCAAGCAGTAGCTAGGTTGAAATTTCCTCTTGCTTTGTGCCACCAAAGCAACGTGTTGGAGGACCCAGGACACTTCCTTCAAAGGGACTTAAGTTGGAGGACCCAGCAGCAACGTGTTTTTGGAAATGTTGACTTTGATGGTTTTAACTAATCTTTAAGAACATATCCTAACTAAGCAATGCAACTAAATTATTGGTTGTTGATCTTTTTTTATTTTTTTATTTATTTTCCAATACCAAATTGACATGTTTTTCCAATGGAGTGGCCTTGATCCAAACCCAGGAACGAGTGAAATTTTTTTATCGGGAGTACCCCCTTCTCTTCGAGATAGTCTTTTGGAAACTTTGGGGTTCCATATGGGGTCATTACCTTTTCGTTACCTCTAGATGATGCGTGTTTTTTTTTCAATTAATCAGATGTTTTTGTCATCATGGATTAACATGCTTCTTTAAGATTGTGATTAGGATTAGAGATCAAATCTTGCCCGATTCGACCAATAAATGACCGAGTTGACCTGGTATTCTTGCCCCTCAAGCACGCAAGTTCAAAAGATGCATAAATTGTTCTTTTCGGACCAAACTAGTTTTCATTTTAAGCAAAAGAGAAAGAACAAATGAAGTTTATTTTATTTCTTTCATCTTGATATACTTTCCTTTTGATAGTCGCATGTCGGTGCCACATGCAACGTTCCCATCACTGGTAACGTGGAGGAAGAATTAGACAAAATTCTCATGCACGAAATGCCCTCAAAGTTTCGTGAAATTACACCAATACCATTTTGTGAGTGTGTCGAAGCAAATATCGGCTCATTTCGTTAGCTAACGTCACTAACCTGAAAAGAGGAAAAATAGAGAGGGTAGCTTTGAGCCACAATCCAATTCGCGAGATTATTTTCAAAGTAATATAATTAGTTGATTGTCATTTCTTCTTTATAGGAAATAGAATATCTAGACCCAAATAAAAGATTTATTTATCATTTTTTTTAGTTCATCTCTTGACGAAGCCTAGCCTATTTCTCTAGTTGATGATATTTTCTTCTTCTTTTTTGTGTGTTTAATTATATTGTGTTAATGATGGATAAGAGTCACACGTGCTTACAACTCATTTTAACCCTTGCAGAAAATTAGAACAACTCATTTTAATTGGCCTTGTCTGTTTAATTTTGCACACCTGCTTTTCTTTTTCTTTTTTCTTTTTCTAATATTTGATTTTTTTTTTTTTTTAATATTGCTGGATTCTCAATGATATACCAAACGGGCCCTAGTAGGTTATCAAAATTATACTGAAAAAAAATGGGGTCAATGCATGTTAAATGGGATTCTAGGGGTCACCCCATCTATGATCCATCCAAACAAGACCCAACTTGCCTATCTGCCACCTCTATCTTAAAACTAAAGACCTGAATTTGGTTCGGGTCTTATTTTGTAGTTTTCTTTTTACCCCAGAATGGCTTCTCAACCCAAGTTAGGTGGGGCTTAAGAAGGAAATTGCCAACCAATCTAGTCAGACTCAGAGGTGGCAAAATGGACCTAAAACCCATATTTAAACCCATATTTAATGATGTGGGTCATAAATGGATTGTCTTAAATTTTAAAAACAAGTTTAAGTGAGTCATAAATGGATTGATTAACAATTTAATGGGCCTTACATGTATTTTAAATGGATTATAAATGAGTTGGTTATCTAACCAATTTAAGTTGGTTGTGGATAGACAAGTCTTTTTTTTTCTTTGTGCTAGAGAAACCACCTCAGCCAATAGCCGAAGTGTAAACCCCCAAGTGCCATCTAAGCAGGAGGACCCACCACCCCCGGTAGCACATTTAAGTCACCTAGCGCCTCTCCTAAGACTCGAACTCATCAACTCTTCGCAAAGAATCAACAAAACCTTATTCAGCAGAGCCGGTGGTGACAAGTCTTTTTTTTTTTTAATTCTTTTAATTATCTGATTTTTCATAATTTAGAACTTCTTTTCTTTTCTTGTTTTTTTTAAGGAAATCTGATAAGGATCGCCTATTGGTCACCAGCCACCGCTGATTGTCCGTCGTCATTCACCACCGGTAGTCGGTCACCGTCACCGATCATAGAAGAAAAATAAAAAGAAAAAAATAAAATGAATAAAGAAATAATATAAATATATAAAATAATTTTTTAAATTATAAAAATTATCCATAGTGTTTTAGCAATATATATTTGTAAAAATTTATAAGAAACAAGTTTTTCCAAATCGAATCTAATACTGAAGTCTTTTAGCAATAAGTCGGGTCGGATACGAGTAGCTAGAATTTTATTGTATAGAAATGTATCAAAATGAATTAAATAAATCAATATGGATCCAACCATTTTTTGCTCGATCCAAATTCAACTAGACCCATCTGTTTGACAGATGTATTCAGACCCATGGCCAGCTCTAGTGCAAATCTCCATGGAACCAATAGCTGGAGCCAGTATTCTCAATATTGAGAGAGACAAAAAACTCTTCATTGAGTGACAAGGAGTAGCTTCCCAGATGACTTCATATCAAATTCTCACACATACAGGCCAACCGGGACAGTTTAGCTCTTCCTGTCTTATGTACAATCATGGGCTTAATCAGAATTTTCCAAAACAAAAAAGACATCATATTCAATATGTGCTATCGACAATTGCACGTTGGTAGAGAATTACCAGTTCTGATGCCAGAATTCTGGTCATCGTAGATCAATGATGTCAAATTTAAGATCCGGATTCATGTAAACATCCGTACACGCCTTGTAAATTGGCCCGCCATCTGAAGGCTGGTTATGAGGGTGAAACCCACGCTGCTGGCAGTTTCTTATGACTGACATGCCACCAGGCGTCGTCAACCGAAAAATCCCGTGGGTTCTGCGCAGAGTTAAAATCATGGCAGTTAACAATATGCATATCATCCAGCAAATAAGGCCATAGGTGAAAAGACAGGCTAACCTCGAACCATCTTTTGGAGCCATTACTATTGCAACAGCTTCTGGCAACATGATCTAGACCAGGGGGAAATGAATGAGTGAACCAGTAACTAGATACAAAGCCTAATGACACTCCACATTTAATGTGCTACGCAAGCTCAATAGCCTACTTTAGTGGACGAAAAGGAAGGGAAAAAAATATATATATATTGTGTTTAAGACAAGTGTAATTTCAAGAAGCCACATCTTGGAATCGATGGAAGAATAGGAAAGACTGTATGATAGTACGCATGCATGTCTGGTGCGTGAATAAAATCTTCTCTCAGGCAGAGCTTCACTAGCTATTTTAATACAATTGAACCAACTAGTTCATGTCAACAGAAACTTTCTATAGGCAACAAGAAATTTTCTTCATAGGTAAGGTAATGCGAGAAAAGGTCAACTCAAAAGTCAAGAATTTGAAGATTGGGTAAAGTAAATGAACTAAAAATACACACCGTCTGGTGTGTTGACAACCATATTCCAATAGCAAGTGAGGCACAACTATTATTTTTTCCACGTGTACCACCACCTAGCCAATTAAAAGGGTGACAAAGACCAGAAGAAATACACACCTGATATGAGTAATGGGTATGAAGATCGATTGAGGACATGAAACAGGACTGTGAAGGATGCGTCTGAAATTAAACATTGATGAACAATCAATCTCTCAGTCAAAAAATAAAAAAAGTAGGAGCTTCCAATATAATTTAGCAAAACATATGAAAGGTACATGCAGCTGACAATGAACCATGACCAAAGTTTGACCAACAACTGCGAGAGAAGAGAAGATACAAATGACGGAACAAAGTCTTCCCACAAAGGAGTAAGTTATGTATCTCATTATTTGCAAGGACATCTCGATTATGCTGAACCACTGTGCAATGCAATCAGTTTTATCTGTTCATAGCTACATCCAGAAGAATAACATGCAAACAAGAGTGAAGATTCCTCATCCTTCTCGTGATAGGGGAGACCCGAGAAGGAAAATGCATCTGTTGTTAAGTCATCAGATCATAGTGCTTTTTGTGAATTAACCTCTAGATGTTTGATGTAAGTGTGGGAAGATACTCAGATTCTAATTAGTAAGTTCTCACATACGCAACAGTTTGAGTAAACTGATGTTCACAACACAACTACTACCAAAGAATTACTCCAGACTGCCTATTTTAAAGCATCCAAACAATGGATCACTCTTTTGTCGCTCATCTCAGAATCCCAGAAGTGGGTAAAAGCAAACAACTATTTGTAAGCGAATTTCACCCATCAGAAGTTAAAGGCCCTCCAAAACATGTTGTTTGATCTAAAACTCTGGTAGAAATTACACGAACCCCCAAACACGCTGATACCCCATCCTTCATTTCACAAAGGTAAAAACATAAAATTTCTCCCAACCAAAAGTGACTCTGTATTAAGTTTGCTCAGCTTTCATGTCTTTGAACACATCAACAAAATATATGCACCCTATCTAGCAAAAAAAATAGCCATATTATATGCACCATTATCCACTCTACCAGACATCTTGACTGAATATAGCTCCAAAATAAGTGGAGCTTTAAACACTTCTGATGGGGGAAAGTTTCTAAAATAGTGTCATTGCCATACAACTGAAGTACAGGAACTTTAAATAGTGAGTTCCAAATATAACTTTCTAATGCAAGGGAACTGGATGAATTTACTTCATTTCCTCTACAAATCTGTGAAGACAATTCTGAAGCCTACAATTCTGAAGCCTGATCATCATAAAACTCATTATTAGATGGAATATAATCCTTCAGCACAATAATCAATCCACCATAATCATAAAAACTTATTATGATTATGGTGGATTCATTATTGTGCCTAACGAAAAACTTTAATTAGTGTGTTCCTAATATAACTTTCTAATACAAGAGAACCAGATGAATTTACGTCGCTTCCTCTACAAATCTGTGAAGACAATTCTGAAGCCTGATCATCTTAAAACTTATTATTAGATGGAATATGATCCTTCGGCACAATATTGAATCCACCATAATCATAAAAACACAAGGCAAGAAGAGTCCACAGGCACACCACAAAATACTCACATGAATCCACCCTAGTGGAAAAAGAGATTGCTTATCTTGAACTTCAAATATCTCTTCTTCATTTGTGGCCTGGCACTGGTTTTAAACAAATGTCAGCAGGTAAAGAACAAAATATGATCAATGAAAGAATGGTGACACTAAATATTTCCAAATGCATGCGGCTGACATACAGAATCTGATGTTGATTCCTGCTTTGGAATGATTAGGGCAGTGATAAAGAATTTTCTGTTTTTCTGTAAAAAAGACATGGAGAAAATATTAGCCTCACAAATAGCAAGGAACAAATTGAAGATTCTGCAGTGTTAATACTCACAAGTGAACCTGCAAGGATGCCACACGTTTCCAAATTACGGTCAGTATTGGCCTTAGCTAGTTTCAGAAAGGTATTCATCAACGCCGTTGACTGCATAAGAAAACAGCAGCAAAATCAATGAGCATGCAGAAATTCTCAGTCTGAACTCTCCAGTTATTTACTGATTGTTACAGATTTATCATTTGCAAGGCTATTCTGTCTCTAATTCATACATTGCATATTTATTAAAGATCCTATTAACAAGTGCCCTGGAGACTCTTTAACACCAAAATCTGCATTGGAAATTCCAACATTTCCTCATTTGCTTACTTAACAACTGCCTCCAAGGCACTCTTTAACACCAAAATCCTTCAAATAAATAGACCTAAATTGGATAGTCAAAGAGTTTCAGTTACGCCAATGGCACTTGCCGATAAAAAAAAAGGAGGTTATAAACTAGAAGGGAACAATGCAACAAAGTAACCATGAGCAAAGGACTTCAAGACTCACAATGTGCAACTGCAGGGGAGACTCCGAACAAATATAATTATCAGATGCTGGCTTGTCCAAGCCACACTTTAAATCGTTATGTTCGTGAGACACTCCTGGAATTAAATCTTGCACTTCTGCCAGAACAGGAGGAGGAGATGGCTGTCGAATGATATCTGCTTGAACAGTTGTTTCTGTAGTTTCAAAGGAGATCATCAGAGGTTCTTCCTCAGTTTGAGGCGCCTTGTTGCCATCGTTAACACCGAGATTTGAATCCAAGCTGGATGTTTCCTTTTCCAAGTCAGTGGAGTCCTTCTTAACTGCATGTTTGTCTTCTACAGATGGTAGCAGCCTGCTTCTTGCATAAGGCACAATTCAGTCAAGGGCACAAGTGAAATCAAGATGAGAGGAAAGCACATACATGCTACAATGATCATAGAGCTTACTAGACCTTGAAATCTTTCCACAATGTATAGGTATTTAATGAATAACAGAATAGACATTGAATTCGCCGGAGTTCATAGAAGACAAACCTGGGTATTTCAACTGGAGTCAAATCTATGTAGCTTGGATATTGAACCTGGTCATAGGAAAAGTCAGCATCCATCAGGATTGAAGAATGAAGAGAAAATGTAAGACCAGAGTTCCATACCCCTTTATCACTCCTAGGTGGCTGCCAGTACCCGTTAAGTCCATTAGGCCCTAAAATAGAATGCCTGGAGAGAGTCTCCTCCTTCGGGCGCACCATACTAAGTGATCTACAAAACTCAAGAGAAAAAATAAATAAGCTGAAGAAATCTCTCATTTGACCGCCTAAACAAACTTCTAGATTCTTTCATTCATCCTAATCCAGCACACAAGAATGTCTCGAGAATAACAAATCAATTTCTTACATGCTCAACTGGACTACATCTCACAAGAATCTGTACATCAAGTTGAGCTTATCTTCACAAAACTTCGCTTATGCATGTCTCATATCTAAGCAACCCTTCATACACGCATTGCAATAGAAGCATAATTTTACCTAGCCAATACATTGAAGAGTGTTTTTAAGAAAATTGTAAGTGTGGCCATCAAAATGATAGCAAAAAAAAATACAGACATCAGCAGCCAACCATAAGTTCTCAAATGCCCTGATAAGAGGTGCCTAGTGTGGGGTAGGTCACAATTGACTGACCATCTATAGGACCAGTGCACATCACTTTCATTGCATTAGTGGACAGATTAGGCGGAGAACACAAAGAAAGTGGCCTGGAGACCTAACCAAGAAACCAATGTGGGCACCATCATATAGGAACTGTCAAATCTAGACCATCAACAGTATGAGTTGCTTGCACTAGAAAAGCTCCGCTTAAAAGGAGTCAAGTAAAACTCTGCCTGATACAAAATTCTAACTTAAAGGTTATCAACAAATCAAAATTAATTTATCTTCCAAAATGTGAAGATGTTACCAAGAAACAACCACTTACAATTTGCGGAATTGCTCATTCACTGGACTGGATTGCAGAGGGGGCTGGATCGTTGTACTTTGATAATTTGATAGTTGAGAAGCTGGTCTTGATACCTAGGATAATGCATAGCATTAAGATCAATGCTCCTTAAATCACAAAAATAGCATCACACAACTCACACAACTGAAGACAGTTAGGATAAGTTTGTGGAAGAATAGGCTGCAGTACCACTTTCATGTCGTAATTTGTCAAAGTCTGCTTTCTGACAGGAGTCCATTCCAGAGAATTACTTTGATTACGATAACCCCAGTTGTTCATCTGGTTCGCCTGTTTTCTGTTAGAATCATCGAGTATCTGTTGCACTTTGGGCTTTAATTCCTCCAGCTCAGTCAATGCACTTAGAAATTGCTACAATAGAAAACATAAACCATGTTCACACGTGATCCAGAATGATGCAGTATTTCTCATTTCCACATGAAGTGACATAGGAAACTAGGAACATACCTTTTTCAGTAAAGCCTTCTTGTTTTGTAAAGACGCTCTATAATCTCGATGGCGAGGAATGGTCTCAGAAACCAAACTGATGCAAAAGAATGGAATCATAAATAAAGCTCCAGTGTAGTTTCTTGCAAATATGAGTAAAATTGCTTCTCCAGTCTTCTCATGACCAAATCAAGTATCTATTCACAGGACAGTAACGCAGAAAACAAGGGAAGACATATTGTACCTTGAAAACCTGAGAAGCATAACATACAGATCTACGATATTATTCTCCGCTCGGAATATATTAGCCTGCATGCAATTGACACAGGGGAGATAAACAAGCAGTTAAGAACAAAAATTGATCCAAAAATTTTGTGGACGCAGGATTTAGGAGCGGTGGACTTAATAACAAAGAACTGCAAATTCAGTCACGTCATGTCGCAAGCAACAATAATCCACGATATATGCAAGAACAGCAGCATGCATCGATCAAAGAATATGGAGCTGATACTCATTCAAACTCTTAAGTGTTCGGGGTCAGCCAATCGAAATTATAGAAGATGTTTTAGACATCCAGCAATCTACTGTAACCAATGACATCAAGTAAGACGTTCTCCATCGCATAAACCGCCGTGCACCACAGGGAGAATCGAGTTCCGAGTAACAATGAGAGACTCTATACATAGCAATTCGTCAGATGTAGATCAATCAGACAAGATGAAGCGATCGTGTAATGGAGACAGATAACCCCAGTTAAGCATGTTACCAATATCAAGAAATGAATGGCCAAAGTCTGGGAAGCCCAGAACAGCCTTCACAGTCTCGTTCCCGTCCTAATACATGCCACGACGAAATCTTTACCTTTTACCAAGACCGATCATTATGTGTAGTACCATTGGCAACAAGTATCCAGGAAACCGACTAAAACAGCTGACGTATCAGAAGCTTCGCACCCCCGACAAGGCGTCCTAGTCCCGAAGTGAAACGTAATTCGAAATCCTCCGAGCTTCGAAATTGGCTAGCGAACTCTCGTAAAAAGCCATGAGGAACGAAATGCTCCAGAATCTAGAACTAACCGACGACTACGAACTAAGAAACAAGCCTCCGCATGCCTCTCGCCTCGCGTTCGATTTACTCAAAAAGAACCGAACAAGAACTTTAAAAAGCTACCGAGAGAATCGAAAAAAGAGCAGTCGGAATCAACTTCAGCACATCGAGAAGAACCACAAATCGAGCTAGGAAAACACCGCGACGGACCTGCTTGAGGACGTTATCGGCGATCCTGAAGTAGTAGCGGAGCGCGATGCGATTGTCGACGTCGAGCCTCTGCGCGCTCGCCGCGATGTTGATCTTCCCCGAAGACGAAGACGACGACGAAGAAGAAGAAGAAGACCTCATTCTCCCGATCGAATCGATCTCTACCGCGCGAGCTTCCGCCTCCGTCTCCCCTTCTCGAGCGAGCGAGCGAGCATCTACCGGGGGCGGCTCGATTCAGGTCTTCCGGCGGCCGATTCCGGTCGGCGGCGGCGAGCTCGGAGGGCGGCCGTCGGCGGCGGCGGCTGCTTCGGCTCGGAGTGGCGGCGAGAGAGAGAGAGAGAGAGAAGAGAGAGAGAGGGGAGACGGGATTCGACAGAGACGGTGATTTCTGGTTTGGCGGGGGGGCGAATTTGGAAATGCGGCGACGCCATTAGAATAATCGCCGGTTGTTCGGTTGTTGGTGAATAGAAGGGAGAGGGAAATAGGAATATGTCGTCATAATGTCGCCCTCTCCTCTGACATGATAAGTCAACTTTAATTCGCGTTTCGGATGGCCATAAGAGGTGGCAAAATGAGTATTAGACACATTTATGACCTATTTAAATCATAAATAAATCATATATAAGTCACTTTTTTTAAGAAATTAATTAAATAGGTTTAACAATTAAAGGCTTAATATAAATGGGTCTTAAATGGAGTCTTAAATGGGTTGGATTTAGAACTCATTTTCAACTAAAACCAAACAATCTCTCTCTTCTCTCTTTAACTTTACAAAACGGGTGAATCGGGTTTGGGTCGGGTCATAAATGGTCTCACCCAAATCGAGTCATTTAACCCGTTTATAACCCATTTATTATAGTGCAAAATTTTTTATCCATGCCCAACTCATTTAACGAAACCTAAAAAAGCTTACATATATATTTTTTAAAATGGTATTGTTAAAATGGTTTTATACAATGCAGATTTAATGGACAATTTTTATCATTTTAAAAATAATTATATTAAAAAATCGAATTTTAATTATTTTTTTAAATTAAGTTTTTAATTATTTTTATTTTTTTAAGCCTCTAGCCAGGCCTTATGCGGGTTCGGGACGCCCTCGCGCCAGGTATGGAATAGCGGTATCCCAAGTGGGGAGTAGGATACGGGGGGGAAGGCCCAGATCGAGTTTGGTGAACGGCGAGCCCACGAGAAAATGGACCTGAATGAGAGTGGGTTTGGCTTTTGATTTGAGCCGCTTTGTCTGAAAGCCGAAATCTCATGTGTGTCCAACACGAAAGTCGTGCGCCCACTGTACTCGACATGGAAAAATTGGACAAGAAAGGGACTTTTATATGGTAATGCGGGCCATTACGCAATCCACTTTTATCACTGCCAACTTAGAAAACGGTATGCCACCACCGATTATGGTTGCTCAATGGTAAATGGGTCACATCCCCCTTCCATGTGGTCATAACTTCGAGCTTAAAAGCAAACCACTGGTCAATTTATGCCGTGGGCATTCAATGCACCATGTGAAGAGACTACTAACTTCTAGAACGCGGATAGGGCTGTAATGGTGAGCTCTTACACATATGATTAAACTAAGTAGTTATGACTTAAATCAAAGATTCCATAAGTTTCGACCAAAAAAATAGATTTACTTTCCATAACAACTATGGGACTCTTATGGCAACGCCCAAAGGGGTAGTTGCATTGTTCGCCCCACTCACCTATTTACTAATTGAAAAGAAGACCTTGATAGCCATGCAAAATATAATTAGCAACCGCAATTGGAGCATCATTAGTGCAAGTTAAGATGTTAAAAGCTTAAAAATTGGGGATTTAGAAAACCTATTGCAAACCAAGTTGACTTACTTTCCTTCCTTCTATAGAAATTCCGCATTCTTTTTCAATTAGAGAAGCAAAAATTAATTGGACAATGTACTGTCGAAACAAATCTTGACATTTCTCCTAAATCTCATTGATCTCAACTTTTATCAGCTTGATATTCTTCGGTTGTTTACCAGTCTCAAAATCCCTTTGTCTAGTTTTCCTTTTGAGTAATTTATCTTTCTAGATGTCGATACTAGTTGAAGAGGATGATACTGCTTCTGGCCTAGCCATTCTCTATCACTCCTTCATTCATAGTCAACATTGCTACCCATTTTTCGGATTTTCTGCTAAATCAGTCCGACAGTCTGTCAAAATGGAAGAATAGGATGAAGCTGCATCTTGCTTGGCTATTCCCTACAAAATGTTAGGCACATTTTGGTCTGATAATGATATGGCTATCAAGGAAGGTGTGGCTACTAAAGGTAAACTAAAAGAATGCAAACTCAATCTGTTCCTTCAGCTTCATCATACCCCAAGTTATACTTTCGAGCATTCAAAAACACAATGCAAGGCACATTCATTTCACCTTTAAATCAAAGGTTGAGAAGAACTGGGTCTTGAAAATAAGGCCTTGGTCCTTTCCTAACCTCTTCTTATTATGGGAAATTACTAAAACGGTTCTAAACCTATTACAATTTTTTCAATTCAGCCGTAAACCTCTTTTTTTGTACAAATTCAATTCTAAACATTTTGCAATTATGTCAATTCAGTTTATCCGATTAAATTTGGTCGACCAGCACTAACGTAGATGCCAGCCTTTTAACGCCAACCGTCCAGCCGACACTAACATTGCAATTTTTTTAATTATTTTTAATTATTTTTGAATTTTTATTTTATTATTTTTCTTTTTTATTATTCCTTCTTCTTCTTCTTCTTCTTTTGGCTAGTACCGGCCATTAGCGAGACCTCTCCCAGCCATGCCGAGGCTCGCACCTGCTCACCCGTGACGGCAAAGCCTCTCTAGTGGCCAATAAGGTTGCCAAATCAGCCATTGGTGAGGCCTCGCCTAGCTATGGCGAGGCTCACCCTCGCCATCATGATGCTAGGCGAGGCTCATCCTCACTCACCCACGACAGCAAAGCCTTACTAGTGGCCAGTGAGGTTGACCTTGCCAACTGTAGCCTCGCGTCGATCCGAAGAAGAAGAAGAAGAAAAAAAAAAAGAAAAAAAGAAAATTATTTTAAAAAATTGCAACGTCAATGTTGGCTAGCTAAATTTGGCTAGATGGACTTAACTAACATTTTTGTAAAAGGTTTAGAATTAAATTGACAAAAAAAAAGGTTTAAAACTAAATTACAAAAATTACAATAGGTTTAGGACTATTTTAGTAATTTTCTTCCTCTTACTATTAAAATGAACCTAACATGCCACCTCACTACTATGAATTTACTTATGATCCTTAATGGGAACAAACTCGTAGTCCCTCATGAATGGTTTTTTGAGGAAGCACTATTGAGAGTAGCACAAAATATCGGGATAGTTTTTTTAGTGATGGTGCAAAAGAGTTTGCATCTTACAAAATTAGAAGGTTAGGAGTATTTATCTAACTTAACGTCTCAATTATAATTGAGCACCATTAAAAGCCATGAAGGAAAGGAGCTTTGACTGGATTTTATATATTAGAGGTTGCTTAACTTTCATGAAAAAAAAATGGCAAATATTTGGGAATTCCTTAAGATTAGGGAGCCCTTAAGAAGCAAATGTTTAATTGAATTATAGCAAAAGTGAATATGAAACTTGATGGATAGAAAAAAAAAATCTAAGGCTAAAAAGGAAATTTAAATTAAAGTTGTGATGTAGGCATTACCACAATATACAATGTCTATTTTCAAAATTTTAGCTTGCATTTTTCATGCAATTGAAAAGAAAGCAACGGGTTTTTGGTGGAAAAATGATAACTAAAAATAGGGTTTGCACTAGGAAAATTTAGATGTTTTAAAACTCAAGAAACATAAGGGTGGACTTGGGTTCAGATATATGATTAACTTTTGATAAGGCAAAGAAAATGTTCGGTGGTTCACAATCACCACGTCACCCGCCTACATGGCATATATGCACCCATGTGGATCCATTAGTAAAGCAACACGTGTTATTTGAGGTTGGAATAAAAAATTATTATGTAAACTCATCTTTCTCTCACCTATAGGGTTGGCTGCAGGCGGCAATAGGCTAAGTGAGGCATTAATTACTCCTCTCTCTCTCTCTCTCTCTCTCTCTCTCTCTCTCTCTCTCTCTCTCTCATGCACGGTCTTTTCACGTTTGAAAATGGAGTTCTCCATCTTCCTTCCCAATTCTTACTCACCTCAAGTCCTCTCACTCTCGTTCTCCTTCTCCTTCCACTTCAACTTCCTTCGTCGCCATCCTCGCCTTTCCGGCTTCGGCCATAGAAACCGTGAGTGGCTCGGTTTTGATTTCGGGCTCAAGCACATCTCCACTGAAGCGGAAAAAGTTTGCAACTATTGGATCCTAAGCCCTCTTGGCCTTCACACACTGCTCGCTTTGTTCATCGTCGTCGTCCCCTTTTTGACTCTAACAGTAGAAACTGCGAGTGGCTAGGTTTCAATATGGGGCTCGGGCATATCACTATCACAGCAGAAGAAGTTTGTAACTACTAGGTCTTGAGCCCTCTTAGCCTTCACACGCCACTTGCTTCGTTCGTTGCAATCGTAGCCTTTTTGGCTTCAGCAATAGAAATTACAAGTGGCTCGGTTTTGATTTCAGGCTTGGGCACATTGCCACCAATTTTGAAGTGGAAGTGGAAGAATCTTGCAATTACCAATAGCAAAAATATATGTGGCTTTTCAATTTATTTTCAAGATTTCAATCATCTCTTAATTCTTTTGTCTTCACGTACCAAAACTTAAGTTTGTTATATTGGGGTTTTTGTTCAAGAAGTCTACACTTTTACCCTTGGCTATCATGAATTAACAAGCTTGAAAGTGCCGCTGAAGAAACCATTTCTGGTATTAAAGAAAGTAAAACTCATGGATGCAGAGTGAGTAAAGCTCTAATACTAAGTCAACCAATTACCGAAGGTTGAGCTAGAAGTTGTTGGCATTATCGAGCATTGGATATTGTTGAAGACTAGGGCAAAGGCCCTCATTTCTCGTAAGCACTTTTATACTGCTACTTTTATTTATAATAATTGAGAGCATAATGGATTATTGAAAATTGAAGCTTGATTACTTTTTTGAAGTGATTGTTGCTGAACATTGTGGAATATTGAAGGAGATTGGCATGTAAAACAATTTAAAATGACAATTTTAGTACACGAGAATTTACTCTAAAAAGTATTATGGTTGGTTGATTATTTTGAAGAAGATGTGATCTCAATGTGATTGTATTACAATCGTTTAGGACTGTACCTCCACTTCTATGCTAATAAATATAAACTTTGTATTTTTGTAGGTCAATCATCTATTAAATTTGATTATCCATAGTTTATACAGTCATAATGAAGTGTTTTTTTTCAAGAGTTTGTCAGGTGAGCATTTTACTCACACGTACATCTTCATTTCTACGTGAAACGGTTGCTATAGTTTATGTGAAGAATTTAAGCTTTGCATTTATTTGTTGATTTATGACTAAAATTGGTTTCCCTTTTTCCCTCTATCAGCAATGCTATCGATGCTCTTGGTAAGTTGAGGTTCTTGAGTGTTACCGAACCTATCTTCTTGGAAATATTGATGATTTGGATATAAGAATTAAACCAAATCCTGACAATGGAAACATCATGATAATATAAGTCTATTATCGATTATAGATTAATATGATTTTATTTTATAATAACTGAAGAATTCATAGGATGTTGATGATGATATTTGAGATTTCAAAGATAATGGTATTGGTGGGAAAGAGGAAGAAATGAATGGATTTACTAATCCCCAGGCCTCTGTATTCCACTTGAGAAAAGATTCTACAGAGGGGAAGCTCTTTCAAAGTCTTAAATATATTAATCCACAGAAGAAAAGAAAGACCTAGAAGTTTCCTTTTAGGTAGCTTAAACCTTCAAGCAAGCACTTCAGTCCACTCAAGTCAAGCACAGAACTAGAGTTAGAGTCAGATAGCGGAAGACTGAAAGTGAGTAGTAGATACTATGAAGTAAATAAATTATATAAATGACAAAGGATGAGCTTATTGACCATGTATTCTCAAGATGTAAATAAATTATTCTCCCCTATGTACATAATATAAATGCTTTAAATCGTATGTTGTATCTCAACCTTTTCATTTCCTATTTTTTAAAAACTTTAGTCTAGCTTAAAAGAATCTCTATTATTTTCAGGATTATAAGGGAGTGGCTTTGAGGTCGTCACCGTGAAACTAGGTTAGAAGTGGATGTTCACAAAATGTGATGTGAATAGTATTTTACATCTATGGCTTTTATGAAACCTATTGCAATCTATCATGACTGAAATAATGTATGCATACACAAAACTTTATTATCATAACTAAAATAAATTATGCACACAAAAACTTATGCACTAACTTACATATTTACTAGTATTAAGTAGAAAATTTCTAGACCTTAAGTAGATAATTCTATTTATTTTCAAGATAAATAAATATGACTTATCTCTTTAGAATTTAAGTTTGTTTTGAATTTATCTTTATTCTCTAAACAATGAGTTAAAAAAAAAAAAAAACTTATAAAAGTTGCAAAGGATAATATCATCATCCATGATGTTGATAAAGATTTTTAATTTAAAATTGGTATGACATTTGCAAATTACAATGAAGTGTAGAATATATACAATGCATATGGAATTTGTAAAGGATTTAGAGTGCGAAAATGACAAAAAGCAAACAATAGTAAATGAATATTATGAACATACACATTTTTGTGTAATTGTGAAGAATATTATTCATAAATTCTACCTCATGAACAAAGAGATATATATAGGATTGTGAAAAAAAATTGAATGTAAGGCTTGCATTATTAAATTCAAAATTGAATTAGGAGTTTGAGTAGCTGTCAAATTTGAGAAGGTTTATAATCATCATTTTGTTAATGATAAACAAAAGCACTTAATATGGTCATATTGACATATAACAGATACTAATGAAAGTATTTTGACTTCCTTTGTTGGAGTTGGTTTAAGGGCAACTAAACAGTATTTATACTTTAATAGCGAAATGAGAGGACAATAGAATGTTGACTTTATGATACAGGATAAGAAAAATAACTTGAGTAATGCAAGTGATTGTCAAAATCTCATTAATTATTTTAATTGCTTGCAATTAAATAGAAGTAATTTTTCTTAAACATTTCAGTTGATTCAAGAGCAAAGACTGAACAATTTTTTTTGTATGATTGTGTATCTAAGCTGGATTAGAAAGTTTAGAGACGTGATATTTTAATACTACTTACAATACAAATAAATACTATATGATATGTACATATTTTGTTAGCTTGAATTATCATTGGAAAAATATTCTATTTGGTTATACATTTTTGTCGAATGAAACCATTACTTCTTTTGCGTGGGTTTTTCAATTCTTTTTAGAAGTAATGGGTAATAAGCATCAAAGATTACTTTCACTTATCAAAATCATGCAATAGAAAATGCCATTAAAATAGTTCCTCTAGATATTAATCATTGTTTATATATATGGCATATAGGGAAAAATGCTATGCATGATATTATATATATTCTTGGAAAGCGAAGTTTTCACAATAAAAATTAGAATAAATTTTTGTATAAATGCGAATGAGAATTTGAAATGGAAAATATTTTGAAAGTTATGCGTCACAAGTGGATGCTGGAGGATAACAAGTGATTGGATATATGTATCGCATAAGTCATAAATGATATCCTACATTTAGCCAAAATAGTTTTTCCGCGAGAATTATATCCACTCAAAGAAGCAAAAGTACTAATAACGTTTTTCAAAATATGACATGTAAGACTATTACTTTATTTGAATTTATCAATCATTATGCAAAGTAAGCAAAAAAAATACACAACTTTGAAATTATTGATAATTTTGAGTATACTCAAGGAATGCCACAGATTATGGTTAAAAATAATGAAATATTAAAACATATTACATATGTCTCATGACACCCGAAATTTTTGTCGACGTTTTAAACATTCAGTTTGCAAAAGTAAAGAATTGTATGAAATGAAAAGATAAAAAAAATTAATTAGAAATAAGGAAAAAACGAAAAAAAAAAAAAAAAAAAGAGAGAGAGAAATAAATAAAGAGCCAAAAAGAAAAGAAAACAAAAAGAAAAAAAAAAAAAAAAAGAGAAAAAGGGGATGACGATTTCTCTCGGGGGCTTCCGGATTCTCTCTCAGGCGGGACTTTCTCTCTCGGACGCCCGCAAGCTCTCTCTCTCTCTCCCCGGGGGTTTTTTCGATGGCTCTGGCTCTCCACACGGGGGCTCTCTCTCCTCACACAGTCTCTCTCTCCTCTCGGACGCCTAGAAGCTGAATGCTCTCTCTCTCAGTAACTGCTCGGGGGGAGCTTCCATGGCAGATCTCAGATCCCTAGCCTTGAACGATCCCCGTAGACATCCGTGATTCCTTAGGGGAAAATCCCGACTTCACTCGCGGTCCATCAGAGGGAGTTTCCGCATCCGTCTCCAGTACTTCTCCGTCAAGCTCAAGTCGAAGGCGAGGGTTTTCCTCTCATTAGCGAGGATCATAATTGAAGACCGGCGGTTGGGGATTGCGAGGGGAGTTCCGTTTCGCTCTTGCTCTAGCGATTCTCACTCAATGGATCCCTCTCTTTCTCGGAGATCAGATGCTTGCTCTCTGAAAACTCGATCGGAGGAGGTTCAGATCCGAAGCGAACTGGCGGTGACAACAGCGACTCTTGACCGATTTCTTCTCTCTGGATAGAGTTTGCTCGATCGGTGAGCTCTCTTTCCATCCTCCTCGATCTATTAGGGTTTTCGATTTCTGTTCTCTATTTGCATCCGTTTGGGTCGTGGATTCTGATCTCTCTCTCTATCCCTCCTTCGGACGCTCACTCGCTTAATCAATCTGACGCCTTCGTTGCGGATCACACCCTTCCGGAGCTCGAGATACGGGGGTTCAGGTTCGCGCCGAGTAGGAAGTCTCGGCGTAGCTCCAAAATTGATCAGCGACAGCGGCTTTCTATCTCTAGCTTGATCAGGTTTTTCTCTATCTCTCTCTTAATTGTTCTGTTTCATGCACGAACTATCGCGCTCTCTCTCTTGAATTGTTCTCTGACTCGATTGTGTCTCTCTTTCTCGCTCGCCAATGGTATATTCGAAAGCTACTTTGTAATTAGAGAAATTGGCCTAGAAATATTGATTTCTGTCTAAGAGCCAAGACCCCTGGGATGCTTTCATTCACTATCTGTTTCATCATAAAAAAAGCCTGCTTGAAGGTGTGACAAGCATTACCCTTGCCCCTACACCTGATATGCCTCTGGATCCATGCACCATAACTAAACATTGTTTGATCTACGTGAAAACCATCTGGTGTTCTGTTAAGGGTAGCTTGGGTTTTTGCAGTTTAATATTAGATTATGTTGGCTTTTCTCTGTTTTGTATGATGGCTTCATTTTTTTTTTCATAATTGGTTGCTTATCCATTGGATAAGGTCTTCTTGATTTAGATTCGGTTGTACCATGCTGGGAATAAACTTTGAATATCGTGAACCTTTATCTTCCTGTCTTCTTATCCTTTTTGTTGTCTTGTTGTTTCTTCAGGTTAAAAGCTAATGTGAGTTTAGCCTTTTCCTGGTTTCATGTCTATTTTTGGGTCAAGGTTGTCCTTCACATAAAAACTGCAAAAAAAAAAAATGGTTGTATGTTTGCCTTGCTGCCCTGTTCTACTTTTGATAGACCTTGATCTCTTCCAGGATTTTGTAAATTCACGTGCTTTTAGTTACAATATATAATGAAGTGCTGTCTTTGATTTTTGGAGTTGATTTGATTAGAAATGCTGTCTTTTTTGTGGCTAATTACTATTAGTTTTAAAGATGAGATAGTAGATTTGTCCAGTTGCTTTTAATATTGTTGTAGAGTGACGGTGTGACATGCTACCATGTTCTATTTTTGATTGACCTTTTCATGTTCTTGAATTTTTAGAAATTCACGTGTTAAAAATTTTGAGAAGCTTCCTCGTGAAAATTGTTCTTATGATGCTGATTTCACATGATTTGTGTATCAATTGGACTCAACTTCTCTTATGATTCGCATGATAGAAATTTTTCATAAAAAATGAAATTCATGACCCTTATTTTTCCCTTATCAAAGCTGACCTTGTCACTTTTCTATGATTTTCTTATTAAGAAACTCTAAAATTGGATCCTTAACAAAATTTGTTCGTCTCTCTTTTGTTCGCGCTGTGGTAAAATTTCATATTCTTCAGATTTTCTTTTAGGTCAAATCACTATTAATGTGTCATGACATCCCAATATTTTGCTGCAATTCCGACGTGATATTGTGCATTCTTGAATTTTCTTTAACTTCTATGTAGCTCACGTTAAAAAAAATTTCCATGAAAATTGTCACCATGATTGGACGTGCATTTGATCCTAACTTGAGGTTAGTTTGGTTATTAATCGATGCCATTTTGATCAAGAAAATTCATACGTGCTCATGGTAAGATATGACTTCAATTTCATAGCGATTTGTCATCAAACAATTACAATTTATAGTCTCACGTGCTCTGTTACAATTCTGATTGCATGCTGGAAGTTGTGGATTAAGCATTGATTAGATGGACATACATGTAGCATGAACACACTCGATGATGCATATTGTTTGGTGAATGATCTTTTGTCAGCAAATTCACTTATTTGGTTAACAGAGAACCAAGGTTATATGACTTGGATGTATGTCATATTATATGCTGAATGATTTGATGAATGATTTTGATGCGACACATATTAATGCTGAACTTTAGGATATCACTCAAAACTTGACTTCGCATTGTACTTCTTTTAAACAATTGATTTTGATATGATGTATTATTTTTGGTTGCTTGATGTGTTTGACTGTTTCTTTTATTTGTACACACCTAGTCATAAATTTCTTAGATTAGGTTTAGATTAGGACCTTGAAGATGAAGAAGGCGTGAAGATGGTGGAGGTCGATGTCCATTCCGACCATTTTCATGTAATATCCATTTTCCCGACATATGTCTCGGGTTTCATGCATTGTATAAAACCCGACGAGTTGCGGGTTTTTTTCTCTTTTTCCCATATATTTCTCTTTTATATTTTCTTTTAGGTTTGCATGATAGATTTACTGTTTTTCTTGATTGTTTACTTCATGTCTTGCAATTTTAATTTCATTTATTGTTTTCCTTTCATTTTTTAGGAATAAAATAGAATGAAATAATCCACCGTGCGTGATCACTTAGTCTATAATTGACGATCCTGAAAATATAAAAAGAAATGCATGGACATGTTAGGAAAAACACAACATACTGTTTAGGTACCGAAAAGGCGATAATAGTAATATTAGCATAACCCAAGTCCCCAAACCTAGATATCTGGTTGTGTAGGAATCAAGAGAATACTCCCGATCCTCAATTGGGTTTCTAGCCAACCCCCAAAAATGAGGCTAGTGGCAACTCCTGTATATTTTTTTAGGTTGTTAAATACCTAGATCATATAAATAAATCCGTTGTCGCGCGGGGTACAAGCTTGGGAGAGCTCGTGATCTCGTGAGGAAACTCTTGTGATCAAAGTACTCCTAAACCCGACATTTCCCCACCTTGGATACATTTTCGAGGGGGTGGTGAGATCGGGTCGCGACAATGTCTACACCTATGTCATTTATAGAAAGTTTAAGGATGAATTCTTACATTATTTTTCTGAATATGTTCTTTGATCTGAAACTGATAGACAGTTGCACACTTATATAGTTGAAAGTAGTGAAAAAAAGTATAATGTCTATTTTTGTCTAGGCAATTCTACCATTATATGTAATACAATGATGGTTGTGCCGGCATATTTTATGTATTTTGACATATGTTGTAAATATTACAAGCATTCAATTATAATATATTTTACAAAGGTGGACAAAAACTGTGAAACAAAGTAGTCATTGCAATGATGTTGGAGAAAACTCTTGTGATGCAAGAAAGTCAAAGACATTCCGCTTGAAGAAATTAATGTAATTGGTTTTCGGTATTATGAACATTAGTGTGAATCACGATGTTATGAAGAAGATCACAACTATAACATTAATGGATCTTTACTCCCGTATTAAGAACAAAATACAATCTTTCACAGGTAAAGATGATGTTAATTCTTTGTTGGAAAATGATGAATCTAAATATGCAACAAATTGTAGAATTCAAATACTTGATCATCTTCAAAGAAGACCAAAAGATGTACCGAATAGTTGGTTGAAGAGTGCTGGTGAGATGTAAAAGAGAAATGAATCGTCATACACAATATACACCTCAAACTAGATACGTGATATGAGAAAAGCATTTTCTTTCCTTTTTGTAGCTCTAATATGATTGTATTTAATATTGTATATGGCATGTTGTAAGAATGTACCCAATTTTTTTTCATTTTATAGTTTTGACTAATCATTATGGTTTGAAATTCGTCCTTTTTTTTTGTAGATAAAAATAACAACCGTTAGTTGATAGTGTTTTATGACATTAACAAAAAAGCAGGATCCTTAATTCTTTTATTTTTGCATGATAAAAGCAATTTTTTACAATTCATACTTAATATGTACTCAATTTTTTCAGGAAAGGTGTTTAAAAAATCTTAAACCTTCCAAATGTGCTGTTAAAGTTGATTTCCATAATTCCTATGACACGGTTGATTGGGATTTCTTGGAGCTTGCTCTTCATGCCTTCTGTTTTCCCGAGTGGATTATTTCGCTAATTATAGTTTGCGTATGTACGCCAAAATATTCCATCTCTATCAATAGTGATTTACATGATTTTTTCCCTGCTGGAAGAGAACTTAGGCAAGATGATCCTATGTCACCTTACCTTTTTACCTTAGTCACGGAAATTTTCTCTAGAATCTTGCTCTCCTATATTGCTAGCAATGACTTAAAATATTTCTGGAGATGCAAATCTGTGTAGCTGACTCACCTCTTTTTCGCTGATGACGTATTCCTTTTCTGTCAAGCTGATTGGGCGTTGGTGACATTGTTAAAAAGGGGTTTGGACATTTTGTCCTCTTGGAGCGGCCTCTACCCAAATAAAAACAAAAATGAGATATTCATCTCAGGAGGGGATTCATCTCTTTGCAATATGATGCAATGGGCCTTCGGTTTTCAGGAAGAGAAACTGCTGGTTCACTATTTGAGTGTTTCGATTATTACTACTAGATTGGGCAAAGCAAACTGTGTTGCATTGACTGATCGTATTACTACCAGGGTTCAATCTTGGGTGCAACGCTTTCTGTCCTTTGCTAGGAGGCTGCAACTTATAAGGTCAGTACTCCTTTCAATTTAAGCATATTGGACTAGTGTTTTTAACCTTTCGTCCTCGGTTATAGATAATATTGAGCACATTTTAAGACAATTTTTATGGAAAGGCACGACCCTTGGCCGGAGTGGGGCCAAAGTTTCCTGGGACGATGTCTGTCTCCCAAAGGTTGAGGGCGGTCTAGGCATTCGGAAACTTAAAGATTGCAACAAAATTTCCATGCTTAAATTCATTTGGATTCTTTTCACTGATAAAAAATCGTTGTGGTGTCGGTGAGTATACTCTAACTTCTTAAAGAAATGAAACTTTTGGATTTCTTCCCAGCCCCGTTGTTATTCTTGGGCATGGAAAAAAAATCCTTCAACTGAGGAATTACTTTCGCTCATCCTTTGTGTGGAAGACTGGAAATGGCCTGTCAATGTCTCTTTGGCATGATCACTGGCTTTCTCGTGGCCTGCTTGATGCCTTTATCCCTTGCTCATTCCATGAAGGCTTATATCTTCCTGACAATGCTGTTGTTGGGGATCTATTTACCTCTATGGGTTGTTTATTTAAATCCTTTTTGGGAAGATGGGGGATCTCTCTCCTGGTGCTCTCTTTGGCTCGTGATAGGTTTACCTAGTGCTGTGACTCTTCTGGATCCTTCTCTGTAACTTCAGCATGGAATCCCATTAAAGTCAAGAAGGATCGTGTTGATTGGGCATCTTTTCTTTAGGACAATGCCGTAGTGCCACGGTTCCAGTTTAATTTATGGCTTATAACCAAAAATCGTCTGCCGACTCAGATGCTGCTTCTTTCTCATGGAAGGATTGACTATAATGTTTGTGCCTTCTGTAATGATGTTCCAGATTCTGTCGAACATTTATTCTTCGGGTGTCGCACCTCGGCTTCTCTGACCTACTTTTGGGCTGCCGGGTGTAACCTCCCGTGGCGAAATAGATGTTGGAAAATATCCTTAGTTGGGCCTTAAAGTTCTTATCCGGTAATGACTTCTTCCATTGCATTGCGCGGTTCTCGTTTAGAGCTATGTGTCACCTTATTTGGAAAAAGAGAAATGCGATTATATTTCAGGGCGAATCCTTAGTGGTCTCGGCTCTAAAAAACCACCTTATTAAGGTTGTGAGGGATAAAGTTATAACATTCAAAGATGTTCCTCCTACCCCGAGGAATAAGAGGCTTCAGCATGGTTGGGAGTTCGACCCTACGGTGTTCTCTCGTTTGCCTAGTGCTCCTTAGTTCTTGCTTTGCGCGAGTTGCTCCTATCTTTCTTGGCTTTCCGTTCTTAGCCGCTTCCTTGGGGGGCTGAGGGTTGGTCAGCCTTATTGTTATCTCTTTCCCACTTGTTTGTTTTGTTGCTGTGCCCTTGTGGCTTTCTTGTTTGCCTATGTGGCTTCTTACATTGGCTCCCCTACACTTTGTCTCCTTTTAAGGATTGAGTGTAGGTTTTTGGTGCCGATCTTTTGTATATTGCCTTAGCTTTATTTATATATTTATTACCTTTTACCAAAAAAAAAATCTTAAACCTTTTGTATTTATACCAATTTAGTCCTAAACATTTTTACTTAGTGCCAATTCAATCCTTTCTAGCTAATTTTGGCCGGATTTTGCTAACTAGATGTCAGCCGAATGACGTGGCCTAATCGGTGCTGACATCGACAACTTTTAATAATATTTTAATATTTTAATATTTTAATATTTTTATTTTATTTTTATTTTATTCCTTTTCTTTTTCTTTTTCTTTTTCTTTTTTCTTTTTTCCTTCCCCTCCTCTAGTCGATTGCCGGACCTCAACAACGGCCAGAGGCGATGGCCGGCAAGGTCGACCTTATGGGACCTTGCCGGCCGCCCTTGCGGCCACTAGTGAGGTGGCCGGTGACCGACTCAAGGAGGGGAAAGAAAAAATAAAAAATCAAAATAAAAATCAATCAAAAATATTTAGAAGTTGTCTACGTCGATCTTGATCGAGCCACGTCAACCGGTTGGCGTCCAGTCAACAAAATTCTAACAAAATTAGCCGGAAATGACTAAATCGGCACTAAGTAAAAAGGTTTATGACTAAATTGACACAAATACAAAAGGTTTATGACTTTTTTAACAATTTTCCCCAATTTTGCCCATTAGAGAGAATATTGGTAATAATTATTTGTCGCACATTTCTTGACTAGACAAATTTAGGTTTGTACTTACCCAATTTCAACGTACATTCACAACCGTCTCCTACATAATGTAAGAATCCTTACTCTCATTCACTTTAGGAAGTTTGTGTTATTTTTGTGGATCAACTTATATGAACTAAACTCTCCGTGAAATCAGAATTATAAATCACTAAACACCGAGTCCAATTCGTGATTTGCGGGATCGTATAGCTACATTGCTTTGGCTTCTTAAAAAATTAATGCTTCCTAGGTCTTCACCGTTTTGTTCCAATCTAATTTTTCTTTTTTTGGTGACCCAGGAATCCCGTACAGCTGGCAGCCGGTGAATAAACCTAAGGGGACACGTAAACAGGAGGACCCACCACCCCCAGCGTCCCACTTAAGACCTCAAGTGACTGTGAGGGAATTCGAACTCCTCTTCGTGAGGGGGAGTGAGCGCAAACCATCGCGGCCACTAAAGCAATGGTGTTCCAATCTAAATTTGTATTCTTCCTAATACATGGAAAAATAGTACAAACTCTTCTTACTTGCTGCTTTAGTTTCTCTCATAATATGCATATTCCTTAAAGGCAACTAAGCAAAATGATGTTTACAACATGGATATTAAGTTGATGGAACTTGTCAGTAGGAAAATGCCAATAAATGCATCTTTCACTTTAAATATTGACATGGTTAGATGGGTGGAGACACATATTGAGATACATGGTTTGGCTCTGGAAGAGTCGATAAACCCCCCTCCCCGGGTTGAGGCCGCTTTTAGTAGGAAAGAGAATGTAGCTTTTCAAGTGCTCCAAATTGCATTATGGTACACAAAAACTACCTCGCATGTGAGGCCATCATCCTAGCAAGCATGCATCTCCTTTTTCATGTATTCAACAATAGGATGATAGATTTTGAGAAGACTAGTCTCGATCTCTACTTAGAGGATGGACGACCCAATTGATTAAGCTGTTAGAATAGCTTACTAAATCAACTCTTGTGTATCTAGTAATTTGACCGCTTGGCTCTCGAGAGTATGTACTAATCTAGGTGAACGATTAATTTAGGGTATCGTTGATTCTCTTTGTATTTGAGGAGAGATTTCATGAGCAACCGACCTTGTATGAAATTGTGTTGACTCCTAAAAAACATATATGAGCCATGCAATCAATTTCACGAAGAGTTTGATTCGAGTTCTTGCAGCTAGCAATATCACTTAACAATCATTGCTCTATTTGTGCTTGCAAATCCATAACAAAAGGTAGATTGGCTTAATTTAATAATCAAATATAGTTTCCATATCTTAATTGCCATTGAACTTTTCTTTGTCAAGGTTTCTTTGCTCACTCTCTTTTGTTTCAAATCCTTTTCCTGTTGTGCATAATAATAAGGTAATCAAATTGAGTCAACCCGATATAGTACCAATTTCAAACTCGAGTTAGATTTAACTGGATAATAAAATCGAAATCAGTCAAGCCAATGCCAAATAATGATTAATCATCTCTACATATTTGCATCAAAAATGACAAACATTCACAAGTTTCTTTAAAATCATAATAGAACAAGTTCTATATAACCATCAAAATCGACTCCTATAATTACCTATATAGTAATATGGATATCACAATTCCAATAAGATAAGATATGACAACTCCATATAATATTATTATTAATATAGTAAAGCCTATTTTTCTTCTAATTAATGTCAAATCTCCTTAATGATTGTCAATTCTTCATTTTCACTTGATGCCTCTCCAAAATTGTCTATATCCACATTTTCGGGTGAATAAATCCTGCATTCCTCAATATAATCTTCAACCTATTGCACAAACCCTCAACAATTATCTATCTGAAGAAAAAAAAATTAGTGTAAAGCAATATAAAGTATTACAAATGTCACTCCATGCACAATATGGTAAATTGATATACTTACATTACAAGTCGAAGCATAATATAATCTTTCTCGATTAATAGGATTCTTTTGCCATTTTTTTTACCGTGCATAATTTCCCTTGAAGACATGGACATATCTTCGATAAAAAATCAACTGAACAATTCAAAAATCCTCAAGATGTCATATTAAAGTAATAAAATCATATAATCAAAATTGGATTAGATTGAATCAACAAAAGTAATCCAAGCAACAGTTTTGGAATAACAAATAAATGTAATAGATAAGCAACAAGCTTTGTAACAAAACTAGCAACAACCTTTTTAGTTTATTTAACAAAACCACATATCTGCCAAATATTTATAGAAAAAAAAAACTTATCAACAGGTCACACAACTAAAAACTAGCAAGCTACAAAAAAAACTCTTATTATCGATCGTGCCTATGTTATTATCTTATTAAGGCAAGTGAGTTTAATCAAAACTTTGATCTGACCAAAGGCGTTGAACTCCATCTCTAGCCACACCAGTCCTCGGTGTTGTTATACTGAAATTGGCCGATCTCCATTTCCACTGAACAACACCTAATTACTCATCGGTCCATCACCGAACCAAACTTTGTCGATGGTCACAGGAAAAAGCCAAAACAAAGTAAACCCAAAGTCGGAGAAAGTGAACCTGGTTCAAGCATTTCATCGAATAGATGGTGGATGACTCGACTAGATTGTTTAGGTTTAATATTTAGGTAACAATTCATGCTAACTACATATAAACAACATAGACATCACATTTTGGGACACGGCACTTTTGGATTTGCATCCTTAAATGAACGGCAGTAGCGCAAGGATTCTTACTTTATGTGGGAGAGAATCTAATCGTGATGGCAAGGAAAAACACTAATCTATGTAGTGAAGAAACGCAAGTGACGTACGAAGGCAAAGGGGCTTGAGACCCAACAATCGCAAGCTTCTTCCGTTTCTACTTCAAAATTGGTGGCAACGTGTCTAAGCCTAAAATAAAAAATAAGCCACTCACGGTTTCTATTACCGAAGCTAGAAAGGCGACGACCATGATGAACGAAGTGAGCATATTGTGAAGGCTATGAGGGCTAGAGACCTAACAATTACTAAGTTTTTCTACTTCGGTGGCAACATGCCGAAGCCCAAAATCAAAACCAAGCCACTCCTAGTTTCTACCGCTGGAGCCGGAAAGGCAACGATGACAACAAATGAAGCGAGCGGCATGTGAAGGCTAAGAGGGCTCGAGACCCAGCAATTACAAACTTCTTATACTTCAACAGTGACATGCCTAAGCCCAAAATCGAAATCGAGCCACTCGCAGTTTCTACCACCGAAGTTGGAAAGGCGACGATGGTGACAAACGAAGTTGAAGTGGAAGAAGAATGAGGACAAGAGTGAAGGGGTTGAGGTGAATAAGATTCAAGAAGGAAGACAGAGAGCTCCATTTTCAAATGTGAAAAGACTGTGCGAGAGAGAGAGAGAGACAGAGAGGAGCAACTAATACATCTGCTCAACCTATTGCCGCCTGCAACCAGCCATATATGTAAAAGAAAGATGAGCTTGACGCATTAATTTTCTATTCCAATGTCAGATAACAAGTGTCATTTTATTAGTGGATCCACATGGGCACGTATATGCCATATAGGCGAGTGACATGGTGATTGTGAACCATCGAATATTTTCTTGTAAGCATGGAAAATGACTCACTCGCCATCCTCTTCGTAGAGTCGGATTCTTAAATGACTACATTTTCTTCATTGTGGTTTCTAGCATGCTAGAAAGGGAGCTTATGACATCTAAACTTTAGGATATGAAGTTAATATTTAATTGACTTGGAGTTTTGAATGGCATGCATGGTATATCAAGGGAGTCGCTAATTTTGTGACGTGTGGAAACTTTGAAGGATAAACTACCACACTCGTAATCGTTGGGAATGCATTGCATTAGCATTAAATTAATATAATGATGATATCTAGGTTGATCTTATAGAGTGGCGTTTGAACACATATTGTCATAGTAACTATTGACGGAGACTGATATACATTGATATGCATATTGGATCATTTTCAAGTTCTAAATTTACTAAGGTGACATTTTCGTAACATCCGGTCTCTTTTGTTGAATGTTTTAGTGGGTTAAAAATATTTTCTACATTATCAGTATATAAAACATATGCTAATTCCTTCATTTATATACTAAATACAAGATATATTAGTAATCTATCAATATATCTACTCTAGAATTATATAGTTAAGCCATTTGTCATTTTTAATTTGAACACCTCTCTTTTCATTCTTCACCTAGTATTTTTAATCCCAAGTCATCATTATTTTCAACCTTGATTAGTTGCTCTTATCCCTTTGTAACTCTCGAGTAGTTTCCCAAATTCATCCCTTAATTTTCGATTAAAAGTATCCATGTTATTGAGAAAAAAAATTCAACTTGTTCTTATAAATAAAAGAGATCCTCATCATATTTCTCTTCAATTTTCACTTTTGTTGAATAGAAGCGATGATTGGACACTTGTGTTATTAAATCTTATTTGTTTCATCTTTCAATTGTTTACAAGGTAAAATTATGCTTCATTACCTTTTTATCAAATTGATTTTGTTGATTTAGTGTTGGCCGACCAAATCAAAGTTGGACCTAGAAATCACATTCTTCTGATTATGACTTGGTGTTGGCCGACCAAATTAAATTGCCTATTTTGATGAGTCATCAATTTCCAATCAATACTAATCTCTGTTTTGTTTATCGATTTCTAACTATTGCGTAAAATTAACCAATCATCGATTCTAGTTAACTACCTCATTGATTTTCAAACCGATCCGATTTCCTAACCAACTCACTGATTATTAACCTACTGGCTGATTTTCCGAAGTTATCGATTTCTAAGTGCCAATTCCAAGTTATTGTTTTTTATATGCCAAACATCAATTTCAAAGACGTTAATTTCTAACTAAAGTTGCCCATTCCAAAGTTGTCCATTTATAGGTGCCTCCAATTATATGAGGATGGATAGGCAAGAAGAAGATGATGGATATACGAAATTACTCATTTATCATTACCCGTATGAGAGATGGCAAGCTATTATGAACTAACGAATTTTGTGTGAATGATGCTATGTGATGAGCACCTTTGCCACCGTCTATTTGCTAGAGAGCGAATTCTTTTATCTAAGTATGTGAGGAAGATTTTAGGAAAAGATATGTTCTACCGGCCTATTTGCTAGAGAGCGAATTCTTTTATCTAGGTATGTGAGGAAGATTTTGGGAAAAGATATGTTCTCCCGGTCTATTTGCTAGAGAGTGAATTCTCTTATCTAAGTATGTGAGGAAGACTTTGGAAAAAGACATGATCTACTGTCTAGAGATGAGTCTATAAAAGGTAAAATGGACGTGAATGTCAAACAATTTACACAATGTGAAATGGCTTGTATAGCCAATATGGCTTGTATAAGTAAGTTTTTGGTGTAGGATCATAGTTGTAGTACTGGCAACTGACTTGACTTTATTCTTAGGAATAATGAATTGTAATATGTTCCTTTAGTACTTGTATTAATACTTGAAAGAGGGAAGTCGAAGGAAATATGCATATGTAAATTAGTAAACTTGTAAAATTTTTGTTCTTGATGAACGCTAACACAACAATTTAAAAATAATCTTTTAAAAAAAATTTCAAAATTTTTTAAATTTTTTTAATTATTTTTTTCCTTTTTTTCTTTTTACTTTCCTTTTGCTCTTCTTCTTTTTGGCCTTCTTCTCCTGCAATGGCCAACAAGCCTTCAGCGGCGTGCTAGTCACTGGATAAGGGTCGCAAAGCCCTTGATGACGGGCAAAGAGAGTCGCAGCTCTTGCCCATCATCAGCGAGGGCTGCGAAGCCCTCGCCTAGTGGTCGACGAGATAACTCTATAAAAATAGAGTTATTTTACCTATTTTAGATAACAGATAATGTAATATCTATAAGAAAATATTTGGATTTCCTTTTAATTATTTGAATTTTCCTTATTTATGCAAAATAGTAAGATATGGAGAAGATAAAAAAAAAGAATGACAAAAATCAGAAATTCAAATCAAAAAGCAACGGATTCCCTAATATTATCTACAAGCGTTGGGAGATAGATATTAAATCAAAAATCCTCTAATTTATGCCTTAATTTTATGCGCAATTGCTTGGAGATAAGAATCTTGGATATATCCTATAAATGGGAGAATATTGAGAGCTTGAGGGAGCAGCTAGGTTTTTGTTAGATCATTTTTCATTATTCTAAGAGTTTTTCAAGTATTTTGAAGAGAATACAAAAGTTGTGATAGAATTCTTTTTTTTTATTCAAGATACTAGGTTTGATTTATATTTTTATTTCTTCTTCAACTATGTTCTATTTTTTTTTTTGTTAGGGCTACGATGTAGTCTAACCATGATGATGACACATGATTTTTATATTTTGCAATTGATTTCATTAATGTGAATTATATATTATTGTGCATAATGCTTTTAAATAACTGGCCATCACTTAAATGATCTAATGTGCATGTTTGAGACTGAAAAGTGATAATATGCAATTGCTCATTATAATATATAACCATGATTAAACGTGAATATAAATATACCGTGTTATTTGTGTAGCATTCGGTGATAATGCGATCTAAAAGACTCATTGTAAGTCGAGAATATTCATAATTTTTAATGCACTTATGTTTATTTTAATTCACATAAAAATATAGTGAATTAATAAATTGAGTAAGTTTGTTATACCTAAAGATAGGATAGTAAACAGATTAGGAAATTCCGCTATCACATGTTTGATATCGTTATTGTACTCACAATAATATGAAATTAACATCTGGTGGTTATGGTGAAATCAGATATTCTAACATGTTTATCTGATTGATTTACTGCATTTAGTCTCCAAATTTTATTTTTAATTTATTTTCAATTATATTTTGATATATTAGATAAATTTTAGAAGTAATTTATTTTAATATTTAATTGGTCTATTAATCATCGATCCCCATGAGATGATACTTTTTCTTATCATTATATTACTTGTTCGACATATTCACTTGCATTTAGAATTTTACGAACAGAAGGCTTGCTAGCTACTAAAGGAGAAGAAGGCCAAGAGGAAGAAAAGGAAAAGGAAAAAGGGAACAATTATTTTTAAAATTTATTTAAAAATTGCAACGTCAACATTCGTCGGCTAATCGGAATCACCAAATTAGTATCAATGTGAAAAATTTTAAGACTGAATTGGTCTAATTAAAATGTTTAGGACTAAATCGGTACCAATATCATAATTTTATGACTTTTTTTATACTTTTCTCATTTTTCATAATATTAACGCTAAAAGAAAACTAGATAACTCAACAAAAAATTTCATATTATGCGTGACATTTAGGAGGCTTCATAGAGTTAGACTCTCATGGGGATGGAAAAGTTTACTAAAAGAGAAGAGGATGCAATCTCTCCTTCTATCATGTGGTCAGTGGGCGATGTGGAAAAAATTTGCATCAATAGAGGACAAATGGCTTCTAGGAGATGCGATTTGGGGGCCAACAACAAGAGCAAAGCTACTAAAGATGGATGACCTTATTACTAAGGCTGAATCAAAGTGGAATGAACAATTCCTGCATAACTTATTTGATGCAGTTAGTGAATGAAATTCCCATTGTCCCTCTAAAGTCTCAATTGTCAAAGGATACATTGATGTGGAGCAACACTAAATCAGGTTGCTCTACCATCAAAAGTGCTTACAACAGCAATAAAGAAGCCCTGGACAAACCAAATCAGAATAACACAACCCCCACCCACAACCCCCCCCCCCCCCCGGCGCCAACACCCTTCTTCCTATAAGACTCCTAGGATTTATGGAACAAAATTTGGCAATTAAAGACAATCCCCATGATAAGTTTTCCTATGAGGAGTATGCCAGAATGCTCTACTCACAAAGGAAAATTTGTTCAAAAGGAAAGTCATTCTTGCACCTCGCTTTGAGCTATAGGCAGCATTGTTGTGGCACGTCTGGAGAGCAAGGAACGATTTTGTGTTCCGGCAGAAACGACCAGACCCAAAGGCAGCTCCTGGAAACATCGCTTGCATTAGATCAAAATATCAAGAGATTATCATCTTACTGGAAGAAGAAATTTGAATAGGACCGAGCCTCACCTCGCCTCAAATCTGGAGACCATCGAAGCTGGGTCGCCTGAAAATTAATATCGACGGCTCGTTCGCGGAGGGCACTGCTGAAGGTGCAATCGCATATGTCGTTGTGGGCACTCAGGTCCTCTCGCGGATGGTTTTGCTCGGTCTGTGAAGGTTGCTTCGGCATCGCAAGTGAAATCAATGGCACTCGTCGAAACCCCAAAGCACTTCTGCGACCAAAGAGAAGTAAGTTTGGTACTTAAATCAGACTGTTTTACACGGTGGGCACAAAGATTAGTGGTAAGGGAATTGGGTCAGTGGGACATTTAATTTCAAGGTTTGACTCCTATGCTTTGCAAATAGATAGAGCAAAACTCTGAGGGAGAGAAAAGTTAAGAGTAGGATGGACGAAAAAAAAAGTCAGATTATTTCGATTTGATAAGCTCCCTTACTAGTTCGAGCATTAGACCACTTGAAGTGGGATGTGAGAAGACTAATTGAGGAGGACTGATCTGTTATTGCATTTTGCAAATTTAAAAGTTGGCCCATTGATCAAGAGAGTCCAACCGGGTCACCAACCGGGTGAAAGCCCAACAAACGAAAGCCCTGTCCAGAACCGGAGGCCATTTAGGATTTACTTTGCCCAAAGGCTCCAAATTTGTACTCTCGACTTTTTATCAAGTTAACGCCAAACAACAAAATCCTCTTCTTGTCCTGTGATTCGCCCCGGGTTTATGCCACTGGCTTCCGGCTGTACGATAGTTCACGGGTCACAAAAAAAAAAAAAAACAAAATCCTCTTCTCTGAATTTGAAAAACGAGTATAATCTTTATGTGCCGCGTACAACTCTTTATGCCGGTACGATGCCCCGTCTTCTTGACCATGCCAATCATAACTATCACGTTCCTTTGCCAAGTCAAATTTGTCTTTCAATGATGTATTCCTCCCTAATTAAGTGCGTCTTAGTCAAAATTCAAAATCCTCTCTATTGGTATTCTCCAACAATAACGTGAATCTCATGTATAATCCCTATTTTAAGGAGAGGGCGGCAGCTAGGTTCACGACCATGTCAAACCTCGATCACAAGAATGCCTGCTTTTTGTCGAATCCTCTGGTGTCTATGTTCAGGACAACCTTTTGTAGGAAAGTCAAAGTCGAAGGAAAAAATGAATTGTTAGTTTGACTTTGGCCTAGCTTTAAAAACCATGTTTTATTTAGTGGTTTGAATTGGTTGATTTGGAGTAGAAGTCGCGATTCTTGAAAGAACAGCTTGAGGTTGCTTTCGACTTGGCTACTCCTACGTTGACCCTGACCGAAAGCATTTTTGGTGGATTCTGGATCGAACGCCTTCTAAGTTTCGACCCTATAAAAAGTCAGGATCAAAACGACCGTAATTATAGTTTATGACACGAAATTGGTTGAGATTGTGTTTATTGCTGATTCATACGAAAGGAATCGAAGATACGGTTTTAATTTAATAGAAATTAGGGTTCCGTTTGTTTCACGAAAAATAGATGATTTGAAATGTATTTTTTTTTTTTTAAATGATCAACTGTGTTACTTACGAAAATAAACAAACGAAAAATATTTTTATCGTTCACAAAAACATTTAAACATGCATTATTGCTGTAATGAAATCTTCTAATGATATAAACGATTATTTTTAAGAAAATATTTTTTAAATTATTTATTTTTCACGTTAAACAAACGAAATGGAATTCTAAACCCGTCATCAACGCTGTTGACCAAAAGCCCCGTTCATTTCATCATGTTTTTTATGCGCTCATAGTTTTCTTCCACGTGCTTCCTCCTTCAAAGGTGATCTTAATACGATGCGTTTTACGACGGCGTGCAATTCAATTAGTCTTTTTGGTATGCATTAAGCGAGAGGCAGTCAAGTCCGATGAAAATTTAGTAGGACACGAAGGTCTGCCGTCGGGGCATAAACAATTTCTAACTTCCTAATGAGATTGCTCATTTCATAGTTTAATTAATGCATCATAGAACTACGGACACCTCCATTAAATTCTGTGATTTCTTTATAGCAATAGAGAACGAGTCCCAGAGATTTGGCGAGGGACGGCACAAATATTACACAATCTAAACTTATAATAAACTTATTCGAATTTTTTTTTTTGAGAAGGACACTAATAAGGATAATCATACAATCAGTCCTAAATCTATTATATGGATGATAATTTAATCTCGAACTTTTTAATTTTACTGAAGTAGTCATAAACATTTATGCGAAATTTCAATGTAATCATTCCAGCTAAATATTATTAGAAATAGCCGACATGGTGTTGAGTCATCGTTGGCCGTCCTTCATGAACAATTTGTAGATTGTCGCCTCAGCAATTTCTAACTCGGAATTTCGATAATTGTTTAGGATTATATCGATGAAATTGAAAAAGTTTAATATTGATTTCGCATTTGTATCACAAATTTATGACTAGATAGTAATTCTCCTTATGCTAATATGACGTAATATTTTCGTAATTTGATGGATTGGACCAAAAGATTTCCCTCATAGTTATTGATGTACTGTCACTGATCTTGGATCGAATGCGTTCTCATTCATGCCAGCTAGAGGTCAAAGATTTCCAGGAAGACTGGAAAATTCCAATCCTACATAAGTCAAAGGGAATTGAAAAGCCCCACAACCATATAGTTTTATGACGTGAAAATGATTGACACTATGTGAATCGCCAATTTATAGAAGAGAGTCAAAGGTTCATAATGAATTCCGTGAAATTTTTTTTTTGGTCAAAATTCCGTGAAAATTAAGTTTGACCAAAATTTCCTCGTACACTGTATCTTTTTCTTTCGTGCATGAATCCATGCTTCGTGATTGCGGCTTTCCTTGACGTGCCCTCTCCATTGAAGGGGTGATTTTGATGGGACGCGGGTCCTTTTTCTCTCTTATTCAGTGCCGTGTATCTTCGGTGTTCATATTGATGTGCAATCACGTTAATTTTATTTTTTTTCATATGCATAAAGAGAGCCGGTCGCGTTTGGTGAAAATTAGTCGGGCATCGAGTATTCCATACGGCACCTAGATCATTTTTATTGGAAAAAATTCTAAATAAAGATATGGAATATTTTTTCTCAAAAAATTATTCGAAATGGATGTTATTTAAAAAAAAATGCCTAAAGTGTCCGATATTATTTTAGATAAGGGCCTCAGCTCGTCGATCGACGAGAATATGATATTCCTGGCAATCGAAACAATGACATATTTGTCCAAAAAAAATATGAACTTAAAGAAAAGGTCAAAACTCAAAATTAAAAATCTCAAAATCGTTAAACTTTCGTTAAACCATCAGTCAACACTGTTAAATCAATATCTCTGGTTTAAATTAGATGAGGAAATTCGTTGAACTCGTGAAGGAATTACAAAAAGAGGAAATAAAAGGAAAATGAATTTTTTCCCTTCTTCGATGCAGTTACGAATTCTTATTGTAAAGGGGAATCTGAACATCGGCCGAGAGTCAAAGTTGTTGACTCTGGGCACACCTTTAAGAATGATATAGGAATTTTTCTCCATGGCGTGAAGTTGCTGCAAAGTCGCCGAAGTCTGTGCACGTAGAAGGAAAGAAGAGTTCCCACGCGTAAGAAGCAAAACAGAGTGGGCCCTTGACGTAGTGGAACCTTGACCTGGGCGCATATATATAAGAACAGAATCGTTCTTTTCGTGTGCGCGTTGGATTGCCGAAAAAACCCTACGTAGCCGCATGTCCGACGACCAACGAAGCCACAAGTCCTCCGCGAGAAGCTTAAAGAGATACGCGATTTCGTACATAAGCAAACCAGGCATATGTAGAGCGATATGTTTTGAGTTTAAACGCGTGATAACTTTGTGCCATAAGTTTATACCCAATGACTTATTTAAATACTTTGATTTTTTATTAAATTTAAGTGTGAGAAATAATTGAGCATTATAAGCAATTATAAACTCTGATACTCCGATTATGGTGGATTATTTGCTATTGGCTCTCCTCATAGACGTAGGTACCGATACTCGGATCGAACCACGTAAATTTTGGTGTCCTTATATTTCGTTTATTTCTTTAGTGATTTCGCGTGGACGTAAATTGTAAAATCCTGTCGTTTTCGCATATTATATCTCAACAAACACTTTAAACCATCAGTCAACACTTTCTCACTAATCTCATCTGAATCACATAAGCAAAATAAAAGACACAATGGAAACGATTTTGAATTTGAGAGGGTGAAGGTTTACTAAACTCGTCATCCGGCCGTCGCCCAATTCACACCGCCATTGATTGCGCATCGCCAACACCCGCCCATGCTTGCTCTAGTGACACTTTGTCATTCAGGCATTTCTATTCTTTTAGGTTTGTTGATGAATAGGTTGGAGAACGGAAGAAAAGAATGTGAAGAAAAGGAGAAGAGACTTTTTAATTTTGATTTTTGGCCTTTTCTTTTAGTTTAAAAATTTTTTGGACAAAAATTTTGTTGTTCCAATTGCCAGAAATATCACATCCTTGTTTGCCAGTGAGTTGATGTCCTTATTTGAAATAAGGTTGAATGCTTCATATTATTATTTGAAATAAGACCCATTTTGGATCATTTTTTGAGAAAATAATGGTATTTTAAACTCTTATTTGGAATTTTCTCTTGCTATATAGAAGTTAACCATAGGAGACGACCCCCATAACATGTATAGGTAGGCTAATTTTTTTTCTTGGGAAAATTTCAAATAAGACTCCAGAGTAAATCTATTTTCTCAAATAAAAACCCAAAGTGAACTTTAGTTTAAATAAGGACTCGAAGTGGACCCATTATTTCAAATAAAAACCCGAAGTGAATTTTGTGTCAAATAAGAACGCAAAGTGATTAAATTAATCTCTAGTGAGGACCTTAGCTCGTCGGCACACATTATCCGGCAATTAAAATATGGGCAATTTTATAAAAAATTTGTCATTGGAAAAAAATGGAAAATTCTAAATTAATTAAGTTTAGGTTATTCATTTATATGTTTGCGTTTTCTTCTCCCCGCTGCTCCTCAACCAAATTGCTGACTGGTCATTGTCGCGACTCGATTCTCATCACTCATTGCCTTGCTTGACCCACGGAGAATTTGGGTCTTTGCAAACAAAGAAAGAAGTACCTGGTTTTCTTCTTGTTTTTGAATTCATGCCTCAACCGGCAGAGAATTTGGGTATTCAACTTTGCAGATGATGGATATAATGAATGGGGAGAACTTCGGTCTTTGACTTTGCTGAGGATAGATATAAGGAACGGGAAGATCGTAGAAAACCTAGGGTTTTTTTTTTTTTTTTTGTTTCTATTTTAGGATTTGTTAATTTTTCTTAGATTTTTTTTTTTGACAAAATTGCCCAAACTCCAATCGATAGAAAGGTCACATACTTGATAGCCAACAAATATTTGGCTAACCAGCAAGCTTAGGTCCTTATTTGGAATTGATTCAACCACTTCGAATCCTTATTTGAAACAATGAATCTATTTTAGGTTTTTATTTGACACAAAATTTATTTCGGATCCTTATTTAAGAAAATCGGTCCACTTCGGATTCTTATTTGAAAATTTTCCTTTTTTTCTTTTCTAACTCCTCTTACTAAAAAAAATCACCTCCTTTGAATGGTGGACCAAAACACGTTTCAATTGAAAATTCAACTTCCTAACTTTTTCTCTCTTTTATCTCCTCACTTGCCCACCTTTGATTAGTTGATGCTTTTGTTACGACTTGAAGTAACTTTTTTGATGCCTCAAAAGTTTCAACCAGACTCGTTCTTTCCCTTACCCCCATGCAATAGGACGAGTCTGTCTGCATCTTTGAGGCGCCATCGAGGAGAGTCTATAATTATTTTGTGAGAAATTCTTTCAGTGGACCTCTTTGATCACCTTGGTCAAGCAAAAAATAGGAAGAAACTTCAATTTTTTGAAGCAAAAACATCGGTTTGATTACGGCGGGATAGTGAGATCCTACCACGACAAGATGAAGGAAGAACAATCAATAAGGTTGAATTTTTAACTGGGAAATGGACATCTAAATCTAACTCTAGTACGCCCAATTGAGAATTCAACAGGATGAGGATGGGACATCGATGGGGACAAATTGGGACATCGATGGGGACAAATGAAAAAACGATGGAAAGATCAAGACAAATCCAAGATTTGAGATCCTTGACAAAAAAAAAAACAATTGACTGCATATTTTATTTTATTTTTTTTATGACTGAGAAACCGGCGGAAATCACTCTTCGGGAATCACACGACTCTCTGCTCAGTAGCACAGTCAAATCTCGCCTCAAGCCGCTATTTAAACTTAAAACCTCAGAGAATTGACTGGTAATCCACTCTTGGGACCCTCACCTTAGTCATGGAAATGCAACGAGAGAATTCAAACTCTTAACCTCAGCGATGAGGGAGAGCACTCACGCCATCTGCACTGCCCATGGGTGGATTATTCTTTATGAATGCCTTCAACCCAAATTAGCCACCTTGAATTCGGTTAGCCAATGTTATATCCCAGGTTAATTTTAAAAAAAAAAAAATGACCATGTTATTCAAGTCTTTGACTTTTCAAACTAATGTCCATTGAAGTGGAAAAATTACCCAACAAATCGTAAACCCTAATACGATTTTATTAATTCAATTTTAAAAACTTTCACTTTTTATTAATTAAGTCCATTTGACTAATTTTGATTTGAAATTATTGATATGAACACCAATAGTATTACGTGTCACCGACATGAATAATTTTAAGGTGATATTCTAAGATCATATATCTTGCTTTGTTTATATCTCACAAATCTCTCATAGATTCAAAGTTGAAGATTGAATGTTTTCTTATCATGCAATTATTTAAAATCGCAAAATTTTATTTCTTTAATGATCCTCTTCTTTTTCTTTTTTTTTCATTTTTTACCCATGCACGCAAAACGTGGGCAAGTTTTCGCTAGTGCACCATTAACCAAATGTTGAATTTTATGCACTAATTGAAGACACCATTGAACAAAAAGAGCAAGCAAACCTTTAAATCGAAATATTTATAAAATATTTATGCGTTCGTAGTTTTCTTCCATGTGCTTCCTCCTTCAAAGGGTGATCTTAATACGACGTGTTTTACAACGGCGTGAAATTCAGTTAATCTTTCTGGTATACATAAAGCGAGAGGCCGTCATGTCCGATGAAAATTAGTCGGCCAACGAAGGTCTGCCGTCGGGGCATAAACAATTCCCAATTTCCTAATGAGATTGCTAATTTCATAGTTTAATTAATGCATCATTGGACTACGGGCAACTCCATTAAATTATGTGATTTCTTTATGGTAATAGAGAACAAGTCCGTGAGATTTGGCGAAGGATGGCACGGACATTATATAATCTAAACTTATAAGCTTATTCGATTTCTTTATTTTTTTGGGAGGGATGCTAACGGGGATAATTATATGATTAGTTCTAAATCTATTGTACGGATGATAATTTAGTCCAAAACTTTTTAATTTTGCTATATAGTCATAGAGCTTTACATGAAATTTTAATGTAGTTTTTTTGGTCAATTACCACCGGAAATTGCTATCGTGGCATCCAGTCATCATCAATCATTCTACGTGAACAATTTGTTGATCGCCGCATCAGCGATTTCTAGCGATAATTTGCCAAAATGACCGAATGGGATTTTTGACAAACGTTTAGGACTACAATGAAAAAATTGAAAAAATATAGAATTGAATTAGCATTTTTACAATAACTTTACCCTAACATGACGTAATATTTCGTAATTTGATGGACTGGACTAAAGGTTTTCCCTCATAATTATCGATGTACCTTCGTTGATCTTAGATCGAACGCGTTTTCAATCCTATTGGCTTGAAGTCAAAGGTTTCCATGCTTGGCAATTGTGGTTTTCCTTGATGTGCCCTGCCCATTGGAGGGTGATTTCGACGTGGGTCCTTTTTCTCTCCTACTCAATGCCATGTATCTTCAGTAATTATATTGATGTGCAATCCCGTTGACTTTTTTTTTTTTTATGCGTGCGTAAAGAGGCCGTTGCATTTGGTGAAAATTAGTCGGGTATTGAATATCCCATGTAGCACCTAGATCATTTTTATCGCTATTTAGAAGTTCACCATGAGGAAATACTAGCCCTATAACATGCATAGGTAGATCTTTTTTTTTTAACTACTCCTATTGCTAAATAATCACCTCCTTTGAGTCGTGGACCAAAATACCCTTCAATTGAAAACCCCACTTTCTAAATTTTTCTCTTTTTATCTCCTCATTTGCCCAACTTCGTTTTTTTTTTTTTTTTTGGTCGAAAAGAAGTGATGTGGTATTCTTACTTAAACGGAATCTTACAAGATAAAAGCGGACTAATGTCCGAACATAATATGTTCCAAAGAGGCAATGGAGGGTTAATCCACCAGTTGAAGGGGAGCTTGTTCGTGCGGTGAGATCGTGCAATCCAGTCCGCAGCACGGTTTTCTTCGCGTGTACAACAGTGGCAAACCACATTTGACCAACTTCGTTAGTTGATGTTTTTTTTTTTTTTTTGGTAAAAGGTAAGAAATATATTGACTTTAAACCAAAAGAGCTATATATAGTTATGCAACAATAACTCGGTCCCAGAAACTTGCACTCACGAAGATAATAAGTCCGGAAAGAGTGAAAGGGGGCCAAGGTAAAATGAAACCAAGCCAAGGGCAAGAGAAAGAAAGGGCGCATTTGGTAATGTTTCTGTTCAAAAATTGTTCTAAGGAATAAAAATAGAAAAAACTATTTCTGTTCCGAGGAACAATTTTTGACCAGAAAGACGCGTTTGGTAAATTTGTTCTGGGAATAAAAAATGAATAGAAATACGTTTGGTAAATTTACATTCTTTTTTTGTTTCTTTTAATTTTTTAATATTTTTATTTTAATTTTCTTTTTTTCCTTTCTTTTTTCTTTTTTCTTTTTTTCTTCTTTTGTCCGGTCGCCGGCCTTCGGCCATCGGCCGATGGGGGTCGGCAGCCTCGCCCAGCCACGGCGAGGCCAAGCCTCACCGTGGTTGGGCGAGGCTCGATCTTGCCTTGGTTGGGCGAGCTTGGCCTCGCCCAGATCTGGCGATGCTTCAGTGAGGTCGCCGACCCTCGACGGTGTCACCGGCCCTCGACGGCCGGTCGCCGGCCATGGCCAATGCCGACGACTGGCCAAAGAAAAAAGAAGAAGAAAAGAAGAGAGAGAAAAAATGTTCTTCAAAAACATTTTGTTTCGGGAACAAAAAAATAGATTTTGATCAAAAACGCAAACAAACGCGTTTTTGTTCTTTTTTTGTTCTCGGGAACAGAAAAACAAAATTTTTATTCATAAACAAAAAAAAAAAAAAAGAACATTACCATGCGGGGCCAAAAAGGCCAAACGCGGCATAGAACCAGCAAGTCTAAACCAACACAAACAACAAAGAGAAAATTAGGGCGCGTTTGTTTGCGTTTGTTTAAAAATTGTTCCAGGGGAACGAAATAGAAAAAAGTGTTTCTGTTCCGGGAACAATTTTTGAACAAAAAAATGCGTTTGGTAAACTTGTTCCGGGAATAAAAAATAAACAGAAACATGTTTGGTAAATTTAGATAATTTTTTTATTTCTTTTATTTTTTCTATTTTTTTCTTATTTTTCCTTTTTTTTTTTTTTCTTTTTCATTTTTTTTTTCTTCTTTTGGCCGACGACCGGCCGGCGAGGCCGAGCTCGCCCGGCGGCGGGCAAGGCGCGGCCTCGCCGGCCACCGCCGCGCGACGCCGACTCGCCACGGCGAGCTTGGCCTCGCCGGATCTGGGCGAGATCGAGCTTGCCCAGGCCGGCGCAAGGTCGGCCTCGCCTTGATTCGGCGAGGCCGAGGCTCGCCGACCGCTGGGCGAGGTCGGCCTCGCCCGGATTTGGCGAGCTCGAGCTCGCCCAGCCATGGCGAGGCCGCCGGCCCTCGTCGGCCGGTCGCCGGCCATGGCCAAGGCCAGCGACCGGCCAAAAGAAAAAAGAACAAGAAAATAAGAGAAAAAAGAAAAAAAAGTGTTTTTCAAAAGTGTTTCGAAATAAGAAACACAAAATTTGTGTTTTTGTTTTCTGTTTTTTGTTCCTCGGGAACAAAAGAACAAAAAAGGAACAAAAACGCACCTAAATGCGTTTGTTCCTTTTTGTTCCTGGAACAAAAAACAGAAAAACTATTTAAAAACAAAAAAAAGAAATACAAACAAACGAGGCCTTAGTTGATGTTTTTGTTAGGACTTGAAGTGACTTTTTTTATGCCTCAAAAAAGTTTCAACTAGACTAGTTCTTTCCCTTAACCCCTATGCAGTGGTCTTGTTGCGACGATAGATGTGAGGAGATGAGCAACGATTTTGATATGACAGGAGAGGAGAGTGATCAAAGCATGGCAGACCCGACATGGAGTGGGGGCGAGGACGAGTCTCTTTGAATCTTTGAGGCATCATCGAGGAGAGTCTATAATTATTTTATGAGAAAATTCTCTCAGTGGACCTCTTTGCTCATCTTGGTCAAGCAAAAATAAGAAAAAAACTTCAAGTTAAAGCAAAAACATCGGTTTGATTACGGTGGCAGAATAAGATCCTACCAGTACCACAACGAGGTAAAGGAAGAATAATTAAAAAGTTGAATTTTTTTTTATTAGGAAATGGATATTTAAATGTTACTCTAGTACGTACGTATCATAATTCAAAGGGATGTGGATGGGACATCATCGGGACAAATGAAAAACGACGAAAGCATCAGGACAAATCCGAGGTTTGAGATGGAAAGAAAACCTTGACCAAAAATAATAATAATAATAATAATTGAGCATATATTTTGTTATTCAAGAAGGTCTCCAACCCAATCAAATTAGCCACCTTGAATTTGATTAACCTATGTTATATCCCAGGTTAATTTTAAAAAATGACGATTCCATGCAAAAGGTTATTACGGTCTTCTGACTTTTCAAACTAATGTTCATTGAAGTGTACATATTCATGAGGAAAAATTACCAAAATGACCGAATGGGAATTTCGACAAAAGTTTAGGACTATAATGAAAAAATTGAAAAAATATAGAATTGAATTAGCATTTTTACAACAACATACGTAACATTTCGTAATTTGATGGACTAGACTAAAGATTTTCCCTCATAATTATTGATGTACTTTCGTTGATCTTAGAACGAACGCGTTTTCAATCCTATTGGCTTGAAGTCGAAGGTTTCCATGCTTGGCAATTGTGGTTTTCCTTGATGTGCCCTGCCCATTGGAGGGTGATTTCGACGTGGGTCCTTTTTTCTCTCCTACTCAATGCCATGTATCTTCAGTAATTATATTGATGTGCAATCCCATTGATTTTTTTTTTTTTTTATGCGTAAAGAGGCCGTTGCATTTGGTGAAAATTAGTCGGGTATTGAATATCCCATGTAGCACCTAGATCATTTTTATCGCTATTTAGAAGTTCACCATGAGGAAATACTAGCCCTATAACATGCATAGGTATACCATTTTTTTTTTTACTACTCCTATTGCTAAATAATCACCTCCTTTGACTCGTGGACCAAAATACCCTTCAATTGAAATCCCCACTTTCTAAATTTTTCTCTCTTTATCTCCTCATTCGCCCAACTTCGTTAGTTGATTTTTTTTTTTTGGTAAAAGGTAAGAAATATATTAACTTTAAATTAAAAGAGCTATATATAAATATACAACAATAATTCGGTCCCAGAATCTTGCACTCACGAAAACAACAAGTCAAAACAAGTGAAAGGAAGCCAAGGTAAAAGGAAACCAAGCCAAGGGCAAGGGAGAAAAAAAAAGGCCAAACAGCAGCGCAAAACCAGCAAGTCTAAACCAACACAAACAGCAAAGAGAAAATTAGTTGATGTTTTTGTTATGACTTGAATTGACTTTTTTGATGCCTCAAAAAAGTTTCAACCAGACTAGTTCTTTCCCTCAACCCCTATGCAATGGTCTTGTTGTGACGATAGATGTGAGGAGATGAGCAACGATTTTGATACGACAGGAGAGGAGAGTGATCAAAGCATGGCAGACTCGACATGGAGTGGAGGCGGATCTCTTTGCTCATCTTGGTTAAGCAGAAAAAAGAAAAAAACTTCATGCTGAAGCAAAAACATCAGTTTGATTACGGTTGGCAGAATGAGATCCTACCAGTACAACGACGAGGTAAAGGAAGAATAATTAAAAAGTTCAATTTTTTTAATTAGGAAATGGATATTTAAATCTTACTCTGGTACGTACCTCTAATAATTCAAAGGGATGTGGATGGGACATTGATGGGGACAAATGAAAAACGACGCAAGCATCAGGACAAATCCGAGGTTTGAGATGGAAAAACAACCTTGACCCAAAAAAAAAAAAAAAACAATTGAGTATATATTTTGTTATTCAAGAAGGTCTCCAACCCAACCAAATTAGCCACCTTGAATTTGATTAACCTATGTTATATCCAACGTTAATTTTTAAAAATGACGATTCCATGCAAAAGGTTATTATGGTCTTCTGACTTTTCAAACTAATGTTCATCGAAGTGTACATATTCATGAGGAAAAAATATCAAAAATATCCTAAACATATTACTCATTTATTAATTAGCCCAAATTTTTTTTTCACATTTTGTTAGTTGAGCTCATCCGGCCAATTTTGACCGATTAACCAGCATTGACATGGACAATTCTAAGGTGGAATTTCAAAATCACATATATAACTTTTTTTATATCTCACAAATCTATTGTAGATTTCAAGTTTAAGAGGTAGAATATTTTCTTATTGAGCAATTATTTAAAATTGCACGATTTTATTTCTATGATAATATATATTTTTTCATTTTTAATGCGCACACACAAAATGTGGGTGATTTTTCACTAGTGCATCATTAAGCAAATGTTAAATTTTATGCACTAATGGAAAACGTCGTGGAACAAAACTAGCAAGAAAACCATTAAATCAAAATATTTATAGTATTTATCTTACGGTGACTCGTTAAATTTTTTTGGATAGATCGAAATTTGCAAGAAAATAGCAATACAACCGACAATGCATGATGAAAAGATTATCAATTTTCAATATCTATAAGATAGCTTAAATCACAAGTCTTATAACTTTAGATCATGCGGTACTCAAATATAGAAAACTATAGCTAGATAATGGTTAAAAAGGAAAGAAATTGAGGACATTATATATACGGAATACCACACAAAAAGATAGGAAAAAATAAAAATAAAAAAAGATTGCGAAAGGAAATTCAATGAAAAATAATCCGGGTCAGCCCTGTGTACGAGGGAGACTTTGTCACACAATCTTCAATTTAAGGAGTAGAAAATTGTCCCCTGAGGACCTGGTTTTCTCACCTATGGTCATTGCATACGTCACGTGCAACAACATTGGAATTTTCATCCAATAGACATAGAAACCGTATGACCAAAAAAAGAAAGAGAGAGAGATAGAAAACGACACCTTAATATAACTTTTCGTTTTCCAAAAAAAAAAAAAAAAGAGAAGAATTCATCGATGCTACCGAAGCTAAAATATAAATAAGAAATTTATCTATTTTTTGTCGTGATAATTAAGATTAATATTTTGCAAATTTATTATGTTTTATTAATAAAAAAATTTCCCTTATTCTTGTACAATCACGTAAATAAAATAAGGTACTCATTCATCATTATGGTTCTTTTAGGTACCATGAGTAAAAAAATGGAACCAGTACCAATTTTTAGCTGTCCTTTTTCTGAATCTATCGTAATTTACATAAAACTATTGTAAGGTTGGTTACACTTGTAGGTAATATTTTAACTTATGGCGTTTAATTGTAATGGTAGTAACTCCTATGTACTTGTGATTAATTATTACTTTTGAAAATGATAATATAATTATAGATTTCGTAAGGGCAAAATATTACTACCCAATAATTAATCAACAATGCAGTATTTTGCCCTGATTCTAATTTTTCCTATAGGTCATTGAAAACGGCAAGTTAGTAACCATCCTTTTTTGGACGTAATAATTCACATCGAAATCCCGTAACGTTGATTATTCTAACTTTATAAATTTTCCTTATAAAAAAAATCCTCCTACCAAGCTCTCCTTTTGTCTTATGATACAATCTTCCATGGCATAATAGGTCTTGGGGTGAAAATCTCCGTTGGGTCATAACCTTACTTTCAGGTAAGGATTTTTATAAATGCAATGCCTATTTTTCTTTTGGTGCACTTTGCCGTATCATTTAAAACAACATGAACAATATGCTCTTCAAAGGGGAGTCGCTTTCCGTTCTGGTCATGAAGAAGCATCTTCTCAAAGTCATCAAAGACAAAGCTGTGTCACCTTTAGAAATGTGGAGAACTCTAATAGGAATAGGAGGTTAAAGACATTGACCCAATTGTTTTCTCTTATGGAGATCCTCAACCATCCGTCTAAGCTGCCTAGTGGCCATTCATTTTGCTGGTCTTGTACCTCAGTGTGAGGCTATTGCTGTCCATGGTGGGAGGCGATTGTTTATCATCTCCCTGCCCTGGTGTTTGTGGTCGTTTGCTTCTGGTTGGTGGTTGTTTTTGCTGTTCTTGCGCTTTCTTGCTTCTAGTTTCTTGTTTTAGCTATTTGGCTTTTTCCTCCCAGTTTCCTTCTACTTATAATGAATTTTTTTTTTTTTTTTTCTTAAGTGCAAGTTTTTGAAGCTATGTTCATTGGCACAGTTGGCATTTCCCCAATATAGTGCTTACTTTTACCAAAATATATATATATATATATATATATATATATATATATATATATATATAATCAATATGAATGTATTTTGAAGTTTCATTTTTTTATTCTTGACGAGGTTGTCCCTCGCTTGTGGCTGATGAGGGCGACATTTGCCCAACCCTCTCTGGGCATCGTTGGTGGCTAACTACTACTTGAGACTAGTCATCGGCAAAAAGGAAAGAGCAAATCAAAAAAGAAAAAGAATAAAAAGAATAAAAAAAAAGGTAAAATAACAAAATGTCTTTAACCAACTAAAAAGTTAAGCTTTTATTAGAAACTCGTGTCCTTCAACTCTTATTTGGATCAAAATCTACTTTAAGTTCTTATTTGAAAAAATAAGAGCATTTTATGACTTTATTTATAAATTTTTCGGAACTGCCGGGCCGGACCCTAAAAAATTCCCGTCATTATCATTGATAAAAATGCTTTCTTTAAATTAAATAAATCAAAATTATTTATTAAAAAGAAAAAAACAAAGCGGCTTTGCCGGTGGGGATTGGGGAGTGTCTTTTCCTGGAAAGTAATGAAGCCGCCGAGGTCAACCGTCAAGTCAACCACCAAGTCTCTCTCTCCCTCTCTCGCGCCGACACGTGTCGCCTCGTCGTGGCCCTATTTATACGAAAATCGAAGCTCCGCCAAACCTCGACTGCAAGCGACCATTCCCACTGTAGACGATTCGCTCCGAAACTCAGCTCCGCCCCGCCGCCCGGACCGCCGCCGCCGCCGCCAGCCGGAGGGGCCGCGGCGCCACACGATAGCCGCCGATGTCATGTATTGCGCGAGCGGCGATGGCCATCTTCTCCAGCCTCCTCGCGTGCCTCAAGCGGCTCAAGGCGGCGGGCTGCGGCCTCCGCTGCGGCGGCAGGGGCGCCGCCCGGAGGGCCGCGGAGGACGAAGCCGAGGACGAGTCCTCCTCCGGCCTCTTCTACGACCTCCGGACGCTCCAGGTCGCCACCAGCTTCTTCTCCGAGCTGAACCAGCTCGGTCACGGCGGCTTCGGTCCCGTCTTCAAGGTGAGGAGCAGTTCGCCGCCTCGATTTAGGTGTTTCGTCGCGATGTTTGCTTTTGCGTTCGCGGTCTTGAAGAACGTACGGATTAGTTCTGTATTCCGTCGCGGAACAGCTTTGGTTTTTCCGCCCGGTTAGCAGACGAGGACGCCCGAGAATCGCGTGCTTTCTTTCGTGGTGAAATTAGATCGATCTGCTTCGATTCGAGTCGTCCCGTCTGCTTTCAGGTTTATGGTGGGACCGGAAATTCTGGATTGTGAGATGTTTTTCTCCTCTAGTTTCAATTTTTAATTGAGTGTTGTTCTGCATCGTGATGGCGTCTTCCTTTTCCGAATGTTTCTACCTGAACTTGATTGAGCGTGAGATTTTGGGAGACGGCGATTCTAATGATGAGGGTTTCGCCGGTGCATGAGCTGTGGACTGCGAAAAGTCTTGCTTCTTCTTCTGAATTTGACGTTCTGCGTGGGGAAACTAGACCCCATTTAGCTGTTCAACGGGAGAAATCTAGGCAACGAAACTTCGTTTTTTCAATTGAAGGGAACTGTGCTAGAAAGGCGGTTCCACGGTCCGATATGAATGCGTGCTGATGATTCCCTTGCCTTTTTCTTTTTTCCAGGGGTTGATGCCCGATGGCCAGGAAATAGCTGTAAAGAAGCTGTCTCAAACTTCAAGACAGGGGATGAGGGAATTCACCAACGAGGTGAAGCTCTTGCTGAAAATTCAACACAGAAACCTGGTCATGCTGATGGGCTGCTGTGTGGAAGGACAGGAAAAGATGCTGGTTTATGAGTATCTGTCAAACAAGAGCCTCGACTGTTTCCTTTTTGGTAATTCTTTTAGATTCAAACTCCTAATCCAGCTGATCTAGGATTCGTAAATCTCTTGCCCAATTCACTGAGCATAGATCTGACCCAGAAGTAAAAGCTAATTCGGTTGTCTCCTTCCAGTTAAAGAAAAGTCTCCATCGCTGGATTGGATTACTCGGTTCCGAATAATTAATGGGGTGGCGAGAGGTCTGTTATACCTGCATGAAGAAGCCCCTGAAAGGATTATCCATAGAGACATTAAGGCTAGTAACATATTGCTTGATGATCAGTTGAATCCCAAAATTTCAGATTTTGGTTTGGCGAGGCTTTTTCCTGGTGAAGACACGCATCTGAATACAATGAAGATATCTGGGACTCAGTAAGAAGTCACATTGCTCTCCTTCTGTATATTATTGTTAGCTGCTGCTTGTTAATGAAGTCAGGAAAAAGCTCATACTCTTTTGCTTCTACGAGACATGAATTGTGATGTAAGTAAAACTAAGGATCCTTTTGTTTTAAATGCAGTGGTTACATGGCTCCTGAATATGCAATGCGTGGATATTTGTCCGTGAAAACTGACGTTTTCAGCTACGGAGTTCTGGTCTTAGAGATTGTGAGTGGGAGAAAGAATCATGACGGCCGACTGGGTGCGGAAAAAACAGACCTCCTGAGTTATGTAAGTTGCTTCATCGTGTAAAGTACTGTTACTCATTGTTATACTAGAGAATTAATATAAGGCGACACTTCTCAGATTGCCTCAGTTTTGGTAGATTAAGTTCTTAATTTGGTTTTAGTGATGGTTGGTTCCTGATGAGTTGCAGTGGTTTATATTGTCCATGTTTTAGTAGAAAGAAGGCAGGCAACATATTTTCATTACTTCAAATATAGTACATACTGCTCCTTTATATTTGCATTCCATTGCGGAAAATGCAAGTTAATATTGTTTGGTCAAGCTAAGCGCCGGATTCATCTTAGGTCTTACTTCTATTCAAAACTCTCTCTCTCTCTCTCTCTCTCCAGGGTGTCTTGGGAAGTGGAAGATGCTTAGGAAATAATCCACATAATCCTGGTATAAGCATTAGCAAACAGAGTGAAATGATCTGTTGTCACTGAACAATGATGTGCTTTAGATGCATGTGATTCGAAGTAAATGCCAGATAAAATGAATGGCCCTCAGGAGCCGTATGAGGTGAAAATCTAGAGAAGTCTGGAAATCTGGACTTCTAGAACTTATTAAAGAAATTGTGTTATGAGATAAATATCATTTGAATGAGTTGCCGAAACTTAATCTCCAAGTGCATATTGTTATCTTTCCTCTATGCATATGTAAATTGAGGAATGCATTTCTATGCATGAAGTCATTAAAACATTGCACGCAATTCTTTTGGCAGGCATGGAAGCTCTTTCAAGAAGGGAAGTCATTGGATCTGGTGGACTCGAGCCTTGTCAAATACAACCCTGACGAGGCAACAATGTCTATACAACTAGGATTGCTATGCTGTCAAGCAAGTTATGCAGACAGACCAGATATGAACTCGGTGCACCTCATGCTTTCTAGTGATTCATTCACATTGCCCAGACCAGGAAAACCCGGAATCCAAGGGCGAACAACACGTTGGACAACGACTTCGTCTTCCGCATTCACCAAAACTAATCCAAGCAGTACACAAACTGGAGGTACTAAAGTTTCTACTGGTAGCAGCTTTGCTGAGGAGTATTCTAGAAATTCAATCTCCATTTCCTCCATAGATGAAGGCAGATGACCTTAAAGCATGTAAGATTCCTTTATTATTTATAGCAGGTCTAATATTCTTTTACAAATTCTTTTGTCGATATGCTTATAGAAAAAGAAAATAAAATCATGGGGTGCTCTAGGATCCATAATATACTCATGTAACTTTTTCGGGAGGGATCAGGTATGTGCCCTGCGGATAGTCTTGAAGAGCTAGTCTAGAATGAATCCTGTTTCTTGTACTAGTTCACTTCAAACTGATTGTCAACATGCGATTACTTCTGCCAACATTGAGAAAAATAGAACATCTCTTCCTTTTGGATTCTCTTGCATTATCATACCCTATTCAATTAATGCTCCTTCTTTTACATTTCAATGGAAACTAATGTTGACAAGAGCTGTTGTCGCTTTAAATTGAAGTGATTGACTAATAACTTTGCCAAGAAATGATTTCTTCTACTGTTGTGGAAGCCGTTCATCAGCGAGGTTTTACGAGAGCATGGTTGCCATCCCTATAAACTCCAAATTCAGTCAGTGGATTCTGTCGTTGGCCTTGATTGATGGGAATCAACTCACGGCCTTTAGATGGGGGTGTCGCCCGGGTCTTTGTGATCCAAAGATTAAAACGAGATCTCATGGCCATACATTCTGGATTCGCAGAACAGGATGTCCACAGTCCAACTGCAAGTACACTTCATAGACACAGAATGGGTTCTCTAGACTCAATGTCCTTCCAGTTTCAATTTCTTGAGGTTCTGTCAGCTTTCTTACATGGTTCCTCAGTTTCACCTTAAGCAAGCCCTATGTTTCATAAGGTACTTGAGGAGATGCTGGTCGCTGATGCACAGGATTTGACCGGGATCGTCATAGCTCATTTAATACATAGGTAAGAGTACCTACATGCATCGAACATGTGAGCTCACTTGATCTCGACCCTTGAATTTAAACACAGGATCTACATGATTCAATCGTTGAGCTCGATTCCAGTCACATTCTCCGAGAATGACCCGAATGTATTCTCGTCCTGTGCCATGGGGGACGCTCGAAACATAGTGATTTGTTGCATCAGGGAAAGGTTTTCTTTGAATTAGTGATGCCCGCTGCCTCTTCTATAACCGTTGGATAAGCGTAGCATTTATTTCATAAATTATTTAGCTACATGTTTTACGGAAAATTCTAAGGCTCTCTTTATTTCATGAAAAATTATATGATTGAAAAATATTATTTTTCTTAAAATGATCATTTATATCACTTACATAACTAAATGAATGAAAAAATTTCATTGTTTATAAAAATATTTAAATATAAATTATTGTCAATAGTAAAACATTCTTTATTAACCAATTATTTCAAATACAAGGGGTGATAATTTTTTATAAAATATTTTCCAAATCTTTTATTTCTTACAAAACAAAACGAACCTAAATAAATATTCTTTTCCAACCCTCCTTAACTTATATTCATTTATCCTCTGAGCTCATCTCTTGTTATCATTGTGCTTCGTGTGGTCTCGCTTATGCAATCCTCTACTTTCCTGCTACAATTCAAATTTAGACTTACCTATCCAAATTTTGTTCTCTTGCGAACCGTCACATACCTCTACAAAGGAGTTTTCTGATTCAACTGTCATATCCCAACGAGATGGGACACGCTAGTATTGGTGATATGTTTTTTTTGAGAAAATTCTAAATAAAGACCTAAAGTGTTATTATTTTTCTAAATAAGAATCTAAAGTGAACATTTTTAAATAAGGATCTGAAGTGTTATCATTTTTTCAAATGAAAAAAATTTCAAATGAGGGCTTGAAGTGCTCTCATTTTTTCAAATAATGATCTCAAATGAACATTTTCCCAAATAAGAGTTTGAGGTGTCATCTTTTTCTTAAATAAGAGTTTGGAATGGAAATTGTTTAAAGTAAAAGCTTAAAATGGCCAAACCTTGGCATTTTGGTTTTTCAATTCTTCTTTTTCTACTGTTTCTTTTTCTCTCTTCTTGTCACTAGACTCAGGTGAGGGCCGCTATCACCCAACGCTAGCAAGGGCAACCCTTGCCCTTGCCCTTGCCCTTGCCCTTGTTAGCTTAGGTGAGGGCCATAGCCTTCACCGACATCAGGCAAGGGTTGCCCTCATCGGATCTAGCAAGGGTTGCCTCACCTAGGTTGATGCTGCCCTCACTCACCCCACCTAGGCAAGGGTCGTCCAACACCGGTGAGGGCAACCCTCACCCTTGCCAACCTAGTCAAAGGTGGCCTTCACCCACCCAAGCGAGGGCAACCCTCGCTTGGGCCTTCGCCTAAGGCCAACGAGGTCACCGGCCATCAACGAGGTGTTGTGATGGCTAGGGGAGGGAAGAAGAAAAATGAAAAATGAAAAAAAAAAAAAAAGGAAAAGGAAAGGAAAGGAAAGGAAATATTAAAAAATTACTTAATTTTTTTTACTAAATTATCTCTTTTCTAATGGCCAGAATGGTCACTCACTAGCTAAAAATCCTTATTTGAGATGATTTGACCACCTCAAGCTCTTATTTGAAATAATTTGACTACTTCAAACCCTTTTGAACCATTATTTGAGAAATTAAGGACATTTTAGGCTCTTATTTGAGATTTTCCATTTTTTTTTCGTTAAAACTTGAAGTGAACCTTATTTCAAATAAAGGTCTAAAGTTGCTATATTAGTTTAAAAAAATAGTTTAACTCTCCGATTGATAAGGACAATTTCTTCCATTATTTTTTGATTTTTTTTGTATTAGATGAAAAATAAAAAAAATTAAAAAAAAAATTGGAAGGGGAATGGAAAATGGTGGTGGCGAGGGCTAAATTTCCTTCGTTGTTGTTGTTTTTTTTTTAATTAATTAATTTTTATTATAACTAATTTATATTAAACAAAAATGCCCTTGACCAACTAAAATATTTAGTAGGGCGGAGAGTCATGTTCTTATTTGAAATTGTTATGGCCACTCAGTACTGCCATGACCATTCCAAACCCTTATTTAAGATGGTACTTCAGGTTCTTATTTAGAATTTTTCCTTTTGTTTTTTTTTTTATCACAACGCCAATGTATCCAAAGTTTGGACTTGACCAATCATCGGAATACATGTAAATCGACTTATCTATGTGCACAGGTAAGGCTCTAGTCGTGGAAGTACCAAGTCTAATCCTCGAGATTATTTTGAGTAAAAGATGTGAATCGAGATGATCAAATCTTAAATTCACAAATTACAAGGTCGAATTAAGAAGGTGAACAAGCACTGAAGGCATTCTAAACCTGGAAGTGGGCTTTGCCAATTGGTTCCAAAGATTTGGAACAATACCACAACTTATAACCGTTCCCTAAAGTTAATGGGTCCCGTTCCCTAAAGTTAATGGGTCCGATTAAATACTTATTAAGGATCCGTGGCATCACTTTGAAAATCAATCTTCCCATCTATGGCATTGCTCTCACTTCTTGGTTTTTCTCCTAAAAAAAAAAGAGGAATTGGCTTTAACCCTTAAAATTATGGTAAACGACTTCTCGCACATGGCGCGGCAATCATTAGATCGACAAAAGCGGAACTCATTTTTACTAGGGTCGTCCCTTCTCTCTCTCTCTCTCTGTCCCTTTTACACTGACCCTTTCCTTACTCCGGTCGACAGAAGTGAACACGAAGCATCTTCCAAGAAAGAGACACGAACGTCCGAAAGCCAATCAAGAAAAGCTATTAAAAAAAAAACTCAAACTTTCCAGACTTTTTTATACAGTGGATTGCTTCCTGGATCTTAACGTGATTACTTCCAAATCTCTCTGCCTTTCATATAATCAATAATTCATCGGGCTTTCTTGCAAGTATTGACCTACTCTCTCGTCATCACCTTCCAACCCTTTTTCGTTTCTTTAGCCTTTTTCGATTTGGCTTTCTTGACTATTAAATTCATTGGGAGTGGGATGTGCTCTGTAACCGTCCAGTGGGGAGTCGGGGACTCCTTTTTCTAATTCCCAAGTTCAAAAATTTTCAAATCTCACCAAGCAGAGAGAGAGAGAGAGAGAGAGAGAGAGAGAGAGACGGTGATCCCTCACTCTCATGAATGAGCCTTCATTATCCTGTGATTATTTTTTTTCTGGGTATCCCCGCAAGAAAGATTTGAAGGGGGAATAAAGCTGGTGAGGAAAGATCCAGGAGGTGGTACTCTTGAAGCTTTCAGGTGGTAGGAAAGATGAGACCCAATTGGGAGTTCAGGAACTGTTGCCACCACGAGCAAGTCGTGTTCTTGATAACCATCTCTGTTTGCACTGTCGTTATACTTGCGGTATGGTCTCTCTTTCTCGACAGTGTCTATTAGATCAGCGATCTTGTGGCTGGCCTTTGAGGAATATGTGAACATCTGTGAGTTTTTGATCTATTTATGTCCGAAACATTGAGTGTTGCTCTTCTTCGAAATGCCCAGTTAGGAACTTTTGCTACCCAGGTTGATTTGCACTGCATTGGAGGCTTACTTCGTTCTGTTTTTCAGTTTAGAAAGATCAGAACTTGGCAGATTTGGCTCTCTCTCTCTCTCTCTCTCTCTTGTCTCGTTCGTACTTATGCTGCAGATTCAGTAATTCATAGTAAAAGGATTATTGGGTTTGCGAGATTTTGCAGTAAGAACTTGGAATGAAATCATAAATCAGTTGAAATCATGACATTGCAGAAAATAACTCTAGGGAAGGTAGCTGAAGGCCGATTTTCCCCAAGTACATATCGACTAAAGTTTAACTTCACTACTTTTAAGTGTCATGTTGCGACCTTGAACCACCTCAAATTTGGCTAATGGATTACTAATCTAAACTTAACTCTCCCAAGCTCATACCAATGATTTTTCAATTAGGAGTCGCCACTAATCTATTTTTGGTGGGTCAATTAGAAATCCAAATAAAGTAACGAGATATTTAGGGTGCGCATGAAAAAATTTCTAGAGCGTAAATTGATTTACTGGCCGAAATTGATTTCTCAATTTCTATTTCAGAAATTGAGAAGTTAAAGATTTTAGTTTTTGATTTCTTCTTCAAATCTATTTCTGGAATAGAACTCTCTTCCAGAAATAGAAAAATTAAATTGCGTTATCAAACGGATTTTTATTTCAAACATGTTAGGGAAAGATAAAAACGAAAAATAGAGAAGTAGAAATTTTATCATGCGTGCCCTTATTTTACTGAATCAAAAATTGTGAGTTTGGAAACTTGATTATGCTAGATTTCTCTAACGCCTTTTTAATACCTTTCTCTTTTATTTCGAAAAAAAATGTTTTTGCAAACAATTTGAATTTAATTTAATTTACTTTCCTAACATGTAAGGTGATTATGCCGATACGCAAGCCATCAATTTAAGACCCAAATAAAGTACTAAATAAATTAAGGGACTTACCTGATAGCAATGAAAGCATCTACGATCTTAGATTAGAATTCACATCAATAGTCTTAGATATGATTTCTAATAAATACGAAATCACTTAATTTTTTTCAAGAATTTTTTTATTTAAATGAAACCTAGAAATTATGTGCAATGCAATGCAATGACGTATAAAATTATTTTAAGTAAAATGACATGTAACATGCGAACTATTTGTCATGCGACATTTATTAAATAACCTAATTTAGTGATAGGAAAAGATTAATGAAATTATTCTAACATTTACACATTTAGATGGTGTGCAATGGATTACCTAATTCTATATGACATGTGCATGAAATTTTTTATGTTTTCTTTTATTTTTAATTACTCAATAATTAAACATACAATTTAAACTAATGAAAGGAAAAACTAACATCCTAAATTAATGTTTTCTTTGGGATTTTTATTTCAAAAATTTGAAAAAAATAAATTTCCTATTTTAAATATGTAAAATAACCCTAAAACAAGCAATATCCTAACATGAACCTAATCTAACTCAAATATATTTTTTTGGGTTTTCTTTTGTGGAAATAAAATTAATTCAAACAACATGACAACAAATCATGCAAGATATGATTGATATCCATCTAGTAAATTGACAGATCATATCTCGCGTATGAGATCGAAATGGCCAATTTTAACAAAAATCGCAAATCGCATCTCGAGCGTGAGATGAAATTGGTGATTTTTTTATGTGATTGCGAGTCATATTTCGGGTGTGAAATCGGACTGTCAATCATATGCATATTGAGAAATTAGGAAGATTTTCCAATTTAAGAGGCTACTCGAGATTACGGATAGGACTATATATCATGAACTTCGATTATGTGCATCTAGATATTTTAAATAAGCAAACGGAATATTCAGAAATCAAATTAGACAAAATTTTTACCTATTATGAATATTGGCTTCCAAATTTGAACTATGCGCAATCGAGCAGGATTGCAATTGATTCCTCGATAATGAACGGCAATAGTCGTGATGACTCAGCAAAAACCTGCAAATAAAAATCGAGATTATGCTGGTTTTTGATTGAGAGCTTGCTGGACCGCCACTATTGCATCTCTCGTGCGTTAATCCGGAACTGGGAATTCGCCAAAATACATGAACGTTGGTCAAGGAGGTGGTCTTGCGCAGCAACAGGAACCCATAGAGGTGTTGACTTTGCTAGTGTAGGGGTGCTTAAAGCGTTAATTATTTGGATGGAACTTTGTGGCATCAAACCCACTGAATAAGACAAACTGATCGTGAAGGCCGTACAAGGAGAAATTTCTTGGCTTTCTCAATGTCCTTTTGCGTTGTGCGGCCCTGATGATGTGGTGTTCGCTGGCGCACAATTCAGCCCTTCGCGAAGCAAAGAAAATCGATGGCACAATCTGAACAGCAAATAATTGAGGCTGAGGTCGTTGATAAAGGTATCTGTTGGTGGTCTGGTTCGTTTGGACAGCAGGGGCGGTGCCGTTGGTAGCTTGCGGTTCAATCGGGTGAGCAATAGTGGTGAAAGGAAACGGCAGTATGGACAACGATGGGGGTGGCGAGTGGAAGCAATAGACGACGTGGAGCTAGAGGTAGTGGCTTCGGATCAGCAACTAATCATCGCGGATTACAGGCTGCTTAAAGTAGCGTCACAGGCTACCCTTCCAACATGAAAGGGGGAGGTGAGGGGTTCAAATCCCCACCTTCTCAGGAGGAATGGGGTGGGGACGCGTAAGTTTCAAGAGTGGGTTTCAACTCCCACGCCCTGCAAGAGGCAATGTAAAAGTCTGAAAGTGAGTGTAGAGTAGGAATACAGTAGGACAAAAAAAAAAAAATATAGCGTCACGGGCGATGAGGCACAACAATGGTGGAGGCGCAATGGCAAGTGGCACAAGTCTCGCGTGGCAGGGGAGTCTCACGACTTGGTCGAGAGAGGACCCACTCCCTCCCTTCTCACGAGTGTCTCTCAATGCGTTCTCAATGTGGCCGTGTATGCAATTGTGTGTCCCCCTCTCGATCGAAAGAGAGCGCCCCTTTTTATATGCAAAGGGAAGGAGCCCACCAAGCAAAGAAACAAAATCACATATTACATGGTCAAGAAGACACGATTTCTTTTTCAATTTCCTTCCACCTTTGACCATGCAAAAATTGTAACCCATCCGCATCCTTTTCTTTCCTTTATTTCTTTTCTTTCCTACAAACAAGAGAATTGGTCGCCGCACGTTTACATTCACAAGATTAGCAAAAAATTCTTTTCCATTGGATCATCCAACTACCCAAAAATTGACTGAATATTGTCAAAAGTTCTTGATTGTAATTGAGTTTTCCCAATTCCGAATCTTGCAAGGATGAGCTTGCAATATCTCCTTCTTGCACCTGTCCTTATTGAGAATATATGAATAGATTGCACGGATATACGAAAAATCCACCATCGTATCATCAAAAATATTAATCGCCATTCCTCATAAGTTAATTTCCAGTCATCAGAAAGTAACCAACTCGGGCTAATTCCCTCTCTTCATGGGCTTAGCCCAACTTGTCAAATTAAAACTTAGAACTATCAATTCAAATCCATCTGTCACCAGTCCAATGCAATAATAAAAAAAAATGTTACGCAATTTAATTCTAGTTTTTTTTCAAGGGTTAAAAATTAATCTCGAATTTTCTATGCAATAAATAATTGGATCGCCAAAATTTAAGTGTCAACATGCCATTTGAGCATGCCATCTCTCATAGACCTAAGTTTTATTCATCCACAAGTGAAGAGATTCCAGGAACTTTTGATCATATTGCCTGCCGCCCTTTTATGTTCTCACTTATAAGTCTCTGTATCCCTTTTGTATTCTGACAGATCCTTCCTTCTGTAGCTATGGAGGACTGTATTGCTGTAGCCATTTAAGCTCGTGACAGTATTTCTTCACGAGGCAAGCCATGCCATTGCTTGTAAACTAACATGTGGCCATGTAAGAATCTTTCTTTAGCCTCATCTTAGATTTAGTAGGAGGTCATACATTTGCATAGAGCTAAATTGCTGCGTTGCTTTCACTGATTGCTTTTCTTTGCTGTTGGCGAAGAAAGACATGCGACTTATTGCTTTAAATACTCCCACGTGGAAGGAATTCAGGTTCATGTTGATGAAGGAGGAAGTACTCAAACCAGTGGCGGAATGTACTGGTTCATCCTGCCAGCTGGATGTATCAATTCTAACCTCAGCATTTTCCTCTGTCGTCTCAACTTACGCTGGTTGCCTTAACACAAAAGACATCCGTTTGAATTGTTGGAATTCCAGCATGACATGAGAAATTAATATCGGGTCATTTGAAATCTAGATTTACAGGATTGAGTGTATAGATTGTTTCTTCGGCATCGCTACAAATTATTGATTTATTCTCTAATTGTCATTGCCTTCCAGATCTCGGCTCATCATTCTGGGGAATGCTCTTTATCCTTGCTTCTACAAATCTTCTTACAGCTAGGATTGCAGCAGGTTGTTTGCTCGTCCCTCTTGTTATTGTGCTATTTGTGGCTAAAAATGTGAGTCTTTGTTCTCCTATTCTAGCCTTTAGATTGAGGGATCTTCAAAACATAATGTTGGATTCTTCTTTAGTTTTTAGTTACATGCTTATCAGGCCAATCAATTAGAACGGGTGGGAAGTTAACATATATGCACTCATGCTAATCAATTTGTGCTGTTAAATGAAGTTGGAGAAAGGACTTTTCACAGGTTGCAAAATTTCTACTCTTGAAATGAATAAGATTTGTTTCTTTGCATTTGACCTGTACCAATTTGACTTGTGCCTTCCCATGTCGCTTATACTTTTTTGCACTGTTCTTGACTGATTGGTCATTCTGATTTATATAATTTTCTCTTGTTTATACAGTGGACGCTTCGAGGGCTTTGTATAGGTATGTAGTCATATGACCCAGATGAATGCTGGCTTTCTGGAATACAATATTCACCAGGGATATGATTGTTCTTCCTGAATTATGAATGCGGAGTTACCAGGATTTATTGTATTCCTTGGTGTGGTTTGGCTTCTCCAAGAAACAACAAAAGTTCGAATTCTTCGCTATGTCATTATGTTCATTGGTAAAAGAAACACGTGAATTTCTTGTTCTTCCTCTATAGCGATAATCTAGTCCATGGAATTCCTTCTATGTAACATAATGACTGGAGTTTTGTCCATTTTTCAAACCTGCAGGTGTAATGAACAGCTTGTTTTCTGTTTATGGTATTTTCTGAAACTGAAGCATAGTTATTGATTTGACTAGACCATTGTTCTGATGCCCTTTATGTTCTGGTATCACATATATATATATATATATAAACCTATTACAATTGTGCAAATTCAGTCATAACTTTTTTTGGCCAATTTATTCATAAACCTTTTACAATTGTGTTAATTCGGTCCATTCGGCCAAAATTGGCCGGCCGGCATTGACGTGGACGCCGGCCGAGGACAGCTGGTCGGCGAACAATTTTTTAATATATATCTTTTTTAATTTTTTTCGAATTTTTTTATTTTTTTTTCTCCACCTTCTTCTTCTAGCACTGGCCAAAGGCGAGGGCTAGTGAGGTTAACCTCGCTGGCCACTGGCGAGGCTCGCCCCTGCCGGCCACTAGCGAAAGCGAGCCTCGCCCAGTGATGGCAAGGCCGCCATCACCCAGCGAAGGCTCGCCTTGCCTTAGCCATGGCAAGGTCAAGCCTTGCCAGATCTAGCGAGGTCAGCCTCGTCGTCGCTGGGCAAGGCTCGGCCTTGACCTCGCCTTGCCATGGCGAGGTCAAGCCTCACCCAGCGATGGTGAGGCCGCCGTCGCCCAGCCAAGGCGAGGCCCAACCTCGCCTCGCCAAATCTGGCAACGATGGCTTCGCCGTCGCAGGGCGAGGTTTGCCTTTGCCAGTGGCCGGCGGGGGCGAGCCTCGCCTAGCAACTGCGAGGCCGCCGTCGCCAGATTTGGTAAAGCTCGACCTCGCTAGCCAACAAGCCCAGGAGGAAGAAGAAGGTGGGAAAAAAAAATATTAAAAAATTGTTCGCCGGCTAGCTGTCCTCGGTCGGCATCCACGTCAGCGCCGACCGGCCAATTTTCGCCGGATGGATTGAATTCTCACAATTGTAAAAGATTTAGAGCTAAATTGACAAAAAAAAAAGTTTATGACTGAATTGGCACAATTACAATAGGTTTATGACTTTTTGATAATTGTCCTGATATATATGATGATTTGATATCTCGTAGAATCCACACCGGTGATGCAGAGAAATTTACGGAAGTGTCCTTGTTGCAATGGTGCTGGATGGGGTGCGATCTGGTGAGCTCACTTTTAAATGGAAAAGTCGTGCTTGAGGACGATTTCTTCTCCTTTTTGAATTTCCGCTTAACAGTTGCCTGCTCTGTCTCATGCATGTCTCTTCTCGTTTCACTTACTAATCACGGTGAAATCTTCTCGCAGGGGCTTGATATCATTGCTGTTTCTATCCGGGGCCATGTACCTTGGTCTAGTTATCTTGTCCTGAGGTAAAGTCTGTAATTTGTCTTTCAGTCAGATCATTAGTCCTGCAAATCCTTCAGCGGGTTCTGGCTAGAGCACGATCGCATTCTGCTAGGTGCAATCAATGAATTATTTTCGATGATAGTTGTCTGAAAAATGATGCTGCTGATAGACCTTTATCAAAAGTTCAAAGTACTTGCGCTAGGCATTTCAAGCCTGAACAATATGGTTTCTGCATTCATCAAATCCTCTGAAGAAACCACACCATGTATAATTGCTGCCCCCTTTTTGAATGGACTTGCAAGTTTTAACTCTAAGATTATCACCTAAGACTTCTGGTTTCCAGTGGTTGAAGAATTTACCCTAAGTCCTTAAATATGGTTTTGTTTTCTTGTCCATAAATATGCGCAGAAGAATCAATATCTGAAGCCACTTTAATGAATTTCATTTGTTTGTTAGGATTCGTCCACCAACGGAAACTTCTATTGATGCTCTAAAATCTTTTTTCCACTTAGTTCTCCTGATTTTGACTAGTTCAGTTTTAGTCCACTGTCCACAACGATAAATTATCATACCTTACATGATTTCAACATGTGATATGGACATACCAGATATGCTTCTGTTAAGAAGTTTACCAGTGCCGTAATCTAGTCGGGTCCTGACTCCATTTTTCAACCCCAAGCATTTTGGTCTACTCTTTTGCTGCAAAAACTTAGTAGCATTCTTCAAGCTGCTTCTGCTAAAATGTTTTGATTGGATCTCTCCAGGTACTGCATTCTGGTCCAGATTCTGAAGTTGCTATGAAGCCCCGACAGGGCCAACACCACTTGACTCCACATGCCCATTTCTTGTTCCAACATTACATTGAATTAGGCATCCTCTCATATGCAGTCCTCAGTTATAGGGTCTACAGGACAATACAGTGCTGAATATTTGATCTTACAGGGAACTTTTACTACAAAAGCTGGGCAAATATACCATAGTGATCTCAGCATTTCCAATTGCCTGTTGATATTTTCCACCCCTTGCTGCACTTTAAGCCTAGCGAATTAAACGACGTTACAAATTCTAATCCATAGCAGAACTACATTCCACTCTGCCGCTCGTGGAGTTATCTCTCTTCCGCAAACCCAAAACCTGACTGAAACTTGAACGAGTGATGAGACCGACGGTCCAATTGCTTTTTCAAGACGACTTTTCATTCAATGGAGTAATTTCCACAACTGCAGACTTCCTTCCTAGGGTTGTTCTTCATTTCCTACTTAAATGATGACCTTTAGAAAGAAGAAAATATTCGGTAATTTGCAATCATGAGCTAGTTCAGCTAATGTGATGGTCATTTTCTTTCTCACGATCAGTAAAAAATTGACAAGCGCGTATTGATGTGGAATTAAATAGAAAACATAAAAGTTGCCCAAAGATCATTTACTGGAGTTAGGCCATGGAAGTTTCTTTGCTTCAGTACCGACGGAGTCATCAGCACACGTCCTTCGCCTCCGAGCTGAGCAACCCCTACTCATGGCCACGAGCGACAGATCTCAGGATCGACTAAGCCATCGCCCTGTCGTCTCTCATCTAGATCTGAATTTGTATCTCGAGCTGGGCCTGCGTTGTTGCTCCTCTATGATTTGCAATCATAAGCTGGTTTTGGAACCAGTTTGGGAATCGATTTTGTAAGTAGAGATTCAAAACCTTATTTTTTCCTTTGATTTCTATTCTTACTCCCGTAATTATATGACGTTTTTCCTTTTGCCTCTCTCAGACACGTACGACACTCTTCCTTCGTCGTTTCTCTTCCTCCCTCACTTCACTCCCTCATCGGCTTCCTCTCACACCGTTTGACAGATGGATGGTGCTCATCGCCACCTAATTCTTGTGTACCACGTGGATTGGCTCATTTAACTTCTCTTTGTAGGAGGAGTTACATAAATGAACAGTTTCATATAATAAGTATGTGAATAAAATTAATATTAGATCCATATTTGTTGCTAATGTTTATACAATATTATGATTTTGCTTTGCCTTATGATTTTATTTATGATAATTAGCTTAGACCCTAAAAAATTCACCTCGTTATCATTGACAAAATTGTTTTCTTTAAATTAAATGAATCAAAATTATTTATTAAAAAAAAAAAAAAAAGGCAGACTTTACTTGTGGGGACTGGGGAGTGTCCTTTTCTCGAAAGTAATGATGGCACCGAGGTCAATCGTCAAGTCAACCGCCAACTCTTTCTCCCCCTTCTCTCCCGACACGTGTCGCCTCGTCGTGGCCCCATTTATGCGAAGCTCGAAGCCCCGCCAAATCTCGACTGCGATCGACCATTCCCGCCGTGAACGATTCGCTCCGAAACTCAGCTCCGGCCATCCGCCCCGCCCCGCCGCCGCCGCCGTCTCCGTCTCCGGCCGGAGCGACCGCGGCGCCACACGATAGCCGCCGATGTCATTTCTTGCACGAGCGGCGATGGCCATCTTCTCCAGCCTCCTCGCGTGCCTCAAGCCGCTCAAGGCGGCGGGCTGCGGCGGCAGGGGCGCCGCCGGGAGGGCCGCGGAGGAGGAAGCCGAGGACGACTCCTCCTCCGGCCTCTTCTACGACCTCCGGAAGCTCCAGGTCGCCACCAGCTTCTTCTCCGAGCTGAACCAGCTCGGTCACGGCGGCTTCGGTCCCGTCTTCAAGGTGAGGGAGCAGTTCGCCGCCTCGATTTAGGTGTTTCGTCGCGATGTTTGCTTTTCCGTTCGCGGTCTTGAAGAACGTACCGATTAGTTCTGTATTGTTGTAATTATGGTTATAATTATGGTTAATGGATCAACGAAAGCCAATAAATTGAGATACGTTTTTTCTGTTCACGTATCTCTTTTTAGATTCATGAATTTCCTATAGTTTTATGTTCACGTATCCATTGAATTCATGAATTTCCTAGATTCATGTATCGTTTAGTCATATATTTATTGAGTTCATGAATCTCTTGAATTCATGTATCTTTGGATACATGAATCTCTTGGATTCACATATCTCTTTATTCATGAATCTCGTTGATACACGCGTCTATTTAATTCATGTATTTCTTTAGTACATGAACTAAAAATCTCTATAAATAGATATGAGCATAGAGCTTCATGAGGGTGATGGTTTTTGGTTTTCCTGATTCGATTCCAAAAATGAGCTTTGACGTCCTCTTCTACTCTTCTGATTTTTCTGAGTGTGCTGGTTCAATTGAACGGTTCGACTGAGTCCTGTTTGCATAGTGCTAATTCAAACAGGTTCGAGGTGTTGTATCTTGGGAGGCATAGTTCGTGAATCTGAGCACCATTGGCAGAACTAATCGCCTTAAGGAGATTCGGTTATCCGTACCTCACCTCCAATTTTATGTTATTTTTCAATGATATCTTATTTTATTCTTTTCAAGAGTTGTAACTTTACATAAAAAAAAGAATATTATATAGTTGTTATCGTCTTCTCTACTTTCATGTTCTGATTACAACAAACAGTGTGTATTCTCTGGATATAATTTCCAACAATCTTAAGGCGATTAGATCACTCACTGTTTGTTGTTCTTGTCAGATTATTGAGATGGCTGAAAACAATCAAGTGCCTTTCAATGTCCCGAATGTTTCAGGAGACGTTCCTATGGTCGATTCGACCGTTGCTATGGAAGATGTTCAACCCTCGGGGTCTGAATTTGTAGTAGCCAATGCTACGGGCCCTTGGGCTAACACCAATTTTGGTGGTGCGGGTACAAGTCATATGACTGGTATACCCGGGACTGTTTTTCATAACAGTGTAGGCCAAATGGCTTTTGGCTCTATTTCTAGAGGGATGGTTCAACGAACCTTGCCTACCGTGATGGCAACACCTCCAGTTACAACTAATGAGAAACCGGAGAAATTCACTGGAGTGAGCTTTAAATAGTGGCATCAGAAGATGTTCTTCTATTTTTGACCATGCTCAATTTGACGAAATATTTATCGGAGGTGTGCCCGATAATTAGTCCAAATGAGCAAGATGTCACGATGCTCGGTGCATTGGAGGCTTGGAAGCATGGGGACCTCTTATGCCGAAATTATATTCTTAACTGTTTAGTGAATTTTCTATATAACATTTATTGTAATATTGAATATGCTAAACAGTTATGGGAGTCCTTAGAGAAGAAATACAAGACTGAGGACGCTGGCACCAAGAAATTTGTGGTTGCCAAATTCTTGGACTACAAGATGGTGTCAGGTCCGAGAATTACAATTAATTATGAGCGACATCTCTGCTGAGAGAATCATACTTAGTGAATCATTCTAAGTGGCGGTTATGATTGAGAAATTGCCTCCGGGCTGGTCAGACTTCAAAAATTATTTGAAGCACAAACGGAAGGAGATGAGCCATGAAGATCTCATTCTACACCTCAAAATAGAGGAGGTGAATATAGTTCAATCAATTTGAAAGAGTTTTGTGCTAGTTTTGGAATAATTCTCCAAACAACTGCACCTTATACTCCAGAACAAAATGGAGTTGTTGAACGATTGAACATGATGCTTTTAAGTTCAGGTTTACCTCAGAACTTGTGGGGGGAGGCAGTTTTAACTGCAAATTATATTCTTAATGAAATACCTCACAAAAAGACAAGTAAAACTTCATATGAGTTATGGAATGAAAAGTTATCATCCTACAATTTTCTAAAAGTGTGGGGGTGCATAATGTGATTTATAACGGTAAGTCTAGACACATTCGTCGTAGGCACAATACCGTAAGGCAGTTGCTCTAAATAGAATCATTTTTTAGACTTTGTAAAGTCAAAGGAAAATATTGCGGATCTGCTGACAAAGGTTTGTCAAAAGAGCAGATAAACTGCGCATCGAGGGGAATGGGTTCAAGAGCCTTAACCCAATAAAGAGATTCCAGGGTGGAAACCTAACCTATGCGATTGGAGATCCCATGGACTAGGTTCAATAGGACAACGCAAATTTTGGAAACTCTAGTGTGAGCACTGTCTCCCATTTCTATGATGCAACAGTGCTTTCCTACAGCGTTATTAAGGGTACGCTATGCGTTTAATGATTCCTATAACTTGGATTATAACATCCAAGTGAGATATGGTAGGATATCTTTAATAGGAATGCACCTATATGCGTGGAGCTGGCCGACTCTACGAAAATCTTTAAAGGCTAGATTTTCTAAAGCACGCATGAATCCCGAGAGGTTCAGGGCCGAAAGAACGAACACAACCGAGAACCAATCTTGAATTGGAAATACTCCGTGTGAGGTTTATTGTCTAGGCTTACACAAACAACTGGTGATTCAAGGCTTAGTCCATCGACTAGTTAAGTAAGTCCGATAAGCTTTCACTAAAGAAGGTTCAAAGCGAAAGCTACCTATCTTGATGCGGTTTATTTCAACAGGCATGCTCAGATTCCTTCGAGTCAAAAATGTTTTGTTGATCCATTAATGTGGGGGATTGTTGTAATTATGGTTATAATTATGGTTAATGGATCAACGAAAGCCAATAAATTGAGATACGTTTTTTCTGTTCACGTATCTCTTTTTAGATTCATGAATTTCCTATAGTTTTATGTTCACGTATCCATTGAATTCATGAATTTCCTAGATTCATGTATCGTTTAGTCATGTATTTATTGAGTTCATGAATCTCTTGAATTCATGTATCTTTGGATACATGAATCTCTTGGATTCACATATCTCTTTATTCATGAATCTCGTTGATACACGCGTCTATTTAATTCATGTATTTCTTTAGTACATGAACTAAAAATCTCTATAAATAGATATGAGCATAGAGCTTCATGAGGGTGATGGTTTTTGGTTTTCCTGATTCGATTCCAAAAATGAGCTTTGACGTCCTCTTCTACTCTTCTGATTTTTCTGAGTGTGCTGGTTCAATTGAACGGTTCGACTGAGTCCTGTTTGCATAGTGCTAATTCAAACAGGTTCGAGGTGTTGTATCTTGGGAGGCATAGTTCGTGAATCTGCGGAGCACCATTGGCAGGAACTAATCGCCTTAAGGAGATTCGGTTATCCGTACCTCACCTCCAATTTTATGTTATTTTTCAATGATATCTTATTTTATTCTTTTCAAGAGTTGTAACTTTACATAAAAAAAAGAATATTATATAGTTGTTATCGTCTTCTCTACTTTCATGTTCTGATTACAACAAACAGTGTGTATTCTCTGGATATAATTTCCAACAATCTGTATTCCGTCGCGGAATCGCTTTGGTTTTTCCGCTTGGTCAGCAGACGAGGACGCCGGAGGATCGCGTGCTTTCTTTCGTGGTGAAATTGGATCGATCTGCTTCGATTCGAGTCGTCCCGCCTGCTTTCAGGTTTATGGTGGGACTGGAAATTCTGGATTGTAAGACGTTTTTCTCCTAAAGTTTCAATTTTTTATTGAGTGTTGTTCTGCATCGTGATGGCGTCTTCCTTTTCCAAATGTTTCTGCCTGAACTTGATTGAGCGTGAGATTTTGGGAGACGGCGATTCTAATGATGAGGGTTTCGCCGGTGCATTAGCTGTGGACTGCGAAAAGTCTTGCGTGTTCTTCTGAATTTGACGTTCTGCGTGGGGAAACTAGACCCCTTTTAGCTGTTCAACGGGAGAAATCTAGGCAACGAAACTTCGTTTTTCAATTGAAGGGAACTGTGCTAGAAAGGCGGTTCCACGGTCCGATATGAATGCATGCTGATGATTCCCTTGCCTTTTTCTTTTTTCCAGGGGTTGATGCCCGATGGCCAGGAAATAGCTGTAAAGAAGCTGTCTCAAACTTCAAGACAGGGGATGAGGGAATTCACCAACGAGGTGAAGCTGTTGCTGAAAATTCAACACAGAAACCTGGTCATGCTGATGGGCTGCTGTGTGGAAGGACAGGAAAAGATGCTGGTTTACGAGTATCTGTCGAACAGGAGCCTCGACTGTTTCCTTTTTGGTAATTCTTTTAGATACAAACTCCTAATCCAGCTGATCTAGGATTCATAAATCTCTTGCCCGATTCACTGAGCATAGATCTGACCCAGAAGTAAAAGCTAATTCAGTTGTCTCCTTCCAGCTAAAGAAAAGTCTCCGTCGCTGGATTGGATGACTCGGTTCCGAATAATTACTGGGGTGGCGAGAGGTCTGTTATACCTGCATGAAGAAGCCCCTGAAAGGATTATCCATAGAGACATTAAGGCTAGTAACATATTGCTTGACGATCAGTTGAATCCCAAAATTTCAGATTTTGGTTTGGCGAGGCTTTTTCCTGGTGAAGACACGCATCTGAATACAATGAAGATATCTGGGACTTAGTAAGTAGTCACATTGCTCTCCTTCTGTATATTATTGTTAGCTGCTGCTTGTTAATGAAGTCAGGAAAAAGCTCATACTCTTTTGCTTCTACGAGACATGACTCGTGACGTAAGTAAAACTAAGGATCCTTTTATTTTGAAATGCAGTGGTTACATGGCTCCTGAATATGTACTGCGTGGATATTTGTCCATGAAAACTGACGTTTTCAGCTACGGAGTTCTGGTCTTAGAGATTGTAAGTGGGAGAAAGAATCATGACGGCCGACTGGGTGCAGAAAAAACAGACCTCCTGAGTTATGTAAGTTGCTTCATCGTGTAAAGTACTGGTACTCATTGTTATACTAGAGAATTAATAAATGGCGACACTTCTCAGATTGCCTCGGTTTTGGTAGATTAAGTTCTTAATTTGGTTTTAGTTATGGTTGGTTCCTGATGAGTTGCAGTGGTTTATATTGTCCATGTTTTAGTAGAAAGAAGGCAGGCGACATATTTTCATTACTTCAAATATAGTACATACTGCTTCTTTATAGTTGCATTCCATTGCGGAAAATGCAAGTTAATATTGTTTGGTCAAGCTAAGCGCCGGATTCATCTTAGGTCTTACTTCTATTCAAAGCGCCGGATTCATCTTAGGTCTTACTTCTATTCAAAACTCTCTCTCTCTCTCTCTCTCTCTCTCTCTCTCTCTCTCTCTCTCTCTCTCCAGGGTGTCTTGGGAAGTGGAAGATGCTTTAGGAAATAATCCACATAATCCTGGTATAAGCATTAGCAAACAGAGTGAACATTAAAACATTGCACGCAATTCTCTTGGCAGGCATGGAAGCTCTTTCAAGAAGGGAAGTCATTGGATCTGGTGGACTCGAGCCTTGTCAAATACAACCCTGATGAGGCAGCAATGTCTATTCAACTAGGATTGCTATGCTGTCAAGCAAGTTACGCAGACAGACCAGATATGAACTCGGTGCACCTCATGCTTTCTAGTGATTCATTCATATTGCCCAGACCAGGAAAACCCGGAATCCAAGGTCGAACAACACGTTGGACAACGATTTCGTCTTCCGCATTCACCAAAACTAATCCAAGCAGTACACAAACTGGAGGTACTAAAGTTTCTACGTAAAGTTTCTACTGGTAGCAGCTTTGCCGAGGAGTATTCTAGAAATTCAATCTCCATTTCCTCCATAGATGAAGGCAGATGACCTTAAAGCATGTAAGATTCCTTTATTATTTATAGCAGGTCTAATATTCTTTTACAAATTCTTTTGTCAATATGCTTATAGAAAAAGAAAATAAAATCATGGGGTGCTCTAGGATCCATAGTATACTCATGTAAGTTTTTCGGGAGGGATCAGGTACGTGCCCTGCGGATAGTCTTGAAGAGCTAGTCTAGAATGAATCCTGTTTCTAGTACTAGTTCACTTCTAACTGATTGTCAACATGCGATTACTTCTGCCAACATTGAGAAAAATAGAACATCTCTTCCTTTTGGATTCTCTTGCATTATCATACCCTATTCAATTAATGTTCCTTATTTTACATTTCCATGGAAACTAATATTGACAAGAGCTGGCCGGTCGTTTTTGGCTTGTTGTTGTGGTTTTGGTTTGCCTCAGCCTTGTTGGCTTTGTTCCTGCCTTGTTTGGCGGCTGTTGTTGTTTTGTCGGCGCCCTTCCACTCGTTCGGACTGGTTTGTCCTTATGAGTGTAAGTTTTTGGTGCCGGACTGTGTTGTATAGTTTTGACTTAAGCTCAATATATTGATTATTTACCAAAAAAAGAAAAAAAAATGTTGACAAGAGCTGTTGTTGCTTTAAATTGAAGTGATTGACTAATAACTTTGCCAAGAAATGATTTCTTCTACTGTTGTGGAAGCCGTTCATCAGTGAGGTTTTATGAGAGCATGGTTGCCATCCCTATATACTCCAAATTCAGTCTGTCAGTTCAGTGGATTCTGTCATTGGCCTTGATTGATGGGAATCAACTCACGGCCTTTAGATGGGGGTGTCGCCCGGGTCTTTGTGATTCAAAGATTAAAACGAGATCTCGTGGCGATACATTCCGGATTCGCAGAACAGGATGTCCACAGTCCAACTGCAAGTACACTTCATAGACACAGAATGGGTTCTCTAGACTGAATGTCCTTCCAGTTCCAATTTCTTGAGGTTCTGTCAGCTTTCTTACATGGTTCCTCAGTTTCACCTTAAACAAGCCCTATGTTTCGTAAGGTACTTGAGGAGATGCTGGTCGTCGATGCACAGGGTTTGACCGGGATCGTCGTAGCTCATTCAATACATATTTAAGAGTACCTACATGCATCGAACATGGGTGCTCATTTGATCTCGATCCTTGAATTTAAACACGGGATCTACATGATTCAGTAGTTGAGCTCGATTCCAGTCACATTCTCCGAGAATGAACCAAATGTATTCTCGTCCTGTGCCAAGGGGGACGCTCGGAACATAGTGATTTGCTGCATCAGGGAAGGGTTTTCTTTGAAATACTTCGTTTTCATTGGTCAAAAAGGCCTTGAGAGGTCGTCGAAGATTAGAGGTCATCATCGGTGGGTCCGAGGAGAATTAGGCTCCGTTTGGGAACCACTTTCTCAAGTGTCTTTTGGAGGCTAAAGTCCTTTGGGCCAAAAATTGAGTGTTTGGCAATTTTTTTACACTTGCCTTTGCCAAAGGCAAAGTCTTCCCAAGGCTGAAAGCCCAAGCCGTTGCGACCCTCGCCGGTAGGTTGCACGACCCGCCGCGCCACGACCTCTATGCGGAGGTCGTCGGTGCCGCTCGATCTAGTCACCGTGACCTAGATCGTGAGATCCCAGCGCCGCGACCCTTGCCGCACCGCGTCCTTCGCACGGTGACCCTAGCTGGACGCTGCCCTTCGCCACGGCGCTTCCCCCTCGCCGGACAACCTACCCTTCACCACGTTGCCTCCCCCTCACGGAACCACCTACCCTTCCCCGGTAGTAACCAGCGAAGCCCTTGGCCAGCCAACTCTCATTTTTCCCTTTTTTTTTAATAACAAAAGCATTTTACAAATTTAATTTATCCAAACACTATTTTGCGGAAAAATACTTATCAATAGACTTTCACAAGTACAATTTACCAAACACAATTTGTATTTTGAAAAACTCCTTTAACTCAAGGACCTTTACATTTTCTCAAGAACAAAAGTCTTCCTAAACACACCCTTAGTGATGCCCACTGCCTCTTCTATAACCGTTGGATAAGCGTAGAATTTATTTCATAAATTATTTAGCTGCATGTTTTAGAGAAAATTTTAAGGCTTTCTTTATTCATGAAAAATGATATGATTGAAAAATATTATTTTTCTTGAAATGATCATTTATACCGCTTGCATAACTAAATGAATGAAAAATATTTCATCATTTATAAAATATTTAACTATAAATTATTGTCGATAGTAAAACATTCTTTATTAACCAATTATTTCAAATAATACGGCTGATAATTTTTTATAAAATATTTTCCAAATCTTTTATTTCTTACAAAACAAAATGAACCTAAATAAATATTCTTTTCCAACCCTCCTTAACTTACCTGTTCAAAAAAAAAAAAAAAAGCCCTCCTTAACTTATATTCATTTATCCTCAGACCTCGTCTCTTGTTATCATTGTGCTTCGTGTGGTCTCGCTATGCAATCCTCTAATTTCCTGCTACAATTCAAATTTAGAGTTACCTATCCAAATTTTGTTCTCTCGCGAACTGTCACATACCTCTACAAAGGAGTTATCTAATTCAATTGTCATATCCCAACGAGATGGGACACGCTAGTATTGGTGATATGTTTTTTTGAGAGAATTTTAAATAAATACCTAAAGTGCTATTACTTATTCAAACAAGAGTCTAAAGTAAACATTTTTTAAATAAGGACCTAAAGCGTTATCATTTTTTCAAATTGAAAAATTTTCAAATGAGAGCTTGAAGTGCTCTCCTTTTTTCAAATAATGGCCTAAAGTGAATATTCTCCCAAATAAAGATTTGAAGTGTCATTATTTTCTTAAATAAAAGTTTGGAATGGAACTTCTTTAAAGTAAAAGCTTGAAATGGCCAAACCTTGTTGCTTGAAGGGCATTTTGGTCTTTTACTTCTTCTTTTTTTTACTTTTTCTTTTTCTCTCTTGTTGTCACTGGACTCAAGTGAGGGCTACCATCACCCGATGCTAGCAAGGGCAACCCTTGCCCTTGCCCTTGCCCTTGCTAGCTTAGGTGAGGGTTGTAGCCTTCATCGACATTGGGCGAGGGTGGCTATCACCGGATCTAGCAAGAGTCGCCTCACCTAGGTTAGTGTCTCCCTCACTCACCCCACCTAGGCAAGGGTTGTCCGACGCCGTCACCCTTGCCAACCTAGTCAAGGGCGGCCTTCACCCACCCAAGCGAGGGCAACCCTCGCTTGGGCCTTTGCCTAAGGCCAATAAGGTCACCGGCCATCAACAAGGCGTTGTGGTGGCTAGGGGAGAGAAGAGGAAAAAAGAAAAAAGAAGAAAACGGAAAGGGAAAGGAAAGGAAAGGAAAGATTAAAAAAAAAAAAAACTTAATTTGTTTTACTAAGTTATATCTTTTCTAATGGCTAGAATGGTCACTCGCTAGCCAAAAATCCTTATTTGAAATGATTTGACTGTCTCAGACTTTTATTTGAGATAATTTGACTATTTCAAACCCTTTTGAACCATTATTTGAGAAATTAAGGACATTTTAGGCTTTTATTTGAGATTTTCCATTTTTTTCAATAAAAACTTGAAGTGAACTTTTTTTTCAAATAATGATATGAAGTGACTATATTAGTTTCAAAAAATGGTTTAACTCTCCGGTTGATAAGGGCAATTTCTTCCTTTATTTTTTGAATTTTTTTTTTTTGTATTAGATGAAAAAATAAAAAAATAAAAATAAAAATTGGAAGGGAATGGAAAATGGTGGTGGCAAGGGCAAAATTTCTTTCGATGTTGTTTTTTTAATTAATTAATTTTTATTATAAAAATGCTCTTGACCGACTATAATTTTTAATAGGGCGGCGAGTCATGTTCTTATTTGAAACTATTATGGTCACTTTAAGCACTACCATAACCATTTCAAACCATTTCTTAAGAAAATGATGGCACTTTAAGCTTTTATTTAGAATTTTTTCTATTTTTTTATCACAACGCCGATGTATCCAAAGTTTTGACTTGACTAATCTTTGGAATGCATGTAAATCGACCTATTTATGTGCATAGGTAAGGCTCTAGCCGTGGAAGTACAAGTCTAATTCTCGAGATTATTTTGAGTGAAAGATGTGAATCGAGATGATCAAATCTTAAATTCACAAATTACAAGGTCAAATTAAGAAGGTGAACAAGCACCGAAGGCATTCGAAACTCGGAAGTGGGCTTTGCCAATTGGTTCCAAAGATTTGGAACGATACCGCAACTTATAACCTTTCCCTAAAGTTAATGGGTCCAATTAAACGCTCATTAAGGATCCGTGGCATCACTTTGAAAATCAATCTTCCCATCTGCATTGCTCTGATGCTCTCACTTCTTGGTTTTTCTTCTAAAAAAAAAAAGAGGGATTGGCCTTAACCCTTAAAATTATGGATAAACCACTTCTCGCACATGGCGCCATAATTGCAGTAACAGTGTCGGCAATCATCGGATCGACAAAAGCGGGACCCATTTTTACTGGGGGTCTTCCCTTCTCTCTCTCTGTCTCTTTTACACTTACCCTTTCCTGACTCCGGTCGACTGAAGTGAACACGAAGCATCTTCCAAGAAAGAGGCACGAACGTCCAAAAGCCAATCAAGAAAAGCTCTTAAAAAAAAAAAAGAAACTCAACTTTCTAAACTTTTTTATATACAGTGGATTGCTTGCTGAATCTTAACGTGGTTACTTCCAAATCTCTCTGCCTTTCGTTTAATCAATAATTCATCGGGCTTTCTTGCAAGTATTGACCTACCCTCTCGTCATCACCTTCCAACCCTTTTTCGTTGCTTTAGCCTTTCTCGATTTGGCTTTCTTGACTATTAAATTAATTGGGAGTGGGATGTGCTCTGTAACCGTCCAATGGGACTCCTTTCCCTAATTCCCAAGTTCAAAAATTTTCAAATCTCCCCAAGCACAGAGAGAGAGAGAGAGAGAGAGAGAGACGGTGATCCCTCACTCTCATGAATGAGCCTTCATTATCCTGTGATTATTTTTTTTCTGGGTATCCCCGCAAGAAAGATTTGAAGGGGGGATAAAGCTGGTGAGGAAAGATCCAGGAGGTGGTACTCTTGAAGCTTTCAGGTGGTAGGAAAGATGAGACCCAATTGGGAGCTCAGGAACTGTTGCCACCACGAACAAGTCGTGTTCTTGATCACCATCTCTGTTTGCACTGTCGTTATACTTGCGGTATGGTCTCTCTTTCTCGACGGTGTCTAACTGTCTATTAGATTAGCGATCTTGTGGCTGGCCTTTGAGGAATATGTGAACATCTGTGAGTTTTTTTATCTATTTATGTCCGAAACATTGAGTGTTGCTCTTCTTCGAAGTGCCCATTTAGGAACTTTTGCTACCCAGGTTGATTTGCACCTGTATTGGAGTCTTACTTCGTTCTGTTTTTCAGTTTAGAAAAATCAGAGCTTGGCAGTTTTGGTTCTCTCTCTCTTTCTCTAGTCCCGTTAGTACTTATGCTGCAGATTCGGTAATTCATCGTAAAAGGATTGTTGGGTATGTGAGATTTTGTGGTAAGAGCTTGGACTAAAACCACAAATCCGTTGAAATCGTGACATTGCAGAAAATAACTCTAGGGAAGGTCACTGAAGGCCGATTTTCCCCAAGTACATATCACCTAAAGTTTAACTTTACTACTTTGAAATGCCATTTGCGCATGCCATCTCTCATAGACCTAAGTTTTATTCATCCACAAGTGAAGAGATTCCAGGAACTTTTGATCATATTGCCTGCCGCCCTTTTATGTTCTCACTTGTAAGTCTCTGTATCCCTTTTGTATTCTGACAGATCCTTCCTTCTGTAGCTATGGAGGACTGTATTGCTGAAGCCATTTAAGCTCGTGACAGTATTTCTTCACGAGGCAAGCCATGCCATTGCTTGTAAACTAACATGTGGCCATGTAAGAATCTTTCTTTAGCCTCATCTTAGATTTAGTAGGTCATACATTTGCATAGAGCTAAATTGCTGCGTTGCTTTCACTGATTGCTTTTCTTTGCTGTTGGCGAAGGAAAACATGTGACTCATTGCTTTAAATACTCTCTCAGGTGGAGGGAATTCAGGTTCATGTTGATGAAGGAGGAAGTACTCAAACCCGTGGTGGAATATACTGGTTCATCCTGCCAGCTGGATGTATCAATTCTAACCTCAACATTTTCCTCTGTCGTCTCAACTTACACTGGTTGCCTTAACACAAAAAACATCCGTTTGAGTTGTTGGAATCCCAGCATGACATGAGAAATTAATATCGGGTCATTTGAAATCTAGATTTACAGGATTGAGTGTATAGATTGTTTTCTTCTGCATCGCTACAAATTATTGATTTATCCTCTAATTGTCATTGCCATCCAGATCTCGGCTCATCATTCTGGGGAATGCTCTTTATTCTTGCTTCTACAAATCTTCTTACAGCTAGGATTGCAGCAGGTTGTTTGCTCGTCGCTCTTGTTATTGTGCTATTTGTGGCTAAAAATGTGAGTCTTTGTTCTCCTATTCTAGCCTTTAGATTGAGGGATCTTCAAAATATAATGTTGGATTCTTCTTTAGTTTTTAGTTACATGCTTATCAGGTTAATCAATTAGAACCGGTGAGAAGTTAACATATATGCACTCATGCTAATCAATCCGTGCTGTTAAATGAAGTTGGGGAAAGAAGTTTTCACGAGTTGCAAAATTTCTATTCTTGAAATGAATAAGATTTGCTTCTTTGCATTTGACCTGTACCAATTTGACTTGTGCCTTCCCATGTTGCTTATACTTTTTTTGCACTGTTCTTGACTGATTGGTCATTCTGATTTATACAATTTTCTCTTGTCTATACAGTGGACGCTCCGAGGGCTTTGTATAGGTATGTAGTTATATGACCCAGATGAATGCTGGCTTTCTGGGATACAATATTCACCAGGGATATGATTGTTCTTCCTGAATTATGAATGTGGAGTTATCAGGATTTATTGTATTCCTTGGCGTGGTTTGGCTTCTCCAAGAAACAACAAAAGTTCGAATTCTTCGCTACGTCATTATGTTCATTGGTAAAAGAAACACGTGAATTTAGTGTTCTTCCTCTATAGCGATTTTCTAGTCCATGGAATTCCTTCTATGTAACATAATGACTGGAGTTTTGTCCATTTTTCAAACCTGCAGGTGTAATGAACAGCTTGTTTTCTGTTTACGGTATTTTCTGAAACTGAAGTATAGTTATTGATTTGACTAGGCCATTGTTCTGATGCCCTTTATGTTCTGGTATCACAGATATATATGATGATTTGATATCTCGTAGAGTCCACACCAGTGATGCAGAAAAATTTGCTGAAGTGTGTCCTTGTTGCAATGGTGCTGGATGGGGTGCGATCTGGTGAGCTCACTTTTAGAAAGAAAAGTCGTGCTTGATGACAATTTCTTCTCCTTTTTGAATTTCCGCTTAACAGTTGCCTGCTGTCTCATGCATGTCTCTTCTCGTTTCACCTACTAATCATGGTGAAATCTTCTCGCAGGGGTTTGATATCATTGCTGTTTCTATCTGCGGCCATGTACCTTGGTCTAGTTATCTTGTCCTGAGGTAAAGTCTGTAATTTGTCTTTCAGTCAGATCTTTAGTCCGGCAAATCCTTCAGCAGTTTCTGACTAGAGCATGATCGCATTCTGCTAGCTGCAATCAATGAATTATTTTCGATGATAGTTGTCTGAAAAATGATGCTGCTGATAGACCTTTATCAAAAGTTCAAAGTACTTGCGCAAGGCATTTCAAGCCTAAACAATATGGTTTCTGCTTTCATCAAATCCTCTGAAGAAACCACACCATGTATAATTGCTGCCCCCTTTTTTAATGGACTTGCAAGTTTTGACTCTAAGATTATCACCCTAAGACTTGTGGTTTCCAATGGTTGAAGAATTTATCCTAAGGCCTTAAATGTGGTTTTGTTTCCTTGTCCCTAAATATGCGCAGAAGAATCAATATCTGAAGCCACTTTAATCAATTTCATTTGTTTGTTAGGATTCGTCCACCAACAGAAACTTGTATTGATGATCTAAAATCTTTTTTCCACTCAGTTCTCCTGATTTTGATCAGTTCAGTTTTAGTCCACGGTCCACAACAATAAATCATCATACCTTACATGATTTCAACATATGATATGCACATACCAGATATGCTTCTGTTAAGAAGTTTACCAGTGCGGTAATCTAGTCGGGTCCTGACTCCAATTTTCAACCCTGGGCATTTTGGTCTACTCTTTTGCTGCAAAAACTTAGTAGCATTCTTCAAGCTGCTTCTGCTAAAAGTTTTTGATCGGATCTCTCCAGGTACTGCATTCTGGTCCAGATTCTGAAGTTGCTATGAAGCCCCGACACTTGACTCCACATACTGATTTCTTGTTCCAACATTACATTGAATTAGGCATATACAAATTAGCCGACTTCTGCAGCAGGCATCCTCTCATATGCAGTCCTCAGTTATAGGGTCTACAGGACAATACAGTGCTGATTGTTTGATCATACAGGGAACTTTTACTACAAAAGCTGGGCAAATATAACTTAGTGATCTCAACATTTCCAATTGCCTGTTGATATTTTGCACCCCTCGCTGCACTTTAAGCCTAGCGAATTAAACAACATTCCAAATTCTAATACATAGCAGAACTACATTCCGCTCTGCCGCTTGTGGAGTTATCTCTCCAACCCCAAACCCAAAACCTGACTGAAACTTGAACGAGTGATGAGACTGACAGTCCAATTGCTTTTTCAAGACGACTTTTCATTCAATGGAGTAATTTCCACAACTGCAAACTTCCTTGCCTAAGGTGGTTCTTCATCCCCTGCTTAAATGATGACCTTTAGAAATAAGAAAATATTCGGTGACTTGCAATCATCAGCTCTGAACCCAGCTGATGTGATGGTCATTTTCTTTCTCACGATCAGCAAAAAATTGACAAGCGTGTATTGATATGGAATTAAATAGGAAACGTAAAAGTTGCCCAGAGTTCATTTGTGAAAGTTCAACCAAAGAAGTTTCTTTGCTTCACGACCGACGGAGTCATCAGCACACGTCCTTCGCGTCCAAGCTGAGCAACGCCTACTCATGGCCACGAGAGACAGATCTCAGGATCGACAAAGCCATCCCATCCCCCTGTCGTCGCTCATCTAGATCTGAATTTGTATCTCGAGCTGGGCAGGCTTCTAATTTTTTGTTATTCCACATTAGCTGCGTGTCAATATAGAAGAAAACAATTGACTACCACGTTCGCTTATGATGTACTGGCTGCTAACCCCTAAAGTCACTTCCAATATTTTCCATAGCTAACGCCGCTTCTGATTATCTCATGTTATCCATATACAACTCATCTAATTTTTATAGACAGGAGACATTTCTCATGCAAACTGCAAAGGAACAAAAACAGATTACCTACACATAAAGTTGGCATTTAACTGGCTAGGTAGCTTGAATCAGGGCCATAAATCTCCTGATCCATGCAATAACATCGTGTGGTAACCTCTCAACTTCCAAATTTCCAAGACATGGAATTCCTAACAGAAATTTTAAAGACGTCCAAGAAGGAATAGTTCAAGCAACATTTTCAAGAACCGCATAGTAATTGTCAACTGACATTGGCCTCTACTAGAACTTGAGAAGAACGAATCAGATCAAAAGTTGAGGATCATATGCCTGATTCATAGGACAGATAAAAGTTTATAATGAGATAAATAGTAAAAACCCCCCAACAAAGGTTCACTCATCATAAGCCAACTTCTCTCGACACCAAAATTTGGAAATGTAACTAGAAGAGAAACATCTGAATGTCTTCGCTAGCAGATCTATGCCTCCGTAATTGGGTACTCAAACACAACTTCTTTCCCAGCAAGTTTCCTGTAGACAGCTGAAAATGTCTCCAGCTTGTACTCTGTGCTGTTCCGTTCTTTCGGGTCCAACAAAACCTGATAACAGAGGGAAGAAAAACATTGACTCAGTATCAAACCACAACACTTAGGTGCAAAGTCAAACAAAGCAAGTAATCACAATAGTGAGTAGCAAACTACATTCATCAGAGAGTGGCATAGGTACTCAGAATTGAGGATGATCACTTAAGATCTAATGTGAAATTCCCTTACCTTCATAACTTTGGAGCCATCAAGACGATACCTAACACGCTTTCCAACAATCTCAGCAGGCAATACAATGTCCTCAAGCATGGCATCATGCACCGCTGTGAGTGTGCGGCTGCGAGGGCGTTGAGCTGCAGAACCTTTCTTTGGGGGTCTTGTAATCCTGCGGGTAGCAATCAAGATCACATCCTGCAAAACCAACCGCATGTCACATACAGAGGAACTTATAAGGTTAGGAATTGAGAATAAGCTATAACATTTTTCAACTAGAAACGAACACAACATCTAACAGGAAAAGAAAAAATAGGCAGCATGTCAAAGGAAAGAGAACTTGGAGAAAGGGAAGAAAACAAAATAAAAGTAACTGAATTTGGAACTTCATTGCTGCTATTCATGGGGAAAATAAATATTTAAAACATTTAAGCTAAGATGATGAAAAGAACATGAGTACTAATATAAAGAGAAAAAGAGAGAACACGCCATTACATTACCTTCCCACTAAGTTTCTTCTCAAGCTCTCGCACAAGCCTAACATGAATCTTGCGGAAAGCTTTTCTCAATCTATATGGAACATGAATAACAACAGCCTTTTTGCTCCCAGAAACATCAATTTCACTGCCAAAGGATAAAACAACCCTATAAGTAAGAATGCCTATAATGCAAAAGAAAGATCAACTTTCTTTCCTATCTATCAATTAGAACAAAAGCATTTCTATCTCAATGGTAATAATGAAGCTGGATATATGCACTCTTACACTGCTGAGTTTATGTAAAGGTCCTTCAAATCACTTTTCAGCTCCGAGTTGGTGTTTTCCAAGTCAAAGAAGGACTGCAATAGATTTTGAAAAGAGATGAGCATCAGCCAAGAGAAAACACATTTACAACAGATAAATAGTTCGACCAAACAAAAAATATGACACTAATATGAACTTGATAGCAATAAAACCTGCGCAACAGACTCCTCAAACTCAGTGGGTTCAACATCCTTGTCCTTGTGGATCTTCCTCCTTGACGTGTACATCTTGTCAAACCTGCTCATCACAACAGCCGATCAGCTCGATCCTGACCAAATAAACGAACTCACGCACCCAAACAACAAGCAGGTACGCAAAGGGCCTTTCCCACACAACGTCATCACTTCCTCAAAAACCAACACCATCTAATCCGACACGCACGGGACATCACGCATGCTCTCCACCTCGTTACCGTTCATTTGAAACCCGGTTCTTCCCCTTCATTTTTATTCACTTATTTCCAACACGCATAAGTTAAATACATCCACCTCAGTTCGTAGACAATGTCGACGCTAAAACTAGACAACAAAACAAACATAACCCAATTGGGTCGATCGTTCTCGGTGCAAAACGAGCTCCAACACCTTCCAACCTCGCTCTTCCTAATCCAGAACATAAGGAACACTAAAAAAGACGCAAGCTTGCGCTCTCAACAGAACCACCCAGAATTCCGTCTCATCTTTCTGGACAAAACCCACTCCCAAAAAAGCATCTTTCCTCCTTCCCCAGCAAGAAAACACCAAATCTCCCACAACCCATCACGGACACAGATCCCCTCGACCTCTCCGAAACAGCAAAAAAGCAGAATCCACGCACACAAGCACATCCCCACGCTTTCGCAGCGATGCCCCCGAGATCGAACGAGCGACGAAAGGATGATATTTCCGAAGAGAAGTTTACCTGGAGCTGGAGGAGAGAGAACCTGCGCCCACGGTCGAGTGAAAACCCTACGGCTCTTAGGCTCTCGGTGAAGCGTCTGGTTCTGTCTAGGGTTTGGGGAATGAGGAGGCCGCGGCGCTTATATGGCGAAGATTGACGGCTCGGATGAGAGCCGACCTCCCCCGAGAAGACATCTAGGCCGTCGGTATGGGGACGAATCCTAGGGGCCCAAGAGGGCTGAATTGGGCCAGCTGTACGGGCCATGGCCTTTTCGGCCCGTATTCGCAGTTGGGCTAAATGCTGGGGCCCGTTAACCTCTTCAGCGGGCTGAATATGGCTATCGGAAAGGGCTTTACATGCCCGGCACGAAAAAATGCAACTTGAACAGCAAACTAAAACTCCGTTTATTTCGAAAACAAAAAAAGAACTTTCAGGAAAATACTTCTTAAATTTTACAGCATTTTTTTACAAAAAATAAATTACTTTAGAAAAATATTTTTTATCAACAGAAAAAGTTTTCAAAAATAGGAAAAAAATGTTATTCACTTTTCAAGTTATAGAAAGTATTTTCGTCGTTCACTCTCTCTCTCATCTCACATGGGTAGCCTTGCTAGCCCCTCTTCTTTCTTTCTTTTCTTTTTTTTCCTTCTTGCTCAGGCAACCGGCCATAAGCAAGCATTGCCTGAGCCATAAGCAAGCTCGAGCTAGTTACTTGCCAGATTGGCGAGCGCAAGCATCAAGCTTGCCCAAAATGACAAGGTTTGGTTTAACCCACAGGTCGTACATGTTGGAATTATAATCGAATTTAAATTTAAAAAAAATCAGATTTTTTTCTTCTAAATCCAATTTTAATTTTCTTATTTTTTCTTCGACTTCAATGTTTGGTTTGTATTAGTAAGGAAGAAATAGGTTATATATGGATCCAATTCTTCTTAATTATCAAAGTAATCTATTTTTCTTCAAGTGAAGTAATGACTCAAACATGTACACTTTAATTCTGTTATGCTTATCGATCTCAGTGTTGGGTTTATCAATCATTGCCCCTCTCTCTTTGGACTTCTTCATCCTCACAAGTCCAGCTCGAAAAATAGCCTAGCCTAGAAAATATTAGCTGAGTGATATATTGCAGCAAACCATTCATATGTTGAAACGTGTTGTCCGAACCCACACGAAAATCATTCAAAATTGATGTAGACCTCTCCCTCTCTCCTATCTCCGGGCTCATGTTTGTAGCAAACCTGACACCGTCTTCACTTCCGAGCCCCGTCGTCACCTATTGAAGCCCCATTAGCGGCTCTGATACCCAAAAGTTAGGGATTTCTGCAAATTCCACTTCATATAGTTTAAGGTGATGTTAATGTGGTGTTAGCAACTGCGTATTTTTTAACTATATCTCAACCTATCTCCTCTGATCCCGAGTCAGATGATGTTTCCACATCTCCAAAAGCCATTTTCTTGAATAAGTCCATGACTTTTCTGTAGATAAGCCACGTAGATTATATTTAACTGACTTGGCATCTGTAGCCTCCACGATTGACAAAGAGCACATGAGTATCTTGCTCCCCCTTGAACCGCCCATTAGCAAAGGCCGGAGTTTCAACCATCTCATGATTCTCATTCCACAAGTCATCCAATCCATCTAGTACCTTACGAAGGAGCCACTGCAATTCTTCTACACTTTTATTCTTAATGTCTTCCAAAGATTAGCTTTGGCAAAGTTCAGTATTTTTTTGACGATCAAATCCACATCAAAGATTTTAGGATCCCATGGCACACCCACATCCTAAGCTCGAAACATTTTTTCATATTTTCATCCTTGTATACCTAATCAGCAAGCGTGGTTCTTCCCATTCCTCCTATACCAAGGATGGAAACAACCGAGACACTCTCTCTGGAGGAGGAATCAAGCAAACATGCGATGATCTCCTCCTCATCCTTTTATCTACCAAGTTGCCTCACAATGATGGTTCTCTAAAGGAAATTCCTTAATTTTTCAATCTGAACCAATTTCTTCCTAAGTTTCTGAATCTCATTACCCAGGCCCGTGTGCAAGCTGATTTGATTTAGAAAAGAAAAGGCGCACCTCTTTCAACATCTTACTCCCGGGAGTGACCTTCCGCCTCAAATCTTTGGTTGTGACGTCGTCAAGCAAATCTTGTACATCGTATAACAGGTCCTTGACCTTCTTGAGCCAAAGCTTGACATGTTGGTAAGGAATAAGAAAAAAATGTGAATTTCTGCACAAAATATCATGTTGATGACAAGGTTTGGTTTAACCTGCAAGGTCGTCCATTTTGGATTTATAATCAAATTTAAATTTTAAAAAAAATCATATTTTTTTTCTATATCCATTTTTAATTTCTTATTTTTTCTTCAACTTCAATGTTTGGTTTGTATTGGTAAGAAAGAAAGCATTTTGCTTTTTGGCATGTTGGCAAGGAATAAGAAAAAAATGTGAATCCCTGCACAAAATCATCTTGTTGATCGCAAGTTTCATTGCCGAGGGAAATAAGTCAACATTTTCATGGATGAGACGAAAGGGTGCTTGCTCACTCTGGATTGCTTGCTCAGCTTGCTCAACAGATGGAATTCATGCTTCTCATGTCTTGGCATACCCGGTATATTTTTCTCACCACAATTTGGAAGATAAGAACAAAAACAAAATGTGAATTCCTGCACAAAATCATCTTATTGATGACAATGTTTAGTTTAACCCGCAAGGTCGTCCATGTTGAAATTATAATCAAATTTAAAATTTTATAAAAAAAATCGAATTTTTTTTTTCTAAATCCATTTTTTATTTTCTTATTTCTTCTTCAACTTCTATGCATGGTTTGTATTGGCAAGGAAGAAAGTTTTTTGCTTTCGGCGTGTTGACAAGGAATAAGAACAAAATGTGAATTCTTGCACAGAATCATATTGTTGATAACAAGGTTCATCGCGGAGGGAAAAAAGCAAACATTTTCAAGGATAAGACGAAAGGGGTGCTTGCTCACTCTGGATTGCTTGCTCAACTTGCTTGACAGATGGAACTCATGCTCCTCATGTTTTGGCATACCCGGTATATTTTTCTCACCACAATTCAGAAGATAAGAACAAGAACAAAATGTGAATTCCTACATAAAATTATCTTGTTGATGACAAGATTTGGTTTAACCAACAGGGTCGTCTATGTTGGAATTATAATTGAATTTATATTTTTTTTAAATCGGATTTTTTTTTTTGTAAATCCATTTTTAATTTTCTTATTTTTTCTTCAACTTCAATGTGTGGTTTGTACTGGCAAGGAAGAAAGCTTTTTCCTTTTTGCCATTTTGGCAAGGAATAATAACAAAATGTGAATTCCGCACAAAATCATCTTGTTGATGACAAGGTTCATCATGGGGAGAAAAAAGCAAATATTTTCAAGGATAAGACGAAATGGGTGCTTCCTCACTTTGGACTCAACAGATGGAAAGTTTTGGCATACACATACACCATATTTTGCAAGATAAGAACAAGAACAAAATGTGAATTCCTGCACAAAATTATTTTGTTGATGACAAGGTTTGGTTAAACCTGTAGGGTCATCGATATTAGAATTATAATCGAATTTAAATTAAAAAAAATGGATTTTTTTTCTAAATCGATTTTTAATTTTCTTATTTTTTCTTCAACTTCGATGTATGGTTTGTATCGGCAAGGAAGAAAGTTTTTTGCTTTTCAGCATGTTGAATTATTGTACAAAATCATCTTGTTGATGACAAGGTTCATCGCGGAGGAAAATAAGCCAATATTTTCAAAGATAAGACGAAAGGGGTGCTTGCTTACTTTAGCTTGTTCACCTTGCTCAACGGATGGAACTCATGCTTCTCACGTTTTGGCATACCTTGGTTTATTTTTCTGATCACAATTTGCAAGATAAGAATAAGAACAAAATGTGAATTCCTGCACAAAATCATCTTGTTGATAAGAAGGTTTGCTTTAACCCGCAAGGTCGTCCATGTTGGAATTATAATTGAATTTAAATTTTTATAAAAAAATTGGATTTTTTTTTTCTCAATCCATTTTTTATTTTGTTTTTTTTTTTTCTTCAACTTCGATGTGTGCTTTGAATTGGCAAGGAAGAAAGCTTTTTGCTTTTCAGCAGGTGAGGAATAAGAACAAAATGTGAATTACTGTACAAAATCATCTTGTTGATGACAAGGTTCATTGCGGAGGAAAATAAGCCAATATTTTCAAAGATAAGATGAAAGGGGTGCTTGCTTACTCTAGCTTGTTCTGCTTGCTCAACGGATGGAACTCATGCTTCTCATGTTTTGGCATACCTCGGTTTATTTTTTTGATCACAATCTGCAAGATAAGAATAAGAACAAAATGTGAATTCTTGCACAAAATCATCTTGTTGATGACAAGGTTTGGTTTAACCTGCAGGGTCATCCATGTTGGAATTATAATCGAATTTAAATTTTTATAAAAAAATCGGATTTTTTTCTCAATCCATTTTTTATTTTCTTATTTTTTCTTCAACTTCTGTGGTTTAAATTGGCAAGGAAGAAAGCCTTTTGCTTTTCAGCATGTTGGTGAGGAATAAGAACAAAATGTGAATTCCTGCACAAAATCATGTTGATGACAAGGTTCATCGCGTAGGGAAATAAGCCAATATTTTCAAGGATAAGATGAAAGAGGTGCTTGCTCACTCTAGACTGGTTGCTCAGCTTGCTCAACAAATGGAACTCATGATTCTCATGTTTTGGCATACCTCGGTCTATCTTTTTTACCATAATTTGGAAGATAAGAACAAGAACAAAATATAAATTCCTGCACAAAATCATCTTGTTAACGACAATGTTTGGTTTAACTCGTAGGTTGTCCATGTTAGAATTATAATCGAATTTAATTTTTTTTTTAAATTGGATTTTTTTTTTCTAAATCCACTTTTAATTTTTTTTTTCTAAATCCATTTGTATTGGCAAGGAGGAAAGCTTTTTGCTTTTTGCCATGTTGGCAAGGAATAATAACAAAATGTGAATTCTTGTACGGAATCATCTTGTTGATGACAAGATTTGTCACGAAGGGAAATAAGCTAATATTTTCAAGGATAAGACGAATGGGTGCTTCTGAGCTTGCTCAACGGATGGAACTCATGCTTCTCATGTTTGGGCATAATCGGGTATATTTTTCTAACCATAATGTGCATGATAAGAACAAGAACAAAATGTGAATTCCTGCATAGTTGATGACAAGGTTTGGTTTAACCCGCATGGTCATCCATGTTGGAATTATAATCGAATTTTATTTTTTTTAAATTGAATTTTTTTTCTAAATCCATTTATAATTTTCTTATTTTTTCTTCAACTTTGATGTATGCTTTGTATTGGCAAGGAAGAAAGCTTTTTGCTTTTCGACATGTTGGCAAAGAATAAGAATAAAATGTGAATTCCTGCGCAAAATCATCTTGTTGATCACAAGTTTCATCGCAAAGGAAATAAGCCAATATTTTAAAAGATAAGACGAAAGGGGTACTTGCTCACTTTGGACTGCTTGCTCAAGCCTTTACAAGGCCAGCGAGCTCAAGGCTCATTGGAATTTGCATTGAGTTTGCTTGCCTCGTGACCGATCGAAGAAGATGGAGGAGAAAAAAATAAAATTAATAAAAAAATAAATTAAAAATAAATAAAAAACTAGTGCACGGAAAAAAATAAAATCAAAATTTCCATAGCAAATAGTAGAAAATATTTTCTAATTCATTTTCAGATTTCAAACAAATATTGAAAAATATTACCATTTTCTAAAAAATGATTTTATGAAAAATATTTTCCAAAGAGTTCTAGCGAAACGAGCTGAGCTAAGACCATGAGCTTCCATTTCACTTAAGAGCGTGGAATGATGAAACACACGTTCAGGAAAGCGAGATGCTTTGGACTCCTCAATCGATGCCAAGTTCTCCGAGTCCGAATTCCGCTAGCATAGGTGTGAACCCCCGGCACCGCTCCACCTGCCTTACCAAGATGTCCCCTTTTCGAGCGAAACCGTATGGTGATTGTGCCGGCATTGCGGACTCTGCAGGGACGCGATCACGGGCGCGAGCAGCCCCCGGAGACATAACCACGCCGATGCCATCGCCGGCGATGATGCGAGACGAGCCTCGTGTTCTCTGATGCGATCTCGGCATCCGAAAGCGGCATAGATGTAAGAGCTGCTCTTCTGGAGAGAAGTTTCCTCTCCATCTGCAACTCTTCCAAGTCCTCTTCTACCCTCGACCCGCACAGTAATGAAACACAGAACCACGCATCAGTAAAAAAAAATGAAGCTGAAAACGAGAAGATGGAATGTTGCGTGTTAGGGCGTCGCGTGCTCCTCCGCCGGCCTTCGCCGTGATAGGGCGACGCAGTAAAGCGGGAGGCCGTCTTCTCCGAGAGACCGCAGGCCCTTTCCTCAGCCGATTTCGAGGTCACCATCCGTCCTGCTTAGGCGCTCAGCCTTTTTTTTTTACTGCGTTTATATGAGCAGCAGGCGTGCATCATGTACAACTTACAGACGAAATAGTTTGCTATATATTATTTATGACATTAGTATAAGCAAACCCTGGCACTGTGTTTGTCGCGATTTAAGTCCTATTGTATGGAGATCACGTAACAAAGACCTATAACTAGTACATACTTGATGAGATTGATGCCGTGGTAACTTGAGAATGGTGCTAGCTAGCATTTACCGAAATACTTCTTTATGAGTAAAAACGCATATTTTCAGATCGAACAAAATCGGGTATCATTTCCTAAGTCGCGACCAAATCGTCTTGTACCATGAATACACATGCCTATCCATTCTATACATATGCAAAATGGAAAAACCCTAAGGAAGGGTTGAGTTTGTACAATGGAAGGATGTCAAGAAAGCTTCATGATTTGGTTATATTCTCTTTTTGGAACTAAGTTAGTAACCCTCAAGTTCTACATGCTCTGAAAACAATAATATGCATAAATAAATAAATAAATGATTTAGAATATATTTTTCCGAAAATAACCACTTATATCGCTTGTAAAAATGAACGAATAATAAATATATTCTTTTGACAAAAATATTTAAACATAAAATTTTCATTAAATAATTATTTTAAGTGATTAATTTTAAGAAAATATTTTTAAAATTATTCTTTTTGTGAAATAAATTTATCAAATTTCTTTGGGACCAAGCCATGACACTAACACTGAGGTGGTGATGCCGATGCTGATCATGATTGACAATGACGAAGGGTGATTAGTGCCAAAACCCTAGCCACCATCAATACCTTCGTATAATTCCTAAGCCACCAGTTTCATTTCATTGCAGACGGCTCCCATTTTAGTGGATCAGCTAGAGTTATCGATCGGTTTGATACGTGAAAGTTCACTCCGAAAGTATCGTGTTGTCGGAATTCTCCACAAAAAAAAAGGAAAAAAAAAAAAGAAAGAAAGGAGGAGATCAAACACTTCTTCAAGCTCTTTTTTGCTTGGGCCGTATCTAATTTGCAGGCATAAGGTTGTTGCCTGAGCAATTTCTCTATCTTGGCTTTTATCTTCATCATCTGTTCATGTAACATTAAGGTCCCTCAAATTTTTCATTTAGTGGACATCCAACAAAGCTATGCATGTGAAGGTAATAACATCACAATAATAACATTAATAGTAATAATCACAGGAAATTTTGTCACTGCCAGAAAAAAAAAAGTTAGTGAATTGAATAATTTAGGGATGTTAAAAAATATAATTCGTGAACTTTGATTTAATGTGTAATTTTGTCTTTTAATTTTTTTTTTTGTGTAACGTGGTCCCTGAAATTTGGCTCAATGTACAATATTATCTTAAGATTTTTACTCAATTCAATTTGGTTCATGAACTGTTGACAAATTTTCAATGTGGCCGTTTCATTTATGTCATTCTCACGTAACCATTTACTAATGATTCATGGACCATAATAAATAAATTAAGAGTTTAGAAATAATATTGCGTAACAAATCAAAGTTCAAAAACTATTTGCGTCATAAAATGGATGTGTACCAATATGGGACCTGGTCATAGTTGTCGATCTTTTTTTTAATTTTTTTAACCCACATGTATCCAGCCCGGCCCTTGACCTATCCAGCAAGGAAGCCCAAGTTCATTAGGCCTCTCTCAAAACCAAGTTTCATGTCGGCTGATCCTGATTTTGTTCGTTCTCAAACCCCAAGATTCCCTCACATAAAAACAAATCGTCTCATATAATCACGCGTTTTATTTAGCCAAAAATAAATAATCTAAAAAATGTTTATTTTAAAAATTTACCACTTATATTATTTATAAAGATGAATCAACGAACAACATTTTCAAGATAAACAAAAAATATTTAGGCATCTATGATAATTGAAAACCAAAATATTATAAGTCAACTAAGTTTTTAAACCCACACAAGCATTCATATTTTATGAAAAAGTTTCAAATTATTAAATCCAGAAGTTTCTGCTGGTGCTGGGAAAGCCAAGGGAGAAAAGACACAGGATCTAGAAAGCAGAATATTTGCTGTCGGAGAAAGATTCCGAGACTCCCCCGTCTTACGTTCAAAAGCTGTTTACAAAGGTTTGGAAAATCCATTATGTTATCAAGACTTTGATTATGCTGGTCGGAAGATCCATAGCCACCGATCCCAACATAATCTCCACAGTATATTTTTGACTTTTTAGATCTCTCCTCAACTTTGTAATCTTTGGGGGCAGCAAGTGGTTTGTTAGGGCACCTAATCTTTAGGTTCGCATTAATTTTTTTGTTGTATCATTTTCAATCTCAAAATTAATTGTCACCTAATTAGTTTTCTATCTTTATACCTGCTTGTCTCAATCGGTCAAATGAGCTACCGGCCAAAAACTTCATAACAGCCGACTAAAAACAAAATCAGAGGAGAAGGAGCCTTACCAGAAATGAGAGTTGTCCTCTTAGAGGAAAAAGAAAAAGAAATTTACATCTTTAAAAATCCTAAAGCGGTACCTCATAACACGTCTACCTTAATCTAATATTAGTCTCATGAAAAATTCCAAGTCAGTGCCTCATGATACACGTATGCCAAATTAATTTTCATCTTACCAATAACCCTAAACCGATACTTCCAACTCAAACCTACCCTTTATTAGTATTTCGTCATATATAAATCAAAATGTATATGTATCAATACATATGGCATACACTTCAAGACGAATCTGACAAGAAGAATAGAATAATAGATTCAATGTGAAAAAATTCATATATTGACTTGTATGCATTTTGACGGGATGTTTGGTGGAATGTTAATAGAGTGCAGATTTGGTTTAGAAGTGTCGTTCGGTTTGAGATTTTTTGGGAAGTGAAAATTAGTTTTACGTTAAATATGTCGTGAGTTGTTAGTTTTAGATTTTTAGTGGCATTAAAAGAAATAAAGAAGTAAGAATCAAATTGGGAGACCGTCAATTTGGCAGCAAAAATTGAATGTAGCCTTTTTAGATCAAGAAGTACAACTCTCCCCTATAATTGTTTCCATGTATAGGCAGAAAAAGCTGCCATGGAACTTTTTGAGGGACTATCCCCTCATTCACCTCCATAAAACCTTCATGGGTCAAAGTCAAACTCCTCCCAAATCAACAAGCAAATGGGATGTGGCCTTTTCAATTGTCTAGCTAAAAATAACTTGTACTACCATAAGCATGGGCAATTTGGCATCGACTAGGGTTTTGTTTGCAGAGGAAATTTGTGGTGATTGGAAGAGCAGTAGAGAGATGGGAGTCAAATGTAGTTGAGATTTCCAAAGAAAAAAAGTGTGGATAAGATTGCACTATTATTGGACAAGCGAAATCAACCGTGAGATCCACGAAAATGTGAAAGATGGTGTCCTTATTAGATTGAGACAGAGTTGAATTGGTTGTCCACCTTTACTGGACGTGCTAGTCTTAATATTAGATTCAAAGAAAATTTTAGGATTAAGAGTTCTATCGACATTGTCATTGCCACGTGTCAGAATCCTATTGTCCTTTGCATTAATCCTAGGTCAGCTTTCCTATGTTGGAAAATCCTCTACAAGTCGGTCGATCGAATGCAGTGTAGGTCATTCACACTATTCAGCTATTATCGAGTAATTAATTGTCTAATTCAATTTTCAACCCCAAGGACAAATCTATATTAAAGTAAATTATGGGAAAGTTGAATGTTGACTGAAGAATAAATGCAACAACATTATAGTCAAATATATATGTTTAACATTGGTTATTATGTCATTTGCAAAATAGAAGGACTGTCGTAATAACAAAAAAATCTTTAAGATCAGTGAAGACTAAAAAAGTTGACACTGCTGAAAGAATTAATTAACATTTGTATCTAGACATAATTAGAACCTTAGCCACATGTTCAAATGCCACATATGTGACTACAATATAGGAATGATTGGAATCGGAATGATATGGAGAACCTAAAAACAATAGTTGATACTTATTTTAGATGGTCACTATAAGATATGATATTATGCCCCGATTTGTGTCTCACTTAATAATTTGATTTTCAAGAGATTTGTCTCATTTATATGATCAACATTGGTTCTTCAAAGTGATAATATGCAGAATGTGTGATAAATTTGCAGACTTTGATCAAGTTATTGACTGATTGATTTGGATGCAGCAAAATTCGTGTGGAAATCATGTCTCTCATTCATAATAAATTTTAAGTGTCACACCCAAAATCCCATGAGTAAAGGTTACATCTAGTAATTAGGATAAAGTCAGGATATGATAAGATTGGATATAAGAGGGATGGAGCCTAAATAAAAATATTTTACAGGGGAGGTGGGATAAAAATGGATGAGATTTGTCATAGGTATAAAACTATTTTTCTTAAATAACAAGCATCTTAAATTAATAAAATTAAAATTATATGTAAATTTAAATAATATTTAAATTCTAATATAAAAATAAAATGGATTTTGTTTTTATTTATTCCTATTTTTATTTATATATTTATATAAATATATTTAGTATGTATATCTATTACATATTTTAGATATACTTTATAATTTATCACTTAATAAAAAATTTATTAAGGAACAATGGAAAGGAATAAAAAGAAATTAAAAAGAGAGGGAAAATAATAAATAAATAAATATGAAGTAGAAGAACTCATATTTTAAATAAACAAATTCAAAATTTAAAAGGATAATTATAATTATAAAAAAAAAATGAGGGGCAATGAGATATCTAGAAAAAAACCTTATCCTGTTCTCCTCTGTATCGCAAGTTCATGAGGTTCATGACTTCTTTGCAAGTATTTAATTCATGTCAAAACTCCACCAAAATGGCTAGAGAGCCAAAGTTCTTTCTTCTCTGTAACTCTCTGGTTCACGTCAACAGTTTACAAAAGTAATAAGAGAGTCGAAACTCCTTTTTTGTAACTTTATGGTTCATATTAAAGTTTCGTGAAAGTGGCGAGGGAGTCAAAACACTATATTTTTTGGAATCGCGAAGGTGAATGATTGTGTTTTCTCTCTTACTAGATTTGACATTCACTAGGTAATTAAACTCATTGATATTGCCGGTGCTTGCTAAAATTTCTTGTCATAGTCATGTGTGTGGCCCTAGAATATGCAATGAGCTCCTTTGTTGTTTAAGATTTAGATTGTGCAATAATTATGGGGGATTGATAGATGCCATCTCCATTTGTGCATTTGTGGTTTTTTAAGTATTGGATGATGAGATACTTTTACCATCTCCGTTTGTACATTTTCAGGTTTATATACACCAATATGGTATTTCCACCAAATAATGGACATGATAGGATATATGTATTTAGTTTTATTACTATAATTCAACATTGCAAAATTCTTGAATTTCATATCTATACAACCAAACACGACGTTATTAGATACATTTGGATAAGACAATTCACAGGCGTTCATAGAGATTAATTGAGTCGAATGATTTAAATGTATAGTATTATAGAAAATTAACTTTGAAATTTTTTGGAAAATTAGAAAGAATAAGGAACTTTATTTTTTTTTTTTACCTAAAAAACTAACTAATGTAACATATAAAGAAATTTGTAGCTAAGCTGTTCTTTTCATATCATTGAGTTGGCCCCAACAATTTTCATGGGGTAGAGCTTTTGGATATACATCTCCTTACCAAGCTAGTATGGGGGCCTACAAGGAAACACAACAATGGAAAATGGGTGCCACGTGGGCTTTTCAAAATTCAAAGCTTTACTCCTCTTTTCTTAGGGCATATTACATCCTCTTGAATACATAAAAAATTATTTTTCCTAATTTTTCATGTATTATGATACAAAAAAAGATGACTTATTTTCACAATACTAAATGTCTTTGGATTTTTTAATAAAATCATGGTGAAATACCGAAATGTATTCTAATTAAGTTATGAAGTTTCTCAATTTCAATTGCATAATCAGAAAGTATTGCATGCACTAAATTTCGTATGATCATATATAAATAACTATATTTTGTAAGTAAACAATTATGGCTTTTAAAATGATTGTACATCATTTAAATTTTCTTGACAAGGCGTTTATGTCGATTGTTCTTGCACGATATAAGTGATGAACAACTTGATACATTCTACAAATTTCAAATATATTTCTAAAAAAAAGGGATGTACCTATTATGAATTCCGCTCTAGCATTTGTGTTCAAATTCGAACCTTCTCCCATCTCAAACTGCTAAATTAATGTGATTTTGAAAATAAATTTTCTAATAGTAGGTACCTCTCTTTACCTTATTAGGTACGATATCACGAAGAAAAAAGGATGCATTTGAAGAAAAAAAAAAATTAGGTATTCCTTGACTATTTTTTTCTTATACTTCAAGAACTTTATTATTAAAATAAACTTATCATGTAAATTTGTCGTTAAGTAACTAACGTTACCATATAAGTACACAAACCTTTCGAAAGCATCTCCAAGAGTTCCAAATTCCCGTTCTCTGTTGGCTAATACAAGAAAGAACACAGAAACTCACCAAGCTCCATCAATGGCTGAATTCGCAAGAGAACTGCAATGCTTTCAACCCTTCTCTTCTTTGCTCAACATCGACATGGTCGAACCCACGAACGACTTCACCGGACCAAACCCGAGTGCCATCAATTCTCATCCCTCCTCCAACTTTCATAGCTCTGCAATTCTCTCTAGTGACAATACCTTGTTTTTGCAACCGGCGGTCCCTGATTTCCCCAGCAACTGGGCCAACGTTTTCCCCGGCATTTTCCATCCTTACGAGCAAAATCTTGCACCGCTCAGTGCCGGAGACGATTCGTATGAAGAAAGAAAGCGAAAGGTGTCCGGATTACCGGCTGAAAGCAGCTCAGGAATTGTTTCATATCCACTTCAAAAGTCAGATACAGAGGTTAAGAGAAAAAACCATGTCTACATATATCACATCACTTTACTTGTGCAGTAGCTGTACATGACAAACTTTTCTGGTGTTCTCAGAGTTTAGGAAAGGCAAAGAGAAGGAAACGTAGCGAGAAAGAAGAGAAGCCAAAGGAAGTGGTTCATGTTAGAGCTAGAAGAGGCCAGGCCACTGATAGCCACAGTTTAGCAGAAAGGGTAAGTAATTTTCTCTCTTTCTATGGCAGAAAACATTGATTAAGCCCTTCATGAATTACTGGTGTTGATTTTTTCTAGCTGTATTTACTCAGGTGAGAAGAGGGAAAATCAAAGAGAGACTGAGGTATCTGCAGGATCTTGTTCCAGGGTGCTATCAGGTAAAGCAATATTCTTCCTTTCTTGCCTAAATTCCATTGTTATGTCCAGATCTGAACAGATTGAACTTCAAAATTGCAGACCATGGGAATGGCAGTGATGTTGGATGAGATCATTAACTATGTCAAGTCATTGCAGAGTCAAGTTGAGGTGAGTGGTAGTTCCCAACAAAAAAAAAAAAAAAAAAAAAAAAAAAAAAAAAAATCATTTTGGTCCTTCATTTTTCTTTTACTTTCCATTTATATTCAAAAATAGTAAAATAATGTTCCATTTCCTTTTTGTTCTATTTAGTTTCTCTCCATGAAACTGGAAGCAGCAAGCTCATATTATGATTTCAATTCAGAGGCAGATGCAATAGAAACACTGCAGGTGGTGGTTGTTTTTGTATCTGAAATCAATATCTTTGAGTCGCTCCTCTAATGTTCTTTTAAATTTCGAATTTTCCTTGAAATTATTAAATGTTGGATGTTGTACATTGCAGAGGGAACAGATGTACGGGAACAGGGAGTTGGAGAGTTTGATGAGAATAGGACATGCCAACTTCCATCCAAGTTCTCACCCTTGATTTCTCACCTCTTCTGATGTTACCCAAAAGAAGCATGAAGAAGCTCAGTGGAATTTTCCATTTTAGAGCAAGTTTTTTTCCAGACCCCTTTGGCTCATTAAAAAAAAAAAAATTGTATACTTGTAATATCCCTCATAGAAAATGAGGGATTATGATAGTTCTTCTCTTTTGAATAGGATAGATTCATATTTAAAAGAGGTTTATAATAAGTTATTTTAGAATTATTGTCGATTACCTAGGGTTTATGAAGACCACATATGACTTTTGATTGTGATTAGCTCCTGTATTACTCATATATTGTGTGCTTCAAGATGAGAGTTTAATCCCGTTACTTGTGAAATGTGCGCAACATGTAGCATTTAATATAATAATAATTTGATGTTCTAAATTCTAATTTGGCGTCTCTTTAATAAAAAAAAGACTTTGTCGGAGCTTTCATTCGTTCGTTGTCTCGAATTTCTGATGCCACGCTAGTATGCACTCATCCAGACATAATGCAATCTGGTGGGCAATTCTCACTCTAATTTTCGTTGGGATTTTTATTAAAATCGGCTTGGAAGCATGTTCCCTAGCTAGACAACATGATATGAATATATCCAAAAGCATTTCTAAAGGGCACATTGATTAAAGATTGAACTTGAAAACGAAGCATTGCATGAGACTCCATAATCATGTGGTGATCGCGAGATGACCCCATGAATATATTTTTTAAGAGATTCTCCAGGGCTTTTGACCTGGTTTGATTTGTCTAATTATGCGCACTGGCGTAGATTCCCTCCCGCATTAGCCCACGAGCTTAATACCTTCCCCTGCTCTTTTGTTTTTAAGAACATGGCATTAATGACCTCCTACTTCTATTCGAAATTTAAAATCATCCATCTAAAGTATTTTGGTCCAAACCCGTTCATATGTTTTTTAAAAAAGTTACACCTTTCGTCCTTCTTTTAGTCTGGTGATGAATTTTGTTGACGTGAACATAACAGCGTTAAAGAAATATTGACTTGGATCTCTCTCTCTCGCACACTTTTTTCTTCTTTTGTCCTGCAGCCTCCATGGCCGTAGAGCTCGAGCTCAAATAGCTTTAGCCACCGTGAACATACAGCTTAGGCTCGTGGCCATGACACTTCCCTTCTCTTCTCTCTCTATGGTGCCAGATAATGGCATTCATGTCTTTTCGGTATTTCATTCTCTCTATCAAAGTCTCTCTATATCTCTTCTCTTGCCACATCAAGATTGCAGCCATAGCTACTTGAGTTTCAAGCTCGTGGCCCTGGTCAACCGAGCTTTGAACTTCCCATCCATGGCCACTACGTCCAAAAACTCCTGTCCATTGAGGAACGACCTTAAATCGAAAGAAACAACTCCTTTACACCTTTTATTATGAATGTAACGTGACAACTCACTTGTTCCAATAATGAGGTTTAGAACTTTCCTCCTAAGTAGCAAGAAGTATCAAATCAAATCAAATCTTAATTCCCTTTTTTTTTGTTTGGCGCTAGTATATATATATATATGTGTGTGTCTCAATATATATCGAAGGTCCACAAAGAATTACAAATGGAGTGGACCCCGAGGCAAAGGAGCTTTTGTAGCTAGCCCATTCCACGTCGACCAAAAACCTAAAGAATACTATATCCGCAAAATGGAGGAAATGCTCTCATGGATGTGGCCAACTCAAAGGAGTGAATGATTGGATTTGAGAAGCCACACAAACCAAGATTTCGGGGGTTTTTGTTTCGTTCCTTTGGCTTGAATAATTGAAGAACAGAAAGCGAGATGCAATGTATATCCACGGGGGTCTCGTCGATAATGAAAGGAGGACAGCTTGAATGGGGCCAGAACACGCTAGTAGTTGCAAGTGCAAGTACTAGTGCAAGCTTCACTCAAAAGAAAAAGACCACGAATGCTCATGAAAATTCAACTTAGTACATAGACATATGAATACTGATTTCAAAACTATTCTATAATTGAATGAGTTGGAGAACCTTTTCATCGATAAAATATTTCAAGTGATACGTACCATTATTTTTAAGAATTTTTTTTTCAAGTAATTCATATTTCACGAAACAAATGGAATCTAAATAGTATGGCAATCTCTTCCCGGACATTGAATGTGATCCACTTACATAAATGTCCACCTACTGTCCGTCTCGTTACTTAGTATGTCGACGTGTGGATCTTGCTTTTTTCTGCCTGATATTGCTTATTAATTTTAAAGATGCTTTTGTTTCCTTTTGCACACAATCGCTTTCTTGGACCCCTTTTGACCCTTCTACTAGGGTCTCTCTCTTTCCTGTTGGAGTGTGCATGAACGAGTGTGGTGGGAGAGGAATTCGAGGGTCCCAAGGGCAATTGAATAGGAAGTGTTATATTCCCAAATCTAGATTTGGAGTCAAGTCGAAAAGATGATGACTACCTGCTAAGATGGGCAAGTTCAAGGATCCAATCATGAGGTTGCTCATCCTCCATCATGAAGTTATCTCCAATGGAGTCGTTGGTGCTTGTCGAGAGGTATGGAATAGTTTTGGGATCGATTCACTTTGGAAAAATGGACAAAAGAAATGAATAAATAAAAATCATTTCCTGTCCTGCAGTTCTGCCTATTGCACGCAAGTTGGAAACGACATGGGGAACTGCACACACGAAATAGACTGAAGCAAAACCTAACTTTGATACTATGTTCAAAAGTCCTATCCAAAAATTTAATTCATAGGCGAAGGAAAATCATATGTATATGAACCTATAATGACGCGGTGTGTGATATATGCATATTTGAAAATCAATAGTGGATGCTCTCTCATCCAAACATGTTAGAAAATCATATTCAAAAGTTTGACTGATAAGTGAAGAGAGACCACGTGTATATAAAGATTATACAAAACCCATAAACAAGCGATGTGTGATATTTTAATATAGAAATAAAGATGCATATTTGAAGAAGATGCGTATCTGAAGATTGGTAGTGATAGTAGACGCTCGCTTGTCCAAACATGTTCGAAAGTCCTATTCAAATATTCAGTCGATAGGTGAAAAGAGATCACATATACATAAAAATTATACAAATCTCGTAAACAAGTGGTGTGTGATATTTTAACAACAAAGATAAATATACATATCTAGTAGATACTCCCTCATCCAAGTTGCACCAAATGCCACTCTTAAAGGCGTGATTGGATAATATACTTGGATGAGACATTTTGTGGTGATGCGAAATTGACTAATGAGGTTATGATTAGTAATAGCTTTAACGGGAAGATAGTACTAAAGAAAAAATTAAGGTCCAACTCCATCTTAATTATTATTTTTTTTATCGTCAAAGATAAGATTCAAGCAATTAATTCATTAGGGAAACATTCTCTTTTGATTCTTAATAATTTTTACACTTTGATTTTCAAATGGGCTCTGTATTTCGCATTTTCCAATGCGAGTCCTATAGGAATTAGGCCTAAAGTATCAAGTCCAAGAAGAAACAGACACCGGCTTAAATTAGATTGCAAGCCCAAGTCCATTGTAAAGTCTATGATCTTCAACTTTGTGCCCATCATTGCCATGTTGGTGTGGCTTGATCGCAGAGATTAGTCATGGATAGACCTGATCAATGGTCGAGTCTCGATGAATAGAGTCTTGGCATGTTTGACTTGGCTGGCAGGCCCAAGCTAGGGTTGACCTAATACCGGGCCTAACAAGCTTCTCCCAAACCCATTTGTAACTCAAAACATGTTAGGACTTCTTTTTCCCTTAGAAAAAGATTGAGAGTGTTTGGATTGGGTTGAACTCGTGAATGGAGCCATTTATTTAGGATGCGCATGACAAAATTTCTGAAACAAAAATTGATTTCTGACAAGAAATTGATTTCTCAATTTCTATTTCAGAAACTGAGAAGCTAAAAATTTTAGCTTCTGATTTCTTTTTCAAATATATTTCTGGAATAGAAATCTGTTTCAGAAATAGAGAAATCAAATTGCGTTACCAAACGGATTTCTGTTTCAAACCTGTTCTGGGGAGCAAGAGAAATAGATAAATCAAGAAACATAAATTTTATCATGCGCAGCCTTAGATTCATCCACCTCAAGAACCTAGATGGATTAGGAGTCTAGCCCTACATGGGTGGGTGGATCGGGAAGAGAGTTTGATAGACTTGATTGAGACTCGACTGATAAGGAATTGACAGTAACAGAGTGGTATCTATAATAGTCATTTGAAGAATTATCTAGTTTTCGTTTCAATTGACATTTTAGCAATACTAATTTATGATATGACAAGTATAGTCACCCCTCTTGAATTACTGTTTGATATGATCTTCACATACTTTTAAGATTGTCTAAGTCAACCTTTTATATTTTAATTTTTCTTGGTCGACTCTTTCTATAGTTTTTTTCCCTAACTCTCTCTATAGTTCACGTCTCCTTTCATGTTAAGTTTTGACTTTCAATATTGATAAAACCGTCCGTACACGTCATTCCCTTTGGCAAAAATTGACAAGTAAATCAATTTGCTCCTTCCTCGTCCAGTTAAAAATAATAAGAACAAAATATAACATAAATACATCGGACCGATGTGGTCGAGTAAATCACCCGCAGAGATAAATTACACGCAATCTAGTCCTTACGCCACCCGAACACTGAAAAGAAAAGCAGCTTTCTTATTCTGTCGGCAAGGGAAAAGAGTACATTAATCATTTAAAGCCAAATCGATAATTTGATTTTTCTCAGTTGAGCAAGAAAATTGATGAACCGCATAGACGAAATGTAATTTCTTTTTCGGAGGAACTACACAAAAAACCCTTGAACTTTGTGGGTAATACACGCCTTTGAACTTTCTATTATTACATAAAACCTCATTGACTTTTTTTTCGGAATAATGACATGATGGTCCTGAACTTCAGTGTACAATATAATACTTAGACTTTTAATTTTTCTAATATAAAATCTGAATTTTTAGTAAATGCTCAATTTGGTCATTTTATTTGCTCAAATGACAAATAAGACATTATTTGATGACTAGGATTCTTATATAATGAATTAAATTTTAAAAAAAGATGAGTCAATATGTCCATGTTTTTAATCATCTACCTTAGAAAAGGAAAAAAAGAAGAACTTAACATGTGACATGAATTATTATATCCAAATTTGATGTGAGTATTTTACGTGGATGATTCATTTGTAACTTTTTTTAATCTATTGTTCAAACTTAATGGATTGAAAGTTAAATTAGCAAGTTCCATTAAATTGAATTAATGAAAGGATGACATTCAATGCTTTTATATAGTTTAGAGACTAGATTGAACATCTACAAATACTTTAGAATCCAAATTAAACAAATCAAAAGTTTAAGGACAACATATTGAACCAAAGTTCATAAACTATTTATATCATTTTCCCTTCATTTTATTATAGCCATCAACCCTTCATCTATATCTTTTATTTACAAGTGCACATTAGACACGTGCATTTGGAAAAAAAGAAAATGGAAGGAGGGAAAATGGTTGCAACAAAATGAAAATTGAGGAGAATTCGGCGTAACGGTTTAAAATTCAGGGGCAAACGTGGATCACCGAGAGTTTGGGGGATTTGTGTAATTTCGATTTCTTTTGTCGAGGCGAAAATGCAATTTCCAAAGTTTAGGGAACTAAAACCTCGAAAAGGGAAAGTTCATAGGACCGGAATGAAAAGGGGAAGCCCCCCATCGTGACTGTGGTAGTTCCTGATTCTGGGGAGCGAGATCAGATGGCGACAGGACAAGTGGCATTCCTTCTGTTCTGTTCAGGGATCGAACCTTCGCAGATTCGCATCGTCAGAGGAACTGGTAACTGCGGCTGATCAGAGGCGAAAGTTCTGATTCCTGAAACGACCCAGAGAACGCGACCGTCCAATCCGCTCACTCGAAGAAGCAAGCGTGTGTTAGTTGGGTCTTTCTGTCGAAATCCGTTGTTTCTTTTTGGGTCGGGATCGGGATCGGGAAACGGGTGTGGGGTTGAAGGGAATGATGGGTTCGCAGCAGTGATGGAAATGATGATCTGGGTCGGGTCATTTTGAGGGAATCTTGGCGTTGATGGATTCCCTCGTGCTTGGTGGGGCAAGAATGGTGATGCTGGATTTGTCGTGGGAGGAATTTGGATGTTCTTTTTCTTTCTCGGCGAGCTTCTGGTGGATGGGTTCCAGCTGTGATTGCTGTTAAAAGTGTTTTTCTGAAGAGGGTTTGGCTGCCATTGGCGCGGTGTCTCGTTTGGCCTTGATTGCGTGCTGCTGAATATTCAGAAGATGGCTGGGGCGAGCGAAGCGATAAATTGGCTAGAGGGTCTGGTGGGGGACGGATCGCTTGGGCGGTGGATGGGAAGGCGGTCCCCGTTCGATGATGAATTCGTTGATGCGGGAACATCTGCAGCTGCTGGGAAGAACTGGATGGTGGAGCTCTCTCCGATTGCAAACATTGTTGTTAGAAGATGCTCAAAGTAAGCTGTAAGCATTTTAGTGGCACCAATTTATACTTTTCAAGCTTTAGTTCTTTAGACCACTGGGCCTTGAGATGGTTTTGTAGAATTTCGTGGCATGATTGTTCTCTGTTTATGTGCTATGAATTTTTGGAGATGGTTAGAAGGGTATCCAGGTAAGCGTGTTAATAGCACCGCATGCTATTTTAACTCCTAAGAGTGAGTGCACCTGGAGACAGATACGTAGAATCTCGGATCTTTTTTTCCGGTTTTTCGTAGCTAGTAGACTTTATTCTAACGTCTGTGATTTTGTACTGCTTATGTAGAACATGTGTCTTGTACGTTCATCAGAGATTAGTGGATAGATAGACATTGTAACTGTGTCAACAATGGAACTAAATGATGCAGGGTACTTGGCATTTCTATGAGTGAACTTCAACAAAGCTTCGATGAAGAGGCTCATGATAATGTGAAGCATCCACAACGTTATGCACGGAACTTTCTGGAGTTTTGCTGTTTCATGACACTTTCTCTTTCTGTACGTGCTACTGCTCATCTGACTGACAAGAAATTCCGTCGACTGACTTATGACATGATGGTTGCCTGGGAGAGTCCTGCAGCATCCAATCTGCCTTCCCTTAACATGGTTATTGCTGCGACAACTGTATTATAGTATTGTCTTCATTTGATACTCAATTCACCCCTTTTTTGTGCATTTTTATGTTACTTTTCATCTCATTGCCAATAGGTAGATCAAAATGTTTCAGTTGGAGCAGAGGCTTTCTCTCGTATAGCTCCTGCCATTCCTATTATTGCCAATGTGATTATTTGCAAAAATCTTTTTGAGGTGCTTAGCACTTCAACTGGTGGAAGGCTCAAATTTCCCGTCTATGACAAGTTCCTTTCCGCATTAGAAAGGTATATCCTCTCCGTTTGATATCTGATGTCCTTCCTCTGTTTACATTTCTGTCATACTTGACGGTTGTCATTGACAATTGGCTAATTATTCTTTTTGAAATACCTACGGCTATGAGAACCTTAATTGTTACTTCTTGTAATGATGTTAAATACTGTAGTTTCAGTGGCATATTGTCCAGGGATGTGGCACTGATATGCTGATTTAAGTATCAAATTTTTAAATTAGAGGGTAGATAACTAAAGTATAGAACATAATGGTAATTTTGTAACTGATTTTAGTCTGTCCAAGAGGCAATTTACTATGGATAAGGTTTGAACTCGTATTTTTTGGCTTGTAAGTAAGCTTCTAGGTAATATTCTAATAAATATGTATGCAGTATACTATCTACTCTTGATTGATAAACATGCAGCATTTATTACTATTAATGAGGAAACGTTCAGAGGCAAATGTGTATCAGTTTTTTGTTTGGTACCACCACACTATATAGTTTCTTGTAGGCATGTTATTGGCTACTAATCACTCATTAGGTTTGGCACTTGCATTTATCAATTCATAGAGCTCTGAGGAGATTGAAGAGCCAGACAGCTTCGTCCCGCCTTTCTGCTGTCAGATCCTTGAGAGGAGAGCAGGTCCTTGAAGTAGGTGGAAAAATCGCCAGTCAGCCGATTCTTGAACATGTTGGAAGATCCACATGGCCTGGTAAGTACCTCTATATGTTGTAATCAGTTTTCTAACCTATCTTACTGTGAGTAAGTAAGCATAAGCTAAGATGACTACATATCACTGTTGCTACCTGGTCAAACTGGCTTGTGCATATTGAGGTGTGTGGCATGACACCATAAGAGCCACATACTTTGAAACATGGAAGTTCTATAGTGGAGAAGATGTCACATCTCTCCGTTTGCATTGGATGTCCACTTAGTTACCGTTATTGGTTGTGTAGGTCGGCTTACCCTGACAGATCATGCACTTTACTTTGAAGCTTTTCAAGTAGTATCCTATGACAAGGCAAAGAGATACGACTTGTCAGATGAGCTAGAACAAGTTGTTCGAGCAGAGGTGACTGGTCCACTGGGTACTCGATTATTTGACAAGGCAATCTTGTACAATTCAGTATCCTTGTAAGGCATGACACTATGCTTGTCTCAGCTGATCTTTTTTTTTTTTTTTTTTTTTTTTTAAGGTGTTTAACTGTCTTTCTTTGTTGGCTCTGAATTTCTCCCTATCTTTAGGAGTTTGGATGTTGACTTTCTTGAGTTCTTGCAGATTAGAACCAGTCATTATCGAGTTTCCTGAGATTAAGGGTCATAAACGCCGGGATTATTGGCTGGCAATTGTCAGAGAGATTCTTTATGTGCATAGGTTCATAAACAAATTCCAGATAACTGGTATTGAAAGGGATGAGGCAATTTCCAAGGCTATTCTTGGAATCTTGCGTGTACAGGCCATTCAAAATATGAATACCTCTGGTCCTCTCTGCTATGAGGCTCTTTTGATGTTCAGTCTTTGTGATCAACTTCCAGGGGGGGACTTGATAATGGAAGCACTAGCAAAGTTGTTATGCTTGAGGGAGTTGGACAAAAGTAATTCTAAGTTCAACAGAAGGATGTACTCAATGTCATCTGTCTCCATGATTTCCAACTTGGGTTTTTTATCTGGTAACAGTTCAAGTCATCTCAGTGAGGAAGGCCTTCCTGTTGGTGAGATCTCTGTGGGGCAGTTGAGTTTGCTGGAAAGAGCAGTAAAAGAATCTGGGGACAACTACAAGGAAGTGGTAGTGGCACGAGAATCCTGTGATGGAGCTAAAGTCAACGGCATTGATACAAATTTAGCAGTAATGAAGGTATCACTAGATGGTTTTGTGTTTGTCTATGATGCTGAAGTACTTATCTTCTTGTCTCCCCCCCATCCAGCATCTTTAAAACTGCAGACTCTGAGTAATTCGTTAATTATTTAACATTTGTAGGAGTTAATGTTCCCCATTAAGGCAGTTGGAAATTGGCTTCTTTCTCTGGCATACTGGGATGATCCTTTGAAGTCTTCGATATTCTGTCTGAGTTTCACTTTCATCATTTGCAGGTAATATGGTTGTACAAGAGCGCTCTTCCTTTGTTAATGTTCCTTTTTCTGACCGTTCGAGAAAAGCCTTCTTGTCGTTGAGACATGCAATCTTCATAACTCTTGTTTTGTTGCACAATGTTTACTTTCTTCTACATCGTTCAAGCCTGAAAGGGGGGAGCAGGAAGTTAGGGGTGTCCTCTTGTTGTTTCTCTTCCCACCAAACGAATGTCACAAACTTAAAAATCATTGAGGGCAGATTTGGTTCTTCTAATCCAAGTTGGATCATTGAGCTTTTGAACAGGTTATAATAAGGCACAGATTTATATTTGTTGGATTGAGTTTGTTTGAAATTCACTGCAGGGGGTGGCTTGGCTACTTCTCTGCACTGGTTCTCACTGGTATTGTGGCTTTCGTTACACTCGCACGGCTTCAAAACCGAGGGAGGCCTGCTCTTGAGATTAAGGTAATGGCACCTCCAGTGAAGAATGCAGTCGAGCAGCTTTTGGCTGTTCACAATGGAATCTCTCTAGCCGAAGGGCTTGTCCGGGATGGGAACATAATCCTTCTCAAGCTACGTGCATTATTGTTTTCTTCGCTTCCTCAGGTAACAGTTGCCTCTCTCTCTCTCTCTCTCTCTCTCGTGCGCACATTTCTGTCGATAGTCGATTGCCTCTTCGCAGTTTGGATTATCCCAGAACTAAGATAAATTTTTTGATGCTCCTGTTCTCCAGGCTAGCGAGAAACTTGTCCTTGCTCTCGTTGTCTCGGCTTTGATAATCGCCTTTTTGCCTGGAAAGTACACGGCGCTACTCGTTTTCTTGGAAATTTTCACCAGATATTCTCCCTTCAGAAGAAAAGGCACGGAAAGATTGATGAGGAGAGTTCGGGATTGGTGGTTCAGTATCCCAGCGGCTCCAGTCATCGTGGAAAGAAAGGAAGAAGAGAAGAAGAAAAAGTAAATGCTGTAGTTACGCGCGTGCACAGTTTTTGTACATTACATTTTCTCCAATCTCTGTGTATGTCCTCAAAAATTGAATGGGGGCAAAAAGAAGATAGATAACTATAGGAGCTGTAATATTGAAAGGGAAAATGATGATTTATAACTTATTTGAAATAGAGATGAGCACCAAACCCTGTCCAACCCAGAAATTGGACTTAACTGGCAGGTTCTGGGTTGTTCCTGGTTTCTTGTGCGGAACCGAATCGACGGAATTACTAAGTATACTGATTCTTTCGAAGTGAGTAAGAGAATTCTTTATGCTTGTGTTTCAGGGTTAATTTATATTTACCTTTTCACCCATTTCGGAACGACCATCTATTCTTGTCTCGCTTCTTTCTTTGTTTAAGCTTAGTGCATGATTGCTCAGTCGAATTAGTTCTCCTGTCTAGATCAAAAGGGAAAGATGGTGAGGGCCGTTCTTGTCCTTAGGAGTAGGCGAGGGTGTTAGCAGAACTGTCAACTTCACTCAAGAAGGAGATTAAGCACTCAGCCGATTCCCAGATTGACACCAGAACTGGCTTGGATCGATCAGTTCCGTTCCATGATTAACGGGTCGATTCCTGGCTCCACAAACTGGGAATTGCTGGGAATTGATCCTGTTTGGGTGGTTCCTAGGCAGGAGACAATCATAGGATTGATCATGATAATTATAATATATTTTTTTCCTAGGTTATAAAAATGGAAAGCAGAAAAGCTTAAAGCTTATTCAGGTTCTAGCAAGTGGCAAGAAGCAGTACGTCCTCTTTGCAGTCTCATCTCATTCGACTACTATTGCATACACTAAATTGAAAAAGCAAAATGCATTGTAGCATGTATTCTACATTCATATCACGTACGTCCAGGACACCGCATGGACTATCTCTACAAATATCGACAGTTAATGATCCTCGAATGCTCTTAAAGGTAATTTCATCGCATCGGTTTCAATGATTCCAAAACCAACATGTATATGTACTAGTAAATCACAATCACCGCACATGATCAATCAAATATTGCAAAGAGTCCCAGTATCTAATGGAATTTCGCTCTATACCGGCACCATGATATCAAATTGGGGAGGAAGATTAGAATTAGAGATTGATTAAAAAGCAAGGATATTGGCTTGTGAGAGTAGGAAACGGAAAACATCTATATTCTAGTTCTCTCATCAGTTATGGATTCGAATCTAAGAGAAATTCTAAAGATAATTCGAGGGTGGCTTCAATCAACCGACAAAGAACACCAAAAATTTCACAAGAAGAACAGCTGAGTTTCATTCCTGCTCCGATACATTGAAAAATCTCTAACGGGAACCAAAAGAGAAAAAAAGGATGAAAAAAAGAAGAAGGTACTATGTACAAAAATGGAGTGAAGAAGGGGAAAAATAACATGCGAATAATTTCATTTTCTGTGAGAAGGTTCGTCTATATTATTCAGCAAAATATTTGAAATTTCTTATTGGCATTCAACGGATCCCCAGAAAACGCCCAGTGAAAAAGAATTAATAAATTTCTCATACGTATCGATGCTTAATTAAAAAGAAAGAAAAATCGAAAACCAGATTTCGAGACCCAAAAAAATATTTCTATTTTTTTTTCAAAATTCGCGAAAATTGTTCGTCCTTTCAAAACTGGAGTACGACATGTAGTTCGTCGTCCTCATGCCGTTCCCCGGAAAACCGAACGCCGTCGCCTCGTTGAAATCGTAGAAATTAGGATTGTTCGAGCACAGGAAATCCGCCGCATTATTCGGCAAAAACGGCAGATGATTACTCAGATACGCGCCGCCGCCGTTCGCGGCCTCGAAGGTGGGCGGCGCCGCGGCGGCGGCGAAGCAGGAGTTCACCTGGCTTCCGTCCCCGACGCTGCTACTGCAGTTCTCCTCCGTGATCACCGACGAGCACTCGTTGTCCTCGCCGGGGCCCCCGCCAGCGGCCGCGGCGGCCTTCGAGCTCTTCGCGTCGCCGTCGTCGCCGTCGCCGCTGTTGGCCGCGGCGGCGGCGGCCTCTGTTGCCGGCGGCGGCTGCGTTGGCGTCGGCTTCGGCTCGTCGTCGGGGGAGGAGCGGGAGAGGCCGGTGAGCTTCTGGACGAGCGCCATGAAGTCGCGGGGCTGCGTGTGGATGATCTTCGGCGAGTGCGTGTAGATGATCACCGGGTGGCGCTGCTGCTGCTGCTGCTGCTGCTGTTGCGACGGCCTCAAGGCGGAGGCGGAGGCGGCGGCGGCGGCAGCCGTGGTCGAGGAGGAGGAGGAGGGCGGCGACGGCTTCTTGATGGAGCGGGAGTCCCGGTTCGTCTTCAGCGGCGGAGGGAAGGGAGGGGCATGGCGGTGGTGGTGGTCGTCGAGATGGGCGGGGCTCATGGTCTGCGCGATCGGGAATGGGAGATTCAAGAAGAGGGCGATGAAGAAGAAGCTCCTCTTTTTTTCCTTTTTCTTTTTTTTTGGCAGCTTTTTCAGAACAGCTAAGAGAGAAAAATATATTTTCGGATATTTTCCTTTTTTTTTTTTTTTCTGTTTCGTTGCTGTGGTGGCCTTTTTTTGTCTTCGGTTGGAGAGGGAGGGATGGAATCTGGTGGTTGATGATGATGGACACGAGGCGGTACGCGCGTTTTATAGGAGTCGCGGGCCCGAAAGATCGCCTGCGGACGGGCCCACCGGTGGGGACCCCCGCTATCGAATGAAGGACCTCCACGTGTCGGGGATGGAATATTGAGCACGTGGAGTTTGTTTTTGGGGTCAGTATCGTGTGGAGAGGGGAGATGACAAGTGGGAAGGGGGGAAGGAGGGACCGTTGGGTGATGACGTGGCCCACCCGAAGGTTGAGATTTTGCAGGGGGAGGCCGTTGGGGAGTCTGCCACGTGGCGGCGTCTGCGGGGGTTTCGGGTCGGCCGGTGGAGGCGGATTTGGCGGGAAAAAATATGGCTGGGGCCCGAGGGCGCATAGGTTTTCTCTCTGCTCTTTCCTCCTTATTTATTTATTTATTTTTATTACTTTTTTTTCCTGATTTTAGTGATAAAAATTTTATGAATTTGCATGAGGATGTAAAAATATTGAGTGTTTATCCAAAATCTTTTGAGAAAGATAAATGACTAAAAGGATGGTCTTTGCCCTTCGTTGGAAAAATGTGTAAAATCACACAAAATGGACTTACGATTAATAATTTTTTTGGCATTAAAAAATTAATTATAACGAAACGTGGATAGCTACGCTAGCATTAACGTTTCTCCCTCATCGTCGAGGCCGAGGCACAAGGTTTTCTCTCCTCTTTCCTTTATTTTAATTTTTTAATTTTAATTTTAATTTTTCCTGAATTTAATGATGAGATTGCATGAGCTTGCATGAGGCTGAAAAGGGTTATGAGCGTAATCCAAAATCTTTTGAGAAAGGTAAATGAGCAAAAGGGTGCCTTTTCTCTTCCTCGTTAGTGTCTTTTCAAAGGAAAAAAAAAAGAGGTATAAAATCAAATAAAATAGATTATGATTAATAAGCTTTTTGTATAAAAAAAAATTGATTATAAATGTGGTAGGGATTGGGAAATTACTGTTTTTTGCCGTTAACTTGGCATTAGAAAGTATAATTTTCACTCTATCTATTATTAGTAATTTCTAAAGATATAATGACAGTAATCCTCGTGTTGAGTAAGCTCTCCCTAAAAAAGAAAAACAAGAGGCCATATCTTGAATATTCGCCATATAAACATTTGTATTTCATTTTTACAATGAAATGGTATTTAAAGCCGACAAATCTCATATCGTTGGATAAGATTATACTTTGTGATGGTGTCATGCTATGCCAATCCTAATCTGACCCACCCATTACACTGGCAAACTCAAGGGGAGGGCTATGGCGACAGGGTCGGCAGCCCCCACCTCTCGATTGAAAAGTTCGTCATTCTGATTAACTCCCTGCTTCCTTTCCACCTCGAAATTATTATTATTATTATTTGCATAGATTATGAAGGTGATGTCCAGGTCATTCTTCCTAATGTTTGAAACCGTGTATCTTGCTTTTCACACGAGCGCGCGAAACGCACGCCCAAAAAAGAAATGTTAAACAACAGCGAGGACTCTCCTTTTGGAGTCTCGCTGCCTTTCTTTTACGAGGATTTTTCACGCGTGCATGTTCCAACAAGACCATGAAAGAGTTTCGTTTGGACCGTAGTTTAAGTTCGTCAAGCTATAATGTTCCGTCTAGCCCGCCGAGATCAATAGGGTGATGGAAGGGGAAGACGAGCATGATTAGGATGATACGTACAATGACAAACTAGTTTTGCTAGCGAGGCTAGAAGTTCAAATAAAATAAATAGGAAAGTGACCGTCTAATATACTTTGAACTTCCAATTCTTTAGTATTCTATAATAGATGAACACATTACAATGGAGAAAAATTCATTGGTATCCGCTTCATTGATGATCTAGCGATTCACATGGTATCATCAAATGATACAAGTCTTGGATAAGAATCTACAACGCAAAGTAACAAATATTCTAGTTAGATCTGTCATTCATTGAATGATAAATCACTACAAGTGATGGAGATATCAGCATCTAGGGTTCCTCGAACAATGTGATATCTCACACCGGGTAAATCCTTAACCCTTCCCCCTCTTACTAAGACTACAGAATGTTCTTGTGAATTATGGCCAATACCAGGTATATTGGTAGAAGAATAGAGATGGAAACAAATAACTCTCGCGGCCCAAAATAAAAAAGTAAGAGATATTTGTTGACATCGAATTTTAAATTGGTGTTCGTCATTATATATTTTAGACATATAATGCTTATTATTATTATTATTATTTTTTAATCTCATTCAGATGGATAGAGTTTAACTGCGTTGTTATTTAAAAAAGCGTCCCTTAACAAATTTCGTGAGTGTCGAGCCGTATTGTTCCATTGAATTTTGCGACCATTATTAATATTTTCAAAAGTTTCTTCCTTAAGCTGCTGCCTAGCTTCCTGAGAAGTTAAAGACCGCATATGTCGGCTGATGAAATTTGTCTATATATAAAGTCCATTCGTGATCGAGCATCTTTTCCTTTCACCAGACATTAACACCGTTTCCCACAAGCCGTCAGCTTAGCGCAAAAGATATTGAGCAGTTTATGCTGTGGAAGTCCTCCAGTAAGGGTTTCTTTTCACAGTATTTTCAATAAATTTCTCTGACTTTCGCACGATCTTATAGTGACATGGTTGCAATTATGTTTGGAAGCAATTCGGGAAGGTGAAAGCCACCTTATGTCGAGAAGACCTGCATTTCATGCAGGTTAAGTTAAGGGTACGCATGGTAACGTTTTTATTTTGCAGAATTATTTTTTGGGTTAATACCCTGAAAAACCCAAAACTAGTACACTTGTGACAAATTTACCCCAAACTATTTTTTTTTATCATGAAAAAACCCAAAACTGTATACAGCAATGCAATTTACCCCGACGACTATAAAAAAACCTTAAAATGGTACATTTATGACAAATTTACCCAAAACTAATTTATTTGATTGCAAAAAACCCAAAAATGATAAATTTGTGACAAATATACCCTATGCTAAATTGGATTAATACCACAAAAAAAATCACAAAAATTGTAAACGGTGACAAATGGAGCATAAAATCCTAAATTGGTATATAAATTGTCACGTGTCATTTAATTTAATAATTTGAGAATAAAATTTAATGAAAACCAACAGAGGGGTAAATTTGTCACAAGTGTTTTCACTTAAATTTATCAAATGTATACCTATTGGGGTTTTTTGTGGTCAAAAAAATAGTTTTTGGTAAATTTGTCACAAGTCTAACATGAATTGGGTTTTTGAGGGTATTAACCCTTATTTCTTTTCAGAAATAGTTTTTTCCTATTTCTTCTCTGGGAACAATTTCTTAATAAAATAAAGTGTTTGATAATTATATAAAATTTATATTCTTGAAATAGAAAAAGAATGTAAATTCGTTTGGTAAAAATTTATAAAATTTTGTATTTATTTGTTTTTTTAATTACTTGGACGAAAAAATGCGGCACGACCGCAACACGACTGCAGCATGACCATGGCACAACCGCAACAAAAGAATAATCGCAGTTTCTTGACCACAAGATTGCCAAGTTTTTACCAATTTATTTTGGTATTTTCATTATTCATACAAAATGGAGAAATTTTTACGCTTGCATGAACTAACACTTTCAAGATGGGTTGCATAAATGTTATTTTCGCTGTAAAACATCTTTCAACCCGATACCTATGTTGAATTCCACGTCAATGGAAAGTCAAAGAAGGGAATGATTAGCTCTCATTTGAATGCTGAGAAAAAACTCGATCCATCGCATCATGACTTTCACATGCTCGCGTGGACAGCATAGCAACTCCTAAGCAGGAACGTTTTACTCGTGAAGGATATCTAATTCTGAGCAGACTCAAATCATGGCGTGAAGTGTTTCGTTACTAATACAACAATCACAAGATTTCTAGATTAGTAATCATTTCGTTTTTACCCATCATAAGAAACGGCCAATAGGTAGGGTCTTTGTTTCTTTCGAGGAGAATATATATACATATATATTTTTTAAAAAAAAAATTTCTTGATTTTAGTGGTAAAATTGCATGAATTTGCATGAGGATGGAAAAATATTGAGTGTTTATCCAGAATCTTTTGAGAAAGATAATTACCAAAAGGATGGTCTTTGCTCTTGGTCGTTAGTGTCTTTTTCAAATGAAAAAAGGTGTAAAATCACACAAAATGGATTTGCGATTATTATTTTTTTTTGGCATTAAAAAATTGATTATAAATGCGTAAGTAATTAGGAAATCACTATATTTTTGTCGTCAACTTGGCATTAGAAAGTATGATTTTCACTCTAATTATTATTTTTAACTTCTAAAATTATAATGAAAGTAATCCTCCCACTAAGTTCAATAAAGGTGAGTTCTCCCAAAAAAAAAAACAAAAAGGTGATAAGATATATTCCACAATGTCACACTCCACCACTCTAATCTCACTCAACCATTATGATAGAACACCGGCAAACTCGAGGGGGCGGCGGCGGTGGCCGCTCCCACCTCTCAACCAAAAAGTTACTCATTGATTCACCATGTGATTTACTTCCCACTTCATTTTCACCTTGAAATTAAAAAAAAAAAAAAAAATTGCATCTGCTAATTGATATATTAATGACGAATGAGATTCATCATTGTTTTTCTTTTTATATTCCACGTGTTACATTTAATTTTAAAAGGTTATGTTTGAAACCGTGCATCTGCTTTTCACACGAGCGCATGAAACGCGCGCCAAAAGGAATTGTTAAACAACCGCGAGGACTCCTTTTGGAAGTCTCGCTGCCTTTCTTTTTACGATGGTTTTTCACGGGTGAATGATTTGACAAGGCCATGAAAGATTTTCGATTTGGACGTGTGGTTTGATCCATACCGTCAGTTCGTTGACAAGATGATTTGAATAAGTGGAAGTGTGATATGCGCCCATTAAGATAATCTATCGCGAAAGTAGCGTGTCCAATCCTTGAAATGATGGACCACCCTTTTAAATTGGAGCCTTTTGATTCCCTTTTTTGAGATCCACTTCCCAAGAAAACACTAGGGGAAGGTTAAATATTATGAAAATAAGGTACCTTGCTTTGATATCATATGAGAACTTATATGACCCATTATCAATTGTTTTCAAAATCTAAATTATTTGATGAATACGTGATTTATTATTTATATATTCTATAAAAAGTACATTCTGAAGGGGAAATTTTGTAATAAGGGTTTTGAGTGTGGTTATTTTTTTAAAAGATGATCAAAAGTAAAAGTTATCTCAAATAAAGGCATTAAATGATTTATTTAATCTCAAATAAGAGTTTGAACTCACCAATCGGCCTACTCTTTACTGGCTTGCTTATTCCGATGGCTAGAGAGGGGTCAATTTTTTCATTCAGGAGTTGAATCTCTCTCTCTCTCTCTCTATTTGGGCATTTTATGTTATTTATAAAGTTTCATTTTCTTTTATCTATTAATCAAATTCAGAGTCGTGATCCCTAAAATAGCAGTGGAGTCTTGTGAGTGCCTTTTACCTATTTATATTTGAGTGTATAAGTTTATGCTAAGTTTTGTGGTTAGTAAAAGTTAAGATATAATAATGTTTATCTTATTATGTATTTGGTTCCTATCTATGACATGATAAGATCATATATAAGAGAGATATAATTAGAATAATAATATTTCATGAGAGAGATATAAATGTGGATAAGATTTCATATATCCATAGTATAAAAATTATTTTATTTAATAACTTATTAAATTATTAAGATTAGAATAATAATTAAATATAAAAATAGAAAATTCACAATAACAAAAAAAAAAAAACAACTATTATATATATATTTGAAATTCCCGTTGTCACACCGAAATATGAGTACTCTCCTGATTCTAATGAGTGCGCTTTGGAAATTCGAGAGTGAGTATGAGTCTAGTTTCACTTCTTGGCATGCATATTTGGTGCGGTGCGATGTTGTATCATCTGTCCGTGTGCTTCTCTGTGTCGTATCCGTAAGTGGTAACTCGGGTGAAGTTCATCATGGTCATCAATTCCGTAGAACTAATCTCTGTAGCAGACTATCCAGCTGTCGATCTGTCAAAATTTATAAGACGGGACTTGGTAAAACTTTATTCCTTCTAAAAAAAAGTACTAAAAAAGTAATAAACCTATTGTATTGATATAAATTCAATATTAAACTTTTCAATTTGACCAACATAGTCTTAAATATCTTTATGTATGTACCAATTCAATCCATTCGGGCAATTTATACCCTAAATTGCTAACGGGGACATTGGCTGTCCTACGTGATGCAATTGGCATTGACGTGAATATTTTTAATATTTATTAATTTTTTAAATACTTTTTTTCCCTTTCCCTTTTCTTTTTTTGATGGTAATTGCTGGCCACCACTATGGCTAATGAGGATCGGCCTCACTAGGTTGAGGTTGGGCTAGGACATGTGTCGTTTGTCCAGGTGAGGCCCCACTTGCGAGATCGTGCCTAGACGGTTGACACTCCCTCTTGGTTTGGCGAGGGCAACCTCGCCCAAACAAGTAGGGGTGTGCAATCGGATCAGGTTTACTCGGTTCCCGGTCCGGCCCACCCGGAAAATAGGGTCGGGAACTGGTTTCGGTTGAAACTGGTCCAGGAACCGATTCCCAAAACTTAGACCTTGTTTGAACCGGTCTGGGAACCGGTTCCAAGGGATTATCCACTCGGGAACCGGATTGACCGGACTGGTTTAAGAACCGGTTGGAGGACCAGTTTGGGGAACCAGTTTTTAAGCCACCCCCAAAAAACCAAAACGCAAAACCCTAGTTTCTACTTTCTATCTTTACCTCCCCCGAAATTGCGTTCGGCCAGCCTGGCTCCGAGCTCCCCTCCCGAAATCGCGAAGCCAACACTACCTCTGTCGCTCTCTTCACACCCCTCACACTCGCACCACCGTTGCTGTTCTGCCGATCATTTGAAGCTCCGCTCCACTGGTTTTGCCCGCGAAGCTGCTGACCCCTGCTAAGCTCGCACCCGAGCACCGATGCCACCTCCGTTCGATCTTGCCATTCCACTTGCTGTTGTTGCCTCGCCGACACCCCTGACCTGCAGATCTCGTGTTTGCAAGCCCACCTCGTCGCATCTTCGAGCAACCCACAGTAGCCCTCCGCCGATCCTGTTCTCACCGCGCGCTACAAAAGGTACTTCAGTCTTTTGGCTCTGATCAAAATTACTGAATGGTGCAAATTGATTTCTCATTCAATGGTACAAGTCCAATTGTCACCGGATGTTCTTTGATGCTGAAGAAATGTAAGATCTAGTATTACCGTGTTGTGAATGAACAAAAGAGGAGCCCAATCCCCGAAAATAATCGTCGAATGTAAATGGCTTATTCCCAATTCTAGCTGATCTGCCTGAATAACAAATAAGGGTCACCTTGATGAATTTTTTTTTATTATGTTGCTTTCATGATGATCTGAGCATGTTGGTCTTATTTTTAACGAGTTGAAAAAAAATGACACTACAGTTTTTTCTATTGGTATTTTCATATTATAATGTCTCTTAATCATGTATTATCCATGATATGTATATGGAGTCATATGGTATGTCTCTTCTTACTCGTGAGGTGATCTATATCCAACATTTTTGCGAATTTTCTTCTGTCTCGCTCTGCTTGGATGATTGAGTCCGGCATGCTAAAGCTATATTACATTAGAAGTTGTGGACATGTAATGTCTTAGGGAAAACGTAGAAAGAAATTTCATAGCGAAGTGCCTTGTAATTGTGCTAGACATCACATTGTGCTTTGAACACATGCAGGTGAACTATTTTTCATTACAGATAGACATAATGGATTTTGGAATCTCTATAAGTGGGTAAGATCCTAACCCTAGGCCATTGCAGTTCATGCTTATCGACTTTGAATAGTCTAGATATTTTAGGTGCTTCATGTCATTGAAGATCTTTCCTAGTGACCATTTTTTTATGGTAACCATTCCGAAGCAGGTTTTCCACATGGTGATTTATATCGTAATTATGGTTGATCTCTGTAATTTCCATATCAAACTCCATCCAGACTCAGATTGCATCAGTCATATAATGTGGCTTTTGGAAGTCACAACGTGAAAATTATAAATGAGGATAAATTATTTAGTTGTAGATTTTCTGCAGGTGATTGAATAATCGTTACATATGTGAGCTCTTTCAACAGCTACTTATACACTCATAGCATTATCAATGATGTGGTTGGAAAGGAACTGAATTGTATCATTTATGTGCTTCATGATTCAATAGATTGAATCTACAAATGAGGTCCTGCCTCTTTATCCGTCAAATGCTGAGTTTGCTAAGCCATTATGGGTTTTCGGTATAACTCTTATGAAGTTATCCAGAGCGACAAACAAAAGACCCTGATTGCTTGCAGCTACAGGTGAGCTTTCTTCCATGTGATGATCTAAGGTGTTAACATTATCGAAATTATTGTATGATTCTTCATATCAATTATTTAGAATCTGCTTGCAGGCAGAGGGGAAGGTCTCATCTTGCAATTATTGACATTCTTTAGAGCTCATTATCATTGCTTGACATTCCATTCACAGACATACAAGACATAGTATGTTCAATACATTCTTTGTGATGAATTGTTGTTCCTAATTTTTTAAAGTTGATGGATTGGTATATTGTGCACATTCTTCTTTTGCAGACTTCAGGAAACAATTGCCTATATGTTGAGGGAGCATCATGAGTACTTCCAATATCTGTGGCTAAGGTGCTTGCAATACTTTACCGTAGTAATCTCCTCATATTTAGTGAAGTGTGGACTGTGCTACAGTAATTAGTGTTTCTCATTGTTGTTATAATTTCCTTTTGGTTATTGTCTGCAGGTGACTTTCAATGACGAAAAGTCAGAAGTCATTGATTTTCGAATTATACGGTCCTCTTCACAGGATAGTTTGGAGTACCAGTCTTATTTTAGCTTGCCAGAGCTGATTGAATTTCCAGCTAAAGTTCCTGGTCAAAATGCTTATGCATACTTCTATCCTCCATCTAATAATGTTTTTTTTTGGTAAAGGTCCATCTAATAATGTTTATCAAGCTAGTCAGGAAGAAAAGCCTCCACTGTTGTTAAAAAGCCATGGTACTTCAATAATTGCAGCTCAGTTCCTATCATATTTTAATTTTTATGCAAAACATGTTCCAATATAAATAGAGTTAACCCTGTTCCCGGACCGCAAAAATAGGGTGGGTCAGGAATAGGGTCCAATGCAAACAAGGTCGGGTACATGGTCAAAAAAAGAGAATCGGTTATAATAGGGTCGGGTACAGAGTCCAAGTCTAGATCCTACCCACCTTGGACCCAATCACCCCTACAAACAAGGCTAGCCCTCGCCAACCATGGTTGTGATTAGTGGTTGGCCATCGGCAAAATAAGAAAAGTAAACGGCAAAGAAAGAAAAAAAAGAAAAAAAATTCAAAAGATTTATTAAAACATTATTAAAAATATCTACATTGGCGTCAACTAGTATCCACGTTAACAATTTATGACCTAAATTGGCGGGATGGATTGAATTGACACTAATGTGAAAGTGTATAAAACTAAATTGGTCTAATTGAAATGTTTATTGCTGAATTGCTACAAATGCAATAGATTTATGACTTTTTTGGTCATTTTCTCATTTTCTCTTCTTTTTTTTTTTTTTGGTTTGAAAAACTACTTTTGTTTATTATCACGAGTTCTTAGAACAATGTGGTGGAAGAGTATCTAAATGTTGAGCCTTGGCTAACCAATCTGCTATCCGATTCTCCGTTCTTCCGCAAGGGGCCACGGATGTTTTCTTGAAATGGATCAGTGGGACTTGGGCCTCCAAAATCAGTGCTTCCACCTCCAGTGGCGCGCCGTCAACTTTCAGCGGGGAACCAATAATGGCTAAGTTATCAGACTCCATGTACAGTTCCGCTCCGCTTCTAGATGACTCTTGCGCTGGTTGAGGCGTTGAAGTTCTTCCCTTCTCCTTCTCTTGTTGTCTTTTTTTTTTTTGGTATTTTCCCTCTTTGCCGATTCATAGGATTGGAATTGGTTAAAATGATGGTGGTTTTGTCCAATCTGTAGTTCACTTGCTATCTGACCGCATCATGAAGAGAAATAAGGTTGGAAACTTTCTTCTTCTTTAGAGCAATATAGTGGATGAACAAGCTTTACTTTGTCGCAACACAACTCGTGAAATGAACATGCTTTTACTTTATCATTTTAAGCACTTATTTGAGACGAGAACCAGTCCAAGTAATCTTTTAAGAAAACGGTCTCACTTCAAGCCATTATCTATACCTCGCCGATGATATAATTTGGAAAAGCGAAAGTGCGGTGTGCATGTGCTAAAACTATTCATTACCTATACCGTGTGCGCAACTTATGAAATGGTGGATCACCCTTTAGATTGAAGCCTCTGGGTTCCCCTTTCGCAGGGTCTCACTTCGCTATAAAACACATGTGGGAACGTTAAATAATAGAAAAATAAGAGAAATGTCAAATTAGTTAATTTTCAAAAGTAAATTCTTGATGGAGGACTTTTTTACGAATTAGAGCATACATGTTTTCTTTAGCATAGGGAGAAAAAGGGGGCGACTATAGCAGAGAGAGGCCGGGTGGGGGAGCAAGAGGAAGAATGCATGTAATTTCTTGAATGGTCGTTCTTGAAACTCGACAATCGAATCTCTCATGAATAAAAGCCATCCCCGGTGTTTATATTATAGGGAAGCGTAGACATAAGGTTAATGAAAATAATTATAGTTGCGGAAATTGTTATATAACTTAAAAATGAGCGGAGAATCATCTCATTTGTAGAATCATTAGGATGGTCTAGCAATGCAAATGGCCCAATGACCGATTAGGCCCACTCATGCGATGGACCAGCCCACTTCATTTCTCAGGCCCGATCTCTGTCGGCCCCTTGGTAAAAAAATATTATAAATTAAATATCTTCTTCGTCGTCGTCGTCATCATCTTCCTCAACCTCTCGTTTTTAAAATATCCGGACCGTGGCGTACGCTCTCTCCGCGACCACAAGGATTCACCGAACTGCCACTGCGCCACGCTCTCCCTCGCACCTCCTCCAGCTCCAGCAAGAGCTCTCTCCACCTGCTCTTCGCGACTCCGATGCCGCCGCGGCCTCGGGCTCCGGAACGACGCTATTTTTGCCAGTACCCCTGCACGACCAATCCTCAGAACGTTAGCTCCTCCGGGAGAAGAAGCAGTGACAAGCCGCACTCCGCTTTGCGGCTCAACCAGTGGCCGCCGCCTCCAAGCCGCAAGATTGAGGAGGAATCCCCTGGTAAGGTCGCTCAACCCGATTCTCACAGTGACGTTGAGCCTAGGTACTCTGGTAATGACGAAGGCCAAAATGCGGTCGAGAGGATTGTGCTTAGGTTGAGGAATTTAGGATTAGGGTTGGACGATGAAGGCGAAGAGGACGAAGAGGAGGGAGAGGGTGAATTCGGAGCGGTGATTATTTCGTAGAGAGTGGATTAGGCTGGATTAGGGGTGTGCAAAGGAACAGGAACCACCCAGAACTGGACCAGAATCAACTGTTTTCATGGGATCAGTCCGCTTCCCAGTTTCAATTTGAAACTAGTGATTACCGGGCTGGTTCTTGATTCCAGACGTGGAATCACTTATCCGGATCGGATCAATATATGTGACATCCGAAAAATTCCTACATTTATATGTAGGAGTTTAGTTTCGATTTGCATCACATTTGAAATATAAGTCGAGTGATTAATGTGGTAGTAGCGGAAGACACGAATCTGACTTTTGTATTTATAATTTTTGACAAATGATTCTATTAGGATTGAATTGATGAATGTTATTCATGGATTGATTTCCTAGAATAGCGATGAAGCACGTAACGCCACGTTAATTGAAAACAGAGACTAATACGTTTCGAATTTATGTAACAATTGAGTGATGGGTTAGAAATATTACTGAGTTCAGTATTTCCTTATGTTCGGTAAGTTCTGCTAAATATTTTGATGGGTTTAAAATATTTTCTGAGTCATTGATGCTTAAAATGGACGCTGGCTCTCCCGTTTTCTTATCGATTTTGGCTGATGTTTTAGGCAATTATTAAATATCTACTTTGGAAATCATATGATTTAGCCATTTGTCCTTCTTTGAACTATACCACATGCCTTTGATGACATGGCATAATGTACTACTTCATCTAATTTAACCTTAGCCCATAAATATCATTAATGAATCACTCTTTACTTGGCCAATTGCGATGAATTCTCCCCAAATATCTCCTCTTTTGGCTATTCTTGTTGAGCCACTTTTGCCTAGCTACTCACTTAGAACCACTTAAAACAATCTTATTGGAACAATTTACCTCTCTTCCTATAGGTATAATGACTTTACCCTATGAGCTTTTATTTACTTAGAACCACATAAAGCATTCTTATTGAAATAACTTTCCTCTCTAGCTTTAGGTTTAATGATTCTACCCTACGAACATTTATTGATTTAGCCATCCCTTCATTCTTTGCCGAAGTGGTCGATTAAAACCGGTCAAGAACTCTCAAAGGCAAGAACCTCACTTCATTTGCTTCACTGATCAACTTTTCATTTCCCCACAATTTTCACTTTCAATTCCCAAGAGTAAAAGTGAAGGTCCCATGTCATTATTATTAAAGTTTTTGTCCCAATATTTCGAGTTGGACAAGGTAAACCATTAATTTCCTCTACTTTCCATAAATGGGTTTTCTTGTTTTGAAAGCTAGAGGCGTTGATTTCCATTATTATATGTTTTTCTTTGAAGAGATCTAAGCTTGATCTTTACTCAAGTCATTCTCAAGGTAAGTGAAAGCTTTAGGGACTAAGTTAGGTTGTTCTATTTAGTATTGTTGACTTGTTGTATGATTCTTAGAATTTAGTTGAATTCGAATGCTAAGTGTGAGAAGCCCCCGTGATTGGGTGTTGAAAGACTATATTTGTTTAACTTGATTTGATAAGTTCTTGTATACTTTGAAGCATTTCAATATATTCCATAAGAATTGATAGCATATTTGATGGAAGAAGTGTGAAAATTGAGGAGTTATTAAATTGGAAGTATTGAAAACAAGTTAAAGGAACTTTTCTAAATGTATCGGGTCATAATAATGAAGTTTTGATTTTTGTGGAAAGTCGCCGAAAGCAACAAGAAGTTATTAATTCTCTGAGTTATGGAAAAAATAATAAAAAAATTAAAATAAATAATAATAATAATAATAAATACTTTCTGTTTTCGATTTCTGGTCTTTATGTGTTGTCCATTCCAAGGTATACACTAGAATGTTTTTTGTCTTAGAATATTATTTGTCTACATGAAAATGAACAAGAGATAAGTGGGTTTTATTACAGGTGTAAGTAATGTATGAGAAGTCATGGTGTTTGCATTTGAGTGAAGTGATGTGAGTATCTCATGATGATTTCTAGACATATTTATGTGTATGAGAAATGTAAATAACGATATAAAAATGATCCGCCGTCCATGAGACCGTGGAGACGAGGTATCGCAGTTGAGATGCTTTGCAAATTGAGATGCCCCGTCAGGTATTACGGGATATCTCGGAACTGAGATGCCTCGTGAATTGGAAAGATCTGCGAATTGGGATGTGATAAAATGATGAATATGATGCATGTTCATGAATATACACACACATATATGTATATTTTGCATATGCTCATGCATTTAAGTATTGATTGATAGCTTGTGCATGTTAACCTTAGGGTGAGAGTGTGAAGGTGAATTCCTATCTTAGACTTAGAGATTTCATTTATTGGACCTTGACTCTTATTTTTCAGACCTATATGATGGATTCTCCCCTACCACCACGTTTCGGAGTCTTCATGTTTTTGACTGTTACCTATGAGTTTGTACCTAGTTCACAAGTCGCGTAATAGTAGGTGTAGCACTATTGTTTGGACGAAGGACTTCAGGAGTAGATTCCCCACCAGTATATTGCTTAGTACTTAAACTTCGAAGGCGAGTTGATCGGGGCGCTTAGGGTTTCAATGGACCTCCTAGTTTCGACGACAGTGACTTGCCTGCGGGTGAAATAGCCGACCCCTAGAAGATATTGAAGCTTTTGCGTAGGCACTCTTTTGAAAATGCGGTGTGTAGTTGTAGTGATAGGCGACCTCTAACCTTGTCCCAGGTATTTGTATATTATGTTTGCTTTGGAAACTACGAGGTGAGAATAGTTATAGTAAAAGCACATGTATATTATGTTTATGAGTTGTACATGTGGGATGATATGAAAATGCCAATAATAATACAAGAGATAAAAGAATATGGTTAGGACACGTGTAGTGCATGATGTTCTACGGCATATATATATATATATATATAAATATATAAAGAAATTTCCTTTCAATTACTTAGTTATATCGTAGTTTTTCGACCAATATATATGTACATATATATTTGTAGTTATTGGATATTATTAACTAATTTTTTTTGTCTATGGCGTAATAGGATTAACCCCCCACTTTCTTTTTTTATTCTAATAATCAATTTACTTCCTTTCTTTACCAAAACAAAATAAGCAAATGATGAGGAAGGAGAGGATCGATTGGAGATATCCATAAATGTGGCTGCGCTTTGTCGTCATGATATGAAATTAAGAGCCAATGACTTGTTTTAATAGCATAATTAGGTCTCTCCTTAACTATCCTTGTGATTAAATTAGGTTGATGTTGAAAAAAGATAGATTGAGCGATTAATATTTTTAACTTCTGAGGAGGGTAAGACTTCTAACGAATAGTCTAAATCTCCATATGTTTCTGGTGTCCAAAAACTCTTAAGAGGACCACGCCATGACCTTCGAAAAAAATAAGTTCCTGACTAACGAGTATTGTTTATTCATTTTGTCCTATATTTTTCAATTCTTAATCAAAATGAATGACTCGCTATTCAATATGAATTTAAGGCCGAATAAGCTTTGGTGTGCTATATAGAAACTAGGTTTAGCATAATATTATATGATGAATGTAATTTAATAAAGATTGGGGGCCATTTCCTAGTTCCAATTTTTCGAAATTGATCCTTAATAGGCAGTTCCTAGTTTTAGAGTGGGAACCGCTCACTTGGACAATATTCAGCCTTAGGTTGGATAGTTTGCTTGAGGGATAATGATATAAATGGCATGGATGAGCAAAAGGAACCAACTGGATCGGTCGGTTTGGTCCAATCCTTAGGGGCGCTGGTTTAGCTCCCGGTTCCCTAAAATAAGGAATTGGTAATATTGGTCCAGTTCTTGGTTCCAAAGATGGAACTGTCTAGACTAGACCGATTATTTTTTGAAACTTTAATTTATTTCCTTGAAAATATTAAAGAAATAATTTTAACTTCTAATTATGAGGAAATTTCTCAATAAGCCAAGAAAGGCATGCTTTGTTAGAGCATGGCTTGGATTTTTTGCACATCTTCTCTTACGGTCTTTGCATTTCTATTAGATGTGGACTCTTAGTGTTTGGCTTATCTCTCTTGTGGTGTCTAGCCATTCATGCAAACACTTTTGATGTGGGACTCTTGGCTTGTCTTTAATGTTATGTCTAGCCTTCTATGTGAATGCCGAGAGTCCCACATTGAACGGTCACACAAAGACCGTAAGAAGGGTTGTGTATCAAAACCAATCCATACTCCAACCAAAGCATGCCTTTCTTGGCCTTTTGGCTAAGATTAATTTTACTATTGTAGAGTGTGTGATGTTTACACAATTTTTATAGCTTTTTCATATTTTTGTGAAAAAAAAGAGAAAATGCTTGATTTTAAAGGGAAGGGGTATTGGTTTATCACTGGTTCCAATGGATTGCCCGAGAATCAGACTAATGGTTCGGTTCCCGGTTCTATGACTAGTCGATTTAATTTCCAGTCCTAAAAATAAGGAATCGGTCTTTCGATCTAATTCTTGATTCCCAAATGGGAACGAATTAGATTGGGAATCGATTACCCTTAATAAATGATATTTTAATTTGACTCAATATGCAATATAATCATTGAACCCTTAATTTCTTCAATATAGTCCATGAATCTTAGTTCAGTTTGCAATGTGATTCTTGAAATCATGTGATCTCTGAACCTTTGGTATTTGTTCAACTCAATCCTTGAATTCTATAAAAATATTCAATGTTTTCTTTTTATTAATTTAAGATCAGAGACAACAATGAACATTTTTATATAGAATGCAACAAAAGTTTAAGGATCACATTAAACAAATTGAAAATTCAAGAACCACATTGCATATTGGGCTACAGTTTATAGACCACATTGTACATTTGGCTAAAGTTTAAAGATCATTTGTCATTTTTCCTTTCCTTGAGGAGGATGATGCAAGGAGAAAGAAGGTAAGGGAGAGGTTGGTGAAAGCACCAACCTTGGTGAAACTTACGATTGAGGATGTTAGGATGCGCGTGTGAGTTATGTTAGAGAGGTCCCACTTCAGAGAATTGATATGTTGTGAAATAGTTAATATCCGAGTCAGCTCATAATTTATTGACTTAAACTTTTGAGTGAAGGTGGATCCAATTGAATATATTGACAGATTTGGACTCGAGCTCTCTCTTGCTTGTTTCCCCAGGTGAAGGTATTGGGTTTTTGCTGCATGATGGTAGATTAATGGGCCTCAAATCTATTCCAGTCTTTTCTCAAAGAAAGGATCTAGTGACCAACGTAGTTTCCAAACAGGTGGGCATTGTGGTGTAATAACCCTTAGCAACCCAAGCTTGATGGCAAACTTTGTGGTAGGAAAGTATTTAGTGACCAATGTGGTTTTTGGACATTGTGGTATAAGAACATGTAGCAAACTTTCTTTACCAATAAAAACATGTAGCAAACTTTGTGGTTCAGTGCAAAGAAAGAGACCGAGGATGACATAGAAAGATATACCTGAATTAAAGGGGAGATTGTTATGATGCACAATCTTAGTAGAGGATGAGGAGGATGGGAATGTATACTAGGGTAAGGATTAGCGTCGTGAAAGCGGGGATCATGCAAGCGGTTTAGTGAAAAGATACTTGATAAGTGGAGGAAGGAGGAGCTTGTGAGGCTTACGTTTCATGAGGTGCTCGCACACGAGGTCGTCGAGGTTGGTTCAACGAAAACTTTGTAGATGAATTTGCCACAGTTTTGTTGGTAATGTCCATGAATCAAACATAGCGCATGTTGATGAAGCATCAATGCTTAGTGCTTTCTTGCCTTTTGAACTTTGTGCTTGACGGTTGAGTTTTGTGTTTGAGGTATCTAGGTGAAAAGAAAAGCAATGAATACGGCATGAGAGAAAGTAAGCGTCCGCTTGTAGTCTCTCTCGGGGGGGTGGGGGTGGGAAAGCGAGCATGTGTATCCTTGTATGAGATGAGATCCATGTAGATTTCGCCTGATCCAAGGGCGGATGTGCTGTCTCGCGAACTGCACCCGGAGCGTGCGGTCGTAACTCGTCGAAAAGAAGCGTTCAAATGATCCACGCTTTACGACCAAAAGCAAAAAAAGTGACCCACGCTAGATTTTTCTGCCGTCTCTTTCTGTCTGCACCGTTAAGGAACTTCTGATTCGTGGGTCGTACCCTTCGCCGCCATGAAGCTTTTGTGTTCAATTTGATTCACCCTTTATCGGAAAAAATAAAAATTTGGTTCGCCCTTTAACATATGCTTTTTTTGGCAGGAGTCCAGGCAGTTTGTTATGTAAGATAAGTCAAAATCACAGCGACGGCGTCAACGTTCTCGTTCATTGAAAAGGTAATTCGAGCTCGAGCATACATGAACTCGGTCGGATGGGTGCGACTCACTTTGCTATGGACTTGGTCGGGCGCGTGCGCGTGTTGACTACAGTGAGATTTAATAAATTCAGCGGCTCGTGTTTCTCGATCCTTCGATAAAGTTAATAACATTAAGATTTTTCCACCCCATCTCGCATCATTGAGATTTCTCTGAGTCATTCCGACAAAGAGCCTTGAACTTCACGCCGTCGGAGGATGAGTCGAGCTGCCCTCGAGAGACACTGCTTGTTGCTGGCAAATAAGCAAGAGCTCGACGTGATCGTCGGGTGAGATGTGTCGACTGGGGCCCATTGCGCGAAAGGCCTTCCCTTGCCACATCGTCTCGCCTCTCTCTTCCTTTTTCTTTTTTCCTTCTTCTTCCCTTTCACTCCAACGGGGACGACACCAAACGTGGTTTTTGTTCTTTCACTGTTTTCTCTTCTTCTTCACTGATTCTTCACCAGACGTACTCGGTCACGGTCGGCGACTGGCTACAGGCCAATGTCGCCCTTGCCGAATCCGGCGAGTCAATGCCACGCCGCATCTGGCGAGGATCAAGCCCTCGTCAGATGCGGAAGTTTTGGAGGGAAACAATGACATCAGAGACGCAGAGGACCACGAGGACGCAGGGGTGGAGGAAGAGGGAGGGCTCGTGATCAGGGGGGATTGGAGCTTGTTCTTGACTTCAGTGGTGGAGACGTGGCTGGTCGGGGAGGCGCAAAAGTCGGGCTCAGGTGAGGGAGAGGGTCGAAGGGAGGAGAGGCGGGTAATGGAGGATAGGCTTGCAAGTGGGGCCTTTTATGGACACATGTCATATAGCGAATGGATTAGTAAAAAATTGACTTGGAACCCCAAGTGTACCTAATATTTTCCCGCAAAGAACCCAAAACCCTAGACGATAACCTTATTCGTCACGAGATTCAGTATCTGAACAATTGGGTAAACGTGGTGAGCCAATTCATCATCGACGACCCAAAAGCTCAGCCAAACCTCCAAAAACCCAGAATTCGTTGTCAACAGCAAATGTGATCGAAGGATGGCTATCTTTATACGCTGTACAAAGAATCGGAGCCTATGAATTCGAAACTACACTATTAGAATTTAGAGGCAGTTTAAAGACGAGAAAAAACAGATGCGGTGGCCCTTTTCTAGCACATGGAGATAGATTACTTTCTAATTCTCCGATTTTGACTTCAAATACTATTATTTTGTTTTGCCCGTCCCAACTTATATATTTTGTCAAAAAAAAAGAACTTATATATATCATAGTAAAAAGTTAAGGGATATGGTCAAATGTAAGTAATGCCAACCCAACGAGCAACGTGTTGGGCAAAAAGGGCAAAAAGAATAAGGAGCAAAAGCCCATGCAATCTACTGCTCAAAAAGGAAAAACAACAGAATCATCCATTTAATATAGGAAAAAACGAACATCATCTCAGATCATCAATGTTGATCCACGAAATAAACGACCACAATCTACTTCCAAACTTGATCCAGAAATTACTTGAACTACGTCACGAAACCGAGTGACCATCACTCTCGAGTAGCCATATTTTACTCTGCTGCTGGGGGTGCATCACAGTTCACGAGGCAGAAGCAAAGGCGGCCATCCGCCCTGAAGGACCACAGCTGGACTAGGGCATCCACCTTGAGTTGGTTCTGGTCGAACCGGCGCACGACAGGGTTCCACTGCTTCGTCAACACATAAGAAAAAGTTCCGCTCTTGTACCTCCACTTCTTAAGCTGAAAGCCGTGGCGTACTTCTAAACAAGGTTCGATGAGTGAGACTGTCATGGCCTGCTTGTCGTCCAGGGTTTGGATCTCTTTCTTTCCCAAGAAATCTGCTCGTTTCTGCATGTCGGGTATAGAGAGCCTACCTTGATTCAAGTCAACGTCAGTGGGATACAATCTCTTCTGCAGTACAAGCATGACATCCTTGCCATGCATCTCCAGTACTTTGTCCCTGAAGATTGTCGGCAATTCGCCTGGCAGACTTAGCTTTCCCTCAAGGACTGACACAGCAGTGCCCGCCAACAGATCGAGGGATGACAAATCGTCTTCCATCCCGTGAGACTGCAACAGAAGCGATCTTTGCAACTTCACAATGTATTATCGACATTTAAAGAACCTCAAAATACGAGCGGGTTTATGACACAAATAGTTAAATGAGATGCTAAAACAACGATTTAAACACTCATATGAGGCAAGTTTGTGCACTTCAATCAAATATATCCAAAGTTTCGAAAAGCTTACATAGAGATGAAGGCGCAACCCAACGTTAAGTGGCGCAGAGCAGCAGCGCAGCGTTTCTTGCTTTTCCAAGGGAGGAGGGAAGGAGGAGGAAGAGTAATGTTGAACAGAACAGGCAAGGAAGGGGATAAATCGTACTCAATAAGACAAAAGGGTGAACGATTATATAAGGCCGTGGTGGGGTCGCGCGGGCGGCTTCGGAATTCGACGTAGAAAGACGGCCTGGATAATCAATTGAGATAAAACGCGGTTGCATCCGGTGACAACTTTGCCCATGGACACGTGTCATTTATATTGTGCGGTCCCACCACATTTTGTCATTAAAGTGATGATTATTCCATATGTAATTTTTTAACGGTACATTTTCGTGACAACTCCACGTAGATACCTTATGTGGTAGGTTAGATTGGTTAATTAATCATTTATTTAATTATTTTGTAATCCTTCAATCAACTCCTGTCTTTCAGGCGTGGTGAGTGTTGTTATCTGTAGTTGCAGGGATTTATTACTTTTTTTTGAATGCAACCACAATAATGCCATTCCTAACATTTCTCTGAATCTTGGTTGCAGCTCCTAAAACTTCAGGGATCGTGCTGGATTTCTGAGGCAAGCTTCCGATGAGCTTCAAATTCTAGAGGCATGTCAACTCCTTCATGTAAGGGGTGCTCACGCAGAGGAAATTCAAGAAAAAAAAAGAAAAAGAAAGCTATAACATCCTTGATATGACAAATTATCCAAAACAAAGCCATCCAATGCAGAACGAAGTGACCAAAATCTGCTAAAAGTGCGAACCTTTCTCAGTTCAATGCTGGCTCAAACCATCAAACCGACTGCCATTCCAATTGTTGAGCCTCCGATAAAGAAATCCGGCAAAGGCGTCAACTTTATACCCTAAAACCGACGCCCGTTGTCAATCATCGTCGCCGGGCTTCTTGGGCTTTAGTACTTCTCCTCGTAGAGATTGGCCATGAAAATGGCGGTGCTCGCGAGCTTCTTTATGTTGGGGACAATGTAAAGATTACCTAAGAACATGTGACAATTACATTTGAGAAATTCGATTCTTTTCTCTTGCTATGCATTTTTATCAATGCATCTGTAGAGAGAATTACTCTCACAAATTCCCCATCTAATGGTTAGCACGCATTAATTCAAATTAAATAGATTGCAAGCACGCAATTGATTTCGCAAGCTTTCTTTTAAAAGAGAGTTTTTTCATAACTTGGACAATTCATGTCGACTGACCGATTAATCATCCTTCTCCTTCTCCTTCTCCTTCTCCCTCTCCCTCCTTCCTTTATCTATGTGTATGTGTGTTCTGGGTTGACTGTCTTTTTCGATATCGGCCTTCCCTTGGCATGACAGGTTTTCAAGAGAACATGCGTTGACTTGTATTTGAGAAAGCTAGTACGAACACTTAGAGAGGGGTGAATAGGTGTTTAAAATAAATCTTGGCAATATATGCGGAATAAAATAAACTTCAAACAAAGGAGTTAAGGAAGAGAATAAGAACACGAGATTTATAGTGGTTTGACTTAATCCAAGCCTACGTCCACTCTCCCACACTAACAGCCTTCTTGGCTGGATTCCATTATGCAATCAACAAGAGATTACAACTTTGAGTGCAAACACTTAGTAGATCACACTATCTCACTAAGTCACTCTTTTGGTATTTTTCTCACGATCACAAACGTTTAAGCTCAACAAAGACAAGTGTATAAACAAAGATCGCTCGGACTTTGGAATTATAAATTCTACGCTCTATCTCTTACTTGCTCATCGGTCCATGATCTCCTTAAATACTCCTCCACTTTTAAACTACCCGTTGGACAGTATCCCGGAGAATCATCTTCCAATATACCCATTGGACAGCTCTGTATCTAGAAGATTTGGTAGCCGTTGAGTGACAAAGGTAGAATTCCAAATTGATTCTAATCGCCCATACAAACGGAATCTTGGTTTCCATAAGTAAAGCTTCTTCGTATAGAAAATTCTTGTCTTCAAGATCCAATCGTCAATCAATTAGATTGAATCAATCAAATCAATCTTGATATGGAATCCAAACCAAATCACTAGCTGTTATATGATTGGGCTTGAGTTACGTTCTGTTGAATTTGGATGTAAAGTCTGAGAGCCACAGACTTTACAATCTGAGTCTGAGTGCGATAGACTTTGCAATCTGACTCTAAACATATTCTGCTTCCGAACAGATTTAGCATAGAGTCTGTCTTCTGGTTCAGCTTCAGCATAGAGTCTGTCTTCTGATTCATCATTCACGTTCGATCGGAACTAGTCGAGTTGATAGACTTCGATGTAAAACGACTTTGACACTAAAGTCGCGGTCTTCGAGACTTTGAGTCTTGAGTCCGGCAATCTTCGAGACTTTGACACGTGTCTGGAAATCTTCGAGAATATACTTTGGACATATGTTACGTTCGGTCTTACGTAGTCTTCTAACTTTGATAATATCCTTTGCATGTTCTATTATCTGCATGGTCTATTACTTAACCATTAAACATGTTAGTAGCCTTTGATTTATTTTGTCATCTTCAAAACATCATAAGGGATTTCCCTAACAGTATTATGGTGTCTTTGCTAGCTTTTGGGTGGGCATATGTAAACAATTGGCCTAACACATGGGAACAATTCTACGTCTATTGGATCAGCCCTTTTGTCGGCAGAAATTTTCATTTATCAGGGGTTTTATTGATTTCTGTTACTATTGAAAACAATTTCATTCTCTTTTTAACCTGTATAACTAGAAATGACTCCTTGAATTTTATGATTTCTTTTCGAGTTCTTTGAAAGCAAGTTTTAAATATGAAAACTTTTTTTTGGGAGAATCAAAGTGAGTTTAGTTTCCATGTGCAACCTTTTGAAACCGAAATTTCGTTTTTTTCCCATTATTCTCCATCAAACCTTTCTGAGGAGGTGGGGTCGTGCATTAGATATGTGCCAGGGGAAATCATTTGTAATCAATCCAATAATGCCAAGAAGATAATCTTTTGCACCATTTTTGTATCGATATGGACTAAGCGCAATTTTCAAAAGTTCATTGAAGCTGAGAGCAAATTTTAGACTTGCTTGCTGAACTATTTCAAGCTGTGACTACCTCGCTTCAAGTCTCTATGAATGACATTTAGTGAGTGCAAACACTCCAAAGCAAGAACCTGAAGAGTGCATTGCTCATCAGATATTTACCTACACAGTAGGCATAGGAAATAGGAGTTGAAGCATGTAACAACATGTTCTTTTTTTTTTTTTCTTTTTTTTTTTATGCTGGAGGAACCGCTTTGGCTGACAGCCGCCACGTAAAACCCCAGGTGACGCTAGTCCAGGACCCACCACCAGGGCGTCATGCTTAAATCGCCTAATGATCCGCCAGCCTCCCTGCAACTTGTGTTGTAGGGGCTTCGAACTCTGTACCTACATGTTCTTACTATCGTTTTTGACTTTTTGTTGCCTTTCCTGCAAATTTCATTTTGGCAACAGAACTACTCAGATTAGGAGGTTTATTCATGAGCCTCCATAGGAAAATTATGATCAGAAAGAGCAAAGAAAGAGTAGACCCAAACTTCATGAGCCTCCATGCTAGAATGAGCTTTTAAATTCCATTACAGGCAGGGTACCTTATTTAAGCACATGCAACAAAAATTAATCCCGTGATATAAACCATGATTTTCTCACAGGATTAACTAACACGGAACTGATCAAAGATATCATGCACGCATTCAAAGAGAAGGCGGTGTACGGTAACAGGGAGATGCCCATATTCGCCGAACAAAAGAACCGTGTCGTACCTGCCACAAAGGAGAGGGAATACTATTGGCGAACCAGCTCCGAACGCCCGGTACAAGAGAATTCAACAGTGCCTGCAAAGAGAGACAAGCGTAAAACCGCACAAGAACCCCCGTTAATGCGACTCACATTGACGACACGCATCCACAAATAAATACAGAAATCTTTGAATTAAGAAAAAGAAAAGAAGAAAACAAAGAATTCGATGCAGTTGACTGGATGCTGCTGAGGGACGAAGAGAAAAGAAAGACGAATTCCGAACGTCCAATGAGATTCCCCGACGTCGCTTTCAATTCCAATGAGATTCCCCGACGTCGCAATGTCAATTTTCCTTCTCAAAAAACAGTTGATTATCTAATGATTATCCATGACCCTAGAGACTGCCTTAATGGCTAAGAAGCAAACTAATAACCAGAGTCTTGGAAACATTGGTTTATAGCCAATTATTCCAATTAAAGAGTAAGTTGAAACAGTCTAAGTCAAAGAGTATAATTTCATGAAACTCCTCCCTGTGCCGACCAGTGACATCTGAAACATTCATTTAACAAATCGATGCTGTATGGAGAGTGCTTAAGTACATGAAGTTCAGAGCAGCAATTCCGCAAGTAAAGTAGACTTGGAAGTCAAGTCTTAACATCTGAATTTGTCCTCCGCGGTCAAGTCTTTACATCTGAATTTGTCCTCCCGTCGATCAATTTATCTTTTTTGCCCCCCCGCTTCTTTGGCGACTCCGTGGGGCATCCAAAAGCGCGTACTTGAGCTCACTTCGCTCAGTTAGCCAAACTAAAGACATAATCCTTGTCCAGTCTAAGTCGAGTTTTGAGTAATTCAAATCTTAGAACTATGCAAGCTTAAGTTTAATAGTATTTGATTCGTTCACTTAAAAATTTAAGTCGGTGGTGTAGAATTCAATAGGTACACAAATCACGAATGTGATATTATTTTTTATGTGATTTAGTGATTATCAATAAGATGAAGTTGTGAATTCAACATATTATAGAGTTGAGGTCGAATTTGAGAAACTCATTTGGAGATGATCTGGCTAAATTCAATATCGGATTACTGTTCATGGTCGGCAGTGTGAAAACCATCGCGTCACCCCTTTCTTGGCCGTCTGATTCGCGTTCGCCTTTCGACTGAAGAAGGAAAAAAATGACTTTGGTGGGGTCTCTTATTTTCCTCTTTCTATGATCCCGAGACACGTGTCTTTAGATCCCGTTGTTTAAAAATCTATAAAAACACCTTTAAATCTCTAGAATCGAAGTGCTGAGGCCTTTAACTCTTATTTACTCATAGTTTGTGGAATTGAACAGATGACCTCGGATTTCTCGGTAAGAAGTCTTTGAAAGCTCCAAGCATGGGGTCGAGAATATCATTTTATTCTATCAGGCCATTGAGATAATCGGGATAAATCGATAGTTACTTTTGTGTGACGGCGAAACATTGAGAGATAAAATTGATGCAATTTTATTTATTGATGTATGAATTTTCACTTGGAAAACTTAAGAAGATATCAACGTGGAAAAAAGCTACAAACATCTTCGCTAAAATTTTTTCAAGAGATAGAGTAGGAAGTTTATGTTTATGATGAGACATAAAGCTTTTGTGAAAAAGATTACTAACTTTCTAAATAAAGAAGGCATTACAAGTGGTATATGCAAAATAAAGTTTCTTAATTTAATATTACAACCGCTAATTTGGTAACTGTCTTGATGGGAGACGGTGTATAAAAGGAACGATCGAAACGAGTAATTATAAGGTCAAACGCGAACTTTCTCAATTTTAAATAGGGAAAATTCCAAATAAGGACCTGAAGTGAATCTATTTTCTCAAATAAGGACCCAAAGTGAACTTTGTGTCAAATTAGGACCCGAAGTGAATCTATTATTTCAAATAAGGACTCGAAGTGAATTTTGTGTCAAATAAGGGCTTGAAGTGATCAAGTTATCTCTATTGAGGACCTTAGCTCATCGATAGACATTTTCTGGTGGTTAAAATAGGGGCGATTTTATCAGAAATTTGTGATTGGAAAAAAAGGGAAAATTATAAATTAATTAAGTTTAGGTTATTCATTTAGATGTTTACGTTTTCTTCTTCTCCTCCGCTGCTCTTCAACCAAATCACTACCTGATCATCGTCTTGACTTGATTCGCCTTGCTTGATTAGCAGAGAATTTGGGTCTCCACAAACAAAGAAAGAAGCATATGTTTTTTTTTTTTCTTGTTTTTGAATTCGTGCCTCAATCGGTAGAGAATTTGGGTCTTCGACTTTGCGGAGGATGGGTACGAGGAATGGGGAGAACTTCGGTCTTTGACTTTGCAGAGGATGGGTACAAGGAATGGGGAGACTGTAGAAAACCTAGGGATTTTTTTTGTTTCTATTTTAAGATTTGTTAATTTTCCCTATATTTTTTTTGGACAAAATTGCCCAAACTCCGATTGTAGGAAATGTTGCATGCTTGATAGCTTGTGAATATTTGGCTGACCAACAAGCTCGGATCTTTATTTGGAATTGATTCAACCACTTTGAGTCTTTATTTGAAATAATGGATCCACTTTACGTCTTTATCTGACACAAAATTCATTTTGGTTCTTATTTGAGAAAATTGATCCACTTCGGGCCCTTATTTAGAATTTTCCCTTTTAAATATTCTTACAAAAAAATTATTCTTAAAATAAAATGGATTTGAAATTTTATTTAATGAGGTTATATTTTTACCACTATAGAGATCATATGCTAAAACATACTTAATAGAACTCTAGTAATATTTATAAAGATTAAAAGGTAAAAGGTTAATAAAAATAGAGCATATATTTTTTTGGTTGATTTAGGAAATGGATTGCAATGAAAGATATTCTAACTATGGACAATAATGTAATTATGAAAATTTGTAAATAATACTTGAATGACTAATTCGATTTTGTCATCAAAAGTTAATGAGCTATAGAACAATTGGAAAGTTTAAGGATTTGATTAAATATTTAGGAATAGTATCAGGGTTATATTGAAAAAATTAAAAGTTCGAATATAATACTACATGTTGAATAAAAGTTTAGAAATTATGTGTTATATTTTCACGCGGAATCTTAACGCGGTTATCTTGCACGCACGCAGTCAAGGTCACGCAAATGGGCCAACAACCGATTAGGCTCACGAGCGTGGTGGCCCACGACACGGCCCACATTATTTCTCAGGCCCGATCCATCTCACCACTTCCGAACGACAATAAAAATAAAAAATATCCCAAAAAAAAGAAAAATCAAATATCGTCTTCCTTATCGTCTCCTTCATCCTCTGGTTTTTCTCTTTCTCTGTAATATCCAAACGATGAAGCACGCTTCGTCCCCCACCTTGCTTCACTGAAGCTCCATCCCCCGGGGAAGAAAATGGCCTTCGCAACCGCCAAAATTACCGAACTGCCACTGCGCAACGCCCTCCCCCGCGCCTCCTCCGGCTCCGGCAAGAGCTCCCTCCACCTCCTCTTCGCCTCTCCGGCGCCGCCGCGGCGGCGGCCTCGCGCGCTCGGACGGCGCTGCTTCTGCCAGTCCCTCCGCACGACCAATCCTCGAGACGCCAGCTCCTCCCACCGTAGGAGCGGCGGCAAGCCGCACTCCGCCCCCTGGCTCAACAAGTGGCCGCCGCCGCCGCCTCCTCCGAGCCGCGAGATCGAGGGGGAGCCGCCCGGCGAAGTCGCCGACTCCGAATCCCGCGGCGAGGCTGAGCGTAGGTACTCTGGTGACGACAGAGGCCAGAATGCGATCGAGAGGATCGTGCTCAGGTTGCGGAATTTAGGATTGGGGTCGGACGATGAAGAAGAAGGGGACGAGGAGGAGGGGGAGGGCGAATTCGGAGCCGCGCGGCCAACTGGGGAGGAGAGGCTAGGTGACCTGTTGCGTAGGGAGTGGATTAGGCCGGATAGCTTCCTCGAGGAGGACGAGCGCGAGGAGGACGATGCGGGGTTGTTGCCGAGGGAGAAGGGAGGCAAGGGAGAGGTCAAGGTCGAGGAGAAGGTCGTCGGGGGGATGAAGAGGTCGGTGAAGGCGCCGTCATTGGCGGAACTCACGATCGAGGACGAGGAAGCTGAGGAGGTTGAGGAGGATGGGGATGGACCTTAGGGAGAGGATTAGCGTCGCGAAAGCGGGGATCACGCAGGCGGTGTTGGAGAAGATACATGATAAGTGGAGGAAGGAGGAGCTTGTGAGGCTTAAGTTTCACGAGGAGCTCGCGCACGATATGAAGACCCCGCACGAGGTGTTCGGGATTGATGTTCAATGATGACTTATTGTAGATGAATTTGCTACAATTTTGTAATAGCACAAGTTGAATATAACAACTTGCTAGATGAATTAGGCCCTCGTTTCGAAGAGTGGTGGGGGCACAGGAGTGCTTACGGTTGATGCGGATCTACTTCATATTAAATATTACCTTAGACTCTCCATATCTATCAGTATTATACATGTATTTTTATTGATTGCGCATATCCCTAATTGTTTATAATTTGACCTACTTTTCTTTTTAGTCTCGCGAGTGTATTGGATGTCTATTTAGGAGGGGAGAGCTTGAAGCACCTAGCTTCAATTGGGGCTTCTACAAATTGTTCTCGAAGCAGAATTTTTTGTATTTTGTATAGAATTGCCCTCACTTTAGCCATCGGAGGAACCGCACAGTCGAAGACTTGATCATACGCTCCGAATCCTCGTTCGCACTTTAAGCTGGTTATTCATGCTTTCGCTGATAATATAATTTGAATAAGTGAAAGTGCAGTGTGCTTATGCTAAAATAATTCGGGTCCGTTTGATAAGGTTTCTGTTCTGAGAAATCATTTCTTTTCAAAAATAAACTTTTTCTATTTCTATTCACCGGAACAATTTCTAAGTAAAAGAACATGTTTAGTAACAATACAAAATTTCCATTCTTGGAAAAGAAAAAAGTTAAGAATGTATTTGATATGATCCACAAATTTTTTTGTATTGTAGAATTTTTTTTTTAATTTTTTAAGATTTTTTCTTTTGTTATTTTTCCTTGTCATGGCCATCGCCCTTGTGGCAATGGCGGCAGTTGGCCAATGGTGGTTGGTGGCGATGACGAATAGTGGTCGTAGCGGCGGCTAGTAGCGACCGATAGTGGCGATTGGGAGCGACCAAACAAAGCAATGGGCAACGATGGAGGCTAAGGAGGAAGAAAAGAAAAAATGAAGAAATAAAAATAACTTATTTTTAGAAATTGTTTTTGAGAACAAGAAACTACTTTTTTCTACTTCTTGTTTCCATTCCAAATCTATTCATCAGCCACTTTTCTATTCCGAGAAATACAAAAATTAGTTGACATTACCAAATAGATTTATGTTTTTTTTTTCCAATAAACAAAAGAACATAAATTGGGAGAAATAGAAATATTACCAAATAGATCCTTCATTGCCAAAATAGTGTGCACAATTTATGAAATGGTGGACCGCCCTTTAGATTGGAGCCTTTGGATTCCCTTTTTTTTCAAGGTCTCACTTTGCAATAAAACACATGCGGGAACATTACATAATAAAAAAAAAAAAATTAGAGATGTGTCAAATTAGTTCATACATGTTCTCATTAGAGCATAGGGAAGACTCTTAGGAATTAAAGCATGCATGTAGTCATTAGCACGGGGAGAAAAGGGAGCGAGTAGAGTGGAGAGGCCGAATGGGTGGGCGGAGAAAGGGGCAGAATGTTCGTAATTTCTTGAATGATATGAAAATCACCTCAACTGTAGAATGGCCCATCAAGGCAATGCGAATGGCCCAATGACGTATTAGGTCCACACTTGCGAGAGCCCAACCAGGCCCACTTCATTTCTCAGGCCCGATCCTTCTCAACACTTGAAATAAAAAGGAAGAATGAAATCATATTATCCGGGAAAAAAAATTAAATATCTTCTTCAACCTCTCGTCGTGCAATATCCGGGCTATGGGAGACGCGCTAGCAGACACCTCGGCGACCTCGCTTCGCTAATAAGCTCCGACCCGGGGAAGAAATGGCCTTTGCGACTGCGAAAATCACCGAACTGCCACTGCGCAACACTCTCCCTCGCACCACCGCACCTCCTCCAGCTCTGGCAAGAGCTCTCTCCACCTCCTCTTTGCCTCTCCGAAGCTGCCACGGCCTCGCGGCGTGAATCAAATATCGTGCATGTTAGTGAAGCATCGACGCTATTTTTATATTGCGCCGAGTGGGATGTCCATTGCTGCGTTATCTTCTCTTTTCAGTAAAGAAGAAGTGGGAAGAAGGTGCCGAATTCTCTAACGTGCAGTGCACCAGCAACCATTTCTAGGGTTTCTGATGAACTTGCAATCCTTTTGATAACGCAAAGGATCAAGTGCTGCTTAAAAGCACGAGAAGGGATTCTTTTTTAGGCTCGATCCTCAGCCTTCAAACCAGAAAAGTTCAGGTCATTTTGTTCCCTTCTTTTCTAATGACTTCTTGCGAGCAATTCGACGACGCACGACCTGCACAAATTTTTTGGATCAAACACGAACCCAACTATAAACTCAAAAACCACGTACTTATCTTGCTATCAGGACCAAACAATTTGATAAAACCGTTTTCCGACAACCCGTCTAGGCCGCCGAGATCAGTAGGGTGACGGAAGGGGAAGATGAGCACGAGTAGGATGATACGTACCAGTGAGGAACTAGTTTTGCGAGCGAGGCTAGAGGTTTCACTTATCTTGCTTGTACAGATGCATGGAGGTGATATGGAAGCGTGAATTGCCTCCGTAATCGGTCACCATGTCAATTATAAAATACTAAAGAATCGGAAGTCCAAAGTATATTAGATAGTCACATTCCTATTTATTTTATTTGAGTTACTAAGTTTATTTTATTTGGGGACTAGTCCCCAAATATTTTCTTTGGCGGAGAATGATATTCACTCAGTTTCAATTTAAAATTTTTCAGTTTACTTAAACTTTTCTTTGATTGGAAAAAATCCACTTACTGAGATTTTTTAATTTATGATTTCAATACCGTTACCCAATCATTTTCTTCTTTAAATTCTCTGATCTAATGCTAAATTAAGTCAAGAAAATAGGAAGTCTTTTGGGAAGTCAAAAAAAAAAAAAAAAACTGGCAGAACCATTCTCCTTGTTTCCTCGGTAGAAGAAGTGTGGCTGATGTTGTACCGTGCATTTTGCAAAACGACGGTACCATTAGCTAATCATTTCTCCTTGTGTTGGAATTCTAGATAAAACGAAGTCACTTATAATTGGGTCCTTCTAGCATGATGAAATGTTTAGGACGCGAATGATAATTATTATAATCAAAAATTGATTTCTAAAAGAGAAATGAGTTTCTAAATAAAAATAAGTGTTCGATAATGACACAAAATTCTTATTTTTGAAATAGAAATTCGTTTAATAATTACATAAAATTTCAATTTTCTAGCAGCAACGGTGGCGATGATTGGCGGCAACGTCCCATTGCTGGGAGTGGCGACAACAAATGGTGCACAGTGGTTGGTGATAATGGATAAGTAACTGACTAATAGAGAGGATAAATAGTGAGAAGATTTTTTTTTTTTTATGTTTGTTTTAGAAATAAAAAAAATAAAAAAATTATCTCTAATTTCTATTTGTCACGCCCCGATCCTCGGGCACGCACACATCCTTCTACTTGGTCGATTTTTAAATGCGATATCCCAGGACAACGTATCGCCGACCCTTTCAATTATTATGCACATGCGGAAGCAGTTATAAATCCCCAGACAATAAAACAATGGGATAGAAAAGCAGGGCCATATTTTCCATATAGAAACTTATAACCAAACTTTTATACAAAACACAAACCACTTCATAACTATTCATATCAAAAAGGAGATCTCAAAAGAAGATAAACTCTCAGTCCATCTGGGCCATATTCAAGGCCTCTCGGGATTATCTTCTTCTTCCAAAAATCATTCTCCTCAAGTTTCACCTCCGAGTTCTCCTTCTCAAACTCCTCCTCATCAGCTCCTCATCGGGGTCCTGAAATGTTTTTCCCCAAACTGGGATGAGACTACGTCTCAGCGAGTTCTACCCCACTAAGCCCAATTAGTAAACCATTATACTATAGGCTGCCTATACACGCATAGGGCAGAAGACGTACCTTGGCCTCATATCCCACCTGCAAGTCAGTACAATTCATAATAGGCACCCAAACAGTCATATCACCGATAGAAGCATCGATCAAATCGACATAGTCGATTACAAGCCAACAATACCACTCACGGTCATTTCCATTCAGTCAATCAATTTGCAACATCAGACTCAAGGCAATGATCAATCGACTTAGTCGATTACATGTCAACGATGACCTTTCCCTGGCCAATTCAGTTCAATCACTCAATCCATAACAAACGAATCAAACCATATCGACGATTTCATCTATACTCGATAATTAATCTCAATATTCCCATTCAACATTCCCGCTCAAATATAGGCTCAAGGCGCTAGAGGTGACCCCAACACGAAGTCTCGTCATCGTGCGGTACTTAGTCCTTGACCACAAATAACAATAGTATAAGGCGCTAGAGGTAGCTCACACGAAATCTTGCTATCGTGTAGTACTTAGTCCTTAACTACAAAATGCAATAGGGTAAGGCGCTAGAGGTGACTCACACGAGATCTTCCATCGTGTAGCACTTAGCCCTCCACTATGCATAACAATGCAGCAAGGCGCTAGAGGTAATTCTCATGCGACTCAGGTCGCCATGTAATACTTAGTCCTTAACTACAATAAGCAATGGTATAAGGCGCTAGAGGTAATTCACACGAAGTGTTCTACTTGTGTAGTACTTAGTCCTTTACCTGCTCATGAGCCATTGGTTTCCCTCAACACAACACACATCACATCACTTCCGATAATCCTCTTGCTATAACTGTAAGTCAACATACGATTAATCCCTCACGGCCCAATGACATTGTGCCTCGCACTGTCTTGGCCTCATTTCTTCGTATCAAAACTATTCGATAAAATATCGTGCGTGGGCACACGGCTGGCCTTAGTCAAAATATAATATTTTTCTTTCCATAACTCCCACATTTTCTATAGTCCATTCAAATATTTTTGACATCATCAACCGATGCCTGGTTATTTTTCAATTAATAACCAAAGATTATTCAATTAAAGAATAATTTATAATTTAACAAATAATTCAATTTAGCACAAAATAAAGCTCAATTAAATAAACGGACTACGCCACGACAATCAGCACAAAATTTCGGTCGTCGGCCATCTCAATCTTAATTTCCGAAAAATAAATAAATAAATAATTAATTTCGAAAATTAATAATTAATTTCAATAAATCCAGTTTAGCTCAATTAAAGCCCAATTAAATAAACGGGCTGCACCATGATCATCAGCATAAAAATTTGGCCTCTAGCCATCCAAGTTGAATTTCCGGAAAATAATTAATTAATTGAATAAATTTCGAAAATTAAATAATTAATATTAAAAATTCAATTTAACTCAAAATAAAGCCTGATTAAATAAACGGACTTCACCACGGTCATCAGCATGATTTTCCGGTTCCGGACCATCACTGTTGTATTTTCAGAAAATAAATAAATAATTAATTTAATTCCGAAAAATAATATTTAAATGCCAAAAATCCCACTTAAGCCCAAATCGCCAAATTGAAGCCCGATTAGGGATCGGAAAATTCCCGAGATACTTCCAATAAATAGTAGACCACGTCTACTTGCTAATTGCGTAATCAATTTATCTAAATCGCATCACAATTGACTAATAATTGCTAATTACTTCTAATCTAACAACATAAACATAATTAATTAAAACTAAACCAACATAAAGCATAATTAGCCAACTAATCCGGGATTAGTGAGATTACTCACCAAATCGCGCGCAAATCGGATCAATCCGACGGCGGCGACGCGAAGAACAATTCTTCCCAAAGCACGGCTCGGGTTCGGGGCCGGGAAACGGCCCAAAACGGCCCACGAACAGCTGGATACCCACTCCGTGGGTTTGCTGGTTCGGCCGCAACATAGCAAGAAAGAGAGAGGGTTGGGGGCGGCAAGAGGTCGGGAGAGCGGGTGGTGGCTTGGCGAGGCCGAGCGGTGGCCCACGGTGGCCGGAGGTGGCCGGATCGTGGCCGAACGGAGCTGGACAGAGGATGGGCAGCAGCTGGATCGCGCGGGGGAGCACGCCTGGGCGCGAGGGATGGCCGGCGGAACGCGCGGCGTTGTGCGGGCGGGCGTCGCGGGCGGTTCGGCTCCGGTGCGGCGGCGGGACGGGCGACGGTGGTCCTCGGCGAGCTGCTGCTCTTCTTTCTTGGTTTTGGTCTGGTCCGCACAAGGAAGAACGAAGAAGAAGAAGAAGGTCACGTGGGATGAGGGAGAAGAGAGAGGAGAGAGAAGAAGAGATAAGTGAGAAAACTTTGACTAGTCAAAAGGGCGAGGAGAAAGCAAAATAGAAAACGGGAAGGGACAAAAGGAGAGAGTGTGGGCGTGGGGGGCAATTCGCACGAGGGGAAGGGGAGAGGAGAGAGGAGAGAGAAAGAAAAGAGAGAAAAGAAAGAAAAGAAAAGAGAGGGAGAGAGAGAAAAATAAAAGGAAATGTATATTTCTTTATTTCAATTTTTCTTTTCTTTTTTCCTTTTCCTTTCAATTTTCTTTTTTGATCTTCCATTTTTCCTCCGATAATTTCTTTATTGAAATTTCGGACCGTCGATAAATTGACGGCGATGAGGCAGGATCCTGTTTATCCAGGTCAATTAAAATCCGAAAATCTGGATGTCACACTATTCTAAACCTATTTTTGAAATATAAGTTTATTTCATAAATAGAAAAATGAAATAATTTTATCAAACGGATTTTTACTAATAAACAAATTTAGAATAAAAAAAATGGTTCTAGAATAGAAACAAAATACGCGGCACAAAAGTTTTCTTACTCCAGCGCAACCATGTGAAAACTTGCGGACCGGCTCGTAGTTTCATAAGCTAACGTCACAGTTAGCTAATCAATCATGTCCCCTTATAATTAATTGTCTGAATTTCCGGGTGTTTTCCTTTTTTCCTTTTCCTTTCATTTGTTTTTTCTTTTATTCTTCATCATGCACTTGCAGCTTCTCCGAGCAATCTAACACAGGTTACTCACCAGAATGTCCTAAAGTCCCTGACAACTCATCCTCCTTCAATTCTGCCCTTCCGTGCCAAAGCCCGAGTTCAGCCTTGACGCTGCTCGCTGAGCTCCATGCGCGAGCAGCAGTTGCCCATATGAAGAGACTAGGCGTCCATGGCTTCAAGATCAGACTTTCTGAAGTAATCGAGCAACAACATTGCGCTGCACTACCTCTTCAACGGAGCTCCAAAGTCGGAATAGGCCTGGCACGACGCCGCCTCGGGACTCTCCAAGATCCCGATCCTCTTCCTCCCCGGACCATTGCGTGCACTTCAAGCGCTGAAACCCTAATCCCTCCTCCCTATTGCTCAACTCATTCTTTCCACATCCCTTCACCGCATAAAGTCATTTTTCTTGATCTCTGAATCAGAAAAAGGTCCCTATGCAAAAATCATGTCGGAGTCAATTACAGGGTTCCAAGGTCGACTCAGGAACTAGCCTAATACGTTTCTTGATTACATTTCATCACCTGATGCTACGACCTCTTGAATGGAAAAACCCCATCCTCATACGATCATTTTATTCATCACAGGATTCAGTATTGGGATAATTGTGTAGACGTGGAGGGCTGGTTCATCATCTACGACCCAAAAGCTTGGCCGAACTGGAAAAAACCCAGAATTCATTGTTCAGCAGCAAATGTGAGCAAAGGATGGCCATCTTTATGCCCTAGCCAAAGAAGAGGACCCTATGAATCCGAAATTACACTAATTTGAGGCAGTTTAAAGAGGAGAAAAAACAGATGTGGAGGCCCTTTTGTGGGCCAAACAAATGTTTTAAAGTACTTAGAAAGTATTTTGCGAAAAAGTCCGTTGAAGTCTGCAAAAATCAGTGACCGCGATTCTAGCAGAGAGAGATGAAATACTTATTTTAATCTCCGATGACTTCAAAAAAATAAAAAGAACAAGAAACAACAGCCCATGCACTTTCCAGATTAAAAACAAAAAACAACAGGATTCTCCATACAAAATAATAATAATAACCAATGTTGATCCACGAACTAAACAACCACAAATCGTCCATAGAAGCAAAAAAAAAAAAAAACAACAACAACAACACCACCACCACCACCACCACCACCGCACCACCAACAACAACAATATCACAGACGATCCAAGTTGATCCACAAACTAAATGACCACAATCTACTTCCAAACTTGGTCCAGAAATTCATGAAACAGAATAATTATCACTCACGATTAGCCATATATTCCACTGCAGCTGGGGGGTGCTTTAGTGTTCACGAGGCAGAAACAAAGGTCGCCATTCGCCCTAAACGACCAAAGCTGGATGAGGTAATCCTTTCTGAGTCTGTTCTGCTCAATCGATGCAACAGCGGTCCACTCCTTGGTCAGTACATAAGAAAAATGATCCCTGTCGTTATTCCATTTCTTGAGTTGCAACCCATGGCGTACTTGTAGACAAGGCTCGATTAGGGAAACTGTAATGCCCTCCTTGCTGTCTAGGGTTCGGATCTCTTCGTTGGTTAAGAATTCTGCTTGTATCTGCCTCAGGGGTATGGAGAGCCTACCTTGGCGTGGCTTCACGTCGGAGGCACTCAGTCTCTTCTCCAGCACGAGCTTCACATCCTGGCCACGCATCTCCAATACTTTGTTCCAGAATTTCCTCGGCAATTCCCTCGGGAGACTTAGCTCTCCCTCGATGACTGATGCAGCAGTGTCCCTCAAGAGATGGAGATATGACCAATCGACTTCCATCTCTCTCTCTCCCATGAGACTGCGACAGATTGGACTGCATCCGTATGAGGTTTTGTCAAACTTCACAAAATATTACTGACGGATAACAAAACCTCAATATAGAAGTGCTTTTACGATAATAATTGTTAAATGAGATGCTAAAACAACGAGTTAAACACTCGTAGCTTCGCCAACTTCACAGTGAGGATTTGCTTAGCGTAAGAATCTGACTTCACATCAGTTCCGCCATGAACCAAAGAGAAGATGAACCCATGTAAAGGATTGGCAGACATCTAAAATTGAGTGGGGTAAAAAATGCTTCCCCCCTAAGCGAAACGAACGAACCCTACGATCTTTGTCAACTTCACAAAGCGAGGATTTGCTTAGCAAAAGATTGACTTCAAGAGTGGTGCGGTAAAGTTTACGGCACCAGCCTCTGTTCGTGGAAGGGCCCATCATCGTCGGTGCAGGGCCGTCCGGCCTCGCCGTCTCGGCCTGCCTCTCCGAGCACGGAGTCCCTTCCCTCATCCTGGAGAAAAGTGACTGCATCGCCTCCCTCTGGCAAAACTGGACCTACGATCGCCTCAAGCTCCACCTGCCCAAGCGGTTCTGCGAGCTCCCTCTCCTCCGCTTCCCCAGAAACTTCCCAAAGTACCCGAAGCACCTCGAAAGTTTCTGTTATGACGCATTTGACAATTTTAGTACATCCTAAGTACACCTGATTTAGATGTTAATCTCTCTATTTTCATGGTCGGACTTCCCCTCAGATGGATCATTTGGAAGTTAAGCTAGAAAGAGAACCATGAAACAAGTGCTTCAATCGGTCCATTCGTCGTAGCCTGTCAGGCGTAATTTGGTGCCAATTTTGAAGGGGGGGGGGGGTAGGGAGGGAGAGCTAGAACCGGCCTCAAGGCTGTTTCCCGAGATAAACTGATCGATTTTTAATTGTAGAACGCGGACAATGAAATTTAAAACTTACCCGTCGAAATTGATTCCCCAATTTTCGGAATTTGATATAAACCCTATTTTTTTTTTTTTTTAATTTCTTCATAATATAAAGCATCGAGTGGAGGGAAATAAATCTGGTACCTGGTTCTAAGACCAACTGGTCTGGTTTCCAATTCCTAATTTTGGGAACCAGATTGGAACCGATCACCCTAGAAGCCAGAATATACAAGAAGTTGCTTTTCATAAAGGCAAAGCCTTAATGTAGAGAAAGATGAGGACGAATTGGACTGATAAATTTGGCATGCATGGTTATGATGACTACTGATTATATGAGTATGGCTTGGCGTAAACCAAAGAGAAGATGAACCCAGGACACTTGGCTGACATCTGAAATAGAGTGGATTAAAGAAAGCTGTTTTTTCCCCCTCAACAGACAAACGAACCCTACAATCTTTGTCAACCTCACAAAGTGAGGATTTGCTTAGCAAAAGATCGAGTTCACATTCATGAGTTGCGCAATGAACCAAAGAGAAGATGAACCCAGCACTTAGTAGATAAGTAGATATTTGAAATCAGGTCGGTTAAAGAAAGCTTCTGTTTTTTTTTTTTTTTTTTTTTTTTTGGGTCATTTTTTTCCTTAATCGAAACACATGAGCCCTGCAACTCTTTGTCAACTTCACAAAGTGAGGAAGCAAAAGGTCGAGTTCTCATCCATGTCATACTGGTGAATGAACCAAAGAGAAGCTGAACCCATGTAAAGGGCACTTCGCAGATATTTGAAATCGAGTGGGTTAAAGAAAGCTTCTGTTTTCCTTTTCGGATCATTTTTTCCTTAAGCCAAAAACACTCCTAACCAAAAAGCAACAAGAAGCCAGACTCATATAAACAGCAGTTGACGAGTGATGAACTTATCAGAGAATGAAAGGGTTAACTGGATATTTAGATATCGATGCCAACAAGTTTGTGCTCTTCAATTGAATATGTCCGACTTTCAAAAGCTTACCGTCGATGAAGGCACAACCCAACTGCAGGTTGTGGAGAGTTGTGGAGAGTAGCACTGCCACAGAAGGGAGGAAGAAGGAGGAGGAAGATTGATGTTAAACCGAACTGGAAGCGAATGGTTTGATCATGGGTAGCAGCACATCAGGTGGCATTTATACACCGAGCGGGTTTCACCATCGCCATTGGGTAAGGTTCAATATTAGATAAGTGCTTTTGAATTCGCCTACCGTCTTCATGCTTGAATCACTAACCCCATGAGATGCGCTTTTTTACCTTTATTGTTTCCGAAGGCACTGTATAATTAGCATTATTTGTAATTTTGATATGATCATCACGAATTAAAAAATTGGAGACATTTTAGAATTTTCACGTTGCCATGTGTGATAAAATGTCTTCATTTCCTAGTAGGCACAGAAAGAATCCATGTATGTACCCTTATCTGCCGATTGTTCTTTCGACAATCTCGTTTTCTATTGTTTCTTTTCCTTTGCGGGTGCCAGAATTGAAAAATCTAATGCACATAACTAAGTTGATGAGTCGCCTTTTTTACCTTGAAAGTTTATGTTAGGACACATTTAACAATTTTAGTACATCCTTAGTACACCCGAATTAGATGTTAATCTCTCTATTTTTCATAGTCGGACTTCCCCTCAGATGGATCGCTTGGAAGTTAAGCTAGAAAGAGAACCCTGAAACAAATACTTCAATCGGTCCATTCGTCGTAGCCTGTCAGGCGTAAATTTAGTGCCAACTTTTTGAGAGATTAATGCTCTTTCTCATCGAGCAAGTAATTGCCAGTACTTCTAAGCGATTCCGGGCTTATTTTGTCTTCCTAATTGTTTGAAACACACGCAACTTGCATGGTGTTAAGCGCAAAAAGAAAACATTAAACAAAGACTTCGTCTGTGGTAGTCGTTGGCGCGCCAGGAGGGGGTATTTTGAAGGCTACCTTTGGAAGGACGAAATATCAGTGGCGCAAAGGCAATGTGACAATGGATTGGCCATTGTTCCCGTTTGAAAAAGTGGCTCATCTTTAGCTTGGTAATTCACGTTGCAATGTATGGTAATTGCGTGGAAAACACATAGATTCAATTACAAAATGAGACGTTTGTAGGGTTGAACTATGAACAATTAGGTTCGTTTCACTCCGTTTTGCATTTGCTTCTTATCTGTGAAAAAAAAAAAAAAAAAAAAAAAAAAAAAAAAAAAAAAAAAAAAAAAAAAAAAAAAAAAAAAAAACTACAATTTCATCATAGATCTCTTATCGCAGGGTGAGAAATGGAAGGTCGAAAGTGAATTAATCGGGCTGTTCAGTGTCAAGAGGTGAATACTCATAGGTGAAACATTGCTTCACATAAACATCGACGGGTCTCCCACGTCGTTCATTTTGACGGCGAGGCGAGGCAATGTGGGCTGTCTTCAATATCTGTGATGGTACTTTCTAAGTTTGTAGCACCATAATCGTCATTTCATGTAACAAGATCTTTTCCTGTAATTGGAAGATGAATTATCATTGACTATTCTCGATGTGGAATTGTCAGCGAGTCTGGAAAGCTTGGGTACCACTAATTTCTGGCTTGTTTCTTCTCTAGAATCAATTTATCCTCTTGAGTATTTTCTTGTGTTTTTTAATTTATTTTCAAAAGCCGTATATCCTAATACTATTATTGCCAACCCTGAAGGTACCTAACGTAGAAACAAAAATAAAAACACTTGGTAGAATAAAAGAATTATGCGGTTTCTTGACAAGTATTTTAACCAAGGTATTTTTACCAAGAGGACGTCCCAATTGATATTTTTATTATTCATGCAAACCGAAGAAATTTTTGTGCTTGCGTGAACTAGCAACATTTTCGAGATGGGTTAGCGGGACACATTATTCTCGCTCTGTTAGCCCGATATCCGTGTTCAATTGAATTCATCACATCGTGGACTTATGACCTGATCGAAATAGCGACTCCACCCCTAAACAGAGCAAGAAAAAAAGGGGCAAAAAATCTATGATTAAAAAAGCAGGATCGACGCTTGTTCAAAAGCATCTAACTCATATGGAAGACCCAAATAATGTTGGGTTGTGTTCTCACGGTGCCACAATCCCAAGATCCTTGATTGGTAATCATTTCAGTTTACCCACCATGGAGCCAATAGGTGTAGGGTTGTAGGGTCTTCATCTCCGTTGAGGAACCTAGATTGCTAGTGAAATATCTCTAAAATATTCTCTTTCCATGCTTAGGAAAAGGTCCCCCGTATTACGATTGCCTTGGAGTTAACTAGCAACAATGATATCTTACAATCATTTCCCTGAATCTTATTACATGTGATCCGACTATATTAAGGATTTTGCGGAGATTTCACTGATCTAACATCATCGACAATCACATTGATTTGCTTCGTATAAAATAGAACATCATGAATTTGTTAAAGAGACAATTAGCATTGCTCCTAAAGCCCAAATTGGAGGAAAGTGTGTGAACTCGCAATGTGGGTAGTCAAATTGGCGTGCGCGCCTCCAAATTCTCAACCGCCACAAATTCCACGGTTTTGTCTCCCCATGACCGTAGCCAACCAACTGCTCCCTGGAAACACTCAGATGTTGACTGCTGAGTTACTTTACGATACCCCTAGATAGACATGACGAGTACTTATAAAGTTGGCGCACTCTTCTCTCCTTTTGGTGTTAAGTATGACATGGTCAATTATCACCATCATAAGGAGATCCGATTGCACGTACAATGTCTTTTTTTAAATCATCTATCTTCAATCACGATAGGTGACAAGTAGAGGTATTAAAATGGGTCTTAACCCATTTATGATCCATTTAAATCATAAATGGGTCGTAATATGAGTCACTTATTTTTGATAAAAATTAGTTAAATGGGTTTCACAATTAAAGACTAGATAGGTGGGTTTTAAGTGGATTTTAAATGGGTTGGATTGAGAACCCATTTTCAATCAAAACCTTATAATTTCTCTCTTCCTTCTTTAACTTTACAATTTTTTTTAATAAAAATTGAATTTATTTTTTTTATTTTTTTTTCCTTTCTCCTTCCTCCTTTCGATCGCCGGCATGGCGACCGGCCAGGCGAGCCTTGAGCTCGCTGGATCTTGTGAGGCAAAGAGCCTCGAGCTCGTCGGCGTTTGGCGAGGCTTGAGCCTCGCCAGATCCAATGAGGGGTGAGCTCGAGCTCGCCGAATCTGGCGAGCCTCGAGCTCGCTGGCGTTGAGCGAGTCAGGCGAGCTCGAGGCTCGCTTGTGGTTGGTTGCCGGCTGTCGTCGTGGCCAGTGGCCAGCCAAAGAAGAAAAAGAAGAAGAAAAAGAAAATAAAATTATATTTACAAATAAAATAAAAATAATTAAAATTTGATTTTTTAAAATAATTATTTTAAAAATTATAAAATTGTCAATTAAATTTGTGTTGTATAAAAATATTTTAGTAATATATATATATATATATATATATATATATATATATATATATATATATATATATATATAAGAAATAAGCTTGGAAGTATTTTAGTAATATAATCTTTAAAAAAAAAAAAAACATAGGAATAAGTTTTTCTAAATTTGGTTAAAATATGGGTTGGGTATGGGTCGGGTCGGGTATGGGTTGGAAAATTTACATTAAACATAAATGGGTCATAAATGGGTTAATGGGTGAATTTAAGTCAAACCATTAATGACTCGACCCAAACCCGACCCAACCCACCCGTTTAATAGCTCTAGCGACAAGTGCCACCGCATTGCAGAGGTCAAGCTTGCGTGAAGTGGTCGGCCTCGACGGAGGAAGAAGGAAAAGGAAAAAGAAAACAAAAGATAAAAAAAAGAATTAAAAATATAAAAAAAAGATTTCTTTTTTACTTGAGATATAGTCATCCTATTGAATTGCTTTTCTAAATATGATCAAAACACCAAAATAACATTTTTGATCACATACCACTAAACAAAGGAAAATTAATCATTTTCCTTAAAAAGTAATTTCCCAAAAAGCTTTTTTTTTTAAATGAAATTTTCTTTCAAACAAACACATCCTAAGATACATATATTAAGTTAGGAATTTACTTGCATCAGTTTCCCATGGCTCATTTAATTCGGAAATTGGGATGAGAGCAAATTGTGAGCCATCTAGGACCTACATATTATGAACACAGCTTTAAACCACAAGTATGTTCGCAGTGTCTGATAGCAATGAGTAATGAGGCTTCTTACCTATCTGTTGAATGAAGCAGCCGGTCTGATTACTTAATAATCACAGACGTAAGCTTTGATCTTGCTCCTTAATCCCCGAACAATCCCTTACAAAGGATGAGTACAAAGTCACGGTCACTCAAATGTACGATGTTGAAAGACCAAAAAACAATGTATACACAAAGTCATAACCTACAAAACTAGTACTACTCCCAGTACCAGTGAATTGCAGAAAAGAATTTAATCTCTGAGAACTAAGCAAATGATTTAGTAAAGCCATAACAGTGGATATTCAGATTACCGGGACTTGAATTCAGAAAGGCCGCCAATGAAAGGCTTAAAATCAATCTTATCCTTTTGCCGCAACGAAGCCCCGTCCTGGACTTTCAACCATGAATCAACCATAGGTGAAAGGAACCAAATCAACAAGTTCAAGATTTGGATTCCAAGTCCATATGAGACAGCGTAAAACCCTCGAACATATTAGATTAGGGATAATAACACAATATTAATTAGGGATGGTTTAATTTTTGGAAGCCTCTACTGTTAATTGATGAATTTGGCTAATATTTAATTAGGGATAATAACGCAAATAATCTATGGACTTTGATTTAACATATAATGTGATCTGTAAACTTTTAATTTGTTCAGTATAGTTCTTAAACTTTTAATTTGTTCAATATAGCCCATAAGCTTTTAGTTCATGTTCAAGTTTTTTTTTTTTTTTTTTTTTTTTTTTTTTTGGTAAAGGTAAGAATTATATTGATTTTGCCAAAAGAAAACAAGGAAGGATAACCGGCACCGGACAAGACAAACACTCAGGAAGACAGTCGTCAAAGTAGTTCATGTTCAAGTTACTTCCTAAATTATATGAAAATGTTTAATGTTATCATTTCATTAATTTAAATATAAATATAATATTAAATAGTTTCATATAATTTGAGGACTACATTCAATTGACATTTGTATCTTGATAAGGGGTTGTCTGCTTATCGATTAATTTTATATTCTATGCCTGGGTTTTGGGCTGTTATCTGGTGGAGGTCGGGGAATCTTTAATCTCGGTCATCAGTTCACACTTAGAAAACGTGTTGCGTCGATGTCGGAACCGTCCAACAATCAAATGGTAAATTCCTCAAGCGAATCCACACTGGAACCTGATATAGCTAGTACGAGTACCTAAAGGGGGGTGAATAGGTATATAAAATATTTTTCTTGATAATTTCTTGATAATTGCGCAATACTTAGACAGTTGAAGGATTTGCGATAAGTAATAATCAACGTAAGACTAAGTAAAGGAAAGAGAGAATTGAACACGCGGTTTATAGTGATTCGGCTTGATCCAAGCCTACGTCCACTCTTACGCACCGATGCCAATTGGCTGGATTCCACTATGAACAAAGAGATGTTACGGTGTTGATCTTCCTTGATTTCTAGGTGTAGATGATCTACCACACTCGCTCAAGGTATCACCAAGTATAGACACTCTCTGTGTATACAATTTCGCTCAGACTGTATCGACTAATAATCAAGGTGCTTCAGACTCTGGAATTTCTCTATCGATCACGTACTTACACAACTAGAACGTCTTCCTTTTTATACTCCTTTATACCATCATACCCGTTGGCACTTTCCAAATGAATTCCTCCAATCTACCCGTTGAACAGAATCAATCGAGAAGATCATTTGAGCTATTAAAGGAACCTGACGATAGCCCATCAATCCTGTTCGCCCATACAATCAGGATCTTGGTTTCCAAGAATAGAACATTCCAAGAATACTTCGTCGACCATCGGATCTTCAATTGATCTAGACAAGAACAAAAGAATCCGTTATGTTTATCCAACTAAAAAGATCTTCTCCAGACGATAGGATTAAACCCTCAACCATATACTTCGGCTCTAGATTTCCTTCGTCACTGGATCAGAAAGACTGTCAATGAGAATTGTCTTGAGTCTTGAGTCTTGAATCTTGAGTCCAGTAATCAGAAAGTCTTCAGACTTTAAATTGGACGATCTGCAGATATCCAGACTAGACTGAAAGAAACGTTTTGTCAGCTTCAAAATATTCTGGAAAGATTTCTCCAACAATCTCCCCCTTTTTGATGGTGACAAAACTTTCCTGTAGATTTGAACCTCTTTGACCTGCAAAAACATTTCTCAAGCAATATGGCTATCTCATAAAGATTAACAAAACAACCAGACTCTGCATCCACATAAAATTGGTTAGTCTTTCATGAGTAATACCATATAACAATACTTGAAATAAATGCAAACAGTCAAGCATCTAAATCCACAGTCAATTCAGTCAGATTCAAGTTCTCATCCAAGTTTACTCAAGTAAAAAAAAAAACAAACACATTCAAAATAAATTTAAAGAAGGTTGGTTGGTTGGTTCAAATTGCTTTCTCCCCCTTTTTGTCATCATTAAAAATGTGAGAAAGGAGTCATGTCTGCTTGGGAATGCGCACGATCTGGAAATCTCCCATGGACTGGACTACGCCTTCTAGCCTCTTCAAGTCCTCCCTTAGATGAGCTACCTCCTCTCCTTTGGCATTGGCTTGAAGTTGCAGAGCGAGGTCTTTCATTTTATCCTCCAAGGTAACTGAAGATGCTTGTCCAGCATTCTTCATGGCTTGAATTTCACAGTCCAGAGCATATATCTGGCCACACATTTCCAGAAGAATATCTATAATACGACGAAAATCTGCAGAATTATCCGTCTGAGTACTTGCATTTGCTTTCTCCGATGGAGTGAATGCAGACGATGGTGCTTCTGTATAGCCTTGCAGATTTGGAGATGACGTATCGTGTTCTTCTTCAGGCAATTGAGAAGCCTGAAATTCTTCTGGGTCTGCTGGAGATTGTCTTAGACCTTCACTATTGGCAACATGAGGTGTGGACCTTTCTTGCTCGCCAACTCCTCCTGTCTCTAGGACATCAAAAGGGGAAGAGTGATGATCATGCTCTTCTGTGTCTTGATTCTCCTTCTCTCCAATTCAGCTGCAGACTTTTCTTGATCTTCTTCTCCTTCTTCTTCAGCTTCTTTCTCCTTCTCTCGCTGCTCTTCTTCTTCTTCTCTGTTCTTGGCTTGCTCCTCTTCTTCTCTCTGTTTCTTCTGTTGTTCTATTGGTTGAGGAACAGAACGTCTGGTCCTTATCAAGGCAGTGATTGTAAGATCTTCCTCCTCATCTTCATCCTCCAAGATAAGAGTTCTCTTCTTTTTGGATGGGGCACCAATGGCCTCCTTCCCTTTTCGCTTTGAAGCAGACGGAACTGGAGTCTTCACTCTGAATTTCTCCATTGCCTTAGAAAGTTCTTGCAGACACATCTTCGTTAACATCTTCAAGCCTACCACCATCTTATCACACGGTCGAACACAAAGTGTGTGTGGAGGTTCAATATTCATGTGTCTGAAGATCTTGGTCACCAGACCTGGATAAGGCAATTGTCCCTTGTCCTTTGACATTGCTCTGTACATGTGAAAGAGAATAGTGTGAGGAAGAGAGAACTTCATCCCTGAGTTGATTGCATACATCAATTTTGCCTCTGAATTTGACACATCAGTCTTTGATGTAGACTTGGGCCTGATGCAATTGATCATAATTTTGTGCAGCACAACATTGATGGCACGCATCCTTGAATAGATGATTCTTCCCTCTACATCTCTGTCTTTGACAAGTTCTAGTGAGGCACGAGCAACTGAGACTTTGATTGGTTGATAGCGTCCTCGTTCAACTCCAATTATGTCTGCCAACATGTCCACGTCTAACACATAATCCTGATCTCGAACACTGAATGATATTCTATTCGCATCTATAAAGCTGAGATTCGAATAGAAATATGCAGTCAGTTGTGCATGTCCGTCCGTGGTATCAGTGCAAAAACGTTCCAGTTGAAGCAGACTGAACTTCTCCCTCAAGTTCACATTCACAACATCCAAGAAATCGAAATCGACACTCCTAGGGTTTATCACCCCTCGTTTCAGCAATCTGAAAAACAAATTCTCCTGTTCTTTCGATTTGAACAACTCCATCCTCTTTCCTTTCACCTTTGCAGCAATACCCATTCGAGGTTGAAAATCAGTGAACATTTTATCATCGTCGTTCCCATCAGTCAAATTTGGTCCCGACATACGAGGGTCACTGGAAATATTCGCAAGCGCTTCCTCTGCTTTACCCTTGGGAGCAATTCCCAAATCCTCCATTTTCTTCAGAAAGATATACTCATTCCCATAATTCTTATCTTTGAGAAAATCATCCACGTATTTCAACGGAGTCCCAGTACTTTTCAACGCACAGTAAAGTTTGTAAATAAACGAGGGTTTTTGGACTCTTACTAGGTCTGCGTCCTCGATTATCTCTTCTTCTGGATGTTGACCCGCATCAAATGGGATAGATGGTGTTGAGTGACGTGGTGGAGAATGAGTTGGGTTCTGTTGCTGACTCGATAATTCTTCCTCTTCTGTGAGATCGAAGTGGGTAGGTCCCTCCTTCATCCTCTGTGGTCCCCTGTTCGTGATTCTTGAAGACTTCCTCGAAGAAGACATCCTTCTTGTTGCTGAAAGATTCTTTTACTTGCTTTCCCAAGAAAAGATGACAACTTTCTCGAAGATGAACACGGAGTAGAAACCGGATTGGGAGGAGAATGCTTTTTAGGGTTTTGAAGATTGAAAATGAAAACTGTATATATATAACTTGGTTTTGAAAAGGGAAGTTCAATCGGCACAAGGAAAGTGTACGAATACCTCTTTTCGAAATCAATAACTGCCAAAATTAATTCTTTTGAAAGGACAAGTTTTCGTTTTTCATGGGGACTACGAAATAACTGAACGAAAGATCATACCTTTTCGAATAACAATTTACAGTCTATAGACATCAATGTCTGAGTCTGAAGATACAAAGTCTGAGAAATTTGAGTCTGACGATCAACTTTATGAGTCTGAAGGTTGGAGAGTCTCTAGACTTTAACTTCTTCGAGCTTCAAAATGTTGAGTCTGGAACGGATAAAATCGAATTGATTTTTCTCCAAAGGCTTTGTGAATATATTCGCTAGTTGACTTTTTGAATCAACAAATTGAATCGAGATTTCTCCACTTTGAATATGATCTCTAATGAAGTGATGTCGAATTTCTATATGCTTTGCTTTTGAATGAAGAATTGGATTTTTGGTGAGATTGATTGCGCTGGTGTTGTCACATTTGATTTCTGTGCACGAGTCTTCAATCCCATAGTCTTGTAGCTGTTGTTTTATCAATAGAATTTGTGAACAGCAGCTTCCAAGAGCTACATACTCTGCTTCTGTTGTTGAGAGAGCTACAGTGCTTTGTTTCCTTGAAAACCAAGACACTGTCCCGCTTCCAAGCATCGGCAAGTTCTGAAGTACTCTTTCTATCGACTCTGCAGCCGGCTAGATCTGCGTCTGAATATCCCAGAAGATTAAAGTCTCCCTTCTTAGGATACCAAAGACCAATGCTTGAAGATGAAGCAACGTATTTAATAATACGTTTTGCAGCACTGAGATGAGATTCTCTAGGATCTGATTGAAACCTAGCATAGATGCAAACACTCAACAAAATGTCAGGTCTAGAAATAGTAAGATAAAGAAGTGAACCGATGATGCTCCTGTATAGCTTTTGATCAACTTTCTTTCCTTCTTCATCTTTGTCTATCTTCAAAGAACTTGACATTGGTATATCGGTCTTCTTACAATTTTCCAATCCAAACATTTTTACAAGATCATTAGCATATTTTTCTTTGTAAATGAAAGTTCCTTCCTTCAATTGCTTTATTTGAAGACCAAGAAATAATGTTAATTCTCCCATCATACTCATTTCAAACTCATCCTGCATAGACTTAGAAAATTTCTTGCATATACTTTCATTAGAGGATCCAAAAATAATGTCATCCACATATATTTGAACAAGTAAAAGGCTTTTGTTTTCCTTTTTGATAAATAAAGTAGTATCTACTTTACCTTTGACAAAACCATTCGTAATAAGAACTTACTTAGTCCGTCGTACCAAGCTCGAGGTGCTTGCTTTAGACCATACAAGGCATTTTTCAATCTCGAAGACGAGTCTGGCTTCTTTGGGTCTTCAAACCCGAGGCGGTTGTTCCACATAAACTTCCTCTTGGATAAATCCATTTAGGAAAGCGCTTTTGACGTCCATTTGGAATAACCTGAAATTTTTGTAACAAGCAAACGCAAGTAATAGACGAATAGCTTCTAACCTTGCTACAGGAGTGTAAGTCTCATAATAGTCTATTCCTTCTTCTTGCGTGTATCCTTTGGCCACGAGTCTTGCTTTATTTCGTACGACTTTTCCTTTTTCATTCATCTTGTTTCTAAACACCCATTTGGCTCCAATAACAGTTTTACCTTTTGGTTTAGATGTCAATTCCCAGACATCATTAATGTTGAATTGTCTGAGCTCTTCTTGCATAGCTTCGATCCAGCTTTCATCAGATAAAGCTACTTCTATGCTTTTTGGTTCAATTTCAGAGATGAGAGCCACAGCACTAGACTCTTCACGTCTTTTGGATCTGGTACGAATTCCTTCATTAATTTCGCCGATAATGAGATCTTTAGGATGACTAGACTTATGCTTCCAGTTACTGGTTGATTTGTCTGGATGATGATCTCTTTCTTTATTTGAATCTTCATGAACATCTTGATGCTGGTCTTCCAGAGTCTGAGACATTTCTTGAGTTGTAAGCTTTAGAAGGTCTGGAGCAGGTTCAGACTCTTCATACCGAGTCTGACTGGATTCATCATGCGTAGAGTCTTGAAATTTGACATTCATTGACTCCTCCACCGACTGGCTCTTCTTGTTATAGACTCTGTAGGCTTTGCTTGATGTAGAATATCCAAGGAAGATGCCTTCATCTGATCTTTCTTCAAACTTACCAACTTGATCATTTGCATTTTTCAATATAAAGCATTTGCAACCGAACATATGAAAGTATGAAACAATGGGCTTCTTACCTTTGAATAATTCATAAGGGGTTTTCTCAAGAATAGGTCTTAGGAAGACTCTATTGATGATATAGCATGTTGTTGAAACAGCTTCAGCCCAAAATCGTGAAGAAATTTTACTTTCAATTAAAAGAGTTCTAGCCATTTTTTGAAGAGATCTATTCTTTCTTTCCACAACTCCATTTTGCTGAGAAGTGTATGGAGAGGAGAACACATGCTTAAATCCAGATTTATCACATAATTTTGTAAAATCTTGATTTTCAAATTCACCTCCATGATCTGTTCTTATACTTGAGATAACACATCCTTTTTCGTTTTGAACCTTTTTAGCAAATTTTTCAAAATACGAAAAGGTTTCAGACTTACTTGCAAGGAAATATACCCAAGTAAAGCGGGAGTAATCGCCCACAATTACTAGGCAATATTTCTTACCTCCAATACTCTGGGTTCTGGTTGGTCCGAAGAGATCCATATGCAACAACTGAAGTACATGGTTAGTAGAGACATGATTTATTGGCTTAAATGAATTTCTTACCTGCTTTCCCAGAATACATGGTGTGCATGGATCGGAATTTTGATATAGTATTTTGGGTAGACCTCAAACAAGCTGCTTTGATGAGATTTTGGCTAATTGCTTCATGTTGACATGACCAAGCTTTCTGTGCCATAAGCTTGCTTCATCTTGGATTGAAATTAGGCATTGAGATTCATTTAATTTCATGTCTAGGAGGTAGATATTTCCATGCCTTCAACCCATAAAAAACTGAGTAGAGTCTTTACTAATTCCAGAGCATATTCCTTCTTGAAAGGAGATCTTGAAACCAGTATCACACAATTGGCTAATGCTGAGGAGGTTATAGTTGAGTCCTTCCACTAGAGAAACATTGCTTATTGTGAGATTTCCAATTTTCACAATTCCAAATCCCACAATGCTTCCTTTGCCGTTTCCTCCAAATGAAACATTTCCACCGTTTACTTGAACAAGCTTTATGAAACACTTTGAGTCTCTTGTCATGTGTCTTGAACATCCGCTATCAAGATACCACTTTACCTTTTTCTTGACAGAGATCTGCATTTAAAAGAGAGTCTCAAGCTTTCTTTGGTACCCAAATTTTCTTGGGTCCTTTGGTGTTAGAATGATAAACATTATTAGGCCATACTTTCTTAACAGACTTCCAAACCATGGGACACTCTTTTTCAAAGTGATCCTTACTATTACACTTTGAACACCTTAGAGCATTTCGACCTACAGACTTTACAAAAACTTTCTTGAAATGATTTTTGTAAGCCTCTCTCGAAGGTCTTTTCTTAATTCTTTCTTTTATTTTAGGAAAATCAATCAAGGGAATTGTTTCCGCTGTCATGCCTAGACCAGACTTATTGAAGTAAGGTCTTTGAACTGAAAGAACTTTTTCAAGCTTTTCGGATCCTATCGAAAATTTCTTTGAAATATTTGATAAGTCCGTTTTTAAGAAAACATTTTCTTTCAAAAGATCATCTTCTTTTTCTTTAAGAGCAGAAACATTCAAGTCTAAACTTTTAACTCTTTCTTCTAAAATATTTTCCTTTTGTTTTAGAACTGAGTTTTCCTTTTTAAGTTCGGAAATTCTTTTGAGAGAAGTCTTAAGACCAAAACATAGTTCATCAATGTATTTAGAAACTTTGACAGGAATTTTAAAATCACTTACCTCAAATTCACTATCTGAGTCTGATCCAAAATCTGAGTCTGAGTCCGAATGTGCCATCAGACATATGTTGGCATATTCATTATCACTTTCTTCACATTCTGTATCACTCCAGGTTTCGGCTTTGAGAGCTTTTCGAAACTTCTCAGCTTTTCCTCTTTTCTTCTTCAGAAGAGGACAGTTGGGTCTGATGTGTCCCTTTTTCTTACATTCGAAGCAGACTACATCTTTATTTGGTTCCTCATCATTAACAAACTTGGTCTGCTGTCTCTGGAAACTTTGTTTCTTTGAGTTGAACCTTCTACCTTTTCTATTCAGTTTTCTGAATCTTCTTATCATGAGAGCAAGCTCCTCGTCGTCCATATCATCTCCTGAATCATTATCATCAGAATCATCATTTGATTTTAATGCAATGGATTTCTTACCTCTTGGATCTTCGTCTTCATTAATTCGTTCCACTTCATAAGATTGAAGAGTTCCGATCAGCTCGTCGACGGATAGAGGCATAATTCTTTGCGTCTCTCTTATTGAAGTCTTTATATGATTCCAATTCTTGGAGAGTCCACGTAGTAGCTTGTTCACCTTCATGGGATCAGAGATTTTTTGTCATTGGTTCTCAAGATCATTGACAATATCTGTAAAACGACTAAACATGTCAGTTATAGATTCTCCTGGCTTCATTTTGAAGGCTTCATATTGACCGAGGAGAATGTTAATTCTTGTCTCCTTCACTCGATCTGTTCCTTCATAGGTGATATGTAATATGTCCCATACTTCTTTTGTTGTAACACAAGAAGATATTCGATTATATTCAGTTGGAGACAAGGCACAATATAAAGAGTAAATTGCTTTTGCATCGAGTGCTTGTCTCTTGTTTATTTCTTCCTGAGTCATTCCACTGGCATCAACAGTTTCTTTCCCTCTTTCAGAGACTGATGCAGCAGTAGGAGTGATTCCTCTTTCCACAACGTCCCATTCCAGAGGATCCTTTGATCGTAGGAAAGCTTTCATCTTGTTCTTCTAGATGTTGTAATCATTTCCATCAAAGTAGGGTGGTCTGGTATTGCTTTGCCCTTCCACCAGCCTTGGTGCTAGCATACTAGCCATGGATCTTTTACTCCGAAGTAAAACACTTCAAATAAAGTAAGAACACGGGCTCTTATACCAATTGATATAGCTAGTACGAGTACCTAGAGGGGGGTGAATAGGTATATAAAAGATTTTTCTTGATAATTTCTTGATAATTGCGCAATACTTAGACAGTTGAAGGATTTGCGATAAGTAATAATCAACGTAAGACTAAGTAAAGGAAAGAGAGAATTGAACACGCGGTTTATAGTGGTTCGGCTTGATCCAAGCCTACGTCCACTCTTCTGCACTAACAGCCAATTGGCTGGATTCCACTATGAACAAAGAGATGTTACAGTGTTGATCTTCCTTGATTTTTAGGTGTAGATGATCTACCACACTCGCTCAAGGTATCACCAAGTATAGACACTCTCTGTGTATACAATTTCGCTCAGACTGTATCAACTAATAATCAAGGTGCTTCAGACTCTGGAATTTCTCTATCGATCACGTACTTACACAACTAGAACGTCTTCCTTTTTATACTCCTTTATGCCATCATACCCGTTGGCACTTTCCAAATGAATTCCTCCAATCTACCCGTTGGACAGAATCAATCAAGAAGATCATTCGAGCTATTAAAGGAACCTGACGATAGCCCATCAATCCTATTCGCCCATACAATCAGGATCTTGGTTTCCAAGAATAGAACATTCCAAGAATACTTCGTCGACCATCGGATCTTCAATTGATCTAGACAAGAACAAAAGAATCCGTTATGTTTATCCAACCAAAAAGATCTTCTCCAGACGATAGGATTAAACCCTCAACCATATACTTCGGCTCTGGATTTCCTTCGTCACTGGATCAGAAAGACTGTCAATGAGAATTGTCTTGAGTCTTGAGTCTTAAGTCTTGAATCTTGAGTCTTGAATCTTGAGTCTGGTAATCAGAAAGTCTTCAGACTTTAAATTGGACGATCTGCAGATATCCAGACTAGACTGAAAGAAACGTTTTGTCAGCTTCAAAATATTCTGAAAAGATTTCTCCAACAGAACCGAGGATTGGTTCTCCCTTTTGAGGTCCATGAGTGGCTTTCATTGATAGAGAATGAGAGGCACCCTAGCCACCGTGATTGGTCCATCCTCAAGGACTTTTGGCCGAAACACAAGGTCGGGAATGTGTAGGAAGATGAATCCTTGATCATTGGCGAGGATTTCCACAAGCTTGGAACCCCAAGTATGTTTCAAAGATTGTTCCAAGAGGCCGAACGAAAGCTTCCTCCTCCCTACAAGATATCCCACTAAGCATTGATGCTACTTTAGATCCACCACATCAAGAACTTCATCAGCCAAGTTAACTACAGCTTTGCCATTTACAAACGTGGGAGGAATGTAGGTCAATTCCGAGCCTTTTGCGGCTAGCCAAGCTACATTTGCCCATGTACGAGCAGGGTATCTTGCTGTCTAGCTGGACGTTGCACAGGGGCTTGCGGACACTTGGATGAAGACAACTTAGGGCTCCGACCTATAGACCGGCCTCTGGACCAGTGGGGACGAGTAGAGGGCCCTTGCTAGACTTGTTGCTTGATCCTCGGTTCAACATTGCCGGACGTGGAAGCCTTAGCCAAACCTAAGTGCTCTGAAGGTGAACCAATACTAGGGGAAGGGGTTGGAGGCTCCTTTGAGGTACTAGCCGCAGGATGGGCTTTACGAGTGCTGTTTCCAGCCTCAACAGCAATTGAAGACATTTTCACAAACACCTGGTTTGCAACCCGATCACAGCCAATGAAAACACCATCGAATGAAGAAGACTTACCTGGACTAACTTCAACAACACACCTTGGGCGAATAGAAGACCAATCGTACAGCAGAACTCCAGAAGAAAATGAACTCAGATGCACGCAGCAGCAAAGATGAGACTACGGTAATTGAAGATGCGAGCCACCTGGGAGGACGCTGCTTGGAGGGTTGGCTTACAAAGCCTATACGACCTTCTCCTCCAAAAAAGAGGCCAAACCACCGAAGGGAACCACCTCAACCCGCAACAACCATTCCAGATAGTAAAATTAAGCGCAAATTTGGGACCAACTAGATCTCAAGTTCTAGACCAGCTCAACAAAAATCCTTCAGTGGGGATGAAGATGGATGCAAGAGGAGGCTACATTTCAAAAACCATCCCATTCCGACCGCTGGAACTCTCAAGGGATGAAGAAAACCACAAGAAACCAATAGAGAAAACTAGAGTGCAAACCAGAGCTAGGGCAGTGGATATCTTTTGATGCAAACCAGCACTATAAAATTCCTTTGGTGGGGGATGTAGAGGAGGTTGAGAGAGGAATCTTCCCTCCAAAAATCAGCCCATTCCAATGGTTAGATCTCCAGGAATCAGCATCACACCAAACTGATGAACAGTAACTCGGGAAGCCGGTAGAGAGGAAACCCGTGAAAAGTACCCGCAAGATGCGAAAATGGCTCAAAAATGGGGATGAATTACCTTTTAATCTCCAATGACTTTAAAAAAAGAAAAAAAAAACAAGGACAATAAACAATAGCTCATGCAATTTATTGGTTAAAAACGAAAAGCAACAGAATCCTCCATAAATGCAAATAATAATAATAACAACAACAACATCAACAACATCATCATAGACATTCCATTAAAAACTACGAACCAGACTACCACCATCTACTTTCAAACTTGATCTAGAAGATCCTTAAATTTGGTCACGAAATTAAATGATTATCACTCATGATTAACCATATTTTCCATTGCAGCTGGGGGTGCTTCAACGTTCACGAGGCAGAAACAAAGGTCCCCATTCGCTCTAAATGACCACAGCTAGACGAGACCATTCTCATGGAGTCTGTTATGCTCAAATGGGTTTGCGATAGAGTTCCACTGGTTGGTCAACACATAAGAAAAAGTTCGATGGTTATTCCATTTCTTGAGTAGTAACCCATGGTGTACTTCTAGACAAGGTTCAATCGGGGAAACTGTAAAGACCTCCTTGTTGTCTAGGGCTTGGATTTCTTTGCAAGTCAAAAAATTATCTTGTATCTGCCCCTTAGGTATAGAGAGACAATCTCTACGTTCATTCACGTCGATGGCTCACAATCTCTTTTGCAGCACGAGCTTCACATCCTAGCCATGCATCTCTACTACTTTGTCCCAGAATTTCCTCGGCAATTCTCCGAGGACACCTAGCCATCCCTCAAAGACAAATAGCAATGTCAGCCAAGAGATTGAGAGATGAGGCCATGAGACTTCAACGGTTTGGGCTGCTCAACTTTGAGAAATAATCTTGTCAACTTCCCACGATCGACAATCGTGTGACAGTCGTGCTGTGGTCGTGCGACGGTCGTGCGGCGGTCAGCGATCCGTGAATAATTAGAAAAAAATACAAAAATTTAGCTAAAATATGTTTCATAAATATCCAATATTCACTATCAAAATGAATGACATGTGAGACCCATCAACGCTTTTACTTAACAGAAAATGAACCTATTGTTAAGAGGAACAAATTGAATTTGAATAATGAAGAGATCAACATGAATTGGCAATAAAGTAATGTATCATCTTGAGTATTTTCTCATAATTTTAATTTATTCTCAAAAGACGTATGTATTAATACTACTATTGCCAAACCTAAAGTTACTTTATGTAAAATTAAAAATAAGAACACTTTTATTTTTGGTCCAAAAAATAAGAACGCTTTGGAGAATAAAAGAATAACGCAGTTTCTTGACAAGTTTGTGTCCTTCAAACGAACATGTCCAAGTTTCAAAAGCTTACCATCAACGAAGGCGCAATCTCACGATAGGTGACAGAGAGTAGCACCACCGTCGCCTCTAAAACTGACTCCTCTGATCGCTAAGTGTTCCTGCTGTTTTAAGGGAGGCGGAAGGAGGAGGGAGAGCAAAGTTGTAAGGTTGGCATGTGGAAAAATGCAAATACTCCTAATCCAATAAGAAGCAAAAAGCCACAGTAATATAAACAATAGTTGATGGTTGATGAACTTATGAGTAAGCAAATTGTTCATATATCAATGGCGACAAGTTTGTGCCCTTCAAATGAACATGCCCAAGTTTCAAAAGCTTATCGTCAACAAAGGCACAATCTCACGGTAGGAGACAAAGCAAAGTTGTAAGCTTGGCATATGGAAAAATGCAAATACTCCTAATCCAATAAGAAGCAAAAAGCACAGTAATATGAGCAATAGTTTACGGTTGATGAACTCATGAGCAAGTGGGGTGATCAGATATTAATGGCGACAAGTTTGTGCCCTTCAAATGAACATGTCCAAGTTTCAAAAGCTTACCGTTGAGGAAGGCGCAATCTCACGGTAGGTGATAGAGAGTAGCATCACGGGCGCCACTAAAATTGACCCTTATGATCGCCAAGTGCTCTTGCTGTTTTAAGGGAGGCGAAAGGAGGAGGGAAAGCAAGGACGAGAAACAACCCATGCAATTTATTGTTTAAAAACGAAAAGCAACAGAATCCTCCATAAAAGCAAATAATAATAATAACAACAACAACAACAACAACATCAACAACATCGTCATAAACATTCCATTAAAAACCACGAACCAAACTACCACCATCTACTTCCAAACTTGATCTAGAAGATCCTTGAATTTGGTCACGAAATTGAATGATTATCACTCATGATTAACCATATTTTCTACTGCAGCCGGGGGTGCTTCAATGTTCACGAGGCAGAAACAAAGGTCCCTATTCGCTCTAAACGACCATAGCTGGACGAGGCCATTCTCATGAAGTTTGTTCCACTCAAATGGGTTCGCGATAAAGTTCCACTGGTTGGTTAACACATTAGAAAAAGTTCCGCAGTTATTCCATTTCTTGAGCTATAACCCATGGTGTACTTCTAGACAAGGTTCGATGAGGGAAACTGTAAAGACCTCCTTGTTGTCTAGGGCTTGGATTTCTTCGCAAGTTAAGAAATTTTCTTGTATCTGCCCCTTAGGTATAGAGAGACAACCTTTGCGTTCATTCACATCGGTGGCTCACAATCTCTTCTGCAGCACAAGCTTCACATCCTGGCCATGCATCTCCAGTACTTTGTCCTAGAATTTCCTCAACAATTCTCCGAGGACACCTAGCCATCCCTTAGAGACTAAAATAGTAGTGTCCGCCAAGAGATCGAGAGATGAGGCCCTGAGACTTACTCTGTTTGGGCTGCTCAACTTTGAGAAATAATCTTGTCAACTTCCCACGATCGGCAATCGTACGGCTGTCGTGCGACAGTCGTGCCGTGGTCGTGCGGCGGTCATGCGCTGGTTGTGCAGCGGCGGGCAGCAGTTAGTGGTCCGTGAGTAATTAGAAAAAACAAATGAATACAAAAATTTAGCTAAAAAGAGTTTCATAAATGTCCAATATTCGCTATCAAAATGAATGATATATGAGACCCATCAGCGCTTTCACTTAACAAAAAATGAACCTATTGTTAAGAGGAACAAATCGAATTTCAACAGTGAAGAGATCAACATGAATTGGCAATAAAGTAATGTATCCTCTTGAGTATTTTCTCATAATTTTAATTTATACTCAAAAGACATATGTATTAATACTATTATTGTCAAACCCGAAGTTACTTTATGTAAAATTAAAAATAAGAACGTTTTTTTTTTTGTTCGAAAAAATAAGAATGCTTTGGAGAATAAAAGAATAATGCAGTTTCTCAACAAATTTGTGTCCTTCAAACAAACGTGTTCAAGTTTCAAAAGCTTACCGTCGATGAAGGTGGAATCTCACGATAGGTGACAGAGTAGCACCACTGCTGCCTCTAAAATTGACTCCTCTAATCGCTAAGTGTTCCTGCTATTTTAAGGGAGGCGGAAGGAGGAGGGAGAGCGAAGTTGTAAGGTTGGCATGTGGAAAAATGCAAATACTCATAATCCAATAAGAAGCAAAAAGCCACAGTAATTTGAACAATAGTTGATGGCTGATGAACTCATGAGTAAGCAAAGTGTTTATATATTAATGGCGACAAGTTTGTGCCCTTCAAATGAACATGCCCAAGTTTCAAAAGCTTTTTTGCGAACCTATTTGAGTGGAATGGACATCATGAGTGTCACGACCTCCTTTTTTTCGGCGCCCACAATCGGGTACGAGCGCCTAAGGAGGCTAATGGCTCGGCTGCAATTAATTATGCCCGGACTCTCCCAAGTCCACCAATTCATGACTTTAATAGTCTGAGTTTTTTACCTGTAAATCAATTTTTAAAATGGAGTCACCACTAATCGAGAGAAATACTCACTTCTGCGCAACCAGAGAAATTAGGATCGGGGACTTGATTACACTAATTAATCACTAATGCCCTTTCAGTACCTAATCTTGTTAAAATCCTGAGGTTTTTGGATTTACGAGGGATTTTCCATGCATTTGTGGGAAGGAAAAAAAATTTTGGGTCTTTTTCTAATTTTTTTTGACATAAAAGGGATTTTTTTGGATTTTTTGGTATTTTTGGAAAAATACAAGACTTTTTGGCTTTTTCTGAATTTTTTTTGGATTTTTCATGAATTTTTTTTTTGGATTTTTGGAATTTTTTTGGAAAATATGGAATATTTTTTATTTTCTTGATTTTTAGGAAAATAAAATATTTTTTAAATATTTTTCAACATTTTTGGAAAATAAATTATTTTTTATTTTTCTCGATTTTTTGGAAAATAAAACGTTTTTTTAACATTTTAAATATTTTTTGAAAATAAATCATTTTTGATTTTTTTAAATAAATTATTTATTAATTAATTATTTAAATTATTATTTAAAATAAAACTTAAAAAAGCGGACCCGGTTGGATTTGCAGGTTGGGTCCGACCTAGGCCAGCCCCAAAACGCAGACGAGCCCGACTTTTTTTTTAAAAGACAAAAGACTAAAACGATGCCACGACCGAGCATTTAGAGACGCTCGGCCCGGCCCAACGACCCTGACCTGACAACTCGCTCTGACTCGCAACCTGGTTCCTTCGGAACCCTACCCGACCCGGCTTCGACAGACAACCCAACTTGCAGCCGCCCCTCAAAACACGGAGAAACCCTACTCGACTCGCGGCCTAGGTCCGATCCGATGACCCGGGGCCACGACCCGAGGAATCCAGAACCCTAGGGTTCTTGATTCGCGGCATCGGAGAGGAAAAGGCTTAGGTGCGGCGGCGGCGATGGCGGCGATGGTAGCAACGGCAGCGTGGCGAGAATGGGACAACGAGAGAGGGCTACAATGGCGACAGTGATGACAACGATGGAGATAGGCTACCTGGCCAAGACCGGCAACCGTGCACGGCAGAGACGATGACAATGTCGCACGGCGTTCGATGCCCTTTCGCCTTCCCGGTGCTCGATCTCCCCCTCTCTCTCTCGATTCGCTCCTCCGGCAACGCCTCGGATCTTCGATCGCGAGCCCTCGGACCCCCTGAAGTCTCTCAGTGGGTCGTCCGAGGTCTACGACCTCAATCCGCTTCTCTCTCTCTCTCTCTCTCTCTCTCTCTCTCTCTCTCTCTCTCTCTCCGGAAAATCTGGCTTGCTCGTCCTCAGCCCACCCTTCTGAAGTCTCTCGGTAGGCGGCCCGAGGATTTGCAGCTCTTTCTCTGCTCCTCCCTCTCCGGCCGCGAGCCTTCGGATCTGGGCTTGCTCGTCCTTGACCCCCTTTCTGAAGTCTCCTAGTAGGAGGCACGAAGCTTTGCAGCCTTCGATTGTTCACGGCGTGCCCTTTGCCGTTGTCGGGGGAGCCCTATTTATAGGCGAGGGGGCAGTCAGTCGACGGAGCTTCGACCACCGGTCCCTGTGCACTGACCGGCCTCCGTCGGTCGAACCAGCGTCCCATCCGCCACCTGCCCATCCTTTAGCGTATCACCGGCTCTCCCATGTGCGTCGTTGCTCCTTCCCTCCACTCTAGCATCGCACCTCCGGCGCGTGCGCTGCAACTGTACAAGGAAGAAGAAGACCTGGCTGGGCCAAGCTGAGGCAGAAATGGGCCTCACGGGCCCATGCGAGGGTTGCTTCTGCTTCTTTTTCTCTTTTGTCTTTTTTCTGCTTTTCTAAAATGACAAAATAAAATAAAAATAAAAATAAAAGAAACCTAATTAAAAACAAATAATTTAAGTGTTAACAGTTGCCCCTCTTTGAAGGTGAGTTCACAGAGGTTGCATTCAAAGACAAACTAATGCCTAAATTTTATCCGTGCATGCGTAGCAGATTATATTTTATTAGGGACCTATTATCCTATGCAAAAAGAGCAATATAACATTACATATACTAAGACATATAAGAAGATACCTATAGTTATTTACCGGGAGTAAGTGAGATAGGGTGTGAACCTCGAGTTTTGGCAAGTATCAAGGCGTCATCTTACCTGTTTGCATGAGGAGATTGCTTCTCCAGGATCCGAACCATTCTTTGGTTGCCTATTAGAGCAATAAGTGGTTTGTTTATGACCCAAACCTTTCTTCGGTCGCCTTGACAAGGAATTGCTATTCCAGGACCCGAACCTTTCTTCAGTCACCTGTTAGAGCAATAAGTTGTGGGTCTAGAACTCGAACCTTTCTTCGGTCGCCTATTAGAGCAATAAGTTGTTTGTCTAGAACTCGAACCTTTCTTCGGTCGCCTGTTAGAGCAATAAGTTGTTTGTTTAGGACCCGAACCTTTCTTCGGTCACCTTGACGGGAGATGCGCCGACCTTTTTCAAGGCATCTGTTTGTTGGGAGATAGTACTTGGATGATCACAAGTACAGACTCTTAGAGGATACCTTGGATATTCGTGAAGGTCTCTCATCTCCTAGTATAGGGAAATATCGAGGATGGGTCTCGCATATTCGTGAAGATCTCTCACCTCCTGGTAGTTGGAATATCGAGGACATACCTTGGATATTCATGAAGGTCTCTCACCTCCTGGTATGTGGAATATCGAGGATGTACTTGGGATATTCGTGAAGGTCTCTCACCTCCTAGTAATTGGAAATATCGAGGGCGTACCTGAGATATTCGTGAAGGTCTCTCACCTCCTGGTAATTGGGAATATCGAGGGCGTATCTGAGATATTCGTGAAGATCCCTCACCTCCTGGTAGTTGGGAATATCGAGGACATGCCTCGCATATTCATGAAGGTCTCTCACCTCCTAGTAATTGGGAATATCGAGGACGTACCTGGGATGTTCATGAAGGTCTCTCACCTCCTGATAATTGGGAATATCGAGGACGTATCTGAGATATTCGTGAAAGTCTCTCACCTCCTGGTAGTTGGGACTATCGAGGACGTGCCTCGCATATTTGTGAAGGTCTCTCACCTCCTGGTAATTGGGAATATTGAGGACGTGCCTCACATATTCATGAATGTCTCTCACCTCTTATTAGTTAGGAATATCGAGGACATGCCTCACATATTCATGAAGGTCTCTCACCTCCTGGTAATTGAGAATATCAAGGACGTGCCTCGCATATTCATGAAGGTCTCTCACCTCCTGGTAGTTGGGAATATCGAGGATGTGCCTCGCATATTCATGAAGGTCTCTCACCTCCTAGTAATTGAGAATATTGAGGACGTGCCTTGCATATTCATGAAGGTCTCTCACCTCCTGGTATTTGGGAATATCGATGACGTACCTCAGATATTCATGAAGGTCTCTCACCTCCTGGTAGTTGGGAATATCGAGGACGTGCCTCGCATATTCATAAAGGTCTCTCACCTCCTGGTAGTTGGGAATATCGAGGACGTGCCTCGCATATTCATGAAGGTTTCTCATCTCCTGATAATTGGGAATATCAAGAACGTACCTGGGATATTCATGAAGGTCTCTTACCTCCTGGTAATTGAGAATTTGAATGTAGTACAAGGCCTACCTGGATGGTTGCAGGCACTCAAAAGGGCTAGAACACCTGGGTAGCCGCAGGTGTACAAAGTACTAGAATACTTGGATAAAGACAAGTATTTAATGATATGATTTGGGACCACTTAGACAGGTCCATGTGTTCTGATGATAAGAGAGCATACCTAGGTAATCGCAGGTACACAGCGCAGTGGAATACTTGAACAGCTACTAGTGTTCAAAGATACAATTTTGAGGACAACCCGGACAGGTCGAGTGTCACGGAATTGGAGTACCTAGACAATGAAAGGTACTCAAAGGGTAGTGGGATACTTGATGATATGGGGATACCTAGACAGCAGTAGGTATTCCAAGAAATACTTGATCAGTCACAAGTATCAATACTCTAGAGACAACTCGAACAGGTCGAGTGTCAGGAAAAGGGAGTATTCGAATAGTGGCCGGTACTCAAAGACAATAGGGATACCTAGACAGCAGTAGGTATTCAACGATAAAGGGATACTTGGTCAGTCACAAGTATCAATACTCTAGGGACAACTTGAATAGGTCGAGTGTCAGGAAAAAGGAGTATATGGACGGTGGCCGATAGTCAAAGACAATGGGATACTAAGATAGATGCAAGCATCCAAACTCAAGGGACGACTCGAATAGGTTGAGTGTCAAGAAGAGAGTACCTGGACAGTGGTAGGTACTTTAAGACAAATGGGGATAAGGATATGCTTACCTAGCAATATCTCTAATCTCTGAGAGTATGTCTGTTATTTGCACAATATGCACATATGATTGTATATGCTGTAAATTCATGAGTCCAAATGAGATTCATGCATGATAATTTTGTCAATTTTGCATCATCTGATTTTCACCGGGGAAGATTTTGAAAGACAACATTCATTTATAATCTAGATGTCTTGAGCATGCCAGATGAGGGACTTTCAGTTTGAAAGGACTTTCCACTCACTCTCATGGAAAAGACTATCCTGACCATTAATGCAGGATTTATAAGGACCTCACTATCTTACCGTCATCATGTCAGCAGGGGTCTGAGTATTCTCGCAAACGGTATGATTTTACCAATGTGAGAGGTCTTTGTTGAAATTGTGATGAAGTCTTGATTAGTGGCTCATCAAAGGGGACCATCAAGGTCAAGGCTTATGAATGGAGTACCGCACGATCGTCTCCGGGTTTGCAAGTCAAGAATCCTGCGAAAAGAGATAGAGTAATCTTGCTTGTACTTCTTCTAGCGATGCTTATGGACATATGAAATCCTACATTAATTGAAGTGCCCCTAGTCTAAAGAGACTTTTACAATGGGAATGTAACGTAGACTTGACTCACATGTAAGAGGGTGAGAGTTCGTGACTGTCTCGGCATTTGTCACTAGTCTTTTTTCTCACTGTAAGTTCATGACTGTCTCGGCATTTGTTACTGATCTTTCTTCTCACTGTTAGATAGAGGTTCCATGGACCACAACAGTAACTTTTTCTTGGCTGTATTTTTGACTGGGGGGCATTGGCCTTGCTTTTACCAGGCATACTGCTTTTTTCATGCCCCTATTTTTATTCCAGTTTTTTATTCATGGGCATTGACCTTGCTTTTACCATATACATTGTTTTTTTATGCCCTGCTTTTTCTTGTTGTTAGAGGAACTAGCCTAGGCAAGTTCAATCGAAGCACTGTTATTAGACTCTTGAGTCTTCATCTTCAGCCGGCGCTCAGGCTATGGCAATAATTTCTACTTTGTCTCAATGTGAGGGTAAAATTATAGACTCACTTGGGTTGTACAATGAATACAAGTGCATAGAGAAAGAATTGCTCTTCGTCATTCTAGGGCACTTAAATTAACGCGAGTGTTCATATGCAATAAAGACACTTGAAGATTGATGCAAGTGCGAGCAAGAAAATTTATGTCTCTCTTCTCACCTTGTGATGCTGCTTCGCCTTTAATCTGCCCCAGTGAGGGGTTGTTCTTAACGAGAGTAGGACAAAAATTTCAACAGTGTATGGGGTTCAATGGGGTGAGCGATAGAATGCCTCTCACTATTTTGATTATCGTACCATTTGCGAGAGAACTCTTTACCCTGCAATCATGGAATCTTCTGCACTCATCTCACAAGTGTATAGATGGGGGACTGTGTGTAGGATATGGCTTGCCTGTCATCATTCTGACGCACCTCATCCAGCATGCTCAATCAATCTTGTATTCTTCAATTAGCTATCTATTCTAATAATTCTCAATGGAATCAGTGAATTAGACAGACAAAATCATCATGCATAATTCACTTGGGAAAAGGCATGCAGTGTATGATGTGATAGAGTTTGTACTCTCAAAATAAATGAATGGCTTTTTACTCAAGAAGAACTTATTAACAGCTTTACGGGTGTTTACTTGGTGGAACGGTATTCACAAATGTGTTGAAATTTGAACGTTAAAAGAGTTATTTACAAAAGGGTTATTCATAAATGGGTGTCGATAAATTACTCCTATTGGTTAGGGATATGACACATGAATGATCAGTCAAGGTTTGGGAATCTGATCGAGCATCTCTGTTTTTGCCCCTGCAGAAGAGAAGATGTACAAGTAGATCAATTAGTCTGGCCAAAATCAAATGTAAGTTGAGGCCTGAAGATTTTCTGTCATTTGCTTTGGCGATACTTGAGACGACATTTTGCTTGGGAGAGTTTGTCATGCCTCTCATTGATTTGTTATCTGTGTTTTTGACAGTTAGGTGATCCTACAAAAGATATGCAAGAACGAGTCAATCACAATTTCTCTCAGGAGTTTAAACAACTGGGAGCGATACAACATTACCCTTCACTGGTTTGCAGATGATTGGATGGACCTGAAGTGCGAGTGGGACACGAAGTCTTATGTCCCTTGCTTCGTTAGGTCAATTATTCTCTAAATTGGCTCCTAGATGACACGTCCTTTTACACGAAGTCAGGTGAATTTGATGTGGGTCAATTTTACATACTAGCTTGGCCAATAATGATTTGTCAAACCTAACCATCAAGTTTGGCTTTTGAATCCCAACACTTCCTGCTGATAAGGAAAATATGTCAAAAGCGAATTCAAAGAGGGGGGAGTATTGGAAATGATACCAAATTACTCTTCTTGAAAGTTTGTATTTGCTAACTCCTAGGGATATTTGAATGTCGATGACAGCCTTTTCGTCTTGGCATAGTTTGACATTTCTTTCGATTGGCCTTCCTCACTCATGGCCATGTATGCATGATTGATGGTTGTCGATTTATCTTCAACGCCATCCTTCTGTGGAATTTTCTTCTGTCTTTGATTATATGACCATTAGCAACATTGGGCAAAGTTATGTACTTCAAGCTTTTATGGAATCTGAGATGGACAATCAAAACTTCAAATTCTCTGATGGCAATCACTTCTTGGGAGAGCATGTGTCTGGAGCACAAAGTGAGGTTTCTAGGCCCTAAGTCATCATTTGAAATAAGGGGCTAGAGACTGCCTCAACTGACTAGATTTTCTCCCTGTTGACAGTAGCCAATTCAAGAGGAGAAATTTATTTTCTGTGCTTCTTGGCTTGTCAAAGCTGGAAATCCTATTGATGAAACCACAACATCTAGTTACTTAGGCATGTTGTGGGGAAAAAATGTTGCTACGACTTGAGAAAGAGTTAGGTAGGAGCAAGGTGGAGTGTACAAAGCTCTTGGGAACGGCTTGATTTCAACCGTATGCCTGTACCTATTATGTCCTATTTTTCGTTTCCTCTAAATAAAAGAGAAAGGACATCATTTCTAAAATTATATTTAGAGAATAAAACTTACCTTCTTTGAAGTGGGATGATCTTTTCTGTTTGCCCCACTGCCTTCTTGAAAGGGTGTTTTTGAATTTGGCGAGCTCACACAATGTGCCAGCTTTAAATGCCTCCTAGTCACACTAAGTCAAAGGGGATGATATTCTGAGACACGAAGTGAGTGAGTCAAAAAGACAAACATGATTAAATTTATTATCTTTTTTGAAAGATTTTGGTGATGAGGTGTTTTCTGTTTTCAAAATATGTATTTGGGGGAGAAAAAAGCATGAGGAAGCCCAGCCCTCAGTATTCTCCTTGGATGATATTTTTTTTTCATGGTTGGATAGCATTACTGGGCTGGTTTGGGATATCGCCTCATGCTCTCAAAATATTTTCAACTTTATTTAATAGGTGGATTTACATTTTGGGAAAAGTGTTTTTAAAAGTTAGTTCCTCAAGCGGAACTGATGTTGAAAATAAAAACAAGTCAGACCTAAGAAAGATGTACAAGTTCCCACGTAGGGGAGTAGACAAGGAAATTAAAAAGGGTTCTACTTGAGCAAGGCTGCACCCATTTCCCCCGATGGTCCTTCGTTGATGGCGCCCATGAAAAGGTCTCCAAACATGGTGGTCATGTCATTTGGCCCTTCTTTCCCTATTGCTAAGGGTGGCACTTCATTGCCTAAATAATACCTGGCCTCTACCAACCCTTGATAGATGTCAGTGGCATGTGCATCGACATTTCTGCTCCGACTGTCTTCAGAACTGAATACCGCGTTTACTTTGTCGATGTGATCAAGGAGCGGATTGCTCTGGAATGAGAAAGCTTTAGTGTCTAACAAGTTCTGGATTCGACTCTTGAGAGCAAAGCACTCATCAGTCAAATGCCCCACTTCTTCCATGTGATAGTCGCACATTTTTGACGGGTCATAGTTGGAAAAACTTTCAGTGTTGGGTCGTTTTGGCTCAATTGAAAGGAGGTTCTTCTTCCGGAGGATTGCCAGTACTTATGATGGAGATCCAGGAAGAGGAGTAAATTGTCTCTTGTTGTTGTAACGCTGGGATGGCTGACGACTGGTGGTCTGTTGCTGTTTTGCACTTGTCTGAATTGTTGGAGAATGATTGTAGGTCGCATTGACATCTACCAGAGGTTCTTTATCTTTCTTCATGCCGAACCTGCCCGTGGATGCAGATTCAGTGAACCAACCATCCCTCAACCCTATCTCGATTTGCTCCCCTACTAGAATGAGTTGATTAAATGATTCTACGATCATGGTTACCATTCGATTGCGGTACTCGTAAGAGAGGTTTTGATAAACATCTTTCTCAACTTGAAATCGGTTGGTTCAAGACTGATTTGGGCAGCCAGATTCCTCCATCTAATAGTATATTCTTTGAATGATTCGTGCTTTTTCTTTTCGGTACGCTCAAGATCCTCACGAGAAGGAGTAATGTCCATTATGAACTTATACTGCTTGAGGAATGCCTCACTTACTTCGCTCCATGTTTCGAGGAGATTCATGTTCTTTGTAATGTACCACCTCAGGGCAGGGCCTATTAGACTTGATTGGAACAGCTGGATCATTAATGGTGCATTATTAACATATTGGGTCATTCGAACTAAATACATTTGCAAATGAGTCCTAGGGCAAGTCGTGTCATTATACTTCTCAAACTTAGGCATTTTGAATTTTTCTGACATTTTGACATTGGAATAAATGGAGAGGTCCGTCAAAATAGGATCTTGGAGGCCTTGCAGTTGTTTCAGCCTCTCCTCAAGCTTTTCGAGGCGTTTGTCATGCTCAGTTTTAGACAAACTGTCTGGCTTCGCTTTCTCAATCATGGTTTGGTGTGGATCATCCTCCAATTCGAGCATGTTATCGTCGGTATCCCCACCTTGATCACCCCTGGTAGATGATTATGGCAATAATACCTTGACTGAGGTTGGGGCAGGTGTAAGTTTGCCCTGGATGGAGTCTATCTGCTTCGAAAATTGTTGAAGCACATTAAAGACTTGCTTCATTTCGCTTTCTACGACCGCAATACGGCGTGGTACATTTTCTTCGGCCATTCTTGCTCTTGCTTTTGAGTGAGTCTGGATCAGCAAACGTTGACGCTCCGTGATTACTTGGCCATGAATAAACAAGTGCGTGTGAATACAAGGCGTAAATAGGGAGTCAATCCATGATGACGACCTAATCCTACCCTTTTGTTTGTTTCTGAAAAGTTTGTACATGTAAAAGATTTCCTAAGCATAGACTGAAAAAAGGCATGTGACATGTTTGCATGGACTAGAAAGATACTCAATTTGAAAGGCAAAGAAAGCATGAATTGCAACAAATTTTGAAAAAGACTTCCATCCCTTTTGAAGCGAATGATTTTGAAGCAAACGAAAATTCTTGCAGAAATGGACTTTGTAACATGCTTGAGGAAAAAACACCAATTGAAAGTAATTTCCTTTGCCAATGCTATCTTTTCTCCTTTTTTTTTAAGAAAAAAAAACTTTATGACAATTATTTCCAAATTTAAATGACCATGGTATTAAATCCTAGACTAGTCATGGACCGCTCAATATATGCTGAAAGGTAAGTAAATTGCAAAGTACACGAAAAAAACTTACATCACACGAGAAAATTGATGACAATCACATAGACATGCGCATGATATGTGCTTCTTGATTTCTAACTGAGAAGATTTGTTGAAATTAAAAGGGTATCCGCCCATCGCAGTCTCGCGTTAGCAGCATACCCCTTTAATCTCGGCTAAGAAATTCGGGAAAAAGAAATGCAACCTCTACGTCGCAGTCTCGCGTTCGAGGTCGTATATTTCTTAACACCATCCTAGAAATCCTATGGTAGCCCAGGTCCGGCGGCCGGGTTATGTGTGCCATGTGTAGTGCTAAAACAGTAAAGCATGCACAACAGTTTATAATCACAAAACAATCTACTTTAAAGCAAAATTAAAATAAACTTCTAAGCTACTGACCTGCATAAAAAAAAAAAATAAAAAAGCAAGTCAGTAAAGTATTTAAACAAGATAGAATGGCCTAAGTCCTCAAATAGTCCCCAATGGAGTCGCCAAGCTGTCGCGACCTTTTCTTTTTCTGCGCCCGCAATCGGGTATGAGCGCCTAAGGAGGCTAATGGCTCGACTGAAATTAATTATGCCCAGACTCTCCCAAGTCCACCAATTCACGACTTTAATAGTCTGAGTTTTTTAACCTGTAAATCAATTTTTAAAATTGAATCGCCACTAATTGATTTGGGGTGGGTTGATTAAAAACCCAAGTAAAGTATCGGGAGAAATACTCACTCTTTCGTAACCAGAGAAATTAAGATCAGGGACTTGATTATACTAATTAATTACTAATGCCCTTTCGATACCTAATCTTGTTTAAATCATGAGGTTTTTTGAATGTTCGAGGGATTTTCCATGCATTTGTGGGAAGGAAAAACATTTTTTTGGGTCTTTTTCTAATTTTTTTTTTTACATAAAAGGGATTTTTTGGTATTTTTGGAAAAATACAAGTCTTTTTGGTTTTTTCTGAATTTTTTGGATTTTTCATGAATTTTTGGCTTTTTTTTGGATTTTTGGCATTTTTTGGAAAATATGGAATAGTTTTGATTTTCTTGATTTTTCGGAAAATAAAATATTTTTTAAATATTTTTCAACATTTTTGGAAAATAAATTATTTTTGATTTTTCTCGATTTTTTGGAAAATAAAACATTTTTTAACATTTTTTGAAAATAAATCATTTTTTATTTTTGTAAAATAAATTATTTATTTAAAATATTATTTAAAATAAAACTTAAAAAGCTGATCCGGGTAAAAAGCTGATCCGATCCAGCCCTAAAACGCACGGGCCCGACTTTTTTTTTTTTTAAAGAAAAAAGACAAAACGACGCTGCGGCCGAGCATTTGGAGACGCCCGGCCCAGCTCGATGACCCTGACCCGACAACTCGCTCCGGCTCACAACCTGGTTCCTTCGGAACCCTACCCAACTCGGCTTCGGCACACGACCCGACTCGCAGCCGCCCCTCAAAACACAGAGAAACCTTACTCGACTCGCGGCCCGGGTTCGATCCGATTACCTAGGGCCACGACTCGGGGAATCGAGAACCCTCGCGGCGCCAGAGAGGAGAAGGCTTAGGTGCGGCGGTGGTGATGGCGGCGACGGTAGCGACGACGGCATGACGAGAACGGGACAATGGAGAGGGCTACGATAGCGACAGTGATGACGATGACGGAGATAGGCTACCTAGCCAAGATCGGGAATTGTGCACGGTAGAGACAATGACAACGTCGCACGGCATTCAACACCCTTTTGCCTTCCCCGTGCTTGATCTCCCCCTCTCTCTCTCTCGATCCACTCCTCCGGCAATGCCTCGGATCTCCGACTGCGAGCCCTCAGACCCCCTGAAGTCTCTCAGTGGGTCGTCCGAGGTTTGCGACATCAATCCGCTTCTCTCTCTCTCTCTCTCTCTCTCTCTCTCTCTCTCTCTCTCAACAGATCTGGCTTGCTCATCCTCAGCCCCCCTTCTGAAGTCTCTCGGTAGGTGGCTCGAGGATTTGCAGCTCTTTCTCTACTCCTCCCTCTCCGGTCGCGAGCCTTTGGATCTGGGCTTACTCGTCCTCGGCCCTTTTTTGAAGTCTCTTAGTAGGAGGCACGAAGCTTTGTAGCCTTCGATCGTTCTCGGCGTGCCCTTTGCCGTTGTCGGGGGAGCCCTATTTATAGGCGAGGGGGCAGTCGGTCGACGGAGCTTCGACCACCGATCCCTGTGCGCCGAACGGCCTCTGTCAGTCGAACCAACGTCCCATCCGCCACCTACCTGTCCTCTAGCGTGTCACCGGCTCCCTCATGTGCGTCGTTGCTCCTTCCCTCCGCTCTGGCGTCGCGCCTCCAACGCGTGCGCTACAATTGCGCAAGGAAGAAGAAGACCCGGCTGGGCCGGGCTGAGGCAGAAATGGGCCTCATGGGCCCATGCGAGGGTTGCTTCTGCTTCTTTTTCTCTTTTGTGTTTTTTCTGCTTTTCTAAAAAGACAAAATAAAATAAAAATAAAAATAAAAATAAAAGAAACCTAATTAAAAAAAAATAATTTAGGTGTCAACAATTAGTAAGCAAAGTGTTCATATATCAATGGCGACAAGTTTGTGCCCTTCAAATGAACATGCCCAAGTTTCAAAAGCTTACCATCGACAAAGGCGCAATCTCACGATAAGTGACAGAGAGTAGCATCACCGCCGCTACTAAAATTGACCCCTATGATCGCCAAGTGTTCTTGTTGTTTTAAGGGAGGCGAAAAGAGGAGGGAAAGCAAAGTTGTAAGGTAAAAAGTTACATTTGGTAGGATTCCTACTTTTTTTTTTTTTTCTTTTAATTTTTAATACTTTTATCATATTTACAATCATATTGGTTGGTATTCTTGCTATTTTAATTTCCTAACTTACAATTTGAACTAAATTTAATTAAGAAAAAATGAAATTTGAAAATTTGAAAATTGTATCTATCTCAAAATTTAGGAACAAGATTAGGTTACTATAAGTACAAGAAATCTATAAATAAATTAATATCTTCTTAAATATTCTTACAAAAAAATTACCCTTAAAATAAAATGGATTTGAAATATTATTTAATGAGGTTATATTTTTACTATTATAGAGATCATATACTAAAATGTACTTAATGGAACTCTAGTAATATTTATAAAGACTAAAAAGGTAAAAAGTTATTGAAAATAGAGCATATATATTTTTGGTTGATTTAGGAAATGGATTGCAATGAAAAGATATTCTAACTATGGACAATAATGTAATTACGAAAATTTGTAAATAATACCAAATGACTAATTCGACTTTGTCATCAAAAGTTAATGAGCTATAGAACAATTCGAAAGTTTAAGGATTTGATTAAATATTTAGGAATAGTATCAGGGTTATATTGAACAAATTAAAAATTCAAATATAATACTACATATTGAATAAAAGTTTAGAAATTATTTGTGTCATATTTTCACGCGGAATCTTAATGCGGTTATCTTGCACGCACGCAATCAAGGTCATGCAAATGGGCCAACGATTGATTAGGCTCACGAGGGTGGTGGCCCACGACACGGCCCACATCATTTCTCAGGCCCAATCCATCTCACCACCTCCGAATGATAATAAAAATAAAAATATCCCAAAAAAAAAGAAAAATCAAATATCTTCTACCTCATCGTCTCCTTCATCCTTTGGTTTTTCTCTTTCTCTGTAATATCCAAACAATGAAACACGCTCCGTCCCCCACCTCGCTTCACTGAAGCACCCGGAACCCCGAGGAAGAAAATGGCCTTCGTGATCGCCAAAATCACGGAACTGCCGCTGCGCAACGCCCTCCCCCGCGCCTCCTCCGGCTCCAGCTAGAGCTCCCTCCACCTCCTCTTCGCCTCTCCGGCACCACCGCGGCGGCGGCCTTGCACGCTCGAACGGCGCTGCTTCTGCCAATCCCTCCGCACGACCAATCCTCGAGATGCCAACTCCTCCCACGGAAGGAGCGGCGGCAAGCCGCACTCCGCCCCGAGGCTCAACAAGTAGCCGCCGCCGCCGCCGCCGCCGCCGCCGCCGCTGAACCGCGAGATCGACGAGGAGTCGCCCGGCGAGGTCGTCGGCTCCGATTCCCGCGGCGAGGCTGAGCGTCGGTACTCTGGTAACGATCGAGAGGATCGTGCTTAGGTTGCGCAATTTGGGATTGGGGTCGGACGATGAAGAGGAAGGGGACGAAGAGGAGGAGGAGGGCGAATTCGGAGCCGCGCGGCCGACCGGAGAGGAGAGGCTAGGTGACTCGTTGCGTAGGGAGTGGATTAGGCCGGATAGTTTCCTAGATCAGTTGGGGTTGGGCCTCCCAAATGAGTGCTTCCGCCTTCCATGGCAGGTGGTCCACTTGCAGCGGGGAACCAATGATTGCTAATTCATAGGATTAAAATTGGTTAAAATGGCGGTGGTTTTGTTCAATCTACACTTGTTATCTGACCGCATCTCAAAGAGAAATAAAGTAGGAAACTTTCTTCTTCTTCGGAGCAATATAGTGGATGAATTTACTGTGCTTCGTTACAATGCAACTCGTGAAATGAATAGCTCTTTAGCCTAATGATGAACGTATTGTATTTTATGAGATGGTGGGTCTCCCTTTAGATTGGACCATTTTAATTCCCCTTTTTCTCATTCCCATTTCGCCATAAAAAACGTGAAAACGTAAGATAATACAAGAAATAAGAGTAATGTCAAATTTGTTAATTTTGAAAAGCATATTCTTTATGGAGGACTCTTTCAAGAATTAGATTATGCATGTTCTCATTTGTATAGGGAGAAAAAAGAAGTGACTATAGCATAGAAAGGCCAAACAGGTGGGCGAAGCAAAAGATAGAATATATGTAATTTCTTAATAGTTGTTCATGAAAATTGACATTAAATCTCTAGAACAAAAGATTTTGCCAGTGTCTATCATAGGAGAGTGTAGACATAAGGTTAATGAAAAATAATTATAGTTGCGGAAATTGTTAAATAACTTTTTTTTTGTCGGATAATAACTTAAAAATTAGTGGAAATCATCTCATTTGTAGAATCCTTAGGATGGTTGGGCAATGCGAATGGCCCAATGACTGAATAGGCCCACGCATGCGATGGCTCAACTCGGCCCACTTCATTTCTCAGGCCCGATCCGTCTCAACACCTGAAAAAGAAAGAGAGAATAAAATAAAATTATCCCATTTATATCCGCCTCGGCCCATCTCGATGGGTTTCAATTTATCTCTTGAGATCGTTCGTGCTCTCGATGACATCTTGTGCGAGATAGAAGTATCTAATACATGATAAATTTAGATTATTAGATTGCAAAATTAACACGGACAAGTGAGGGATTGCTTTTGATTTAACAAAAATTGTACACTATGATAGAGGACACTCCATGATGGCCCTCCTACGTATTAAAATAATTCAATAAGTTCTGACTGAATTATGATCAAAGGGGGAAAAAGAATCGAATAATCATTCTATCATGAAAATAGAATAAACATCCATTTTGTGTTGACTGTCTTAATTTGCTACAAATGTCGTCCAGTCAAGGAAAAACGAATTATTGGATGACCTGCAATTCACAACCAAATAGGAATGAAAGAACTCTTTACTAGGATCCTTCCTTCATATGATCAAATTAATTTCGATGTCTTAATGAAGAAATTTGCTAGAGGGGAAAAAGATATAACCCATGGAATATTGAATTGTCACGGCCCAAAAAGGCAATGCGATCGGGAGGTTTTCTGAACAAAAGACTCTGACAAATCCAGCAACGAGCCACCTTCAAATATCCCCTGAATCTAGAATACTCTTGGAGTGGTGATACTATAATTATACACTCTTGTAATCAATGCGGGTGATTAAGTAAATGGAGAGATGCAAACTCTATCTTTAGATTGAGGAAAGATGTACAGCTCCAATTGAGCCTGTACTTGTATATATAGGGACGTCCTCCCTCATTTATTTCCATCTCACAAATAATACGATATTCAGAGCTTTTCTTTCTAGAATTACTCTCTCTACAATCTCTGTGGGTATAAGTAAGGTTAACTTGAGAAGAAATTCCTAAGATCGCAACCTATGTAATAAATCCTAAGATTGCAACCTATGTAATAAATCCCTGTGGGTATCAGTAAGTAAGGTTAACTTAAGAAGAAATTCCTAAGACTGCAACCCATATATAATATGATTAAGTAAGGTCAACTTGAGAAGAAATTCCTAAGTCCACAACCTATGTAAAGGACACTTAGCAGACCATCTGAGATTGTATGGGTTAAAGAAAGCGTTTTTTTCTTAATTAAGCAAATAAACGAACCCTATAATTGTTGTCAACTTTACTAAGTGATGATTTGCTTAGTGAAAGATCAAATTCTCATCTATGACAAAGAAAGTTGTTGTTGTTGTTGTTTTTTTTTTTTTCCTAAAGCGAAACAAACGAACCCTACAATTTTTTTCAACTTTACTAAGTGAGGATTTGCTCAGCGAAAGATCTGAGTTCACGTCTATGACAAATTGCACTATGAACCAAATAAGAGATGAACCCATGTAAAGGACACTTAGTAGACCATCTGACATTGAGTGGGTTAAAGATATTTTCTATTTTTTATTAATCATTTTTTCCTTAAGAAAAAAGGTAGTTCTAACCAGAAAGAAATCAGAAGCCACACTAATATAAACAGTAGTTGACGCGTCATGAACCTATGATAGAATAAAAGGATGCACAGAATATTTAGATATCAATGTTGACAAGTTTATGCACTTCAATTGAGTACGTCCAAGCTTTGAAAGTTTACTGTTGATGAAGGTGCAACCAACAGCAAGTGGCATAGAGCAGCGGTGCAACCGCTGCCGCCACCCAAACCGACCCATCTGATCGCCAAACATTCCGTTTCAAGGGAGGAGGAGAGTAACGGGAACCGGACAAATCTTACTTCGTGATGGTGTCATGCTCTGCTATTCCTAATCTCACCCACCCATTACACTGGCAAACTCAAGGGGAGGGTTGTGGCGACGGGGTCGGCAGCCCCCACCTCTCGATTGAAAAGTTCTTCACTGGTTCTCATTTTGATTAACTCCCTGCTTCCTTTCCACCTCGAAATTAATTTCTTCTTTTGCATCTGCTAAGTGATATATTAATGACGAATGAGACTCACCATTGTTTTCCTATTATATCTCACATGTTACATTTAATTTGACAAGGTCCTTATAAATTATGAAGGTGATGTCCGGGTCATTCTTCCTGATATTTGAAACCGTGTTTCTGCTTTTCACACGAGCGCATGAAACGCACGCCCAAAAAAGAAATGTTAAACAGCAGCGAGGACTCTCTTTTTGGACTCCGAAAATAATTTCCGAGTAAAATAATGTATTTGATAATTATACAAAATTTATATTATTGGAATAGATAAAAAAAAAATAGAAATGCGTATGGTAAAAACTTATAAATTTTTGTATTTATTTATTTTTTCTAATTTCTCACGGACCGCCGACCGCCATCTGCCGCCCGCCGCCGCACGATCGTGGCACGACTGTTGCACGATCGCTGATCGTTACCGCCTACTGCCGTCGCAGGATTGCCGCCCACTGGCCACTGCCCCATCCTACGGTCAGTGGGCCGTGGGAGGCAATCTTGCGGCGGCGGTTGGCAGTGACGATTGGCGATTGTGTGGCAGTCGTGCGATAGTCGTCCCTCGATCATGTGGCGGTCATGCGGCGGCAGGCGATGGTCGGCGGTCCGCGAGTAATTAGAAAAAAATAAATAAATACAAAAATTTAGCTAAAAAAAGTTTCATAAATGTCCGATATTCGCTATCAAAATGAACGACATGTGAGACCCATCAGCGGTTTCACTTAACAAAAAATGAACCTATTGTTAAGAGGAACAAATCGAATTTGAATAGTGAAGAGATCAACATGAATTGGCAATAAAGTAATGTATCCTCTTGAGTATTTTCTCTTGATTTTAATTTATTCTCAAAAGATGTGTGTATTAATACTATTATTGCCAAACCTGAAGTTACTTTATGTAAAATTAAAAATAAGAATGCTTATATTTTTGGTTGAAAAAATAAGAACGCTTTGGAGAATAAAAGAATAATGCAGTTTCTTGACAAGTTTTTACCAATTTATTTTGGTATTTTCATTATTCATACAAAATGGAGAAATTTTTACGCTTGCATGAACTAGCACTTTGCATAAATGTCATCTTCGCTGTAAAACATCTTTCAACCCGATACCTTATTTTAATGCTGAGAAAAAACTCGATCCATCGCATCATGACCTTCATATGCTCGCATGGACAGCATAGCAACTCCTAAAGCAGGAACGTTTTACTCGTGAAGGATATCTTATTCTGAGCAGAATCGTGAAGAGTATCTAGTTCTGAGCAGGCTCAAATCATGCCGTGAAGTGTTTCGTTACCAATACAACAATCACAAGATTTCTAGATTAGTAATCATTTCGTTTTTACCCATCATAAGAAACGGCCTGTGCGTAGGGTCTTTATTTCTTTCGAGGAGAATATATATACATATATATTTTTTTAATTTTTTTTCTTGATTTTAGTGGTAAACTTGTATGAATTTGCATGAGGATGGAAAAATATTGAGTTTTTATCCAGAATCTTTTGAGAAAGATAAATTACCAAAAGGATGGTCTTTGCTCTTGGTCGTTAGTGTCTTTTTCAAATGAAAAAAGGTGTAAAATCACACAAAATGGATTTGCGATTAATTTTTTTGGCATTAAAAAATTGATTATAAATACGTAAGTAATTAGGAAATCACTGTATTTTTGTTGTCGACTTGGCATTAGAAAGTATGATTTTCACTCTAACTATTATTATTAACTTCTAAAATGATAATGAAAGTAATCCTCGCGCTAAGTTCAATAAAGGCGAGTTCTCCCAAAAAAAAAAAAACAAAAGGTCATAAGATTTATTCCACAATGTCACACTCCACCACTCTAATCTCACTCAGCCATTATGATAGAACACTGGTAAACTCGAGGGGGCGGCAGTGGTGGCCGCTCCCGCCTTTCAACCAAAAAGTTCCTCATTGATTCATCCGTGATTTATACTCCTTACTTCATTTCCACCTTGAAATAAAAAAAAAAAATTCGCATCCCGTGTTATATTTAATTTAAGGAAACAACCATACTGAAAACCCTTATTACAAAAAAATTCGCATCCCGTGTCATTAATTTGATATATTAATGACAAATGAGATTCACCATTATTTTTCTTTTTATATTCCACGTGTCATATTTAATTTGAGAAGGTTCTTATAGATTATGAAGGTTATGTCCAGGTCATTCTTCCCGATGTTTGAAACCGTGTATCTGCTTTTCACACGAGCGCATGGAACGCGCGCCGAAAGGAATTGTTAAACAGCCGCGAGGACTCCTTTTGGAAGTCTCGCTGCCTTTCTTTTTACGATGGTTTTTCACGTGTGAATGATTTGACAAGACCATGAAAGATTTTCGATTTGGACGTGTGGCTTGATCCATGCCATTAGTCCGTTGACAAGATAACTTGAACAAGTGAAAGTGTGATGTGCGCGCATTAAGATAATCCATCGCCAAAGTAGTGTGTCCAATCTTTGAAATGGTGGACCGCTCTTTAAATCGGAGCCTTTTGATTCCCTTTTTCGGGGGCCACTTCACAAGAAAACGGGAATAAGTACACTATCAGTGGCACAAAAGTGATCGTTTTTCTTTCGATATGACACTTAAGTGATCTGACGGAGACTTTTGGCACCAAAGTAAACGCCGTACACAACTTATAGCATTGATAGTGTACTTCTCCCCAATAAAACGTGTAGGGGAAGGTTAAATATCATGAAAATAAGACATGTTATTCTGATATCATATGAGAATTTGTGAAACTATTACTAATTATTTTATAAATTTAAGTCGTTAAATAAATGCGTTATTTATTATTTAAATATTATAACAAAAAAATATTTCGAAAGGAAAATTTTGTAATAAGGGTTTTCAGTATGGTTGTTTCCTTAAAAGAAGGTTAAAAGTAGAATTTATCTCAAATAAAGGTGTAAAGTGGTTTTATTTAATCTCAAGTAAGAGTTTGAACTCATCGGCCGATCCACTCTTTATTGGCTTGCTTATTCCGATGGCTAGAGAGGGGGCAATTTTGTCATTCAGAAATTAAAGCTTTTGACTCTCTCTCTCTCTCTCTCTCTCTCTCTCTCTCTCTCCATTCAGGTATTTTCTGTTATTTATAAAGGTTTCATTTTCTTTTATTTATAAATGAAATTTATAATCGTGATCCCTAAAATAGCGGTAGAGTCCAGTGAATGCCTTTTGAAAATCCAAGAGTGTGTGAATTTATGCTAAGTTTTGTAGTCAGTAAAAGTTAGGATATAATAATTTCTATCTTATCATGTATTTGGTTCCTGCCTATGACATGATAAGATTGGATATAAGAGGGATATAACCAAAATAAAAATATTTCATGAGAGAGATAAGATAAATGTGGAAAAGATTTCATATATCTATAGTATGAAAACTATCTTCTCATATAACTTATTATATTATTAAGTTTGAATTCTAAAATAAATAAAAAAAGTAACAACGATTATTTATATATACATTAAAATTCCTATTGTCACTCTTATTTATGAGAACTCTCCTAATTCTAACGAGTGCACTTTGGGAATTTGAGAGTGAGTATGAGCCTAATTTCACTTCTTAGTATGCATATTTGGAGTGGTGTGGTGTGGTGTCATATTATCTGTCCTTGTGTGTTTCTGCGTCGTATTTATAAGTGATAACTTGGGGAAAGTTCATCATGGTTGTCAATTTTGTAGAACTAATCTTTGTAGCAGACTATCCAGCTATTGATCTGTTAAATTTATAAGACGGGACTTGGTGATTCTTTCCTCCTTCTCGAGAAAAGTATCGAAAAAGTAATAAATCTATTGTATTAGTGTCAATTCAATTCTAAACTTTTAAGTTGAATTAATATAGTTTTCAAACTTTTTATGTTGGTATCAATTTAGTCCATATCATGTGTGGACGGCCGAGACTCCCCTTCGGCCTGGCAAGGGCAACCTCGCCCAAATGAGGCCAGCCCTCATTGGCCATGGTTGTGACTAGTGGTTGGCCACCGACAAAAAAGAAAAAAAAAAAGAAAAGGCAAAGAGAAGAGAAAAATAAAAAATTAATTTAAAAAATTAATAAAAATATCTATATCAATGTCAACCAGCGTTCACATCAACAATTTCTACCCCCAATTGGCGGAAGGAATTGAATTGGTACCAATATGAAAATATATAAAACTAAATTGATTTAATTGAAAAATTTATAACTGAATTGCTATTAATGTAATAGATTTATGATATTTTTGGTATTTTTTTTTCCTTCTCCATTTTTTTTGTTTGAAAAACTACTTTTATTTGTCATCACGAGTTCTTAGACAAAAGGCTCAAAGATGGGACATCAAAATAAAGCAAATTCCATAAAAGTTGGGGCGCTTGAGTTAACCAAGCAATGGAAGTATCTTTGGACTTTGGCTAACCAATCTGCTATCTAATTCTCCATTCTTCCACCATGGGCCAAGGATATTTTCTTGAAATGGATCAGTTGGGCTTGGGCCTCCAAAATGAGTGCTTCGACCTGCCACGGCATGTGGTCGGCTTCCGACAGAAAATTAATGATTGCCAAGTTATCAGACTTGAAGTGCAGTTCCGCTTCACTTCTTCTCTTTATTTATTTATTTTTGTATTTTCCCTCTTTGCCAATTCATAGGATTGGAATTGGTTAAAATGATGGTGGTTTTGTCCAATCTGTAGTTCACTTGTTGTCCGACCGCATTATAAAAGAGAAATAAAGTTGGGAACTTTGTTCTTCTTGAGGGCAATAAAATGGATGAACATGCTTTACTTTGTTACAATGCAACTCCTGAAATGTGCATGCTTTATTTTGTTACCTCAAGCACTCATTTGAAACGAGAATTAGTTTGAATAACCTTTTGAAAAAAATGGTTTCACTTCAAGTTATTATCCATACTTTTGCTGACGATATAATTTGAAAAAACGAAAGTGCATTATGCATGTGCTAAAACAATTCATTACCAAAATAGCTTGCACACAATTTATGAAATATTGGATCACCCTTTAGATTGGAGCATTTCAATTCCCCCTTTCCGAGTACAATAACACACATGTGAGAACGTGATGTTATATAGTAGAAAAATAAGGAAAATGGCAAATATAGTTAATTTCGAAATGCATATTCTTGATGGTGGACTCTTTTAGGAACTAGAGCATGCATGTTCTCATAACATAGGAGAAAAGGGGCGCGACCATAGCAGAGAGAGGTCGAATAGGTGGGCGGAGAAAGAGACAGAATGTATGTAATTTCTTGGATGGCCGTTCATAAAACTTGACGATCGAATCTCGAGAACAAATGCCGTCGCCATTGTTTATCATAGGAGAGCGTAGACATAAGGTTGAAGAAAAATAATTATGGTTGCGAAAATTGCTTCAAATAACTTCAAATTTAGTGAAAATCATCTCATTTGTAGAATCCTTTGGATGGTTGGGCAATGCGAATGGCCCAATGACTCAGGCCCACACGTACGATGGCCCGACCCGGCCCACTTCATTTCTCAGGCCCGATCCATCTCGACACCTGAAAAAGAGATTTAAATAAAATAATAAAATTATCCCCAAAGAAATCAAACATCTTCTTCGTCGTCGTCGTCATCTTCTTCAACCTTTCGTTTTAGAAATATTCGGACCATGGGAGACGCCCTGGCAGTGGCAGACACCTCGCTTCACTAGTAAGCTCCGACCCCGGGGAGAAAATAGCCACCGCGACTGTGAAAATCACCGGACTGCCACCGTGAGATGCTCTCCCTCACACCTTCTCATCCGGCAAGAGCTCTCTTCACCTCCTCTTCGCTTCTCCGACACCGCTGCAGCCTTGCGGTGCGGATCAAATATTGCACATGTTAATGAAGCATCGACGCTTTTTTTTTTTTTTCATCTTGCGCCGAGTGGAATGTCCATTGATACGTTGTCTTCTCTTTTCAGTAAAGAAGTGGGAAGAAAGTGCTGAATTCTCTAGCGTGCAGTGCACCAGCAAGAGCAACCATTTCTAGGGTTTCTGATGAACTTGCATGATTTCCCTGAATTCATACGAAGCATCGTAAGTTCACCAGCTAGTTCCTTTTGATAACGCAACGGATTCAGCGCTGCTTAAAAGAACGAGAAAGGATTCTTTTTTAGGCTCGATCCTCAACCTTCAAACAAGAAAAGTTCAGGTTACTTTATTTCCTTACTTTCTAATGACTTCTTGCGAGCAATTCAACGACGCACGACTCGCACAAATTTTTTGGATCAAACACGAACCCACTATAATCTCAAAAGCCAGGAACAAACAATTTGATCAATACTGTTTTGGATTACTTCAAGCCGTTGACATAAAACCGTTTTCAGAGGGAAAAGTGCCAAAAAAGTCCTAAACCTTTTGTTTTTGTGTCGATTTAGTCCTAAACATTTTTACGTTGTGCCAATTTAGTTATTTCCGGCTAATTTTAACCGGATTTTGCTGATTGGGCGCTTAGACCGATTGTCGTGGTCGATCGGTGTTGACGTGAACAAATTTTAATAATATTTTAATATTTTTTTATTTTTTCTCCTTTTTTATTATTTATTTATTTATTTATTTTTCTTCCCTCTTCTTCCTCTAGCTGGTCGCCGGACCTCGGTGACAGGCCAGAGGCGACGGCTGGTGAGGTCGAGCCCTGCCAACTCGGCGCGAGGCCAGCTCTCCCCACTTCGTTCCCCGATCCCAATCTCGCCCTAGAAATTTCCTCCCTCCGCTCATCGTCGTCGTCTCTAGGATTTTACAGGAGCTCCAGGTGTCCTTAGTCGCGCGGCTCCAGCCCCGGATTTTCACCTGGTTTCTCCAGTGGCGGTGATCCGTCGAGCGAGGCTCGACTCTCGCCAGATCCCGCGAGGCCGAGCCTCGCTGCCCAGGCCTTGAGGGCATCCTCGTGCCGAGCGGGCGAGGCTCGCCCTCACCAGACCTGGCAAGGTCGAGCCTCGCCGTCCATGGGCGAGGCTTGACCCTCACCACTTAGCGCGAGGCCGCCATCATGGCCACTAGCGAGGTGGCTGGCAAGGTCGACCTCGACCTCACCAGCCGTCGCCTCTGGCCGGTCGTCGAGGTCCGACGACCAGCTGGAGGAAGAAAAAAAAAGAAAAAAAAAGAAAAAAAATTAAAATATTATTAAAAGTTGTTCACGTTAGCGCCAATCAGGCCACGTCAGCCGGCCGACATCCAATCAACAAAATCCGGCCAAAATTGGCCGGAAAAGACTGAATTGGCACAACGTAAAAATGTTTATGACTAAATTGGCACCAAAAAAAGGTTTACGACTAAATCGGCACAAAGAAAAAATGTTTAGGACTTTTTTGGCACTTTTCCCGTTTTTGGACAACCCGTCTACCCCGCTGAGATCAATAGGGTGACGGAAGAGGAAGACGAGCATGATCAGGATGATGCGTACAATGAGGAACTAATTTTGCAAGCAAGGCTAGAGATTTCATTTGTCTTGCTTGCACTGATGCATGAAGGTGATATGGAAGTGTGAATCGCCTCCATAATCAGTCACCATGTCAAAATGCCCCACGGTTTGATTTGGCCGTAACATCCACGACGGTCGTTCGTGAAATTTTATGATCAGATCTTCAGAGCAAAAGCAGTCGCCGCTAGGGCTTTTGTGACGGTAAGAACCGTCTAACGTCAACCACATCTTTTATGGAGGAAATAGGGAGTTGGCTCCTGTGATTTTTTCTTTTTCCTTTTTGACTTCCCATGGCTTCCTATTTTCTTGGCTTTATTTAGGATTAGATTGGGGTAATTGAAAAGGAAAATTATTAGCTAAAAGCTAACAGTACCAAATCACAAGTGGAAAAATTCTAGTAAGTGGAACATTTTGAATATGAAGAATGGAAAAGCAATTTAAGTACCGTAATACAGATGATCATAGGAGAAAAAAACATTATCACTAATTTAAAAGAAATCATTAGTATCATTTATTAAATTTTAAAGATGAAAAATTATTTAAAATGTTAGCTGTACAACTAATAATGAAATCACTCTGCAATGAAATGACTCTTCCTTGCGCTCAAATCAAATTGTAGTAAAAGGACTCTTCGAACATTCATAATCAAGAACCATTTATATCGATTATGCATATAAATAAATGAATTTTGAAAAACGTTTAGATTAAGAATAATAATTAGTAGATGAAAAAATTATCTCATCACTACAAATCTAGTGGATGAAGATATGCAATACAAACTCCATCCATCTGAGTGAGATTAGGAAAAAAAAAATTAACCGTTATCTGTCTAAATATATAATGACAAACACCAATTAAAATTTAATAGTCAACAAATATCTTTTACTTTCTTATGATCAATGAAGCAGATACTAATGAATTTTTCTCCATTGTAATGTGTTCATCGATTACAAAATACTAAAGAATCAGAAGTTCAAAGTATATCAGATGGTCACATTCCAATTTATTTTATTTGGGGACAGCAGTCCCTAAAAATTTTCTTTGGTGGAGAATGACATTCACTCCTTTAAAGTTTCAATTTAAAATTTTTGAGTTTACTTAAAAACTTTTCTTTGATTGGAAAAATATCCACTTACGGGGATTTTTCTATTTGTGATTTGGGTACTGCTACCTTTCCTTTTTAAATTCTCTAATCTAATTCTAAATTAAGCCAAGATAATAGGATGTCATGGGAAGTAAAAAAAAAAGAAAGTGGTACAACCGGTCTCCCTGTTTCCTCAACCTCTGTAGAAAAAGCGTGGCTGATTTTGCAAAATGATGGTACTGTTAGCTAATCGTTAATGTTTTCCATTAAGGAGACATAATCGTGTTAGAATTCTAGAGAAAACGAAGTCGCTTGTAATTGGTTCCCTCTAGCATGATGGTACGTTTAGGTTGCGCATGACAACGCTTCTGTTCCGAGGAAGATTTTTTTTTTTTTTTTAGAAATAGTTATTTTCTATTTCTATTTCGGGGAACAATTTCTGAGTAAAAGAACCCGTTTGATAATTACACAAATTTTCTACTCTTGGAATAGAAAAATAATAAAAATGCATTTGGTAACGCAACAATTTCTTTTTTGTATTTATTTATTTTTTATTCTTGCTCACAGTCACCGCATACTTCGCCGATCGCCCGTCGCCCGGCGGCCGGCGGCGGCCGATGGGCTTGTGGCGGCGGTCGGCGGTGACGTTCGGTGGCTGGCGGTCATGCAGTGGCAGCGACCCGGTAGCTTGCGCGACGGGCGCGATGTGCGGTGGTGGCGCGACGGTGGCCGTGGGGGCCGTGGGCGGTGGCTCCAGGCTATTTACGGTGGCCACGGCAAGAAACAAAAATAAAAGAAAAAATAAAATTAGCTTATTTCTAGAAATTGTTTCCAAGAACAAGAAGCAACTTTTTTTTGCTTCTCGTTTCTGCTCCAAATTTATTCTCAGGCTAACTTTCTATTCCCGGGAATAAAAAACAACTTGGCGTTACCAAATGGGTTTCTGTTCTTTTTTTGTTCCGGGGAACAAAAGAATAGAAATCATGAGAAACAGAAACGTTCTCATGCGCTACCTTAGGCCTTGCATGGTAAAAAGTGTATTTTGTTCCCGGAACAAAAAAGGAACATAAACGCGTTTGTGTGCGTTTTTGTTCCAAATCTATTTTTTTGTTCCCAGAAATACATCTGGAACAGAAACAAGAAGCAAAAAAATGTTGTTTCTTGTTTCTGGAACAAAATTTAGGAACACTTTTTCTCTCTCTTCCATTTTCTTCTCTCTTTTTTCTTCTTATTTTTTCTTTGGCCGGTCGTCGGCCTCAGCCATGGCCGGCGACCGACCATCGAGGGTCGACGACCTCGCCGGAGCGTCACCGGCCCCCAGCGAGGCCGACCTTGCGCTACGGCGAGGCTCGGCCTCGCTGAGGGCCGGCGAGCCTCGTCGTGGCTGGGCGAGGCCGCCGGCCCTCGTCGATCGGTCGTCGGCCATGGCCGAGGCGGCGACCGGCCAAAAGAAGAAAAAAAGGAAAAAGGAAAAAAAAAAAAAAGAAAAAAAATGAAAAATAAACAAGAAAAATAAGAAAAATAAGAAAGAAAATAGAAAAAATAAAATAAAAATATTAAAAAATTAAAATAAATAAAAAAATTATACAAATTTACCAAACGTGTTTATATTCTTTTTATATTTCTGAACAGTTTACGAAACGTGTTTTTTTGTTCAAAAATTGTTTCCTTAAGCAAAAATACTTTTTTTCTATTTACGTTCCCGAAACAATTTTTAAATAGAAATGTGACCAAACGCACCCGTAGCTAACGGTGGAGGGACCCAGCACAAAGTTTTCTTGCTCCAGCAGATGTGGTGGAGGGTTCGCAATGTGTTTCGTAAGCTAATGGTACGGTTAAGCTAATCATTTCCCCTTATAATTAATTGTTTGAATTTCCCGGTATTTTCCTTTTTTCTTTTTCATTTCATTTCCTCTTTCTTTTACTCTTCATCATGAACTCGCAGCTTCTTCGAGCAATCTAAAACGGGTTACTCACCAGAGTGTCCTAAGGCCCTGGCAACTCATCCTCCTTCAATTCTGCCCTTCCGTGCCAAGCCCAAGTTCAGCCTTTGTCACACCCTGATTCACAAGAAGAAGAGGCATGACACGGCCGTCCTTTTTCCAAAGGATGCAGCCTCAATGTAACAAAAATTTCAACCCAATATCAACATATATACATCCACACACACATATATATATATATTTGTCAAAAGAGGTAATTGGTTACAATATTAGAGTATATCTATAATCCACAAAAATCAAAACATGAACCTTCTACAAAGACTAACTTATAAACCCATTAACTATGCACAAGTCATACCAAAAGTTTCCACCACAAAAGTCCTCCCCAAGCAAACGCTCACGCCTACTCTTGACTCGTTGAAGAACCTGAACAACAAGTATAAGAGAGGAGTGAGTTACCACGGCTCAGTGAGTAACGCATTTTTTCTAAACGGATCGAAAAATCACTATGCACATTTAAAATATAACTCAAAAACATAATCATAACTCAAATACCGAAGATACCAATGGTCCAGTCCATTAGTCAATCTCATAAAACATGCATCAATAGTCTATTCCATTGATTAATCTCATCAAATCATATTGATGGTCCACTTCATCGACCAAACTCAAATCACACATCAATGGTCCACTTCATTGACCAATTCATGCTCAAATGTCTAACCATGGTCACACGTAATGCCCATGACAAAACGACCAAGATTCCCCCCTTGGCAAGGTCTCCACCTATTACTAACCGGTGGCTCGGTTCACAAGGATATCCTAGAATAGTATGTGCATACTCACACCCCTCAGGGTTCACAGAGACATTGAACACCAACCACCAATCACAATATTCAGTAATCTAACATCAAAAAGGAAGTCATGTCACAACTTAAAATTCTATATATAAATATCAAAGCATTCTCCAAAACATTTCAAGATTCTTTCACAAAAAATTTCCAAAAATCAATTTTCAAATCATTCAAATCGAAGTCAGAATATAACTCCTTTTAAACAACAAAAATGGCAGTAATAGCTCGATCCTATTTTATGCAACAAAATATGCTTTTTATCAACTCATGTAATATAATCCATCACGTTTCTCAAAACACGAGTTTAAAATACAAAGAAGAAATAGTGTCACTCACCTGAGAAAAGCCAAAAATCAACTATGACGCTCATACGAACCAACGCATTCGGATTCCTAACAATTAACGGAAAAATAATATTAAAAGGACGAGTAAAAATGATATTCTTATAATGACTCGCCTATACTAGGCTTATTAGTCGATAAAACGACACTACGCGCCCCAAAAGCTCACAATTTAGCGGAAACCCATCATTTTCAGCTAGGCGCGGCACATGCGCCAACTTCATCTGCCATAACTTCCTCCACAAAATTCCGTTTCAAGCCGTCTTATACTTTTAGAAAGCTCTCTTGACGTATAACAATAACCCCAACTCAGCCGCCCCAAAACAGTACCGAAAACAACAAAAAAAGAGACTCGAAGCCACTATTCGCTATAGTACCAGATTGCGCCCCCAACTTCAAAATTCCGTTCCGAACAAACTGCAAGCTCAAATCACGATCCGTAAGATGCTATAGCTTCTCAACATCCCAAAGTATCATTTCGAAAAAATATATAGCTTAACGACTCAAAAATTGGGCTTCGCCATACAAATATCCAAGAAATCCGAATTTCGAGCCCTAATTGCGACGATTGCTTCAAGTAAGTGATTAAAGGCTTCAATTTCTTACCGGCCTTGCCAAAACACACTTGAGTCGGCTTGATGAGGCATCCGGATCACGAGCGTGCCAAAATTTTTTTTTCCTTTTCCCTTTTTTCTTCTTCTCTTCTTCTCCCTTGTTTCTTCGTTCCCCTGTTTTTCGTTTCTGCCCGTGCTCTTCTCTCTCCTTTTAAAACACAGCCGAAGGTTCCACAATTCTCCATCAGCCTCCCTTTTTGACTTTTCAACCCTTTCTTTTCTTTTTTCTTTCTTTCTTTCTTTCTTTTTTTTTATTAAAGAGCCCATATATTACAGCCTTCACGCTGCTCGCTTAGCTCCATGCGCAAGCAGCAGTTGCCCACTTCAAGAGACCAGGTGTCCATGGCTTCAAGATCAGACTTTCTGAAGTTATCGAGCAACAAAAAAAAAAACATTGCGCTGCACTACCTCTTCAACGGAGCTCCAAAGTCGGAATAGGCCTGGCACGACGCCGCCTTGGGACTCTCCGAGATCCCGATCCTCTTCCTCCCCAGACCATCGCGTGCACTTCAAGCGCCGAAACCCTAATCCCTCCTCCCTATTGCTCAACTCACTCTGTCCACATCCCTTCACCGCATAAAGTCATTTTTCTTGATCTCTGAATCAGAAAAAGGTCCCTATACAAAAATCATATCGGAGTCAATTACAGGGTTCTAAGGTCGACTGAGGAACTAGCCTAATACGTTTCTTGATTTCATTTCATCACTGGATGCTATGATCTCTTGAATGGGAAAAACCCTATCCTCATACGATCACTTTATTCATCACAGGATTCAGTATCGGGGTAGTGGTGTAGACGTGGTGGGCTGGTTCATCATCTACGACCCAAAAGCTTGGCCAAACTGGAAAAAACCCAGAATTCATTGTTCAACAGCAAATGTGAGCAAAGGATGGCCATCTATATGCCCAAGCCAAAGAAGAGGACCCTATGAATTCGAAACTACCCTAATTAGAGGTAGTTTAAAGAGGAGAAAAAACAGACGTGGAGGCCCTTTTGTGGGCCAAACAAATGTTTTAAAATACTTAGAAAGTATTTTGCAAACAAATCCGTTAAAGCCTGCAAAAAACAGTGACCGCGGTTCTAGCACAGAAAGATGAATTACTTTTTTTTTTTTTTGGTAAAGAAGATGAATTACTTTTTAATCTCCAATGACTTCAAAAAAGTAAAAAGAACAAGAAGTAACAGCCCATGCAATTTCCAGGTTAAAAAAGAAAAACAACAGGATCCTCCATTAAAAAATAAAAATAAAAAACACAGCAACAACAACAACAACATCACAGATCATCAATGTTGATCCACAAACTAAACAACCGCAAATCCTCCAAAAAAAAAAAAAAAAAAAAACAACAACAACACCGCCACCACCACCACCGACAACAACATCACAGACAATCCAAGTTGATCCACAAACTAAATGACGACAATCTACTTCCAAACTTGATCCAGAAATTCATGAAACAGAATAATTATTACTCCTGATTACCCATATTTTCCACTGCAGCTGGGGGTGCTTCAACGTTCACGAGGCAGAAACAAAGGTCCCCATTCGCTCTAAACGACCAAAGCTGGACGAGGCCACCCTTTCTGAGTCTGTTCCGCGCAATCGGGTGCGTGACAGCGGTCCACTCCTTGGTCAATACATAAGAAAAACGATTCCTCACGTTATTCCATTTCTGGAGCTGCAACCCATGGCGTACTTGTAAACAAGGCTCGATTATGGAAATTGTAATGTCCTCCCTGTTGTCTAGGGCTTGGATCTCTCCACTGGTCAAGAAATTCGCTCGTATCTGCCCCCTGGGTATGGAGAGCCAACCATTGCGTTGCTTCAAGTCGGTGGCACACAATCTCTTCTCTAGCACGAGCATCACTCCCTGGCCATGCATCTCCAGTATTTTGTTCCAGAAGATTTCCGGCAATTCGGTTGGTCGGGTTTGAGCCGTGGGATAGAGACTTAGCAGTCCCTCGTGAACTAAGTGAGATGTTTTCGCCAAGACATGGAAAGATGACCAATCGACTTCCATCTCTCTCTCCCCCATCAGACTGTGACGGCTTGGGCTGCACTCGCACGAGGATTTGTCAATTTCACAATATAATACTGACATATAAAAAGCCTCAAAATAGAAGTGCTTCTACGATATTATTTGTTAAATGAGATGCTAAAACAATGAGTTAAACACCCATGTGAGGATTTGCTTAGGAGGGTACAATCTTTGTCAACTTCACAAAGTGAGGATTTGCTTAGCAAAAGATCAAGTTCACGTCCATGACGAGTTGCACCATGAACCAAAGAGAAGATGAACCCTTGTAAAGGGCACTTAGCAGATATTTGAAATCAAGTGAGTTAAAGAAACCTTCAGTTTTTTTTTCTCCCTTCGGATCATGTTTTTTCCTTAAGTGAAACAAATGAAGCCTACATATCTCTGTCAACTTCACCAAGTGAGGATTTGCTTAGCAAAAGATCAAGTTCACATTTATGACGAGTGGCGCCATAAACCAAAGAGAAGATGATCAAGGTCACTCAGCAGATATTTGAAATCGAGTGGTTTAAATAAAGCCCTTTTCTTTTTTAGATAACTTTTCCCCTTAAGCAAAAAACAATCCTGAACCAAAAAGCAACAACAAGCCACACTAAAATGAACAGATCTTGACGAGTGATGAACTTAAGAGAGAATGATATGGTAAATAGGATATTCAGATACCAACGTCCACAAGTTTGTGCCCTTCAATTGAATATGTCCAAGTTTTGAAAGCTTACCATCGACGAAGGCACAATCTACTGGCAGGTGGTGCAGAGTAGCACCGCCGTGGCCACTAAAACCCCCATCTGATCACCAAACGTTTCTAGCTGTTTCAAGGGAGGAGGAAGGAAAATATTAAAAAAAAAAAAAAAAAAAAAAAAAAAAAAAAAGAGAGGAAGGAGGAAGAAGCGCAATGTTAAACGGAACAGGGGGCCTGAGAATTCTTGGGAGTTGGCTTTGCTCCGCCTTCATATATTTATAGTAATGTAACTGCGGGAGAGCCCTCTAACATTGAAGAAATTCCCTTCATTTTACACCGGGTTTGCCTGATTTATGCTTTTGACCCTCTAATCGTGTTTCATTATTATCTTTTAGCACGTGACCATCGCTTGACCCGTGGTCCCGCATTTTTGCAATCATGACAGAACTCTATAGTGCGCCATAGGACAATTCTCAACATGCACATTAATTAACATTATGTCAATATCAGACCGCATCAGTCAACAAAACTGCACGGACATTACACTTCATCCCTTTTTCGGTGTTGATTATTTGAAACACACGGAACTTAATGGGGGTTTAGCCCAGCCCACACACGCCCGCGTGCAATAAAACATTAAGCAAAGACTTGGTGTGAAGTGGTTGTTGCGTGAACGCGTCTCATTTTCAAGGCACAAATCGATTGCTATGGCTCGAAAAATCTTAATTCCTTCTTTTTTTGATGCGAGAAGTCAAGCTGCATTGCGGATATTGACGAAGCCAAGACAAGGGAAATGGTGGTGCAAACGCTATGTGACAGTGGATTGGACATTTAAATAAAAGGAATCGCCCATTGTCTTCCCGTACTGAAAAAATGGCGCATCTTTAGCTTGGCATTTCACGTTGCAAGGTATGATAATTGCGTGAAAAAACATAAAGATTCAATTACAAAATGAGACTATTGTAGGGTCGAACTGTCAACAATTAGGGCCGTTTTGCTTGATCTTGCATTTGCTTCTTATCGGTGATTAAAAAGGTACAATTTAATCATAGAGCTCTTATCTCAGGGTGAGAAACGGACAAAAGTGAAAGTCGATCGGACCATTAGGCGCCGAGAGATGAATACTCATATGCAAAACATTGCTTCCCAAGAAAAGTCTAATGCCTGCATAGTTACAGCTAAGTTCTAAGGAGTCCTATCAACCATTCATTACAATATCTCCCGTCTCTTCGTGATTTCAGACTCTTCCGTTAACCCTATGAGCCCCATGTCGGTTCAGACAAATTGCTTTCTTGTTTAGAATTCCGTCTCCATGGTTCGCCGTTCAATCACCCACCCTTGTTTTTGTCATTTTAATCATTTCTTGGAGCTAAAACTCCCTTTATTTCGCGAAAAATATGACATTTCTGCAAAATATTTTTTGGGAAATTTCCCAGGAAAATGACAAAAGAAGAAGAAGAAAAGAAAAGGATGCGAACAAATTGTAAGTAACGGTATAACTAGAATATGCACTAGAGTATCTCTAGGGCATAGGCTTGTAATGTTAATTTGTGATAGGAAATGACATTCCCAATACGATCATTAGAATCCAAAGTAATGAATCTTTTCATGCAAGTTAGGCATCCTATTTGAACCAATGAAAATCGTAGTGAATGTTACTTCTTTCAAACTCCTGGGCACCACGGGGTCACTAGCAGGACGTATTTTAGACGACAGTTCACTCATATCATCTTGTTGTTTTGTTGTAGAGGTAAATTTGCTCTTCCTCGATTTCCTTTTAGGTGTTGGAATTTCTGTTCACAAATGTTGTTCGGCCCGATGGAGATAATAGTAGGGGTCGGGACTTCCGACGCACTTTATCTCTTCATATTGTTTTCACCATTTACTTTTGTGTCTTGCTGGTACATTTCTTTCAAAAGATTGATTGATGTTGTTGGGGAAATCATTTATGATGTTTTGAGGATGACAAAATAAATCAAAGACTATTAACGTGTTTAATTGTTGAGTAACATACTATGTAAATGATAGAATATGTAAATGATATTATCAAAGTCTATATTTGGAAGAACTAGAATACAGACTCTATGCTGAAGCTGAACTTATTCAGACTGTGTCCAGACCTTAAAGCTAAATCTATTCAGAAGTAGAATATGTTTAGACTTACGTCCAGATTGTAAAGTCTATTGCACTCAGACTCTACTTTAGACGAAAGACACTCAGACTCTACTTTAGACAAAAAACAACCATACTCTAGTTCCAACAGAATACTCTCAGACTTTACATACAGAACGAGACATAATTCCAGAACATGATAAGGTTTCGAACGAGACACAAGTTCAGAACGAAGCATGTTCAGAACAAAGTAACTTGACAAAATGTAATACAAGCCCAAATGTATAATGGTTAGTAATCTGGTTTGGATTCTACATCAAGATAGATTTAATTGACTCAATCTAATTGATTGACAATTGGATTTTGAATACAAGAACTTTCTATACGAATAAGCTCTACTTATGGAAACCAAGATTCTGTTTGTATGGGTGATCAGAATCAATTTGGGATTCTACTTTTGTCACTCAACGGCTACTAAATCTTCTAGATACAGATCTGTCCAATGGGTAGATTGGAAGATGATCCTCTAGATATTGTCCAACGGCTAGTTTGGAAGTGGAGGATTATTTAAGGAGATCAATGACAGATCAGAAAGTAAGAGACGGAGCGTAAAATTTATAATTCCAAAGTCTAAGCCAACTTTGATCATACACTTATCTCTTGTGAACTTAAACGTTTGTGATCGTGAGATAAATACCAAAAGAGTGACTTAGTGAGATAGTGCGATTTACCACTAAGTGTTTGCAAGTGCGATTTACCACTAAGTGTTTGCACTCAAAGTTGTAATCTTTTATTGATTGCATAGTGAAATCCGGCTAAAAGGCTATTAGCGTGGGAGAGTGGACGTAGACTTGATCTAAGTCAAATCATTATAAATTCTATGTTCTTATTATCTTCCTTGAACTCCTTTATTTTGTTTATAGTTCTATTTAATTGCTAAAGTCTGAACTCAATCAAAGTCTGTTGCTTTTCAGACTCAGTTTCAAAAGCAAAATAGTTTACTACGTTTCGCGAAAATTTTCTTCCACCTATTCACTCCCATCTAGGTGTTCCTACTAGCATTTTCAATTGGTATCAGAGCCAAGTGCTCATTTTATTAAAGTGTTTATATTTTTGAGTTAAAAGATCTTCTATAGTTAGTATCTTGGCACCAGGACTTATGGAAGGGCAAAGCAACACCAAGCCATCCTATTTTGATGGAAAAGAATACAATGTTTGGAAAAACAAAATGAAGGCATTCCTAAGATTCAAAGATCCCTTGCAATGGGATGTTGTGGAAAAAGGAATCAATCCCACTGCTACGTCTACATCAAATAAGAATGGTTAAGACAAAGAAACCAAACTCCCTGCTCCTATGTCTCGAACAGAAATGTCCAAAAGAGAAGCTCTTGATGCAAAAAGCCATTTATTCTTTATATTGTGCTTTCTCTCCTGCTGAATATAACCGAATTTCTTCATGTGAAACAGTTAAGGAAGTCTAGGATAGACTTCACGTCACTTATGAGGGAATTGATCGTGTAAAAAAGACAAAAATAAACTTCCTGCTTGGCCAATATGAATCTTTCAAGATGAAACCAGGAGAGTCAATTAGAGATATGTTCAGTCATTTTACAGAAATTGTAAACAGTTTGGCATATCAAGATCGTTGACACCTAAATTTTGGCGACTCGTTTAATCATTTATCGCATTAAAAAATTAAGGATTGATTTTAACCCCTAAAAAAAATTAATTAATTGCATAGCATGTAGTTTTAGGTACATTTATTTTTAATTTGCATTTACAGTGGGTCGGTGACAAATGGGTTCAAATTGGTGGTTCATAACTTTAATTTAAGAAGTTGAGCTAAACCTACGAAGGGAGTAAATCAGCCCAAGCCCTTATCCTCGTAGAGATTTTACGGATTTAATTTTGTGAGATTTCAATTCAAAAAAAAATATTGCGTTCGGAAAAGTAAATATTGCGTTCAGAAAAGAAAATATTCCATGTGAAAAAGAATTTTTCACGGATGTTGATTTGAAAGGGAAATTGAAACCCTAATTCTTGGCTTATAAAAAACGTTGTTCGCGTAGGGTTTTGAAGAGGCCACACAATAGAAATACACAGCTACATTGAGAGGTTTTTTAAGTTTTCACGTCGAGGGGAGCTTTTCTCGTTTTCTCTTGAGTTAAAGGAAAATTGAAAAAAAGAAGGGAGGAAGTCTTTTCCGTGGTGTTTTCCTTCGAAGAGAAGCACAAGAAAAGAAAAAGCCTAAGGAAAAAGTCAAAAAAAAAAAGAAGAAGGAAAATAGAGGGGAACGTGAATAGGGGGAAAGCAGAAGCGGTAGAGGTGAGGGGATGTTTACTGTTCATCGTCTCCCTTACGCTCGCCGCTCACTTCTGCCCTCCCTCTACTGGCTTTACTCCTGCTTCGCCCCCTACGAAGACCGGTTCTGCTTCGCCCCCTACGACCCCGGTTTTTTTTGTTCACTGCTTGCGGCCCCTGAAGACGGTAGGTCCTGATCTGAACGCCGGTTCACTACTGCCCGAGCCTTTTGCCCAGACGCTGCAATGCTCCACAGCCATCGTCGCGCCGACCTTCGAGCGGCACCGGAGCTCCGCCTCACCACGCGATCACCGCCGTCCACTGCACCCGCATAGTTGCTTGTCCTTCCTGTGACGCCGCTACCCTCCGATCTGCTCCGCCGTGCCTCTGCCTGCACCCCGCGCTCGCGCCACCGTTGCCGTTCCGCCAGTCATCCAAAGCTCCGCCCCGCTGGTTCTGCCCGCGAAGCCGCTGACCCCCTCCGCGCTCACACCCGAGCACAGACACCGCCTCCGTTCGATCTCGCCATTCCACCTACTACTGCTGCCTCGCCGATGCCTCTGCCTGAGCCCGAGTCGAGCTACTCCGCTCTCTATCGAGCCTGAGCAAGGTTGCCCGCTGCTGCTCCTCGCGACGCCACCGCTCCTCATCGATCTGCCCGTTGCCGATCTTCGCCGGAGTTCCGAACGCCGGTGACCCAACTCCCAATGAACCCCCACGAAGCTGCCAAGCTGTGAGAAGGAGAGAAAAGGAAAAAAAAAAGCTAAATTAATTTAGGTAGTTTTCCTTTTATTTATTCGCCTTATTTTATTCTTTATTTTATGTTATTTGTCTTTTTAGTATAATTATCCTTTGATATAAGATTGAGATTGCCCGACATGAAATTGCCTGTGAAATTTGGGGTTGACAGTCCGATTTTTGCGCCCGAAATTCGACTTGTAATCTCTTAAAAATTGCTAATCTGATCTCACGCTCGAGATTCGATTCGCGATTTTATTTAAAATTGGCCAACTCAATCTCATACGCGAGATATGGTTCGTCAATTTTTTGGATATCAATCTTGTCTTGCTCTGATATGCTGCCATGTCGTTTGAATTAATTTTGTTTTCGTAAAAAAGATCCAAAAAATGTGAGTTAGATTAGGTTTATTTCTTGTTTTAGGGTTTGCATATTTAGAATAGGAATTTTATTTCGAATTTCAAAAATATTTTTTGAAAAAAAAAATTTAAAAATAAAAAAAATCAAATCAATCAATTTAGGTTGCTAGTTTTTAACCTATGTTGCATGTTTAATTATGTGGCAATTTTAGATTTCGAATTTTATAAAAAAAACATAAAAAAATTATCATGCATATGTCATGTAGAATTAGGGCATTCTTCGCACGTCATTACGTGTTAGGATTGCATATTATAGGTTTAGATAATTTCTCCTCGATAGATCGCATGTTTTTGTTAGGAAAAATCATGCGCACGTCATATAGAATTAGGTTCATGAAATGCATGTCATTTAGTGATTGTTGCTAGGTTCCTTTAATTAGAAATTGTCCGTCATTATAATTAAGTCATTAGGTTAATTTAGATTGCACATTTAATTATTGCATTTCTTTAGAAATTATTTTACTCATGTCATATAGCTTAGGTTATATTGCCATGCCATATCATCTTAGATTATTAGTATGCATTGCATGATTCTCATTAAATAAGTGAAAACAAAAAATGAAATTGTGTGTTAATTAGATTTCATATCTAGGATTGTTGTTGTGAATTCTGATCTAACAACGCAGATGCTTTCGTTGTTACGAGGTAAGTCATTGCATTTTATTTATTTATTTGCTTTCCTTGGGTGTTAAATTGGTGGATTGCGCACCCACATGATCACCTCACATGTTAGGGAAATAGATTTAAAATCAGTTCAAAGTTGCCTGCAAAACATTTTTTTCAAAATAAAAGAAATTATACGAAAAGGGTATTAGAGAAGTCTAATGTAACCAAGTCCCCATATTCGAAGTCTCTAGTTCGTAGGAGTAAAATAATCCTCCCATTATTTTAGTCAGGTGTCTAATCTATCTATCATAAACTGATTAGTGGCGACTCCTTGATAAAAACTATTTGCATGTTAAGAAATTTGAACTTAAGTCGAGAATTGGTATGAGCTTGGAAGAGCCCAAGCTAAGTTTAGGTTTAGTAATCCATCAGCCAAACCCTAGGTGGTTCACCCCCGAAATTTTGGTCGCGACAAAGGTCATCCAATTTCTTCCTCAATGAAGGTCAACGAACTTCTGCGAGGTCCCTCAAAAGATTGGAATCATGTCAAGATATTAATTCGAGAGACTCAAAGGATTATGCCACTCTCCGTTAATGAGGAAATTGAGGTAAGTTATTCAGCTATTCCTATCAAAGTTCTTAAGTATATAAATGAGCTTTACTTAAATCTCAAATCTTCTCTTAAAAGGATCTTCGAACTAAGAAATGAGAATTCATGGTTTAGGCAACATGATCTTTCTCGAAAAGAAAAATTTGAAATTTTGCAAAAAGATTCTCTATAAATAAAAGAAAGTCGAGATTTACTTGTAAAAGAAAATGATTCTTTAAAGAAAGAATTTTCAAATATTTCGACAAAATTTTCAAAGGGTTCAAAAACATTAGAGCATATCATTTCCATACAAGTACCTTACTATAATAAGTCGAGACTTGGTTTTAATAAGGAAAGTGATTCTCTAATAGATTTTCCTAAAGGCAAGGAGAGACTGAGACGAAGACCTCCTAGACTTGCGTACAAGAAGCATTTTTAAAGAATCTTTACAAAATCTGTTGGTTGAAATGTCCTCAAGTGTTCAAATTGTGGAGACTCAGAACACTTTGAAAAAGAATATCCTAAAGTCTAGAGATCTGTTAAGAAAGATTGGGTAAAAGCAACATACTCTACTAACTCTCATGGACCCAAGAAAAAATGGGTACCAAAGAAAAGATAAATCATTTTTGTAGGAAATAAAAGAAAAGAAGAAAGAGAATTCGGTAAGGAATGTATCTTTTTTTTTTTTTTAATTTGATTTGGGCACATAATTCTCAATATACTTGATATTCGATATATTATCTTTGTGACTTGATTGATTTAGATTTTATTATGACCGTATTCTATGATTTGTTTTATTGAAAGAAGAAACGTGTGATCATTTTTGTGATTCGTGAGTTCAGATTTGATTTAATACGTGTGATTATTTGAGATAATTTAGATTATTTTTCTAATTTTATGCTCTCTAATTTTGTCATATTTTGCAAAGTGAAAATCTGTTTTATGTGATATTAATTTATTGTACAAAGACCCATCCGTGGGTAGTGCAATTGGTTGAGAGTTCTTCCTTCATCACTAAGGTCGAGAGTTCGAAACCCTGCGTTGATAGCGATTTAAGTGGGAGGCCATGGCGATGGGCTGCTGTGCTAGTCTTTCCGAGGTATAGGGGCTTGGTTCTCAGGAGCCATTCGGGCACGGAGGGCATGTGGCGGAGTCCTCGGTCACCAAAAAAAAAAAATTATTGTACAAAGATATTCTTTGCCTAAATACTTTGTTATGATGAGTTTAGAAAGAATATTTACTTATCTATGGAGATTTTATATTTTGTTCTCATAAAATGGACGGATCCAAATTGATGAATATCAAAAAGGAAATGAGTTGATTGTAGAAATTTTTTTAAGGGAAGAATGATCGCAAATCTACGCAAATCATGGTGCAATCAGAAAAGTATCTCATGCGAAGATTGCAAGTTTGATCCGCAAAATCAGAGGAAGGAGGCTAAAAAATTCTCTTCCTTGTGCAAAGTTTTTGCAAATTATTGAGGAAATCCCTTATGTGTCGTATGAAAGGAGAAGAAAGTGAATCAAAAAAGAAAGAAAAAGAATCGTGATCATCTCAAAAAAGCAACAAATTGAGGGGGAGCATTGATCAATTATGAAAAAATCTTTTTGAATCGATTGTGATCTTGATTATTATGGAATGAAGGAAAATGTAAATATGTAAGAATTTAAGTTTTAAAAAATCTGGTTAGTGCATCTTTTATTACCTTTTGTCATTAACAAATCTCTTATTTGTATTATCATTTTATTATGACAAAAAGGGAAAGTGAATTTTATAATCTATCTGTGATTTTTATATGATCTAAGTGATTACATATCTTTGATATTCCATTTACTTTGCAAAAGCTAATTTTTTTAGAAATTGTGTTTCATGCAAGATATATTTGTTATCTTTTTATGATCTCTATGTGATACTTTTTCCATTGTTATCGTTTTTTGATTATGACTAAAAGAGGAAGAGAATATAAATATGCACATGTGTTAATATTAGTTATTGAGCTGCGATTATTTTTTTTTATATATAATTATGTTCAATCTATTTGCTATCTTCTGCTATCTAATGATTCGAATCACACTTTTTGAAAATCTAAAATTTGACGATTGATTTATCAATATTTTAGAATGTGTGATTACACATCTGTATATTCAAATATTGTTTTGTCATCATCAAAAAGGGGGAGATTGTTAGGGAAATCTTTTATGATGTTTTGAAGATGACAAAATAAATCAAATGCTACTAACATATTTAATTGTTGAGTAACAAACTATGCAGATGATAAAACATGTAAATGATATTATCAAAGTCTATACTTGGAAGAACCAGAAAACAGACTCTATGCTAAGATTGAACTTATTCAGACTATATCTAGACATTAAAGCTAAATCTATTCAGAAGCAGAATATGTTTAGACTTACATCCAGATTGTAAAGTCTATTATACTCAGACTCTACTTTAGGCGGAAGACACTTAGACTCTACTTCAGACGGAAGACAATCAGACTCTACTTTCGACATAACACTCTCAGACTTTATATACAGAATGAGACACAAGTCCAGAATGTGACAATATCTAGAGCGAGATGCAAGTTCAGAACGTAGCAGATTTTGAATGAAGCATGTTCAGAACAAAACAACTTGAACGAACGTAATACAAGCCCAAATGTATAACGACTAGTAATCTGGTTTGGATTCTACATCTAGATAGATTTGATTGACTCAATTTAATTGATTGACAATTGGATCTTGAAAACAAGAACTTTCTATGCGTAGAAGCTCTACTTATGAAAACCAATATTCTATTTGTATGGAGGATTAGAATCAATTTGGGATTCTACTTTTGTCACTCAACGGCTACCAAATCTTCTAGATACAGATCTGTCCAATGGGTAGATCTATATACTGTCCAATGGTTAGTTTGGAAATGGAGGAGTATTTAAGGAGATCAAGGATTGATGAGCAAGTAAGAGACGGAGCGTAGAATTTATAATTTCAAAGTTTAAGCTAACTTCGATCATACACTTGTCTCTTGTGAATTTAAACGTTTGTGATCGTGAAAGAAATACCAAAAAAGTGACTTAGTGAGATAGTGCAATCTAGCACTAAGTGTTTACACTCAAAGTTGTAATCTTTTGTTGATTGCATAGTGGAATCCGACCAGAAGGCTATTAGCGTGGGAGAGTGGATGTAGGTTTGATCTAAGCCGAACTACTATAAATTTTGTGTTCTTATTCTCTTTCTTGAACTCCTTTATTTTGTTCATAGTTCTATTTAACTGTTAAAGTCTGAACTCGGTCAAAGTCGGTTGCTTTTTAGATTCAGTTTCAAAAGCAAAATATTTTACTACGTTTCGCGAAAATTTTCTTCCACCGATTCACCCACCCTTCTGTTGTTCCTACTAGCACTTTCAGATGTCCCCTTTGTTCCGATCTTAGCCATGGACAGCTACCCATTTCTAAATAAATGGCTTGAAGTCTTCCCCAAATTCAATTACGAGGGGAAAAAAAAACATAGAAACATTATCAAAATCTAAGATTTTAGCAAAAAAGTTAAATGAATGTCCAATATTTGTTATCAAAATGAATGACGTGTGAGACCCATCCGCGCTTTCACCTCGCGAAAAAAAGAACCTATTATTAAGAGGAACAAAACGAATTTGAATAGTCAAAAGATCAGCATGAATTGGCAAGAAAGTAATGTATCCCCTTGAGTTTGTTCAAAAGCATCTTATGATTTTGAATTTATTTTAAAAAGTCGTATATCTTAATACTATTATCGCCAAAACCTGAAGTTGCCTCACATAAAAACAAAAATAAGAATACTCTGGAGAGTAAAAGAATAATGCGGTTTCTTGACAAGTATTTTTACCAACGTATTTTTGCCAATGTATCTTGGTATTTTGAATATTCATACAAATTGGAGAAACTTTTATGCTTGCGTGAACAAATAACATTTTCGAGATGGGTTGCGTAAAATATCATTTTCGCTGTAAAACATCTTTTGACTTGATATCTTTGTTGAATTTGACATCAATGGAACGTCGACGAAGGGAATGATAGTCTAATTTTAATAATGGGAAAACCCCCGATTCATCATCACATCGGGGACTTATGACCGGATCGAAAAAGCAACCCCTAAATAGAGCAAGAAAAAAAGGGCACGCGATAGAGGCAAAAAATCTATGATTAAAAAAGCAGGATCGACGTTTGTTCAAAAGCATCTAACTCATGTAGAAGACCCAAATAATGTTGGGTTGTGTTCACACAGTGCGACAATCCCAAGATCCTTGATTGGCAATCATTTCAGTTTACCCACTATGGAGCCAACAGGTGTAGGGTCTTCATCTCCCCGAGGAACCCAGATTGCTAGTGTATCTCTCAGATATTCTCTTTCCATGCTTAGGAAAAGGTCCCTCGTATTACGATTGCCTTGGAGTTGACTAGCAACAATGTCATCTTACAATCATTTCTCTGAATCTTGTCACATGTGATCTGACTATATTAATGGTTTCAAGGAGATTTCACTGATCTAACATCATCGACAATCACATTGATTTGCTTCGTAAAAAATAGAACATCAAGGATTTGTTAAACAGACAATTAGCATTGCTCCTATAGCTGAAATTGGAGGGAAGTGTGTACACTTGCAATGTGGGCAGTCAAATTGACGTGCGCACCTCCAAATTCTCGACCACATCCAAAAATTCCACAGTTTTGTCTCCCCGTGACAGTAGTTGACCAACTGTCCCTCGACACGCTCAGAGACCGAAAGTGGTGCTGATTGCTGGGTGCACTTGCTTTTCGATACCCCTAGATAGACATGATAAGTACTCTTTTTTATTATAGAATATTCTAATTTATTTTTTTATTTGAAATTGAAATAGCGATTTCCTTCTTTCATCTTGTGTCAAATTCGCCTCGAAAAAAAGAGAAATATTTATTCTCTTTTATTAATAACTTTTTTCGTAAAATCTCGTCTATTCCAACACAGAACAAAAAGGACAATATAAAGTTGTCGCACTCTTTTTTCTCTCTTTTTGACATTAAGGATGTCATGATCAATTATCGCCATCATAAGTGCAATTGCAAATTCTAAATCATTCATCTCCAATTGCGATGGACCATAGGTGCCCATCGTGGTGCAGAGGTCAAGCTTGCTTGATAGCTTTTGCCTAGAGAGGTGGGCCTCGACAATGACCAGTGAGGAAGAAGATGGAAAAAGAAAAAGAAAACAAAAGATAAAAAAAGAATTAAAAAAAGATTTCTTTTTTACTTGAGATATAGTCATGATATTGAATCACTTTTCTAAATATGATCAAAACACCAAAATAAAATTTTCGATCACAGACCACTAAGCAAAAGAAAATTAATCATTTTCCTTAAAAAAAAATTCCCCAACAGCATTTTATTTTTTATGAAGTTTTCTTTCAAACAAACACATCCCAAGATACATATATTCGGTTAGGATTTTACTTGCGTCAGTTTCCATGGCTCATTTAACTCGGAAATTGAGACGAAAACAAATCGTGAGCCATCTAGGACCTACATATTGTGAACACAACTTTAAACCACAAGTATTTTCATAGCGTCCGAAAGTGATGAGCAACGAGGCTTCATGACTATCTGTTGAATGCAGTAGCCAATCTGATCATTTAATAGCCACAGATGTAAGCTTTGATCTTGCTCGCTAATCCCCAAACAATTCCTTACAAACGATGAGTATGAAGTCACGGTCACTCATATGTATAATGTTAAAAGACGAAATACACAAAGTCGTAACCTACAAGACTAGAATTACTCCCAGCACCAGTGAAGTGCCGAAGAGAATTCAATCTCCGAGAACTAAGCAAATGATTTTAGCAAAGCCATAAGAGTGGAATTTCATATTACCAGGACTTGAAGGCGGCGAAGGAAAGGCTTAAAATTAATCAGATCCTTTCGTCGCAACGAGGCCCCATCCTGGACTTTCAACTCTGGATCAACCTTTGGCGAAAGCAATCCAATCAATAAGTTCAAGATAGTGATTCCGATTTTATACGAGATAGTATAAAACTATTGAATATAATAGATCCTCAACATGTAATCTGTTGAATTAATATCTCGAGTTTGAGGTCTTATAGATCTGATCTGTAAGGAAGCTTTTGATTCGTTCGAAATCTGTCATTCCCCATCTCAATCAGATTTGTTTCATTCATTCTTGGGCGTTGGTCGCCGATTAGTGCGGTCTTTCATGAGAGAGAGACAAGCCGCGGAGAAAAGATGCCGCACGGTGAAGACTCCTTGAGAGCCCGCACAAAAGGACGAGCGCACAAGTGTGCTTGTAAGTTCAGGCGTGCGGTCGTGAAGAGTTCATGAATGCATAATAATTTTGTGACGAGAGTTTATATCTTTATTTGTAGATATTTTAGATTTAAACTTAAATTTAGGTATAGAAAAATACTTAAATACGTAAGGCAATTGTAATTTTGATTATCCAATTATAGTAAATTATAAGTTCCGCTACTTAGATTGGACCACGTAAATATATTATATTCTATTATTCATTATTTATTTCTCTGATATTTTTGTGTTGACTTAATTTACAAGATCTTATCGTTTTTACATTAATATTTCAATATAATCGGTGAAAAGTACACTCAACTAGAGGTCCATCTATGCACACTTTCTATAAGTGACGTGTCATATGTGGGTAATAGACCAACATACAAAAAAATATTCAATTCACTATTTTCTTTTCGTCAGATACTAAAAGAGCCCTGGACGGAGGACACCCTGTAACGTGAAAAGATTGTTAACTTGTCTTTTCTAGTGAGAAGGAATATAATTATATCTTTCATCAAAAAAAGGTGATTGATCCAATAAAGTAACCAAAGCTCATATGCAATCAACTTTTCTAAATACTATAATGTCACGATCTCGATAAAAACCTTTGAATTCGCAAGGTATATCGGCGGTAAAGTGGAAATTAACATGAATAAGCATAATTTAGCTAGTTCCGAAGGAGACGATAGGAGTTGCTATTGCGACCGCAAGATGTGATATCCTAAACATGATATACAAATAATTAAATACTCCCTCGTATGTTTTGACTAGACCTGCTTATTGGGCGGGCCTTCTTGGGCCCGAACTTGTAGAGATCCCGCCCAAGCTAGTCCAGGCCCGAACTTGTGGGCTAGGGCAAGTGCCCAGGCCCCCCCCAGGGAAAAGCATAGGCGGGCCTGCCCGCCCATTTGCCACCTTTCTTTTTATTATCTTGTTTCCGTTACTTTCAATAGAAGACCCTGATTTTTTTTCTTGACTAGAACCAAATGTATTTCGAACTGCCAAAACAGAAACTTACCATTCTCTTTTAAGTAAGACATCAAGCATCAATCAGTCAAAAGCAAATGTATTAGATCTTGTCATGATATTTGTCAATTTGCTTCTCTTATCCACAAAAATATTTCTGATGGTAAAGAAAAACTCGAGAAATTATTAGTCGGTTATCAAAATTACTTTATCCATTCGTGCCTATGTACAGTGGTGCATATGGCTATATGATAAAGCGAACACAATCTATTTAACTTCAAGGTCAAAGAACGAACACATAAAGGACTAGTGACCATCGACTCCTTGATATGTGAAATATGTTGAATGTCAAACTTCCGAAATTGATCCAAAGAAAGAGGAATTCTTTCCAAAATCAAAATACAACGTGGGGAAAATGAGGAAAATAAACTTGTTATGACGTAGATAGTTGTTAAAGCATTGTAACTGCCCTATTATTTATTTATCTAGAATTCCCAAAAGGCGACAGTCAGCAGCTTATTGGAATATACCTAAACATAAAAAGCCAAATAAAATCACCTTCAAACCGTCAAGGCACGGAAGGCAAATTGAAAAATTGAGAAGGGGGGCTTTGTCCATGACAATCCACAACGCTCCTAACCCCAGCGCTTACATCGGGCCAGCTTTGCCCTAGCCTTTTGATAAATACAGGCAAACACTGCAATACTGGTGTCACCACCTGCACTTCTCAATTGCAACTGCAAGAGATGATGGACGGCTCTAAAACCGATTGATATGGACCTTAGGAGAATTACACGACAAAAGCTACCTCTTCATTCAGCTAAAGCCAAGGACTTTTTCTCTGCAATCCACATGCAACACGCTGCTTCAAGGAACACCTAGACTCATGGGGCGCTGGTGGCCGCCGACGCCGCTGCCACCAACACCTCGGCCATCACCAACACACCCCCAAATGCTCTATATGTGGAACAAGGTTGATGAGCTTATATTTGAGATCAACGACCTTGATCTAAAGGTCCATATAGGTCGACCACCTTGGATTTGCGACTTGAACTACAGAGAGAGATAGAGGTAGATGTACTCGTGCTTGGGGCGATAGTTGATGGAGCTGGAGGCAAGCTACTATTATAAATAATTACGATATTTCTCCATGCTATAAATAATTAGAATATTTTCCTTGATTCTCCATATCTCTCAGTATTATATATGTATTTTCATTGATTGCGCATATCCCTAATCGTTTATAATTTGACCTACTTTTCTTTTTGGTCTCACGGGTGTATGGGGTGTCTGTTTAGGAGGGGAGAGCTTGAAGCACCCTAGCTTCAATTGGGGCTTCTACAAATTGTTCTCGAAGCAGGATTTTTTGTATAGAATTGCCCTCACTTTAGCCATCGGAATGACCGCACAGGCAAAGACTTGATAGGTCGTCGAGCTCGGGCCCTCATTTGAGATTAAGTTGCCACTTGAAGTACTTATTTAAAATATCATACACTCCAAACCCTCTTTCCCACTTTAAGCCGATTATTCATGCTTTCGTTGACAATATAATTTGAATAAGTGAAAGTGCAGTGTGCATATGGTAAAATAATTCGGGTCCATTTGGTAAGACTTATGTTCTGGGAATAATTTCTTTTAAAAAATAAGCTTTTTTTCTATTTTCTAAAACAATTTCTAAGTAAAAGAGTGCGTTTGGTAACAATACAAAATTTTCATTCTTAGAATGGAAAAAGATTAGGAATGTGTTTGGTACGATCCACAAATTTTTTTTGTAAAATATAATTTTTTTAATTTTTTAATAATTTTTAAAGATTTTTTTCTTTTGTTATTCTTCCTTGTCACGGCCAACGGTGGCTAGCGGCAACGGCGATTAGTGGTCGGTAGCGGCGGTTGGCAATGGCGGCTAGTAGCAACTGGACAGTAGCATGTGGCGATGGAGGCCAAGGAGGAAGAAAAGAAGAAAGGAAAAAGAAAAAATAACTTATTTTTAGAAATTGTTTTCGAAAACAAGAATTTACTTTTTTCTACTTTTTGTTTTCGTTCCAAATCTATTCCTCGGCCAAATTTCTATTTCGAGAAATAAAAAATTAGTTGACATTACTAAATAGATTTTATGTTCTTTCTTTGTTCGGAAAACAAAAGAACGAAATCGAGAGAAATATAAGTGTTACCAAATAGATCCTTCATTGCCAAAATGGTGTGCACAATTTACGAAATAGTGGACCGCCCTTTACATTTGAGCCTTTGGATTCCCTTTTTTCAAGGTCTCACTTCGCAATAAAACACATGCGCGAACGTTACATAATAATAAAATTTAGAGATGTGTCAAATCAGTTCATACATGTTCTTATTAGGGTTTAGGGAAGACTCTTTCAGGAATTAAAGCATACATGTACTCATTAGCACGGGGAGAAAAGGGAGCGAGTAGATTAGAGAGGGGTTGAACGGGTGGGAGGAGCAAGGGGCGGAATATTCGTAATTTCGTGAATGATATGAAAATCACCTCATCTGTAGATGGCCCATCAAGGCAATGCGAATGGCCCAATGACGTATTAGGCCCACACGTGCGACAGCCCAACCAGGCCCACTTCATTTCTCAGGCCCGATCCTTCTCAACACCTGAAATAAAAAGGAAGAATGATATCAAATTATCCGGGAAAAAAATTAAATATCTTCTTCAACCTCTCGTTGTGTAACATCCGGGCTATGGGAGACGCACCAGCAGACCCCTCGCTTCGCTAGTAAGCTCCGACCCGGGGGAAAAATGGCCTTTGCAACCACGAAAATCACCGAACTGCCACTGCACAACGCTCTCCCTTGGACCCTCGCAACTTCTCCAGCTCCGGCAAGAGCTCTCTCCACCTCCTCTTTGCCTCTCCGAAGCTGCCGCGGCCTCGCGGAGTGAATCAAATATCGTGCATGTTAGAGAAGCATCGACGCTATTTTTATCTTGCGCCTAGTGGGATGTCCATTGCTGCGTTATCTTCTCTTTTCAGTAAAGAAGAAGTGGGAAGAAGGTGCCGAATTCTCTAACGTGCAGTGCCCCAGCAACCATTTCTAGGGTTTCTGATGAACTTGCAATCCTTTTGATAACGCAAAGGATCAAGTGCTGCTTAAAAGCACGAGAAGGGATTCTTTTTTAGGCTCGATCCTCAGCCTTCAAACCAGAAAAGTTCAGGTCATTTTGTTCCCTTCTTTTCTAATGACTTCTTGCGAGCAATTCAGCGACGCACGACCTGCACAAATTTTTTGGATCAAACTCGAACCCAACTATAAACTCAAAAACCACGTATTTGTCTTGCTATTAGGACCAAACAATTTGATAAAACCGTTTTCCGACAACCCGTCTAGGCCGTGAAGATCAGTAGGGTGACGGAAGGGGAAGACGAGCACGATCAGGATGATACGTACCAATGAGGAACCAGTTTTGCAAGCGAGGCTAGAGGTTTCACTTATCTTGCTTGTACTGATGCATGGAGGTGAGATGGAAGCGTGAATTGCCTCCGTAATCAGTCACCATGTCAATTATAAAAAACTAAAGAATCGGAAGTCCAAAGTATATTAGATAGTCACATCCCTATTTATTTATTTGAGTTACTAAGTTTATTTTATTTGGGGTCTAGTCCCCAATTATTTTCTTTGGTGGAGAATGATATTCACTCCTTTAAAAGTTTCAATTTAAAATTTTTCAGTTTACTTAAACTTTTCTTTGATTGGAAAAAATCCACTTACCGGGATTTTTTAATTTATGATTTCAATACTGTTACCCAATCATTTTCTTTTTTAAATTCTCTGATCTAATGCTAAATTAAGTCAAGAAAATAGGAGGTCTTGGGAAGTCAAAAAAGAAAAAGAAAAAAGAAACTGGCAGAACCATTCTCCCTGTTTCCTCAGTAGAAGAAGCGTGGCTGATGTTGTACCGTGCATACCGTGCATTTTGCAAAACGACGGTACCGTTAGCTAATCATTTCCCATTAAGGAAACATAATTGTGTTGGAATTCTAGGTGAGACGAAGTTGCTTATAATTGGGTCCCTCTAGCATGACGGCACGTTTAGCTAACAGCGGGGGGACCAGCACAAACGTTTTCTTCCTCCAGCAGAAGCATGTGTAAACTTGCCAACCGAAGCACAAGCATGGGGAAATGTGTGGTGGAGGGTTCACAGTTTGCTTCATAAGCTAACCGTACAGTTAGCTAATCATTTCCCCTTACAATTAATCGTTTGAATTTCCAGGTGTTTTCCTTTTCGTTTTCCTTTCATTTCCTTTTTCTTTTACTGTTCGTCATGAACTTGTAGATTCTCCGAACAATCTAACACAGATTACTCACCAGAATGTCCTAAGGCCCTGACAACTCATCCTCCTTCAATTCTGCCCTTCCATGCCAAGCACGAGTTCAGCCTTCACGCCGCTCACCGAGCTCCACGTGCAAGCGACCGTCGCCCGCTTGAAGAGACTTGGCGTCCAGGGCTTCGGGATCAGACTTTCTGAAGTCATCGAGCAACAACTTCGCACTGCACTGCGTCTTCAATGGAGCTCTGAAGTTGGAATAGGCCTGCCATGCCGCCACCTCGAGACTCTCCGAGACCCTGATCCTCTTCCTCCCCAGACCCTCGCGTGCACTTCACGCGCCGAAACCCTAATCCCTCCGCACTATTGCTCACCTCGCTCTCTCCACATTGCTTCAAGTTCAACATCACTTCACCGCATAAAGTCATTTTTCTTGATCTGCGAATCAGAAAAAGAGTCCCAATGCAGAAATCAAATCGGAGTCAATTACAGCATTAAAACAGAATTTTCCGGCCATTCTGAAGTTGTGGGGGCTCCGGATACCACGCTCATCGCTGCCCAGATGATGGCTGGCAAGTGAGTCAAGGTCGGCAGGAACGATCAGGGTTTGGCAGCGAAAACCCTATATTAGTTTTCGATCCGCTTTGTAATTGTTTTAAATTATTTCATCTCAAGTTGAAAATAAAGGGAAAGGAGGCAATAATTCAAAAGGCACGTTCGCTTCCGGAGTTTCCAAATAAAACCCTGACATCTATCCTGTTAAAAGTCCGTTGAAGTCTGCAAAATTCAGCGACTGCGATTCTAGCACAGAGAGATGAATTACTTTTTAATCTCCGATGACTTCAAATACTATTGTTTTGTTCTAGCCGTCTCCACTTATATGTACAGTAATATAGTCAAGCGTCATGTCAACCAAAGTGCAACTTGTGGGCAAAAAGGTAAAAGAAGAAGAAGAAACAACAGCACATGCAATTTAGAGGATCCACATGATAATTTTTTTTAAAAAAAAACAGCAATAACAACATCATCACAGACGATTAATGTTGATCCACGAACTAAACGACCATGATTTATTTCCAAACTTGGTTCAGAAATTCCTCGAATTTCGTCACGAAACTGAATTATTATCACTCATGATTAGCCATATTTTGGATTGCAGCCAGGGGTGCTTCAACGTTCACCAGGCAGAAACAAAGGTCCCCATTCGCTCTAAACGACCAAAGCCGGACAAGGCCACCCTTTCTGAGTCTGTTCCCCGCACTCGGGGGTGTGACAGCGGTCCACTCCTTGGTCAACACATAAGAAAAATGATTGCTCTTGTTATTCCATTTCTTGAGCTGCAGCCCATGGCGTACTTGTAGACAAGGCTCGATTAGGGAAACTGTAATGTCCTCCCTGTTGTCTAGGGCTTGGATCTCTCCACTGGTCAAGAAATTTGCTCGAATCTGCCCCCTGGGTATGGAGAGCCAACCATTGCGTCGCTTCAAGTCAGAGGCACACAATCTCTTCTCTAGCACGAGCATCACTCCCAGGCCATGCATCTCCAGTATTTTGTTCCAGAAGATTTGCGGCAATTCGGTCGGTCGGGTTTGAGCCCTGGGAGAGAGACTTAGCAGTCCCTCGTGAACTAAGTGAGAAGTTTTCACCAAGACATGGAAAGATGACCAATCGATTTCCATCTCTCTCTCCCCATGAGACTGTGACGGCTTGGGCTGCACTCGCACGAGGATTTGTCAATTTCACAATATAATACCCACATATAAAAAGCCTCAAAATAGAAGTGCTTCTACGATATTATTTGTTAAATGAGATGCTTAAACGAGTTAAACACCCGTATGAGGATTTGTTTAGGAGGGTACAATCTTTGTCAACTTCACAAAATGAGGATTTGCTTAGCAAAAGATCAAGTTCACGTCCATGACGAGTTGCACCATGAACCAAAGAGAAGATGAGCCCTTGTAAAGGGCACTTAGCAGATATTTGAAATCACGTGAGCTAAAGAAAGCTTCAGTTTTTTTTCCTTCCTTCGGATCATGTTTTTTCCTTAAGCAAAACAAATGAACCCTACATATCTCTGTCAACTTCACAAAGTGAGGATTTGCTTAGCAAAAGATCAAGTTCACATTCATGACGAGTGGCACCATGAACCAAAGAGAAGATGATCAAGGACACTCAGCAGATATTTGAAATCGAGTGATTTAAATAAAGCCCTTTTCTTTTCGGGATAACTTTTTTCCCTTAAGCAAAAAGCAATCCTGAACCAAAAAGCAACAAAAGCCACACTAAAATGAACAGATCTTGACGAGTGATGAACTTAAGAGAGAATGAAAGGGTAAATAAAATATTCAGATATCAACGTTCACAAGTTTGTGCCCTTCAAATTAATATGTCAGAGTTTCGAAAGCTTACCCGAAGGTGCAATCTACTCGTAGGTAGTGCAGAGTAGCACCGCCGCGGCCACTAAAACTGACCCATCTGATCACCAAACGTTTCTAGCCGTTTCAAGGAAGGAGGAAGGAACATAAAAAAATAAAAAATAAAATAAAATAAAATAAAGGGAGGAGGAAGGAGGAAGGAGGAAGAAGCGTAATGTTAAACGGAAAGGGGGCCTGAACTCTTGGGAGTTGGCTTTGCTCCATCTTCATAAATTTTTAGTAATGTAACTACGGGAGAGACCTCTAAAATCGAAGATATTCCTTCATTTTACACCGGGTTTGCCTGATTTACGCTATTAACCCTATAATTCTGTTTCATTATTATTTTCTAACCTAAGTTTTTTATCATGTGACCATCGCTTTACACGTGGCCCCGCATTCTTGCAATCTTGTCAGAACACTACGTTACGACGATTCTCAACATGCACATTAATTAACATTATCGTGTCAGGCCGGATTCTGGTTATCAAAAGCAGAAAGCATCAGTCAACAAATGGGAGATTATACTTCATCCCTTTTTGGGGTATCAATTGTTTGAAACACACGTAACTTAATGGGGCTTTATTCCACCAACACGCGCCGCGAGCAAGAAATCATTAAACAAAGACTTGGTGTGAAGTGATTGTCGTGTGAATCAAGGCACAAATCGATTGCTATGCTCGAAAAATCTTACTTCCTTCTTTTTTGATACGAGAAGTCAAGCTGCATTGCGGATATTGATGAAGCCAAGACGAGGGAAATGGTGGTGCAAACGCTATGTGACAGTGGATTGGGTATTTGATAAAAGGAATTGGCCATTGTCTTCCCGTATTGAAGATCATAAAGATTTAATTACAAAATGAGACTACGGTAGGGTCGAACTATGAACAATTAGGACCGTTTTGCTTGATCTTGCATTTGCTTCTTATCTATGATTAAAAAGCTATAATTTCATCATAGAGATCTTATCTTGGGGTGAGAAACGGACGAAAGTGAAAGTCGATCGGACCATTAGGTGCCGAGAGATCAATACTCATGCAAAACATTGCTTCCCAAGAAAAGTGTAACACCTGCATAGTTACTGCTAAGATCTAACGAGTCCTATCCACCATTCATTACAATATCTCCCATCCCTTCTTTTTTTCAGCCTCTTCCGTTGACCCTATGAGCCCCATGTCGGTTCAAACAAATCGCTTTCTCGTTTAGAATTCCGTCTCCATAGCTCACCGTTTAATCACCCGCCCCTCTCTTTGTCATTTTAATCAGTTCTCGGAGCTAAAGCTCCATTTATTTCATGAAAAATATGACATAAGTAATGGTATAACTAGAATATATACTAGAGTATCTCCAGGGGATAGGCTCGTAATTTTAATTTGTGATATGAAATGACATTCTCAATACAGTCTTTAGAAGCCAAAGTAACGAATCTTTTCATGAAAGTTAGGCATCCTATTTGAACCAATGAAAATTGTGGTGAATGTTACTTCTTTCAAACTTTTGGACACCACAAAGATCACTAGAGGTCGTATTTTAGACGACAGTTCACTCGTATCATCTTGTTGTTTCATTGCAGAGGTAAATTTACTCTTCCTCGATTCCCCTTTGATGTTGGAATTTCTATTCACAAGTGTTGTTCGGCTCGATGGAGATAATAGCATGGGTCGGGACTTCGACTTGCTTTTTATCTTGTCATATTGTTTTCACCGTTTGCTTTTTTGTCTTTCTGGTACATTTCTTTCAAAAGATTGATTGATGTCCCCTTTGTTCTGATCTTAGCCATGGACAGCTACGCATTTCTAAATAAATGGATTGAAGTCTTCCCGAAATTCAATTACAAGGAAGAAAAACACAGAAACATTATCAAAATTTAAGTTTGTAGCAAAAAAGTTCCATGAATGTCCAATACTTGCTATCAAGATGAATGATGTGTGAGACCCATCTGCGCTTTCACCTCACGGAAAAAAGAAAGAAAGAAAAAAGCCTAGATTAAGAGGAACAAAACGAATTTGAATAGTGAAAAGATCAACATGAATTGGCAATAAAGTAATGTATCCTCTTGAGTATTTTCTCATGATTTTGAATTTATTTTCAAAATTCCTATATCTTAATGCTATTATCGCTAAACCTGAAGTTACCTTACATAAAAACAAAAATGAAAAAACTCAGGAGAACAAAAGAATAATGCGGTTTCTTCACAAGTTTTTAGCATTTTATTTTGGTATTTTCATTATTCACACATAGTAGAGAAATTTTTACGCTTGCATGAATTAACGATACTTTCGACATGGGTTGCTTAAAATATCACTTTCGCTGTAAAACGTCTTTCTACTCGATATCGATGTGGAATATGACATCAACGGAAAGTCAAGAAGGGAATGCTTAGCCCTTATTCTAATGGTGAACATCCGAGCCATCGCATCGTGACCTCCATATGCTCGCATGGACGGATTACTGACTCCTATGGAGAGAGCAACCGCCTAAATAAAGCAAAACAAAACAAAGGGCGGCACGCATTAGTGGGGAAAACCTACGGACTTTAAAAGCAGGATCGATGTTGACAAAAGCATCTAACTTTCCAGATAATAATGGGGAAGAATCATCTCGATTGGAATTATTTCCCTTTACCCACTATGGAAGACAACAGTGGAACGCTTCTCGACCTGCGATCTATATTCTCTTTCCATGATGATACCTTTTCATAATTCACATCTCCCACCACTTAGACATAACAGATATGATCAGACGATAAAACTTTCTAAAGGGGCAATAACATTGGAAAGACAAAAGTGGCTCTGAGAATCTTGGATACCGAGGAAAAGGTTGCTCATATTGTGATTGCCTTGGGAGTTAAGTAACGATAATGTCATCTTACAGCCATTTCTCTGAATCTTATTACATGTAATCCGACTATATTAAGGATTTTGTGATGATCTCACTTATCTAGCATCATCGACAATCGCGTTTATTTGCTTCGTAAAAAATAGAACGTCACAGATTTGTTAAACGGACAATTAGCATTCGTTCTCCTAAAGCCGAAATTGGAGGGCAAGTGTATGAACTCGCAAAGGGGGCAATCAAATTGATGTGCGCACCTAAAAATTCTCGACCGGACGTCAACAAATTCCACGGTTTTCTCCCCCCTTTAATCGGGAACGATTACTTTAAAGTTCGCGTAGCCGGCCAACTGCCCCTGGGACTCACTTAAAGTGAACCAAAGTGGGTTATGAGCACGGTAGCTTCGCGTAGCGTTTTATGCCCACTGTGGCCGAAAGATGTGCACCCTTTTCTCTGTCTCTATTTTTGACGTTAAAGTATGTCATGGTCAATGACCACAATTATCAGGAGATTTAATTGCCCGAACAATTACGTATTCTATATTATTCAATTTTTTTTTATGAGACAAACGAAATTTAATGGTGTATTTATTTGAGAAGAATGATATTTTTAGAATTAATTTCCCGAAATTTCACAAAAAAATGATTAGTTAACTAAAAATACTTTCGATCAAATAAAATATTCATGCATACAATTAGGAAAGTGAATTCTTTAATCTAAGAAAGTAAAAATATTTTCTGAAATCGCTCATCTTGAATTGCGATTGGGCCACAAGGCAGTAAGGTCAAGCTCGCTTGACACCTCTCGCCAAAATAGGTTGGCCTCGACGATGGCCAATGAGAAGGACGAAGGAAAAAGAAAAAGGAAATTAAAAAAAAAATGTTTAAAAAGTGATTTCTTTTTGCCGAGATATAGTCATGCTATTGAAATCATTTTCCAAATGTGATCAAAACACCAAAAATTATTTTTGGTCACATACAATCAAATAAATAAAAATGAATCATTTTCCTAAACAAATGATTTTCCAAAAAGTATTTTCCTTTTTTTTTTTTTTTATGAAGTTTTCTTCCAAACAACACGCCTTAAGGTGCGTTTGTCCATTTAGAATTTTTCTTGCATTAGTCTCCATCGCTCATTTTGATCGGGTAGTTGAGATAAGAACATATTGCTAGACATCTAGGACCTACATGTCGTGAACACGACTTTAAAATATAAGTCTCTTCGTTTTGTCTGACAATGATGAGCAATGTGGCTTTATAACAATCTGCCAGATGCAGTAGCCAATCTGATTACCTAAAAGTCGCAGATGCAAGCTTGGATCTTGCTCCTTAAATCCCCAAACAATCCCTTGCAAAGGATGAGTACAAAATCACGGTCATTAGTATGTCGGATGATAAAAGACGAAAAGACAGTGCATACACAAAGTCATAACCTACAAAACTAGCATTGCTCCCAGCACCAATGAAGTGCAGAAGAGAATTCAATCTCTGAGAACAAAGCAAATGATTTTAGTAAAGCCATAACAGTGGATGTTCAGATTACCAGGACTTGAATTCAGGAAGGCCGCCAATGAAAGGCTTAAAATCAATCTGATCCTTTTGCCGCGACGAAGCCCCGTCCTGGACTTTCAACCATGAATCAACCATAGGCGAAAGGAACCAAATCAGCAAGTTCAAGATTTAGATTCCTAGTCCATATGAGACAGCGTAGAACCCTTGAACATAGTAGACCCTCAACCCGTCAGTTTTTTTTTTTTGAGCAAGTCTCAACCTGTCAGTTGACGTAGCAGCAAGAGCTCCCAGCCGCGGCTACACCCGGAGGCTTCCAATAATAAAACCATCCACAATTATCAGGAGATGTAATTGCCCAGAACAAAGTCGCAACCAAATTCATAGCGATTCGTGTGGATGGTTTTATTATTGGAAGCCTATGCTGTTGATGGATGAATATGGCTAATATTTAATTAGGGATAATGACGCAAAATAATCCAAGAACTTTTGATTTAACGCACAATGTGATCCTTAAATTTTTGATTTGTTTAGTATAATTTTTTAACTTTTAATTTATTTTTAATGTATTCAATGTAGTTCATAGACTTTTGGTTCATGTTCAAATTATTTCTTAAATTATATAAAATTTTTCAATGTTATTATTTTATTAATTTAAATTTAATGATATTATTAAATATTTTTATATAATTTGGAGAATACATTCAATTGACGTCGGCACTCAGAAAAGGGGTTTGTTTGGTTATCGATCCATTTTATATTCTATACCCAGTTTTTGGGATGTTACCTAGTGGAGTTCCAGAAATACTTTAATCTCGGTCATCATTTCACACTTAGAAAACATGTTGCGTCGGAATCTGATGCCCACTACGATCGGTATCCAGTTGAGTCAAGCTACTGCGAGACACATTTCGCGGCCCCACAAAAAGGCATTGGGTTGGTGGGACGTTCATGTGTGATTTAGATAATAGTTTAAACATTAATGGACGATCTCACAAGATCGCCCTCTCTACTTTTGATTAGGGCCCATCAATTGGACAATTTACGTAACCATTTGCCATGAGAAATTGAAAGACAACATGTATATGCCTTTATCTTTCTGATGATTCCTCGGGTTTTGATCGACAGCCTCGTTTTTTATCGCTTTTTTCTTTTGATAACGGGTGACAAAGTTCAAGAATTGTTATGCATCTAGCTAAGTTGATGAATCAGTTTTTTTTTATCTCGAGCGTTTCTGTTATTAGATTAACTTAGTTTGAAGAGACGCATTAACCAATTTTACTACACCCCAAGTACATCTGATTTATTTGTTAATATCTGTTTCCCATGGTGGAGTTTGACTCTAGAACAATCACCCACAAACGTGATGGATCGAAAATGTCAATGAACGATAAACAATAACAATTGCAATCCTTTCCACGGTTGGCTTTTCCTCAGATCAACCGCTTGTTGCTTAAGCTAAAAGGAAAGCCATTAAACAAATAAATTTAGTACCTAATTTTTGGGTAAAGGGAGACGCACGTCAATTTGCTGTCGCTACGGATTAGGACCCCTTCCCACTCGAGTTCTAATCAAAAAAATTATTGGTTGATATTCCTGCTATTTTGATTTCCTAATTTACAATTTGAACTAAATTAATTAACAAAAAATGAAATACGAAAATTTGAAAATTGTAGCTGGCTCAAAATTTTGGAACAGGATTTAGATTACTATAAGTACATGAAACTATGAATAAATTAATATCTTATTAAATATTCTTACAAAAAAATTATTCTTAAAATACTAGGATTTGAAATTTTACTAAATGAGGTCATATTTTTACTATTATAGAGATCATATGACAAAACGTACTTAATGGAACTTTAGATGCCAATACCCAATTTAATAAGATCACTCTAAGGTTTGATAAAGATTGGAATATCTATTAACTCGATTATTTAAAATAGAAAATTAATTAATTAATGTAAACCCATATTATAGGAACTTTTCAACAAATACAAAGTCACGGTCACTCATATTTACGATGTTAAAAGACAAAAAAACAATGTATACATAGTCGTAACCTACAAAACTAGTATTACTCCTGGCACCAGGGAAGCGCAGAAGAGAATCCAATCTCCGAGAACTAAGCAAATGATTTTAGTAAAGCCATAACGGTGGAATTTCTGATTACTAGGACTTGAAGGCGGCGAAGGAAAGGCTTAAAATCAATCTGATCCTTTCGTCGCAACGAGGCCCCGTCCCCGGACTTTCAACTTTGGATCAACCTATGGCGAAAGCAACCCAATCAACAAGTTCTAGCAACAGATTCTGAGTCCATACGAGACAGCGTAAAACCCTTGAACATTTGTATATCGACGCAGCAGCAAGAGTTCCCATCCGCCGCTGCACGAGATGCAGAACAAATTCAACACCAAATTCACAGCCGTTGATGGATAAATTTGGCTAATATTCAATTTCGCTGGTTTCTTTTGTAAACGGAGGCATGATTTTTTATATGTTTTATTCTCTATTAGCAACTTAAAAGGCAGCATCCCATGATTTTGTATATATCATCAATAGTCGTAATCCCGTCACTTGATAAATGGACTTCGTACTTGCACGCTAATGTGTTCCTCAATATCCACGAACCTAAAGTGCGCTCGATTAGCTGTCCATCTATGTACAGTTTAGATAATAATGTTCTGGGTACACGTGATTGCGTTACATTCACCTTTTTTCGTCATTGATGTAGAAAGCTGGCCTAACTTCTTCTTCTTCTTCTTCATTATAGTCAAAAGAAATATAAATATAAATTATATGTTTCATCAAATAGGTGATTGACCCAATAAAGTGTTTAAAGTCATCCACTGATAAAGTATTCTAAATATTATAGTGTCGAGATCAATGAAGCATTTGAACTTTCATGATATGTCGGTGAAGCTGTCCATCTATGTACACTTTAGATAATGATGTTCTGGGTACACGTGATTGCATTACGTTCACCTTTTTTTCCTCATTGGTCTAGAAAGCTTGCCAACTTCTTCTTCTTCTTCTTCATTATAGTCAGAAGAAATATAAATATTAATTATATGTTTCATCAAATAGGTGATTGACCCAATAAAGTGTTCAAACTCATCCACTGATAAACTATTCTGAATATTATAGTGTCAAGATCGATGAAGCGTTTGAACTTTCATGGTATGTCGATGATAAAGTGGAAATTAACAAGAATAAACATAACTCAGCTAGTTCCCTAGGAGACAATAAGGGTAGCTATAGCCTATTGTGACCGCAAGATGTGACATCCTACACGTTACATGCAAACAATTAAATACTCCCTCGTATGCATTGACTAGACCTGCTTATTGAGCGGGCTTCATTGGACCCGAGATCCTGGCCCAAGCTGGTCCATGCCCGAACTTGCGGGCTTGAGCATTTGCCCAGGGCCCCAAGGGAAAAACATAGGCGGGCCAGGCCCGCCTATTTGCCACTTTTTTTTTTTTTAATCTTGTTTCCATTACTTTTAACGTAAGACCCTGTTTTTTTTTTCTTGACTAAAATTAAATGTATTTCAAACTTCCAAAACAGAAACTTACAATTCTTTTTTTTAAATAAGACATCGAGCACCTTATTGGAATTTACATAAACATAAAAAGTCAATTAAAAAAAGCTTCAAACTGTAAAAGCACTATTTAAAACAAAATTGAAAGATTGAGAAAGAGGGCTTCATCCATGACAGTCCATAAGTATCCTATGTAGAAAATTATTTACATAAATAATTAATTAATCAAGAACAGTCAGATTCATATATAATTGTAAAATACCGAAATCGATAAGCACATCAAATTAAAACGTACATGTTTGAGTCATTACTTCACTTGAAGAAAATATATCAACATGATAATCAAATATCTCATGGAATACCAGATATTCAATATAGCAACTTTCAATGGGATTAAGTAACTAATAGGTATAACCTACTTTTTTATAGGCTAGAGAAGATTTTAACAAACCTTAATCAATAGTGTCAATTGGCCCATTTCATTACTAGTCAGATTAAACACAATTGCCTACACTTTGTTGATCAACTAAGCCCGTTATTAATAGATATCAAAACCTAGTTCAATAAAATCACTTAAGGGTTTAACAAATATTGGAATATCCATTAACCCAATTATTTAAAATAGAATATCAATTAATTAATGTAAACCCATATTATAGGAAATTTCCAACATTCTCCCACTTTGGCTATATTAATTAACTTATTTTTATTTTGAAAAATATTTTATATGGGATAAGTACTACGGAAGTCCTAAAACTTGTCATAAAAATGCATTTAAGTCATAAAACTTGCAAAAAGTGCAAATAGTCCTAAAACTTGTCAAAATGTTTCATTTGAGTCCTAAAATCGACGCCGTTAGCATTTCTGTTAAAATACTGATGTGGCATTTAAAATTAATTTTTATTTTCCATGTGGCTTTTTTTTTAATGATTTTTTATTCATTTTAAAAAAAAGAATTAAAACTAAAAAATTAGAGTTATTCATTTTATCTTATTTTCAACAAAAAAATAAAAGTGAAAATTTATTTAAAAAGGAAAATAGTTATAAAAAAAAGGCAGCCTTCACGGAGGGGTCGATGATTGCATTTTTTTTAACTGTTTTCTTTTTTAAATAAATTTTCACTTTTCTTTTTTTTTTGAAAATAAGATAAAATGAATAAATCTAATTTTTTTAGTTTTAAATCTATTTTTTAAAAAATGAATAAAAAATCATTAAAAAGCCACGTGAAAAAAATATATTAATTTTAAATGCCGCATTAGCATTTTTAATGGAAAAGCTAACCGGCGCCGATTTTAAGACTCAAATGAAATATTTTGACAAGTTTTAAGACTTATTTGCACTTTTTGCAAGTTTTAGGGACTAAATGTATTTTCATGACAAGTTTTAGACTTCAACAAGACTTATGCCACTTTATATTGAAAACGATACTATCGATTAATAACTAAAAATTTTGTTTTGTGTTGCCATAACTTTAAAAATAATATTTCAATAACGGCATCTCAAAACCAATCCAATCCTATATAACCTTAATATAGGACTATGAAGATCAACCTTTTAAGAAAATACCACAACACATGACCTACCATAATCACATATAATAAACGTTATGTTTTCATAGATCATGGGCCTAGTAGTGTAGTAAAAAATAGTGCCAACATGTGATCAAATACATATACCATTTTATGTCAACATTAATGCAATTTCTCAACGACATAAACTTGCATCAGCGCAATTTCTAAACAATATGAAATTGCACAACTATGTCACAATCTAACATGAGATCTCATAATTAGTGACATCCACTCGTTTTTAAACTAAAATTTGTTTAAAAATATTGTTTTATACTTCAATTTCTCAGTCCAACGGAAGAAAAGATAACAATAGAATCAATTATAATGATCATTGAAAATAAATGCTTTAATAGACATTATGAAAGCATTGTCAAGATGTATATAAATATTCAGAAATACAAATTATATGGTTCTCACTAACAAAAGAAATCAAAAGAATCTAAAACACTCATATTCTTTAAACAAAATGGGTCGTAAGCCTTTATTAAAGGATCAACCAACATTGACTTAGTTATGATACTCTTCGATTATAATATCTTCCTTTTTGATCAAGTCCTTAACAATATAATATTTGATATAGTTAACATTTCAACCATGACATTATTGTTGTTTGTGGCAAAGGTAACCGCTTGACACACATAATGCAATGAGATCAATTATGGACAATAAGCAATTTAACACAAATAATTAGTACATTATAAACTCACATTTGGCCGAGTGTACAATGCACCATTATTTTCCATAGTATGAAATTTGTAAATCAATTAGGAAAATTACATATAATTGTTAAGGATCCATCCCTTTTGGGCAGACAAATCATTTAAATCATACATCTCCATGATATCAATATATAGAGACAATAAGGAGAACTATATATAATCATCAAGGGCTTATTTGCTTTGTGCAAACAAGACCTTTAAATTATACATTTCTATTATCACAACATAGAGGGGAATTACATATAATTTCAAAAAAAAATTATCCCCTTTGGACAGATAAATATTTTTCAATTATACATCCCTATCTTTTAAATTGGGAATTAATCTTCATGCAATTTTCCAAATTAATATACACAATAAACCCATTTGGGCGAGTAATTGTATATGCTAGTTGTTATCAATAGGGAACTCCAAAATTTTATTAATAATGTTTCATTTAATCAATGCCCAAAATTCATCGAATAATATGAAGCACTTTACAACATGTGCTTCCCAATATCATATTGCATTTATCAAACAACAATTTTTGCCACAATTTTTAATCTTTTTTTAAATTATTTTTTATTTTATTTTATTTTATAATTATTATATTTTAAAGTATCGGACCCTTCCGTGAGGCCTTGACCCGCGAATAGCCCAAAATGAACCATGGAGCCCAAACCAGCTCTCTACATGGAAAGAAAAGAAAAGAAAAAGAAAAGAAAAATTAAAATTTATTTTAGAAATTGTTCCCAAGATAAGAAATAACTTTTTTATACTTTTTGATTATGTTTCAAATCTATTTTCGAAAATTAAAAAAAAATAATAATTTTTGTTCCCAAGAACAAAATATTTTTCAAATGGATGTTTGTTCTTTTTTAACTTTTGAATGTTAAAAGAGCAGGAATCTGGTTGCTCCTAGAATATTACCGAGATAGGCCCTAAAAAGCCCCTGGACACCCTATGATGTTAAAAGATTGCTAACTAGTCTTTCTAATGAGAAGAAATATGATTATATCTTTCATAGAAAAGGTAATTGATGCAGTAAAGTGACCAAAACTCATCCACAAATCAAAATTTCTGAATACTTTAATGTCATGATCTCAATAAAACCTTCGAATTTGCACAGTGCATGGGATCAATCCACACGGCCGAGGCCCTCAACCATGATCGATCCTACTTGATTGGGATGGATCCACAATTGATCCGCATAGTACATGGATTGATCCATGATCAATCGGCACTGTGTAGGGATCAATCCCCGCTCGATCGAGATTGATCTGCATAGTGCATGGATCGATCCACGATGGATCCGCACAAAGGCATGAGATCGATTCACATGGCCGAGGCCCTCGATCACAATCGATTCCGCTCGACTAAGATTGATCCATTTCAAAAGTTTTTAATGGCCTTTAGCTTAATAGAAGGTTGTAGGTGCTTTGGATTTTTAGTATTTCCAAGATGCTAATGCATTTTTTTTTTTTTATCCTTTCCGCTTTGTCATCACTAAAATTTCAAAATTGCTGGAAATGCCTGCCACTTGACATCGCAAAGCGGGCCTAATTAGCTGTCAACGAGGCTAGACTAATTGTTGGCAAGCATGATTTGGCGTCGGTGAGGCCAAACCTAGCTATTGGTGACCTTAGGCAAGGCCTAGTCGCATGATCTTAGTTGGTGAAAATTGATCAAATGATTATATTGCAATTTTAAAAAAAATTTGGACTAAATTGGCAACGTTAAAAAAAAGTTTTTCATTAAATTAAAATCCATACAATATGTTTATGATTGATTAGACTATTATTCTGCAATTTGAACATATTTTTGCTTATGATCTTATTATAGTAAAAGTTGAACCTCATTTACAATTGTATTGATTGATATTCCTGCTATTTTAATTTCCTAACTTTACAATTTGAACTAAATTTAATTAAGAAAAAATGAAATATGAAAATTTGAAAATTGTATCTATCTCAAAATTTAGGAACAAGATTAGGTTACTATAAGTACAAGAAATCTATAAATAAATTAATATCTTATTAAATATTACAAAAATTATTCTTAAAATAAAATGGACTTGGAATTTTATTTAATGAGGTTATATTTTTACTATTATAGAGATCATATGCTAAAATGTACTTAATGGATCTCTAGTAATATTTACAAAGACTAAAAAGGTAAAAAATTTTAAAAAATAGAGCATATATTTTTTTGGTTGATTTAGGAAATGGATTGCAATGAAAAGAAATTCTAACTACGGACAATAATGTAATTATGAAAACTTGTAAATAATATCGAATGACGGATTTGACTTTGTCATTAAAAGTTAATGAGCTATAGAACAATTCGAAAGTTTAAGGATTTGATTAGATATTTAGGAATAGTATTAGGGTCATATTGAACAAATTAAAAGTCTAAATATAATACTACACATTGAATAAAAGTTTAGAAATTATTTAAATCACATTTTCACGTGGAATCTTAAGGTGGTTATCTTGCACGCACGCAATCAAGGTCACGCAAATGGGCCAACGACTGATTAGGCTCACGAGCGTGGTGGCCCACGAAATGGCCCACATTATTACTCAGGCCCAATCCATCTCACCACCTCTGAACGATAAATATCCCCCAAAAAAATTAAATATCTTCTTCGTCATCTTCTTCTTCGTCCCCTGGTTTTTCTCTCTGTAATATCCAAACAATGAAACACGCTCCGTCCCCCACCTCGCTTCACTGAAGCTCCCGGCACCCCGGGGAAGAAAATGGCCTTCGCAACCGCCAAAATTACCGAACTGCCACTGCGCAACGCCCTCCCCGCGCCTCCTCCGTCTCCGGCCAGAGCTCCTCCACCTCCTCTTCGCCTCTCCGGCGCCGCCGCGGCGTCGGCCTCGCGCGCTCGAACGGCGCTTCTTCTGCCAGTCCCTCCGCACGACCAATCCTCGGGACGCCAGCTCCTCCACGGAAGGAGCGGCGGCAAGGCGCACTCCGCCCCCTGGCTCAACAAGTGGCCGCCGCCGCCTCCGAACCGCGAGATCGACGAGGAGTCGCCCGGCGAGGTCGCCAGCTCCGATTCTCGCGGCGAGGCTGAGCGTAGGTACTCCGGTAACGACAGAGGCCAGAATGCGATCGAGAGGATCGTGCTCAGGTTGCGGAATTTAGGATTGGGGTCGGAGGATGAAGAGGAAGGGGACGAGGAGGACCGGGAGGGCGAATTCGGGAGCCGCGCGGCCGACCGGAGAGAGAGGCTAGGTGACCTGTTGCGTAGGGAGTGGATTAGGCCGGATAGTTTCCTCGAGGAGGACGAGCGCGAAGAGGACGATGCGGGGTTGTTGCCGTGGGAGAAGGAAGGCAAGGGAGAGGTCAAGGTCGAGGAGAAGGCCGTCGGGGGATGAAGAGGTCGGTGAAGGCGCCGTCGTTGGCGGAACTCACGATCGAGGACGAGGAGCTTAGGAGGTTGAGGAGGACGGGGATGTACCTTAGGGAGAGGATCAGCGTCGCGAAAGCGGGGATCACGCAGGCGGTTTTGGAGAAGATACATGATAAGTGGAGGAAGGAGGAGCTTGTGAGGCTTAAGTTTCATGAGGTGCTCGCGCACGACATGAAGACCGCGCATGAGGTCGTCGAGGTTGGTGTTCAATGATAGCCTATTATAGATGAATTTGCCACAATTTTGTTGTAGCACATGTTGACGAAGCATCAATGCTCAAGTGTTTTCTTGCTTTTTGAACTTTGTGCTTGCTTGATAGTTGTGTTTCCTGTTTACTTAAAAATTATGATGAATATGACATACCAATGTTTAAAAGTGAAAAGGAAAGGAATGAATATGATTCGAGAGTATGTAAGTGACTGCTTGTAGTTTTTCTCAGCGTCGAACTGGGGGATTGGTCATATGGAGGTCTGGCAGTGTTATGGTGGTGTACCGTGGGAAGAACTATGAAGGCCCTGCTTCAAGATCCCAACCGATTGTGAGGGAAGGGGATGCTCTTTTTGTCCCTGATGTTTCTTCAGCCAACAGACCAGTCACAGAAAGTGGCGATGATGTGAAGCCGGAACGTGAGAAGAGTGAAGTGTCGGTGAGGGGAGCCCAGTGCTAAAGGAGAGCTTGACGGAAGAGGAAATTGAATATAACAACTTGTTAGATGGCTTAGGGGCCCTCGTTTCAAGAGTGGTGGGGCACAGGAGTGCTTCCAGTTGATGCGGATCTACTTCCTCAAAAGATTCCGGGTTATAAAACGCCTTTTAGGCTTCTTCCCACTGGAATGCGTTCGAGACTGACCAATGCTGAGATGACCAACTTACGGAAGCTGGCAAAGTCACTTCCTTGTCATTTTGCCCTCGGTAATATTCACCATGTTGTGATACAGCTTGTCAGCTTCTTCCTTATGAAAATAAGTTGTTGACATAATTTGTTTCCTTTAAATCATGAAGGGAGAAACAGGAACCATCAGGGCCTGGCAGCTGCTATAATTAAGCTTTGGGAGAAGAGCTTAGTTGCAAAGATTGCTGTTAAAAGAGGAATCCAGAATACGAATAACAAACTCATGGCTGATGAGCTGAAGGTCTGTCTTTTGCACATCCTGATCCAAAACACCAGTTTCTGGTGATATAATTATTTTATTACCCTTCAGTACTCTAAAGTCAGTTCCTTATGTCTCTTTGCTTCTTCTACGGATGTTTATTGAAACTGATCACATTTCCTATTTGTTCTACAGGATCTAACTGGGGGCGTCTTACTACTTCGAAATAAGTATTACATCGTCTTTCTATCGCGGAAAGGATTTTCTTCCTCCTACTGTAGCCACTGCTTTGTCAGAAAGACAGGAATTGGCAAAACAGATACAAGATGTTGAAGAAAAACTTCGGACTGGAACAGTTCCTCCTACTGTAGCTACTGCTTTGTCAGAAAGACAGGAATTGGCAAAACAGATACAAGATGTTGAAGAAAACTTCAGACTGGAACAGTTGATGCTGCTCCATCTAAGGAAGCTGGCTATGCCCAAGCAGGACTTTAGCTGAGTTCTATGAGGCCTCAAGCCCGATGGGGAAGAGATATATCTAATGAGGAACGTGAAAAGATGATCGAAGAAGCTTCCAAGTCCAAGAGTGTTAGACTTGTCAAAAGAATTGAGCATAAGCTACATCTTGTGAGTGCTTTTCTTCAGTATAACGTACATTTCTTGTCTACTTCCTTTGCTATATTTGCTGGAATCACGTCTACTAGGTGGTATACTAAGATATATTTGCTTGATGAGATGAACCAGATACAGATGCAAAATAGGCTACACAGAGCATAGTGTTAAGACAGCAGAAGTAATTAGTGATGGTTTAGTAAATAACCTCCAACTACCAACACAGCAGAACTTTACCTTTGTCTAGATATAGAAAATGTCTAGACAGGAAAATAAAATATTTATGAGAGAAATTCTTTCTCCTGTTAGAAGAATATGGGATTATGTTATCAAGGAAAATGTATTACTTTTAAATGCAAATGAACTCTAGAGCAGTGTTCTTGTTCTTAAATTTTATTTCTTATTACCAGTTGAAACTTCATGTGAAGCTTTTACAAAGCCTTCTTCCTTCTCTGGGTGCATGAAGCTTGTTTTTGGCTGATTCTTAGATCACTCAATCAGTTTGGATGATGAGAAGAGACATATGTTTTATCCTCAAGTGATCCATGTCATTTGTGTAATATTTATCTGCAATGCAAGCATCCTTTTTCTATCCTTTTGGTTGTTCTTATGATTGGCCTCTCAGATCATCCTGTCATCATTTTTACTAAATGGTGGTTCTCTGTCATGTGATGAACAGGCACAAGCAAAGAAACTAAGGGCTGACAGACTCTTATCTAAAATAGAAGCATCTATGGTTCCTGCTAGTCCTGATGATGACCAGGAAACTATCACCGATGAGGAACGGACTATGTTTCGCAAAGTTGGTTTAAGAATGAAGCCTTACCTGCCTCTTGGTACTTATATATTTCTCCATTTATTAAAGAAATACTTTTAACATCAAACTGAGGACATTAATGTTTTCATTATTTGCCAGGTATTCGTGGTGTTTTCGATGGTGTCATTGAGAATATGCATTTGCATTGGAAGCATAGAGAAGTGGTGAAGCTTATAACAAAACAAAAAACTCTTGCTTTTGTGGAAGACACAGCAAGGCTATTGGAGTTCGAGAGCGGTGGAATATTAGTATCGATAGAAAGTGTGCCAAAAGGCTATGCTCTTATATATTATCGTGGAAAGAATTACCGGCGGCCCATCAGCCTGAGGCCTAGGAACCTTCTCACGAAGGCAAAAGCATTGAAACGTTCTGTTGCCATGCAACGGCATGAGGTCACCTCACATGTCCCATCTGCCTATACATGCAAAATTGACATTAATGTTTCTGAATTTTCCACTTGTTTACTGTATCTTTACTTGTCATGGGCAGGCTCTAAGTCAACACATATCTGAGCTGGAGCACACAATTGAGCAGATGAAGAAGGAAATAGTAAGTGCTGCTTATTCTGGAGAGCTTTCATAAATCTTTTCATGAGTAGGCTTTATGGCATTCCCTTCACGTTTTCCACAGGGTGACTCTTGTGAGATAGAGAGTGAAGATCCCTGGAGTTCCAAAGGAAATGACCAGTATGATGAAGTATCACAATTGACACTGGTATATTGCTTTGCACTGCTTGCCAATTGGACACATGCTTTCTTTTGGCCCCACACAATTTTTATGTGTTGAAATTTCTGGTCTGTGTTCTGGATGTGATGCGAAAATCTTTGATTCTCTTATTTGGGAGAAAATTTGGATCTGTAATGCAGTGCAGAGTCATTGCTACTGGTGGTGCTAATTTTGATTTGATTTTTCATTCCAGAGTGAAGATGATGGTCCAACGTCTGATCCTGCTGACGTTGAAGGCAGTGATTGGGAAGATGATGAAGAATCTGACCAAGATGATGAAGAATCTGACCTTACTTTAGATATGTGATGATCCTTTGAAAAGAACTTCATATTTGTGCTGAAGGAAACTCGAGAGGCATTTGGGGCATTGCCTCTGTACCATCGGTGAGTTCAGTTCAATGCTTACATACAGTAACACAGACACACACAATGCTTCCTCTTGAATTGCCCTTGTTTTCTTCAATAGGTTCAAATCTTTTTATGTTTGAGCTCATTCCTGTTCAAGACAAATCTCACGAGATGTACTCTTTTTCACTTTCGACGATTCAGCATGTGCCTGTACTTCTGTAATAGAAGGAAATATGCGGTACATGAAAAGATGTCCAGCATTGGTGGCTCAATAGATTTTTTTAGCTTGCTTTTAATCTTTTTGTTCTTTTTCTTGAGCAATAATTTTGCTGTTGAGGTTTGAAATTCAAGTTATGCATCTGACTTGCTCTCTCTTTCTGCATTCCATGTATGCCTTTCGCAGCTGTGTTCGTGTGGAACTTTTTCCTGTCGGAACCGAACCATTCAAGTTCGCTTGGTTAGCTTCTGAACAATTTCTCGTGCCTCATCACAATCATTCATTAAGAATCGTTTGCCCGTGAAGGATTTGCATTGAGTATGGACTAATTACCTTGATGAGTTCCTCAGACAAGCCAGAAGCTCCGTGAAGCACCAAGGAGACACTGACGGATAAGATGAAGCAAGGACAGAATCCATATTGGTTGATGCTAATCAGTACTTGGTGTAACCCTTCGACAATTTTGGAGAAAGTTACATATATTTTGCCAGTAAAAGATGAATCTCTTACTACGCAATTGGTGGATGCTAATCAGTACTTTTCACAGAAAAAGAGATGGTTGTTTTGGAGCGAGCTCAGCTTTGCAATGATGCAATTCTATTGGAGAGTTAGATACTGTTCTTTGAGGGGCTGAATAGTCACTCAGGGATTGAAAACTAGTGTATGCTTGATGAATTCTCAAGGCAAACATGTAAAAAGCTTCTCCAGTACTTAAGCAAAACAAACTCAAACCGGATCAGCCTATTCATCATTTGTTATCAGCCTATGCAAGTTCATAAATACAGGAACAAATGAGGAAACTTTATATCTACCGAGATTGAGTATATGATTCCTGCCTTCTCTAATAGCTTAACCTTCTAGAGAGACGGCCAAATTAAATTTCTCATGCCCTCCTTCACCCATTTGTGGGTTCTCTTCTTTGTATCTCTTGGGTTTCTACAAATTCTTCTGCAATTTCTCTCCCTCTGCCGATATGGTTTACTAGGAATTTCTATGTACCTAAACATTTCACTAGTTTTTCTTCAGAACTTGCGTCCGAACATTTCTTCATAATGTGCATAAAAATTTGTGCTCAAGTTTTTCTACAAAAATACCTAAACATTAGAAGTGTCTCAACAATCAATGCCTCACGGTTGCATGATTAAGGATTTTAATGAGGGCCAGAGCAGAATATTCCAGACATTCAGCAAATCAAGCCTCAAATTTGGACTGACGGGAGGATATTTTCCATGAACATTTCCAATACACAACCCGCCAAAGCATCTATACCAGTGTGATCAATAAATTCTTCCGCCCGATAATTAAAGAGGCTAGTTTTTGAGAAGATTATGGTTTAACCACCAATACAAGGCTTGCATACACTGATGAATATAGAACTGATCGACATCAGTTAGCGTTGCCTCATATATTCGGCAGTCAGGTCATCCTCTGTCCCTGATTATCTCCCTTATTCAGCCTCAACGAGCAGGCCTTTTGACTGGGCCAAAGAAGAAATGATATTTGCATAGGAGATACTATTTTCGAAGGAGAGAGACGTGAACCAACTGCCATTACTGAATAAAATCCCTGGAAAAATTCAAATGACAAACAACGTGAACAGATAATTAATTGACCTATCTTTCCTTTAAGCAAGTAGGCTGCAGCTTGCGACACCAAACTGCATCATCCCCTATGCTAGCCAATATAGGAAATGAATCAGGGGTGGAGAGACATATACCAAATTGATGGCTTCCTGTGAGATCTTCCTTCGGAATTCCATGATCAAAATGAACTGTGACTGGAACGTGCCATAAAAGCATGTGCATAACCCTATTTAACTTATCTGCTCTGTTTGCATTAACTGAAGTAGAGCAATCATTGACTCGAATGGACATGTAAATGCAAACTCGTGTCTCATACCCCAAAACTTAAAAAACCAATGATAGAAAGTGAACCGATATAACGTTCCATTCTCCATATTCCATGTGTTACTTCAAAACAGATACCTTCGGTATAAGCTCAGGCTAAACGGTATGATATCCACAAGATCCGCATATCAGAACAAATAGCTTTGCAGAAAAGAAAGCCAGATGAGGCTTCCACGAGTTGTTGGGCTGCATTTGACTGGATAAGCATCTCTATAAACCAACAATGCAGAAGGTCCCATCGATTGTATATCATTTGTCCAGAGAACTTAGATCTTACCAGAGAGCATAATCCAAATAATTTTGTCTGGACAAAGTATGTAGCAAAATTTCTAGCTGCAGATAAGTGCAGTACTGTGTTCTTCTCCCATTCAATCAGATATGAAAAGCGCTTACATTAGCCTGTTCAGCAGCAAGATACAACAGGCAACTAGGGGAATCCCTCCCTTGCTTAAAGGCAGGGATGGATCTGCAAGGAGAATGAACTCAACCCTGGACAGGTGGTGCAAACTACCAAGCTGGAGTCCGGTAGGGGCAGAGGGAATTTCCAGTGAAGTAGTGAAATGCGTAGAGATTGGAGTCCATGCCCTACTTTGAACTTTAGTGGGAATGTTAAAAGACAGAAAACGGAAAGTAATCTTTTCATGAAGGAGCAGTGCCAAAAAATTAGTCAAACCTTCTTTGAACTTTAAGCTTGTAGAGTGAAATTTAATAAGCAGAGAGGATGTCTGAGATATTTTGGTCTGCTTTAGCAGATAAAAGTACTATAGAAGGTGCAACAGCCTAAGACGCTTCGGGCATTATGATCCTTCCACACGGCGAGCCTTTCAGGTATCCGATAATTAGCCAAACTTAAAAGCTGAAAAAAAAAAATCAAGTTTCAAGTACATTTGTCCAACCTGTAATGTAGAAGGACTCTTGTCCTCCTCTGCTGCAGCAATGACTATTTCAACTCCTTTATAAGCATTGAATGCACCTGGCAGAATAACCTCCTTCTTCTGCATTCTATTAATAACATGAAACACTCGAACTATCGTATAAGTTTAATCCTATTACAAACACTAATCTCGATGATGTTGAACTGGAAATGCTCTTTTGTTGAGGAAAGTCTGACTGGAGGAGCCCACTTTTATGAGTTCAGCCAGCGCTGTTCTGCTTCCAACATTACCAAAGAAAGGAAAGAAGGAATCCTGGTATGATGTTCCTATGTTAGATGTGCGGATGTGCAAGATGTAAAAACAAATAAGATATGCACCAGGCGCTGTCATATGGAAAGCTTTGTTGTCATATGCCCCAGAACAAAAATGCCCACACAGCAAACATGAGCAGGGTCTCTAAAGGAAGTGCCTAACCATATGCATGTAGACAGGGATATAGAAGCAAAAGCAGTCACCTTCCTAAGTATATGTTGCAAGACAATGCCTCACACAATTCATACTGCTTTCGTCCCAATTCTAGTGTATATATGATGTCGGGGTTAAATAATTAATCTGGGATTAACCACTTGCCACAGCCACCGGCATACCTCATTAACTTAGTCTATATTTCTCAACCATGGTAAGAATTATGTGCCAACTGGTTTGAGGGCATGGTCAAAGTTAGTGCAAAACATTTTTCAGCTTTATGGTATTGAATATTCTGTGAGCTGCCAGCAATATAGGCTACAGCCTCCTTTTGGTTGATAAAAAAGCACCATTTTCAGCTTAGCAGGTATATCTTCAGATGGTACAACAGTAGACTGTTATATTGGTCCCCCCAGACACCAAATGGGGGAGAATTATGCGCTGCAGCAATCACAACAGCGAGACATATTGTGGATCAAAATGGTTGCTGACACTTTGTCATTTAGCTTGAATCTCGGTGGATGATGCCATCTTCATTCTCAGCATTCAGCTTGAATCTCGGCGACATCGGCAGCTTGATTCTTAGTGCCGTTGGCAGCTTGAATCTTGGCCACATTTCCAGCAGACATGGCTATACAAGGGCCTTTGTAACATGATCTGATGAAGTGGTTCCACCTGTGCTTGAAGATAACATATGCACCAACTGCTATCATATAGAGAGCTTTGCTGTCAAATGTCCCAAAAACAAAAATGCCCGCACAACAAACATGAGCAGGGTCTCTAAACGAAGTGCATAAGCATTTGCACATAGAGAAGTAGAAGTAAAAAGCAGCCATCCTCCTCCCAAGCACATGTTACACAACAATGCCTCGCATAATTTGTAGTGCTTCAAGTTTGACCCAGATATCCTGATTTATACATAGTGTTGGGGGTTAAATTATTTACACGAGATTAACCAACTGCCTCAGCCACTGACATACCTCATTAACTTAGTCTATGTTCTGAACCATGGTACGAAATATTTGCCGACTGATTTGAGGGCATCATCAAAGTTAGCCCAACAAAAAAATTTCAGCTTTGCATGGCATTGAGTAGTCTATGAGCTGCTGCCAATATAGGCTAAAGCCTCCTTTTGCTTCTTTGAACAGTGCCGTTTTCAGCTCAACTATGAAGCAGGCAAAACTTCATAATTTTCTCGCACGTATGGAGAAAGTTTGATCTTGCCCAACAACAAGCCAAATGGGGAGAGTCACGTGCGGCAGCAATCACTACAGTTATGCATATTTTAGCTTAATGGCATTTATAGAGAGCAAGCAGCTCAAGCAAAGGACACCAGTACTCTAAAGCACATCAGTACTCTCATGTCCAGAAACCAGAATGTCATATTAGGTTATACTTTAGCGGTCAATCCCAGTGCCATAAATAATTTTGAATGCCTTATTATTCCTTTGTCATGTACCCTTTCTGTTCAACATTCATAAACCTCGAGACTACGGGCAAGCACAATCAGTTCTTGAGGTCTAAAGACTCACCGATACACACCGCAGAGATGACAGCGGAAACTGAAAACGATACCATGCAAATGTAATTGGCAAGGCAGCATATTACTATAAAATTCACATTCAGTCACCTAATCATCTAACAACAAAAAAAAATCAAGTCCATGTTACAATATATTTCATTTACTGTCTACTTGCAATGTCTTGTAAATCGATCTTTGCACCGCTACCTTATTCAAGGTCTAAATATCCTCAAATGTGAAGAGCCCATTTTTGCTTGTAGGAGCAAGAACAAAGAAAGTTCAGCTGATCACAGTCAAACAGCTGTGGCATTCATGATTCCGCGATGACAGCCACTGCAATGCTCCTGGTTTTTTTCGCTAATTGTCATGCTTCCAGCGAGTTCTCGACAATCTAAAACCATCTCTCGCGTGACATGACTGAACACCTAACCAACGAGCTCTAATTCGTTCACTCCATTTCAATTTCAGCAGAAGAAAACGTACGCAAGCATTGTCGATGCAGAAACACAGTCGCCATCCAACCAGCTGCTAACTAAAGGCCTCCGACGGTTCATCCAGACACACATCAATCCAAATTCTAGATCACATAAGCAAGGCCGTGTTCGAACGCCATGAGAAACGAAATCAACCTCGAACAAGCGGAGGTCGATGCGAGTTGGATTTCCCCGAAGGCATCTCTCTCGTCTCAACAGAGTATAACGGCGGAGCTGACGCGGACGGGCCAAATCTAGCTGGATGTAATAACTTAATAATGTTTTATTTACAACACCGGTATGTTGAAAAGTATGGCTAATTAATTGTTATTGAATATCGAATATGACTTCCGCTTATTCAATGGTCACTAATTACTCATCACGTCACTAGCTATTACTATATTTTTTGTAAGAATTATGGCATATCGAGCATTGCTCTAGCTAATAATTTAATTAACTTGTTGAATTCGCGAGTAGAAGGACCGTGTAAATACAGGAAAAATAAACTTCACAAGTCTAATTTAAGGAAAAAAAGCAAAAAAGAAAAATAGATGAATTAATTATGGATAGATGATATGATACAGAGAGCCGGTCGTTACTGTGCAAAAAAGACTATGGATGAAAATTCGCGCTTTCCGACAAAATCCAGTACGAATCATATCATAATCTCGTGTTCGCTCAATTCAGACTAATAAATTGAGACCGGTAAACATCTTGTCCTTGGTCGGTGCAAGCGGAAAATTTCCACATCAAATTCGCTCTTGGCGACAATCTTTATTGAATCCGAATCCCGTGATCGAACTTTATTGAACGCCAATGCGTTGCCGTATTGACGAGATGCGGGTTGAATTTTTTTTATCTTTTATTTCTTTGTCCGTAGCTGCGAGTTGATCGGCATTGAATGATTAGGTGCGGTGGTTAACCGTTGTTGCAGCTGCAATCTGGGCCGGTCGTTGGCAGTTGAGAGAGGCTTCACCATACCATCTACCCCTACTCTACATGTATCTTTTGATGTATCTGTTGACTTCTTTTTGGCCTGACTAGGCGATTACTTATCACGGTATTTATGAATTACGTGCATCCGAGTCAAACTCCACCGACGGAAATGGGGCATGTCAAAGTCCCATCTTGAGAAAATCGAGGATTTTGCCGACATTTTAAATTAAACTAAACATGATTAGGCACCGATTAGCACAGATGAATGAAGCAAATTTTTCTACGTGCGCATGCCATAAAGTCGTTTTTTCTCTTTGGAGAATTTTCACGCGTTGAGTTCTGGTACTCTATGCCTTTTCAAGTCAAGTCAATATGTTTTTATTTCTCCTAATGAAACCCTTCTACTTCTTAAAATTACCTAATCCAGTCTTTTCCCCATTAAATCTGGCTAAGTCAAGCTGTGAAGGCTGTTGTTAGATGATGTTGAAGGCGATAAGTTTCAAAGTCAAAAAACCACATGCATGTTGAAAAAGAGGGACCGTGAGAGGAAGAAGATAATTTTGTTTTTTTTCTATCTTTTGGCTTCTTATATTCTTCACGGTAGCGTTTACACCTACATAATGTCGTCCTAGTTGCGCTTGAGCGTTGGCGAGGCCACTTCGATTGATTTTGGTGGGGCATGAGGCATTAATCAGACAATCTGTGCAAGTAGAATGAATTGATTAACAAAAATTAAAAGTGCAACGCCTTGAGTAGAAATTTCGTGAAAGCATAGGACTAAAAGTAGAAAATTTTCCTTTCGCTTCATCAATCGCCCGAGTTGCATGATGATGTGTATTAAGTGTTTCCAAAAATTAAATCAACACAATTTTCTTAAGATGATTCTTCAAAAAATTCCTAAACCTATTATGCAGTGGCTAATTCAATCATAAACTTTTCATTATGTTAATTTAATTTTAAATCTTTTGACGATTTTCAATTTAATCTTAAATCTTTTCAATCATACCAATTTAATTCTAAACTATTATTTGAATATTTGGCTGGAATGACTACGCGAGCAAATTGTCAAAAGGTTTATGATTAAATTGGCAAAGTATCAAAAAACAGGACTAATTTGCATAATTGAAAGGTTTAAGACTAAATTAGCAATTCATCAAAGATTTGAGACTAAATTTGCATAATTGAAAGATTTATGACTATATTGGTGCCCATATAATAAGTTTAGAGTTTTTTTGAACAACTTTCTCAATTTTCTTTATGCATAAGCGAAAGATAAGTTTATGCAAATGTAATACAAATAATTTCGAGTAATTTCTCAGTAAGGTAGTATGAAAAATTGGTAATTTCCAAACTATAAAAAATTAGTAATATCATAACTATGTTGATAAGTTGTCAACAAGTTACGTGGAAAAAAGTCACTAGCTATTTTTTTAACTAATAGTTTTTTACGCTTATCAACAATTATTAAAATTTACTAGCATGGTAAAAAAAAAAAATGTTTTCTTTTGCATGAAGCAATAGAAATTATGTTTTTTATACAATTATTAAGAGAAAGTTCACGAATTAAGCAAGATCGAGATATATGTGTGTATATATATTTTATATTGTGAATTGCCAAATAGAATATGACGAGCCAAATCTCCTCGACTTTTGCTTCATCTGATAGTTTAAGATTGCCTGAGCAATTCACAGTTAATTACTGGACAGATATGCATATTTTATATTGAGAGAGAAAGAAAGAGAGAGAGTTTACATTGGACAGATGAAGTGCAGGGAGATCTGAAGACTACGTGACAGGAGCTTTACGCATATTAACCTAAGATAGCGATGATCAACGTTGAACAAACAAAAGATGGTCTAAGCTTTTCTAGCTATTACACAGTTGAGAACATTCGACACGACTGTAATATCTTTGAAAAGAAGTTAGCTATTGTCGCAGGTTTTCAAATCCCTTCCTTAATGGAGTCCAACTGAATGGTTGCTCCGGCTGTTGGTGATCCGGCACGGACGATTCCAAATCCTTCGAGCTTGAAGACACATTGAAGCTCGTCGAAGATGTTAAGTCGTTCATCCCGAACAGATTATGATGATGATGAGAAGCTCCTTGTGCTTGTTGCTGTGGCTGAAGATGATTAGAGTAGTCATAAGTGCCTAACAACGTTGCTGCTTGATCTCTTGGCTGGTGACTGTAGTTGCCGTTGTTCCTCGCCTGAAGTGCCTTGAGGAGGAGCGCATTCACAGCAAAATTCGAGCTCAGCAAGGTCGAGGGCCATGGGAGAGACGGTAGGCCGGCGATCGTTCTCTTGCCGATGAGGGCCAGTTGTTCATCATGTTCATGTGGGATTGCTTTGCATGTTATAGGCAGTACTATCACTATGATTACTGTAGTTTTGAGCTAAATTAATGTCAGCGAACCCGCTCGATGCATTATTAGGCATGCCGGTTAAACTATTTGACAATTCGATGTCTCCGTACTGGTCATGAAGTGCTGAGTTTGTGTCGCCAGGAGAGTCCTGGAGATTGCTCGGAGGACAGTGCCGGCTGCGGCTTCTTCACGACCGTCTTCTGGAACACCCTACATACCACCCATTCTTCCTGTTCACAAAGAAGCTGTTTAGGGTTACCATTGCAATCAAGAATTAATGTTGTGAAACTTTTTCAGACTACCATAAGGTTTAAATGTGATAGTCTATTGTCGACACCTAAATGTTGGGTCCGAAGAGGTCGTGACATTTATATGTCATGGACTTTCAGGTTAACTAATCTTGCACAAAAAACTTTACTCAACATATGCCTATAGATACACATTTATTACCCTGCATTTTCCTTTGTTAGGGTTTGACTCGAGTTCTTCATATACTTTGAAGTACTTCTCACACAAACATTTTATAGTTTTAGAAAGGTTAAATTAAGAAAATGCAAAAATGTACACCTCTCATAATGAAATACTATACTTTGTATAATCATGAGGAGCTATAATGCAAAGTAAAGAATTAAGATGAGTTTATAGACCGAGACAAGATATATCGGATATCTAGTCACCATTCAATGTAAGTTTGATTCAAGTAAGTTCCACCTTTAAAATTTTCTGATCTCAACTTTCATAGTGATTGAATAAGATTCGAGTCATTTCAAGAGTGTTTGAAAGGAAGTTCGAGATTTGATGGTCGTAAATATATAGAAGAGAGTAAAAATGTACCTTGGTGATTTAAAAGGATGCTTATTCTCTAGCCTATATTCGTGCATGACCCAGTTGCTCTTCTCACCCCTCGGAGCTCTTCCCTTGTAAAAGACTAGGGTTTTCTTCATCCCTACCAAGATACCTCCACGGAATATCTCCTTGTCCTTCCTGGTGGTTTTCCAATACCCCGCCTCCGTCGCTCGGTTCGTCCGGAGTCCGGTCGGGTATTTCCGATCCCTCAAGCTGAAGAAATACCATTCTTTCTCCCCCATCGATGCCTTGCCTGCAACCCACAATCGCTTCTTTTAATTAAGTTGCTTGATGAAATAGGATTCTAAATTCTACCATAAGGAACTGGCCAAAACGAATTCTTACTTGATGCATGTTTCTAATTAATCTTGCTCGGTAATCGCAAATACTACGATAAATCATTTGCGAAGAAGATATCAATAGCCTCAAAAAGCTAGGTGAAAACTTTAACTCCAATTTTGACCAATTCTATTCGGTCGTCATCTATTAACTGTGCTTAAAAAATATTAACAAATTTCGATGTAGAGCATGCTATTTTTGAAATATATTTTTGTTCAATTATCAAGCTGTATTAATATGTGCCTCTTCTATCTCTTGGTGGTCTTAACAAGAGCACTTGTTGACAAGGCACGTCTTAATTTTGCTTCTGAGCACTAACAAAACACCAATAATATCGCTTGTTGTTGTAATGTCTCTAAGAGTGTTTTGTGTCATGGAAAATAAATAATTTGAAAAAACTTTCTCTAAAAATGAGCATTCATATTGCTTACAAAAACAAATTAACACAATTTTTTTGGTCGTCTATAAAGCTATTTAGACATAACTTGTTATTGGCAATGAAAACATTTTTCATTAATCAATTATTTCAAATGATACAAACAATTATTATTAGAAAAATATTTTTTAAATAATTTATTTTTCATGAAACAAATGGATCCTAAGTATACCTTATGTCGCTTCAACCTAAAATAAATATGAAGGCCCAAAGCAAACTCCAAAATTGACTAGTCCTAATGCCTGTCAGAAAAATGGAATTACCTTGCTTCAAGTTGAGAAGTCTTGAAAGAGAATTCAATGTGGAAGAGACAACCATCAATTAAAGACCGAAATTGCAGATGATGACATCATCTGTTCTCAAATTATAAGATAAGGACATATTTTGTTTTGAATATCATTGTAATATGAAATTGTTTGTTGAGAAGTTCGTTTAGTCTTCCTCACGTATTGCAAATGAGGTAATATGGCCCTCCTACGAGAAGTATAAAAACCCTAAATTTTTATAGTCAATCAAAACTGTCGAATTTTTGGGTCCCAAACCAAATGTGTCAAGAAGCAAAAACTTACCTTCTCATACGTATAAAAATAAATAAATAAATAAATAAATAAAGCACTAAAATCTCCAAAATCTTGATAATTTCTTACATTAACTCTTCCCTTCTTCCTCCCCATTTCCGTTTAAAAGGTTAAAAGAAAAAAAGGAAAATAAAAGGCAAAGAACAAGTACCCAAAAGGAACCTAGGGCAACCTAATTATGGCAGTAGACAGCAGTTGTATTAGCTTTGATTAAGTTCAAGATCATCATCTCATAATTTGAGAATACGAAAAACATAGAAACAAGAGTCATCTTTTTATCTTCTTAAGGAAATTGTAAAGCACGGAATAAGACTGAAGAGTGACCAAATCAAAAAGGAGAGAGAGAGCATGCTGAGATGGTTCATGCATGCACAACAAGATCAGGAAGTTACCAGCAAACAAGCATAAAGAGGCAGTATACCAGGGATATACATATATGCGTTTACCTGGAAGATCCCAAGGTTCGCACTTGTTGAGATCGACGTCAGCGATGGCTTTTGATGTAAAGCCGATGTCGGAGACCTTGCAAGAGAGATAACAAGTGATGAGCTCCTCATCGGTCGGGTGGAATCTGAATCCAGGTGGAAGGTTCCCCTCCATTTTTCTGTCGATTCAGATTCAGATGGCGAGGCGACCCGACGCTTTTCTTTCTCTTCCACACCCCAAGACAAGCAATCCAGGACTCAAGTACGGTTCACATCTATAAATAATAGCCTCGTCCTCACGCTCTATGTTCTCAGGAAGCCTATGGGATATGAATAAAACCGGGATCCTCCGTCAAGAAGAAGCTTTCAGAGAGACTCCCCCAAATCTCTGCAATAGTCTTATTCTATTGTGCAAATTACAGCTAACATGTTGACAATGATGGTCCATGAAGGTGACGAAAGTGCTCGGTCCCTGAGTTTCGCGATAATGCCCCGCGGGATTTGACTGGCGATACGCTCTGTATGGAAGAGAGAATAAAGAGGGGGGGAAGAAGGGCTGTTTAGATAATACGCAAGCGAAGTTCGCATGCCACAGAACACGTAGCGGATATTAGTGACAAAATTCAAAGAAGTAGAGTTGAATTTCGGTGATTTATACTTTATGGTCAGCTTTTTCTTTCTTGTTTCCTTGGTAGTGAACGAGGGATAATCATTTGTTGCACGGGGACCGGGAGTTTGAGTCTCGGTTACACCAAAGATCTGGGCCTAAATAGATGATATTGGTATGATATTGATAGATTGATAGTTGTTGTTTATTTTTTTAGGACGGGATCTTAGATGCCCAACCACCTTCAACCATTTCTACCCACCCATCCCCAAGAAAACCTCAAGGTTGTCCAATGGGAACATGTCTTTCGACTATTCCCGCGATTATTCTATGTGCACTTGTCTATGCATTCGCCATAACCAATCTCTCTCGCTCTCGATATATACATATTTATGAAATATACTTGCTCCGACGTTGTTGCTACCAAGAAATGATGTGATGAATTGAAGCAATCACCGTAGAAAAAAAAAAATGTATATGCATAAAGAAATTTAATTTTTTTGTAAATTCTGGTACTCTAATCTTAGTATTTTTTTATGCATGATTGGCTCTTAATTTAGGGGATTAACTTGAGCAATCATTTCTTTTAATGGTCTCTTGTATTGGGTGCTGCTGCTACAAGTTGTGTCCGTTAGTTATTTTTTAAAGGATGCTGTCTCTTTAGCATGTGTACTTGCACAAGCAGATAATTTATATTGATTTGAGAAGAGGGTGATCATTTAAAATGCTATATGTTACTGCGTTGTCTGAATCTATGTAAAGTTTTAGGCTGCTGCTTTAGACAAGAATAAAACACGACACAACAAAAGCATGAACACGCAAACTTACCTTGATCTTCCAGAAGATGAAGAAAGGTATATATATACCAAGTTATATTGACGAGTTAATCTAGAGCAAAGAAAAATATGGATTCCAACTAAATCTCATGAAAAAGGGACATTATATTTTGGAATTTTCTGGGTGGAATCGCATCGATGACGAAAATAACCGAGAGACGGTTTACTAAATTATGAAAACAATCTTACTTCATAAAGAGCTGTTTTTTCCTCAAGAATTTTTACGCCAGATGATTTATGCTATGGCATATATGGGATATACATATATCGTCCGTGATCCATGAACAAGATGCAAACATACCCATTAATTACTTTAAGTTGGGTCTAGACAAGCATTTGTCGACACATATAGACGAATCTTATCTCGAAATCACCAGGACAAATGATTGGAAATTATGGGAGACGAACAGCTAGGAGCTATATATAAATATAGATGTCCAATGCTCCAATATGTTTCTATTTTGTGCCTGCTTCTCAAAGACATAACCAGAATATAAAAGTACGAGAAAGAGAGGGGGTTATGAAAAGGGGCAAATGGAAGTTCTGAATGAGTGGTTAATGGGGTTACCAAACCAGAAGATCATGTCTAGAACCGAAGCTTCCTCGTTGGGATCTCCTTTTTCTGTCCATGCAATGTGTTTGCGAGTACATCACTCCTTTTCGTCTTCCAAACCCTCCTCAAAGTTTCAAGCCTAACATGGATTTTCTTATGTAATGAGCTTCACGTTTACCCGTTCCAACGTGGGCCTTCTAGAAGTGTCCTCCTCTCTCTCTCTCTCTCTCTCTCTCTCATACACACATACCGCGTGCGTTGAATAGATGTCATCACGGTCATTAGAAGGGAAAACTACCAAAAAAATTCATAAACATTTTGCAATTTGACCAGAGTTCAATTTAAACATTTTGTAATTGTGTCAATTCGTTCATATAGCCAATTTTGGCTAGCTAGCATTGACATGGACACAAAGATGCTAACGTGAATAATTTTCAATAATATTTTTTAAATTTCTATTAATTTTTTATTTCCTTTTTATTTTGCTTTTTCCTCTTCTTTTCCTCTTCTTCCTTCTTTGCTATTTCTCCCCCACAATGGCCGGTGAGGACTGCAAGCCCTCACTTGGCCTCTTAAATCTAGGTGAAGCCAGCCTTGTGATTGGTAAGGCCATGGTAGCTTCCACTCAGTGCGACCATGGTCTCACTAGTCATATTTGAGGTCACTTTCGCTCGCGGTCGACGAGGCCTAAATGAGGTTGGTCTCACCCAATGGCCAATAAGCCTCGCTGGCCATTGTTGGGGGAAAGAAACAAAAGAAGGAAGAAGAGGAAAAAGAAAAAGAAAAAGGAAAGAAGAAAATTAATAAAATAATCAAGTCAAATGATATATTACTAAAAATTGTCCCGTCGGCCTTGGCTAGCCAAATTTGGCCAGATAGACTAAATTAACACAATTACAAAAGATTTAGAATTGAATTGGCAAAAAAATGTTTATCATAGAAATGTATTTAGATTATTTTTTTTTTTTTGGGTAATTCTCCTCGTTTAGGAAGATATTCGGACATGTGAGACCAAATATTACCTTAGATTGGAACGACACAATCAATATTGTTCTGATGGATCAAGGGTGCATAAAAAAAGTCACGGGAAAATGATGATAATCTTTAATTTACCATATGGAAAGAAAGGGGCTTTAGACACTCTTTCGTGTTCGGATATATACAAAAGAATTTACTTTAATTCATGAATAGTGCTAGGTGATATTCATTCCATACTATATTCATGCTAGCAAGTTTGTGATTTTGTGTAAAGTTCTAATTGCGCTAGGATGAATTTGCTCCTCACTAGAATTACTTTTGATCAAACTATTTAGGTTAGGAAAAGTACCACATGAAAGTCATAGATTTTTTGCATTTTGTGCACATTCAATCATAAACATTTTAATTATTCCACCAAATTTTAAATTTTTTGACGATTTCCACAATAGTCCCTCCAACTAATTTTGGTAAGAAATCGCTAACATAAATGTTGGTTATCCCATATGGCATGGCCACTACTCATGTAGATAATTTTTAAATTTGTCTAATTTTTTTTTGAAATTTTTTCTTTTCATTTCTTCTTCTTTTTTTCCGAATACAAGCCAAAGGAGATTGCTAATGAGCCTCTGCTAATCACAAATGAGGCCTGGGGGTGGAGACCTTCATGCCCTCGTTGGCCACAAGCGATGGCATCAAGCCTCTCTTGCTCAGATCTAGAGAGGGCAATGACCCTGCTTGTTGGTCAACAAGGGCCACAAGGCCCTCACTTTTTCTTGGTGAGGACCATAATGCCCCCTGTTGACCATGGGCAAGGGTCACGAGCCCTCACCTTAGATTTGGGGAGGGCCCAATGCTCTCACTTGATCTTGGCAACAACAGACAAAGGCCCTCATTTATGGCCTTTATGAGGGTTGGTTACAACCCGCTAGCTCAAAGTTTGTAATATATATACATATATCAGAAAATTATTAGAAAATTATCAAATATGTTCGTGTTAATATTAGTTTTGTTGTACAAAATGACTCATGTCCATATCAACATTTCTCTATCAATAGGCGAGAGTTGCAATCCTCTCCTAGATCTAGGCATGGGCATATCCCTTTCCTTTTGGGGCAACTCTCAACCTTAGGCCGGGCCGTGTTAGAAGTATCCATCTTGCAATGTATTTTGACCCAGTGGGCTCAAACTTAGGTTAAATTTATGTAGCTGAGTTATCGCCATCTTTCATGTATCCACGGCCGCGACCACCAATACATTCTAGAGGGAAGAAACGGAAAACATCATCTGTGTCTCTTGTCCCACGTCGGAGTCCCACTCCCTCCTGTGCAGCTCACAACATAGCATAATCCTAGGATTAGTCGAAATCCATGGTAAAAATCTTGACCAACATTGTCTGTTAATAGATTATATGTATTTGAAAAATGGGGAAAAGTGTTAAGAAAGTCCCAAACATTTTGTATTTGTGCCGATTTAGTCCTAAAATTTTGGTGCCAATTTAATCCTTAAACATTTTTACTTAGTGCCGATTCAATATTTTTAAGCCAATTTTGGCTTAATTTTGGCTGACGACACCAACCAACCGACGATTACCGGTGCTAACATAGACAACTTTTTAATAATATTTTAGATTTTTATTTTTATTTTCTTTTTCCTCCCCTCCTTCAACCAAACCACGGACTCCTGGGCGACCGCGAGGCGACGGCTAGCGAGGTCACCTCGCTCGGACTTCCGCCGTTGGCCACGTAGGGCGGCTTGAGCCGGGTCAGGCAGGAGGCTCGCCCCTCACCGGCCATCTCGTCAAAGGGCCGCGAGGGCAACCTCATGCTGGGCGGCAGAGCCTCGCCGACGCTACCACCGTGATTCGCCTAGAGCGAGCTCTTGCCACCATGGGCGAGGCTCGCTTGCCGCCCAGCCGCAGGCCACCCTCGCGGCCATCGGGCAAGGTGGCCGGCGAGGTTCGGCGAGGTTGACCACGTCGACCGTCTCCTTTGGCCGATTATTGACCCTCACAACCTATCAAGGAGGGGAAGGAAAAAAGAAAAAGAAAAAATTCAAAAATATTAAAATATTATTAAGTTGTCAACGCCAACACCGGACAAAGGCCATGTCGGCCGGCCGCCTTAGTCACAAAATCCGCCAAAATTGGCCGGAAAAGAGTAAATCAAGCACTAAGTAAAAATGTTTATGAATAAATTGACACAAATATAAAAGAGTTTAGGACTTTTTAACACCTTTCTCGAAAACGCGTGTAATGTGAATATCACTATTCTTATTTCTTTCTTTCATGCACCTACTCATTATTTCTTGTTATTTTAGTGCACGTTTAAGGGTGTCGGTGGAAAACGAGACCAGCATCGATTGGGATATAAGAGATGTGGAGTTGCTCAAAATCAATAAGATAAGCTTCTACCCCAGCTCAATAAACTGTAATGGATTAAACCTGATTATTCTAGTGTTTCAACACATGAACGAGTACATATATCGTTCTGTGTAGTGTTTACCTTACTTTTGGCTAGAAAAGAATTCAAAGTATGCTTATAAATTAACATCATTGCAAATAGAAAACTTCCCATGTTCTCTTTTTTCTTCTTTTTGATGACGAGGACTTCATATGATACACGCAGGAAAGATAGTGACAAGCTAACATTGACAACTTGATTAACCTCTAGATCACATGATCTTATCCATACACATCATGAAATAGACTAAGCCTCCTTTTCCTGTCAATTGCGCTATCTAACCCAACAATTTCTGAGCTTTTCCTAAGTCGTATATTGTATTTCCGAAAAGAAGATGAGCGGGTGCTGCTTTTGTAACGAAATTTGATTAGGCGTCCCCGTAAGTTCGGTATGAAAAAAGAGACAAAAAAAAAAAAAGAGGCGCGTCTACACTGATCGAAAGAAAGCAGTTGCCTAGAAACCTTAATAAACAAGTTAATTAAGAGGGAGAAGAAAGGGCTGAATTGAAAGAGAAATCAAAAATCAGATTGTATGCACCACAACGTATCCAACTTTTCCAAAAGGCCTCTTTATGCATTTTGGAGGCAAAGAATACCCGAAGCTTCCTCGACCAAGCCGATAAGAGAACAGGCCCAATACGTTCTCTCAACTCCATCTAGATCTCTTTATTAAATTCGAATTTTTAAATCTTTTTTGGGAATATTTAAATATTTAGTGATCATTCTTTTGCAAAAAGTTGAAGCAAACACTTTGGATGCGTGTAACAAGGTTTTGGTCTCTTCTTTTAACTTTTGTTTTTACATGCATTTCTCAAAAGATGGAAAAGAAACACAAGGGTTTTTCGTCACTTCCCTTTTGTTATTTTGGGAAGAGTTTTTCACACTTTAATGTAAAGAGCACTACGCGGAATCTTCAGTTCATCAAAGTTGACCAGAAGACTATTTGGGTGGTATCTCACGACACCAATCGACATGTCTTTTTCCACTTCCATTTTGCAGCCAAACATGTATATTCATGTTCTCTCTCTCTCTCTCTCTCTCTCTCTCTCTCTTTAATGGCAAAAAGAAAAACATTTATTGTTTTTCTTGGGTCCATTCTAAATATACACCTAAAACCTTGCGGACTTATTAGATGGTTCTCTATAACAATTCCATGATTTATCTAAATGGCCAATTTCCTTAAAAAAAAAATTCAAACTTTAGGGTTCAATCTTAACTCTGTCCTAAAATATTTTTCAAAAAAAAAAAAACTAATTTTCTAATATAATCTCAAATCTACCTTTATCAATATCATCTCTAGTGTCTTTAAAATTATCAAAATTAGAAGACTTCATTATTTAATAAGAAAGTGATGAAGATTGATGAATACATAGGTTCTAATACTAGACCTATAACTAGCACTTATGTTGATAATTATGAAAACTAGTGGCAATTTTTGAGATTTAGATTAGAAAAATAAAGTTTGAGGTAAAATTGGAATTAGACTTAAAGTTCAGGATTTTTTGGGGAACTAAGGCTCATCTAAACTACCAAACTTCTATAAAGCGCTAAGGCATGATATATGTTGTACTTATACTTTGGGATTAACAAGAAATTATCTCTTTTCTCTTTCATGAACTATTCACTAAAGACACGGATCAGAGAAGGCGAGAGCCGGAACCCATATTTGTTCTTCAAAGACAAAACTATATGGGTGCAATAGACCGTTTCACTGCCACATGACATGAGAAAAGAAAGAGGGGTAAATTAGGCACGGTGGAAAAAAGAATTTCATGGACCGTGAGCAAAGCAAAGCAAACCAAAGTTAGTGCTTTTCCTTTTTCTTTATTTCATCTAGGAGTGCTTTGTGTCTTTTATGTTGGACGAGACTTCGCACTCATTGGAGAGATTAAGAGATCATCAAGAAAGAAAATGCCATGTTCCAAAAGAAGAAGCTCCTTCAGGAGACTCTTCATAACATCTCCAGCTCCTTCCAGCTCTTCCTCTCATCTTCTACTTTGTCTCTTCAACTTTGCTCTCCAAGCTTTCCGACTTGTTTGCAAACATACCCTTGTTTCAAAGGTATCGTGGATAAATATCTACCTCGATGTTCTTGATTAAGTCGAAAACTTCATGATGTTTGCTAATGCTCTTTGCTTAATTCTATGTTTTGCAGGAATCAAGCTATACGAGGATTGCTTCTCTGAGGAGGATGTTGAAGAAGAAGAAGATGAAGAAGAAGAGCAAGAGATTCAAGAACACTATGGGCAGAGCAGGTATTACCAAGTGGGCACCAGGGAAAATGACTTGGTGGCTGACATTATTCATGGTGGAGAGTCCCTGCTATTCTACCATAATAAATTTGATAGCCCAAAAAGACATCAGACTCCTCTCATGGGAAGGAGGAGGAGGAGGAGGAGGCGGAGGAGAAGAAGAAGAGATTGACCACGAGGAGCAATTGGTTCATGAAGAGACTGATGATAGCAATACCACCAATGAGCTGACTCGCTCAAGACTTATCATTTGGCCATCATGATTCAGAAAGTGAAGTGGAAGAAGATGGTGTTGAAGAGGAGGTTCCGAGCTCCAATTATCGGATTCCGGTACAACTGATGAGGAGTTGGACTGATGTTAAGAAACAGGATGCTGATCGACACAAGAACGACTCTGGTACGATGTTGGAAAACAGGAAGGTACAATCTTCATGTCTTTTGTATCTCGATATTCTTAATGATTCTGTGCTAGTCCTGGATTATTTAGCTTCATTGATGTTGTGCACACAAGGTTGCTACGAATGCTAAGTACACTGAAGAAGGAAGAGAGGACTGATCATTTCTCCGGAAATAATGGGAGCCTGAGTGCTTTTTGTGCAACCCCAGCTGGAATTGAGAACAGGAGATCTCAAGCTCATCACCGAGAAGGACGAGAATGAGATCTTTGGCGACTCGTACACCATCGGGTTCATTTCATGATTCTTCTTCGGAATGGAGGAGCTCCAAACTGCAGAGATTCGGGGGACCGAAGACCCATTCTCTTCCTCATCGCGGCGAAGTTGTCCGAAATGGGAATCCTATACCGTCTTTCAGAAATACGATGAAGAGATGATGTTCCTAGACAGAATCACTGCGCAAAAGCTACATGAAACTGGTAATCTCAAATTATTTAGTACTTAAAATAATTTACCTTGTACAATAAGATGATCGCCTCTTAAAAAAGCTTAGTCAATTTTATTTTTTTCAGAGTCATTGAGATCAATCAAAGCGTGTCCTAGATCAATATCAGAGAGGATTGTCCATAAAATCGCAACCATAAACAAGAAGCCGCCGGATGTCCGTCACAACCCATATCGAGAACTGGAGGCAGCATATGTGGCTCAGATTTGCTTGACATGGGAAGCTCTAAATTGGAACTACAAGAACTTCCAGAGCAAGCGGGTCGCTCGCCGTGACTTCGATCCTGGATGTCCTGCTCATATTGCACAACAATTTCAGCAATTCCAAGTTCTCTTGCAGCGGTACGTAGAGAACGAGCCTTACGAGCAGGGCCGACGACCCGAAGTCTATGCTCGGATGAGGCTTTTGGCACCCAAACTTCTTCAAGTGCCAGAATACCGAGGTAAATAGTTCAAAAAAGAAGAAAAAAGAACATGCTACTTCATTATTTTTCATATTTGTACAGTGAAGTCCTCGTATATTCGGTAAAGCGTGAAAGACCATCATATGTGTTGCTATGTTTTCGAGAAAAATTTAGCATCTCTTTTTGTTTCTTCTTGGCTTTTGTTATAAAAGATTCTGAAGACGATCAAATTAAGGAGGAGGGTTTCCGGTCGAGGATTTCTTCGGCAGCGTTCCTCATGATAATGGAAGACTGTATCCAAACCTTCATGAATTTTCTCAAGGCCGATAGGGCAAGACCCTGCCAGGTATTAGCAGCCTTCTTCAAGAGGCACAAAAGAAACTCTGTTGATCCTGCACTTCTTACTCTCATGAAGAAAGTCAATAACAAAGTAAGTCTCTAGTCTAGGTCTTTCAATGGTGATTTGGCACTAACACATATTAATAATGTTATCTTTTTCTCTTTCATATTCATAAATAATTCATGATCAAGGGTCATCCATTCAACCTTTTCTCTTTTTGCTTCTTGACCTAATGTAATGAATTGAGCAGAAGAAGATGAAGCTCAAAGATGCTCGCCGGACACGGAAATGCATAAGGAAGAGGAAGCTCAACGTGGATGAGGAGATGGAGATACTGATGGGCCTGATAGACCTGAAGGTGGTGTCTAGGGTTTTGAGGATGAGTGACTTGAGTGAAGAGCAGCTTCATTGGTGTGAAGAGAAGATGAGCAAAGTTAGGGTTTCGCAAGGGAAGCTACAAAGAGATTCTTCACCACTTTTCTTCCCATCACATTGACCCCACCATCCATTTTTCTAGCACATATTGCTTTGATGACTGGGGGTGAAGATGCATGAGTGTGCATGGAAATGAATATCCAGACACCCTTTTTGTAAATACTTGCGATGACGTCTTTGGAACACAAGCTGTGAGGCAACTCTTGTGATCAAGTACCTAAACTCAATCTTTCCCTTTCATTTCCTCGTGATAGAGAGGAATCGATGGGCAGCAAGATCAGGTCGTGATAGGCTTGGCGACTCCACTAGGGACTAGTTACTAGGTTAAGAGGACTTGAAGCTGTTTAAAAATGGTTGTTGTATTTTAAATAACATGTCTGTGTTGGATGTATGCCCTAAAGCTACCATGTAATAGTTACATGTTAAGGATTTCAGTTGTACTATTAATATTATTATTTAATTGATTGTAGTGACGTATTCATTCATTTGTCCAATTATTTTATCTTTACGAATGATTCCATAAGATTAGTTGTAACTAGTGTGGCATCCAAAATTTTACATAACCCTCGGATAGGTGATAGTCACTGAACCGTGGCTTTGCTTTTAATTTATAAGCATTGATTTGTATTTGTTCATTTGGAATAGTATTTCAATTTTATCCTTTGAACCAAAAGGATGGGATTTGATCTTGCATAAGAATTATATGCACCAAAAATTAAAGAATTAGAACTTGAGGATATTGAGCGGGCTGTAAGAATTTGAAGTATATGTATGTGTGTATATACTTGTATATAAAGCAATCTGAATTTTTGTTATTAAATTAAATTTGATAGAGATAAAATTATATATATATATATATATATAATGGGGAATTAGGGCCTTATTTCATGGACTCTTGGGCCCAAGAATTCGGGCCTAGGCCCAAGAAACACCCCAAGGGTGTCGCACGAAACAAGAAGGGAAGGGGGGAGTGCATGTCCTCCAACACTTGCCTTCAATGTTGCCACTTGTTCTCTTCTTTTTGCCACTTGTTCTCCTCATGAGAACACTTGTCTCTTACATGCAAAAATGGGAGCATGCAAGGGTTTTATACAACCCAAAAGGAAAAGGGGAAGTGGGCGGATAGAGAGAAAAGGAAGTGAGCCGAGGAGAGAGAGAGGGAAATCGAGAGAGAAAGAGAGCGAGCATGCGAGAGAAGAAGAGGAAGAAGGAAGAGCATGTTCGCCACTGTTCCTTCGTTGCTTTGCCCGCCGTTTGTCGCTGTTTTGTGCTTAAATTCGGGGCAAGTGAAGTCCTAAAACCTACTCTTTGCATTGCTGTGTGTATGTGTAGTAGATGGTAAGTCTTGGTTGTGGTAGATGGGATGAGATTTGAGCTTTGAAGAGAGATTCGTTGGTCATGCATGCTGATTTCAGAAAGACCAGTCCCATCGTCCACGAGTTTGTGTGTTGCATGTGACTTTTTAGTTTAAATATTGATTTGACTTCCTCATGAACATTGTAGAGAACATCTTGAAGTATAACATATCAAAATTTGAGACAAATGGACAAGTATTGAGGGTGAAACCCTTTTTTCAGCCAAAACAGCCAGATCTAAATTATTTAAGACCTCTTGGTGATTTTGTGTGTTGCATGTGACTTTTTCTTTTGGAATTTCAATTCGAGCCCTTCAAGAAAGCCGTAGAGAACATCTTGAATAATAACATACTGAAATTTGAGATAAAAATAACAAGTATTTCTGGTGAAACGATTTTCCTTTGGAGAGACTAGATCTGGAATTCGTCGTGATGACCTTCAGTGGTTTCGTGGTCTGTAAAGTAACTTTCTTGTTGAAATCACTTTGATCTGCTAATGAAAGTTGTATGATATTTCTTGGAGGTAGAACATATAAAATTTAGAGGAAATGAACAAAAATAGTTCGGTAAAATCGTTTGTCTTTTGAAGAAACTGGATCTGGGAAAAATGCTGTTTTCGATCTAGTATGATTTCGGGATTTTTATAAAATCATAAAGTTAAATTTGATCATGTGTTTCTTGATAAAAGTTGTAGGTAATATTCTGAGGAACAACATACTGAAATTTCAGAGTAAATAGACCAGTAATGACCAAGGAACCGATTTTTATTCAACACGGGTAGATCTGGAAAACAATACCGAGAATAGGAAAAGTAAATCGATTTTATCTTTAATCTAGAACGAATTGGACTTACGATTTCTTCATAAAACTTGTACCTCTAGGTCTTAAATACAGCATGTCCAAATGTCAGAATTTTCTGAGTTTATTTAAGGGTTTAATCGAAATTGTTTTCAACCAGTATAGATGATGTTAAAACTTTTCGGTGATGTATGGACACATACGTATTCTGCAAAGTCTTGTTGATATGGGGTTCTTCACAAAATATGTTTTCTTGATCTTAGCTACATTGTGGGTAAATTTTCGAATTTATTTTCATCGTTGCTAATTTTCATATTTTTTTCTTAATAGCATACATTTTGTTTAAGCTGGAAATTGTTTTATTTACTGTTTATTGGATTTATTATGTAAATCATGATATCCTGGATTATTATTCATGCAGTGACATGATGAAATTCATACATTTCATATGACATCAAAGGGATTGATGGATTTTCATGAACTCAATGAAGTTTTCCAAAACCATTGCATCAAATGATACTTTTCCCAAGGCATATTATATGATTTAAAAGAGCTATTGTCAAATCATTTGCATTATTGCATCAAATTTGAAATTGAAAATGAGATGTATGGGAATATGCATTGTGGTGATGAGAAAGCCGTCGGAGGTGTGAGCCGACGATGCCCACGGAAGTGTCAAGATGCCCTATGGTATACTTCTGTGACATATCCGTGTGGGGAGGCCTAGTGGAATGTCGCACGTAATTCGAGAGGATAGTAACCATTTTCATGGTGAGCTCGGAGATTTCCCTCAGAATTTTCGGATGCCCGATGGTATATGGTACGTGAATTCCAGGGGAGGCCTGGTGGTATGTCGGTACGTAATCCCGAAGCCTGGGAGGGTGTGCAGGGGATACCTCATGATGCCAGTTGGGGTACTAGATGCGGTGTGTCGGATGCCGGGGTGTGTGCGAGGTTCCTTACGATGCTAGGTTGGGTGCAAGCTATAAATTATGGGATGCAAACATTGGTCCCTAGAGAGAAAAATCGATGAGATCCTTATGGAAGGTGTGAAATGAATCATGTGCATGGGTGTATGCATATGGCATGATGCATGATCTGCTTACAGAAAATAAATAAATGCTATTTGATATTGAAAATGCGATCATGAAGGCATGAATGGATCTCATGGTGGATGTATGCGATATGGATGATATGATCATGGTGGTATATGCGATGGCATGGTGAGATATGCACGATCATGATGGTGGTATATGCACATATGGCATGGTGATATATGCATGAATGCTTGATGATGAGTGCATGGTGGGCATGCATATGGCATGGTGATATATGCATGAGTGCTTGATGAAGAGTGCATGGTGGTATATGCATGAATGCTTGATGATGAATGCATGATGGTATATGCATATGGTATGATGACATATGAATGGCTGCAAGGTAAGTTATACTTGAGTGCATAAATGATGTGTGCTTAAGTTATGATGCCTTGATTGTTCAGGCGATGCAATGAGTAGTTTGGTGGATCTTTACTATTGAGTGGTTATACCACCCATTTTGGGAATAACATTTCAGACTAGATAAGATACCTCTTCTGCTACACTGCGGTAGATGGATCAAGTGGTTGGGTATGACCGCGTGGGAGGAGGATAGCAAAGGAATGAACTTTTGGATGCCGACACTAATCAATGGACTTTAAGTATACGGCGCTAGAGGAGATGTCGGTCATATTTTGAAGTATAGCCGAGTATGGAAGACTACGACATTTTGATGTACCGATAAATGATGTCCATCTGGTTTAAGTAAATAAAAGTGTTCGGCTTTTACCTATAAGTGTTTAATAGGTGTGCATCGTTTTCTGAATATAAGGAAGGGAGTTGTTAGATGTGCTTCCGTATATGAACTGCACAAGGGACTGATAATAAAAGATGTAAACCCCCATGGTTGTATGGATCCGCTGCACTTGAAATGGTATCGAGTGACATGTTATCGGTCAAGCGAATGGTAATTGAACCGTGGTGACCCTAACGATTCGGGGTCAAGCGTTCGTAGGGGTGCCATAGCCGGAATTGGTGTTAAAGCTATGGTCTATTTGGAGTGATAAGGTGCTCGGATGGAAATTGAGGATAGAATGATGCATACCATATGATATTAACTGGGATGGTTGACTAACTTTGAACAACGGGTGATGAGTATTCACTTTCGTAGATCCATAACTAGTGTGATGTTGCTTGTGTGTGTCGGTAACATTCTATGTTACTTATGTGACTTTAGTAATAACCTTAATTAATGATTTGAATAGTGACACTTAGTTGCAAATTATTCTTGAGGCAAATGCTTGGAAAACTGCGAAAATCATGGTACGAGCTGGAAGTGCTCATCCATCGAAAATGAAGTCTCGTTGCAAGGGCTAAACCTCGAATGGAAGATATCTTGCAGGCATTGGCCAATATTGGAAATCTGATGGATAGATAGCGCAGAACAACTCCGGGTGGAACGTTGCCACGAGGACTGGTGGAGCAATTTCTAAAGTCGAAGCCACTTAAGTTTAGTGGAATGGGAAGTCCACGAGGAGGCGGAACATTGATTGGTGGAATGGAACAGATTTTCCGGTTTGTTGGATTGTAGTGAGGTTGAGAAAATAGTTTTAGCGAGTATTAGGCGGAGGAAATGCAAAGTTTTGATGGAGAGCTTCGAATGATACAATCTTTCCACCAGGTACTGATGTGAACTGTGATGAGTTTGTTAGGCCTTTCAATAGGAAGCATTTCTCTGATTGTGCCAAGGATAGGAAGATCACTGAATTTGTTCATTTAGAACAAAGGGAGCTGACAGTGGATCAATATGAGGCAAAATTTTATGAACTGTCTAGGTATGCTCCTAGGTTGATTGAGGATCGTGAGGAGAAAGCTAAGAGATTTTTGAAAGGACTAAGGAATGATATTAGAAAACAAGTAATGCCTCTGAATATAAGGGATTATAATGAGATTTATGAGAGGCAGTTAGTGGAGCAAGAGTTAGTGAGGGAGCAATCAGAATCTATGAGGCAGATGACCTTTAATGATGTTCGAAGGGTAAGAGACCTTATCCTGGACAAGGTTAGCCCTGGGAATCTAAGAAAAAGAATAACTTTGGAAACTTTAGAAGAGCTTGGAATGGCTCGACTTTTGGGAGAGTACCCTACTAGGGTAATTTTTACCAAAGATGTGGTAGACAACATGGGCCAGGACTTTGTAGTAGCCAACTGAAATGTAATGGATGTGGGCAAATAGGACACTTTAAGAGAAATTGTCCACATAATGGGTCGCAGCCGAATGTCAGCTAGGTGCGACAAGTGCAACAACGCACTGCTGAACCAAATCCACCAAGGAATCCATAGAGGCCACTAGCATAATGAAGGGTGTATGCGGTCACCCAAGAGAAAGCGAAAGCTTCTGAAAGTGTTATATCAGGTATGATTTCGATAGAGGGATAAGAAGGTATATGCATTATTTGATATAAGTAACACGCATTCATTTGTGTCTGAGAAATATAGATGATTGTGAGAAGTAGGAACCAAATCTTTAGATATGCCTCTTCATATTTCTACATCACTGAAAGATATGTTGTTATCTACGTTAGTATGTGAGATGAGTGAGATAACCCTAAGGGAATGAGATCTGGAGATGAACTTGATAATGATAGTTATGTATGATTTTGACCTCATCGTAAGAATGAACTAGTTCTGTAAGCAATGGACTAGGATGAATGATCTTATGAGATAGTACTTACCCATGTGCTAAGGATAAAACCGTGAGGCTAAGAATGGGATAGGCCAAAGTGGATAATATCTTTGTAAGTTAGTCCCTATTAAAATGAGACCCTCCAATGGATGTGTAGTTTGGGTTTGAACCAAAGTAAGCTGGGGTACCTATAATGACCCAATCCGATGAGGACGAGGAGTGGATGCCGAGGTCGAGTACCTAAACAAGGGAGGCTCTCAGTGCTTTTAGGATGGTGAAAGGGGGCGGAATGAACCGAACTATGAACTGAATTGGGATGGTAGCATTTCTTGGATAATTTTATCGTAGTGCTAGCTAAGCACATGCTGCTTTGTAGAACTCTTTGTTTGGGGAAAAGAAGGACAAGTCGATGCATTTGTGCATTGATAATAGGCAATTGAATCATGTAATTGTTAAGAGTAAGTACTCATTACATAGAATTGATAATTTTTTTGATCGAGCCTAAAGCAAGTTCCGGTCTTTTCTTAAAATTTACTTAAGGTCGGATACCATCAGCATGATTTAGAAAGAAGACATCCCTAAGACCGCATTTAGGACTCACTATGGACACTACGCGCTTCTACTTATGCTATTTGGATTGACAAATGCCTTAGCTGCATTCATGGATTTGATGAATAGGATATTTAAGCCTCATTCGGATCAAATTGTGATTGTCTTCATTTGATGATATCCCCGATATATTCTAAAGGACTGGAAGAACATGCACAACATCTAAGTGTAAACAGCAAAAAAACAAGGCTTCAGAAGTGAATTATGGAGAGTGAATTATGAATTTGAGGATTAGGTTATGACTATTTAAAGCATGAAGTAGTGACTTCCTAATGGATCTCATTGGAAGTCTTGATGCATTACATGGAAGCATTTAAAGGAATAGAATGATCTTGAAGTCATGATTTTGAGTGGTCATATGAGACATGAAATTATTTGTGGTTTATATGTTGAAATAATAGGCTTAATTGATGATGGTCAACTTTTAATTTTAGGTGATGATCTCGGTTTGAAAAGGTTTGGTGGAATTAGTGGATATGATCATTTGTGGTTATAGTCTTTCCAAGGTGAAAAGGTGAAAGTTCAAGTTGTGGATTTGATGAGTGATTAGTCCAAGTGATGATCCTTTTGGGTAAGACATGAGATATACTGAGAAACTAGACAAGTTCTTATCTTGGTGGATTGTCGATTTTTGAGTTGAAATGGGAGTCTTGGACTATCGATATTTGAACCGAATGAATGGTATTATATTTTAGGCTTGAATCTATGTTGCGGGAATGTCTTTGTTGGACTGAACTGTGAGTTGTTAATGGTGTCGATTTTGATGGTTCTAGGCTTGAATGGATGGTGACAAAGGTATAGGAATAATCTTGCTAAATGGTGTGTTCAATGAGACCGTTAGATTTACTAGAGGGAAATGTGATCATGTAACGATGGATTTTGTGGATTACCAAGGACATCAAGGGTCACGACTCTATCTAGGTGATTCTAGATTGCTTTAACTAAGTCGCAAATGTACTCCATTTCCTAGCAGTTCGTAGATTATCTCGATGAATAAATTTGCCGGATTCATGTGTAAGCCAAGTGGTACACTTACATGGTGTTCCCTGATAATCACGTCGAATCGAGACTCTAGATTTACTTCAAATTTTTGGAGAAGTCTCCAAGATGCTTTAGGAACGTCAATTTAGCATCGTCATCCTCAAACAGATAGACAAACGAAAGAGTGATCCAAGCATTAGAGGACATGTTAAGAGCTTGCATCCTTGACTTTAAAGGAAGTGCTGGGATGAAAAGTTATACCTGGCAGAATTTGTGTAACAATAGCTTTCGCAGAGTATAGGCATGGCTGAGAAGTATCAGCTAGACCCTGGTCACATACTCCATCATGAAGCCATCAAAGTGGATGAAGAAGTAAGGTACATTGAGGAGCCAGGCAAGTAATTGGATTGAAAGGAACAAATTCTCGACTCAGAAGATTCCTTTGGTTAAGGTGTTATGGAAACATCATGATGTGGAGTGGAAGCTACATGGGAGAGTGAAACGAGATGAGGGAAAGGTACCCTCACTTGTTCGAAGAGACATAAGGATGTCTAATTCTCGAGACGAAATTCTCTAAGGAGGGAGCATTGTGGCATCCAAAATCTTAGACAACCCTCGGATAGGTGTATAGTCATCGAACCATTGCTTTGCTTTTTAGTTTATAAGCATTGATTTGTGTATTTGTTCATTTGGAATAGTATTTTCACTTTCATCCTTTGAACCAAAAGGATGGATTTGATCTTGCATAAGAATTATATGCACCAAAAATTAAAGAATTAGAACTTGAGGATATTGAGTGGGCCTTTAAGAATTTGGAGTGTATATATATGTGTGTATATACTTGTATATAAAGCAATCTGAATTTTTGTTATTAAATTAAATTTGATAGAGATAACATACTATCTATCTATATATATATATATATATAAAGGGGAATTAGTGCCTTATTTCATGGACTCTGGCCCAAGAAATTCAGTCCCAAGCAGTCCCAAGAAACACCCCAAGGGTGTCGCACGAAAAAACAAGAAGGGGAGGGGGGAGTGCATGTCCTCCAACACTTGTCTTCAATGTTGCCACTTGTTCTCTTTTTTGCCACTTGTTCTCCTCATGAGAACACTTGTCTCTTACATGCAAAAATGGGAGCATGCAAGGGTTTTATTCAACCCAAAAGGAAAATGGGAAGTGGGCGGATAGAGAGAAAGGGAAGGAGCCAAGGGAGAGAGAGAGGAAATCGAGAGAAAGAGAGCGAGCGTGCGTGCGAGAGAAGAAGAGGAAGAAGGAAGAGCTCGTTCGCAGCTGTTCCAGCCGTTGCTTTGCCCGCCATTTGTCGTGCTGTTTTGTGCTTAAATTCGAGGCAAGTGAAGTCCTAAAACCTACTCTTTGCATTGCTGTGTGTATGTGTAGTAGATGGTAAGTCTTGGTTGTGGTAGATGGGATGAGATTTGGAGCTTTGAATAGAGATTCGTTGGTCATGCATGATTTCCTGAAAGACCAGTCTGACCGTCACTGTCCAGAGTTCTGTGTTGCATGTGACTTTTTAGTTTAAATCTTGATTTGACTTATTCATGAAAGTTTTAGAAAAAATCTTTATGTATAACATACTAAAATTTGAGACAAAATGGACAAGTATTGAGGGGTGAAACCTTTTTCTACAAAAACATTAGATCTGAAAACTGTTTTGTTGACCTCTTGGTGATTTCGTGTTTGCATGTGACCTTTTATTTGGAATTTAAATTCGACATCTTCATGAAAGTTTGTAAAGAACATCTTGAGGAATAACATACTGAAACTTGAGATAAAACTAACAAATTATTTCTTGGTGAGACTATTTTCCTTTGGAGAGACTAGATCTGGAATTCGTCGTGATGACCTTCAGTGGTTTTCGTGGTCTGTAAAGTAACTTTCTTGTTGAAATCTCACTTTGATCTCCGAATGAAAGTTTTATTATACTTCTTGAGGTAGAACATATAAAATTTAGAGGAAATGAACATAAATAGGTCGGTAAAATCGTTGTCTTTTGAAGAAATTGGATCTGGGAAAAACGCTGTTTCACCTAGTATGATTTCGGGATTTTTATAAAATCATAAAGTTAAAAATTTGATCATTTTTCTTAATAAAAGTTGTAGGTAATATTCTTAGGAATAACATACTGAAATTTCAGAGTAAAATAGACCAGTAATGACCAAGGAAACGATTTTTCTTCAACACGGGTAGATCTGGAAACGATACGAGAATAGGAAAAGTAAATCGATTTTATCTTAATCTAGAATGAATTGGACTACGATTTCTTCATGAAACTTGTACCTGTAGGTCTTAAATACAGCATGTTCAAATTTCATAATTTTCTGAGTTTATTTAAGGGTTTAATCTATTTTTTTAAAAAACTGTGCATAGATGATGTTAAAATCCTTTTTCGGTGATGTATGGGCCGTACGTATTCTGCAAAGTCTTGTTTGATATGGTGTCTTCATGAAATATTTTTTCCTAGATCTTATCTACATTGTGGTAAATTTTCAGAATTTATTTCCATCGTTTGCTAATTTTCTAGATTTTTTCTTTAATGGCACGCATTTTGTTTAAGCTGGAAATTGTTTTATTTACTGTTTATTGGATTTATTATGTAAATCATGATATCCTGGATTATTATTCGTGCAATGACATGATGACATTCATACATTTCATATGACATCAAAGGATTGATGGATTTTCATGAACTCAATGAAGTTTTCAAAACCATTGCATCAAATGATACTTTTCCCAAGGCATATTATTTGATTTTAAAAAAAGTGGCTGCTGTCAAATCAATGGCATTGTTGCATGAAATGTGAAATTGAAAATGAGATGTATGGGAATATGCATTGTGGGTGATGAGAAGGCCGTCGAAGGTGTGAGTCGATGATGCCCCGGGAGTGTCAAGATGCTCGGTGGTATACGGTACGTAATTCCAGGAGGCCCGTGGTATGTCGGTACGTAATTCCCAGAGGGTAGGGGTGACCATTCTCATGGCGAGCCCCGGAGATTTCCCTGGGAATTTCAGGATGCCCGGTGGTATACGGCGTAATTCCAGGGAAGGCCTGGTGGTATGTCGGTACGTAATCCCGTGGCCTCGGAGGTGTGTGCCGAGGGGATACCTCATGATGCCGGTTCGGGTACGAGATGCCCGGAGTGTGTGTGCTGCGATGCTCGGAGGTGTGTGCCGGAGGTTCCTCGTCATGCCAGGTTGGGTACGAGCGAAAAATTGTGGGATGCAAACATTGGTCCCGGAGAGAAAAAACCGATGAGATCCTTATGAAAGGTAAGAATTGAAAATGAATCATGTGCATGGGTGTATGCATATGGCATGATGCACGATCTGCTTATGAAAATAAATAAATGCTATTTGATATTGAAAATGTGATCATGAAGGCATGAATGGATCTCATGGTGATGTATGCTTGATAGCATGGATGATATGATCATGGTGGTATATGCACGATGGCATGGTGAGATATGCATGAATGCATGGTGGTATATGCATATATGGGATGGTGATATATGAATGAATGCTTGATGATGAGTGCATGGTGGTATATGCACATATGGCATGGTGATATATGCATGAGTGCTTGATGAAGAGTGCATGGTGGTATATGCACACATGGCATGGGGATATATGCATGAATGCTTGATGATTAATGCATGATGGTATATGCACATATGGTATGATGACATATTTATGGCTGCAAGGTAAGTTATGCTTGAGTGCATGAATGATATGTGCTTTGTTATGATGCTTTGATTGTTTTGTGCGATACAATGAGTAGTTTTGGTGGATCTTTACTTTGTTAAGTGGTTGTACTCACCTCTTTGGGGGAATAACATTTCAGACTAGATAAGATACCTCTGCTATCATTGCGCGACTGAGAAGATGGATCAAGTGGTTGGGTATGACCACGTGGAGGAGGATAGCAAATGAATGAACTTTTTGACGCCGATACTGATCGATGGACTAAGTATACAACTGCTAGAGGAGATGTCGGTCATATTTTGAAGTATAACCGAGTATAGCAGACTACGGACATTTTCATGTACCCCACAAATGATGTCCATCTGGTTTAAGTAAATAAAAGTGTACGGCTTTTACCTATAAATGTTTAGTTGGTGTGCATTGTTTTCTGAATATAAGAAAGGGAGTTATTGGATGTGCTTCCGTTAATGAACTGCGCTAGGGACGGATCCAAAAGATGTAAACCCCTATAGTTGTATGAACTCGTTGCAATTGAAATGGTATCAGAATGGCATGTTATCAGGTCAAGCGAATGGTAATCAAACTGTGGCGACCCTAACGGTTCGGGAGCTATCGAGGGGTGCCATAACTAGACCTATTCTTAACATGTTAAGAATATATGTGAGAGTTCATAGTTAGACTAAATCATTAAATCGTTCTCGATTGATGGATTATTTAGTGGATATTAATAATTCTGTTGAGATGGTGTGTTCTTAACTTCAACATCCTCAATTTTGACCCTGTAAATATTGGCCATAAAGTCCTAAATAGATCAATCAAGGGCTATTGGCCTTGGATCGACCAGTTCGATCGGCAAGGAATCACGGATCAGCTATGATTCGATTAACCGACCGACCAATGGTCACGAATCGGTCAAGGTGTTGGGCCCGAATTTTCTACTAACCATAATGATGGGATAGGATCACCAGCTCATAAGATGACCCTTGGTCAAGTAAAAATGGTCACGTGATGATTTTGGATCGGTAGATGGTCATGGGGTTGAGTGGATTGGTTAGCGCTTTTGGTCGCAGTGATTCAAATCGCCATGCACCAATACATTGCATGATCCGAATTGATCAATTGCGACCATCTTCCGACAAAATATCCATCATTCCCTATTTAATTGTTAGTGATTGAAACAAAATCTCGAATTGGTGATGTCCAATCATAGATTGGTAATGCATCGACCATGGACCCTACCGATTGATCGACCGCTGATCGGAATGAGCTCGGGGATAAACCCGCCTATTCCCGTCACTAATTCTAAGCTCCATGAGTGCCTTGGCTTAGTGCTAGGCCATGGGTAGCCTTAGGATTGGTCTTGAATCAATCAAAGGACAACCGACCCTATTGGCCGACCAACCTTCCAAAGGAAACGGTTTGGGTGAATATGGGACGTAATGGCCGAACCTTGAGTATACGTGATTTGGTATTTTGAGATGTACCTAATGATCTCTTCCCTTAACCCCGGAATCAACTTGGATGATAGACTTTTAGATTGCCTTCTTGAGGAAGGAAAATTTGCCTTTTTTTTGATAAGGAAAGGATAATAGAAAGAAAACTCTAGAATTCCTTCACAAAGAAGGTGAGGTGTTCCTTAACTTTTCAAATGTCATGGTTGTGATCCAAAATATCTTGGATATTTTAGAAAAGTGGCATGCACATGGACCAATTGGAGAGTGATACACGAGCCTCATTAATGACCAAAGATTCTAGAATTTGCCGAGTTGGTAACTTTGGCATTATTATTGTCAAACTTCATTAAATGCTCATTTAATGCGGGGAATAGGTGGACCAATGTAAAAGTGAAAAGCGGGTCATCATTGATGACGCGCATGAGCTTAGGTTGCCAAGTAAGGCCTTTTAGCCTTCTATCTCATCATTTAGCTTCCATTATTGGACCCATAGCCTTGCCACCCAAGGAATTTAGGCAGTACACTTGGAAACATTGGAATGGATCACTTGGCATGGTAATGATGGCTCAAAGGCTATAAATATGAAGAGCTCTCTTCATTTTCCTCACTTTGCTCCCATTTTCTCCACCTTCTTCTCCTTGAACACCCCTTCACCACGTCTCTCTCTCGGCCTTCAAAGTAAGCCACCCTTCCTCTGTAATTTGTGTCTTAGCTCGAGGTTAATCGAAGGTAAGTAGAATCTCTAGCTCTTGGCTAGGCGATAGCCTACATCGTCAAGTTTAGTGGTGTGCTCACTCGTCTAGGCTGAGTGTATGCTGTAATGTTTTGCTTTGTGTTTGCTCATATTTGCATGCTTGAGTGTGTTCACGCCTCAGACGAGGTCAAGGTTCACTCGGTTTGTAATCAACGTAGTCGTGATGGCTTTCGTGCGACTCAAGCCACGAACCAAGAATCGTTTCAAGCATATTTTATAACATGATGTTGAGGGTCATGGCACACTTACTTGAATGAGCATGCCCTCGGGCCTTGCATACGTTGGCTAAGATAAGAGATGAAAAACCAGCTTGTGTTATGCACTCGTGTGCGCACCTAAAGAGGAAAAAAGTGCTCGTCGTCACATAGTGTTGGCGGGGATGCCTCGCTCATTGAACAGATGCCCTAGTTGAGCTAGGATGCCTGGGTTTAAGTTCAGATGCCTCGTAAGCAAGCCTCGAGATGCTTTGGTTTGAGCCCGAATGCCTTAGTGAACTAGCACTAAGATGCCTTGGTTGAGCTGACATGTCCTAGTTGAGCTAGGATGCCTAGCTTGAAGTTGGATGCCTTAGTTGAGCCGGGAGGGCCTGGTTGAGCTAGGACGACGCTAAATGAATTTGCATGAGTGCTAGTTTATGCACAAGTATGATAAGTTGATATGTTCTTTGACAAGCTGAAGGTAAGTATGCATTGAGGCATATTGCAATGGACATCTGCATGAAGTTGAGGTGTAGCAATAAGTTTGCTAATGATCTCGCCATTGATATTGCATTGCTATAGTGTTGTACCTACTAGATTTTGATGATGAGATGTCTTCCTAGTAGAGAATTATGGATTTTACTTATTGAATCCATAACTCACCCTATTGTTTTTTAGATTGTAGATATGGAGGGGTTATAGTCTCGAGTAGAGGGGTTGAAGATTTACCCCGGCCTTTTTGAGCATAGAGTATGTAATGGTTGTAAATATAACGGCCCATGACAAAAAGGGCATGTAAATATAATGTGATGTAATTGTATGTTTTTAAATGGTTGTTTCCCTAGCTACTTGTTGTTGTTCTAAAAGTTGTATGTATGCTTTTATGCGTGTGCTTAATGAAAAGATAAAAGAAATGGGACGGTGACATACCGGGACATCACGAAAATAACCCTTACTGTCATGACCTTGGGGATGGAGTTGGAGTTATGACAAGGTATTGTGATGCCTAAGTTAAAATACAAGTATTTGTATTAGACAAGTTCATCGAACGTGATACATATGGAATGATTAGTGACATGGAAGCTTTTAGCATTGTCAATGTCTAATTGTTCATGCTTTGGTCTTGTGTAAATAATCTTTAGACCTAAGGTGCAGGTGTTAACTTATGTGTCAAACAACTATGGTTCATGGGTACACATAATGCCGAGTCGCTGATCCGTCTTTATACTTGATGGTTATAGTTTGTTCATATACGAAGTTGCACGTGTATGCAATATGGAATCTGTCTCCTTGTTACATGCAAGGTATAATAATGTTGTCATATGCAATCGGATTATGACAATAATACAAGCAACTTTGTTCGATCGAATTGGTGACTTGACAAATATTCCATGGTCTTTTGTTTGATCGAACATAGTAAGACAAAAGGGATTGAATTACATTGTAGCCAAAACTGATAGGTTCATTATATTCTTAAAACATTTACACTATCTGGGTAGTCATGACATATTGCTAAATGTCAATCGGGGCTTGTAGGACCCAAAGATTAAATGAGACAATTGATTTTTTTTGGGAGTACTAATTTGTTAGTACAAGTTTTACTACCAGCTTTGTGATGAACTTAGGGATGTTACACACCATAAATAATTAGGATAACGGAAACAAAAGAGAAATAATGTTGCAAATGTGTTTACGTTACTGCAATCGAATTGAGTCGATTTGAAATTAAGTTAAATGGGATTTAACTTAATTTGTATGATAGTCATGAGCCTATGTGCATATGATGCACACACATGCCCAAAGTTGATATATGTTAATGTACCCCAAATGCACACATAAAGATTATGTCCTTTTTATTTTATTTATAGAATTAAGAAAAAAAAGGATTGATTAATTAATTAATTATTCATTTATTTAATTAATTAAAATGTGCACACGGTGAGCAATTGTTGCTGACTATGTGCAACGACATCACATGTGCGTGCGTTAATAAAAAAAGAAAATTGCATGGCATGATGGTGAAACCATTGCTGACCATCATGCATGAACCATCGCGGTATGAATGATCAGCAATGGTTGTTGATCATCCCATGATCGGCAATCATTGCTGAATGTGACGGTTTCCCACACATAAGAATGGTTACCTCCATTGTCACATTCATGCATTGTTGTTGATTGTAGGCATTTTAAATTCCGTGATAAAAGGAGGGCATATAAGCAATGCTAAAAATGTGTGTTTTTGTGTGTTGGTGTATGCTATGAGAGAAAATGACTTTCTCTCATTCAGGCCATGGCTAAAACATCAAGGACACAGGGATTGTCTCCACGTAGATTGCTAGCACAATCACGTGGTGATTATTCACGACTTCCATGTTTCCACATCCATTGGTTGTGTGTTTGAGCTAGAGGTCTGATATTTAAGGCTTGAACTAAAGAACATCCAAACTATTCGCTTAAAGCGGAAGTAATTCGTTTAACTCCCTTTATATTCGAATTTGATTAAAACGCACGAACAACGCCTTTGGAGATACATGTATAGAAATATTTCATCTTTTGTTTCCGCTATTTTATGTTAATTTTGCCTATACATGATTCATGAAACCCCGCAGTGGTATCAAAACCAACCTAAAGAATTTTTCATGTGTTTAATTGATTTATAGTTCATAGAACCTTTGGGGTTTTAATGGCCAATTTACTTTTTGTTAAGAGATTCTCTGGCTCTTTTATGGTTTATAGAAGTTGATTAATTTATGTGATAAATTTAATCAACTAAGCAAAGATTGGAACTAAATCAATTTTGAATAAAAATGCATAACTTGTTATCCTTTGCGTTTATATTTTGCAAATGATTCGTGATTGTGAATTTAAAGATGAAAACACAACTTCTATTTAGAATCACACGTGAAATTTGGCTTGTTCAGCTTTAAATTTGATTAATTGCATAAATTTTATTTATGTCTTCCAGAGCTTTAAATTTTGAATTTATGGCTCGTAAAGGAAGGGTGGTGATCATGGAAAAATCCCTAATCATTAAGATTGTCCGGATGAATGTATGATGATTATAGGTATTTGGGGGGGTTGTAATTATTAAATGGAGACTGTGTTCTCCTATTATATTTATTTTCATAAAATGTAATTTTAACATAGTTTAATATATCAATTATTGATGTCAATGACATAGTTTAATTTATCAATTATTGATGTCAATGCTACGAGAGAGAAGGGAGCCATTGGAGGGAGCCATTAAGCCACGTAGCTTTATGGGCTTGGTCTTTGAAGAGTTCAAAGATTCAATAAGAAGTGAAGAGTAGGTCTCTATTATTAAAACATTAAAATGCCTAAATGGGTCTCATTGGCTTGAGACCGATTGAACCATATGTGGCACCTCGACACGGCCCCCGATTTGCTAGAGTCACACAGTTTACTTACCTTTCATTTGTCCTAATAACATGCCACTTTGATACCATTTGAATTGTAGTGAGTCCATAAAATCCTGTTGTATATATATATATATATATATATATATATATATATATATATTATATTTTTTTTAAATCGGTCCCAGCGTAGTTCATATAATGGAAGCATATTCCAATCTCCCTATCCCTTACTCCAACAAAATAATGCAATGCACACCAACTACACATCATATATAAGTTAGAGCCGGACCACTTTTATTTACATAACTATGATGGACATCACGAGTTGGTACAACAAAAGGCCAAGGCTTTAACTAAGCTCGGCTATAACCCAAAAGTACCCGACCCCCACATCCGACATGTACATCAATCCATCATCCAATGTCGGCTATTCAAAAAGTGTTATCCTCTTACCAGTCACACGCTCTAATCACACTCTGCCGGTGCGCGACCGGGCGGCGGCAGCATCCCCATCATCATCCCATCGCGTCGAACATGCACGGACAGGAACTCCTAGATTACGGGGCCATTAGGTAGACCCACATCATACATAACCAAAACACGAACACGAATAAACACCAAACCACGAACACCAACACAAGGGTGCTCCGAGCACTCGACCTTAACATCGGACGGTAAGCCATAAAATGTACCACATGTGAAAGGTGATAGAGACATCTCTCAATCTAAAATGTTAGTCCCCAAAAGGGGTGAGTACAACCACTTAGCAGTAAAGACCCATCAAACTACACAATGCAATAGGCAAGACAACCACAATTTCATGTGAAATGCACATGTCATCCATATAATCATGCTTGTATATCCACAAGATTCATTCATCAAGGCAATTTATGTTCCATACCATATGCATATACATGCGCATGATCCATATCACCCATACAATCATATAAACATATTCCCATGAGATCCATTCAATGCCTTCATGATTGCATTCTCAATGTCATATAGTATACCATGCCACATGCTCACACACATGCGCATGATTCAATTCCCAATTTTAGTTCTCAAAAGGATCTCATTTTTCTTCCAGTGACCAGTGTTCGCATCCCTCATATATTGCTTGCACCCAACTTGGCATCGCGAGGAACCTCCGGCACACACCTCTGGGCATTTGGCACACCCTCCGGGCATCCGACACACTCGGGCATCTCGAAACTTCCGAGGACATCTGGCACACACCTTCGAGCACCGGCACACACCTCCGGCATCCCAATGACTCGTGGCATAGTCGACTTAAGGGTCCGATGGTATCATCAACATCACAATGTATATTCATATATATGTCTCACTTTCAACATAGCATTTGATGCAATAATGTCAAGGTCTAAAACCAGCTTCTTGATGTTACATGACATGCTAAATTTCATCACATATGCAGTACACATAACCACCCAAGATATCAGCCTCATAGAGCAATTCATTTGTTCTTGAAATAAAAACAATTTTTCTTAAAACAGAATGCACTATATTAATTAAAAATTCTGGAAAATCAGTAAAAATCTTTAATAAGTTCTGAAAATTTAACATGTTATAAAAGAGATCTAGAGAAAAGGTTTTATGAAGAACACCATGTCAAAAGAGCTTCATACGAGTTGCTACAGTCCATGCATCACAGCCTTAAAATTTCAGGATAATCACCATTGCACAGTTTTATTCATAAATTTGGTATAAATCCTAAATCAAATCAGAAAATTCTAAAAATTTGATATGTTATATTAAAGACATAGAGAAACAATTTTCATGAAGAACTCAAAGTCATATTCGTTATAGATCGTGAGCTACATTCACCGTAACTCCCCAACCCTCGGTAACGACTTCCACATTTGACACACTTTCAAAAAAAAATCATTTAACCAGCCAATACTTGTTAATTTCTTCTCAAATTTAAGTATGTTACTCCTCAAGATGTCATCTACCACTTTTATTAAGAACACAAAATCAAATTTTGAATGGATAATTTTAAAAAATTCACGGAATCACAAAGAGTTGGACTGTCCTTACATGCAACAGCCTGCTCGTTCTAGGAAGACTACCACCATTCACTTGAATTTCAACATCCAACATCACAATTCAAGCATCTCAACACCCATTACACTTCACTCACAACCACAACAAGCAAAATGTAGGCTAACGGACTTTACTTGCCTCAAGTTCATGAAAACGAGCAAGCAAATGGCAACTTGGGGCTTCGCGGCTCGATCGACGGTGGTGCTAGGTGGTGTCGATAGCGGCAGCTGGCGCTCAGCGGAAAGATAGCCTTCTTCTTCCCCTTCGCAGCCCAAACTCCCCTCCTTTCTCTTCTTGCTCACTCGCCCCGAATTCTCCCTCTTTCTCTTGCGCAACACTCTCTCCCTCTCTCTCCGTTTCTGCCTTGTCCATTCTGCCCCTCTCTCTCTCCTTTTCTTCCTTTCACCCTCATGATTAGCTAGTAATCATGAGGTTTTACATGGCATTTGACATGTGGCACCCCTCGACGGCCCCCAAAACCGTTAGAGTCGTCACTGTTTGCTTACCTTTCACTTGACCTAATAATATATCACTCAATACCAACGAGTTATAATAAGTCTATAAATCTTGGGAGTTTATATTTTTTTCTACAGTCCTTCGCAGAAATATGGTGGAAGCGTATCCAACAACTATTTTCCCTATATTTAGAAAACGATGCACACTAACTAAACATTTATAGGTAAAAGCCAAACACTTTTATTTACTTAAATTATATGGACATCATTCATCGGTACATCAAAATGCCGTAGTCTTCTATACTCGGCTATACTTCAAAAGATGACCGATATCTTTTTCAATCGTATACTTAAGGTCCATCGACCAAAGTCGGTGTCCAAAAGTTCCTTTGCTATCCTCCTCCTCGCAGTCATATCCGACCACTCGATCCATCTACTGATGGCAATGGTAGCAAAGGTATCTTGTCTAATCTGAAATGTTGGTCCCCAAACGGGGTGAGTACAACCACTTAGCAGTAAAGATCCATCAAACTACACAATGCAACAAGCAAAACAATCAAGATGTCACGAGTAAAGCACATATCATCTATGCTATTAAGCATACATCATCATGCGGTCGTGCATATATCGCCATGCAAGCCATGCATATCTCATCATGCCATCGTGCGTACACCACCATGCAGTCATGCTTGTATTTTCATGAGGTTCATCCCATATCATATGCACATACATACGCATGATTCATATCATTCATACACTCATGTATACATCCCTATGAGATCCATTCAAGCCTTTATAATCACATTCTCAATGTTAGATAGCATAAATTTACTTTCATAAGCAGATCATGCATCATGCCATATGTACACACCCATGCGCATGATTCAATTTCCAGTTTTATCTTTCAAGAGGATCTCATCATTTTTCTTCTAAGAACCAATGTTTGCATCCCTCAATTTATTGCTCACACCCAACCTGGCGTCATGCGAGGAACCTCCGGCACAAATGTCCAAGCATCCGACACAAACCTCCGGGCATCTCGTATCCCAACTAGCATCACGAGGAATCCCCGGCACAAACCCCAGGTTTCTGGAATTACGTACCACTATACCACCAAACATTTCCCCTGAAATTACGCACCGTATATCACCGGACATCTCAAAACTCCCGAGGACCCTTTGGCACAAACCTCCGGCATCCCGACACTTACTCGTGGCATCGTCGCTCACATCTCCGACGGTCTCATTATTATCACAATTTCTAATCACATATTTGTCTCATTTTCAACATGGCATTTGATACAACAATATCAAAGGTTTCAACCAGCTTTTGATGTCATATGATATGTCAAACGTCACCATATATGCAGTATACATAACACCTACGATATCACATTTCATAAAGAAATTCATTGGTTTTTGAAAATAGAACCAATTTTCTTGTAAAACAGAATGCACATCTTTAGTTAAAATTCTTGGAAAATTAGTAAATAATCTCAATAAATTCTGAAAATTTAACATGATGTAAAAAAGATCTAGGGGAAGATATTTCATGAAGAACACCATGTCAAGAAAGTTCCACATCAATCACATAGATCCACACATCACAGCAAAAGAATTTCCAACACCACTTTTGTACAGTTTCGGAAATAATTTCGATTAAACTCTTAAATGAACTCCGGAAATTCTGAGATTTTAATATGTTATAGCTGAAACATGCAGGTAGAAGTATCATGAAGAAATTAAAGTCTAATTCCTTCTGGATTAAAAATATATAATTTTTGTAATTCTCCCTAACTCTCAGTTCATTGTCCAAATTCATCCTTTTCAAAGAAAATCGTTTTCCCCGATCAATACTTGTCATTTTATTCTCAAATTTTAGTATGTCACTCCTCAAGATGTTTTATACAACTCTTATCCAGAACACGAGATCAAATTCAGACTGGATAATTTCACAAAATCCACGGAATCACAACAGATCAACATAACAGTTTCCAGATCTAGCTTCTTCAAAGAAAAATGGTTTCACCGACCTTTACTTGTTCATTTCCTCTCAAATTTTGATATGTTACTCTCCAAGAAGTTCTCTACAACTTTCATTCAGAAGTCGAAGTGAGATTCCAACTAGAACTTTGCATGCAACTCACGAAATCATCAAAGGTCGGACTGTTTCTACTTGCAACAACTCACTTGGAACATTACCACCATTCATTCGAGTTTCCAGCATTCAACATCACAGCTCAAGAATTTCTAGCATTCAACATCACAACCACATCAAGCAAAGGGTAGATCAATGGACTCTACTTGCCTCTAATCCAAGCAAAATCACAGCAAGCACATGATGGGGTAAGGCGGGCTCGACGGCGGGACTAGGCGAATGCATGATGGGCCAGTCTTCTTCCTCCTCTTGCCGACCAACCCTCACAAAACTCTCTCGGTTTCACTCTCTCCCTTTCTCTCTCTCTCTCTCTCTCTCTCTCTCTCTCTCTCTCTCTCTCTCTCTCTCGGTGCCTTGCTCAATCCACCCCTCCCCTTTTCCTTTTTGGTTGTTTAATTACTTACCTTTGGTTAATTTTGCATGGAAGAACACATGTCTTTGTAAGAAGGACACTTGGCTTCATGGGAAGGACACTTGTAGAGTCCCTCTTGCCACTTGTCGTTCTACATGCAAGTTGATGGGCTTTCTTTGGGCTGGATTTGGGCCAGCTTTTTGGGTTGGCCGAATGGTGGGTTTGTGGGCCTCCTTTTGGGCTATCTTGGGCCTTAACTAAATCAGCCCACATTTGCTCCTTAATCCACCTTAATTCCCCACTTAATTTCATAATCTCAAATAGTCACTTTGTTATATAAAATTGCAACATTCATCAAATGACAATCCAACTTATAGAGCATACGGCCAAGAACAGAAAAATTCCTTTGTCAATTTATCCTTTAGTACGATCCTTGATCACACTTAGCTATAGGATACATTTCCAAATCAAAACAATAGTCCATTCAATGTTCGGCCTTGTTTAATTGAAATCCATTAGTCTAATGGCCATAATAAAATCTGACGGTGCTTCCATCACCTATCCATGGTTCATGGTATATATTGGGGTTGCTATAAAATTTTAGGATGCCACATGACACTTGGCTTTATAGGAAGGACACTTGGCTTCTCCCATGGGACAAATGGAGAGGGTGGCGTGAGCTTCTCCACTCGGCTCTCCCTCCTTCCGTCGACAGCCCTTGGGGCTTCATGGGCCCGAGCTTAGCGGTCGGCCGAATGGTGGGGAAATTGTGGGCTGTCTTGGGCTGATTTGGTCCTTGAATACTCAGCCCACAATTGCTCTAATAATCCACTTGATACTTACTTATATAAATACCTAATTACAAATTCATATGGCCATAAAACTTTATAACATAGATCAATAAAATTCAACTTATGAAGTTCATGGCCAAGAACAAAATTTCCTTGTCAATTCATCCTTTAATACAATCCTTAATCACACATGGACATAGGATGTATTCCCAATACAACAATAGTCCATTCAATGTTCGGCCTTGATTACTTGTAATTCATTGGTCTAATGACTATAATATAGTCCGATGGCACTTCCATCACCTATTCATGGATCGTAATGCATGTAGAGGTCGCTATGAAATTTTAGGATATACAATTCTCCCCTTCTTAGAGAATTTTGTCCTTAAAATTAGACGTTGCCTATGTCTCTTTAAACAAGTGAGGGTACCTTTCCCTCATCTCATTTTCAATTTCCCATGTGGCTTCCTCCACATCATGATGTCGCCATAATATCTTAACCAATGGAATTTTCTTGGTCCTAAGAGTTTGCTCCTTTCGATCTAGTACTTGCATTGGCTCCTCAATGTACATCACTTTCTCATCCACTTTGATGGCTTCCTAATCGAGTATATGACTAGGACTTGGCCAATACTTTCTCAACATCGATACATGGAATACGTCATGCAAGTTCTCTAGCTTGGGAAGTAAAGCTAATCCGATAGGCTACATCTCCTATTCTTTCCAAGATATCTCAAAAGGCTCGAACAAATCTAGGGCTCAACTTACCCTTCATTGCAAATCGAGATATTCCTTTCATAGGGGATACTTTAAGGAACACATGATCTCCCACATTAAAATCTAAAGGTCTTCTACGCTTATCGCATAGTCTTTACGCCTACTCTAGGTTGTTTTAAGTCTTTTCCTCATAATGACAACGATCTTAGTAGTTACTTGTACCAACTTAGGTCCTGTCAATTTCCTTTCACCTACGCCATTCCAACAAACATGGATCCTACACCACTCCTTCCATATAATGTTTCATATGGAGCCATGCCTATACTTCTCAGAAAACTATCGTTATAAGGCGAACTCTATCAAGTGCAACTTTTCATCCCAACTTCCCTCAAAATCAATAATACAAGCCCTCAACATATCTTCAAAATTTGGATCACTCTTTCCGTTGTCCATCTCACGTTGTGATGAAAAGCGAGTACTAAATTGAAGCTTCGTCCCTAAAGCATTTTGGAGACTTTGCCAAAAATTTGAAGTAACCTAGAGTCTCGATCGGAGATGATCATTTACGGGAATACCATGTAAGTGTATCACTTGGCTTACATATATCTCGGCAAAGAAGCTTATTCATCGAGTAGTCTACGCGGACCGCTAGAAATGAGCAGACTTGATCAAACGATCAACTATTAGCCAAATAGAGTCGTGACCACTTGATTTCTTTAGCGATCATTGCACAAAGTCCATCATCACATGCTCCCATTTCCATTAAAACGCTCCAATGGTCTCAATAGTCCCTGCGAGTTTGCGGTGTTTCGCTTTCACTTGCTGGCATGTTAATGGCAGGAAACATGCTTAGCTATATCCTTCTTCATGCTATTCCACTAAAATTGCTAGCATAAATTTCTATACATTTTTGTACTCCTCGGATGAATACTATAATTACTCTTATGTGCTCTCCTATGAACTTCCCATCTCGCTGTTCATTTGTCAGAACATAGAGTCGTCTTTGGCATCTTACTACTCCATCCTACGAGACTTGAAACTTTGGTCTTTTTCCCAAAGACACAACTTCTCGTATTTCCACAATCTCCGGGTCAGATTTCTATAAAATCTAACTTTCTGAATAATTCTTGCTCAATCCTTAATGCGGTGAGTATACTAGTAAGGTGGTCTATTTCCAACTTAAAGTCTGAATCCACAATTATTAATTTTAAAAGATTCCACTATGTTATTCTTGAACTAGCCATGTCCATAGCCGACTTTCGACTAAGGGCATCTGCCACCTTATTTGCCTTCCCTAAATGATATCGTATTTCACAGTCATAATCTTTAATAATTCCATCCACCTTCTCTCACCCATGTTTAACTCTTTTGCGGAAACAAATACTTCAAACTCTTATGATCTCGTATAGGTTTCAAACATCTCTCCATACAAATAATGTGTCCATATTTTCAACATTTATTGCTGCCGCTCCAAATCATGGGCTGGGTAATTTAACTCATGAGGTTTCAATCGCCGATGCATAGGTTATGACCTCAAGGCATGCTACATCAAAACAAATCCTAGTCCTTTATGATAAGCATCACCATATACCGTGAATCCATCGATCCCGATGGTATAGTTAGAATTGGAGCTGTAGTTAACTTCCTTTAAGCTCCCGAAAGCTTCTTTCACATTCTCCACTTCGTTTAAACCCCACATTTTTCCGAGTCAATTTCGTTAAAGGGCCCAGCCGGGTGTGAAAATCCTTCAATAAACCTCCTATAATAGCCAGCCAACCCTAAGAAACTCCGTATCTCGCAGCATTGTCGGTCTTACCTAGTTCACTACCATCTCAACTTTTGGCGGGTCCACCGCAATTCCATTTCCCAACACCACGTGCCTAAAAATATTATTTGGTCTAGCCATAATTCACACTTACTAAATTTGGCAAATAACTTATGATCCCTTAGCATCTCGTAATGCTATTCTTAGGCGTCGTTCATATTCTTCAGGCCATTTAGAATATATAAGGATATCATCAATGAAGACAATTACAAACCGATCCGTGATAAGGCTTAAATATCCTATTCATTAAATCCATGAATGCGGCCGGTGTATTCGTTAATCCAAAAGGCATAATTGGGAACTCATAATGTCCATAATGAGTCCTAAATGCGGTCTTAGGAATGTCTTCCTTCTTTATCCTTAATCGATGGTATCCCGACCTAAGTCAATTTTAGAAAAGACCGAACTTCCTTGCAACCGATCAAATAAATCATCAATTCTGGGCAAGGGATACTTATTCTTTATAGTCGCTTGGTTTAGCTGTCTATAGTCAATACATAGACGCATTGACCTGTCCTTCTTTTTCACAAATAGACCGGCGCACCTCATGGCGAAGCACTTAGCCTAATAAATCCCTTATCAAGCAACTCCTGTAGTTGCACCTTCAACTCCTTAAGCTCCACCAAGGCCATCCTATACGGGCCTTTGATATTGGTCCTATTCTAGGCATTAGTTCAATTTCAAATTCAATCTCTCCTTCCGTGGTAATCTAAGCAACTCCTTAGGAAGCACATCTTGAAATTCCTTGACTATTCGAATATCATCGATTTTAGCCCTTCTAAGTAAGATCTCTTACTACCGCTAGGTATCCTTGTGACATCCTCTTCGTCATAGTTGCACTACATCTACCATTGAGATGATGGCACGGAAGGGTTTATCGACCTCCAAAAGATTCAAAACTAGACTCGGTCGTGCAATGTGAATTGATCACTTTCCCATAGCAATCCACCTTAGCCCCTGATGCTTACGGAGCCGGTCTATTCCTTTGATAACATCAAAGGCATACATAACCATCACGACTAGATCTATTTCCATATCCCGTCCTCCTATAGTTATCTTATATTTTGCACACATCATTGTAGATAACACCATATTCTTTAAAGGCGTGGAAACACAAACACGCGTCTCAAGGGTGTAGTTTCTATTTTACTCAATTGCCTATATCTTTCAAATATAAATTAATGTGTAGCACTCATGTCAAACAATGCATATGTCTTCTTGCTGTTTATAAAAATCGTACCTAATATAACATTTTTGGAAGCTTCCACTTCCTCTTGGGTGATCGCATACCCTTCCTTGTGCCGGTGGTGGCCTCGTGAATTCCTTGGTAGATTTGGTCTCGATGCCTCTTTATTCCAATAAATATTGCCCGAGCCGACACTCAGCTGCGAACTCTCTTTGTGGACAGTCTCTCTTGAGGTGACCTATTTGTCCACAACCATAGACTTCAGGCCGTCCATTGCAGGTCTCCCGGGCCATGTTGCCCATCACATCTTCGACAAGCATCATCTGGTAGGTGCTCTCTATATTTAGGCCATCCCTGGCTTTTCCAAAGTTTCCAAAATTACTCTTTTTCTTAGCATCCCATATATGACCTTGACTAGGATAGGGTCTCTTACCCTCATCGATATCACTAAAGGTCAACTGTCTCCTTAGACACCGGACGCTCTCTCACCAGCTCTTGCTCCACTGATCAAAAGGCCTTCTCATAAATCTCATTATAATCCCTTATATTCAGAGGCAATCGTTGTTTTCTAATATCAATCCTCAACCCTTTCAAAAGTCTCTTAGCTTTTTTCTTTCTCGATCCTCAACTAACTGGGAGCATACCTAGACAATTTAGAAAAATTTTGCCTTATATCGATCTACCATCAACTCCTTTTGTTCCAATCGAACAAATTCGGTGATCTTCTTATCCTTAGTACAATCGAGAAATGCTTTCTATTGAAAAGCTCTAACAAGCTCATCCGGTTTATATTAGTACCTGGTGGAAAGATCGTGTCTCTTGAAGCTCTCCACCAAAACTTTGCATTTCCCTCCAGTGGTACTTTGCCAAAGTTATTTTCTCAACATCATTGGAGACCAACAACCAGAAATTCGCTCCATTCCATCAATCCATTGCTCTGCCTCCTCGACTTCCTGTTCCATTAAACTTAGGTGGCTTCAGCTTCCAAAATTGGTCCACCGAGTCCTTGAGGGCGACGTTCCACTCCGGGTTATTGCTGCGCTTGTCTTTCCATCGAGATTTCCTATATTGGCCAATGCCTACAGATGTCTTCCATTTGGGGTTTAGCCCTTGCATCGGAAGGCTTCAGCCCTCGATGGATGAGCACTTCTAGCTCATACCCTTGATTTTCTTGCGGTTCCAAGCATTTGCTGAGGAATAATCTATGACTCAATGTCTCCATTTGAAAGCAACTACAACTATATAAGTAACATAAACATGTTACCGGCACCTAAAAGCAACTCATAATAAACTACTAGGGATCTACAAGTGAATACCCATCACCGTTGTTCAAAGTTAGTCAACCATTCCAAATAGTATCCTATGGTGTGCATCATTCTATCCTCATTTCCATCTCGAGGCACCTTATCACTCCAAATATACCAGCTCGATACCAAAACCACGGGTGTGAAACCACCGACATAGGCCGCGATCCGCTAGGGTCGCCACAGTTTACTTACCTTTCCTTTGTCCTAATAACATATTACTCGATACCATTTGAATTGTAGTGGGTCCATAAATCACAGGGGTTAGTGTATATATATATATATATATATATATATATATATATATATATATTCTTTTGAATCGGTCCTATACGAGTTCATATAATGGAAGCATATTCCAATCTCCCTATCCCTTACTCCAACAAAATAGTGCAATGCACACCAACTACACATCATATATAAGTTAGAGCTGAACCACTTTTATTTACATAACTATGATGGACATCAGTTGATACAACAAAAGGCCAAGGCTTTAACTAAGCCTATAACCCAAAAGTAATTCGACCACATCAGACATGTACATCAATCCATCATCTAGTGTCGGCCATCAAAAAATGTCATCCTCTACCAGTCACATGCTCTAATCACACTCAGCCCGGTGCATCGGCTTGTGGCGGCGATAGCATCCCCATCATCATCCCATCACGTCCGAACATGCACAAATAGGAACTCCTGGACTAGGGTGCCATCAGGTAGACCCACATCATACATAACCAACACACAATCACGGATAAATACCAAACCACGAACACCAACAAAAGGGGCCTCGAGCACTCGACCTCAACATCGGACAGTAAGCCATAAAATGTACCACGTGTGACAGGTGATAGAGGCATCTCTAATTTGAAATGTTAGTCCCCAAAGAAAACAGGGTGAGTACAACCACTCAAGAAGAAAGATCCATCAAACTACACAATGCAACATACAACCAAATTTTGTGTGAAATGCACATATCATCCATATAATCATGCTTGTATATCCACAAGATTCATTCATTAAGACAATTGCATATTCCATGTTATATGCACATACGTGCGTATGATCCATATCACCCACACAATCATATATATATATATATATATATATATTCTATGAGATCCATTCAATATCTTCACCATTATATTCTCAATGCCATATAGTATCAACTCACTTTATAGGTAATTATATCCCATGCAATATGTTCATACACATGTGCATGATTCAATTCCCAATTTTAGTTCTAGAAAGGATCTCATTTTTTTTCTTCCGGGGACCAGTGTTGCGTCCCTCATATATCGCTCGCACCCAACCTGGCATCGCGAGGAACCTTCGGCACACACCTCCGAGCATCCGGCACACACCTCTGGGCATCCGGCACACACACGCCAAGCATCTGAAACTCCCTGAGAACATTCAAGACACACCTCCAGGCATCCCAACACTCTCAGGGCATCGTCACTCAAGGGTCCGATGGTATCATCAACATCACATTGTATATTCACATATATGTCTCACTTTCAACATAGCATTTGATGCAATAATGTCAAGGGTCTAAACCAGCTTCTTGATGTTACATGACATGCTAAATGTCACCACATATGCAGTACACATAACCACCCAAGATATCACGTCTCATAGAGCAATTCATTTGTTCTTGAAATAAAACAATTTTTCGGATAAAACATAAAGCACTCCATTAACTAAAATTCTGGAAAAATTAGTAAACAATCTTAATAAGTTCTGAAAATTTAACATGTTCTAAACGAGATCACATAAAAAGGTTTCATGAAGAACACCATGTCAAAAGAGCTTCATGCGAGTCGCTACGGTCCATGCATCACCATTGCACAGTTTTATTCATAAATTCGGTATAAACCCTAAATCAACTTGAAAAATTCTGAAAATTTGATATGTTATAGTAAAGACCTAGAGGAACAAGTTTTGTGAAGAACTAGAAGTCAGATTCGTTATAGATCGTGAGCTACATTCACTGTAACTCCCCTAACCCTCGGGTAACGACTTCCAGATTTAATACTTTCAAAGAAAAATCATTTCACCAAACAATACTTGTCCGTTTCTTCTCAAATCGTTGTATGTTACTCCTCAAGATGTCATCTACCACTTTTATCAAGAGTACAAAATCAAATTTCAATTGGATAATTTTATAAAATTCACGGAATCACAAAGAGCTCGGACTGTCTTTACATGCAACAGCTACTCGTTCTAGAAAGACTACCACCATTCACTCAATTTCAACATCCAACATCACAACTCAAGCATCTCCAATACCCATTACACTTCTCACACTACCACAAAGCAAAATGTAGGCTAATAGACTTTACTTGCCTCAAGTTCACAAAATGAGTAAGCAAACGGCGACTTGGGGCTCATGGCTCGATCGACGCGGAATGCAAGCGGCGTCGACGGCGGCAGCTGGCGCTCGGTGGAAGATAGCCTTCTTCTTTCCCTTCACAGCCCGCACTGCCCTCCTTTTTCTCTCCCGCTCGCTGGCCCGGAACTCTCCCTCTCTTTCTCTTGCGCGAACACTCTCTCCCTCTCTCTCTATTTCTGCCTCGTCCATTCCGCCCCTTTCTCTCTCCTTTTCTTCCTTTCACCCTCATGATTAGCTAGTAATCATGAGGGTTTATAACATGGAATTTGACACTTGGCTTTATAAGAAGGACACTTGGCTTCTCCCATGGGACAAATGGAGATGGTGGCGTGAACTTCTCCACCCGACTCTCCCTCCTTCGATCGACAACCCTATGGGCTTCATGGGCCGAGCTTAGCGGTTGGTCGAATGGTGGGGAAATTGTGGGCTGTCTTGGGTTGATTTGGTCCTTGAATACTCAGCCCTTTAATTGCTCTAATAATCCACCTCGATCCGTACTTATATAAATACCTAATGAAATTACAAATTCATATGGCCATAAAACTTTGTAACATAGATCAATAAAAATTCAACTTATAAAGTTCATGGCCAAGAACAAAATTTCCTTATCAATTCATCCTTTAATACAATCTTTAATCACACATGGAGATAGGATGTATTCCCAATACAACAATAGTCCATTCAATGTTCGGCACTTGATTAATTGTAATCCATTGGTCTAATGACTACAATATAGTCCGATGGCAATTCCATCACCTATTCATGGGTCGTGTAATGCATCTAGAGGTCGCAATGAAATTTTAGGATGCCACACCATAATTCCATGAACACCATGTAGGATAAATGTTTATGTGATATCTATTTATTTATTGTGTTTATGTTATCATACATGTTAAACCGGTTAATGTGTAAAGTGAGACCGTTAATAATGACTCCAAATCTTCTTATTAATAATTTTAAGTCGAGAAGCGGGTTTTAGGACTCGTGGCATTCCATCGTTGTGGTTTGATCCAATATTATAGTGGTTAATTGACCGGCTATGCATACATAAGGGTTAATTACCATTTATAATATTGGATCACTCCATAATGCATGTGATGCTGTGGGGTTGGAGTCAAATGATTTCTAATAACCGTTAGGTGAGGGAATCGTTTGTGCTTTCAATATTTTCATGAGACAATGGGCTAGACTTAACTATGATTATGATGCCAATAATTGTTAGTGAGGTTTCATGGTCTAGAGGCCAAAGTTATGATTGGGACTAGCATATGAAGCGTTGAACAAGTTGGCTAACTTACTAAGTTGATAGGACACCAATAACTGTTATGTGAGGTGGGCTTTAGGCTGGTGGGATTCCAATCCCCACTAGTAATCTTTACCCAACAAAGATTACCGCTTACCATCTTAAGGAGTATGGGATTCGAATATAAATTTAGTGGGAGGATCTATTTCATTTAAAGGCCAAGATGAAATTGTTATTTTGAAAGATGCGGTGGCTAACAATTTATTTTCTGCAACAGATATATTATTACTTTGAAAAACGGTGACCACAAACCCACTCACTTCTATACTTGACAAGAATTGTTTTACTAGACCTAATTTAACTGACTAGGTGAGGAATTTGAGAATTGTTCTCAATTTAGAAAAAAAATTGGGTATATGCTTGATAAAAAGAAGCCAAACTCTTTTCTGAGGGTGGGACCTAAGAGGAGCATATTACTTATGATAAGTGGCATGACGATGACTTTGAAGTTAGGTCATATATGCTTGCTTCGATGAATAATGAATTATAGAAGACATATGAATCTAAGGAAGACGCTAGGTTGATCATTTTACACTTAAAAGAATACTTTGTGAGAATGGTCAAACCTCTAGATATGACATATCTAAGGCATTGTATTGTATGAGGATGACTTGAAGGATCATCAATTAATGATCATGCTTTGAAAATGATCTGGCACATTGAAGTATTGGCTAGGCTGAATCTCATTATGGACAATGAGTTAGCTATGGATTTGATCCTCCAATCTTTGCTTGATTTCTTCTCTAGTTTTGTCCAAAACTTTACATGCATAAGATGCAGAAAATTCTCGGAGTTACATAGTATACTAGTAGTTCATGAGAAGGAAATGCACAACACAAGGCCTAATGTAGTGGCTATGGCTAAGACTTCTTTTTCAAAAAGTAAGAATATTTTAAAGAAAAAAGAAATGGAAGAGGCCCCGTCAAACTCAAGTGTAAACAAAACCAAGATTGAAAAAAGGAAATGTCATTACCGTGGTGTTAAGGGGCATTGGAGGAGGAACCGTAAGAAGTACCCGCAAGCTTGAAGGTCAAGCCCAAAGGCCAATCTTATGAAGGTATGGTGTCTATGCTTATTGAAAATAATCTTATGGTTAGTGCTAAATCCAGCTCATGGATTATAGATTCTACCTAAACTTCACATATTCGTATGTCTTTGTAGAATCTGAAATAAGCGGAATCTTTGGTGAAATGAGATTGTCCCGACATTTGCTAATGGAGCAAGAGTTGCTGCGTTAACTATAAGGACTTTTCTTTTTATGTTTTCCTTTTGGGACATGTATTGGTTTTCAAGAACCATTTGCATTATACGAATGTTGTTAGGAACATCATCTCTATACCTCATTTGGGTAAAGACTATGAATATTCTTTTGCTGATGATGTATGTTCTATTTATCATAATAGAAGGTGTGTTGATTCTAGCTTATTAACCAATAATCTTTATATTATTACAATGTCTAGTAATCACGTTACGATGTCGATAAGCAAAATAAAATTGATATAAATGCCATAACTATAAACGCCCTAGAGATAGTCCAAATAAAAAGTATGTTTGGCATATTCGTTTAGGTCATATTGGAGAAGACAAAATTAACAAATTGAGTAATGATGGATACATTGATCCATCAAATTTTGAGTCATACTTGACTTGTGGGGCATAACTTCTAGGAAAAATAACTAAAGTGCCCTTTGTGGGACATAGTGCGTGAGTCACTTGACATATTGGGATTAATACATATAGATGTATGTGGACTAATTAATGAAACTGCTAGAGTGGTTATTCTTACTTTATTACCTTCATCGATGATCATTTATGGTATGGTTATTTATACTTAATGAAGTATAAATCTGAATCATTTGAAAAGTTCAAGGAATTCAAGGCTGAAGTTGAGAAATAAACAGTAAAATGTATTAAGGCTCTTCGATCGGATCAAGGAGGTGAATACCTTAGTATTGAATTCTGGACTATCTTAAAGAGAATGGCATTTTATCACAATGGACACATCCTAGAACTCCAAAACGTAATGGTGTATCTAAATGAAGAAATCGTACTTTATTAGATATGGTGCGATCTATTATGAGTTACACCGATTTGCTTATATCCCTTTGATATGCCCATGAAAACATGCTGGTGATATATACTTCGGAATGTACCATCCAAATGCTGTTCAACTACGCCCTATGAGATATGGCATAGTAGAAACCAAGTCTTAATCATATTAAGATTTTGGGATTGTCTAGCTTTCATAAAAAAACTGAAAATGGAAAAATTGGAGGCAAGATCTGAATAAGGCCACTTCATTAGATATCCAAAGGAAACTCTTGGATATTATTTCTATTTTCATTTAGACCAAAGAATTTTGGTGAGCAGGCACGCTTTATTTTTTGGAGAATTAGTTCGTCCAAGAAGGTGGTGCTGATGGAAAATAGTCTTACAAGAAGAAAATAATGAAGTACCAAACAACCGAGTTCATATACCAATCTCTAATTCAATGGGAGCTTCTGATACACAAACTCTTAGGAGAAGTGCGAGAACGTCTTGCTCACATTCTCTTTATAGACACTCGATTGAACATATTGAACCATTATTTATTGTGAATGATAATGATCAACCTAGTGATCCTAAAACCTATGAGGAGGCGATGTCGACATTGATTCTAGTAAATGGCTAAAAAGCCATGAAATCCAAAATGGGTTCAATGTATTCCAATGATGTTTGGACCTTAGTTGACTCGGCCCGATGGTATTGTACCAATTAGTTGTAAATGGATCTTCAAGAGGAAGATGAATGCTTAAGGTCAAATTGGAACTTATAAAGCACGGCTGGCAACGAAAGGATATCGTTAGAAAGAAGGAATCGATTATGAAGAAACTTTCTCACCTCGTGGTCATGCTAAAATCCATTTGAATTATGTTGGTTATAGCTGCACACCTTGATTATGAGATATTCTATATATATCAAAACGGTTTTTCTAAATGATTTTCACGAGAGGACATCTATGTGGAATAGCTATAGGGTTTTAAATCCAATAGTGAAAATCAGAAGGTGTGTTGGCTTAAGAGATCCATTTATGGACTTAAAAATCCTTTAGAAGTTGGAATATCTATTTTGATGAGGCAATCAAATTGTTTGGCTTCATTAAAAATTCGGATGAACCTTGTGTATACAAGAAGATCGGTGGAGCTACAATTGCGTTTCTAGTTTTGTATGTCGATGATATACATTTGATTGGAAATGATGTACCAATGATATCATCGATAAAAATTATTCTTGTCATAGAAATTCGCCATGAAAGATTTAGGAGAGGCAACCTACATTTTAGGTAATAAGATCTATAGAGATAGATCAAGATGATTGATTGGCCTCTCATAGCCTACATACATAGACAAAGTGTTAACACATTTTAACATGTAATGGTCAAAGAGAGGATTATTGCCTTTTAGGCAATGGATCTGTCTTTCTAAGGAGATATGTCCCAACACTCCTGAAAAGAGAGCGGATGGCAAAGATACTATATGCATATGCTATTGGAAGCATAATGTATGCTATGCTACGTATTAGACTTGATATTTCGAATGCTGTAAGTATTACTAGCAGTTTTCAGTCTGATCTAAGAGAAGAGCATGGGATAGCAGTCAAGAATATTCTTAAGTACTTGTGAAGGATTAAGGATTTATTCTTGATATATGGAGAATGAGAATTTAAAATTGTAGCTTTTGATTCCAATTTTAAATTGGATCCTAAAGATTATAAGTCTACATATGGGTTTTTCTTTATATTCAATGGTGGCGTAGTTAATTGAAAGAGTTCCAAACAAAGCATAACTGCCGATTCCACCACTAAGGTAGAGTATGTAGCCGCTTCTAAAGCAGCAAAGGAAGCCACCTGGATGAAGAAGTTTATTTCTTAACTTGGAGTCGCTCCTTCCAATTGAGCAACTGATTAGATTGTTTTGAAACAACAATGGGGTGATAGCTCAAGTTAAGGAATGAAGGACTCACTAGAAGTCCAAGCACATTGAGAGACGCTTCCATCTCAGCAAAGAAATTGTTAGGAGATGTGATATCGCCTTACAAAAATACCTCAGCAGAAAACATGGCAGATCCCTTCACTAAGGCCTTACCTCGCCCTTTTGAAAGGTATAATGACAAAATGGGTTTGAAGTATTAAACAAATTGGCTTTAGTGCAAGTGGGAGAATATTGGATATATGCCTTAAAGCTACCATGTAATAGTTACATGTTAGGGATTTCGATTGTACTATCATTATTATTATTTAATTATTGGCAGTGATGTATTTATTCAATTGTCCAATTATTTTATATTTACGAAAGATTTCATAAGACCATTGTAACTAGACTTATTCTTGAGATGTTAAGAATATATGTGACGGGTTTATAGTTAGACTAAATCTTTAAACCATTCTCGGTCGATGGATTATTGAGTGGATATTAATAATCATGTTGAGACTGGTGTGTTCTTAATTTCAACATTAAGTGTGATATCCTGATTTCGCGAGACCTTGAATATGTAACGGTTCGAGACAGGTCGACGAGTTTGTCGTCGGACTACGTTGATGGCACCACTTGCTACTGTCGTTTCATCACCACCCTCACCATATTGAGACATCACATATTGTCACGTTCTCACAATAGTACTTCATCTAAAAATTTCCGTCATGCAACGGCACTCATGAGACCAATATCCCCCGCATTTGTACCGTACTAAGCGAGTTTCTCATGCAAGCATCTCGACGTCTCCATGCACACGTCCAATGCGGTAAACTACGAAGGAAAAACGTTAACCCCGGAGCTGCCTCGCCAATTAACTGAGCTGAAGACTTGGATTACGTGCGCTCCGCCACAGCCATTTCTCTCCTTGGGTAGCCATGCAAGCGGCCATATCTTCAGCCATGTTTCCTTCGGCCATCAAAGATGAGAAATCTTTGACCCTTGTAGACATGCACACACGTCCATTTGTGAGTCAACAAAATGGGGAAGATTGACTCAAATTCTGTAGCAACGTTCTCAACCGTGCAGCCACGAGCCGCCCTCCTCCATGCAGCAAATGAAGACACAAGTGCATTGAGTTGCTTCCTCCGTTGGCTGCCACCAAGACCCCATTTAGTTGACTCATGTAGTCAACTAAATGAAAGCCACGTCCTCGTGCATGAAAGGAAGGAAGTGGCGAGTCAAAGATCCTAGTGGATGGCCACGTTCTTCCCCAGCTGTCTTCGTCCAAGCGCCATCGAAGGCCTTTAAGTATTGACCGGAGGAGTCAATAGCAAAGAGAATGAGGGAGCTGCCTTCTTCTTCCTCCGCTCGGTCGTTGTTGTTTCAGTTTCCTCAAACAGCAAAAATCTCCAGCCAATTTCCCAAACCAAAACCCCGTCTTGGCCGTACTTCATCGCCAGCCACCGACGCCATACGCCAAGCCCATCACCACCAGCCACGCTCCGTTCAGCCGCGCCGCCGCCGCCCCGCTGCCGACTTGGATAGTTCATGTGCATCATCCCTCAATCGTCGTTTGTCTGCCATCAGCTTCACCGTGTGTCGCCATCGCCTCACCTCACCATACTGCGCCCGTTTATATTCCAAGGACTCGAGGCAAGTGGCCTCTGTTATTCTATATTGCGCGAGAATCTCCAACTCACATGTTCGGTATAGGATCGGCTAGAGTCCGAGTCCGAATATGGCACGTTACTCGCGATTACGTTTGTTTGATTGTCGATTGGGGTTGAATCAAGAGATGGGCATGTTCCGGCTGTCGTGTGTGAGGTGGCCCTTACTATTTGCATGTTGGTGAAGTTAAATGCTGACCGTCGGCGAGTGGAATTAGCATCGATTGATTCTTGTAGACGGTTTGATTAGAGTATGTTGCTGTTGAAGCTTGGAATAACGTGACGTCTAAGCGATACGGGAATAAACAGTCCTGCTAGGCAAATTGAGTCGAAGGCATGATTGAATTGCCTTGTGATGTGTGTGACGACCGTCGGCACGGTCAGCACTAGTTTGGACGTGGATCCGTGAGTCTAAATGATAGTAGGATGGATTGTATCGGTTTTCTTAGAGCCGAGTCATTGATGGTTAGTTCGGCTTTATCGTTGTTGTGTTCGAGATTAAAGTTAATTGAGCGAAAAGAGATGTTACGACCGTTTAAACGTACTTGACTTAAGGATTGGGTTAGACATGCATGAAGGCTTTAATAAAATTGGTTAGGTGCTGCGTCATGGTTGAACTGATATTGATGCCGTTGGGCCTTGTGACGATGATGCCCCAAGTGTTGGGTTGCTTGGAGGGTTGTGAAAACGATGCCTCGGGATGCCTAGGGATGTGATGAGCCTTGGAGGTGCCCTGGTGTCGAGATGCCTAGAAAGTGTGATGTAATACATTCCGAATGCTTGGGGACAATGATGAACCCCGAGGTCCTTGTGATGCCGTAGGGTGCAAGATGCTTGGAGGTGTGATTTAACACATTCAGGATGCCCTAGGACTAAAATATGAAATTGGAGGTCCTCGTGATGCTAGGTAGGATGCACGGGATGCCTAGAGGGATGCAAACACGGGTCCCTCCGAAGATGGCGGTAATTAGAATTAAAGTCAAATCAAATACTGAATTGTTCTTACAGTTTAATGACCTTCCTAGTGTCTCATTTATGTTGTTCTTTAGAGTTTTGGTATCAAAGTCGTTTTGTTTTACATATTGCATGTTTAGAATGCCGTAGGTTGAGTAGTGGTAGACTTGTGTAATATGGCCTAACAGGCTTCTATATGCTGGAGTGGTCGTACTCACCTCTTTTGAGTTGTCATATTTCAGAGACGTCACCATGCAACTTCAGCCCGCATCATCCTCCATGTTCTACGAGATCCCCAACGACCTTACATGGGACCCGATGGAACATGCTAACCCTGACTTTTTGAGCGTCACATTTATCGGGATCATGGTGATCCTCACCATGGATATCGGTCTCACCATGGGCCCAGTACTTATGGGGTTCATCGTCTATATGCTTGAGTCAACGGGCGTATGGTAAGATCGCTCACCGCTTGGGATGAGGACGACGGCGGCTCGAGTGGGGTTGAGTAGGTGAAAGACCTAGGAGGGAGATAGCATCAATTTTGATCTAGGACATGATCGAAAAGACGATGGATAGATAGACTACAAGATAGTCAAACAAATTTTTGGTTTAGCCAAAAATAAGAACTTTTTGGCCTATAAGTACCAATCGGGTGTCGTCTGAAAATTATAAATAATTTTGGGTTGTTGAGATGGAGTTAGATACTCACTCTCCACAATGAAACAAGCACAGTGGACCAAGATAAGTAAGTGGTGGATCCTAGGGATCAAGGATCATCACATCGCCGATCACATAATGGGAGTGGTATCGTAACTTTAGGTCATTTGGAGTGATAAGACGCGTTAGTAGAAAAAAGGAGGTTATGATGATTGCATTTATAAGGCATTAAGTGTATGTAAATTGAATAACGGGTGATTGATTTCACTCGTAAAATATTGCTAACGATTATGAGTTACCCTTGCATGCTGCAAGAATTATCCTGAATGTTACTTATATAATCCTAGTAACATGAGACCATTATCACTAATTATTCCTGAAGTAAATGCTTGATAACCCGCAAGAAGTCATGGTACCTAATTGGGGAGTTCTCACCATCAAGGACTCAAGCTACCGCTTCAAGGGCATAACCCCAATGGACGATATCCTCGCAAGCATTGGCTAACATAGGGAATTTGATGGAAAGATGAGCTCAACAACAACCAGGAGCGAACATTGTACTTAGGGATTTCAGGAACAATTCCTCGGGTTAAAGCCACCCATGTTTACCGGAATGGGAAGTCTTAAGGAGGTGGAACAATGGAATGATGGAATAGAAAGGATCTTTCTTGTTGAATTACAAAGACACTAAGAAGATAACCCCTGGTGGATTACCAATTGAGGGTAACACCAAATATTGGTGGAGGGCTTCTAGAGATACAATCTTTCCACCTAGTACCGCTGTAAAGTGGATGATTTCGCCAGTGGCTTTCAATAGAAAGCATTTTTTTGACTATGCTAGGGATAAGAAAGTAACTGAATTTATTCAACTGAACAAAAGGAGTTGACAAAGAGGACCAATATGAAGCGAAATTTTCTAAACTATCTAGGTATGCTCCTAGATTGGTAGAAGACCGTGGCACCCCGAAACGCCTAAGGTCACCACATATTACCAAGAAGAACCTTGAGTTCCTAGGCATTTTTGACGGTCCCAGCGCATCTTATTTATGGTAGCATAATCAAGTTCTACCAATTCTCCCACCAACAACCATGATACAATTACACACCACTAAATACCATAAGAAAAGATAAAGCCAAGCACACTTTATTTACGTATTTTTATGATGGATTTTCTCGGTTGGTACAACAAAAGAAAGGCCAAGACTTTTAGCTACACTCGGCAATAACCCCAAAAAGAGACAACTCGACCCACTATGTCAATCATGCAAAATTTTCCATCTACTAGTGTCGGCTATTGTCCAAAAAGTTGCAGCTCCTACTTCTCACACACGGGCCGCTCATACCCATTTCGGTGCATCAGGCGGTGGCGGCAACATCCCCTTCGCCCCCGACGAACGTGAACGGATATGAACTCCTCGTATGACCGGCTCTAGCCAAGGCCACGTCATACATCACTAACGCACGAACCCGAATGAACGTCGACGCACTGATGCAGGGATAGTCGATCTCCACACACTCGACCTCCACGTCTGAAGGAAGGCCGTAAAAGGCACCTCGCGTGGACAGGGAGCAGCATATTTCTAATATGAAAATGTCGGTCCTGAAGGGGCGAGTATGGCCACCAAAGCCAAGGACCTAATAAACCATTAAATGCATCACACAATACAATCATAACAATCATAGTATAACACATGTCATTCATGCATCCATGCATAACTTACCTTGAAACCACGCACATGTCATCATATCGCATGTACATACATCCTCATGTAATCATCACCATCATGTCATACATGTACTATCATGCCATAGGTGCACATAAACCATGCATTCACCATCATCATGTCACATATACCATCATGCCATAGGTGCACATACATCCATGCACTCATCATCATCATGTCATATAGATATACCATCATGCCATAGGTGCACATACATCCATGCACTCACCATTATCATGTCATATGTATACCATCAGCCATAGGTGCACATACATCCATAGATTCATGTATGCGTATTACCATATCATGCATAATTCAATTTCAATTTTCCAATTTTATTCTTTCATTTTGGCCTGCCACATTTCTCTTTCCGGGACCAGTATTTGCATCCCACATTTATCCTCGCACCCAACCTCGGCATCACGCAGGAACCTCCGCACAAACCCTCCGGCATCCGACACACACCTCCGGGCATCGTGTATCCTAACTCGGCTCAAGCCTCCGGGCTTCCGGCACCCTCACTCTCCGGGCATCTCAAAACTCCTGAGGACCCTCAGCATTCAGCCATTTAAGGCTATCTGGGCATCCAGCATTTACACTCCCTAGCCAGGCATCCCGACACTGGGGACATCGTCGGCTCACACCTCCGACAGCATTCTCATTTATCATAGTTCACATTTACAATTATAGCTCAATTTCAACATGGCATATAATAAGATGGCAACAAGATCATTTTTAGCATTTGATTCTTATATGCATTTCCAATCATCATCATATATGCAGCAAGGTCCAATCACTTATGACAATACAATCCATGGGGTCCATACAATATAGAATAATCCATACATCATAACTTTTTGAAATTTAACAAATTCCAGCTGCACAATTTCTCGAAAACATATAAATTAAATATCCGTATGACCTTCAAAAATTATAAAATCAGAAAATGTGATAGTCAAGACACAAAAAGGTAGCAACCCATGCAGAACACATGCCCAAAAGAACTTCACACAAAAAGATATAGCTCACACATTACAGCTTGCAAAATTCGGACACATCAGATTGGCGGTTCTTTGAAATATTTCAATTTAAATACCCGAATGACCTTAAAAATTATGAAATTTTACCAGCTTATATTTGAGACCCTAGATATATTTTTTTTGAAGACATCAAGGTCAGATTCATCCTAGATAATTAACTATGGACGGTCCAAACTTCTGTTCCTAGTACCAAACAGTCCAGTTTAGCTGTTTCTGAAAAATCGAGGTTTCGCCTACTTATCTTCTTTCATTTCCTCTGAATTTTTGATATGTTTTGCCTCCAGAGGTCCACTACAACTTTTATTCGGGGATTCGTGGAGATTCTCAAAGAATAGTCACTTTATGGTCTACGAAGTCGCTGGGGTCCAGTACAATATTTCCAGATCTGGCCGCCTTCAAGAGAAAAATCGTTTCACTAGGCTACACTTGTTCGTTTTACCTCAAATTTGAGTATGTTAGTCTTCAAGATGTTATATATAACTTTCGTGAAGAAGCAAAAGTGAAATTCTAACAAAAAGTGACATGCAACAAACAAAACCACCAAGAGGTCAACAAAACAGTCCCAGATCTAGCGTTTTCATAGAGGGATGATTTCACCCCAAAACTCAGCCATTTTGTCTCAAATTTTAGTATGTTATACTTTGAGATGTTGTCTAGAACTTTTTGAATAAGTCGAAGCCAAAATCCAACTCGAACCACGCATGCAAGCCTCTACAACATTCGGGGTCAGGCGGCATTTGGAAAGCAGAATGCTATTTCAAAAACATCACACTCAAGCTTCGGTTTCTCACACCCTAAACGTCCAAGATTCATCACCAATCAAACACACATGCAAGATACAACATGCAAGAGCAGAATATGGATCCCAACTTGCCTTTGTACCGAGCAAACAACAGCACACAAATGGCGGCCGACGCACGGCGACGGGCGATGCACGAGCGACCTTTCCGCCTTCGCGCGCCTCTTCCTTTTCTCAGTTCCTCACTCTTCGGCAAACCTCTTTCTCTCTCACTTGGCTTGGGCGACAGCCCCATAAACTGGCCAACACTTTCCTTATTCCTCAATACCATCATTTGCAATGATTAGGAGCTACCCAAAGTGGCCAATGGTGTGACTTTCCTTTTTGCCACCTAGCAAAACCCATGCATAATGGGCTTGAAGGTTTGGGCCGGCTTCTCCCTCTCTCCTTGGTCGACGGCAACCCTCTCCATGGCTTCATGGGCCGGCCTTTTGGCCCATCAAAGGTCCACACTCTGGGCCTAAGGCCTAAGCCTAATTAAATCAAATTTTAACCCTTGTTAATACTAATTAAATCCTTATTGAACCAAAGTACTAAGGTGTAAATTTTTTTTTTTTAAATAACTATACACTTGATATCACGAATCCATAAATTCTAACCCACAATACATATGGCCAAAGATAGGTCTTCATTTTCCAAAATTTATCCACTAAAACTCGGCCATAGTCCTTAATACAAGACATTAATTTGAGCACCCCTATTGATCGGCAAGAAATTCTAAGATGCCACAAAGACCGAGAGGAAAACGCTAAGAGATTTTTGAAGGGCTTAAGAACGGACATCATGAGGCAATTGGTGCCTTTAAATATGAGAGATTATAATGAAATTTAGAACGGGCCCAGCTTTTGAGCAAGATGTAATAAGGAGCGGATGGAGTTAGGACCACAAATGGCCATAAGTGATACCCAACAGGGGTAAGAGACCCTATCCAAACTAAGAGCTACCTTGGGATTTTAAGGAACAAACAAAATTTTGAAATTTCGGGAAGGTCATGAGTGGTCATGCTCTAGGTAAAGTGCCATATCAAAATAATTCCTATCACAGTGTGGTAGACAACATGGGCTAAGACCTTGTCTAGATCCCTGCAGGGTGTTTCTGTGTGGGCAAAGAGGTCATTTTAGGAGAGACTATCCACAAGTAGGATTGCAATTGAATGTTGATTCGGCGCGACGATGCAACAACGTGTAGGTAAACAACCGCCATGAAAAAATCCGCAAAAGTCGCCAAGACAAGGAAGGGTGTACGCAATCACCTAAGAGGAAGTAGAAGCTTACAAAAATGTTGTGTCAGGTACGATCTCTATAAATGACAAGAAGGCATATGTGTTATTTGACACTGGTGCTACGCATTCTTTTGCGTCTGAGAGATATAGATGACTAGGTGAAATAGGAAGCACATCTCTTGATATGCCTCTTCATATTTCTACGCCGTTGAAAGATGTAGTGTTATCTACATTAGTATGCGAGATGTGACATCCCTTAAAATTTGGCCTCTCGATTCGGATTTATGAAATGGTTGTTTTACGATGTGCCTATGGTCATTTTACTGAGTTAGCCCCACAAGTTAACTAATTTATTAGGTGAAGCCGTTAAGGAATATAAATATGGCAAAACTAGAGAATTCGATCGAAAATCGATCGTCAACCGTAATAATCGACAAGGGTCAATAATGGTACCGTATAATATAGTTGAGATCGATATAAGTCCATTTGGACAAAACCCGAAATTGAATTGTGGTGATTCCAATACGACAGGGATATTCTATTGAGTAATGCTTCAGATACGGTGAATTGAAACCTGCAATTTTTACGATAACCGAGAGTCGTCTACGATTCGAAGATGCACAAACATGGATCGAAAATTATTGACCACGAGTCAAACGTGCTAAAATCCCTAAACTGCTCTTATAGTTAGCTCGTACTAAAATTGCATTCGGTCAATTTTAACCACGCAATTGAATTTGGTTTCAAATCGACATTTGAGTGTGTCACAATTCATTTTTAGGATGCCATCCCATCTTTTGGTGAATTTTCATTACCCGGAAATTTGCAGAAATTGATTTTTGGACAACCAACAAAATAAAGGAATTTGAATGGCTGAAGAATGGCTTTGTTTCTTCCTCCAAAATGGTTTAATTGGAGGATTTTGGAACTAAATTCTCATTCGATGGACACTTGACTTTGAAGGGCTGAAGACTTTTGAGGCTTTGGCAATGAGTGCTTGATATTTTACCCAAGCTTCTCATTGGTTGATGTTTGGACTTTCTTTCCTCTCTTGCTCTCCTTCTTCCTCCCTTTTCCCCGCATGAGTTTCCCTTTAGCTCCACTCCATCTCCTTTGCCATTATCTTTTCTTCCCCACATTCCCTCTCTATCATGCCGTAATTCCACTAGCAAATCAGCCTCGCGTTCTTCCTGCTCCCCTTTTTTCTTCAACCGAACAACCCTCACGTTTTCCTCAATTCACCCTTCACGCCAGCTTGCTTCCTTTCTGTTGCTACACAACTTAGCTTCACCAGCCCACCATCCAAAGTCCAACCAAGCCTCTAGCAACACCACACCTGCTCACAGCACCTCGATCACAATACTAGCACCCGTGCCATCTGCTAACAACCACCGAGACTTCCCAAATTTCCAAGCAAAATTGAACCACCCTTGGCCGAGAGCCCTTGTAGAGCTGTTTCTATCGTTGGGCTTCCGTGCAAGACATGGTAGTCTCGGGTTTTCACTGCCGTCACCGTGAGCCCGCCACTATTGAATTTAGGTGAGTTAACACCCTAATCCTTGAATATGTTGTTAATTGCGCTATGAGATTAGATTAGTATTAATTAGCTTGGTTAGATTAGTGCTAAGAAGGGATTAGTGTTGAGTAAGTTGATTGGCTAAATATGTTTACGACCCTTGCCGTTTGCCATTTTAGGTTTACAATGCTATAATTTTGAGGTTGCTTCCTTCTTGAAAATGTTCTAAATATCTTTAGCCATGACATATATTTTACTCAATATTTACAGATTTAAAAGTACAAGACTCCAGCTTCATTTCAGTAAAGGCGTAATCCTGGTCTGCGGCTAGAACCAGTTGACCTTTTGGTGTTTAAGGGATTTTTATCAACTCTTAGGGGTTGATTTTCGAAAGATTTCATTCACAAAAGTTTTTCATTGCATCTTGTATTTTAACATAGTCACATTTCAGATCCAATGGACAAGTTTTGGACCTCAAAACCAAGCTGATTTTGGAAAATGTAATTTATGACACAAACATAGTTTTGGTAACGTACGAGTGGATTTATTGCTCTTATTCTAGATTTGGGTCAAGGTGTCCTCATAAACAGTGTTCTTCTCTATGTCATTTGTAAACTGACCCAAAAAAAAGTGTCATTTGTAACATATTCAAATTTGAGAATTTTCTGAGCTCGTTTTGTTATGTTTCTACAATTAAACTTGGAGACATGCGAGTGGACTCGGTTTCTACCGGTTAGGGCCAATTAGGTTTTGTGGTTATTCTTGGTGTTTTGTTTGCTGGTTGACCTGGTGTTTATTGAGTCACTTCCGCATGTGCTTAATTGAAAGATAAAAAGAATGGGTTGGCAATCGCCCTGGGACGTTGCATTTTCAGTCGACCATCGTAGGATGTTCGCACGCTCGCTCCGAGCATGACACGAAAATGTAAGATATCTATAGGTGGACGAGATTGGGAAATAGGGACCTAGTAGTGATGTAATGTATGACTTTGATGTCATCATAGGAATGGATTGGCTCCGTGAACAATAGGCTAAGGTGGATTGTTATAGAAAAATGATTCAATTCGACCCACTAAATCAGCCTAGTTATGAATTTTACTTGAGATTAGACAAACCCCTCAATGGCACTTATTTCAATAGTGGAGGCACATGCCCTTCTTGACGAATGATGTGGCACCCCTGACTGCCCCCGATTTGTTAGGGTCGCCACAAATCACTACCATTCCTTAACTCCGAAAGTTGGTTACTTCCCATACCATAAGATTTCAAAATGTCCATAAGGTCCTGAAGGTCTATATCTTTTCCATTGGTCCCTTATGCAAAATATGAAGCTGAAGCATATCCAACATCTCCATTTCCCATATCCAGAAATAATGCACACCATCTAAACATTTTTATATGTAAAAGCTGGACACTTTTATTTACATAAACTTGATGGACAATCGATTTGCTCAGAGACATCAAAATGCCGTAGTTTTCATACACGGCCATACTTCAAAAGATGCCAACATTTTTAACAACTATAAAACACAGTCCATTAGTCAAGGCCGACGTCCAAAAATTTCTTCCTCCGCAGCTTCGCGTCTCATAGTCACACCCGGCCACCTAGTCCGTGGCTCATTGGTGGTGGTGGCACCCACTTAGCGTGCGTCCATCCCGGTGGACAAACACGGCTGTAAACTATTGGAGCACAGGGCAAATAGGAAGATCAATATCAAACACCAAAATCACTCTCACCCGTACAACATCGCCCCGTATCTCAAGGTCCTCGGTACTTCAACCGTCTCCATTATAGGTCGATCGGGAATCCATAGAATGCCAAGAGGTATGGGCAAACAGAGGCATCTTGTCTAGTCTGAATGTTAAGTCCCCAAAAGGGTGAGTAGGCATAATCGCCTAGCAAAAAGATCTACTAAACTATATCATGAAACCATCACTATCTAATTTCATGCAAGATAGACAAAACATATAATCAAAGAAATGAGTATGCATCAAATCAATAAAGCTTTTCAAAGTAATGCCAACATGCAAGTGAATACCAAAGCACATCATTTCAATCATACGAGCCTTGATAATGAGACCAAATTGTTATGAAACGTCCTGTATACCGTGCACATAATTTTATCCAATAATTAGGCACCACTTAGCAAAACCATAAGTTTTAATATTCAAAAGATTTTTCTCCCAAAGGACCAAAGGTTTGCGCCCTCCGAGCATTCACACCCAACCCGCACCGCGAAAGCCTTTTTGTTTTCAATCACCGAGCATTCAAAGCGTGTTACGCACACCTCTTAGCATCTCGCATCACACCTAGCATCATGAGGAATCTCCGGCTCGCCATGAAAAATGGTTACCCCTACCCTTCGAAATATGATCCGGCATCCGACACTCGGGGTACCTTCGAGGCTCGGCGGGACCCTAAGTATCCAAAGGCATCGACCCCTACGATCCTTATGGGCATCCCAACTCCTAGACATCGTTGACCCGAGGGTCCAATGGCAATAATATCATCTCACATTATCTCAATATCAATAATATTTTCAATGCAATGACATCGGAAGTTCCATGAGTTTTCATCGAATCTCAAGGTGTGGTTTTATCGCACCACACATTAAAAGAAAATATTCATTTTCTTCCAAATAATTCATGTATAGAGAGTTATAACTCACACAACTCAACCCCAATTTTCTTCCATCAATGTAATTTATAATCCGTGCAAAAGCACCACATTAAAAGAAATTTATACCTATATCAATTTCAAAAATCTGACCAAAACGCATGTCCTAGTTTAAACAATTCCTCACAACTTTCATGAAGAAATTGGCACCAAGATCGCACTAGAACTCAATCTCAGAAAATCTACAAAATGTTGAGTTACACACAACTTATTTTTAGATGTCATGACTCGCAGGATCCCGCACCTATACCACGACTATCTCACTTCCATAAGTCCACCACAACGGTCTTTCAATCATATAGTTCAACAGAATCGAAAAAGCATAGAGAAAACCAAAGCATTTCCTAATTTCATAGTTCCAACCTACTTCGATCACCCAAAACTCAAAGATTCAAGATTCAACTCAAACGCTTCTCAAGTCTAACTACACTATACATCGCATAATAACAGCATTGCATTACATAAGCTAGAAGACTTTCACTTGCCTTAAATCCAATCTGTCAACGACGAGAACTTGGGAAACTCGCAATCAAGAACACGGCTCGACAATCGGAATTGTGAGCAACGCCGCCGCTGGCGCTCGCGGCACCGCAGGGCAATCTCCTTCCTTTCCTTCACCGTTCACTCTCTCACTCGTTCTCTCCTTCTGCCGCTCACCCGCTCGTGATCTCACTCTCTCACTCACTTGCTTTAAGGTTCCTCGCACACTTACGATCACGAGCACTTTTGCTCCTTCAAATTATTGATTGATCTAATTAATGCATGCAGGTTTTTCTCTCGGTGGATGCTTGGTCGAGAGATACGGGGAGAGGCACTTCAGGGCAGTAAACTCTGAATTTCGTTGGCACTCTACACCGTGTGGGCAACGTGGCCATCGTTGGCCTTGCTTCTCGGCCAACACTTCATCCTCATGGTTGACTCAAATGTCAACCAAATGGAGAAGAGTTGGGGCGCATTGGACGTGGACGATTTCTCCTCTCCAAATGGGCATGCATGTCTCCTCATGGATGGCCGAATTTTCTTCCTTCAACTCACTAAATAATTAGTGTATTAAAGTCCAAATCCTGAAGGTTACGCTAGGGTGGTATAGTTGTGTAGCGTCATCAAAAAATGTACACTGTGTTAGCGGGGTCGCACGTGGTGCCGATGATCACAATGATACGACGAGTATGTCCAACATCGCTGCTGATGTGACAAAATCCGATAACAATTTCGTCAATCCACGACGTATTGCTATTTCCTCCAAGGTCGGTGAAAATACAGATGCCACAATTTCTCCTCATTAGAGAATTTTGTCCAAATTCCATCACTGCTACTTACGTCTCATTAAACAAAATGAGGGGTACCTTTGCCTCATTCCTTTTTCACTTTCCTCATGTATTCTTTCCATATCATGATGTTGCCATAATATTTTAACCAGTTGAATTTTCTTTGTCCGAAGGACTTGTTCCTTTGATCCAAGCACTGGATCGGCTCTTCCAGGTACCTGACTTTCTCATCCACTTTGATGGCTTCATGATCGAATATGTGACCAAGGTCTGGCTGGTACTTCCTTAGCATTGACACAAGGAACACATCGTAAAAATTTTCTAGCTTAGGAGGTAATGCTAACCGATATGCTACGTCTCCTATCCTTTCAAGGATCTCAAAGAGTCCAACAAATCTAGGACTCAGCCTTGCCCTTCATCCCGAATCGTGATACTCCTTTCATTGGGGATACCTTAAGAAATACGTCATCTCTTATGTTAAATTCCAAGGGTCTTCTATGCTTATTAGCTTAACTCTTCACATTCTCCGGGCTATCTTTAGTCTTTTCCCGATGATCTCAACAGCCTCGTAGTAATATGTATTAGTCTCAGTCCCGTCGTGTCCTTTCACCTACCTCATTCCAACAAACAGGATCCTACATCTCCTCCCATATAATGCTTCATAGGGAGCCATGCCTATACTTTTTTGAAAACTATTGTTATATGCAAATTCTACAGATTTAACTTTTCATCCCACCTTCCTTTAAATTCAATGACGCAAGCTCTCAACATGTCCTCTAGGGTCTCGGATCACACTTTTTGTTTGTCTGTCCGTCTCGTGGATGAAAAGCGGTACTAAACTAAAGCTTGGTCCCTAAGGCGGTTTGAAGACTTCACCAAAGATTTGAAGTAACTGGGGTCTCGATCCGACGTAATAGTTAGGAACACCATGTAAGCGTACTACTTGGCTTACATAGATGTTCTATATTTATCCATCGGATAGTCTACACGAACTTCTAGGAAATGGGTGGACTTAGTCAAGCAATCTACTATCACCTAGATAGAGTCGTGACCACTTGATGTCCTTGGTAATCCTTGCACAAAGTCCATTGTCACATGCTCCCATTTCCACTTTGGTATGTCTAACGGCCTCAACAATCCCACGGGTTTACAATCCCACGGGTTTGCGGTGCTCCACATTCACTTGTTGGCATGTTAAACACTGGGAAAGGTGTTTAACTATATCTCTTTCATGCCATTCCACCAATACTATTGGCGTAAATTTCTATACATTTTGGTACTACCTAGATGAATAATATAATTATTCATATGTGCTTCCTGCAGATTTACCTTTTACTTCTTCATTGTCGGGAACACATAGTCATCCATGGCATCTTACTATTCCATCATCATAGTCTTGAAATTCTGGTCTTTTTCCTAAGGACACTCCATTTCATATTTTCACAATTTCCGAGTCGGACTTTTGCAGAATTCTAACTTTCTGGATAATTTTCGGTTCAATCCTTAATGCAAGTAAGCGTGGTGAGATAATCTACTTCCAACTTAAATTCTGAATCCACCATCATTTCCAACATATTCCATTATGTTACTTCATACTGGCCATGTCTATAGTCAACTTACGACTAAGAGCATCTGTCACTTTATTTGCCTTTCTAGGATGGTACCATATTTCACAATTATAATCTTTTAACAATTCCATCCATCTCCTCCATCTCATGTTTAGTTCCTTTTATGAAAACAGATATTTCAAACTCTTCTGATCTGTATAGATTTCAAATTTCTCTCCATACAGATAATGTCTCCATATTTTCAAAGCAAAAAAAAAAAAAAAAATAGCCACCAATTCTAAGTCATGAGTTGTGTAGTTCAATTCATGATGTTTCAACTGCCTCAATGCATAGGCTATGACCTTGCCGCGCTACATCAAAACACATCCAGTCCTTTGTGAGACGCATCACTATACACCATGAATCCATCAGATCTAGATGGTATAGTTAGAATTAGAGACGTGGTCAATCTTCTTTTAAGTTTTTGGAAGCTCCTTTCACATTCTCCATTCCATTCGAATCTTACGTTCTTCCGAGTCATTTTTGTCAATGGACCTCGCAAGTCGCGAGAATCCTTCAATAAATCTTCTATAATAGCCTACTAGTCCTAAGAAACTCTGTATTTCAATCGGCGTTGTGGGTCTCACCAATTTACTACCATCTCAACTGGGTCTACTGTATTCCTTCTCTCGACACCACGTGTCCTAAAAATGTTATTCGGTCCAACCAAAATTCGCACTTACTGAATTTGGCATATAATTTATGGTCTCAACTATCTTGAGGTGTCGCTCATGCTCTTCAGATCCTCTAGAATATATCAATATATCATCAATGAAGACAATCATAAATTGATCAAAATAGGGCTTAAATATCTTATTCACTAGATCCATGAATGTGGCCGGGCATTCATCAGTCCAAATGGCATTACTAGGAACTCATAGTGTCCATAGCGAGTCCTAAATGTGCTCTTAGGAATGTCTTCCTTGTTAATTCTTATTTGATGATATCCCGACCTCAAGTCAATCTTAGAAAAGACTGAACTTCCTTGGTGCTTGGTCGAATAGGGTCACTTAATTTAGG